>OX328110.1:21871101-23171747 GCA_946811185.2 Hippopus hippopus | reverse complement strand
TCAGACTTTGGCGTCTCACTTCTGCAGCCATGATTTGTAAGTTTGTTAGATTTGCCTTGATATTGCGGGAATGCTTTTGAAAATTCACTGGGAGATTGGTGAGAACATGCATTACAGAAATTAATGCAGTTGGATTCAAAAGAACCATTCTGTCCGAACTGTCCTATGTGATAATCTGCATTGTCAGTATCTGTTATCAGCTCACGGCATGTATCCGGCGTTAGTTCAGTACCTTCCGTCCGAGTGGTCATTGCACACCGCTCATCAACTGGCATGTCGTGATTCAAATTCACTTCTCTCTTTCCGAATTCGAACTGTGTTTCATCAAAAGACATAACTGGCGAGTCTGTGGGTGATTTACAGTCAAAACTGTTAATACTTGACATCCTTTCTTCTATTGTTGTTTTACTTAAATCATTCAATGTATGTTGCACACCTTCACTATTACTACAGGTTTGACTAGTTCCCGTTTTGTACGGAGAAGTATATGAATAGGGTCCTTGTCTAGTTCTTGCTCGGAGTTCCCGTTCCTTCATGATTGATTGACAGCCTTTGACGCCTCGCAGCTTGTATTAGTAGATTGTCGAGTCTGATGGAATTTCAGCCTACACCAGGTTACACTGAAAATTGACAAAACTTTTATAAATGAGAATTTGAAAAAGTTGAGACTGAAATATTAAAGTTCCCTACTGACTCATTTTAAGCCAAATATAACCAATTTCGTCGATATTTTATGAAACTATTGTAATTCTTGTGGCTTCATCACAATTATGACATCTGGCTGTTGCGAGATTGCATTGATTACGACGGATTGAAAATGCAATTATGGACTTGGAGGCTATCCACTTTTTCAATCGAAGATATCGCATGATGCTTGCCAGATGACTGTGTACGACATTCGCCTTGCATATTCATGCGGCTGGCAAGAAAGTGGAGTCGAGATACTCTACACAGTGACGGGTATACTGTCGCAACAATCTATGTCACAAGAATGCAATGTTCAGCAATTTAAATACTCGAGAATGTCGGAATTCTATATCGAGAGTGCAGTGGAATGATTTCAATGATAGTAGAAGTATAAATTTCGTATGTATACATTAACATTTAGCGTTTTTGGATTGCTGAAAGAAGGGGAGACGGCATGATCCTACAAATAGACGAGTGCGCCATTTTCCGTGTTGAAACAACAAGTAGTCTCGCTTTCTATTTTTGATGAAGAGTATGCAAATGAATGTAGCGATACACCCCCAATCCATTGTTTACAGTTTTTTAACTGACGTAATTTTCTCCCGACCAAAACCAAATCCGAAACTTTTCATTCTACATTTATACCCATGAGCCCTGCTTTGCGAAAACGGCGCTTAATGCATCTGCAAAAAATTTCGACTCATGTCAGCCTGCGCAGTCCGCGCAGGCTGACCTGGGTCGAAACCTTTTGCCATTTGTACATTTTCTGCATTCCAAAGGACCTTTCTACCTCCAGATCCAATTGATGGTTGAACAAAATTGATCTTTTAGTTTCATAATTACGTAATGACATACTTATTTTAATGTTCGATACCCGCTTGCGGCGAACTTTCTTTCCGGCGAATTTTCGCCTCCCACCTCTGATGCATGTGAGAAAAGTAGTCAGTGGCTTTGGAAAGAAACCTGTGTCAGTACTGGTGTGAGAAAGCCAGGAAACACACGGGTGAGTCACTGACCGCCATGATATGACCTAAGCTGTTAAATTGGCTTTAAACTCCAATACAAACCAAACAAACTAGGTTTAACCCTTTCCCAAACAATCCCTGGTTTTTACGGGTCAGGAATAGAAGCCTTTTGAAAACATTGTAGGAAAAGGAGAAAATGCTGGTAACCAGCATTTTCTCCTTTTCCCACAATGTTTTCTACCCTATCATATAGAAAAATCATCTTTTTAGCAACTGTTAATTTGTCATCTGCAAAATGCTTTCAATTTGGTCTGGTCCAAAATTTGCCGTTTGGGAAAGGGTTAATATTATGGCTCCATAATTACTTGTTGACTTACTTGGTTTATTACATCACGGACATGCATTAAACCCGCTTTTTCCAGAGCATGGCTCAAATGTAAGTTATTATCCTTGATTAAATGTCGGTCGTTTGTTTGTTTGTTGTTTGCTTGTTTGGTGTTTAACACCCCTTTCACTATTTTTTTAGTTATTTCGCGAAAGCCAGTGCACCCCACCATGCCTCCATGCTTTCCAGGAGATTCTTTTTATTAGTACTTCGCACAATAATCTTACCAAACCATTTGCTGCGTCGAGACAATGATCAGCAGTGAGAAGAGGAAGAGTCCTGTTGCAGTTACTGTTATCAACCGTCGGAGGAAAAACTCAAACTTAGGATTCGAACCAACAACCTCTTGGTTTCGTTACCAACTGAGCTACCGTCCACGGCGAAAGCATTTGCAAACGCAAATTAATTGTGGCTCAAATGATAGGATTTGCGAAAAGGTAAATTTTTGATAAGGTAGAAAACATCTTAGAACAAGAGCGGCAAATTGTCGCAAGATACGCCCGTCCCACCACCAGTTGTCTAGAGGGTATAATAATCGTAAAGGGCAGGTAATGCAACAAACATGTTTACCAAGTCTCAAGTCCATTTGACTTGAGGTGACAAAGTTCCGTTCCGGACAAGCAAGAAATACTGTAAAAATGAAGATCAAAGTGGAATTACTCAAAATCCGCACTAGGTAGAGTTATTGTTCTTGCGCACTGTACTCCGTAATATTGCAACAAACATGCATACCAAATTTGAAGTCACTCTGACTTGAGATGACAAAGTTATATTCCGGACAAGCACTAAATGCTGTAAAAATGACGATCAAAGGGAAATAACTGAAAGACAGTACGAGGTAGAGTTATGGTTCTTTCGCACTGCACTCCGTAAATTTACAACAATCATGCATACCAAATTTGAAGATGTTCAGACTAGATGACAAGCAGAAAATGCTGTAAAAATGACGATCAAAGGGAAATAACTCAAAGACAGTACGAGGTAGAGTTATGGTTCTTTCGCACTGCACTCCGTTTTATTGCAACAAACACAAATACCAAGTTTCAAGTCAATTGGACTGGAGATGACAAAGTTATCTCCGGACAAGCAGAAAATGCTGTAAAAATGACAAAGGGAAATAACTCAAAGACAGCACGAGGTAGAGTTATGGTTCTTTTGCACTGCACTCTGTATTATTGCAACAAACACAAATACCAAGTTTCAAGTCAATCGGACTAGAGATGACAAAGTTATGTTCCGGACAAGCAGAAAATGCTGTAAAAATGATGATCAAAGGGAAATAACTCAAAGACAGCACCAGGTAGAGTTATGGTTCTTTCGCACTGCACTCCGTATTATTGCAACAAACACAAATGCCAAGTTTCAAGTCAATCAGACTCGAGATGACAAAGTTATGCTCCGGACAAGCAGAAAATGCCGTAAAAATGACGGTCAAAGGGAAATAACTGAAAGACAGCACCAGGTACAGTTATGGTTCTTTCACACTGCACTCCGTATTATTGCAACAAACACAAATGCCAAGTTTCAAGTCAATCGGACTAGAGATGACAAAGTTATGCTCCGGACAAGCAGAAAATGCTGTAAAAATGACGGTCAATTGGAAATAACTCAGACAGCACCAGGTAGAGTTATGGTTCTTTCGCACTGCACTCCGTATTATTGCAACAAACAAAAATACCAAGTTTCAAGTCAATCGGACTGGAGATGACAAAGTTATGCTCCGGACAAGCAGAAAATGCTGTAAAAATGACGATCAAAGGGAAATAACTCAAAGACAGCACGAGGTAGAGTTATGGTTCTTTTGCATTGCACTCCGTATTATCGCAACAAATACACATGCCAAGTTTCAAGTCAATCGGACTGGAGATGACAAAGTTATGCTCCGGACAAAGAACTGGACACTGCCCGCCCGCCCGGACGGACGCCCGCCCAGACGCCCGCCCGCCCGTACGCCATGGGTGATCCCATAATACGTCCCGTCTTCGACGGGCGTATAAAAATGATGTACAGTCGAGCCGCGTTAATCCGGAAATCTCAAGATACGGAAAGAAACATCAGGGAACGAATATTTTCTGTACAAATTTTACTTTTTATTCCGGAAATCCGCGTTCCGGAACCGGAACGCAAAAATCGGGAACGAAGTGTTAAAAAACAATGTAACTCTTTATCAGATAAACCGGACGTGGCCTGACTGTGTATCACACAATTTCCCCGGTACGTGATTTTGGACTGGTCCATAGTATGCATTTGTAACACGAGTATCAGTCTAGTATCAATTTATTTCAGATGGTTTTCACACATTTGAAAACAAACGTCTTAATTAGATGTTGTTTGGGAAAAGTGTTAATAGACATACACGTGCCATCGTTAAGTGTCAGTTTGAGAGATTATCAATTCTTTTTCAGATCAAAGATCAGATCAAATATTCTTTCTACAGACTGATCTTGGTCTACACAGGCCGCATATAAGCAACTTATGTTTTGAAAGGTTCTTGAAGGGCTTAATCTTTTCTTTGATGCTATACAAGCAATTTCTCCATTTTTCGTAATGTTTTCAAAGGTCACCTTCTGCAGAAGTGTGAAAATGTGACTGTGAGGGAAATGGCCTAAGTCGTAACTGTGTTCTCCCTCTTAGAAAAATAGATCTAAAATAAAAATAAAAAAAATACGCAACCTCGTATTCCTTTTCTTTATTTATCAGTAATCCATTTATATTTAACACCAAAGCATTAATTATCGTATGCATTTTTTTTTGTTTTGGCTGCGAGCGATTTTTATATGAAAACAGCCAAACTTTTTTTCTGCCGACTACACAAAACACGTGACATGACAGCCCAGGTGTTCAAGTAACAACCTTTACTAGATGCAAAAAAGCATTAGCTGCTAATGTAAAGCAGGCATGATATTAGCTTATTGTGTGGTCATTTTGTATTGACTGGCAGTCTGCTTGTAGCAGGGTGTAAATTTCTTGGAGCAAAACATTTCGAATGATTTGCACATTACATCAGACCCATGATTCTAATTTTAACTTTTTACCACATGACAAAAAGAGAAATGACTGGTCTAAATGCAAAGTATTTGCAGAAGACAATTTAAATGTAGTTAAAATGACAGAATTTGTCTTTAATTGCGTAGAAAACATTATTGGAAAAGGAGAAAATGCTGGTTACCATCACTTTCTTCTTTTCCAACAATGTTTTTGAAAGGCCTTTTCCTCAGGGTTTTTAACTCGACATTGTGTGGTAAAGGGTTAACACTTGTGTACCCGCAACAGGCGTGAAATCGTTGACAGATGGCTTGTTTTACATTTTTGGTTGTTCAAAATTACTCTGCCGATTGCAAGATGGCGGACGGTGTGGATAGACATCAGACTAAACAGAACGCGCTGTCTGATCTTGGATCTACACCATCCACAGCTGAACTATGACTTAACTCGTATCGGAAAGCAACTTCTTGTGGGCCAAATATGGTAAGAAAATACTTAAAACGTGTAGATTATTTCAAAACTGAAAATACGCCGAATCTGTTGATCAGCTACAGTTATGATCCCGTCGCCGGTTGTAAAAATAGAACAAAATTTTGTCGGATATTACCCTTATTATTTCGGACACACATTCCATACAAGTCTCTCGAAATTGGAAAATCAACAGTAATACTGTAATAAAAAAAAACAAATGTACTTGTGTTTCGCCCCCCTTTTTCGTGGCGTTTTTAAAAGTCATAATGTGCCGAGCTTTACAAGCTCACCCGTTTGTACAAAAGTTATACATGTACATGTGTATGCAATAAGGTATAAGGGGAAATTCGTGTACAAAAACATATTAATAAAAAAATAGCAAAATGCACATTTATGACATTTTATTCTATTATGTATCTGAACAATCGTAGGAAAAATAGAGAAGTGCTTGTGTAAATCATACGCTATTGTAATTCCTGCGATGCACAGTGTCCCTAATCAACATGGAAGTTGTGGGATCCCAGTTCACTGGTCCGGAAATACGGCTTATCCGGAAACATTCGTAGGCAACAGAAGCGTCCGGATAAACGAGGTTCGACTGTATTAGTATTTCCTATTTTTCGTACAATGTTTTCACAAGCCTGATGAGAACTTTTTGGTCAAGAATTAAGGCAGAAAATAGACTTAGGCATTTGGTGATTGCTTGCTCGCTTATTTGCTTGATTGATTGATCGATCGATCGATTGATTGATTCTTTGAATGGTATTTTACACCGCTTTCAACATTTTTATCAGTCATACCACGACGTTATCTATAATATATTTTTTATTTGACAATCCTAGGATTTTTTAATTGGCCATGAGAATTACGTTTACTGACCCACCGACCGACTGGTTGGTTTGTTAGATGGTTGGTTAATAGACCGATCGAACGATCGATAGACTGATTAGTTGATTGATTGATTGATTGATTGACTGATTGGTGAGTAAGGCCGCTTCCAATGTTAGTTCAGTCATATTACGACTTCATCTCACATATTCGCGTATGTCTTTGTTTACACCAGTACTAGGCTAGAGCCCTGAAGTGTCTTGCTTAGGGACACTCCCACGAAAAAAAACGATGTTTTGAGTGACGATCGAACCCGGACTTTTAGAGTCCTGCACTCCACCGCTGAGGAATACAGCTTTAGAATATATTGTTGCGAAATGGTGCTTCTCTTCTTTTTGATTACAATTATTGTTACTATTTTCTGAGTTAACGTAGTTTTATTTTCTTTTACTTAAACAATTATCAACATTATCTGTATTTTTCTTAATGAATTCCGTACGAATGTTCAACTGCATGTTACTGTCAAGAATGTAGCTTAACTAAAATAAAGCATACGCAAAACGTGATACCGAAGATTTTACCCGTGGAGGGAATCGCAGAGGTGGAGGTGCGGGAGGGGCATTTCCAAAGGGAAGGGGGGCGGTCTGGATGCCTCTCCTAGAAAATATTTGAATTGTAGAAGCTATTTGGTGGCCTCTGGTGACGCTTTCTTATTTAAAATTTTGCCAAAGCAAGGGCTTAGAATTTCCTTTCATTGCAAAGTGCACGTAACTGCACTTTTGCGTGCAGACAGCTATCACGCTGACTTTATTATTGTTTCATTATGTATTATAGGTATTGTCTATTGTCTATTAGCTATTGTTATCTACAAACCCAAGTAAACTCCTTTCCTATCCCGGACGTAGTCACTGATATGAGTCAGTTTTGTTCGCGTACGTAGGTCACTGTCCGCGAAAGGTCAGTGAGTCGCTCTTAGCAGCGTAAGGGTTAAACGACCAAAACTTTACCTTTTTGCTGAATGTAGACGTACAGTTCCCCTAAGCTTGCAAAGAAAACACTATTATACTGCAAAGAAATTTCTCGTGATCTGATTGGATAATATGCCCTGAACATATATATCATGTACACTGGCAAAACCAACGTAAAAGCAGTTTCCTTCTCGGGAGCCCCGTATACATGACTACACTTTCAACACAACATCCAAAATGGCGGCGTTGATCAAGATTAACATCAAGATTATGCACCAAACTGCACGTTTTACCAAGGTTTATGTGACGTCAGTTCCCAGTGACGTCAGTTTTCACTGAATTGAGGCACTCAGAAGGGAAATTCTACTTCGTCAGCGTACTCAATTTTTGAAAAAAAAAAAAACAGGTAAATTTCGCTTAACACGCGTTGGAATGGTAAAACTTTGCAGTATAATAAATTCGTTGTACGGTCAGGTGGCAGGGGACTTGGAAACTTGTTCACGGCTGTGGTGAATCATGTCGCCACCTCGCCTTCGGCTCGGGACGACATGATTCACCACAGCTGTGAACAAATTTCCAAGTCCCCTGCCACCTTACTGTACAACTAATAATGTATATGAGCCGTGCTTTGGCAAAAGGGGACTTACTGCATCTCCGTAATGCATTGTACCATGCAAGAAAATCCCATGATTAGGGGTTAACTAAATCCATTCTGTATAGCCTAACAAACGACTTAACCATGAGGGAAACTGGTCCTTTGACATGCAAAAAATTGACCGATAGCAAAAAGTCTCGGCCCAGGTCAGTCGGAGGGCTTGAAATTCAGGGATCGCTCGTGTGATTTCAAGCTCTGGCTACGTCCTCCCCGCAGGATTGATGAATGATAGTCATTGCAACAGTATTAATTTTTCTCTCGCCGCTGAACATTACTTCGACGATGTTTATGACGGAAACAAACCAGTAGCTTAAAAAAAAAAGATATGCTGGTAAAAGAAACTCCAAACAAGCAAAGATAAGTGCAATGGACGCCGCGATAAAGTTGAAAAAAAGAAATTCTAAATACGGCTTTGAACACAGAACAAGCAAAAGTTAATGTACGTGCACACCTTGACAATCAGAAAATGTCAGGGACCGAACAGTTAATATGATTCGTCACTGAATTCAGACTTTTGAAATTTAATCTTGAAACTCTTTTAAAAGTGCAAATTATGCGTTTGAAGGTGAGGTGGGGGGGGGGGGGGGGGGGAAAGCACACCATTCCATTATTTGTATATGATTGCGTGTGTGTGTGTGTGTGTGGGAGAGAGAGAGAAATGGAAAATCTAATCCTACCAACATCTAAAATATTTTTATTTCCTCTCTCATCAAAAATGTCCTGTTTTCAAGTGTGAATGATAAAATATACTTAAACAAGTTGGCTTCTTTACAAAAGAAGCCAGGAGAGGTCAGCATCAATGTTTTCAAATAGTTTATTGGCTTTTAATTTCAATATATTTTGGTACATGTAAACAAACAAGTAAAAAAGCCGCCGCGTAGAAACCTCATATATGCTTTACATGACGGTTAGTTGACCTTCTTGCCGCGTTTTCAAGTCGCATGATCTTGTCCAGCGGTCTTCTTTCTCTTTTTTAACGAAGTTCTTCTTATTTTTTCCTCTGCTTAGATTTATTTGCTTAATGAAAAATTACAATTATTTGAGAGGTCATTTGCAGCCATGGCAAATTAATATAACAAATATTTTCTGAAATTCGACATATAAAAATAAACCACGTCTATTTCCTGTTTCGTTTTTTTGAATTCGGTTTATTTACAAAACCATGACGAAACAGACTGTGTATCAGAACAATTTCGCAAGAAAAATGGATTTAGACAGCAAATTCTGTGGCAGTCTGCCTTTTAAACTCACCACTGTTGGAGAGGTCTGATGTCCTCTCCAATAAACCCTCCCACATTCTTATTTCACGTGAATGCTGACGACTATACTTTTACCGAACGTCAAAATTTTGGACTTGTCAAATCTATAATTTTCAAGACGGCAAATCACTTATAGCTCAAATAGCGGATACTTATTGTCTTTGAAAGGGTAGAAAACATTGTGGGAGAAGGAGAAAATGTTGGTTAGTATCATACTCTCCTTTTCCCACAATGTTTTCAAAAGCAATCTCTGTTACAGACAGACAGACAGACAGACAGGCAGACAGTGCACAATACACACACAAAAATAATTTTAACAACAACACTTGTACCTCCTTTTTAGGGATACATGCAAAGACAGGTATTGAAAACTGCGGAAGACATACACCAAGATCAGACTGCACAGAACGTGTAGTCTGAACTCGGATCTGTACCTTCTGCTAGTTTGATCAAACCTGTAAAGTAGTAAAATAAAAAGCTTTATGAGTCTAAGCAGAATCGAAAGAGTTTCATTTTATATGGCACTGAAAGAGGTGAAATAAAACGGTATCAGTTGAGTTTCGGTGGATTTTATTTCCAGTCATCGAAAAAGGGTCGAGTTTATCTGGTGCTGAAAGACTTAGCTCCTAGACTGCTAAGCGTGACTAACGGACCTTTTGCGGACAGCGTAGATCAAGATCAGACTGCACAGAACGTGCAGTCTGATCTTGAATCTACACTGTCCGATAAGGAGATATTATTACCCAAAACATAACTTTGAAATAGCAAAATTTGGGATTTTACTATAGGCTGAAATGTTTCATTTCATTTATTTAGCAGGATAAGAGTTCAAAGCTTTCCAAGTTTCAGTAGATTGTATTTTCAGCCGTCAAGATCGGTCGAGTTTATTTAAGGAATGAAGAGAACTTTTTTTGTTTTCATGGAGGTATGAAAAAAAAAACCTAATCACACTGTATGAAACCGCGAAGCGGTTTCATACAAAAGTGTGATTAGGTTTTTTTTTTCATACCTCCATGAAAACAAAAAAAAATTCTCTTCATTCCTTATAATTCAATATCACAGACAACAAATATGCACTTAAGTTCTACTCTAACTGCTTTTTTTGTAAATCCAACATTGCGTATTTATTTAAAGTCCATTTCATTGATAATTCTTAGCGCGGTAAATCAGCTCGTTCATGCCGTAATAATGACGTAATTCATGACGTCATTATAGTATTGAACATTTGCAGATTTAGTCGATTTATTATTAGAAGTAGATCTACAATACGCTAGAATTAAGTTGAAAATAAGATTGTTAGAACCCAGCAAAGTGACAATGAGTTTTCAGTTCTCTCTTTGAAATTACTGTTGGATTTCTTTTTCGATATTCAGAGAAAATAAATTCAGCTAGCAATTTGAACTTCGGACTCGATATAGATCTAAAATCAGAAAGAAAAAACATTATGGAATCTCGTATACATGTTTGTTTACATTTTTTTGAATGCAAAAGTAGTTCCGGCACTGCTAATTTTTTTTTTCATGGAGCTATGAAAAAAATTTTTCAGCCAATCAGAACTCGCCAATGTTCATGAAAAAAATTAATATTGAATTATTGTGCTTTGAAAGACTAACCGCTATCCTGCTAGATAACTAAAATGAATTTTTCAATTCGATAGTAAAAACCCAAATATTGCTATTTCAAAGTTATGCTTTGGTGAATAATATCTCCTAATCGGACGTGTAGATCCAAGATCAGACTACACATTCTGTGCAGTCTGATATTGATCTACACTGTCCGCAAAAGGTCAGCGAGTCGCGCTTAGGGTTAAATGCATGTACGTTCGTACGCTATCGACACGTTGGAAACGGAGAAGATACTAGAAACCAAGTCAACCAGGACAGGTCTTAAATTTTGTCGTCTGTTAAATAATAATTAAGACCACACTTTACATATAGAAGCAATAAAAACACTCGTACTCACAGCTTAACTTATCCATGTATTGTGAACGCTGTCACTGTGGGAAGTTATATTTATGAAGATACAAAAATTCTTTTCACAAGGAAATAATTGTTACTCTGTATGTTTGTCCGGGTATAATCGGTATTAATTAGGCAAGGGCATGTTGTCATGTTTGAGGACATCCCCGCGAAAAAAAAACCACTGTTTTTGATAATCGAAACTGTGACTGCCAGATTTCTTTATAAAAAAGGTACCATAACCCGGTCTGGTTTAGAATTTGGAACAGACTGATTGATTGAAAGGGGTTTTACGTCACTTTCGACATTATTCAGTCATATCACGGCGACAGCTCACATATTCATGTACTACCCGGGTTTTAACAATTCTAGGTTGGGGTTCTGAAGTATCTTGCCCAAGGACACTCCAATGAAAAACCCATTGGATCCAGTGAGGCTCAAACCCGGGGTCTTCAGGTCACGAGTCCAACACTTTACCACTGAGCCACACAGGACCCCGAATTTGGAACAGTCTATTCTGCTTACTCGACAGTTTAAAGTTAAACGCATTATCTTCTCTCGGACACAAATATGCAGCACACCTGGACACATCAGAGTTAAAGTAACAATAACTGCCAAAAATAAACAGGCCGGGATACATCAGAGTTAAAGTAACAATAGCTGCCGAAAGTAACTCGGCCGGGAGGAAATTATTGTGAAGATGACAATCTGTTATTGTACGGTCGGTCCAAGTGATAGTCGCTGGCAGAGAAATTAAATTTCAAAACTAGGTTAAAAGTTGCCATGTCACTCTATCTTTTGTTAACTTTTTGCGTGATTTTAAATTTCATTTTTAATCGGTCGGCGTAAGCCGGACGATTAGAGAGACCACAAATTTCGGAAACCCGTCCGCTGAGGGCAAACTGATGTAACTGCAACTCGTAACAGCGTTCATTTACAGCATTACAACGCTTAACAAGCCTGTCGTGACCTTATTACAAATACTACTTTCGGTTGAGCGCAAGAATGAATAAACAGTCCTAGTAAACAGGCGTCAAGTAATCCCGTTCTCAACTTTTCAATTATGCAATAAACGGTGATTACAACTTGTTTAGCATTGAATTTTGTCATATTACCAATGTAATCAAAATGTCTAGCGAGCAGAAATGGAAAAACTCGTAGCAGTTTACTTTCAAAACAGTTATCAGAAATGGGGTCAGAGGTAATGAGTAATTGTATGAATGAAACGAGAGCGAATCAATAGCGTATATCGGCTGAGCTAAAAATAGAATTCTTATCTTTCCAACTGATTATGTCATTCTGCAAGCGCCCGGATGTCATACAAAACAAAGCCGCTGTATGCTATACAGAAAGCCGTGAAGTACAGAGATCGAGATACGAAAATTGATTCATTATGGAAGAAACGGGCACTAAGCCGAAATCTGAGGGTGTCAAGCACTGCTGTTATGGCACATGCAATAGTGATACCAGGTACAGACATCGTGATGACATGAAAGACGTATTTTTCATTCCATTCCCAAAGCCTATTACGAAACGGGAAATGTGTGAACGATGGATCAAGGCGTGTGGTAGACCTTTACACGATTTCAACGTTCAGAAAATAAAAAGATGCACTTATATATGCAGCAAGCACTTTGTCGGAGGAAAGGGCCCGACTTCAGAACATCCGGATCCCATTCCTGCGTTACTGCATACTGATGAACAGGTTAGTCGCCATGAACAAATCTGCATGTTAACTCGGCAGTTCGCATCATTTTCAAGAATTAACTCTCTACCAAAGTGAATGACATAATGTTAGACTTGTCCAAATTGAAAGCATTCACAGACAACAAAATTTAATGTGACTCAGATTTATTTTTTCCTAAGGATGAAAAACATTGTGAAAAAAGGATAAAATACAGGTTAGCAGCATTTCAGTTTTCCAACCATGTTTTCAAAGACTTCTTTCTCATGGTCGTTAATAGTTAGGATTGTGTGGTAATGGGTTAAATAGTAATAACTTATTTCAATAACAATTGCTACTATCCGTTTAAATTTTTTGGGTTTATTTTTTTTCCCAGGGGCTGGGGGTGTCCTTAGTTTAGATAATAAAATTAATACTGACCATTGAATAATTCTTTAGGGCATTTTTGCATTTGCTAACAGTAACGACTAAACATGTATGGTTGTGTCTGCCATTCATATTCAAACCCAGGATCGGTTTACTAGATACCAAATAATAATTTAGTTTTAACACTTTTCATGTAATTATAGGTGAGAAGATTTGAAAGGAAAAGAAAAGCACCAACTCCTAGGAGCAAGCCATTGAAAGCCAGTCGGGCAGATGTTAGACTTGCAGCAGAAAGCCTCCTACAATTGTCCACTCAAAAACCTTTGCAGCCTGCTGTAGTAGTAAGTCTCATTCTACAATTGGACCAAGTATCTTGAATTTATTAGCCAGAAACAAACTCCATTATTTCATGAACACACACACATATATACATGTGACTTTTAGAATTTGAATATCTGCAGGTGTTCTGGATTTTATCCCATTTCACTGTCAAGCCCCTTCAGGCGTATATGCACCGCTTTGCGAAGCTCTCGTTTAACCCTTTACCAAACAGTCCCTTGTTTTTGTTATCTTGAGATAGAAGGCTTTTGAAAACGTGGGAAAAGGAGAAAATGCTGATGACCAGCATTTTCTCCTTTTCCCACAATGTTTTCTACCCTGCTGGAAACAATTCCAATTTTTGAGTTAAATTTATTTTGTCGTCTGCAAGTGCTTTGAATTTGGACCAGTCTAAAATTTTGTCGTTTGGTTAAAGGGTTAATGGTGGGAGCATAGAAATTGTTAAGTTTCCTGCTGTTGCTTAATAAACCTTTACTACACAATCCTGAGTGTAAATGACGCTGAGAAAGAAAGCCGTTGAAAACACTGTTGAAAAAGAAGTAAATGCTTTTAAGTAATATTTTATTCTTTTTCTTACATAGTTTTCTATCCTTTTCATGATAAAATAACATAATTTGAGCTGCATTTATTTTGTCATCTACAACTGAGATGAGAAGCTGGTGGCTAACAAAGAATACTGGGCAAAAACAGGTGAAAGAAATAAAGAAGACCCTGGGAGGAATGTGACCTTTGAACACATGAAATACATGCATTGAAAACATAATACAAGCTATATTTAAACAAATTTAATACCTTTTTCTATAGAAGAGTAGGATTATAACTTTAAGTACATCAAGCCTTACCAAGTTATACCTAACACATAATCTCAATTACTGAAAACAAATTCAAAAGCAAGTTAGTTTTACACCGTTTTATCAAAAGACAGTTATTGCCAATCTTCATCATTGACTCTATGGCCCTAAAAGAAGTTCAAGACATCTCTACATTAGAAGCATTGGAAGAAAACATACAACCATGGCAATAACATTTTCATTTGTCTCAAATGGGTAAAAAAAACATTGTTGGAAAAGATGAAAATGCCAGTTTCCCCTTCTACCACAATGTTTTCAAAACTTTGTTTGAATGACAAGTGAAGGGTTATAAGTGAAGAAAGTGAAACGACTTTCTGTACAATACAAACAAAAATTAAATTTCAAAATAATTGAACGTTTTGCAGCAAGAAGAGAGTAGCCCATCATTTGAAGACAGCAAGCTGAACAGACTAGAGGAAAAAGGTGTGCAGACTGATGAGAAGCTAATGAAAGATGCTGACAGCCAGACTTTTTACCAAAAAGAATTTTTAAATGTCAAAATTGAGAACATGATTTTACGAAATGAATTTAAATTGACAGATGCAGATATTGGCAATTCTAAAAGTCAATCTAGTCCAATATTATCACTGGCCAGTGTCAAAAATGATGATTCCAAGATGAAATTATTTACTGGTATGCATTATGATCACTTTTTGGTACTTTTTGATTTTCTAGGAGAATCTGTATATAACCTTACATATTGGGATGGCGAAAATACTAAAGAAAAGACGAAAACAGGCAACCGAAAATTAGAACCTATGGAAGAATTATTTTTGACCCTGGTGCGTTTAAGGCGAGGTTACAGTCTTCAGTCTCTTTCACATTTTTTCGGCATTTCCACTTCGACCATTAGCACCACATTCAGTACTTGGATACAATTACTCTACTGCCATTTCAATGATTATCGCATTGAAATATTTCCAGACAGACAACACTTCAAGGAATACTTGCCGCATGTTTTTAAAACGTTCAAAAATATAAGGTGTACAATTGATTGCACTGAGTTTTTTGTTCAAATGCCTAGAGACTTTCGACGTCAAGGAAATCTTTACTCTTCCTATAAAAATCATCATACATACAAGAGTCTAATAGCTGTAGCCCCTAATGGGTCCATTGTTTTTGTGTCTGACCTTTTTGAAGGTTCAATCAGTGACAGGGCTATTGTAGAAAAAAGTGGATTTCTAAACTTTATAAATCCGGGGGATACGGTTTTGGCTGACAGAGGTTTCATTATTGAAGACCTGCTCCTTACAAGACGGGCTTCACTCAACATTCCACCATTTTTAGGCAAACGCAAGAAGTTCACTGCACAAGAAGAACTGAAAACAAGACAGATTGCAAAAGCAAGAATTCATGTGGAAAGGGTTATTGAAAGAATTAAAAAATTTAAGTTACTCTCTGGTAAAGTTCCTCTTACTTTAGCACCAATTGCTGATCAGCTTGTTTTTGTAGCTTCATGTATTGTCAACTTCCAAGAGCCACTTGTAAAGTGATTTTTCCTGTACATGTATTTTCATTCTGTGGGTTAAATAAACAGCATGAATATTCTGATTTCCAGTCCAAATAACTGTACGGTTCCACCACACAGTATGTAGTGGGTACTTATTAAATTTAAAGGAAAAGTTTAAAGGCTCAATAGCTGCCAAAAGTAAATGATGGGGCTGGTAAGTAGCAAGTGAATTTAATCATTCCATTTTAAAGTATGAAACTTATTATGAAGACAATCTGTTATTGGAAGCTTGACTCAAGTGTCAGTCACTGGTAGGAAAATGAATTTTAAAACTAGGTCAAAAGTTGCTAGGAGGCTCTATCTTTTATTTACCTAATATCTGGTTTTAAAATTCATTTTTCTGCCAGAAACCAACACTTCAACCAAACCAAACAATAACAGACTGTCATCATCACAATAATTTCCTTACTTTTAAATGGTATTAGGCTATTCAAATAACTGAGTGAAATGTGCGATCACTTCAAAGTGCAAAACTCTTGTAAGTTCCTACACAATGTATAGGCATTTAGAATAATATTACACTTACCCATCATTATAAAAAAGATTCTTCATCATCAAATTGTCTAAGGAAAACATTAAAAGACAACCCACAAGATAGGGCACAAAAAATAACTTGGGAATTTTACATCCAATCACTTCTTGGAGTGTATCAAAATTTTTACAATTTGAATATTTGTATACAAACTGTAATAAACATTATTCATTTACATAAAAAATGTAAAAATAAAAAATTTACAAGTATTTTCCAAGCTTGTTATCATTTAGACATCAATGAAATACAGATAATTCTTCTCACTAGAGCTGAACTGCCCGACTCATGATCAACTCTTAACAACAATCCCAAAATTATATGACCCTGAGACAGAAAACTAATGAAATATTGTGAGAATAGAAGATATGCTGGTTACTAGCATTTTCACATTTCCCCACAACATTTTCTGCCTTATAAATGTAAAGTTTCATGCTATGATCCAACTTTTAATTTGTTGACTGCAAATATTATCAATTTGGACAGGTCTAAAATTTTGTTGTCTGGTAAAGAGTTAAGCTTCAACAAATATATAGTGTTAAACTGAAACTGAATATGACTTATGACCTTCATAAACTGTAGAAAACATTTTGAGAAAAGGAGGAAATTCTGGTAACCAGCATTTCCTTCTTTTCCCACATTGCTTTTGAAAACTTTCTTTCTCTGGGTCATTGAAACTATGGATTGTGTGGTATAGGGTTTATGACCGTTTATCTAACCAATCAGTCTGCTAGTATAAATGGATTCAATTTTCGAGGAACTCGCATTTCAAAGAACTCGGGAGCAACAACTCTATGCCACAGAGCTGTTACATTGCAGATCATATTTGAGATGACTTGATCATCTCGCCGAATCCTCTCAATACTAGGCTTTCCAACCGGTGACCATAACACAAAGTCACACCAGTGACAATCCGTTATGGCCAACTGTAACTGAATTTGAAAATAGTAGGGATGGTTTGTTTTTAGACTCAATGTTGAGTTATCATCAATAGGAATAGTGAAACAAGAACTATACAAATTAGATTTCTTTAAAGTTCCATCCTTGATTTTTGAAAACAAATTTTGTGGTGCAATTAAACTGAAGACTTTTAAGCATTTTATTTCAACAAGCCCGTGTTTGAATTGCTCAGTTGGGTCCATCACAAAGCCATCTGGGCTGCATCCAAGCTCGGGCCACAACTTGTTCACCCAGAAGCCTGTCTTATTGACTTTAATTTCAGAGTGCTTTTCTTTCAAGAGACACTCATAATCTTGCCTGGCTGTGTCCTCATTTTCTAGACCGTATGACATGTCTGAAGACTGAAAGGAACTCATTTCCCATACATGGTTTTTAATGAATGTAGTGAATCTGATATTTTCAACCTTCTGAACGCCACCTGAAAGTAACAAACTCCCTAAATTATTTGCTTGCTTTGCAGTTGATGCAGTGATACGAAACCATCTACATGCTTTCCATTCAACTGAATCCGACTGAGATTCTGTTCCTGGAATCATGTAGATATCTTTTGCAAAGCCTTTCCACTCTGCTCGAAGGTGCAAGAAAAGGTCCCAAACTCGAACTTTTAAAATGTCCTTACATTCATCAGTCATGTCATAGTCTTTGAAAGTTGGTGAAAATAATGTGGACCACATAGATGCTTTGTTTCTTTCAAAATCTACGTATTTCATATTTCTTATGGAAGTATTTGCTTTAGTGAACGACTTTCCTCTACATTCAATAGGTCGAGGATCGAACTTGCTAAGTTTGCTGCGCTTTGGCTTGTAAGATTCATACTCTGCCTCATTCACCCTGTCTGGAGTTTTATTTTTTTGTTTTCCCTTGTTCCACTCACAAGGTTTACTCGTGCAGGGTTTCGAATCATGTCCAAAGTCTTGGCAATGTTTATTAATTCTCAAAAGTACAGCAGCAACATGATTGCATCGTCCCAGCGCAGATCCTGGACAGGTGCAGTTTGCATCTAGCACTGCCCCACTTATGCCCGAAATACTAACACTGACATGATGCAAGTCATTTTTCATTGAGGCAGCTACCTTTGCTTTAACAAAGTAATTACCCTTATTAAAACAGTCCTTCATTTCTAGCACGTTTCCACTTTTTACATACTGTTCCCCCTTTGTTAGAGGTTTTGAGGTCATGTGTGACAAATTTGTGTCCTCTTTCCTGCCCGTCTCACCTACCAAAACAATACTCTCCAGCAAGTAGCGGTAGATGTGTCCATAATTAAAATTACCAGGAATATTTTCTGACGGGAAGGGTTTCCATCCAGTGATAGGAGGAACTGATGGTTTATCATTCATGTCTTCTTTTTCTTTTTTGATTTTCTCTTCTTTGATGCAAAACCACTTCCCGTCATCAATGGTTACATCAATGCTGTCTGATTTTCCCGCTGCTACAGCATCTTTACATCTGTTGAATAGAAGGAATATCGTAAGTATATAAGGGATATGAGAACAGATGTGAGACATGAATCACACATGACAATACCATGAGTATTAATCACTCTTGAATTAAAGAAATACTTGGATACTTTCAAGAGCTGAAAGGAGACAGGAATGCTGTTTTATATGACTATATATATATTTTGCAAATGCCAGTTTAAGGGGACATTCGATCAATAGAAATCATTTAAATAAACACATCGTAGTACTTTGATCCGTTAAAAGATGGTTTCCTCTATGGAAAATTCGCCCTCTTCATCAAATCGACAGTTTGCGACTCATGAAGATATTTATCATAGATATTGATTACTATGACTTTTTGAAGCCGCTGATTAAAAGGCAAGCAACAAATCCGGATGAATAAAGTTTGTTAAAAACTGAACAATCTCATGGACCCGTAAAGCGTACAATATCGAAACAAAGGAAGGAGGTCACTGCCTTTTAACTCACCTCTGAATAAGATCAGATCTATTGCCGCTGATTTTAAGGCCTCTGCATTCGAGCCATCTCTTCAAAGAAACGTTGCCATACTTTTCAAATGCATTTAAGTCCAGTTTTGCCCCAGGAACGTCGTCGGGAGTTAGATCGATTTGACAGTAGGATTGTGTAGACGCCATGTTGTTTGTATGAGGTCGGGTCACGTGATCAAGATATAAATATTCATGAGGATTTGTGACGTATACGGCCGAACGATGCTATTGTATCGCGTGATGTAAACACATTCTGTAGCCGTCGACTGTCTATATTATTCGGCAAACTTCGAGTGGGTCGTTGGTCACTATATACGTATTTACGGGATCGGTCGAGTTGTGACGAGTGTTGTCCGTATATGTTGCAGGTGTTGAAAAGTTCACGGGTCATCTAGGGTTGGGGCAAAGGTAAAATCGCTACAGAAAGGAGTTTGTAAGGAATATTGCTGTAAAGAATTTAGATATTTAGATTATACTGCTTTAGAGCAAAGTGATGTAAATGCAACTCGTAACAGGCGTAGGTTTAAAATAGTGATTGGCCGTGGGTTGTTTGACGCTAGTGAGGCAAAAAAGTGTGAAGCTGTGAGGGAAAGGGATGTAAACTTGTGTAAGGGTTATGACCTCTAACTTCTAAGTAGCGGAGAGGTCATTACGTAAGCATTTTCAGAATGGACTGGTGATCCCACGCCTGCAACTTTACAAGCCAGACTGTCCATTCACAGTACTGACCAGCAGTATCTGATTACGCATTTTTTTAGCGTCAGATGTGTTAAATTTTCATAACCCCTTACAGACACGGCACTATCATTTTGTACGGTCACTGACATGTTTCTTCTTGATGAGCTTAGACTGGAATCAGTCTGTCAGTCTGCTGACCCTTGACAAAACAATCCTGTGGGGCATTGAAAATATAGTGGGAAAGAGAGAGAAATGCTTGTAACCACCATCATCTCTTTTTCCAACAGCATTTTCTTCACCATATGAACGATTTTCAAAATAAAATTTTGTCATTTGGTTGAGTTAAATAGAGCATTTTCTCCGGAGGGGGGGGGGGTGAAACTGCAACATAAATACTCTCACTTAAGATATAATTCTCCATGTCTGAATCAACGGACCAGGGAAAAGTTTAGGAGCATGTATTTTTTCCAAGATATTTTTCTTTAGAGGGCTAAGCAAAACATGTTGCCTTTGCAGAGAGTGCAGATTCAGACCAGACTGTATAGAACATGCAGTCAGATCTTGGATCTGTCGTAACATTTTTTATATGAGATATTCTAGTCAAGACAGCAATGGCCCTTCAATAAATAGGCTGCTTTTCCAAGCTTGACATGTCTGTTTCGTTAATTCAGGGTCTTAAGGTAAAACTCTCGACAATATGTATGTCTCACCAGACACTTTATATTAGTTGATTCTCATCCTTTCCACAAGGTCCAGTTTTTCAGCTAAAGAGCACAAGGTTTACTGTATCTATGCTCCTCGCTTATTAGAATGAATCAAATACATAACCTGTATTGGTCAAGGTTAAGAAAAGTTGCTTTTGCAGACAATAAAAGATCGAGATTAGACTGTCCTTTGAGTGCAGTGCAGATCAATATTACACACGTAGATATCTTAGATCATAATTGGATGTTCACGTAGGATATAGATCTGTAAATGAAACTGTAATATTTGTACAGTGGTTTCTGACTGAAAACGGCCAGTAGATTAACTCAGAGTTTTAACTCTTTACCACACAATCCCAGTTTTAACAACCTTGAGGGAAAAGGCTGTTGGAAACATTGCAGAAAAGGGGGAAATGCTGATCCATCATTTTCTCCTTTTACCACGATGTTATCTACCTTTTCAACGATTCAACTCATCATTTGGGCTACAGTCAAATTCGATTCGTAATGTCCAAATGCTTTCGATTTTGACAAGTCTAAAATTTCGTTGGTTGGTGAAGAGATGACGGTTACGTAGATATTAGCTACATTCTTTAGAAGTACGGTTGGAAAATTTGGCAAGCAGACGTTGTGGCCAGGGTGATTCGGCCCAGGAAGGTTTAATCAGCCAAAAATATTAGAGAGGACAATTTATCTCGATAGATACGATGTCTTGTTAAAAATGGAGAAATAGATAGCCCACTAGCGGCCAAAAATAAACAATTCGGGAGTCAAAATGCAAACACATTTTATACGATTTATTCAAATTATTTAAAAGTAAAAAACTAAGGATATTATTAAGAGTCTGGCAATGTGCTACAGTACACTCTGTCTGTGTTCCAATAGTTGGTAGAAAAGTGAGTCTTGTAACTATATTAAAGTTACCAAAGTTGCTAAAGTTAGAATAATAAAGAATATCAAATTTTGTGTTTGTGTGTGTGTGTGTGTGTGTGTGTGTGTTTTTCTAGTAAAAGGCTGGTAGGTACTGTTAATCTTGTAAGAGTGATGTCTAAAGCTTGATAATAAGAATTGCTGATTAGAATTCCGTATCTTTTACGTTCTATTGCTGACGGCTGGCAAATCTCTACTTAGACCATTCCGTTAAACTACTAATTTGTAAAAGACAGGTTGAAAAAAAAAAGGTTCCTAGGTGGTTCAGTTGTATGGTGTAGGATTCGACACTTGTGTTTTTCGTGGGAGTGTCATCAGGTAGGATACCTCAGAGCCCTTGCCTAGTACTAGTGAAATCCTTGACAAATATGAATAAGAAGGCTGTCGCCGCGATATGACTGAAATAATGTTCAAAGCGACCCAAAACACAAAACAACCAATTACTCAACCAGTTTTTTACTAAATTAGATGATTTCCACATAGTCCTTTGCAAGAATAAGAATGGATTTCTTTATCCATTGTCAAGGTTCTAATTCAGTATAAAAGGCAATATAACATGGGGTTCTTACTCCCATACACAGTTCAAACAACTACCATTTGATATGTGATTTTCAAAAACAGTGTGGTTATTCAGTGTCGACCGATTACAGTGCTGACAGCACTTTGATTCTGTCGGGAGCTAACACTTGGACCCACCACACAATGACAGACTGTCATCTTCACAATATTTTCCATACTTTAAATGGTATGATTTAAACTTAAATGCATTGTAAAACCTGCATTTCCTTTTTTTTTGGTCATTAGGCCTTTAATATAGGCAATTAATATGTATGTACGGTTAAGTTTTTCATTGCCAAATATATATATACACTCAACCTATTTCGACGACTGAAAATTCAAGCGAGTGAAACCAAAAAAGGGTTTTTGCCTCATGTGCATGACTAATCAATCGGAAGGTAAAAACCCAAGTTCAGACAGCACGTTCCGTGCCGTCTGATCTTGATCTATACCGACCGCAAAAGCCCATATTTTCGCCTATGGCGCTAAAAGGGCTAAAACCACGAATACTAATGCTATCATGATTGCAAAAGGGGGAAATTGCTCGTCACGAGCAATGTTTTTTCAACAGCGTTCTGCTACAAATTACTATACATGCATTCGTAATAATTCCATGGGGAATAAGAATACAAAATACATGATAAAAGCATGAACTTTCCATTGCTTAACTCTTTACCAAACGACAAAATTTTAGACTTGTCCAAATTGAAAGCATTTGCTGACGACAAACTAAACGTGACTCAAAAATTGAAACTTGACTTTTAAAGAGGAGAAAATGCTGGTTACCAGCATTTTCTCCTTTTTCGACAGTGTTTTCAGAAGGCATCTACCTTGGGGTCGTTAAAACCAGGGATTGTTTGATAAAGGGTTAAGCCAACGGGTTTCATGTTTCAACGCGATTTATGCAAAGTATACCGTGTGTATGTGCAAACTAATATTGCCCGCTATTTGTTATACATAAAATACACAGGATATCCTTTATATGATATACTACAATAATTATATTATCATTCATAATTAGCATAAATTACGAATTTCTTTTTTAATAAAGGCCGTTGGCCGAAATATTGATAAAAAGAGTGTTTCGATATATGACGGTAAAAAACTGAGCATGAAGAAATGCGTTAACACATCCGGCAGTAATTATTCATGTATTTCATGTATTTGCGAAATCTTAGCCCGGCAATATGAAAACTGGTGGGCGGGGCGGGGTTTCTGCATGGATGTGCTTAGGGTGTTGGAGTTGAAACCTCAAGGCTACGGAATTCGATCCTCATTCGAGGTGCTGGGCATTCTCAGTTTTCCGTAGGAGTGTCTTAGGACTAGACACTTCGGATTAGCCTAGAACTGGTGCAGCCTTGGTGACTTAAAAGAACAAATTTGACCGAAATACAGCCGGTGAGCAAAAACGCTGTTAAATTTCAAACAATTTAGAATGGTACAGAAATCAGCCCTTTGTGTAAATATGGATAAATTACTGACATATATGGTGTAATTGAAAAAAAGAAACACGGAGATTTGTATTAGAAACCGAACATTGGTCAGAAGAAAACTGGCTGACGATCGAAGCTGTAAACAATGGCGGTGCGTCACAGAAATTTATCGTTGGTTTCCGCCTAGAGTCGGATACGGTGTAATTTGCATATAGGCCGCGACCTCCGTCTGAAAATCGAGGCTGCAACAGAGAAGCCTTTATTTTCCTTTGTTTACCTCGTTAGACGCAGGGCGAAGGTCAAATATAGTCACGTGACAGAATGCATGATCATCATACGAATCTACCCGACTGTATAACGGATATATCGAAAATCTTCGATTCAAAAACCGGAAACGACGAGTCTGTTTACATGGAAGGCCGCAACTCAGCGAAATGCATTTTCTATCGACCGTAATCTAAGCAACCTTGCAACCAACCGTCAGGCGCAATATTTGGCATGAAGATATAAGAATGACTATAGTTTGATAAAATAGAGACAAAATGAGTTAAAACTGGCTGAAAATGAGTATAAGGGCCTCTTTAAAAAGTGAATTTTTTTAGTTAGATATGAGTCATGCTAAGTGGAAAGGGGGACTAAAGAACCTCCCTGATACATTATATCAAGCAAGTGATCGCATTGTTGTGGATCCATAAAATCCGTGTTCTCTAACAATCGGCTGAATAATGAGATAAAATCGTCCTTTGACATGCATAAAATCGATCTAAAGCCACAATGTTCGATCAAGGTCTGCCTGGAAAAAGGAGAAAACTATGATTACCAGAATTTTCTTCCTGTCCCAAAATGTTTTCAAAAGCATTCTTCTGCATAAAATACGGGATGTGCTAAAGGGCTGAACCAGTTGGACCAGAGGTAAAGCAGGTATAAAACGACACTTAGATAAATGTAAAAAGAACCATGAATCATATTCAAAAATACTCAAATATAAATTTTCTACTTTCTACAACACCAACATCTGTGTTTTCAGATTTGACCTTTGGTCACGCACAAGAGACATAATATCGCCGTTTACCTCTTTCAGCGCCAAAAATAAAAAAAACTCAATCCTTTTCGATGCCTGAAAATAGAATCCACTGAGACTCAGAAGGATTTTTGTCTCATAGGCTTGACTAAACAAGCGGACGGAATAGATCAAAGATCAGACTGCACGTTGTGTGCAGTCTGATCTTGATCTATGCCGTCCGCAAAAGTCCCTGTTTTCGCCTAAGGCGCCGAAAGGGTTAAGTGTAGATGAGCAATTGCTAGTAATAACGCGAATTCACACGGTCTTTTTTACAAGTCCTGTAATTTGTCGACCTTGCACTATCTTTCTTTCAGTTTCTTATCGTCACATGGTTTCAGTTTGGTTTCAGTTTGGCTCTCTACCAACCAAATCCCACGCTTTTTACCACCGTTTCAAATATAAACCCTATGAGTCATATCTAACATTTTATTTCAGTCAGAATTGAATGAATGAATGGTGTTTTACGCCGCTTTCAACGTTATTTAAGTTATATCACGGCGACAGCCTAAATATTCATGCATTTCCTGGGTTTTACAAGTACTAGACTAGGGCTCTGGAGTGTTTTGCCTAAGGACACTCCCACGAAAAATATTTGAGTCAGAAAATTTGTCTTTGAAAGAGTAGAAAACATTGGAAACAATGGCGAAGATTTTTGAGCGAGTTTACAAGTTCGAGCGAATGTATCAGCCAGACTGCATTAGCCACTGACAAACAGTTGTGTTTTTCTGGTAGAAAAATGTTTTAGCTCTCAGCTGTAGAAAAAATTAGGAGAATAACTGATGGGGTAGAAAAGATACGTTGTTCTTTTGTAACCGGGGGCGAGTAACGGGCTGCATACAGTTAAATCCCTTGTTTTAGTCTATGGGTGACAGGAGTCAAACTACGGACCCCTATGGTTTATCATACTATATAACGGACAAATCCCTCTTTTGTTTTAGTCATTTAAATCCAATGTTGAAAACGACTTTAGTATCTGATGTTCTAATTGAAATCCATGTATAAATGGATCATATCTTTTTCGTCTAATCACGTTTTGATTGTTTTTTCCATTCGATATTCAGGGTAGTGGATTGGGTTGGCCAGTCCTGGCTGCCTGTCACTAAACTGCATACGCACGAAATTTACGTACACAGTTTAGGTAAGCCAGTATTAAGTCTGAAAACAAGTTTCACTAAACTGCGTAACTTTACGATTTAAGTCAATAGTTGCATAACTTAACGCCAGCTCATACCTTTGGTTAAAGCAGGATTATACATACTTCCAATAATTTGCGTAAATCTACGCAGTTTATTGAACACGTAGCCTCGGCGTGCAGTATACCACCTCTTAGCAGGTACTCTTCCACAACATGGGCAGTAATGGAGCAAGCATTATCGCCCATTAGAACTAGCCAGCACCTACTGCTCCAGCATAAGACAACATTTTCACCTAGACTTACTGACTCATCTCGATAGCACTGCTATGACAGTGTGCCCTGGTCAAGGACGACAAGATCTATAGATTCATTTCAGCTGGCTCCGTCACAGGCCATGAATGGAGCCGACCAAGCGGTCAAGTTGCTGCTTGTAATCTCTCCCCAAGCTCGCCATGGCCTAGCGCGCCTGTCGGTGCAGGCTATAGGCAGTACCTGGGCCTTATTCACCAACCATTATTAAGAACATTTTTAGTCTTTCTATCTGAGATTTTCTGAGTTTGAAAGTAACAAAACTTTTGATTGGCTAAACCATTTGGTTTAGCCAATCAGAAGTTGTGTTACTTTCAAATTTAAAAAAATCTGGAAAGTAAGACTAAGAAATGCTCTTTAAAATGGTTGGTTAATACGAACCCTGGTCTCATCTGAACAGAACCAACGTTACTATTGAGCGATTGAAAGAAAGAACGATTAAACGATTGAATGAATGACTGAATGAGTGACCGACTGACTGACTGACTGACAGAATGAATGAATGAATGAATGAATGAATGAATGTTGAGGTTAGGTATGTCTGGCTGCGGATATGCTGAAGGGTGATAGACGAGAAGCCTAAATATAAAATAAAACTAAACGAGTTTAACCTAATAGGGCGCCACGTACACCTGACAGACAATTTCATACGAGAAATAAGACTCAAACAATTGCGATCTAAAGGCTGTTCTTGTCGAGAATGTCTCTGCAATGCAGACAATGTAGATCAACGTTCAGACTTCACGTTTCGTGCATCTTATTTTGTGAAATTGTATCCGGGGTTGAAATGGTGTTAGACATGTTTACAAACGACTGTTCGTCTGTCGAACTTCCTTTCTTACTGACTGTCAATTTATGTATGAAAGCTTTTTTTTTGCACAGCTGGACGATGGTAAAAATCGAACTCACCCTCCGGTGGGTTTTCAGTACATGTCGATTTGCTGTAAATCACAATTCTTTATAAATGTCTATATTCCGTGTTCAATATGTTATCACCTCAAACAAAAAATGCAACGTAAAAATAGTTTATGTGGGTGGATGCTTTATATAGCCTAGTGGGTTTTCCTTTCTACACCATGAAAAACGACGCTAACAACGGTTTTTGTGGGTGGGTGTAACATGTATATAAATAGCCACATGTGGGTTTTTGTGTGTGTGTTAGATCACAAGACTGAACATCACACGACTTCCGCTGATTTTCAAACACTATATCTCTAGATTAGACAAGACAGAAAAGCCGGTCTGATCTTGAGTTAACACTTTTAGCTATCTTTCTGGATTTCACTTCAGGGGAAAAAATGTCAAAAATGGATAGAAACGTTCATTTGCTACCGAATGAAAATTGATAGCGCATCGATCTAGATCTATAATTTATGTTAAACATTGTCAGCAATCAGCTACAAAATTATTGTGACGTCAATTAATTGAAATAAGGACACTGACGTTATTTAGTTTACTTAATGCTATATAGAACGTTACCCGCTAAATTTAGCCCAACTAAAAATAGAAGAAAAGACGAAGAAAGAGGAATAATTTGGACTAAAGGAAATGTTTCCTTCTTTCAAGAAACAGAAAACTTTTTAGAAGAAAGTACTTGTAACAAACGAAGAATCCCTTTTCGACGATGTTTGCCCAAAGTTTGTCTACATCAGGGCTAGGTCTTTTGTAACCTCGTGTCTGTAGAGTAGAGGGTTAAACGAAGCAAAATACAATTGAGGAATGCTCTATGAAAAGAGGGCTTAAAGCAAAAAGTATCTACCCATGATGTCAGCCTGCGCAGTCCGCGCAGTCTGACATGAGCCGAAACTTTTTTGCTTTTTGTAAATTGTCTGCATGTCCAAGGACCATACTACCTCATGATCCAGTCGGTTGCTGGAGCAAACAGATTTTATTGATCCATAATCCTGTAATAACATGCTTAGTACAATCCATCACGGAGATGTGTTGAATCCCCTTTTGCCAGATAATTAAATACAAATTGGTCAACATGATGTATTTGTTTAATAATCTGATTGAAAGAAAACTCGACAGTCATATTTGGCTTGCAATACGAGAAAATAGGCGTTCAGACATTTGCGTAAAGTGTCGTTTCGGATCAGCCTGCGCAGTCCGCGCAGGCTAATCCGAGACGGCACTTTACGACTACATTAGATTTTGTCCTAAAGTAGACTTGCGTGAAGCAGAAAATTACATAAAAACGGAGAGTGTCGTTTCGGATTAGCCTGCGCGGACTGCGCAGGCTGATCCGAGACGACACTTTATGCAAATGTCCGAATGCCCCTTTTCGCGTGTTGCAGGCCAATTATAGTATTATCATTATAAATATTGAAGAGGCTCCGAGCATTTTAACTCTTTGAACACCCATGACGACTACAGTTGTTTTGCCGCCAGAGAAGATTAAGATACGGCTGGACAAAAAGGCGCAGTCTGATCCTTTATCTATACTGTCGGCTTCGCTGAGATATTCCGGACAAAAAAAGTAGCCTTTAAATTGCTACTATCAGGTTTGGTTGACTGATTGATTGATTGGTGTTTTACTCTGCTTTCAACATTGTTTCAATCAGAGTTTGGTTTGGTTTAGTTTCTTTTTTTTTAAACTACAATTGAACATTTTAATTATCTATTTGCTGTTCTAAAGGTCAATACAAACACTGCAAAAAACTCTTGGAGATAATTACCGAATGAAGAAGGTGTTTTTTATAACAAAATTCTATCGGCTGTCTCTGAATGGAGATGTAATTCGTCTCTAAGTTATTCGCTATTTTCCCAGTCAATAAGCTTATAATTGGGATCGCAATTTACCTTTAGATATGAAGCAGCCCAAGATAGCAGATACTTTCGGTTTTGTGAAAAGTAGACTATTACATATTTATTGCACTGTCTGAATAGTCTCACCATGTATCTACTTTATCCGATATCTATTTCAGATATTTTGAACGGAATGACTACTAAACTAGCTAAACATATGAATGTCCTATGTACATGTATTTGTTAATTGCCTTAACTCTTAACCTGCTAAATAAGTTAAGTGAAACTTTCTAGCCCATCGTAAAAACCCAGATTTTGCTTTTTCAAAATTATTTTTTTGGGGAAAAATACATCTTCATCGGACAGTGCAGATCAAGATCAGACTGCACGTTCTATGCAGTCTGATCTTGATCTACACAGTCCGCAAAAGGTCCCTGAGTCGCGCTTAGCAACCTAAGGGTAAGAGGAGTGTACGAACTAACTGACGTCGTGAAGTCGTTGTCAAATCATTGACTGTCTGCTTTCGAGTTCAGTTTTTGGGTTTTTTGTAGTGGCTAAAAATAGCAATGGGTATTTTGTCGGAGGCGTTGCGAATATTTGAACCATTGGAATGCTAGAGATAACATACCTAAGACATTTTGCAAATAACGTAGGTCAAGAACACGCTTCAATGAAAATGAGCCATGCTCTGGCAAAAGGGAGCTTAATACATCTCCGTGATACATGATACGATGGCAAGTCATCACAGTATTATGGGTCCATAAAGTCCATTTTGTATATACATGTATATATAACAAACGACTGAGTCATGAGGTACACTGGTCCTTTTATCTACAGAAAATTGACTAATACCAAAAAGTTTCGGTCCAGGTCAGCCTGCGCGGACTGCGCTGGCTGACATGGGTCGATAATTTTTGCCAATGCACTAAGCCTCCTTTTTCACAGAGCACGACTAAAATGTTTGTCTTATCAAGGATTTACCCTGTCCAATATTTTTGTAATCATTTTTGAAGTTCTGGTCTAAATAGGTTTCTTCAACATGACCAGTCACAATACTTTCTTAAAAAAAAAAAACATTTTTCTTTTCATCATCTAATTTCCCTTTGAGTCACTTGCACAAGTTCTGGTTGGTCTAACATTTGCCCATACATTTTGCGGGGAAGTAGTGACTAATAGCCTTGACCATTGGGTAAAAATAATACAGAAAGCCAATTATGTTGTGTACAAAAACGAATTCGAAATCGATCAACAACAATAACGTGTTTTCAACAAAAACTGCCAGGTTTTTTTTTTTGTCATTAGTATTTTTAAGCAATGCATTTTTTTTTTCTTAGGTAAAGCCGATTAAACTATGAATAACAACTCAAACGTCTTAACCCTATACCGAACAATTCCTTGTTTGAGCAATCCTGAAAAATCTTTTAAAAGCTTTTGAAAACATTGTGGGAAAGGAGAAAATGCTGGTAACCAGCATTTTCTTCTTTCCCACAAAGTTTTCTGTCCGTTTAGGGACAAAGTCCATTATTTGAACCATATTTAATTTGTCGTCTGCAAATGCTTTCAGTGTTGAGCAAGTCTAACTTTTTGAAAATGGTGAAGAGTTAACCCTTTACATGCTAAATAAGTGAAATAAAACTTTAAAGCCTGAAGTAAAAATCCAAATTTTACTATTTCAAAGGAAACTTCGGGAGGAAAAATATCTCCTCATAGGACAATGTGGATCCAAGATCAGACTGCACGTTCTGTGCAGTCTGATCTTGATCTACACTGTCCGCAAAAAGTCTCTGAGTCGCACTTAGGAGCCTAAGGGTGTTAAAATGTATACGGAAAGAGGAATTACTAATTTGTTGATTCAATAAAAATAAATATAATCATAGTGAGTCTTATGACGTTGTTTACAAAAGTAAACTCTAAACCGATAAACAAAAACAACGTGTCTATTAAAACTATTGGGTTTTCTTTTGGATATGTAATTTTCTTTTCAACGAAACCGATTATAGCTATAGGTAACGGCAACAACAACCTAAAAAAGAAGCCATGCTCCGCCAAAAGTATGTTTAACCCTTTACCAGACGACAAATTTTCAGCCTTGCCCAAATTGAAAGCATTGGCAGACGAGAATTTCAATGTGGCTCAAATGGTGCATTTCTTCTTCAGTAGGATAGAAAACATTGTGGGAAAAGGAGAAAATGCTGGTTACCAGCATTTTCTCCTTATCCCGCAATGTTTTCAAAAGGCTTCTTTCCCAAGGTCGTTAAAAGTCGGCATTGTACGGTAAAGAGTCAACGCATCTCCGTGGTGCATTCAACCAAGCAAGTTACGAATTCATCAATTACATTTTTTTTCCAAAGACAGGCTGAATAATGAAGCTGAAACGGTCCTTGGACATGCAGAAAATTTAACAGTAACAAAAAAGTTCGACCCATGTCAGCCTGCGGGGACTGCGCAGACTGACCTGGGTTGCTTGTTTTTTGCAGGTGCATTAATCCCCATTATCACAGAGCAGGGCTCAATTGTATAGGATAAAAGAGAAGTACCAATTTGTTGACTTTACAAAAATAATCTCTAACTGATAAACCAAATGTAATGTGGTTTTTTCCTTAAGAATTTGCGCGGTTTTTTAACGAATTGAGCTTACTCGCTTAAGCAAATGACGCGTTTATAAATATTATTTATGGTAACATAAAGTACGAGAGATCTTTATATCAATACGTTTGCGAGGTTCTTTTTACAAGTTTGAATTATTTAGACAATGTGTACTTATACATGTCGGCCCTTACCATTATATGTTATGTTTATTGAAATCTGAATGACTTTTGTTTTCAACATTATTTCCTTTATATTGCGACGACCAGTGTATCTATGCATGCTTTCTTGGCGATGTTTTTTCTAGTGTATGTATGCATGCTTTCTTGGCGATTTTTTTCTAAAAGCATCTGCATACGACAACATAAATCTGACTTAAACAATGACATTTATCTTTGAAAGGTTAGAGAACTTTGCTGGAATAGGAGAAATTGCTGATTACCAGCATTTCCTCTTTTTCTCACATTTTTTTTTTTTTTCAAAAAGTTTTCTTCCTCAGGGTGGTTAAAACGTGATACCAAGCAAATCATCACAGTATTATAGATCCATAAATTCCATTTTGTCCAACAACCAACTGAATCATGAGGTAAACTGGTCTGTGAACATGCAAAAGATTAACCAAAAGCAAAAAAGTTCGGTCTAGGTCAGTCTGAGCGGACTGCGCAGGCTGACCTGCAAATGTAGTAAGCCCCTTTTTTCAGCATGGTTCAATTGTTTAAAGCAAAAGGGGTAAAACAATTGTGAAAATACCTAAGCAATATGCGGCCCGTATGTGTCATGTATCATACGTTTTTTGTATTTTTATTATTCTTACGAACATGAAAGTTTGCAACGAATGCATACCTCAGATAAAAGCTGCACTTGGCGGGATTCGAACTCGTGCGGAAGACATCCTCGTTTAGTAAGTTTCAAAAGACCAACACCTAAACCACTGAGCTAAAGAGAATTCTTTATACCGGATGAAGCTATGCGGTAAGGAAGGAGTGATCTCCTGTAACATTATGACGAAATGATAGTTCTGTATCTCCAGTAACACACCCCCTCTTAAATGTCATCATTTTAATGACAGAAAGCCTTATTAGGCAGTAAGTCTAGACAACAAATGGCTCAGTGGCCAGTCCCGGATGAGCCGCTATCTTACGAACATTAAAGTTTGCAACAAATGCATAGCTTAAATATAAACCGCACCTGGCTGGATTCGAGCCCGTGCGAAAGAGATCCTAGTTTATTGAGGTTCAATAGACCAACAACTTAACCACTGAGCTAAAGAGAATTCTCCCCAACGCAGTTTTTAGATATTGATTGTATATAGGATGAAGCCACGCAGTAAGGAAGGAGTGATCTCCCGTAACATTATGACGAAATGATAGTTCTGTAAGGTGAAATACTAATTCGTTATAACGAAATTCTACATCGATAAAACGAAATGGAAATTTGTTATCTCGAAAAAGTAGTTCGACAAAACGAAATAATAATCATTCGTTGTTAAGTAAATGATAATTCTTATCAACGAAATCCAAATTCGATAAAACGAAAGAATACTCTGATCATGTGCAATCGATTTATGGCGGGCGAAATCAAACGAGTCTTCCGAACAAACCGATTCTAATGTCTCGATAAAACGAATCATAAAAAAGAGACTCGATATATCGAGTTTCTTAAATAGTATTTCTTTAAAACGCATCATTATTTCGGTTTATCGAGTACTAATTTTGTTTTAAAGAAATTAAAAGTGTGTGACATATAATACGTGGGTCTCCGTAACATAATCATTGAGAAACAAAGTTTGTTTTCTAACAAAACAGTATTGTGTATCAACCCTGAAACGCCTAGTCCGGTTATTGTTGCATTAGCTGACAGTTTAGACCTAGTTCAGATTGCTCAGAACATGCAGTCTGATACTAATCCAAACTGTTCGATTCTTTGCAGGTTATCCTGATAAACAGAACCTCGAAACCACTTTATGTGCATCTGTTGTACCAACTTGGAATGTCGATTTCTTTATTCATCTAGCAGTACACGGGTTGAATAACACTTTGTATAGCAAAAGTTGCTGTTTGGGTAGAAAGAAAATTAGCTTATAAGTCAAATACTTTCGATTACAAAGCTCTTTGAAACAATAAACTAAATTCCATTCTAAGTGGGCCTTAGTAATGTTTGTTTGTTTGTTTGTTGGTTGGTTGGTTAGTTGGTTGAATGATTGGCTGGTCTTAACGCAGGTTGTTTTCAACATTATTTCAGTTATATCGCAGCGGCCAGTGCACCTATCCATGCTTTCATGGAGTTTTTTTACCAATACTTTGCACAGCTCAAACCAAACTTCCCAAACCACTGTCTGCTTTCCCCACAAGACCATAGTCAAACATTGGTCAGCGGTGAGAGAATGATGAATACCGTTGCTGATTATCATTAATCCTCGGATTTAATTTACTGAGCTAAGGGTTCGAAACAGCGACAACCTGTACCTATCCGATATGGGCTACCGGGCTTGGTAAAGTTGTATTCACATAGCAAACAAATACATGAATGAACACACCGAGTTGACTTGCGGATTTTCATTGACTCTTTAGCCGCCTACACGTATTTGTCAGTGCTGGTGTGAGAAAGCCAGGAGGTAAACTGTGTAGGTAAACTGGCCGCCGTGATATGACCTTCGCCGTTAAAATGTCATTAAAGTCCAATACAAACAAACAAGCATTACGCAGCGGGCAGGTATAGTTCTGTGCAGTCTGATCTCGAGCTACGCCTTCCACAAAAATTGTGTTCACGAGTTCCAAACAATAGTGTAAGAGTTAACTTGTTCTAAGAAATATCAACTTTCAAGTTTTGTACTTATAGTAAAAGTAGCGGCGCTTCAAACACAATGTAAAGGAAATTTAATACCTACTTACATACTTATTTTACTAACTTAGGATTGAACTTCTTAGAATATAGTAGCAAAACACTTCAACGGGCAATCCCTTCTCAAAAACGATTCCACAGAATAGTAAACAAATTTAACTCTTTCCCAAACAACAAGATTTTGGACTCATCAATATTGAAAGCTTTTGCAGACGATACTTCAAACATGGCTCTAATGATATCATATGTCATAGAAAGGGTAGAAAACATTTCGGGAACAGGAGAAAATGCTGGTTACCAGCATTTTCTCCTGTTCCCAAAATTGTTTTAAAAGCCTTCTTCCTCAGAGTTGTTAAAACTTGGGATTGTGTGGTGCAGGGTTAGAAAAGGCCGAATTCTTTGCAAGCCAATGGCTGTTTACAGTTAACATCTATTTTCTTTCCTAAAGTTTAAAAAACCAGAAGGTTTCACGACCCAATGGCAGCATTCATGATGCAAAATACATGAAGTAATAAATCAGTAAATTAAAAAAAAAATCATCGCAGATTCCAATAGATTACATGGTTAAAAAAAAAAACAGTTTATAGTCACCATATAGACATGAAAACTACATATTTATTGTCATCGTGCTCTAGAGGAAAAAGCTGATAAGTTGCTGGAGGACTAGCCAAAGACACTGGACCAGCAGTTGGCAGCTTTTGAAAACTTAGTATGTGCCGGAAAAAAAGCTGCAGCTTGTTTTAAGCAATAGCAATTACCCACCCTAACAATGTCCCCATTAGTTATCCCCAGAACGACAATATTATCTAAGCTGTTACTAGCTAGTAACCTTTCCTGTACACAATAATGATAACCTTACTAAGGAAAAATGGCAATATTGCCTATCACACCACAGAATAAATTTATACAAAGATTTACATGTCACTGGTGGATATTGGTGTTACAAAACTTGATCAAGGGGAGCAACTCTAAAGAAAAATAAATATTGTTATTTATTGGTTACCTCCCTTTTACTTCAAGGTTATACGACAGAAGTGTATGCTTAATTCCTAAGTTGTCTTCAAGATCGTTGTTATTTTCAACAAATGTTTTAAAGAACAGTTTGATATTATTGATAGACATTATTATTGATAGGAATATGTGTAAGTAAAAGAAGAACTGTTTTTTTTTCAACTGTTGTTTTCAACTGTTTTTCTTTTACCAACACCATCACCATCATTACTTTTTTTTCCAGTCATATCTAATCTTTCTAGAAATTGTGTTGCTATAAAGCTATACAAATAAAAGTCTCCACTAATTTCTCTCTTGTTCGAAACGAAATAACAAGAAGAGATAAATGGGTGTGGCTGTTACTTACAAATAAGTCATATGTATACATGTATATACAATATGGTCTGCAAAACACGAAAAGGGGCTTTCGGACATTTGCGTAAAGTGTCATCTCGGATCAGACTGCGCAGTCCGCGCAGGCTAATCCGAGACGGCACTTTACGTCAACATTAGATTTTGTCCTACAGTAGACTTGCGTGAAACAGAAAAATCACACACGATCGGAAAGTGTCGTCTCGGATCAGCCTGCGCGGACTGCGCAGGCTGATCCGAGACGACACTTTACGCAAATGTCGTAATGCCCCTTTTCGCGTGTTGAAGGCCATATGGTTTGTTAACCCTATATATGTTAGCAACAATAGGTACTTTTTTCATGATACAAGAAAAATAATCTTAGCCATGCTCTAGCAAAAGGGAGCTCAGTGCATCTCCGTAATCCATGAGACCAAGCAATTCATCAAAATTAATGATCATGAACCCATAAAGTCCATTTTACCTAACAACCAACTGAATCATGAGGTCAACTGGTTGTTGGACATGCAGAAAATTGACTAATAGCAAACATATCTGGCCCACGTTAGCCTGCGCGGACTGCGCAGGCTGACCTGAGTCGATCTAAATTTGCAGATGTATTAAGCCCCCTTTTCACAGAGCATGGCTCAGATACGTAAACTAAATATTCGGCCAGCAGAGCTAAAAGCATTACAAATCCCTTGCTTAGTAAACGTGCAAAACATAGAGATCAAAATATTTGGACTTCCGTTTTGTATATTGAAATAAGGCCCCTAAGCAGCTTTGTGTGACTCAATGCTATTTTGCGGACCGCGTAGATCAAGATCAGACTGCACAAAGAGTTCAGTATCATCTTATATCTTCACTATCCGACACAGCGATATATTTTACGCAGATTAGATTTTTGAAATCACGCCATGAATAATTAAGATTTTGCAACTGGTTGGAAAATTATTTTGACTTATTTAGTAGTTCAAGGCTCAAGTTTAACTCTTTCCATACCATAGACGACACCAGAAGCATTTGTGGACAGTGTAGATCAAGATCAGACTGCACAGAACGTGCAGTCTGATCTCTGATCTACACTGTTCACTGCTTGATTCTAGATTATGAACAAACCGTCTCTTAATGAACAAATCGTCTCTTGATCATGTAGCGGAACTGTATTTGTAACCATTGTGAAGTTGCAATTCATTTTTTCAGTGGTGAAAGACTTAATTATTCTCTTCCTGTACATTTGACAGTCAACTTTATACTTAATGACATCATCCAGCCTCACTAGCATGCCTTAATCCTTTACCAAACTCACCAAGTTTTTTTTTCGTGACCCGAAAACTCAGCTTTTTTAAAACAAAGAATAAAGCAATTGTGAAAATATAGACAATAAGACGAAATTTATGGTCTTTGTGAAAAGGACCAGTGTTTGAAAGGCACGTTTCATATCGCCTACGTTGACAGACAAGGACTTTCTTTCTTTCTTTCTTTTCTTTCTTTCTGTCTGTCTGTCTGTCTTTCTTTCTTTCTTTCTTTCTTTCTTTCTTTCTTTCTTTCTTTCTTTCTTTCTCTCTCTTTTTCTCTCTTTATTTCTTTCTTTCTTTCTTTCTTTCTGATACCCCATATAATGAGTCTGGGTTCATGTTGTGACACACACACAAAAACATTCTTGCACAAACATGATGTCTTCACATAGCCAACTTTCGTGGACATGTAAAAATCGATATCAGCCCATTTTACCTGTATTTTTTTACATAGAATTATGAAGGGCCTTGGTAGATAAACGCTTATAGCTTCATCAATTTTCAGAATCGAAAATTATCTCAAGTGAGGTAAGAAAATTCAATTTATTCTCATTCAAATGAACTAAGTTTTATAAATTTCGTAAATGAAACTTTTGGTCCTTTTTTAACTTTAAAATTATAGGTATGGTTTATATAGAATAAAGAGGAAAAATACTTTTTCCGAAGATAAAAACTGACATATTTGTTGAATTTCCTCTCTTTTTGTTGAAAAGTCAAAATTATCTCAAGTGAGGTCATAAAGCTTATTCATTGCTCTTTAAATTGGTATAAGTTTGAGTCATTTAAAAAAATAAACTTTTGGTCCTTTTTACAGTTTTTTAATGCCCCTATCCTATTTTTTTCTTTTTCCGTAATCGCTCGGATTGTGCCGGTTTTTGCCGATGATGGCCGAGTCTAACTGTAAGATAAGCCGCCCGGGTATCTTTGCTGTGTTACGTAATGTTATATTGACAAACGGACCCCCTGCTATGTTTATGATTAACATGTATCCACATGATTATGAACTCAAATTTTTACCCGGGTTGTTTGATAATGACAGAATCCTTAAGATTTTTTATTATGTATCTTATAGATCTAATAAAAGACTATAATTTGATTTTTATGAGATTATTCCCGTGGATTTACAATCATTAAGATTAAGATTTGAAATTAGAAAATGTACGTTTGCTATTTTTTCCATTCTTCAGCCATTTTTTCCATTCTTAGATATTAATGCCGTATCAAAAGTATTTTTCTGGCGACAGTTTATAAATTCATGTTTCCTTGCCATTTTCAAACCGGTCCTTGACCTGTCACATCATATAGAAGGCTTTTGAAAACATCGAAGAAAGGGTTTAAATGCTGGTTAGTAACACATAGCCAACTTTCACGGACATGCTTTATCAGCAGTCTCGCATATCAACAAATCGATGAAAATAACCGATATTATACGTAAAGGTTCGGGATTTTCCGGAGTTTGGCAAACATAAACCGGGTATAATCTATTCATAATCGATAGTCCGCAGCTGTAAAAGATAAGAATAACGTAACATTACGTAACAGGATTACAGTAGCCCTGCTTCAAATTTACAATCCTTGCCTAGACCGACTTTTTGTTTTCGGGTTTCCACCTTAACTCTTTGTCTGCTAAAAGCCATTTAGCCCCTGTAGATCAGTATCAGACAGCACAGAATGTGCACCCTCATCAGACTACACATAATCTTAGACTTACACCATCAGATACTGCGAGCTTTTTCTTTGGAAAGAACATTGCTATATTTGGGCTTTGTTTGACGGTTCATACTTCATTCATTCTTCGGTTTAAGGGTTGAGTTTTGATGCTCTTAGATTAAAGTTCTGATCCTTGCTGTTCGGCCGTTTGTGCGACTAAGTGCGCTTTTAGCTGACAATGTAGACCAGTAACAAAGTTCACAAAAAGCAGTCTAATCTTGAAACCTAATTTGTCCAAATTCAATTTTGCTGACATTGTAGATTAATAACAGGCTGCACAAAACAAGCAGACTGATCTTGGATCTGATCGACTCTATACATCGATTTTTTTCTTAAATTCTTGATACCGAAATATCACCTGGTTGCTGAATTCAGCAGAAAATTCGAAGCTTTTGGAGTACCGGTTTAATCCTTTACCATACACTCCCTAGTTTTAACGTTCTGTGCAGTCTGATTTTGATCTAAACTGTCCGCAAAAGATCCCTGAGTCGCGTTTAACAGCCTACAGGTTAGAACATTTCATAGTTCAACCAACGGCAGATGTCGGTTGAGATAGCGAGGAGGGATCGGCATCAGACTGAACGGACGTACTCTGGTAGGCCTATTGATCTTCTCCGATACCTGGTAGTGTTTAACAGCCTTGAATTCATCCATTTACAGCGTTTACCAAACAATCTTCCTAGTTTTGAACGATCGAACAAACGAACGAACGTTTGAACGTTTGAAAGAAAGAAAGAAAGAAAGTGTCGGATACAAAGTGGCAATAACTGAAAGTTGTGAACGACTAAAAGGCAAAAACGAAAGAAGACGGTAAAGTAGAAGGTTTTTTTTTCCTGATCCCTGGCCTGTCTGACCGGAAACCGCCTGTACTTTTCAATATTAAGGAATTCTTTACTGCCGAAAAAAAAAGTTTCCTTTCATATGAAGCCATAGATGTTTACTCTTTACTAAACGATTCAAATTTAGTCTCTTTTAGATGGAATTCATATATTGATATAATTTTTACCTTTAAATGACCATGTTTCCAACTTGATCTGTAAGACCAGGGATCGTATATAACATATACGATCCCTGGTAAGACCTGATTGCCACTGATTTGCATGAGGGACTGCATTCACAAACCGTTCTAAATACTGCTGTATTGAAACACTAGCTGTACCATCTTGCAAATAAAGGGCATCGTATAATGACGAAGTAAAGGGATGAAAAAAGAGCGAAATCGTTTATAAAAAAACGATTTTTTCTCCCAAACAATATTATATAGAAAATATCAAGAAAAAATTGTTTGTCAACCTACGAAGAAACAAGCCCTCTCACGTGTCCTATCGGTCAATGGTGAGCACAATTGTAAACTTTGGAGTGGATAAATTCCTATGTGGCCTGAAACACGCGGAGAGGGGGCATTCGGACATTAATTTTGCGTAAAGTGTCGTCTCGTATCAGCCTGCGCAGTCCGCGCAGACTAATCCGAAACGACACTTTCCGCTTTTACGTAATTTTCTTTTTTTGCGCGTCTACTGAAGAACAAATTCTAATGTACCGGTAGTCGTAAAGTGCCGTCTCGGATTAGCCTGCGTGGACTGATCCGAGACAACAGTTTACGCAAATGTCCGAATGCCCCTTTTCGTGTGATGCTCGCCATTTATGTAAAAACAAAGTAAAAAATGAAATGAATCTAGAAATCCAAAGACATGTTATTGGTACAATTCCAAGTTCATCTATAAATAAGTGACTTGTTGGTTACCCGAGAGCTCCGAATAAACCTTGAGAAAAGACAATGCCAGTCTAGAAATAAAGCCTAAATAATTGCAAGTTTAAGGTTGCTGTTGGCCAGATTATCTCAACAAAACGGACAGTGTAGATCAAAGATCAGAATGCCTTTTTTTCAGTCTGATATCAATCTTTAGTGGCCGCATTTAGGCGGCTTAAGTTGTGAAGGCGATTGAGGGTCAATAAAGGCTTCTGTTCCCGTCTGTTCTGGTTGGTTTTTAGGCTGACCCCGATCACGTGATTAATCAACCGCGCACGAGATTGCTCAGTGAGTAGTCAACGTTTGAGTGGGCAGTATGGTGTTTTGCAGAGAGACCCAGACAATTTGATCCGGAAAAAATGAAGTAAGTGTCTTATTTATTTGAAATTTGTAGATATTTTTCATGAATAATCAAAGTATGTGTAAATCTAGATCTAGCCTGGTACACATGGTTGCAAATTGCGTTTGTTTTATTTTCTCGCAAATTATCGCCGGCGTCTTAAGCAGTGCTGATCCAAGGTAGAAAATTTTGTGGAAAAGGCAGCAAATTCTAGTTGCAGCGTTCTTTTTTTTCAAAATGTTTTTGAAAGCCGTCCTTGTCAGAATCATTCAAGTATGGGAATGTTTGGAGGAATTTTCTCTAGCCTATTTTCAACAGTGAATTAAAAATTTTAGGGTAGAAAAATTCCAATTACAGTATACTGAGGCAAGTCAAAGAGTATCCTTAAAATGATTAACTATTTACCAAAGGACGAAATTTTGGTCTTGACCAAATTGAAATCATTTGCAGACAACAACAACAACAAAAATATAGCTCAAAAGATGACTGCTGTCTTTGACAGGGTAGAAAACATTGTGGGAAAAGGAGACAATGCTGGTAACCAGCATTTCCTCCTTTTCCCATAATGTTTTCAAATGACTTCTTCCTCAGGGTCATTAAAACTCGGGAATGTGTGGTAAAAGAATAAGATAATTAATATTGGTGTATTTATTACCCTTTAGTTTGTATTGGAGTTTAACGCCATTTTAACAGCTTAGGTCATATCATGATGGTCAGTGACGCACCCATGTGTTTCCTGGCTTTCCCACACTTGTACTGACACAAAGCCACTGACTACTTTTCTCACATGCATCAGAGGTGAGGAGTGAAAATTTGCCGGAAAGAAAGTTCGTCACAACCGGGTATCAAACCTGCAACCTCCAGGTCACGAGTTAGATAGGCTAACCACTGAGCAACTCCGCCAGGCTTTATTACCCTACACCAGAAGACAACGTTACTTACCAGTCCAAATTGCAAGCTTTTCAAGATGAAAAATTTAATGTGACTCAAATGATGAAACTTGTTTTTGAAGGACTAGAAAACATGGTTAAAGAGAAAATGCTGGTTATCAGCATTTTCTCCTTTTCCGTCAATGTTTTCAAACGTCTTTTCCTCAGGGTCATTAAAACTGAATATGGGATAAAGGGTTAAAAATATACACTTAGAAAGAAATAGAATTTTTTAATGTTGTTTGTTAATGACTATACAAAACTTGGATTTTATTTTTTTTCTTTGTAGATTTACAATATGACCAGATTTGGACTTTGTTGAGGTAAGAATCACTTTACATGAGGTAATTAAAAGTCAATTTGAGCACATATAAAATTATAAAAAAATCTGTCCATGTAATGATGGATAACTTATCAACAATTTCTAAAATTCTGGAATACAATATTTATAATTTGAGACATTGAGGTATGACTTTGATATACATTTACTTCTACCTGCCCTAAAAATCAGAATTTAAATATAACCTGGTAGTTCTAAACTGATTGTCCGCCATGGTGTCAAGCGTATAAGACAATATGGTTGCAATATACTGTTGAAGGGTAGCAAACTTCGAAAGTTTGAAAAAAAAATGAGATGCACTCAAACTGTGCCATTTCACTAAGATGTCACACTCTACCTTCAAATTACAACATGCTGCCTTAATTTATGAGGCCATCCCCTGGAGTCAGCTACTAATAAATGAAAAAGAAAACAGTATCATGAATGTTAATCTTACTCTGTCAACAGACCTACATATTTTGTGTGTGTGTGTGTGTGTGTGTGTGTGTGCCAGTCTTTTTTTTTTAAAAATAATTTCAATTATACCAAATAAATCAATACAGATTAATACTTAACCAAAAAACCCAAAATGGCCGACAAATATTGTCTTGCTAAACCTTAAGATTGCCATGTTGATGAAACATACATTATCAGTCTCTAAGACAAACCATCTTAAAGCAGTTCCAGATATATTCTGACCCTCATGACATCAGTTTATGCATATTCTTACATTATGTCTCTTATATCCTGTAACACCCTTTATGGTTCTAAGACTAAGTAGATCTACTTCTTGTGAAATTTTGATGATGCTCCTTGACCACCCCCTTCTTGCTACAACCCAACCACCAAAAAAACTCACTGCATATAAATGTCAATATGACTAGCATTATTTGCAAAGATGCTTCAATAAAATAGGAAATTAACTATCAATCATCTGACACTATCATAGCTAAGTCACATTACATTGATCATGTAGATTGGTAGATCAGTCAACAGTTATTTATAGGTCTCACTATATTGCATATTAAAACTCTAAAGTGGTTGTCTTTGTACTAAATATATATGTTTTTACACATGATTGTCAAAGAATTCATCTAAAAGTAGGGTATTGTGGATGGGACAACCACAATAATTTAGCAGTTACTACATCACACACATTACTGCATCATTTATGATTTTACATAGATTATTGAGGCTAAACTTTGTTGATTTTTATGAATCACAAATACTTAATTGTCACTTTATGTAGAAATGATTAGATCTAGACCAATTAGTCAGGCATACTCATGAATATGATTTAGATTTTCTGCGAGAAACAGATCAGTAAAGGACATATTTCTTAACCCAAGTGACAGTATGGACCAACTGCTGGTGAACAAGTGGCCTTCTATTGACTGAAAAACATCTATTTTATTAATTATGAATTACACAATTATTGTCCTCAAAATAATAGTGACTTAGCACCAAGTTTCATTCAATGTTTAACAGCTACATACAAATAATAAGGATGTAATGTGTCAAGAATTTGCATGAAAGCATTTGTATTGGGCATGACTCCTTAAATTATAGTTCTGACTCTTACTATTATTTTGCTCAAATGACTCTTAAAGTTTTGGCTAATACAGTGTTCATCAATGGCTTTTGAGGTACCGAGTAGAGCAGAATAGACTCTTGTAGAAGAACTGTGTCCAAGTTTTTAAAGTTTTAAGTTTGTGGCCAATGTATTCAAAGTATTTCATTAGTTGACAGGTAACAGAAGACATAAAAGCTTACAACAGATGAATCTTTTAAATCAGCACCATGTTTATGAAATTGATAGGTTTGATACATTTTGAGGTATCCTAACATGATGTGTGTCTGTAAGACACACATTAAGTTAAAAACATGTTTGAGAGTTAGTAAACCGAAGGGATTTGTAATAGCCACCAAGGTATTGTCAGCATACCTTATTATATATTGAGGATTTTAACTCCTAAAAATGAAAGTGCATGTAATTTCTTACTACTCTTAGTGTGTTTTTCTGATCTATTATTATATGCCTCGTTTAACCCTTTACCAAATGATCCTGCTTCATTGTAATCCTAAAGAAATATTAAGACTTTAAAAAACATTGTGAGAAAAAGAGGAACAACATTTTTTTCTTTATTCACAGTGTTTTGCTACCTACAAAGATAATTTGCAGCATTTGAGCCACATGTAATATGTCATCTGCAATGTTTCCAAGTAGACAAATCCGATTTATCATTTGGTAAAGATCTTTTTCTGCAGGGTTCATTTTAGTTTTTGTCTGAGGTGAGCTCTTGGCTCCTAAATCATTTTTGCATGGGCCAAGCTAATTGAGGTAAAATACTTTTAAGGAAACTGACCAAAACATGGAAAGACAGTTTCAATCAAAATTAAAGATTTGTAAATATGAGCGAATAAAAATAAAAATCATACTTTCAATGTTGACCAAATACTGCGAGAATTTAATTTTAGAGAAACTGGAGATCAACAGGCAAGTAATTGTTACTGCACCTGATTACCCTTTTTGTGGCCCACCCAGCCAACCATTAACTTCTTGTTGCATTGATTTTATACCATCTTTTTTTGTACAGAAATTTGTTCTGAAATGAACACTGCATTTCTTTTTACCCAAGTCCCAAGCAATTCCTGTGTTGCTAAGGATCTTAGAAATATTAATTCTTTATCTCATACAATTTTTGATGTAGAGGATCTTAGATCCAGAAGTAAACAAGAAATAATTCATTAGCTCACACAGTTTTTGATGTTAAGGATCTTAAATCCAACTTTGATAAGACTGATCATGAAAAAAAAAGCAAAATTTGAATGATAGCTTGATAAGTAAGTAAAATCTGTTCATGTAAATTCTGAAAATGGCTTGTATTAAGTATACTTATCTTTTTTTTGAAAAAATAAGTTACAAATTAGAATACATGAAACAAAATTAGTTTTATACTTCATTGCTCAGAAAGGTTGTCCTTGCCCAATTGATGATTACCTTGGACTGGTTAGAATCCAGGAAACACAGCAGAGAGATACATGTAGTCAGGACAGAGTTGATTACTGGGTGGCATCCAGGAAAAATTTGTCTTTTGACCAAGATTTTTTTTATCATAAACAACCAAAAATATAGAGATAAACTGTCACCAATGACAGATCAAGGCAAGTCAGAAAGGTTTGTCAGTCTATTCAGGGGCAGCAAGATTTTTTAATCATGAACAAACAAAGATACAGAGATAAACTGTCACCAATGATAGATCAAGGCAAGTCAGAAAGGTTTGTCGGTCTATTCAGGGGCAGCAGCTGTGCTTCATTTGCAAAGTTAACCTTATCTGAGCCCTTTTATCAAAACCAAAGTACATGTCACTGAAAAACAATTTTATCAGTGAAAAAAAAAATCCATTTTCACAAGTTATGTGAATGCATTTATCTTACCTTTAGACTGACGAAGACAGTATATAGATTTTTGGCCTTTCATATTTAATATTAGACTTATCTCTGTACCAAACAACAAAATTGCAGACTTTTCAAAATTAAAAGCCTTTGCAGACACAGCACAAAAGATAAGACCTGCCCTTGAAAGGGTGGAAAACATTGAGGGAAAAGGAGAAAATTCTGGTTACTAGCACTTTCGTCTTTTCCCACACTGTTTGCAAAAGCCTTCCTTTTGGGCTTTAAAACTTATGATTGTTTGGTACTGGGTTTAAAAGACCACACAGTTTTTGTGTGTGTGTGTCAATGTATATAAAGTTCATGTACTTTGGAATGAAAAGGATCTTAACCTGTCAAGTGCCTCTCACAACTTTAAATTTTTTCAGGCTAGTGCAGATCAGGATCAGACTGTATAATGTAGCCTGCTCTTAGATCTGCTCTACCTAATGAGTAAAGTTCAGCATTAAAATGACATTTTTTCTGGCCTCTGTTCCATGTCTACATAGTTTGTTTGGCACTTGAAGGGTATATAAAATAGATATGTAGAGCTTAATGGTACTGTACATTTATCTTTATACATGTATTTATATTAGATCTACATTAATGTACTTATATTTATTTTTTCTTTTGAAATTTTCCTTCATCAAATTATCTTATTATCATTGTCCTAAATTTTTCATTTATTTATTCATTCATTCATTCATTCATTTCCTTTCTTTCACATTTGATTTAACCCTTTACCACACAATGCCAACTTTTAACGACTCTCAGGAAGAAGCCTTGTGAAAACATAGAGGAAAAAGGAGAAAATGCTGTTAACCAGCATTTTCTCCTTTTCCCACATTTTTTTCTACCCTATCAAACAAACAAAAATCACATCATTTGAGCAATATTGAAATCGTCTGCCGCAAAAGCTTTCAATTTGGAATGGTACAATTCTTTGTTGTGTGGTGAAGGCTTAAAATAGCAAAGCTTTTCAATTCCTCAGTATAGTACATGTAGGTTTCAATTTTATGTTATCTGACTGTCTATAAATGCATCTCTTGCTGACCTTTGTAATAAAGAGGGTATTTTTATTTATCATTATTAGGTTAGGTTGTATTGTGTATTTAACCCTTTACCACATAATCCTGAGTTTTAACAACCCTGAAGAGGAAGAATTTTGAAACCATTGTGGACAAAGGAGAAAATGCTGATAATCAGCATTTTTTCCTTTGTCCACAAGGTTTCTAGCCTTATAGGGAAAAGATTAGTATTTGAGTCACATTTGATTTCTCGTCTGCCGCTGCTTTCAATTTGGACAAGTCTAAGATTTTGTCATTTGGTAAAGAGTTAATATATTGAGAAGTAAAGTCATGCTTTCTATGAGAATGTAATCTCTGTTGGTTTAAAAACATTTCAAAGATGTTTTCTATAAAAAGATTTTGGATCAAACTGGGGAATCAATATCAAATAGATATTGGGGACAATCAAAGACTTGGTGCTTTTAAAAGCTTCATTGGCTGGTCTATATATAAATGCATTGACATTGTCTGATTTCAATGTAGTAACACATACAGATCAGCTGTTGGAATACTTTGAATACCAAAACCAACTACACCATGAAAACCTTATAACAAACTTTTCTATGTATTGTATTAAATTATACTTTATGCTACAGCTGTTGCAACTTATGCATGCAAATTTTTACTATTTCATTTTAGGGGCTTTTCTTACAAAGTATTTGCATAAAGGTTATTTAAGAAAATGATTAGACAACAGCAATACATTACATTTATGTAGTTTGAATTACTATTTTTTTCTGTTAAATCAAAACAGTAAAGGAAAACATCTACTTTGAATTTGCAGTGGTTCAGATCATAAATGCTAGGCTGGTTTCAAACACTTTACCAGCCAAGAAATTTACCATCCAAGTCCAAGTTCATATAGACCTAATTGTTAAAGAAACTTGTCATATACTATATTTCCAGTCATGTTTCAAAGTGTCATTTGGAAAACAAAGACATCACAATTTTTAAGTGTTGCTAGATTATTTCAAAGTTCAAATGCAAAAATGAGGATAATGACGTTTTGTCTTGTTTTCAACAATTTTGGCAAGCCTAGGAACACTTCAAATGCTGAACGCAATACTATGCTAAGTCATTTTTTTCCAAAAATGGGTTTTTGTCATTATCATTTATGTTTTTCATCATTACAGGTTTTGGCAAAATTTCAGATTTAAAATCAAAGAAATTTTTTAGTTATTCTTAATTTCCATAATATTCTATCTCAGAACGTGAATTTTTTTTCCTGCAATACTATTCCAAGTTAACTTAGAATAGTATTGCATAAAAAATTGTATAGAAAGTTTAAAATTTTTGACTGCAATACTATTCTATAACAAAAGTGTACTCAATTTGTATTGATTTTTCAGCTAGTGTACGACATGTTTACTTATTAAATATCATAAATGGCCTTCTTACACCATGAAGAACTACTCATGACATCATTTTCCATGACTTTGAGATTTACAAACCTCTCAATAGCAAGACTGGGTCTTCAAACAAAAGTATTTCATCAAATGTAAGACTAAATTCATGCAACAAGATTCAAAACCTTTTTTATATCAGGTAAAAGAAAAACTATCAATTCTTTTTCTCCTTTATTTCTTTACTTTAAGTCTTTCTTAATTAAATTTTAAAGCATAATCAGGAATAGCCCTTTAAATTTTAAAGCATAATCAGAAATAACCCTTTCAGTTAATGACCAACTGACTTCTAGAAACAATTCACTGCTCTCAGCTTTATCATAGCCCTTAAAAAACAATCCTGAGGTTTCAAGACCCTGAAAGAGAAAGCTTTGGTAAACATTGTGAGAAAATAAGATCTTGCAAGTTGATGCACTTTCTTTTTTTTCGACAATTATATTCTGTGAATTCTTTTAATTTGGACAAGTCTAAAATTTCGTCATCTGATATGGTTAAAATACCAATGTACTTTCAATTAATTTCCTTGCTTGAATTTCAAGAACTAATAGTCTATTTTAATATTTTCAAACCTTTACTGAACAATCTGGATGCTAACCAGCCCTTAACAATGAATGCTTTTCAAAATATTGTAGAAAAAGAAAAAATTCATAGTAACTAAATTTTTCTCATTTTTCTTTATTCTTTCAAAAACAAAATTTTATGACATCATTTAATGCACTGCGCCTATCAATATGGGAAAAAAAAGTTTATTCCTATTAAGTCAGTTTTTTTTAGTCATACCTTTTTGTTTAAAATACTTACTTTAGACAAAAAAGTAAACCGCAAATAAATGGCAAATAGACCAAAGTAAATTAATATCTAGCATAAAATCCATTTGAATCAATCATTAGATATGAATATGGATGGATTTAACTTACTTAACATTATGGATGAGTGTGAATACAATACTCTGTTTAGTTTATAGGAAAAAAAGAGAATGCATGTACTTCAAGCAACTTATCACCAGGGTACAAGTAGTTTTGGGGAAGTTTGGCATATGCTATTACTGCATTACTTTATTGTATGACTTTAAGCAAACAACATGGGACAGTGCATCTTTAGAAAAAATTCATGAAGAGGGTGACCTTCTGTACAAGAGAATTACAACTCAGTCTAACTCTGTCATATACCTGACAACAGAATATGATTATATACCAAAAGATGTGGCATATTGTTCCAAATTTCTACATGGACTGTTCACCGAAATTGGAATCATTTATAACAATTAGAAGCATGCTATTGCCAAAATCTTTGGGACAGAAACAGTAACTGTTGGCTGCATCTTTACAATGGGTGTGCACACATACTACTCAAGTGCCATTTTTAAATCACATCATGCATTCTGTTTCTTTGATTCACATAGCCGTATATAAATGGTATATGTGCTCCAAATGGCAAAGCTACAATGACCTCCTATAGTGATGCAAAGTCTTCCTGTGATTTCATGAGAAAATTAGTATTATCCCTGACTTTGAAAGACACCATACAGTTTGAAATCTAATAAGCATGTTCAAATCAAATATTTTGTAAATTTGGACCCTACTGACAATCTCTCCAACAATTTTTGACACAAGAGATTTTTAAAACAAAAATAAGCCTGTTATATTGGCTTATATGGACCTTCCAGCTTCATCTTAAGAAGAAAAGCATTTTTCATGATGAGTAACTCAGTCTCTTGTTTGGTTTACGTAGGTCCAGGAGCATTACAAGTCTCTGATTGGGATGTGAAATTGACATGTTATATCATGGGTTTTTGTGGTTTTTTTTTGCGTCAGACCTTTTTCCATGTAGTTTATATAAAGGTATTTCTGGACCGGCAGTTCACATTATAACCCTCATTTAACTCTGTACCAGATAACAGACTTGCCCAATTTCAAAGCCATTGCTTAAAACAAATGGTTACCAGCATTTTATCTATTTCACAAAATGTTTCCTAAAGCCTCATGCCATTCAACTACAGACTTGATACCATTACAATACAGGTCTTCTTTTTTATCAGTGCTTTGCAGGTAAGCAAGACAAGCAAGCTATAGAAACTAACAAATTCAAACTTTCAACACTTTCTTTCTGTTATTGCAATGTAACAGTACTGTGTATTTCATTTTTCTTAAAATTCTTTGTATTCAATTTACAGGGTTTTGAATATGTGGAGTTGGAGAATTGAGGCAAAAACAGGTCTTTATTGAGTAACTTATTACTTTGCATGTCATTCAACATTATGAATAAATGTTAAATGTTCCATAAGTGTTGCATACTTCCTTTCATTACACTTGTTTCTATATTACAGTGTGGTAAGGCAAGACATCTCCCCCCCCCCTTCTAATGGAATTTTCTGGATATTTTTCATTTCATTAAAAATACATGTAATTCAAGTCTTTTTTCATGGTGAAAAATAAGGAGATTTTAGCTGCTTCTTCTTCTTTATGTTTAATACAGTGAGTAAGCAAATCCAATTTTTAAATTCATTATTGAAGCTGGAAAATTGTTTGGAGTGTCTCTGATCAGGATATGAAATTGACATTGTTATATCATGGGTTTTCGTGTTTTTTGCGTCGGACCTTTTTCCATGTAATCTATGGAAAGGTATTTCTGGACTTTTTGCCATACATTCTACAAAGTGTAAGTCAACACTATGCTGTGTTACACTTCACTGTCTACTTTATGAATGCACCAATTTCCAAGTTATGACAGTTTAATTTGCTGACTCATCAAACATACATGAGCATTAACTTTATCAATTATTGTTGAAACCAAGAGTAAATCTAAGAATAAGTTACCTTGCTTATGAACAGAACACACTACAAAACTTGAAAGGATAATTTCATCAGTCACACACCTTTAACTCTGTACATGTAACTTGATGCAGGATAATCGGCATGATCTTTGTTGGGCATTATTCTTTTTACGACTTAAACAATAAATTGAGATTGTTAACAATCTGAACAAAATGATTTAATTTTCCCAGACAGCCTCCAATATCTTTTAATAAAAACAGTAATCTTAAAGATACCACAATCTTTTTAATAGAACACAGAAGACAATGATGGATAATTGTCTCTATTGTTCTCAGCACTTGTTTACTATGACAAATAAATAACGGTCTTGTACTCTAAAATTGCGCTTGATCTTTTCACACTTTGCTGCCTGGACAGGATTAGTGATATGCTGTAAATTCGATTGTGTATTTGGAGGAGGATATCACTTAGGTCGTAAACAGACTCCTGGTGTAATTTAGATAACAGGTTATAATACTAGATATAGGGCACCCCAGGGCGCTCATATACAGCAGGGTATCCAGAAAAAGGGCAGAACATCCAGAAAATGGGCAGGGCTTCTAGAAAAGGAGGCAGGACACATGCCCATCTATTCCCAGCTAGCCAGAGCACTGTAATGGAATTGCAGACAATCATGAGCCTGTGCATAATGTGCAACTTAAATATGCCTATGTTGCCAGACACCAGCCCATGAACATGATACCTCAAAGTCATTTTAAGAGAAGCATTAATTTTGTTCAATGAGCAAAACCTGTATTTGACCATTTTGGTTTCTGCTATACTGTAATGACAGGGTTATAATGTTCAGATTATACAAGTTGTAAGATGAGATTACATCCAAAGGAGATCCAATGAATAAAATTTATCATGTCAAACTGTAAGAATCAGTAAGATTAAAGTTTATACAGTGATATTAAAGCGAATTTGTTTCATTTCTTCCTGTTTATTTATTTCATCTTATATTCTTAAAGATTATTTTGTTGAAAAACTATTGCCTGAGAGCCATTTTCTACCCAAATGAAGAAAATAAAACAGTATTGCAGTAAGTATTTCTTAGATTTTCAGTGCAATATTGTTTTATTTCAACTTGGAATAGTATTGCGTGAAAATTTTTACTTCAAAACGGACAAATTTTGCCTGCAATACTATTCTAAGTCCAAAAAAACAATTTTTTCTCTTACTGTCTAAATGTATAACAAAATGAATGTATTTCTTTAATTAATACATATTAGACTAAATCATGTTAAAATTCCAGATCATTCTCACTTTTATGAAAAAAATAAGAACGTTTTTTCTTTGTCCTGAAAAATCATGAAAAATGACTTAGCATAGTTTTGCGTTCAGCAGTCGACTTGTTAATTGTTGAAACATTTCTTAATAACTAATGAACTTCTAGCTTAGATGATCCCAGTACACTACACATTTAATGTGTCAACAATATTTGCATACCGGTAAAAGCATAATTCAAGCACACTTCAATAAATATCTTGTAAATAACATGTTTGCAACTTTCAATATCAACTATGTAATGGGTAAATCATGGGTAGTTATTTCCATTCATCCTATGGAGATTTGTGGGATTGATTGAATGGAGTATTGGTCATAGTGGATCATGAACACAAATAATTTATCTGGATACTTCATTGAAAACAGATTTTTAAAATAGCAAAAATACACAAAGTGAAACAGATCTGTCTCAGCTGTAAGTACATGTATGTAAGTAATCAGTGTCCCATCCCCTATGTGTCTGAGCTAATGGTTTTCCACTCCAAATAGGGACATTTACACAAATGAACCAAAACAAAGGATAGGAATATAGGAAAATACAGGAATATTATAATTATCATAAAACAAAAACACTGAACCACAAAAAAAAAATAGAAAAAAAGGAATATCTAAATACAGAAAAGAATAAACACCCACAAAACTTAACTAGAAAAAAAAAAATATATATATTATTATAAATGACCAAAAAAAAAAGGTAATAATAATAATGCAAAACATCTTATTAAAAAAAGTTGTGAAAAATGAAAAACTTGAAAAGGAATGAAATAAAACAACATGAGAAGTAAAAAAAAAATAAAAATTAAAGAAACATGACAAGAAAGCAATAAAAATAATTAGAAAAAAATAAGTTACAAAAAAAAAAAAGAAAATAAAAACAAGAATAAAATGGTAACAGGGAAAAAAATTATACAAAAATATATGAATAAAAGAAAACAATATTGGGGATAAAAAAGGTATGGAAATACAAGAACTGCTGCTTTAAATTCTAACACAAAAAATGGAGTTACAATACAAAAAAATGACATTACCAAGTTCAAACAAACAGTTAGCTTTATACATAAAGCAACAACTTAATTTTTACTCACAAATGCCAAAAAAAGGGTGTAATCTTAAGTACTGTAGATTAATATTGAACCGTTACCAGATAATCCTGAGTTTCAAAGGCCCTGAGGATCAAGGCTTAAATTGAAAACACTGCTATCAGCATTTTCTCTATTTGCCAACATATTTTATGGGCTTGTTAAAGACTAATACAACCATATGAACTACATATTAATATATAGTCTACAAATGCTTTCGATTTGGACAAAATGAAATGGTCATTTGGAAAAAAGTTAGGAATATGATTTTACTCACCATTACCATTAAAGTAAACCTTAATGTTCATTTTCTATTTATACAAGTTGTTTTTCTGTAGGTTAAACAAATAATCACATCTGTGCAGTGTACTTGAATTATTTATAGGCAAAGTTGTACATGTAGTCCTGAAAAAATCATTATTGTTTTTTTTCTTTAGAGGTTTTCAATGGGAATATGTTTGTTTCTGATACCCCCTGTCCCTGGCAAAAGTATTGCAGAAAGTATCAGAAGCAAGCATTATCCATAATCCTTTTTTTTTTTAAGTAATGACAGGAATTTGCATACATAAACAATTTTCAGCTTGAACTAAAACATACACATTTGTAAAATGCGAAGGAAACATCAGGAGAGGTTACCTTAGATACAAACTTAAAAACCAAAGAATATTTAAATTGTTGATCAACAGTCATGAAATAGGATACCGATAATAAACCTAAAATTTTCAGTACTTTCTTATTGAGGAATCTTTGATTGAAAAATAGAAATATTGACATATAAGAAACAGAGTTTACTCTATTTGAAAAATAGAAATATTGACATATAAGAAACAGAGTTTACTCCATGTTTCAAGAAAACATAAAGGAATAAATATAAAGTTACAGTACAAAAGTGTGATTAACAAGTTAGATATGCATACAGATTTCAACAGCAGCAGGTCACAAGTACATGCAAGCAATGAAGTCTTTTGAATAGTAAGTTTAAGACTGATTCCTTTGCAAGAGCAAAGAAATCAAGATTACATGTATATATTCATATTAAGATGAAAATAAATTGAAAAACAAAAAAAAAAAAAAAAAAAAGAAACAAATAAGGATGTGGTTTATTAACTCTTTATAATTTACAATTCTGTGTTTTAATTACTGTTAGAAATAAGACTTTTGAAAACACTGAGGAAAAAGGAAAAAATGCTGGTTACCAGCATTTTATCCTTTTTCCACAATGTTTTCTTCCCATTCAAAGACAAACTTTCTTATTTGAGTGCCATTTACTTTGTCATCTGCAGTTGCTTTCAATTTGGACCATTCTAAAAATCTTAAAACATACCTGTTATCAGAAAGAAAAATTGATTAATTGAATACTAAAAACTACCTCAAGCTTGAAGATAAAAATGAGTAAAGCTGCATTAACAGTACAAAAATAAAATGTTCACACTGAGAATGCATACGTCAGCTTTCTACTGCAGCAGGTCATTTCTCACTTACAAACACAGGTTTGAGCAAGAAAAATTGAATTGTGAGTCACATAAGTAAAGATTTACTTTCAATAGAAATACAGTTTAACCAAAAATAGTCATATTGATTTAAAACAATCTAAAGTGTATAAATCAGAAAAGAAACAAAAAAAGCAAAATAAAGTTATAGGAAACAACTTTTCCTACAACTAGCCCACCCCCACAGAAAAAAGGAACCAGAGATTGTCTTTTTTTGTTTTCAATTTAAGATCCCACGGCTTTGAAGTGGTAATACATGTACTTGAAAAAGATGACAGACACTTTGCCTAAGGCCATAATGAGAAAAATCTACAAGTAGCAGTGTATCTACATGGTAAGTTAAAAGCTATACAGGTAGATTAAGATCAGGCTAAATAGACTATGCATTGTAATCTTAAACATAAACTGTTTTTTTTTTCACAGATATTCTTTCCAAAACAACAATTTGGAAAGAAAAATAGTCTAAATTGTCCTGTAACTCTTTACCAACCGACAAAATTTTAAGTCATTGCAAATTGAAAGCATTTGCAAACGACAAAATCAGTATGACTGAAAAATTAAAACATGTCCTGAGAAAAGTAGAAAACATTGTGGGAAAAGGAGCATTTTCTCCTTTTCCCACAATGTTTTCAAAAGGCTTCTTTTTCGGGGTTGTTAAAGCTCAGGATGGTGTGGTGAAGGGTTAACCCTGCCAACAAACAATCCTGTGTTTTAAAGACCCTGGGAAAAAACCTTTGAAAACATTGTGGGAAAAAAAAAAATGCTAGTTACCAACATTATTTCCTTTTCCTGCTGTGTTTTTTATCTTATCGCAGACAAATTCCATCATTTGAATGATATTAGTCATCTGGAAAATCTTCCACTCTGGACCAGTCAGGGTCCTGCGTGGTTCAGTGGTGTGGGACTGGTTACCTGGAGGCCCTGGGTTCGAGCAGCACTAGATCCACTGGGCCTTTCATGGGAGTGTCCTTAGGCAAGACACTTCAGAGCTCTAGCCTAGTACTGGTAAAATCCACAAAACACATGAATATGTGAACTGTTGCTGTGATATGACTGAAATAATGTTGAAAGAGGCATAAAACACCATTCAATAACAGTCAAATTCTGTTGTTTTGTATTCTAGCCTTTCCCCAATAATCCCGTGTTTTCATGACCTTGATGAAGACCCCTTCTGAAAACATTGTGGAAAAGGTAGGAAATGCTGGTAACCAGCATTTTCTCCTTTTCCCACAATGTTTTAATTCTACCTTATAAAATACAGATTCCCTCAATTCAACCACACATAAATTGTTGTCTGCAAAAACTTACAATTTGGACAAGTCTATGTTTTGCTTGTGTGGTAAAGAGATAAATGAAACAAGCAAAGATTTGAAAAAACAGAAAAGTAAAAAATAACAACACAAAGTAACTTTATAAACTGCCTCACAACAATTCCCCACTCCCATCTCCCTAACCCTCCTCCAAAATAAAATACAGAGGTTTTCTTTTATTTTTTTTTAGGGTTTTCAATTCAAGATTGTTTCAAAGTGGCATTGCTTGGAAAAGATGGCAGAGACTTTGTCAGCAGCAGTTATCAGAACAATCTACAACTCAGCAGCGCATCTATATGGGAAGTTGAACACAGATCAGGTATTTAACCCTTTACCACACAATCCGAAGTTTTAACAACCCTATGGAATAAGGCTTTTGAAAACATTATGGGAAAAGGAGAAAATGCTGGTAACCATCATTTCTCCTTTTCCCATAATGTTTTCTACCCTTTTAAAGACCAGGGTTCATCATTTGGTCCATATTTCTCTGGTCATTTTTAAATGCTTTTAATTTGGACTAGTCTAGAATTTTATTGTGTGGTAAAGGGTTAACCCTAGCTTTACCAACAGCAAAACTTTTGGATGTGACCAAATTGAAACCATCTACAGACAACAAAATAAATGTGACTCAAAATTTGAAATTTGTGTTGGGTAGGGTAGAAAACATTGTGGGAAAAGAAGAAAATGCTGGTTACCAGCATTTTCTCATTTTCCCACAATGTTTTCTAAAGGTCTCTTTATCAGGGCTGTTAAAGGTTGGGATTGTGTGGTATGATCAGACTGAACAAAATACGCAATCTGATCTGAGATCTACATTACGATTATCTGTACAGATATTCTCTCAACATGACATGAAATTGTAATACATGTATCTTGACAGTCTTTTAAGTCATTACCAAATGAAATTTTTAGACTTGTACTAATTGAAAGTATATGTAGACAACAAATTTAAGGTCTACGGCCCCTAACTCATTGGTAAACATTGACATTTTTGTAAAGGCTATTCGGCCAATATTGGCAGCTTCAGCCTTTTAACATGAGAGTTAGGGGCTGTAGAGTTACTTACTTATCAGTAAATATTGTGCAATATTGAGGTTTTCATAAGGGCTATTCGGCCAATCTTGGTAGCTTCCATCTTTTAATATGTGAGTTAGGGGCTGTAGACAGTAAATATGGCTCAAAAGATGGGTTTGCCTTTGAAGAGATAAAAAACATGTTTTTGAAACTTAAGAATGTGTGGTAAAAGTTTAAACTAATGGACAATATCCACTTAGTTTATTTAGCAACCTGCTGAGTAAATTTGCTGCAGGTATCTTTGAGAATACTCTTGTAAAATAGGCATTTTCAATATTCATTTTAAGGACTACGACCCCCTAATTCATCAGTAAACATCGTGTGACATCGATGTTGATGTTAAGGCTATTCAGCCAATCTTGGAAGCTTCCATCTTTTAATATGAGAGTTAGGGGCAGTAGACTCACTAACACATCGGTAAATATCGTGTAACATCGACGTTTTCGTATAGGCTATTCGGCCAATCTCGGAGGCTTCTGTCTTTTAATATGAGAGGTAGTGGCCATAGACCTTAATTTGAATATGCCAATATGTGGAAAAATGAGGAATGTGCCTTTTGCCACAGTATTTTCTAATGTACATGTATTCTTCAGCATTACTCAAATGTATCTAACTCTTCCTAATGGCAAATTTTTAGACTTGCCATTTGCAGATGACAAATGTATCTCTTTGTATGAAATTGTCCTTGAAAGGGTAAAAAAACGTCGTTGGAAGAGGGGAAAATGCTAGTATCCAGCATTTTCTCCATTTACCAAAATGTTTTCAAAAGCCGTCTTACTCAAGGACTTTAATCCTTAGGCTGCGAAGCACGACTCACTGACCTTTTGCAGACAGTGTGGGTCAAGATAAGACTGCACAGAATTTCCAGTCTGAACTTGGATCTAAACTGTCCGAGAAGGATTTATTATTTCCCCAAATAAAACTTTGAACTAGCAATATTTGCGTTTGTTCTATCGAAATAAAAATTTCATACCAGTTTTTTAGCAGGGTTAAAACTTGGGCGAGTAGTAAAGGGTTAAAGACCTAGATGCCAATGCCTTGCTGAATCGCCATTCATTCATTCATTCATTCATTGTGGTACATGCCAAGCCCCAGTAGCTCAGTCAGTAGGATGCAGGACTTGAGAACAGGGGGTCATGGGTTCAATCCCTGGCTCGGCCAATTTCTTTCAGAGGATTGATGATAGTCATTGCGACAGGATTCATTCCTCTCACTGCTGACCATTGTCCTGATGATTGTTATGTGGGAAAGCAGCCAGTGGCTTGGAAAGACTATTGTGCGGAGAAAACATTGATCGGTGTGATATAACCAAAATGATGTTGAAAACAGCATTAAACACTATACAATCAATGATTGTGGTACATGTACATGTCTTTTACGTAGGTGTTGATTTTATGCTAAAATTATGTATATGTAGAATGATAAATTTTGTTTAAAGTTTATTATTATTCCTTTGAAATCTGTTGCAGAGAGGGAATGAACTCGCCTATATGGAAATTTTGGGGTGATTGTGGACTCGAGGTAGGTCAAAGTTGTCAGTCAGTTTTTAGCTGTACTATTGTTAAAGTTTTCTAAATTCACATGTATTTGGCTCAACAAAACTTTTATTAGTAGAGCTTAGAAGGTTTTAGTGTATTTTTTGTTTTTTGTTTCAGCATTTTGTGCATAAAATCCCTGTCTGCAATGCACTTCATCTTATCGGTATGGGCACAATAGGAGGAACACTGGGTGTAAGACATTCATACTTGTCCTGTTTGTACAAAGTTTTGCTAGGTTTGAGTTTCCATATAACATCTTTATATTTTCAAGTGTCTTTCTTTCTGAATATTTATGACAGACTATAGGTTAAGTCTTAAACACACAATTCAAACTTTCAGAAACCCTACGGCAAAAAAGGCTTTTGAAAACATGGTGGTGAAAGAAGAAAATGCTGGTAACCATACCATAGTCAAAAACCGTTATTTGACGCACATTTTATTTGTTGTCTTCAAGTTTGGATAAGTCTAAAATTTTTGTTGTTTGGCAATTAGTTAAAGCAATAAGGAAATGACAGTTTTAAACTTTTTCACAGTATAGAAGTTCATAAACAATGAAAAAGCAAATTTAATGTTTGGAAGGATTTGTTTCTAAAGCCTTTATTTTCAAACTAAGCACTAAAAGTTCTTTTGATGACTGAGAATGCTTTACCTTAGTATAAATTTAATATAAATAAGTGAGGCTCAGTTAACTGATGGTAGGAATTTCCATTATATATATTGTGACCAGGGACAGGGGTTAAAACGAGAAATGGAAGTTTCAACTATCAGGTTGCTGGCAAAACTTCAATTGTAAAGAGGTAGAAAATATTCATTAATTATCCAGTAAAAAGTTCTTAAATATAAGCTTTACTCAAGAAGACCTACTGGCTGCAAAATCTAGCTGCTGACAATATCTTCCTTAAACTATATGTAAACTGTTAGGTTAAATAGGCATTATTGCATAAAGTAACAAATTTAGTGAAAATTGGATTGAAGCTCCTGGAAAACTGACTTTTAGCGTAATGGTTAAAAATAAATCAGAGTATTAGACTAAAAGTTCATAAACAAAACATCTTACATTGGGTTCATATAGGCAAGTGAGGGTCGGCAGACTGACAGTTGGAATTTCCATTACAGGTACATATGCATTGTGGCCAGGGACAGGGGTTTTATAAAACAAATGGAAGTTTCAACTATCAGGTTGCTGTCAAAAACATTTTCAAATTATATGTAACTACATCAATTATACATAAAGTATGAAAGTGTAAAGTTCATTTCAAGGTCAGACATAACAAAGCATCAAAAAAGAGATCACTTATACAACTTCTGTACATGAATTTCACTTCGAAAACAAGAAATTTCTGAGCTATCAGGTTGTTCAAAATAACATTTATCTTTTTTTTTGTAAATAGGTCAAATGCACATCATGGAATCAAAAAAAAAAAAATCTTTCCTGTAGTTGAATGAGGATGCTGGCAAATAATCTTCTATATTTTTAAGCAACATTTTCTCTTTTTTCCCCCACAATATTTTCTTTTGAGAAGGTTTTTAAAGAAAACGGTCATCATACATGCTTCATTTAATTTGTTGTCTGCAGGTGCTTTCATTATGGAAGAGTCTGAGACTAAAGATTTAACCCATTTCCACATAATCCGGACTTTTAACAACCCTCACAAAGAAGGCTTTCGAAAACATAGTAGGATAAGAAGAAAATGCTAGTAACAAGCATTTTTTCCTTTTCCCACTATGCATTCTATCCTTTCAAAAACAAATTCTGCCATAATAGCTGCATTTAAGTTGCTGTCTGCAAATGTTTTGAATTTGGACAAGCAAAATTTTGGTCGTTTGGTAAAGTACTAGTTACTTAAGGTCTTTATCAGCAAATCAAACTTTGTACACTTGAAGCCAATGCTGTGAATGTCTTGCATCTCTGTTCTTATACATCTGGATTGTTGGCTCTTCATGCTGTGTTGTATCAAAATGAATGAAAAAACAAGTACCAGAAAACCTCTTCATAACATTAAACTCTAATAATTTTCTAAAATTTTCTAAATTCAAAATTATTTTTGTTTGTATATTTTTCATGCTTATTTCATACTTTAGAGGAGCTTTTGTGGACAGTGCTATCCCCACATTGATAACCTAGGTACCGGCCTGCAAAAATGTACCTGATATGGCCAATGGACAGAGAGGATATAGGGCCTTATGCCTTTTCTGTTGCAAAGTATTTGCAGGTAAAGATAGTACTGTCATGGAGTGTGTTGGGTACCCTGGTGCAGAGATCATCTATAGAGATTATAGGATCGCTGCCTAGTCTCATTAAAACCTCAGCCCAACTAATTTACTTTACATATTTGCGCCCGTCTCTCATGTAAGACTGTCAGGCCAAGGCATGTCCGAAAACATTGTAATATAACCCCATAGTGACATCAACATGGCCATTTACATGCTGACACCCACATTGTATGGAGCAAGGAAGAAAATGGCCATCGACATGCCTAGAGAAAAAGCTCCTCCCTATATTGGCCACACCGCGCTAGGTGGACAGTCTTGTCTGATGTCTGGAGTGTATAAAATAAATATTATATATTGTGTCAGCATATAAAGTAATGGTTTCTACTAATTCCCATACAGGGTTTTTGGTTTTGGTCTTTGAGAAAAAAGGACACAGCAGAGAGTAGAATGGTCATTACAAAGCTGACACCAAAATGAGCATTTGTTTTGAAAAAAAAATGACCATGAACATGCCTGTAATATATTCGCTAAAATATTAGCCACACTGTGCTATGTGAACGGTCTTGTCTGGTTCAATGGTTGTAATGCAGAATGCAATATTACGTCAGCTTAAAGGGAAAGGAATTAAATAAATTTTACATTAATGAAGTTATTTCTTGTCATCAAAACATAATTCTTTGAGAGCTACAGGCTAAATCAAATGACCACTTTGGCCTACTTGGGGATGCGGATGTAGTTCCTTACCTCTGTTTTTGTTTATTTTTAGGTAAAGTACAGATCTAGAGCAAAACAGACAGACCATGGAAGGCAAAACTGAGATGATATTTGAAAGTTGAACCATTTGGTGATATACAATATACAAGTGTAAAAGATACAGTCCCAGCGATTACCACAACATTCTTCACATCCCTACTGTAGACAGATTAACTCTTTACCAAATACCAAAAGAGTAGGCTTGTCCAGATTGAAAGTGTTTGCAGACGACATATTAAAAATCTGTCACTCAAATGCAGTATGATGTGGTTTTCTAACTGCATCACACCCCATTTGAGTGACAGATCTTAAATATCAAACACAACCAGTTGGTCATCCTCTGTGTACTTTGAATTCATTCAAGTTATTTGAAAATATGTTGGCTACGGCGACACATGTACAGCCCTAGGGTATACAAGCAAATGCTGTATCTGAAATTAGCCAGTATGGTTATGGATTAAGATATTTTACAAATTGATACCACGTTATGAAAAATGAAGTACATGTTATCTTTAAACGTTAAACAGAATAACATCTTACAATATATGAAAGACATGGATTTTTATAATAAAATATAGAATTTTTAAATTTAGGACATAAATATAAAACACGCTGGATGACTCTGCAATGAGGATTGCCTCGTTGCTAAGTCTACTAGCACTTACAATTATATAATAAATATATTCCACATTTTTCTGCTTTAATTTTTAATTCTTGTTCATGAAGTATTACGCTGCTCAAAAAAATTAAAGGATCACATGTCCTCAACTTCGATCGCAAGATAATTTTTTCAGTCAAGGACAATGCAAATAATTTTCTGCTCATAAGTTCATTCAGTCTTAACACTGTAAAATCTCAGAGCAGGCAAAACAGTTTGGTTTGCACAAAAGATGTATGGGCTATTCTTGTCAAAGCCGTTTTTTTGATATGTCACACAGGCTTTTAAGAGAATCGGAGGTGTCATTATTTCATCTCGTCCTCTTCTTTCATTAGATTTGACAAGAATATGAACAAAAGATTGGAAAAATATGAGCTGTTTAACAAAACAACAAGGAAAACAAATTTCTTGATTTTCTTCTTAACATGGCTTATCAGCGTTTAAAATGAGACAAACAAGAAAACTATTTAGCCATTTTGTCTAGTAAGAATGTAAGCTGATGGTTTTCAGAACACAAAGACCGAGTGTTTAGCAGAGTGAAAGACTTGAATTTTTAGCATTTGTGTGATCCTTTAATACTTTTGAGCAGTTTATTAACTTTTAAATTACCACTTAGTTCTTACAACTATTGATAATACATTACCTTTCAAGCACGCTAAATGACCATATATGTCGATGCGCAATTAAACACCATTTGACCCTTTATAGCATAATGCAGACTTTTAATGACCATGAGAAGAAAGCCTTTTGAAAACATTGTGGGAAAAGGAGAAAAGGCTGTTAACCATGTCTTTTCAAAGAAAAATCGAAACATTTGAGCTACACTGAAATTGTCGTCCGCAAATGCTTTCAAATTGGACAAGGCTAAAATTTTGTCGTCTAGTAAAGGGTTAAAAAAAAAAAAAAGAAATGAAGTACATTTACATGTAGTATGTTTTTGAATTAACCCATTACCAAAAACTCAGATTTTAGATTTGTCCAATTGGTAAACATTTTCAGAAGACAAATGTGGTTTTGAAAGTATGAAAAACATTATAAGAACAGGAGTAAATTATGTTTACCTGCATTTTCTCTTTTCCTAGAATGTTTTGAGAAGTCATCTACCTGAAGTTCAATAAATCTTGCAATTGTTTGTTACAGGGGTTTGAACCAAAGTTGATTTTCCTACACTGAACATTTTCCATTTGTTTTTATACTGGCTATTCCCTACATTACACAGATTGACCTTTACCCTTTATTAGACGACAAATTTGCAGATGACAACGTATATGTGGCTCAAATGATGGAATTTGGAAAAAACACTTGGGAAAAGGAGAAAATGCTGGTAACCAACGTTTTCTCCTTTTCCCACAATGTTCATAAAAAATCTTTTAACTAGGGGCCATTTAAACATAGGATTGTGTGGTATACGGTTAATTTTCAGCTCTGTCCGTATTGTGTGATGGAACTATTCTTTTAAAAAGTGTTTGAAAACATTTTGGGAAAAGAAACAAATGCTAGCTTACCTAGCTAAACTTTTTACCAGGTATAAAAAAATTTCAGACTTCTCCAAATTAAAAGACTTTGCAGATGATATAATGCACCAAACATGGCTAAAATAGTGTGGGGGGGGGTGGAAGGAAAGAGAAGGGTATAACTGAGTAAATGAAAGTACATGTAGCATTTTCTTCTTTTCCTACAATGTTTTCAAGAGTCCACCAACTCAGGGTCATAAAAACATGTTTAACTCTCACTGCCAATGTCGCCTTGGATAAGTTTTGCGGATGGCGTAGATTTATTCCGCTACCTCATGTTCATCTTTTACTAGAGTCAGCTCCAAACGCAACGTAAATTTATTTAAAGCCTTCGAAAAAAGTAGAATGTATTTGAGCCATGCTCTGGGAATAGGGTGCTTAAAGCATTTGCGAAAAATATCGACCCATGTCAGCCTGCACAGTCCGTGCAGGCTGACATGGGCCGAAACTTTACGCTATCTTTAAATTTTCTGCATGTCAAAGGATCATTCTACTTCATGATTCAGTCGGTTTTTTCCAAAAAATGGATTTTATAGATCCATAATTATGTAATGACTTGCTTGGTATAATGGATGGCAGAGATGCATTAAGCCCCTTTTGCCAGAGCATGGCTCATTTAATTGGTAGTGAGAGAGTTAAACCTTCGCTTGCTAAATAACTGAAAACTTTTAAGCTGATAGTAAAAACACATATTTTCCTATTTCAAAGGTATTTTTTTTGAAGGAAAATATATCCTTATCGGACAATGTAGATCAAAGATCAGACTGCACGTTCTGTGCAGTCTGATCTTGATCTACACTGTCCGCAAAAGATCATATCGCACACAGCAGCCAAAGCGTTAATAGATAAAGGATTCAGTTGTAAGGGGATGTAGTGGAGCGAAATGAAGCATATCAGCCAATCAAAACGCAGTATAGCGTATAGATGATATTTGTGCTGTCAAATGACACAGATTGTCTTGAAAGCAAGATTTAGTTGTTTTGTGTTTGATCCATTTTCCATCATTATTTCAGTCTTATCATAGCCATCAACCCACTAATCCGTGCACTCCTGCAGTTTCTATAACCAGCACTTGGCACAATATTCCTCCCAAGCTACTGTCTGCCTTTTCTCGTAACCACCGTTTAATTAAACAACGTTGAAACTAGTGGTAAGATTGGCATACATCGTGTAGCAATGACTATTATCAATCTTCTGAAAGTAATTGGCCGAGCTGGGGACTGGAATCGGCCACCTCCAGTGTCAAGCCCTTTACGCCACAGCCTGAGGTATTGGGCTCTAGCTACTTACAAACTCAGTTGAAAAAAAAAAGTTTAGCCATGAGAGATAAATGGCTAATCTCAATACTCTAAGAAGTTTTACACAACCACACGCCCCGCCCGGGTGGCTCAGTGGTGAGCGTGTCGGACTCATGACCTGATGGTTGCGAGTTCGATACACGGTTGAGGCGAACTTTCTTTCCGGCGTATTTTCGCCTCTCACCTCTGCTGAAGCATGTGAGAAAAGTAGTCGGTGGCTTTGGAAAGAAAGTTGCGTTAGTACTGGTGTGAGAAAGCCAGGAAACACATGTGCGTCACCGACCGCCATGATATGACCTTAGCTGTTAAAGTGGCGTTAAATCCGAATTATAGCACATATATTAATACAACCAACCAACCAACACAACCACACCGTCCCAAGATTTAATGATCCTGAGGTAGAAGGCTTTTCAAGGTTGTGTTGACCAGACCAAAGTAGCGGAGATCAGATTGCGTAGTGTTATCTTGATCGGCACTGTCTGTATTAGCAACTATAGCTGAACCTAGCGTTTTAGCCATTAACCAATCAATTCCGAATTTTTACAACCTCCGAGCCAGAAGACTTTTGAAAACATTTTAGGAAAAGGAAAAAAATGCTGGTAACCAGCATTTTAACCGAGAATGTTTTAGACCCTTTCAAAGACAAATCCACTGATTTTCTTCTTTTCTCACAATGTTTTAACTCTTATTTAAAACACAAATTCCTTCGTTTGAGTCATGTTTCATTTTTTTGAAATGACTTCAAATAGAACAAATCTGAAAATTTGTCTTTTGGTAAAGATTTAAATAACAACTTTAACCTATTGCTGTACCAATACGGTTGATTGTTTAGGATAAAATATGGAAACGAGTGCAATAACTTTTTACAAGTTATCTTCTTTTCAAAAAACTATTTTTTACACCACCCAATCAGTTTCTGCCACAAAGAGTATTAACAGTAAAAAGAATGACAGTACTAGATCCAATATATTAAAATTGACATAGTCTATGAATATTGTGGAAAAAGGGAGTAAAACAAACGAATATTCCTTTACAAATGACTTAAAAAGTTAACTTCTGCATAATTATCATTTACGTATACACTTATGAAAATCCCAGAGAAATAGCCTCTTCTAAAATTGCTCTGTGGGAAAAGGTAATACTTAACCCTGTACCACACAGTCCCGAGATTTAACGATCCTGTAGTAGAAAGCTTTTGAAAACAACTTGTAAAAAGTTATTGCATCTACTCCTTTTCTCGCACTGATTTTGATCCTTTTAGAGACAGATTTCATCGTTTGAGTCACCTTTTATTTGTCCTAAAAAAAAAACTAAATTTAGACAAGTCTAAAATTTTGTCGTTTGGTGAAGAATTAAATTGCAAATTTAACCTATTGTTGTATAAAATACGACTTCTAAAGACCATGCAGTTGATCTCTAACTTTTTCAAACAACTCTTTTTTTTTTTTTCAATCAATCAAACTGTTTCTTGCATCGTCCAAATGTTCCCCTTATAACAACTTTCATATATTCATTGTTCATTGGTAAGAATTAGTCTAAACAGTGAGGGGTTAATTGTTGATTCTTCCATATTTAAAACGACGCAACCTGCAAAAAGCATAACCGCGAAAAGGTTGTACCCATCTTTATGTATCAAAATGTAGTTCAATGCATGGATAGAACTATTAATAGTAGTAGACATTGTGAGAAAAGGCGGCATCGCTCATTAAGCAAAAGCATTACCGAATAGAAATCGGCGCCACACGGTCTATGGAATATTCGGAACAAAACATTTTCTCCTTTTTGTTCGATCAAAACCAACTTTAAATGGATGCTTTCTTATATGCTGAATCTGTAACTTTTCGTGTGCATAAAACAATGTACATTTACTCTGACGGTTCTGAGCAGTATTCAAAATTAATATATGTGCTATAATTCGGTTTTATTTCTCCTTCTCCCCCACTTTTTTTTTTATTTCTTTAATCGTACGAAGTGGAAATTATACAAATCAAAACAATCAAACCACACACACAAAATACAATTTGTAAATTCTGACTTAATTACCCCATCAAGATTTAACCTTTAGCTTTTTACTAAACGACTAAATTCTAAGTTATTTTTTCAAGTTGAAAGCATTTGCAGATGACAAATGAGGCACATAATGAAACTTGCTTTTGAAAGGGTAGAAAACATTGTAGGATTATGAGAACTTGTCGATCACAAAGATTTTCACCTTTCCGTGTGTTTTCAAAAGCCTTCTTTTTCAGGGTCGTAAAACCATGGAATTATTTGCTAAGGTACTAGGCATATAGCACATTTTCCCGTCAAAAGTTGAACTCGTTACCAAATGACGAAATTTTTGGACTCGATCAAGTTAAAAGCATTTGCAGACAACAAATTAAATGCAACTCAAATTATAATGCCTGTCTTTGAAACAGGAGAAAATGCTGGTTACCAGAATTTTCTCCCTTTCCCACAAAGTTTTCAAAAGGCTTTTCTTTCAGGTCCGTTAGACTCGAAAGCGTATGATGAATTTAGTTTTAAACGGGAATCCCAAAAAGCCGAATTTTTTGCTGGATGCAGCAACCTGTTGATATAGTAATATCAAGGATTTTTAAAAATCGACGCACAGAATCGATCAGGTCCAAGATCAGACTATTTGTTTTGTGCAGCTTGTTATATATCTACACTGTCAACAAAAGTGCATTTGGACGAATTAGAATTCAAGATGAGACTACTTTTTTTGCAGTTTATTAATTATTGGTCTACATTGTCAGCAAAAAGTGCATTTAGACGCACAGAGCAGTTTAAGGGCCGAACAGCAGGGATCAGTAATGTTTCAGAGAATCCAAACTTGACCCTTAAAGGGTAACTCCAGGCCAAAGCTATATTTGGATATAAGAATCCTTAAATGAAAACAATCTTAAAATTGAAAACCATATTTCAATGTCTTTCTTAAAAAGAGAGTTATAAGCGAAAATGTGGTTTGCACACCTGTGCGACTTTGTGAAATCTTCGATAAACCGGATGTGACGTAGGAATTGTGACCCACACGTTTATTTCGGTTTCTGTGTACTGTTACTTTGCTCCGATACTGACTTTTTTCTCATAACCTTATCCTCCCTCATGTCGGGAGACGTTTTTTTTTTTGTCACAAAAATCCCTATCGTAAGCCGGGTGCCGAGTTTAAGCACTATTTCGAGCCAGGAGATGACTATTTATTCGTCAGTCTGCTGTCTGTCTGTCTAAACCGAATGGCGTGGCTTCTTTAATATCAGATTTACCATTAATCCTCAACAGGTTAAATAAACCTTTATGCCGATTGCAAAAATTCGAATACTGCTAGTTTTTGGAGATAGATATCTCCGTCTTGGACACTGTACATAAGATCAGATTGCACGTTCTGTGCAGTCTGATCTTAATATACATTGTTCGAAAAGGTCATTGAGTGGCGATCAGCAGCCTTGGGGCCATACAGAAATTTAAATGGGGCAAGAAATCAATGGTAAATTCACTATTGATTATCTATCTCTTTCCTATTACTGAGAGAGAGAGAGAGAGACCGAGAGAGAGAGTTGGAGGGTAGTTAAAATAGAAATTCGACATGCAGATTATGGGATTTTTTTTTATTGAAGATCGTATGAATGAGGAAAATACAAAAGTTATGACATTCGACTTACCCATTTAACCTGTGTAAAATTCCAAATTCCATATACATTTTATAAGAAAAAGAGTTCAATATTGTCGTGAAAACAAAAGAGTAAATTTGTACATGACATGTTTATGACACGTGCTTGTTAACCTCCAACTGCAAAAAAAAAAATATGTGAGACCACGACGGTGCGATACCAACATCAAAGTGGCGCCGAATTAACCCTCTGCCCCTTTACATTGATGGAACACAGAATTCTTTTCTCAAAATAAAAGGTTGGCGCACTAAACTTTTGTGTAAAGTTTGTAATAAATTTTTAATTTACGCTGCATTTTTTATGGTCAGCATCTGCTGTCTCGTACATGATTACAGCGAGAAATACGGAAGAAGAAAGTTAAATAAGTTTTGTCTACGTTGGTATTTCCTTTTAAATTTTACGCCTAACATGTCTCAGTATTTAGGAAATGGACCGACCCTGTATTTTGCAGACGATCAAAAACGTTTACTGCTTGATATGGGGGGCAGGAAGGCAGGAGGCAATTCAGACAATCTTTTAATGTTGTTGTTGATGAAAGAAACAATTTGAAATTGTGAAAATAACACGTAGGAAAATAAATGAAGATCAAGTGAAACAAATGGATTCAACTTAAACGGCAAATTTAGGATGTGAGCTGGATTTAATGTTGTTTGTGAATGTTAAAGAGAGGATATGATTTCTACAGTAGATGAAGGCTTTTAATTCTTCCCGAGCTGAAGGAGACATGTGAAATGCTGACATTGACAGTGTAGATCAAGATCAGACTGCACAGGAAGTGTAGACCGTTTAATGATCGACGGTGTCCTATATTTGGTAGAAACAGCCTTAGAACTGTACTCGAATGATACACATTGTAACGTTCCTTCTACCACTTAGTAGAAGAGACTTTTGGCATAATTCAACTATCTTGAGTTATTATTTTTTTTTAATATTTATCTATCAAAATTCGTTGATGAGACAGTGGTATAATTGAAATAACTTCAAGAAATGAATTTCAAAATAGTTTTGTTCCCCACTAGAAGAATAACTTTTCCTTTTCATAAGTACTATCTTCACTAGGCTAATTCATTTAAAATTTCTTTCCTATGATTGTAGTAAGATGTAAGATTGAAATTCTGCAGTAGACAAGTGATTGAAACGTGATAAAGCGATTTATATCTTTACAAATTTCATGCAGTTTTCTCAGTTTTCTGCGTTAGTTCATGTATAGCGACCATATCTTCTCACACTTGTGACGTCACGGCAGACTACCGGAAGTCACGATTTTTTCAATTAGCGACTTTCAGACAGGTGAAAATCCGAAGTTTAAACCTCTATATCTCGTGAAGTAAGCATCACAGAACGCTAAGATTTTTTTTCTTAACATACTCTAGTATAGTTTTATCCGATTTTGAAATAAAAATTTTGGTCTAGAGTTACCCTTTAAACAGAGGAATGAATTCATTTACAAACTGACAAAGCTTAAATACAGCAATTTCAATGGTCTTTTCCAAAGAAAAATCTTGCTGTATCTGATGACCAATGTAAATCAAATTTTCTGAGCACTCTGATATGGGTGCACGTTCTGTGCAGCCATGTATTGATCTTCAAGGAGACAAAGGGTTTAGGTTGAAATCCGAAAAAAAAAAAAAACCGCCAGGGCAGATTTACAGTCTAGGCAAGGCTTGTAAATTTGATGCATGCTACTGTTACGCTTCTCTTATCTTTTATAGCTGCGGGATATCAAATATGGATTCATTCAATGGATTACTAGTATATACACGGTTTAAGTTCGCTAAACTCTGGAAACTCCCGAACCTTTACGTATGATATCGATTATTCTCATCGATTTCTTGGTATGCGAGACTGCTGATAAGGCATGTCTGTGAAAGTTGGCTATGAGATCTTTCTCCAGTTTTGTTTGATACAATCAGCCAGCCAGCCAGCTAGTCTTATATACAAACGCGGTTATGTGTAGATACGAGTATTCTGGTTAAAAGAGGCAACCTTAAAATGGACATCGTTCTTTCGCCAATCAGTCGTTCATTCAGTCACTCAGTCATACAGTCAGCCAGCAAGATAGCCAGGCAAACAGTCATTCAGTTACGCAGTCAGGTAAATAAACAGGCAGGCCTGTCAGTCGGTCGGTTGGTCAGTCAGTCAGCCGGACAAACAGCCGGCCAGTAAAAACGACGGCCTTGAAATTACATTGGCGTGAATGAATGAATGAATGAATGAATGAATGACACTTAGGTTTATAATGTTTGGTTTGTTTGAAATAGTGAACACTTTGCATGTAACGTAATAGAGTCCTGAGTATCAGACTAGAAAAACAGAAAAATACACTTTTCACATGCTGTCCAATTTCTTGTTTGCTAGTCTCAATGTTTGTTACACAGGCTACAATATTGTGATGCATTAAAATTGAAAAAAAAAAAAAAAAACTCCAGCCGAATGAAAGCGTCATTTCATTTGCATGTAAACAAACATGGGCGTCTCCATGGTCAAATGGATAAGCTTGAAAAAAAAAAACATGTACACCAATGTAGATCTCAAACATTCAGATTTGAAGTGAAAGTCAACATGCTAAAAGGTAGAACTGCATTTCTTTTTTTTTTATAAATAATTTATAAAACTGGTGCTACAGAAGCTGAACGATTTAAGGGCGTCAAAATGCATCCTGGATGCAACACTTTAGGTTCAAACCCGATTAAAATACGGTAATTCTGAAAAACTGGGATAAACCCGGTTATTATTAGAGTAAAGGTTCTTTTTGACGGGTCTTAATTTACCTTGCACCGCTGAGCACCATCGTACTTTGATTTGTAAACAACCTTGTTGGCAACCAAGATGCCAGGTATATTTTTACCAATTTTAAAATCTTTGTTTCTGCATTTTTCAGTGATTGATGTTAAATAATACACTTATTTGCTATTTTGGATATTTTCAGAATCTTGTAATGGTCTTAATAATAATTAACACCTAAATTTGTCGAGATAGCACAGTTCGGATAATTTTCTGCATCTACTGTACCAGTTCAGGACTGTCACTGAGTTGATTTTACAGCGCTTTGTTCCCAACTTGTTTTTTGGTTAAAATTTTTAAAGTGTAAGGGAAATTCTAGTAGTGTAAACAATAATAATGACACTTTAACTTCAAGCAAAATAAACTAACAATTAACTAACAATCCATTACGGCTGCTTGGACTGTGGCTAATTGTAGCATCTAGTCTATCAAATTGTGTGATACATTTGAAAAAAAAAAAATGAACAATAATTAGATCTACTCATTACAAAACAGAAAACAATTTAGGCTCGATCATTTTGGATGTGCATTTCAGCTGAATCAAATGTATCCCAGATTATGCGATTTGTCTCTGATAGGTTAGAAAATATTGTAGGAAAGGGAGGAAATGCTGGTTACCAGCATTTTCTCATTTCCTCACAATGCTTTCAAATGGGATTTCCATCAGTGTCTTTAAAACACAGGATTGTGTGTTAAAGAGTTTTGGAAAGCTAAAATTTCCCTTTATTGTGATATTTGAAGGATATATTCACATGAGACTTACCAACACATGTATAAATTCCTTATTTTAGCTCAAAAGAAGTACATGAATATTCATGATGCAGTTGCACATGGAGATGTTATTGCATTAGAGTCAATGGTAAAGAATGGGGCCAGCATCAATGAAGTAGAGGAGCGTGATAAATTTACACCTTTGCATACAGCATGTAATACAGGGGCACTTGAGGTAATCTGTGATAAGAGTTGATTCCCATTACTTTGCGAATTCGTGTATCTTTGTGAATCTATGTTTGCTAGCAATATTTTTTGTTGTACACTGTTTTTGTGCCACCTGTCAAACTTTTAGAGATTTACATTCCAGAGAAACTTTAATGTTTGCTGTATTTTTTTGGCTCCAGTCAAACTTTTAAGACATAGATATTAAAGAAAAGCTACATTTATGTGGTTGTCTACAAATACTTTCAATTCAGTCCAGTACAAAATTTTGTTGTTTGGTAAAGAGTTAACATGGCATTTCTTTCATCATGTGTATATATTAAGGTAGTAAACTGTTAGCTTGGAGAGTAACATAAAAGCCTTGAAGCTAGGGGATTGCTGCTTCAAATAGCTAACTTGGTCAATTTCTTTCAAAGCATTTGCGGTAGTCATTGAAATAGGGTTTTGATTCCTGTCTAACAGATGATCATTTTCTGGTAGATGGTTATGTGAAAAGCAGCTATTGGCTTTGGAAGAATATTGTGCAAAATGCTGGAAGTAGAAATTCCAGGAAACCATGGATAGGTGCACTGGCCATGATATTATAGCTGAAGTAAAGTTGAAAATGATGTTAATCACCATACAAACAAAAAAGCATGAGTTACATGCAATATTTTATCTTTATAGTGTTTACACTGGTTGTTGTGGCATGGGGCAGATACTACAGTGGCTACATCAAAAGGCTGGACTCCAGCACATATTGCTGCTATCAGAGGCCAGGATGCTTGTCTTCAGGTATTTAGAAGTGTTTTAATCCATTATCAAACAGTCCCATGTTGTATTGACCCTGAAGAAGACTACTTTTAACTTTTTACAAAGCAATCCTGTGTGATAATAACTCTGATTGATAAGACTTTTGAAAAAGTTGTTGAAAAGGAGAACTGCTGATAGCTCGCATTTTCTTTGTTTTTCATAATCTCTTCCACCCTATCTTTGGCTAAATTGTACCCGTTTTGAATGTGTTATTTCTCTCGTCCATTGACTGCAGTTAGAGTAAGCAATACCTCTTCTTATGCAAATGATCGAATCATCTGACATTCAGGATCATGCATCTAGTGCTAATGTATTGTGTTGCGACAAGTGGGGACCAGTGACAGAAAGTAGCTGTCTCGTGGTATTGTTAATGAGGCTTCATGTACATAGGAATTAGGTCAAGGCTGATTCTGTAAACATCATTTCATGGAACATACAAGGTTTAAGAAAATATGAAAATATTCAGCATTTTCTCCTTTTCTTACAATGTTTTCTACTCTATCAAAGACAATTCTCTTCATTTGAGTCACTTTAAATTTATCATCTATGAATGCTTTCAATTTGGACACTACAAAATTGTGTTGTCTGGTAGAGCATTAATGAATATATTGTTCTTCTATGTATCAGTGAACTATGGATTAACAGCGTAAACCTTTTAACTTCAAGTTTTGGAAAATATAGGATCTGATGTAGGTTGGCAAATGAGATAAAATTTTATCAAACCAGTCTATAAAAAGTTCTAAAATGAACCTTTGGTGAGCTTGATAACATTTTTCTGGACAAGTTTACTAAAGCTGTATCTCGAAAGTCAACAAATGTCGGATTCTTTTTGCCATATTTAATGTGAAGAATACATGTTTAACGTTTGGACCTATATGAGAAATCCATGTATTCATTAATAAGACTGACTCACTCTTTGACAGGTGTGAGTGTTTGGGCTTAAAAAAGTCCCAGAGAAGCCAACATAATTATAACTACATGATTTGAAAATAAAAATTAAAAGAATCTATAGATGTACCAAGGTCATTAATTTTAACATATGAACTGACTGCAAAATTTGTCTGACATGCTTTGGATATATGAGGCAGGAATACAATGCTTAAATGAACGATGTCACATATGGCTCATGTGATGTCACAAAATCTTCTCTCAAACATGTGTAAGAGAAGAAAATTTGTAATGGCTATTTTACGCTGAAATAAAGGGAGGTTATGTGATAAAGGATGCTCTATATTATTTATCACTCTGGGTGATTGCAAATTTTTTTATCTCATTGCCAAGTAATCCCATGTTTTAATAATCCTGGAAGAGAAGGCTTTTGAGAACATTGTTGGAAAAGAAGAAAATGCTGGTTACCATCATTTTCTCCTTTTCCCTCAGTGTTTTCCACCCATTCAACCACAAATTTCATCATTGGATCAAGACTATTTGTTGTTTGCAAACACTTTCAATTCAGCTTGATGAAGACTTCCTGTTTCGTCTGCCTTAAACATATACCAACATGAGACTAATTAATTTGTCCATTTCATTTCACTGAAATCATGCACTGAGGGCCTCCAGGACTCCATGGTTAAGGCATTGGATTTGTTATTTCTGTTTGATCCCTAGTGGCTGCTATAGTCATTCATGGATGTCTTTGGGCATGGGACTGCAAAGCCTAACTTAGTACTGGTTACAATTAGAAAATACATGAATCAATGAGATGCTGTCATTTTATGACTAAAATATTGTTGATAGTGGAGAAATTATTCAATTTCAGGCACTGGCCAACAATGGAGTAAATCTGAGTACTAAGGATCACAGAGGAAGTACACCAGGTCATCTGGCAGCAGCACATGGAAACTCATTCACTCTCAATACTATACTCCGAGCTGGCACGGTAAGATCATTAGATATTAGCCATGCTTTAGCAAAAGGGGTTTTTTAACTCTTTGCCTCACAATCCTGAGTTTAACTCTTTACCAAACGACAAAATTATAGACTGGTCCAAATTGAAAGCATTTGCAGACGACAAAATAAATGTGACTGAAAAACTGAAATTTGGTTTGGGAAGGGTAGAAAACATTGTGGGAAAAGGAGAAAATGCTGGTTACCAGCATTTTCTCCTTTTCCCACAATGTTTTCAAAAGGCTTCTTTCTCAGGGTCGTTAAAAGTCGGGATTGTGTGGTAAAGAGTTAAACGACCCTGAGAAAGAAAGTTTTTAGGAAACAATGTGAAAAAAGGAGAAAATGCTAGTAACCAGCATCTTCTCCTTTTTCCACAATGTTTTCCATCCTATCACAGACAATTCTCACCATGTTAGCAATATTTAATTTGTGGTCTGCAGATGCTTTAAATTTGGATCAGTCTAAAATATTATCATTTGGTGAAGAGTTCATGCATCGCCATGATGCAGTATACCAAATAAATCATCACACAATTATGGATACATAAAATCCATTTTGTCTGAAGACCAGCTGAATCATGAGGTAGACTGGTCCTTTGACATGCAGAAAATTGACCGAATGCAAAAAGTTCCGACCCAGGCCAATACATTGGTCAATACTCTGTGGAGATAATTGTGCCCCCTTTTCACAGAGCATGGCTCGTGTACAGTCATGTATTTGCATTGATCACTGTTTTACCAGTCAGTATACAAACATAGCCTGCCATGCTTCTCCTATTGAGACTTTGGGAAAAAATTGTCGGGAAAGGAGTAATTATTTGTACCTAGTACTGATGTCCTTAATCGGACAATTTTTTCTACACTGTTGCAAAGGTGTTTTACCCTTTCCCTTCACAGTTTTCCAATAATCCATGTTTCAAGGATCCTGAGGAAGAAAGCCTTCGAAAACATTGAGGTAAAGGGGAAATTGCTGGTAACAGCCTTGTTTACAAATGCTTGACAATATTTCTGACAGAGAGTTATTACTTTCTGTTTGTTTCTGTCTTGCATTAGAATGGATTTCATATTCCAAACCATTTTCTCTGGACTCAGACTTTCAATTTTTCAAGTATTTTGTCCTGGGTTTACTTACCAGTTAATCCTTTACCAAATGATGAGGAGGACTGCTGTTGAAGGCATGGGGGAAAAAAGAAAGTGCTTGTTACCAGTATTTTCTGATAATGTTTTCTACCCTCTCAAGGAAAAATCCTATCATTTGAACCTCATTTCATCTTTTTACCTGCAAGTACTTTAAAAATGCACAACTCTTAAATTTTGTTGTCTACTTATCCTTTATCACGTAAGTTCGAGCTGTAACAACTCAGGAGAAAAAGGCTTTCAAAAACATTGTTGGTAAAGGAGAAAATGCTGGTTACCAGCATTTTCTCCATTTCCCACATTTTTTTCTACCAGTCAGAGTTTATTATAAACAGTCCTACGACCTCATCACTGTACTGTGGTTGTAGGTGCACTGCTTGATATGTGAATAACAACTATATTCACAACTTACCGCATGTGTTTATGTTTAGAGTGAGCTAGTATTGGTCATCCTCGGAACCCAGGTTTGAAGCATTGCGTTACTCTCCATGCATTACATTAAAGAATGAATCGAAACTGGGTCACCGAGGATGGTATTGGTGAACAAATACCACAATTATTATGAGACAAGGTTGGACATACCCTCGGTGCATATTTGGTTATCTCCGTACATTATTATTATTATAGCCGATATCCGTTACAAAAGTAAATGGAGAGCAACTTGAATTTTGTTTACTTATATCATTTTCTTATTTTGTGTGTGTGTGTGTGTGTGTGTGTGTGTGTGTGTATATATATATATAGAGAGAGAGAGAGAGAGACACCTGAAAAACACACTGTTGTAACATGACATGACTGAAAATTGTTTTTAAAAGGGATTTATGAACAACAGGGGAGAAAAGGTATTGTATCAGGAATGTGTTATAATGTGATTATGTTTTTTTGATGTTGATATATAGATAGATAGATTGATCATGGTGTGTGTATCGCTTTCTAAACAAGTGTGCAGCTTTGTGAACAATATGGAGTATGTTTACCTAACAGTCCCCACTTTAGATGACCTTGAGGATGAAGACTTTTGATGACTTTGAGGAAGAAGGCTTTTGAAAAAGATTGTGGGCCACGGAGGAAATGCTCTTTACTAGAAAATTTTCCTTTTCCCACAATTTTTCCTGTACTTTTTAATATAAATATCACCATTTGAGACATACCTACTTTGTTGTCTGCAAGTATACATGTACTTTCAACTTTGACCAGTCTAAAATTGTGTTTTCAGGTAAAGAGTTAACCTTTTTCAGATGATTTCATATTTTTACTGCTGTGGAGATCAAGGTTTTTGAAAAAAATATTGATGATGGAGAATATGATGTTGTTACCAGAATGTTCTCCAATTCTCACAGTGTAGTCAAAGACATATTCCTATGAAATGAGCCACATTTGACAGCAAGTTATTCATCATAATCATTGTAGAATCTAAAATAAGATTTTGTTGTCTGGTAATGAGTAAAATTACCGACTGAAAAAGGAAAATTGAAATCGAAAGGCACCAACTTTGGCTTGCAAAGATACTAAATGCACGCTTCAAAAGTAAATTCTAAGTGAAATACATGATGCTTGACTAGTTTCTCTAAAACAGGCATGACTCATGGAAAAAGTTTAGCTAAAGTGTTATGTACACATATATTGTGCTAATCACTTTTGCTGAGTTTGTTTGATAGAGTAGATTTTTAAAATCCCTTATCCAGCTCATATGGATAAATTTGACATGTGTTTGTTTGTTTCAACTACTGGCCACTTTTTCATTTTTTTTTTTCTCAAATGACCTTTTTTAAATTTTCAAGTAGTGTGTTTGGTTTATACCGTAAACATCATACTAGCCAAGCCTCACTGTAGCACAGTCCACTTCCACTGAGCTGTTTTATCCCCAATATGAGTTTATAGATACATTGTATTGAACTGACATTGTTTTAGAACTCAACATTTTTCATCTGATTTGAATCAGATAGGATAGAACCATCTCTGCTAGAATTTTAAGACAGAAAAAGAAGAAGAAAATGATTTGTGTGTGAGTGTTTGTGTGCACCAAAATTAGTTTTCATTTCGACAGATTAATGAAATAAATACCTGCATGTATGAAAATATGTAAAATTAGATAAGCTCTGCTCTGTGAAAAGGGGGCTTAATGCATCTGCCAAAAGTATCGACCCAGGTAAGCCTGCACATTCAGCTCAGGCTTACCTGTGCCAAAACATTTTGCTTTTGGTAAATTTTCTGCATGTCAGAGAACCTGAGGGTACTTCATTTGATTTATTTGGTTGTTACACAAAGTAGATTTTAAGAACCCATGTTTATGTGATTACTTGTCTCGTATAATGAATCACAGAGATGCATTAGGCCACTTTTTACCAGAGCATGGCTCAAATCAAAACACAACGCAAAAACATCCATATCAGTATATGTAGCATATTTAATTGTAGTTAAAGTGGTCTATCTAGATGAAATATTACCATGAATCAAAATTTCTTGTAAAACACTGATAAATATCACAAGATATAGTTTGCTTTGCCATTATGAGAAATCTTGAGAGTTACAAGTTGTAAAATAGGTGCAATGTGGTGTTTTAAAAACAGGATGGTTGTGTTGTAATGGGTTACTCTATCTATTTTCATGAAATCACAAAACATGATATCCTCTTCTTGAGAAATGTAAATTTTAATTATAATAATCTACACAAGCTTTTTGCTATACAACCACCTTCTTCAAGTGTGATCCTGTGATCACAGGATCACACTTGAAGAAGGCGGTTGTACAGTGGAAAGCTCGTGTAGATTTTCATGAAATCAAATAAAATGTGATTGTACCTATAGGGAATATTATACTGTAGTAACTTTCCCGGTGCAAGTGTATTTGATTCAAGCAGCATGAGAAAATTTGATACCACACAAGACCAAAAGTCGAGCGAGATGTCAAAATTTTCTTGTGCGGCTAGAAGCTAATACAAGTGCCAGGAAAGTTACTATAGCATAATATTCCTTCAGTTATATACCTGCACCTTTCAAGGAAAAAATATTGCAATTGTTGACATTTTATTCGAAAATGAAAAGCAAAATAAAACGAATAATGGTGTAGAAGCCAGTAACTTCGTTTTTATGAATGGCAGATAAATGTTACAACGTTAAATTTTGACCAATCAAATTGCAAATGAATACATACCTACACCGCTTTTGAGTTATGTCATCATTACGTCATCATACCATATTTTGGACCGTATTTCACATTGTGTAGATACAGATTTTTTTTTTTGTCCTGTGTGATATTTATCCTCATGCGATGCATGTATTTTCTCCGGAAAACTTTCAGGTATATAATAAATTTGAATATGAAACCACATAATTGACACTTGCTATTGATCAGATGACATTTGCACATGCCTTTGCAAAACTGTGGCCCTGAGTCTTGAAAATATCTTCAGAGGCTGCGTGTCCCATTGAGGAAATAGCATAGAAAAATGTTTTTGTCTTAACGCTTCTGTTTCTATTTTATCATTGATTTCCCAGCAATCACCATATCTATTTACCATTCTTAAAGTTTGGCAAGAGTAAAAAAGAAAAAAAATAAATCAAAATAGCCCCCTTTCAAATCGTCACATGTAACAATGTATGCAATATCACTGGTAGTCTAAACAGTCCACTTTTTGGTTCTTTGTTTTTCTGTTAATTTGTATCTTTTTATACACTTTCTTTTTATATTTAACATAGTTATGTCAAATACCCTTCAATATCATCTATTTTTTCATGCAGTACTTTTAACCCACTTCCCCCTTCCCCCTTCCCACCCCCATATATATATACATACATTTGAGGATTATTGCATGTTTCACAATCATGGTTTGCAGGATATTAATACGACAGATAACAGTGGCTGGACCCCGGTTCATGGAGCATGCTATCATGGAAGGCTGGGATGTCTACAATTGCTAAACAAATGGGGAGCCAGCATTGATGAGGTGGATGGTACAGGAAATACACCAGGTTAATAAAAATTTTCTATATGTGCTATTCCAAGAATATCTTTTTTGTGAATCAAAGAAATGTACGAGGGTTGTCGCAGAAGTAAAAGGACTTTTCTTGTAGCTGCTTTATTGTCGGGCGCATACACATATATTTTTGCTTGAATACAGTTCAGCATGTCTGCTCCCGAAATGTGTACTCCAAATGAAATTTTATCTGACGTACTTTGAAATATGCAGAGTTTCAAAGGTAACGGTAAAGGTACGCGGCGCATGGCGGTTTCAATAACTCAAAGATAACATTTGCTTGTTCAGATGTCGCTGTAATTATCCTTACGTTTTGTTTTTGCGCGCGAAAGTTCGGCTGCACAATATGTGGCGTTATGACATCATTTCCTGTTTATTTGAGGGCCATGGCATTTCCGTTAGCTGAGATACAGCGTTTTTCATCATGTCAGAGTCTACGGAGAAAAAACGTCATGTCATCCACAGGAGATGTCAAGTTGCGGGCGGTAATCCAGTTTTGTCAAGCGCTCGGCAAAGCACCTACAAAGACCTACCAACTTGTTCAGGCAGTGGGCGAGTATAAATGTTGCCGTTCATTAGTGTTCAGATGGCATAAAGAGTTTCGTGAAGGCCGTCATTCGCACTGGTGGGGACTATGTGGAGAAAGTATGATAAGCGACGTCATGTTGGACGTCAGTGAACGTTATTCTGTGGGCCGGGTGGCGTTTAGCGTTGTATGTATTTTAACTGTAGTTTCGTTATTGTTATATGTATTTTGATGATTTTTGGGAGAAATAATCATGAGATATGGCACTTAATCGGCTTTAGTTTTCTTGCTTATACGCCAATAATTGTTCATGTTACAGCAATAGTCCTTTTACTTCTGCGACAACCCTCGTACAACACTAGGTGTGAGCAGTTAAAATATTAAGGTTGTTTACACTTTTATTCCGTTTTATAGAGGGAGAATAACATAAATCTTGAATATTGATGCTAATTTTGTGTACTGTCTTGCAAATTTTTTATAAGGTAGAAGAGGGATACAGGGCCATCATGGTCCTCTTGTTACATTAGATAAGACCTGTTAAGATTATGAAGGAGAAATGCGGTGAAAATGATAGAAAGTGTATTTTTCACTAGCTTTTGTTATAGATCTAGTGCTGGTATAGATTAATTTCTAGAAAAAAAATTGCATGTTTTTATACATTGACATGGTTATAAAGTTGCATTTTGAAAATTAAAAACAATTTTACAAAAGTAGGATGATTAGGGTTTTAAAGACACCATTTCCATAATGAATGTTATTATTTTATAGGTCATTATGCAGCCCAAGAAGGTCATTTACCATGTTTAAAGTTTCTTGTCAGTATGGGTATAAGCCCCACCCATATCCTTGGAGCCCGAAATGACCAGGGTGAGACACCCAAAGACTTGGCTCAACAATTTTACAAGGACAACATAATAGAGTATATAAATGGGATTGAGTGGGAGAGAGACCATCCTGAGGAGGCAGAAAGTAAGTTGTTGATAAATATACATGTATGTGGCACACAGGGAAACGGGGGTTTAATGCATCTCTGTGAGCAAGTCTTCTCATTATTATGGATCCAAAAAATCCTTTTTGTTCGGCAACTGACTGAATCATGAAAGAGACTGGAGCTTTGAAATGAAGAAAATCGACCAATAGAAAAACGTTTTGACCCAGGTCATCCTGTGTGGACTGCACAGGCAAACTTGGGTTCTTACTTTTTGCAGATGCATTGAGCCCCCTTTCCACGGGACATGGTTCATATGTAGATTTGATAATTTGCTTTACCCTGTACCAAACAAATCTGATCAAATGATCCAGGAAAAAAAGTCTTTGAAAGATATTGGCGGAAAAGGAGAAAATGCATACAACATATTTTACCTAATTTAAGACAAATCCCAACATTTGAACTAAGTTTAAATGCAATTACCAGCAATTTCTCCTTTTCCTACTATGTTTTCAGTAGTCTTCTCAAACAGAAGCAATAAACAGTAGATTGCTTGTGAAAGGGTTAACATATAACTTAAATCTATTGGTAATTTCAGCTTACTAGCCATGAGAATCAAACCTGGTGCTCTTCCACTTTGAGCTAATCTGGTTCACACTTTGTTCTGTTTGTCAAAGCATGGTTTATATTTTTTTTCTATTTGCTGTAAAAGATTAATTCTTGCCATTCTGATCACACAGACTTAGCATTCCCGGCTCATGTGGCAGCATTTAGTGGAGATTTGGATCACCTACGAATGCTTGTAGAGAATGGTGTAGTCAATATCAATGAGAGGGATGAGAAAGGTTCAACTCCAGCACATAAAGGTAGGTAACTCCCCCCTCTTACTTACTCCAGAGGCCTCCGGACAACCCCCACCCACACCTTGATGACATGTATCTTATAAATAAACTTACATTGACATAATCCTAATTACATGTACATGTACTTCACAAATCGATGTCATTAACACCTGACTATCGGAATATACATACACTTCCAATACATGTACCACTATGGCGCCCCAGCGTGTTAATTAGGTGAAATACTGTATACATTCAATCACACTCAATGATTGCTTCTTGGAATTTTGCACTTTGATATGGTTTGTTATAACCCTTATCCTGCTGTATAAGTGATATGAAACTTTTAAGCCAATAGTAAAAACCCATATTTTACTATTTCAAAGATATTTTTTGGGGAAAGATATCTCCTTATAGGACAGTGTAGATCTTAGATCAGACTGCACGTTCTGTGCAGTCTGATCTTGATCTACATTGTTCGCAAAGGTGCTTGAGTTACAGTTAGCAGTCTTAAGTTAGAAATTTATTTTGCTCATCCTGTGATTGGAATTCACACCTTAGATGTATGAGGCCAATGCTATACCCTTACACCACTGTCTTCCACTCTTTTCTTAATCCTTTATATAATTTATGTAATCGGGTCTGGAAAATTTCATCAGATGGCTTCCTCTCTTCCTAATGGATGGAAATAAATCTATTGTTTGATATTTCAAAGCAGAGGCATTGTCAATTTGATTTTTGTCAAAAAAGGGCCTGTACTAAATGCCTTCAAAAAAGCTATTGTGGTTTCCTACCCTTAATGACCTATCAAAGTGACAGGTTCCCGTATAGCAGCAAAACAGGGATAACAGTGTAACTCTGTACTAGACAAGGAAATATTAAAGTTATCCATTTGAAAGCCTTTATTTTTTTTTCGCATACATGAAAAATAGTTGGTTCTACTTTTAAGGGTTGTCCACACAGGATAGAAAACAGCATGGGAAAAGGAGAAAATGATTGCAACCGACATTTTCTCTTTTCCCATGATGTTTTCAAAAGCCTCTTTCCTTTTCAGGAAATAGTTTGATAAAGAGATAAACTAAGTTTTTTTTATACTTGCAAGGAATTTCGAAATTGTCGAATTGTCACTTCGGTTGATGCTACACACCAAACAATGCCCTTAATTACATTCACAGTTAACCATTGATTAGTACCAAATAACATCATCAATTAACAGGTGTGAAAATCTAGGTCACAAATTTTAACACATTCATAAGTTTGCAAGGGGATTAATTTATCTACCAATAAAAGAAAGGGATAATTAGTGTTCGAGAAATACTTTGGGGGAGTGAACCAAAGTGGCACCCACATTGGGAATTGTAAACTAGTTTTTCTTTATTTTCAGTTTTACAGGCAGCACTTACAGATCATTCAGAAAAATGAATTTAACGAATAAGCTGCTTCGTCTTGTAGGCCGCATCCTTGAAAATTTCCACCTTTTTAATGGATAGGCCGTGGCCTATTGTCGGAAAAATACAGTATATTTGCTCACTCTGTACTGAAAGCATTTTGCAGACAACAGATTAAATAAGCCTACAATGATAGGATTTGCATGCTGAAGGATAGAAATATTGTGGGAAACAGAGAAAATGCTGCTTACGAGTACTTTCCCCTTTAACCACAATGTTTTCAAAAGGCTCTTTCCCAAGGATCGTTGAAACATGGAATTGTATGGTAAAGTGTTAATGTTGGTTGCCACTGTAGGCAGGTTCTGTATATGGTTTGATGTCTCTATTTACAGCTGCTGGGCAGGGTCACATCCATGTTTTACAATGGCTTATAGAAATGGGAGCCAATATGTCTATCACAAACCAGTCTGGAGAAACGCCGAGAGATGTTGCAAGAAGGTTCTCTAAGCTAGCCTGTGTTAAACTTCTGGGCCGAGATCCACTACTGAGAGGAGAAACTGAGGAAGTTGATGGTAATTTGTACGAATTTTCATAGTCTTTTCCCCCCTGAACAGGAACCACATTCTTGCGAATTAATGTAAATGGAATTCATCCCGGCGACAATCTTTAAAGATAAATCTTGGTTTCATTTTACTTCTTTTCACTTTCTATCATTAAACTCTTTAAACCTATACTAAACAAACACCTGTTGGAGAAAAATTTAAAAAATGTTCTGCGAAAAGGAGAAAGTGGTGGTAGCCCACAATGTTTTCTGTGCAATCTAAAGACAAAAAAGTCATCATTAGTGCTTAATTTCATTTGTCACCTGCAAACGCTTTCAATTTGGTAGGATACAAAACTTTGTCGTTTGGTAAAGGATAAAGGTGTTTTAAACATCAAGCAAAAGGAGGAAATTGTTGTCACCACAGTTTATTTAAAGCAGTCTTCCTTTTGGCAAAATTGGTCACTAAAAAAGGTGAAAAAATATTAAACTCTTTACCAACGAAAAAAATTTTAGACCTGTCCAAATCGAGATCATTTGCAGACAAAATGTGGATCAAATATGAGATTGGTATTAGAAATAGTAGAAAACTTTGTTCGAAAAGGAGAAAATGTTGGTTACAGGTGTTCTTTCCTTTTCCAAAATAGTTTTAAAAGGCCTCCTCCTCAGAGCTGTTAAAACACAAATTTATTTGGTAAAAGGATACCTCAGTGAGAACAAATTAGGTTCTGTCTTTTTTAGCAATACTACTGTTGAACTTTTTACCAAACTTACTGAAATTGAAAGAAGTTGCAGACAACAAATCAAATCTTGCTCAAAGAATAAGATTTGTATTTATTGGGGTAGAAAACACTGTGGGAAAGGAAAATATGCTGGTTACAAAAATCCTTGTCAATTTCAAAGATTTTTATCCTCGAACTTGTGAAAATACAGGATTTTCTGGTAAAGAGATCACTATGAGTCTGACCTTCTTCAGGAAAATATTCCATTTAACATAAGCCCTGGATCTATCAAGTGAAGGGTTTAGAACAACTTTACTAATTATTCAACATTTACCGTATAATTGCAGATCTCTCCTACCCCACCCACCTGGCAGCTTATTCAGGTGACCTTGAACATTTACAAGCTCTGATTGAGCGAGGAGTGAGTAACATCAATGAACAAGATGATAAAGGGTCAACCTGTGCTCATAAAGGTAAGTTGTTCAATGAAATTATTCATGTAACCAAATTTTTGCCATGTGGTAACAGGTAAACTTAAATCACTAATGAAGAAGCAATCATTTAAGAGCAAGGTCAAGCAGCACATGGCTTTGTGTAGTCTTATATAGGTCTACATTCTATACAAAATACATCTATGATCACATATAGTCAGATATGGCTTGACCACTTACCAACCAATCCTGTGTTTAAACAGGCATTATAAAAACATTGTGAGAAAAGGAGAAAATGCTGGTATCTAGCATTTTCTTCTTTTCTCACAATGTTCTATACCCCCTTCAAAGACAAATATCATTGTTTCAGCCACAACATTCAACATCTCATCTGTAAGTGCTTTCAATTTGGTCCAGTTTATAATTTTGTTGTGTGGTAAAGATTTAACTCTTTTTCCACTCATCCAAAATAAAAGCATACCGGTATACAGTCGACAAATGTAATGTGGCTCAAACAGTGAGCTCAAATAATGGGATTTGTCTCTGAAAGGGCAAAAAACATTGTAGAAAAAAGAGAAAATGGTAGTAGATAGCACTTTCTCATTTTCCAACAATGTTTACAAGAGCCTAATTCCTCGAGGTAGTTAAACCATGGGATTTGGTATAGGGTTAATAAAGCCTTTTGTTCACCAGCTGCAAGTCAAGGACATACCCACATACTGCAGTGGTTGGTTGGTGCAGGGATCGATTTGAGTCTACGAAACAGCCAAGGAAGGACAGCCCTGGATGTTGCTAGACGTTTTGGAAATAAAAACTGTGTGAAAATATTGGGAGGAAATCCAGGTTAGTTTTGCTGTAATAAGCTATGTTACACCTTGATCTTCCTGCTCCTAGCTTATACATTATAAGACATTAACCCTTACAGCGCCCAATAAATTTACAGTCTGGTAAAGAGTTAAGGAAAAACAGAAAAAATGCATGCCATGGAATAAGTGAAAAACTGAAAGAGCCTTAATGCTATACCACACCTCCCATGTTTCAATGACCCTGGGGAAAAATGCTTTTGGAAACATTGTGGAAAAAGGGAAAAAAAAATGCTGGTTACCAGTATTTTCTTGTTTTACTACAATATTTTTTATTTTTTAAATAAATATAAATGAGTGTAGGTTTATAAAATAAGTTTAACTCTACCACATAACTTACTTAAATTTAGACTTATCTAAATTGAATGCAGTTGCAGACAACAATTCAAATGGGACTCAAAAATTGAAAATTGTTTGGGAAGGGTAGATTGTGGGAAAAGGAGAAAATGCTGGTTAGAAGAGCTGTTAAAACTTGGATTGTGTGGTAAAGGGTTAAAGATGACTTCACTTCTTCCACAGATGACCTTGACAGACTAGATGAATGGTCAGATGAAGAGATCATTGGGACAGAGGGAAATACTGATGCCACATCATTGAACCTGAGTGAGAAACAGAAGAAAGAAGCAAGAGGTATTTTTCAATGTACATGTGTTGTACTTTGATTTCATTGTAGAAACAACATTTTACTGTTTGGTATGTAAGGCTTCCCGGACAGTGAACTTAACAAAAACAACAGGCTTCAGTTGGCCACTATGTTTTCGAATGTGATTTGCAGCGAAACAAAAGTTATAGGTTAAAATAGATACCATTTACAGTTTTAGGTTTGCCGTTTTTGAAGAAAACTCTGAGTTACATGTATAGCTATAGCCCTAGCTGTTTTACATTTTTAGCTTGACTGTTTTCAAAGAAAACTCACCATTTATTGTTATAGCTCTAGCATCATTGTCTTTGCATATTTTATTAAATGTCTGAGTACTAAAAGCATTTACTTCAAACTTTCACAAGTTATTAACTATCAAAAGGAGATCCCATACAAGAGGGGCAGATAACAATCATCATATTTTTGACACAGTTATGCCCCTTTTGCATTTTAGAATTTGGTACCAGCATGCAGTGCTATTGTTATTTGAAATGACAGGAATGTTGGGATTGATATATTGAAAAACTTTACCATTATTATGTCTCCCCCCATCAGGGTCAGGAGACATATTGTTTTTCCCCGTGCATCCATCCGTCTGTCCATTTGTCTGTCTGTCACAAATCGTGTCCGCTCTATAAATCAAAAACCTGTTAAGATATTTTGATAAAACTTCAGACATTTGTAAAGCACCATGAGACAAAGTGTCATGCACATAAACCATAACTCTGGCTTGTATATTTTTTGAGTTATTTCCCTTTGATTATTTTCCTTACTCACTTTACGTACAATTCCGTGTCCACTCTATAATTCGAAAACCATTAGAGATATCTTGGTAAAGCCTCATACATTTGTAAAGCACAATGAGATGATGTGTTATGCACAAGAACCATAACTCTAGCTTGTATATTTTTTGAGTTATTTCCCTTTGATCATTTTCCATACAATTAAGTGGCCACTGTATAACTTGAAAACCGTTTGAGATATTTTGATGAAACTTCATACATTTCTGAACCACAATAAGATGATGTGTCATGCACATGAAACATAACTCTGGTTTGTATATTTTTTTAGTTTTCCCCCTGATTATTTTCCTTACTCATTTTACGTACAATTTCCTGTCCACTATATAACTTGAAAACAGAGATATCTAGATTGTTTGCTCTAAAAATGACCATTATTTCAGTTAGAAATTGCCTTGGTGACATATCAATCCTTCTGACACCAAAAAGGGGGAGACATCTGTTGTTTTTTTTCTGTAGAAAAACAAGTTCTAGTTTGTTTTGTTTCTGTTTTAGGATTGAAATGAGAAATATTACCTGGTAATTTTCATTAAAAAATGCAATCCTTTAAATTCTTAAATGCTGGCTATAACTGATATACCAGAGCTTTGTATCAGTGCTAGAGCTGGATCAGTGACACACAGGGCTTGAAATCCTGGGGTCATTTGTTGGGTAACCAGCTTGACCAAATTTTTTCTGAGGAATAACTCTCGACCAAATGAAAAAAATGTACACTTTTCCAAACTGACATTTGAAGACAGAAAATCTAAGGTGGCTCATATGATGGAACTTGTCTTTGAAAGAGCAGGAAACATAGTGGGAATAGCAGACAGCAACATTTCTGCTTTTCACACAATGTTTTCAAAAGAGCATCACTTCAGGGTTGTTAAAATATGGGATTGTTTGGTAACGGGTTAATGACATTCACTGCTACACAATTTATTGGTTCTGCTGTCACTGCCTGCCAAGCTATTCCACAGCATGAGGAAATGCAGCCAGTGGCTTGGAAAGGATTTGATGTGAAATACTGGTAATTGAAATTCAAGTAAATGTTTGCTGATGCAGTATGACTGAATAATGTTAAAAACCTCATTAACATACATCCCCCACCATCAAAAAAAAAAAAAATTAAAAAAAAAAGCATTAACAAAAGAACAAGAATACTTCACTAAAATATAAAAAAGTAACTAACATTTTGTCAAAAAATAGTTTTACATGTTTATTACATAGGTCGAGCTAGGAGGAAGGTAGAGGACCTTGAGAGGCTTCTAGATGTAGCAAAGAGAAACTATACCCAGCTTGGAGGAACACTGCCAGAGGACAGAAAAAGGCTTCAGACCATTAGAGACAAGGACAAGTAAGTAGAAGATATTTCTGAGTACAAACATTTGCCCTCTAAGTACTAAGTTGATACATGTAGTTTTATTGATGAAAAGTATTACACAGCATGTTTGTAAGACCATACAGTATGATCTGTGCAATTTGATATTGATCAATACTTTCCAAAAATGCCTGAAAAGTGCTTAACCCTCTACCACACAGCAAAATTTTAGACTTGTTAATAGTGTGCTTATGGGGAATCTGGCACATCGGCCATTGCGCAACCATGAAGGGTGAAAAACAGGGGCTATGGTAGGCTTAACCACCAAGGGTCAAGATGGTTGACCCCACCACAAACCACCATTTGACCACGTCCAACCACCAAATGCACTCAATGACCCCAATTTCTAACCAGCTGCAACCAGTTAAATCCAGTTTTAACCAGTTCCAACCACGAAATGCGCCGATTAACCTCATCCCAACCACGTTTTTCTCACCCATCTTCGTGATTCTGTGCTAAATGGTCACCAAAAAACAATATTTTTCATGTGAACTACATGCAACATACATTTTTTGACCATATCCTGGGTTTTTTCCAGAAAAAACCATCGTTACCCATTCCTTTCTAGGATAGATAACGCTACGACTTTGAGAAGGACAACTCTGTGTTTGGAAAGACCATGGAAAATATCCGAGTGGAAAAAGCAGACTTGCCTCAACCTTTCTTATAGATACTACTTCTTTAAATTGCAGTTTAAAGACATGCTGACCCATTTTAAAAACAATGCAAGTGTGTCGAAATTGTCACAAGTCATTACCATATAGCAGCTTTACGGGCTCACATCGTAAAACCCGGATATGTTTTTAATGCCCACCCAGCTGCTGGACATTTTAACAAGCTGTCTCACGTTTTTAACAAGGCGGTACGCGAGCCATGGAAGAAACACATACAAAATGGCGTGATAAAAGACTTCTTGGTTGCAGTCACAAAACACAGCGTGGCGTGAAAAATCTGTGTCGTACCCAATATAAAGAAATTGGATTGTCTATAAAAAGACACCCTGTGCAAAACGTCTAACAAGTGTAGGAATGCACAGACGACCACAAGATCAAGCTAAATACCCAGATTGGCTTTGGACACGCTGTGCTGCCTAGTAGAAAATGTGGCTTAAATTTTTTTCTTGCTAATATAAAATGATTAAGACAGAGGACTTAAAGAAGATATTACTGGACTATGACGAAAAGCGCTTTCTAGATATGTTGGCACGAAACAGGGTGTGGCTATTGTCTCCTAAAAGGGGTATTGTCCGTCCTAGAGGAGGGGCCATAGTGGTCATCCTCAAAGACATCCACAACAACAGAGAGCTTCGATTCCTTTCGATCTATAGGGCAGCTAAATTCCTGTGTAAATCAGTACCGTTTTTAAGCAATTGGAATGGTCGTGCGTGGGATGATCAGTATGAGATCCGCATACAAAAAAGGGTTTAAAATTTATTTCGCTATATAAAATGATTAAGGCAGAGGACTTAAAAAGGATTCTACGTAAATACGGCATTCCATGTCGCTACCATTACGACAAAAAGCGTTTGCTTGATCTAGTGTGTCAAAACGGTCTGTATCCATCACCCCGCCTAAAGAAGGAGCCAAAATGGTCATTCTCAAAGACAACCACAACAACAGAGAGCTTCGATTTTTCTCGATCTATAGAGCGGCTAAGTTCCTGGACAAGCCCCTTTACGTTTGTTCGTTACCGGAACGGTCGTGTATGGGATGATCGGTATGAGATCCGCGTGCAAAGGGCTTAAATTTTTTTCTTGTCCCCTGTAAAAAAGGGGGAGCGGCTTAAAATTTTTTTCTTGTCCCTATAAAAAGGGGATAGGCAATGCGTGTGAGACTGATTTCCAATGGTCTTCGCCATAGGAAATCCAATAGTTTTACCAATTGGATGGTATAAAAATTATGGATAAGAGAATTAGACAAGACCGATCTAGATCGGTTGAGTTGGATTCAAATGGTGGACCGGGATCTGTGTCCGGTTGACAACCAAGGCCTGTCTATAGGATGGGGTCCTATTTTGGAAACCAAACCGTGGTGCAACTACGAGAGAGGGTCCGACGAATGGAACATCGTGGAAACTTCACCGTGACGAGGGCGGAGCTGGTGGACTTGCTTTCCCAAAGAAATCCGCAGTCTAGAGATCGACCACGTGGCCGAGAAAATGTGGCAGAAATGCGAGCCAGAGCGAGACAAATGGGCGTGCATGGATACTCTGACGCAACAAGAGCGGAGCTGTTGGAACTTTTCGCGCAGAAAAATCCACGGCCAAGAGATAGGCGTCGTGCGGAGATATCCCTGCGGGAGTTAAAAGCGCTGGTGGGATCATTAAATTTGCGTGGTTATTCCAGCTTAAACAAGCAACGACTTTTGGAGCTGATTCAAAACAGCTTCGTTGTGGAAAGACAAAATTCTTCTATAGGGGCTTTGCCAACTCGTATAGGATAGAGGGTGTGGGAAGAAGTGCTGGGGTGTTTTTGGTTGGTACTAGTCTGACCATGGAAAACATCCTGCGAGAATACCGTGAAAGCCAAGGTCGTTTTGCGGTGTACCTTGCGAAGACAAAATGGTACCCTTTCAGAGGCAGCCTTCAAGTCCAAGATAGGGATAGTTCTTAGAAGCACAAACGTGGAAGAGCTGTACAACAGGATGCTTCAAACCATCCTGGAAGACATGGACACTTTCGAAAGAGAAGGAAGTGGATGGGCTCTGCAAAGGATAGACGCGTTGAAGCTGCACACCATAGCGTACGATCCTTTGAGGGCAAGTAAGAACATGCCTCTTCCCAAAGAGTTGGCTGCCAAAAAGGCCATCATCAACATGAAGAAAGAAGAAAGCAAATGCTTCCTATTGTCCGTCTTGCGGGCTCTATATCCGGTCGGTAAAAATTCGGAACGAGTCGACGGAAAGCTAAAGGCGAAAGACCAAGAGTTGGACATGGGTGGGATAAGTTCGAAGACCAAAATCCATCCATAGTTGTGAGCATCTTGCTATACAACAAAAACGACAAGGTCAGTATCGCTAGAAAGAGTGAGGTCATGGATAGGAAGCACGTAGTGGACTTGCTGTTGTTGGAAACAGAAGACAACCAGAACTACTGCTTGGTAAAATCTTTAGGTAGGCTGCTATCCAAGCAGATATCTGACCACAAAGAAAAGATATACATCAGCTATAGATGTTTTAATCCTTTCTATTCCAAGGAGCTTTTGGAAAGGCATGAGGAGTATTGCAAACTGCATCCGGCTTGCAAGATGGAGATGCCACTGAAGGGATCCTTCTTATAATTCAAGAACAGGGACAGATCAATCAAGGTTCCTTTCATCGTATGGGCCGACTTTGAGGCCTACTTACAACCCATGGACGAGAAGGTTGGTACTACAACAACGCAGTACCACATCCATGAGCCGGCTGGATACTGTTACTACGTGGCGTATTCGATAGATGGTGTATACGAGCCAGTGTTGAGAGAGCACACCAGACCAAATGCTGTGAGAAATTTCGTAGAGAGCCTGGAAAAGGATATCTATGATATCTACCAAATTCAAGTAAAAGAAAAAGGAGAGCTGGACTCGGAGGCCTATGAGGGGTCATGTGGATGCTGGATATAAGGTAGCGGGTTTGAACACAAAGAAGATGACTTCCAAAAGGTTCCAGACTTTTGCCACCATAGTGGCAAGTTTAGAGGAGCAGCGCACAAGGTCTGTAGAAAATCCCACCGGACGTTGGACTTTGTACCGGTTGTGTACCACAATCTCTCTGGATACGATAGCCATCTTTTTATACCACACCTGGGTATCTCCTCCAGAAAGATAGACTGTATCCCCCAGAACGAGGAGAACTACATATCCTTTTCCAAGAGTATCGTTGTTGGGACGTACCTGGTTGAGAAGGCAAAGAAAAAACCCATCCACAAAAAGATTAGGTTCATCGATAGCTTTAAGTTCATGTCGACCAACTTGGCAAAACTCATGGATAACTTGGACGACTTCCAAAACGTCTCCAGGTACTACAACGGAGAACAATACAAACTGCTTTTGCGGAAGGGCGTTTACCCGTACGAGTACATGGATGGACCGGATCAGTTGGATGAGACTAATCTGCCTCCTATAGAGATGTTTTACTCCAAACTGGCTGGAAAAGGTATATCCAAGGAGGAGTATGCACACGCCCAAAAGGTTTGGGAGGTCTTTTGCTGCCATCGATTTAGAGACTACCACGTCTTGTACAACAGAATGGATATCTTACTTTTGGCGGACGAGTTTGAGAACTTCAGTAAAGTATGCCACAAGAAGTACGGGCTGGATCCAGCCTAGTAGTACACGGCACCGGGTCTGGCTTGGGATGCTGCGCTGAAAAAAACTGGTATCGAGTTGGAGCTTTTGTCTGATCCGGACATGCTTTTGATAGTGGAAAAGGGCATACGTGGAGGCGTGTCCCAGATCTCTCATCGATATGGAGAAGCCAACAATCCATACATGGGGAAAGACTACGACGAATCCAAACCTACAAAAAATACTTGGACGCGAACAACCTCTACGGATGGGCATGTCCAAACCACTACCCACACACGGGTTTTGCTGGATGGATTCCAAGGCGATAGAGAATTGGGAAAAGCATCCGTGCATCTTAAAGGTAGATCTAGACTATCCAGAGGAGCTCCACGACGAGCACAACGACTAGAAAACCTGGTCACACATGCCCCCAAGCCAACGTTTAGGTCCCGTCTTCCAGAATCCTTCTTTTGTTGTCCTCCACGGACAACGCCACTTTGCAGACCTCCTCAGAGTACATCTTTTGTCTCCTACTCCGAAGCTCGTGCATTTTCCGTAAGACCTCCTCTGGCTATGGAAGACATTGCAATTACGCCTCATAGGTCAAAGTGCTTTTGACCACGTTTTTGGAGACGCCCTTGCACTTCTTTTCTTCTTGACCACCATGCATCTTGTAAGCGTACAACTTAGCCCGCAAGCCAACAAAGCCAGAGATGGTGTCTCGACCCATCTCATCTTTAAACATCCCAAGCACCTTCTTGTTGCGTCCGGTGGGGATGCCAGACGGATGGTCTTTGGGAAAGTTACTCGTATCAAACAGAGCATCCAGGTCTCCAGAAATATCCTTGTAAAAGTCTTGCGTCTCTATCTCATACATCAAGCTGTTTGTGTCTGTGAATAGCAACTTGGCTTTATCTCAATACCTCTTTCTTACGTAGTTGTAGTGGAACTCATACATCAAGGTCTTGGAGAGATCTAGGATGGACATCCCCAGATAGACGGGCTTGTTGAACGTCAAACTAGTCTTCTTGGAGTGGATCACGTACAAATTTTCTCCTATAGCCTTCCCCCCATCTAGATTGGGTTTAGCTGCCAACCTAGTCGTTTTTGTCCCCGTGGCATTCACTCTATTGCGGATGTATTCCATGGTCTTGCCAAAGTCAGAGTTGTTCATCATCTTAAAACAGTCCTTCTCAAAGTCGGACTTAGCCACCGTCCTCAAGTTGGTGTTCAAGGCGATGTATTTTTTCAACCATGGTCTCTCAAGGAAGGAAATACCTGTGTGGATCTTAGAAAGCTTTAACCCCAGATCCATGTACTGTGTTAGAGAGACATGATGCACCACGTACTTTTTCTTGTTCCAAAGATTGGGGACCAACTTTTTAGCGCGATGGACGCCCACAACCTCTGGGGCCAACAGATCGTCATGGAGCTCCTCTGGATAGTCTAGATCTACCTTTAAGATGCACGGATGCTTTTCCCAATTCTCTATCTCCTTGGAATCCATCCAGCAAAACCCATGTGTGGGTGGTGGTTTGGACATCGCCCATCCGTAGAGGTTGTTCACGTCCAAGTAAGTCAAGTACTTGGTAGGTTTGGATTCGTCGTAGTCTTTCCCCATGTATGGATTGTTGGCTTCTCCATATCGATGAGAGATTTGGGACACGCCTCCACGTATGCCCTTTTCCACCATCAAAAGCATGTCCGGATCAGACAAAAGCTCCAACTCGATACCAGTCTTTTTCAGCGCAGCATCCCAAGCCAGACCCGGTGCCGTGTACTACTAGGCTGGATCCAGCCCGTAGTTCTAGTGGCACACTCTACTGAAGTTCTCAAACACGTCTGCCAAAAGTAAGATATCCATTCTGTTGTACAAGACGTGGTAGTCTCTAAATCGTTGGCAGCAAAAGTCCTCCCAAACCTTTTGGGCGTGTGCATAATCCTCCTTGGATATACCTTTTCCAGCCAGTTTGGAGTAAAACATCTCTATAGGAGGCAGATTAGTCTCGTCCAACCGATCCGGTCCATCCATGTACTCGTACGGGTAAACGCCCTTCCGCAAAAGCAGTTTGTATTGTTCTCCGTTGTAGTACCTGGAGACGTTTTGGAAGTCGTCCAAGTTATTCACGAGTTTTGCCAAGTTGGTCGACATGAACTTAAAGCTATCGATGAACCTAATCTTTTTGTGGATGGGTTTTATCTTTGCCTTCTCATCCAGATACGTCCCAACAACGATACTCTTGGAAAAGGATATGTAGTTCACCTCGTTCTGGGGGATACAGTCTGTCTTTCTGGAGGAGATACCCAGGTGTGGTATTAAAGGATGGTTATTGTATCCAGAGAGATTGTGGAACCGGTACAAAGTCCAACATCTGGTGGTATTTTCTACAGACCTTGTGCGCTGCTCTTCTAAACTTGCCACTATGGTGGCAAAAGTCTGGAACCTTTTGGAAGTCATCTTCTTTGTCTTGGAACCCACCACCACATATCCAGCATCTGCATGACGCTTCATAGGCTTCCGAGTCCAGCTCTCCTTTTTCTTTTTCTGGAATTTAGTAGATACCATAGATATCCTTTTCCAGGCTCTCTACGAAATTTCTCGCAGCGTTTGGTCCGGTGTACTCTCTCTCAACATCGGCTCATATACACTATCTATCGAACACACCACGTAGTAACAGTATCCAGCTGGCTCATGGATGTGGTACTGCGTTGTAGTAGTACCAACCTTCTCGTCCATGGGTTTTAAATAGGCCTCAAAGTTGGCGTATACGATGAAAGGACCTTTATCGACTTGTCCCTGCTCTTGAATTATAAGAAGGACCCCTTCAGTGGCATCTCCACCTTGCAAGCCGGATGCAGTTTGCAATACTCCTCATGCCTTTCCAAAGCTCCTTGGAATAGAAAGGATTAAAACATCTATAGATAGGAGATGTGTATTTTTTCTTTTTGGTCAGATATCAGCTTGGATAGCAGCCTACCTAAAGATTTGACAAAGCAGTAGTGCTGGTTGTCTTCTGTTTCCAACAACAGTAAGTCCACTCCGTGCTTCCTATCCACGACCTCACTCTTTCTAGTGATATCGACCTTGTCGTTTTCGTTGTATAGCAAGACGTTCACAGCTATGGATGGATTTTGGTCTTCGAACTTAGCTATGCTTTCCAAGGACACGGGGTATTCTATCCCACCCATGTCCAACTCTTTCGCCTTTAGCTTTTCGTCGACTCGTTCCGAATTTTTACCGACCGGATATAGAGCCCGCAAGGCGGACCATAGGTAGCATTTGTTCTCTTCGTCCTTCATGTTGATGATGGCCTTTTTGGCAGCCAACTCTTTGGGAAGAGGAATGTACTTACTTGCCCTCAAAGGATCGTACGCTATGGTGTGCAGCTCCAACGCGTCTATCCTTTGCAGAGCCCATCCACTTCCTTCTCTTTCGAAAGTGTCCATGTCTTCCAGGATGGTTTGAAGCATCCTGTTGTATAGCTCTTCCACGTTTTTGCTTCTAAGAACTATCCCTATCTTGGACTTGAAGGCTGCCTCAGAGAGGGTACCATTTTGTCTTCGCATGGTACACCGCAAGACGACCTTGGCTTTTACACCACGGTTTTCTCGCAAGATGTTTTCCACGGTCGGACTAGTTCCAACCAAAAACACTCCAACACTTCTTCCCACACCCTCTATCCCATATGAGTTGGCAAAGCCCCTATAGCGAGAATTTTGTCTTTGCACAACGAACCTTTTTTGAATCAGCTCCAAAAGTCGTTGCTTGTTTAAGCTGGAATAACCACGCAAATTTAACGATCTCGCCAGAGCTTTTAACTCCAGCAGGGATATCTCTAGGTCGTGGATTTCCTGCGCGAAAAGTTCCAACAGCTCCGCTCTTGTTGCGTCAGAGTATCCATGCAAGCCCATTTGTCTCGCTCTGGCTCGCATTTCTGCCACAGTTTCTCTTTGTCCACGTCGTCTATCTCTAGACTGCGGATTTCTTTGGGAAAGCAAGTCCACCAGCTCCGCCCTCGTCACGGCGAAGTATCCACGATATTCCATTCGTCGGACCCTCTCTCGTAGTTGCACCACGGTTTGATTTCCAAAATAGAGCCTCATCCTATAGACAGGCCTTGGTTGTGAACCGAACACAGATCCTGGTCCATCATTTGAATCCAACTCAACCGATCTAGATCGGTCTTGTCTAATTCTCGTATCAATAATTTTTGTACCTTCCAATGGGTAAAACTATTGGATTTCCTACGGTTAAGACCATAGGAAATCAGAGTCTCACACGCATTGCCTATCCCCTTTTATAGGGACAAGAGAAAAAATTTAAGCCGCTCCCCCTTTTTATAGGGACAAGAAAAAAATTTAAGCCCTTTGCACGCGGATCTCATACCGGTCATCCCATACACGACCGTTCCAGTAACGAACAAACGTAAAGAGCTTGTCCAGGAACTTAGCCGCTCTATAGATCGAGAAAAATCGAAGCTCTCTGTTGTTGTGGTTGTCTTTGAGAATGACCATTTTGGCTCCTTCTTTAGGCGGGGTGATGGATACAGACCGTTTTGACACACTAGATCAAGCAAACGCTTTTTGTCGTAATGGTAGCGATATGGAACGCCGTTTTTACGTAGAATCCTTTTTAAGTCCTCTGCCTTAATCATTTTATATAGCGAAATAAATTTTAAATCCTTTTTTGTATGCATATCTCATACTGATCGTCCCACACACGACCATTCCAATTGCTTAAAAACGGTACTGATTTACACAGGAATTTAGCTGCCCTATAGATCGAAAGGAATCGAAGCTCTCTGTTGTTGTGGATGTCTTTGAGGATGACCATTTTGGCCCCTCCTCTAGGACGGACAATCCCCCTTTTAGGAGACAATAGCCACAGCCTGTTTCGTGCCAACATATCTAGAAAGCGCTTTTCATCATAGTCTAGTAATATCTTTTTTAAGTCCTCTGTCTTAGTCATTTTATATTAGCAAGAAAAAAAATTAAGCCACATTTTCTACTAGGCAGCACAGCGTGTCCAAAGCCAATCTGGGTATTTGGCTTGATCTTGTGGTCGTCTGTGCATTCCTACACTTGTTAGACTTTTTGCACAGAGTGTCTTTTTATAGCCAACCCAATTTCTTTATATTTGGTACGACACAGATTTTCCACACCACGCTATGTTTTGAGACCACAACCAAGAAGTCTTTTATCACGCCATTTTGTATGTGTTTCTTCCATGGCTGGCGTACCGCCTTGTTAAAAGCGCGAGACAGAATACTACTATGGTTTTCTTCTTGTTTAAAATGTCCAGCAGCTGGGTGGGCATTAAAAACATATCCGGGTAAAAGTCTAAAATTTCCATAGCATACGGTCTCTTTTCTTTCTCTATTCTGTTTTTCTCCCGTTTGAGATATGCTCGGCATGGTTTGCATTTACGATGTGAGCCCGTAAAGTTGCTATCTGGTAACGACTTGTGACAATTTCGACAAACTAGCATCGTTTTTAAAATGGGTCAGCATGTCTTTAAGCTGCAATTTAAAGAAGTAGTATCTATAAGAAAGAAGGTTGAGGCAAGTCTGCTTTTTCCACTCGGATATTTTCCATGGTCTTTCCAAACACAGAGTTGTCCTTCTCAAAGTCGTAGCATAATATGTCCTAGATGGGATAGGTAACGATGGTTTTTTTCTGGAAAAGAAACCAGGAGATGGTAAAAAAATGTATGTTGTATGTAGTTCACACTAAAAATATGGTTATTTGATGACCATTTAGCACTGAACCACGAAGATGGGTGAGAAAAACGTGGTTGGGATGAGTTAAATCGGTTGGAACTGGTTAAAACTGGATTTAACTGGTTGCAGCTGGTTAGAAATTGGGGTCATTGGGTGCATTTGGTGGTTGGATGTGGTCAAATGGCGGTTTGTGATGGGGTCAACCATCTTGACCCTTGGTGGTTGGGCCTACCATAACCCCTGTTTTTCACCCTTCATGGCCGATGAGCCAGAATCCCCATAAGCACACTACTCTTGTTTAAATTGAAAGTATTTATAGAAGACAAAATAGATGTGACTCAAGAATTAGAATTTACTTTTTGAAAGTAGAAGACACTCTGCGAAAAGTAGAAAATGCTGGTTACCAACATTTTTCCTTTTCACTCAATGTTTTAAAAAGCTTTCTATTCAAGGGTTGTTAAAACTCTGAATTGTACAATAAAATTTCTCCTTTTCCACTTATTTTTCCAAAAGTTTTTTATCCAGGGGCGAAAAGGAGAAAATTGAGTTGAGAAGCATTTTCTCCTTTTCCCCAGATGATTTCAAAAGGGACATTAAAACTCAGGATTGTGTGGTAAAGAGTTATGCAAGTACCTTCCATGAGCAAGCACAGTTTGAGTTTCCTTTTGTTGCTCTCTTAATCCTCTGCAACACAATCCCTGACTTAACAACCCTGAGGAAGACGGCATTTGAAAACCTTGTTGGAAAAGGATGAAATGCTAATTCCAACTATGTTTTCTACCCTATCAAGGACAGATTTGTAATTTGAGCCACCTTTAACTTGTCATCTGCAAATGCTTTTGATTAAGACTAGATTAAAAGTCTATTGTTATGTCTAGAGTGATTACAGGTTTTATCGATAATGCATCAACATTCTTCTTTTTGTTCCTGACAGAACGATCAATGAACTTGAAGCCCAGTTAGACTATGAGAGACTGAGAAGGGAAAAACTTGAGGCCCAGCTAGACCAGTATAGACGTGAGATGGCAGAATTGAGCTATAGACTTCAGAGTCAGACTGATGACAATGGGGTATGAGCATTTACCTATGTATCACACAATTTAAAGTTTTAATGAACGTGACAAAGACAGCTTAAGAAAGCAGTGTGGGAAATGGAGAAAATGCTGGTAACCAGCATTTTTCCATTTCCCACCATGTTTTATATCCTATCAAAGAAAAAATCCATCATCTGCAAATGCTTTTAGCTTGAACAAGTCTAGATTTTTTTTTTTTTTGTTGTAAAGAGTTATGATTCACCAAATTCTAAATGATCTAGTGTTTTGATGGCCCAAAGAAAGAAAGGTTCTATATTGTCTGGAAAAGGATCTCTCGTTTTTTAGCTCACCTGAGCACAACGTGCTCAAGGGGAGCTTTTAGGGGCACGCTGTGTCCGTCGTGCGTTGTCCGTCGTCCGTCGTGCGGCGTCAACAATTCTTTAAACATCTTCTCCTCCTAAACCGCTTGGCCGATTTGCACCAAACTTGGCTGGAATGTTCCTTGGGAGGTCCTCTTTAAAACTTGTTCACAGAATTTGATTTCATCAAAAACTCTGGTTGCCATGGCAACCAAATGGAATTTTTCAAGAAATTCTTTAAAAATCTTCTCCTCTGAAACCGCTAGTCAGATTTTGAAATAATTTCACAGATATGTTCCTTGGGTGACCCTTTTCAAAAACTGTTCGCGAAATTTTGATCCGTCGAAAAACATGGCCGTGGTGGAAGTGGGGGCTCTTGGCGTCCAGCAGTGTCAACAATTCTGTAAAAATCTTCTCCTCTGAAACCGCTGGTCAGATTTTGAAATAATTTCACAGATATGTTCCTTGGGTGACCCTTTTCAAAAATGTTCGCGAAATTTTGATCTGTTGAAAAACATGGCCGTGGTGGAGGGGGGGGGGGCTCTTGGCGTCCAGCAGTGTCAACAATTCTTTGAACATCTTCTCCTCCTACACTGCTTGGCCGATTTGGACCAAACTTGGCTGGAATGTTCTTTGGGAGGTCCTCTTAAAAAATTGTTCACAGAATTTGATTTCATCAAAAACTCTGGTTGCCATGGCAACCAAATGGAATTTTCCAAGAAATTCTTTAAAAATCTTCTTGGAAACCGCTGGTCAGATTTTGAAATAATTTCACAGATATGTTCCTTGGGTGACCCTTTTCAAAAATTGTTCGCGAAATTTTGATCCGTTAAAACATGGCCGTTGGGGGGGGGGCTTTTGGCGTCCAGCAGTGTCAACAATTCTTTAAACATCTTCTCCTCCTAAATCGCTTGGCCGATTTGGACCAAACTTGGCTGGAATGTTCCTTGGGATGTCCCCTTTGAAAAGTGTTCACAGAATTTGATTCATCAAAAACTCTGGTTGCCATGGCAACCCAATGGAATTTTCCAAGGAATTCTTTGATAACCTACTCCTCTGAAACCACTGGTCAGATTTTGAAATAATTTCACGGATATGTTCCTTGGGTAACCCTTTTTAAAGTTTGTTTGTGTAATTTTGATCCGTCGAAAAACATGGCCTGGGTGGGGATGGGCATCTTTGCACTGTATGGACTTAAAGAAATTCTTTGAAATTCTTCTTCTCCTAAACCACTTGTCAGATTTTGAAATAATTTCACAGAAATGTTCCTTAGGTGCCCCTTTTGAAAATTTATTCGCGAAATTTTGATCTGTCAAGAAACATGGCTGTGGTGGGTGGAAGCTATTTGCTCTCTGAGGACATGAAGAAATTCTTAAAATTTTGTCTTCTCTGAAACCACTATTCAGATTTTGAAGTTATTTCACAGAAATGATCCTTATATTATACCCCTTATTTAGCTAAGCTGTTTTCAAAGAAAACATCGAGGTATTGACATAGCCCTGTTGGCGTCATCTGCGTTGTTGTTGTGCAAAAACTTTGACATTTTGTTATATTTGGCTTCCACTCAACACATGTACTTAAAACTCGGAATAATTGTTCACTAGTAAAAAGCAACCCATACAACAAGGGCAGTTAACTCCATGATTGTAGGGGTGGTGACAGATTTTGAAATGATTTTTACAGGTGACCTTTTATAACTGCTTGGCAAAATACTGATTTTGTTTCCAAAATTTCAATACTTTAAAAAAAGTTGGTTATGGTCCTCTCAAAAATTCAGGTGAGCAATCCAGGGCCATCTTGGCCCTCTTGTTCCCAAAATGTTATGTGCCATTTTAGGAAGATAAATTCCATTATTTTAACAACATTTGGTATAGTTCCTTCTGATGATTTAGATATGGATGAGTATAATATTTAGCTAGACTGTTTTCAAAGAAAACACCAAGGTTTTGCTATGGCCCTGCTACTGTGTGTCTGCATTGTCTTGCAAAAACTTTGACATCGTATAGTATTGCTGTCATTACTGACGCTATTTACTTCATACTGTGCCTTGTTATTAACATTAAAAAGGGAGCTAACTTTTTACCACAATAAACCTATTATTTTAATGAACTGAAAGAAGAAGGCTTGTGAAAACGTTGTGGGAAAAGGACTGCTGATAAGCAGCATTTTCTTCTTTTTCCACATTGTTTTCTCCCTCACTCAGATAGGAGTGGCAAACTTTCTCCCAGCCATCATCCCCCTGCAGAAATACTCTTCAATTTAATTCTTGTTAACTCAAGTGATGGATATAGAACAATTGTGATCCCTTTGATTTTTCTATGTATGGGAATATTTCTGTCTAGATGTACATTATACATGTACATTTATTTCCTTTCAGTCCGACTATGACAGTGGAGACTATGATAGGAGACCACACAGAAGGATAACATCATCAAAGAAAAGATCAGGATCAAAGAAAAGGAGCCAGGATGACGGTGGTATTTTCATTCGAAGAAATGTTACAAGAGAAAAGAAGGGCACACGCTACAATAAACTAGTGTGAACGATAGACCGAATATCTACGCATTTCAAGAATTGTTAGAAAATAGACTGCCAAGAATATGTTCCACTGAATAGACTTAATTTGTTCACAATATGCAATAGAAAAAGATAGTTTACTTCGATGAATATAAATTTTCCACCCGTTTATACATTAATGAGCCATGCTTTGTGACAAGGGGGCTTAATGCATCAGCAAAAAGTATCAACCAGGTCAGCCTGTGCAGTCCGTGCAGGCTGACATGGGTTGAAACCTTTTGCTATCAGTCAATTTTCTGCAAGTCAAAGAATCAGTTAACCTCATGATTCAGTCGATTTTTACACAAAATGGTCTTTATGGATCCATGATCATGTGATGACTTGCTTGGCGTCACGGAGATGCATTAAGCCCCCTTTTGCCAGAGCACAGCTCATTTTCATTTTTTTTTTTTTTCTTTTTTGATTTCATTAAGGCAGCCAAACTTTATTTCCAATCCACTTTAACTGTTTACTAAAACAAGAAATTCTAGAGTCGTCTTTATTGAAAGCACTTGCAGACGACAAAATAAAATATAGCTCAAATTATGACATTTGTTTGTGATAGGTCAGAAAACATTGTGAGAAAAGGAGACAGTGCTGGTTACCTGTATTATCTCTTTTTCCGACAACGTTTTAAGAAGTCTACTTTATAAGGGTCAATAGAATTTGGGATTGTATGGTAAAGGGTTAAAGGCTTATACCCTTTTCGTTTGTTTTAGTTTCCTTTACCTTTTACTCAACAGTCTCATTTAGCAACCTAGGGGGAGATGGCTGTTCAAAATATTGTGAGAAATTAGTTCCACTTTCTGATACAAACTCCACCTATTGTGCCAAATTCAATTTGTCATCTACCCTGTCTTAAATGTGGTCTAGTCTTAAAATATTGTTGGTTGGGAGAATTTAAGATGGTAAATTGTCAATGAGATTTCATGAAATCAAAGAAATCACTGTGAGGTACTTTTCATTGTGGAAATTTCATTGTGAAAATAGCACAGGTTGGTTAACTCTTTACCAAACAGCAAAATTCTAGACTTGTCCAAATTTAAAGCACTTGCAGACGACAAAATAAATGGGACTCAAAAACTGAAATTTGTTTTCGGAAGGATAAAAAACATTGTTGGAAAAGGAGAAAATGCTGGTTACCAGCATTTTCTCCTTTTCCAACAATGTTTTCAAAAGGCCTCTTTCTCAGGGTCGTTAAAAGTAGGGATTGTGTTGTAAAGAGTTAATGGTCCAAAGATAAGCAAAAAGGAGTTGACTTTATGATGTAGTATCCTGCTGCTTCTTGTTGTTGTTGTTTTTTGTAACTACATGCAGAATGGTGTAAATAATCCCTAAACATACCTTTGCTGTAGGCTTCAAATGAGTAAGTATTGGTAACTTGGAGTTTTGGTAGAGCATTAGTTGCGAGATTTTGCTATTTGCCATTGATCAAGCATCATGGTGATTAGGGTCTCACTGAAATATCTCATTATTGAGACTACATCTACTTGCACAGTATAAACTAAATATGCATTAGCGCATGCTGGAATGCAAAATACTTCCCATGGTGTTATGGCATGATGAAGCCTCCCATGTTTTTAGCTAGAATATACAGGGTGTCCGGAAAGTAAGGTAACACTTTCGTACATTTATCATATGGGTTTAAATTTCAGATAAAAAGTTAAAAATATACATACATGCATATAAAATTTGTAAGTTTTTTATGTGAAAGTTTCGTTTATTTTTCATTACATTACGCAGTTTTATACAGATTTTAGATCAGAAGTACCTTTTTGTCATTAACGGCATTTTAGTAAGTAATGACGTTCTTTCACTTCCTGTTGCCAATCATATCGGCTGCTATGCTATTTTTCGATGGCAAATCCTTACAAGTCAGTACTTTTAATTAATCAATTTTTATGCATGACAAAGTGTTTGAATCATAAAGATTTTAATGTACATGTGGTTGTGTCAATAGCTGTGATACTTATTGTACTTTTAGAACTTTATATCTGAATAGAATCTGCGAGAAACTACAGTATATGTCTTTTGCTATATATTAATTCCCAGCCGTCCACGTGTTTCTAATAGAAGTCAGTTAAAAACCATCAAATATGTGTATTTTTACACATCAGAAAACCTATTCGACAACTATTGAAAACCGAATTTTAAATCCTAAAGTAAAAGCCTAGCAATCAGACTGGCTAAGACGGCCTGTCTCATTCAATCGATAGGTCAGCAATTTTTTCTGGGACTAAAAGCGAATGGAGAATGGTTATTGATTACTACCCTCGAACGTGAGAAAAGCGACACCTGTCCTAACTTTACGGAAAAGTAAATCAAACATCCATGGCAGTACTAGCTGTTGTAATGAGTTTACAAAGATCAAACAGCTGTAATTTGTACACTGACTTGTCCACATCAAAGCTGATAAGACTTAATAAACTGCACAATAAATTAGTAATACTGATGCTGAAGGTGTCGCGTCTCTGGAATGACCATATTGTTTCAGAGTTATTTACTTTTCCAATATGTAATACCACGGAAGCGCAGATGTGCTATTCTTTCCACATGTTATACAAATGGAAAGCTCTTGTAATGTATGTCTAGCCCCATGTTTACACTTAGTAAACAATCGCTCAGGGAATTTTGAAAACATTGCGGGAAAAGGAAAAAGTGACGCCAATGTTTACTACCTATTCAAACAAGGAGCATAGCACTCAAAGCCTTGGCCTAGAGCTGGTAAAACCCAGGATATATATGAAAAAGTTACCTGTCGCAGTAAGCATTGTGACTGAAATATTTTTAAAAGTGCCGTATAACACAATTCTGTCAAACAACACTTTATTTTTGTACTTATGGGATACCAATTTACATGTATGAAAGCGTCTTCCTGGTTTCGTATTCACCAATAACTCTTAAGAATATTCTAAGCCTTATTCTCGAGAAGTTTCTGAATTTGAAATTACTGACACATTTCTGTTTGTCTTAACTATTTGGTTCAGCCAATCAGAAGTTGAATTAATCTCTAAATCTAGAAAAAGACTGAAAATAAACTAGGAATAGTTGGTTAATACAGGTCCTGATCTAATTTAAATTGCACTTAGTTGCCATTCAACTTTGTTTTCATCATGATTTCTCAATCAGACTTAACGGTTAATGTTTCCGTACAAATGCTCGGAAAAGCGTACGCGTCAGCATGACAAGTGAAAACAGAAAAGATAACCTGCAACTTCTTGAGCCACGAGGCTAGTTCCTGTTCTGACAAGAAACGTCGAGATCCCAACTGTAATAAAATAGAAAATATTACCGATGATGTTCACTCGATGAAATAAATTTCGATCTTTCACACACACAAAAAAAAACATATTCTATTTGTTTCATGTTTCTAACCCCGCTTTTTTTTTGGGGGGGGGGGAGGGGGGCATACATCAAAATCCAGTACAGTTGTTTTGCGATATTCCCCGTGGCGTACCCCCTGCGCGTAACACCGCATTACAATATTACGTAAAGCGCGAGTAATGTAGGGTAAATTACGTCATACTTCCATCCGTTTACCTAGGTAACTAGTGCGCGGGACCTACTGTTTCCGGCTTTAATTATTGAAGAGTTAGAAAATAAAACCGGTATTTTTCAGTGGTCGTAACCATGAAATATCGAGCATTATTCCACCGTTATTTCTTGATAAACTACCGAAAAGCATGAAATAAATAAGTTGATATTAACGATAAGTAACGGAAACCGATTTCATGTGACATCTAGATGGCGACGGACCCGTTCAAAACAAGAATAGCTAATTAAGCATTTTAATTCATCACCGGCTTGCACAGAAATTATGAAAGAAGGTCGCTTATTAAAATTATCGAATAGACTAATGTCAAATAGTAATCGACAAAGGGGGTCCACTACATCTGCAAAAAGTTTCGACTCAGGCCAACCTGCGCAGTCCGCACAGGCTGATCTGGGTCAAAGCTTTTTGCTATTTGTCAATTTTCTGCATGTCAAAGGACCAGCTTACCTCATGATTTAGTGGATTTTATCGATCCACAATTATATGGTGATTTACATGGTATAGGGTCCTGCGTTCGTGGCTCAGTAGTGAAGTGCTGGACTCGTAACCTGGAGGTCTCGGGTTCGGGCCTCACTGGAAGCAGCGGATTTTTAGTGGGAGTGTCCTTGGGCAAGATACTTTAGAGCCGTAGCTTAGAAGTGGTGAAATAAAGGACATACATGAATATAAGTATGGGCTGTTGCCGTGATAGTCTGAAATAAAGTTGAAAGCTGTATAAAACACCAATTAGTCAATGCTTGGTAGGCTTATTTTGCATTGTAGAGATGCATTAAACCCCCTTTTGCCAGAGCATGGCTCAAATAGAATTAATATGATATATTGTATCCTTGGCGTCCCAAGTATAAAGGGCATGCGCATTTGCGAATGAATCTAGATGCAGCTTATGAAATTGAAGGCACAAACGGTACCCTGCAATACATTTACTTTATTACATGACAGTGCAAGATAAGCATCACTCTATTCACAGATTCTATGAAACATGGTAATTATATAATGCGAGCTTTCTTAAAAGCCTTTTAAACGGACTTTACTAAGATACGTAATGCCGGCCAGCCATAAGTGATCTGTGGTTTTAAAAGACGTAGACGTCCCATCCATGCTGTGGCAAGGACAAATTTTTCAGAGCATGCAATATGTATTTGTGCTGCTTGGTCTGATAAATCTTTAGCTGCTATTCTTTGGGAAAGGGGGACACAAGTGCTAACTAGAAATTATGATGTACAGTTACAATAGAATTGCTTGTTTTATATTTCTTTTCATCAAATAAGTATCTCCATGTTCGTTTCTACAGCATGCAGAAAAATAAGATAGATCTACTTCTTATATTTAAGAATGGTTAGATTTCACTATCTCCGCTGCAGCGATTTTCAATGCTAAGTTTCGAAAAGAGTGCCACCGCATTCTCCTTAACCCTATGATAGTCAATTGATATCGCCAGACAATTTTCATTTTCACCATCATCTCTTAATTGATTTTTTTTCGGCCACTATTGTGCTTTATTTCGTCACATGGCTTCACCATCATCACGTGGTATCTTGAAGCAGTAGTGAACTCAAGACAAACTGGCGTCACGTGGTAGCGACAGTGAATGATTTCGCCCTGGGCATAAACGATCAAGGCACCTGAGGGATAACGCGGAAGATTACTTATTGTTGGTACGGGTTTTACGCAGCTGCGGGAGAATAAATCATTTGGTGAAACGGAGTAGTTGTTTGTTACGAGCAGTTGCTTCCCGTAGTTTCCTACCATAGCTTGAACAAGTTTTTTATGGTGTGACTTGTGATGGTATTTCAAAGCTGAATACATGGAAAATACATGTACGTGAAAGAAGAATGACACTTTTGATGGAACGCATTATTAGGTTGACTTTGGTCCTTTGTTGTGTACGCGTTTTGACCAAATATGTTTTTTCGACAGTATTTGCTGAAGGTATTTTCTTTTTTGTTAATAATGGATTGAAATATACAACTCATTAGGGTATAAGTCTTAAATAGTAAACAAATATGAGCCATGCTCTGTGAAAAGGGGGGTCAATGAATCTGCAAAAAGTATCGACCCAGGTCAGCCTGCGCGGACTGCGCAGGCTGACCTGGTTCGAAACATTTTGGTTTTGGTGAGTTTTCTGCATGTCCAATGATCATTCTACCTCAGGATTTAGCCGGTTGTTAGACAAAGAAGATTTTATAGATCCCTAATTATATGACAACTTGCTTGGTACAATGCATCACATAGATGCATTAAACCCCCTTTTGCCAGAGCATGGCTTTTATAGAGACAGAGGTGGTTGTTCTTGGAAAAAAAAAAAAAAAATGCAATCTTGTTCTATTCTTTACGGTGCAAACGGGTCATAAGCATATGTAAGTTAGAGATAGTTTTTAGAAACTCGGGAAAATTTTTTATTATATCTATTCTACTATTGAGTCTGCTAATTACCAAGGAAACATCCGTATTTAATGTAAGATTTGATTTGTTGATGGTTGACAGAGATTGGTGCACTCCTCAACAATGCAGTGACTGATTTTACGAACGATAAAGCTGCTTTAAGTGAAACAAATTACCAAACCACGGAATTAGACAACAGTAGAATAAACAAGGTCAAGGTCACTAATCTGAAAGTTCCCGACACAAGTAAAAAAATATATAAGGAAAACATCCGATGGGGAAAATGTTAAAAAGAGCAATTAAGTCCTTTCGGAGAGGTAAAATTTACTCAGAAAAATATTGAGAAAAAAGTCCAAATTAACCTTTATTAGGTAGGCAATATTAGTCAAAGACTTTTCTTGAAATTTTGCTTCTTATTGACAGATAAAACTACTTCTGTAATAAGGCGCACAAGCCAATTCTAAATAGATGCTAATAAGACCTTTTGATGTACTAAAGTAGCCAAGTTCATGTTATGCTTATTAGCATTAAGATTACATGCATATAAGGAAGAAGACGACATTTATAATAGTAGATGAATCGCTATTATCCCTACAATTGTATATACCAAACATTGCCGTTGTTGGACAGAACAAGCGAACTTTTCAAGCCGATTTGAAAAGCTCATTTACCTTTACGCAAAACTTTTGACGACAGTCAGTTAACACTTTTGATAATCAGTTGGTGTGTTTATGTAATTATCAAACAATACACATGTATCTTTCACATATTTATGCATATCGTATTTGCCACAGTATTTCTACTTTTCTACTTTTAATGGAGGGTAGGATTTCGTTTACAGAATTTAAAATTTGCTTCAAAATATAAATGTCAAATCTAGCAAATCAAATGAATTTTCTCGCAATATAGAATTTCAAATGAAATTGAGAATATTAAGACGAAAACGGATCACTGTCTTCGAGGTATGATTCTGTCATCAATAATAGAGTTAAATCTAATGTAAATATCCCTCTTATTAGGCTGAAATTCTAACTACTATATGTATTATCTTTTTCAATATCAATCCACGCTTTAGATATATGCAGATCCGCTAATACATCCCATAGAAACCACTGGAAATGTGTGTGGCTCTTACTGGGTTCCAGAAATCTGTCGGAATCAGAACGAGACTGTGAACATCACGGTGGTGCAGTGTTTACATTTAATACCGTACAAGAAGCAAACTACACCTTGAAGGTCTTAGGCGTTGGTAAGTTTCCATGTCCTAAAACTATCGGATATTCGAATACATTGTCGATATATAAATGTACACAGATCAGAAAATGTTCAACACTTCATCTACCTCTTTAACAAACCTCAAATTTAATCAAATCGAAAGCATTTGCAGACAACCGGTTAGATTTATCTGAAACAATAATATTTGTCGTTGAAAGGGTAGAAAACACTAGGAAGAAAATGAGAAATTTGCTGATTCGCATTTTCTCCTTTTCCCACACTATTTTTTCTTTTAACTTTTTCGGTCCTTGAAACTCAGATATTTTTGGTGAAGGAAAAAAAAAAAAAAAAAAAACTATCATGCTCCTGACGAACGTCTACATTTAAGTTGCATCACTGCTTAAGATATCTAAAATAGCAGTTTTGAGAAAACAAACAAGATCGTCTGCAGAAATTTAGAATTAGCCCAGCATAGAGTGGTTTCTTCCTAAAATTCACAATTCCTCAATATACATTTCAACGATACAATTGAAAAATTTACCGTTGACAAGTACAATCGCTTTGTCAAGTATGTATAACTAAAATGGTTTTTGATGTTTCTTTTTGCGGTATACCCTCATGCAGAAAAGGGTCACGATATCAAGGACCGTAAAATTGTAGAGGGATTTTGATTATGCTAAACCTGTTATTGCCTTCTGTATTTGTCACAATAGGTAATACTTTCGATGCATTATGCATATAGATAAAGGTGCATGTATTTTTTTTGTTACAGACCCAAATATACCAGTATTTGTTGGAGCAGTGTTGAATAAACTTAACAACACGTTTTATTACGATTGGCTGTCGAGGCCTGGTACTTGGTCTGTACCTATCGAATCAGCAGTTAGTAATGGATCCAATATATCTAGCAATGGTAACTGCCTGATGTTTAAATATGGAGGGCTTGACAAAGAGCCATGTAGTTCTGTAATGAACATAACCGTATGTGAGAAAGGTATGACTATGAAATTGTAGCTATATCATGGACAAACACATGCATAATATTTCATATCAATACAAGTTTTTAGGTAAATGTTAAGATCTAGGTTTAAATCTCTTGGTCTCTTCAAGCCGTTTTTTTTTATACGACAGCATTATGATTTACAACAGTTAAAGATAACAAGAAATGTTGTAAGAAACCATTGAAGTTAACTGTTAACAAATGATACCCATTTTTGTAGTTAACCTTTTGCGTATAAAAACACTCGTGTTGGCTCTTTGAGATACAAACACCTTTAAAAATTTCAAACATGGTTTTGTGTGTCAAAGCAAGAGCTGGCCCTTTATCTATGTCTTTAGCTAAGTTGTATCTTGGTTTTTTCTTCCTGTCACAGTTATGAAAAGTGGATGCAGTTGTGGAAGTGAATCGGACCTAAACTCCTCACAAGTCTTGGTCAAGTTTCAAGAGAACCATCAGCCATTACCAACTGCGGTCTCCAATTCAACTGAAACATTTTCTATATCGCCAACATCTAACAGCGCAGACTTACCGACAAATGTACAGCTTACTACTTCAAGGTCTCTTGAAGAACTTATAAACATGTCTTACCCGGACCTCTTCAATCACGTGCTATCACATGCTAACGATTCTTTGACAAAAGATTTTGTCTATTCAAGCATCTTTAATTACGTTCTCTCTCACTCTAACGACACGCAAATGAACATGTCCATGTCTAGTAATGACTCAGAATCTGTACTGCAGAGTCCTTACACAGGCGCAATAGACAAGGAAAACAGAACAGCAAACTATTGCGACGTGGTCGATGTACTGAACATAACATTTGGCGCTCTAATCGACAAGATCCTTGGTCAAGATAGTGTAATGACCAGTTACAGTACTTCATGTGATGGTTCTAAAGACATGACCGAAACTACAGTTGAACAAGTCCAAGAAAAAACAACAATTCCAGTTACAGAAGTGAAATTCCACTTCGTCTCCGGACTACAAAATGGCCCGGTAAGAATGAAACATGGTTGGAAAATACGAATGATCAGTGTCAATTATTGTTTGATATGAGCCAAGCTCTGGAAAAAGACGATTCTGGAAACATGATTGCAAATGAATTAAACCCTCTTTTCACAAAGCATGACTCATATGAATACATGTACCAATATAATTATGCAAAAAGCAATTTCTCCTTTTCACAGAAATGTTTCTCAAAGGGTGTTTCCTGCTGGTTGTACAAAACTCCGCTGCAGGAGATACTGGACTATAACATGACACAGTAACGTACTCTAGAATTGAAACACGATATATTAAAACAATAGATTGGTCATGTTATTAGAGAGAGCTATTTCACTAACTCTCTCAAGGCCGTTTTAACTAAGCTATCTCTTACAATATCACGTGGTGTAGAAATAAGAGCAATATTCACTTTTTATATATTTTGCCTTGATCTGAACTGCCATATAATTGTTCTGTGAGACATCTTTTCTAGGCCAATCAAATGACTATTCAGGGAACTAATAACAACGGGAAATATCCTTCCTTTGCGCTTGGAGGTCGTCAACAAGAATTCAGCTACATTGTATGCTTATATGTTTCAGGCTATGACAGGAGCTAACTTACAGCCCCCATTACGCATAGATTTACATAGCAAAGACTATGGTATTCTGGTAAACATATCGAGAGAATTAATGGAGTACCAGTCAGCTAAGAATGTGGGTAATGACACTCTTCGGGTAAGTATCTTGTTATAACTCTTCCTCGGTATCTTGGCAAATACCATCCTTTTGACGGTATATTTTGTAATGAAGAGCTATTACAGGTCCCTGTATGGATCCAGTTATTAATTCCCTGAACGTTACTCAACTTGTTTAGAAAGGTAAAGCATGAGGTTCGTCCAGTAGAGAAGAAGATTTACAAACATGACTGAATTTTAGTCTGTTAGGTGTACATTGTGGTAATGATGTTTGCGACACTGAGATCTCTTTGTCCTGATTGTCATACTGGTGGCGTTGCAACCAATTTCTCTTCCAGGATTGATGATATGTATTGTGACAAGATTCATTCGTCTCGCCGCCGATTATTGTTTCATCGATGGCTATGTGGGAAAGCAGCCAGTGGCTTGGGAAGAATATTGTGATCAATACCGGTAAAAGAAACTCAAAAACAGTATGAATAGGTGCGCTGACCGCCGCGATATTAACTATAATGTTGAAAATGGCGTTAAACACCATACAATCAAGCTATTAAACCATCACTTTCTTCTTTTGATTTTGAATTCACATGCACCTGCTGAATATGTTTATTAATTTGTTTATTTATCTTTAACAAGTCATTTGCAGAATCCGTCACAAACTGGACAGATGACAATCGGTTGACTTCAAAATCATCTGATGTACAGGTAAGTAAAGAAAGTGATGTGCCTTAATTGGTTAGACAGATAGCTTAATTCAGCATGGAATATGTCTAACGATACAGGGTATACACAAAGCAATTTTACATATATCAAGTCTGAAATGTCCAACAATAGAGGATATTCTAAATCTTATCATACTGGACAACTTCAAATTTATGTTTATCTGTTTTACGAGAAGCACAGGACGCTTTACCGGCAACAAAGTGTGCTATTGCGATGAAAAGGAAATCTCTGTGACCGTTCGTGGTATCTATGAACCTGTATTCGGCGTATCATGTATCAGGTAAATAATAAAAATAAAAGCCTATGAGTCGTGCTCCATGAAAAAGGGGCTTTATGCACCTGCAAAACGTATCGACCCAGGTCAGCCTGGCTGATCTTGGTCGAAACTTTTTGTTGTTGGTCAATTTTCTGCATGTCAAAGGACCGGTGTATCTCGTGATTTAGTCGGTTGTTATACAAAATGGATCCTTTTAATCTATAATTATGTGATGACATGCTTGGTATCATGCATCACGGGGATGCATCTTAAACCCCTTTTGCCTGAACATAGCTCATACATATATATTTTCTTGCACAGAGCGATCTTTTTGAAGATATCCTTCAAGTTGCAGAAGACTTGGTCGGGAACATCAGTGCATCAGCTGGAGATATTGCAGTTTCCAGCGGATCCATAGGTATATATCTCAACATTATTACAATTTTGCTGTAACGGGAAAGCATCTTATGGCTGAGAAAAAGTGTAAGTGAGTAGCATTGATTTGCAGAAGGAATCCATTAATGATTGCAATTGTCGCAGTGAAACACATTGAATATCATTAAAAAAAGGTGTTCGGGCTTCTTTGACTTGGCGAAGGTACATAAAAGTTAAAATGAATGTAGAAGCTTTTGTGTATACTGCTGAAAAAGGAACAAAAATGTGAGGTACAAACTCATGGCTCATTTCTTCCTTTCTTTATATCATTAAAAAAAGACGAAGGCTTTTTCCTTTAATTAAACATTATGCATTTTCCGACGGTAACTAGTTACCGGCATGCCTTAAGAAAACCTGAAGGTAAGAAATTCCATCATACCAGAGTATTGTCTATCTTATCGTTACCATTTTCTCTCGTTGAAAGATATTGTATCGAAGATTGTTGAACAAAATGATGAAGGACGCCATACGGAGGTCGACATGGAGAGGAAACTTCAAGATATAAGAATAAAGCTGTCAAACAAGATATTCTATAACGACAGTGTTAAAGGTAGAGTTACTTTTTAGAATCAAACAAAAGCTTAGGGTGCCTTATGGGTTGTGCAAAACCTAAAATGCAACCTGGTGGGGGGGATTTGCGGAACTGATGTTTTTTTACTTACGAGATATGTTTATTTAACGGTCTAGATATCACTACGAGTAATAAAGTACATATTAGCGATACTACCCATTTCAACTGAAGATGCATTTATTAAATCTTTAGGGTCTATTGCCTGTTACATAGCTCAAATTTTGGATTTAATGTCAATATAGAGAAATTAATGTTGCCAACGAGAGAGAGAGAGAGAGAGAGAGAGAGAGAGAGAGAGAGAGAGAGAGAGAGAGAGAGAGAGAGAGAGAGGGGGGGGGGGTCTGTGATAGGCTACTGCTAGATTTTGTTTTAGTCGACATTTACTACGTGCACTTCTTTTTCTTTCATTTATGATGTTTATCATATGTAGTTCGAGTGTCCACAGTTACATACAGAGGCATGGACACAATCCTAAATTCCGTGGATAAACGTATCAGTAGCTGTGTTATATCCGTAAGCGTGAAATTCATTACAGGTAAGTCAGCTCTGTCAGAGCCAGGTATATGAACATATAAACTTAACCTTTTTCAATAGCTGAAAATGCAGTCCAGTGAATCTTGAGAATAGTTTTACCTTATACGTTCGACTAAACATGCGGACGGAGTAGATACGAGACCAGGCTCTACGTCCTGTGTAGTCTGTTCTTTACTTTTGGCCGTCCATTCAAGCCCCTGTCATAGCAATAATTAGGAGCTGAAAGTTTTATTCAATTAATGTCGTTTTTGAAGCTGGATTTCTTTTATAGAGTCGTTCAAATATTTGGTCGCTTAGTCTTCACCAAATTGATGTTTATTTCTGTTAAGAGTTTCCTTTTTTGGCCATTTCTTCAATGTCCGTGTACTTACCTAGGATTTAGCAGAATTCCTGTTGTAGCTTTTTTATAAATGAATTACTAGTTCATCTCATCTGATCTGTCTCAACATTAAACACTATGTTCTATTTCCATGGCTTGGTTTCCAGTATTGCATGACGATTTCTACATTACTTTTGTGAACATCAAACAATTCAAATATGGCAGGGGAAATATACATCAATTAATGACATAGATCGATCAACCAAAATCCTTAATCAGTCTACAGAAAGTAGCAAATACCCTGCAGACCTCAATCTCTGATGTTCGTTGTGAAAAGATTATACAAAATCAGTATCTGCATTTGTATGGACTTACCGTAGTCATTTCTTTATGATAACCCTGAATAGTGGTTACAGCTCTACCATACCAATTAAAAATGAGAAGTCCTATAACCAACGACTGTTGGCTTCGTTGTTTATTCCAGAATAACAGGAAAGAGCTTAGATGATTACAATTTTTCACCAAATTTAATAAATGTCGTTTTCTGAAATCGTACTGCATACCATTGTACTATTGCTTATACGATATTCGTTTGAAATCTTAATGATCTTTATACCAAAACAGATGGGAAGATTGAAAGAAAGCGAGTTGAGGAGGATGAAGCCATTATATTTGTGATGCGAACGTTCGTAAATAAGGTAATTTTTGTCTATTTCTGTGAAATAATTGCTTTTCACGCATTTGGTCTTCAGTTGGACTGAGTATATTTTAGGACTGTCTGTAAAATGTTAGCGGTCATTTTCAATTTACAATCAAGCAAGACAAGTTTAAGGCATCTTCACTCGTTGGTATTTTTCATTTCTTACTCCTTTTATATGTTTTGCGGTGATGAACTAGACAAGCAGAAAAAATATTAGATGCCATTTACATTGACTTCTATCAAGTCCATGCGTTTCTTCAGACTTTGCGATGGCAAGCCGTTGTTGTCTATAGCATCAGCGACCAGCGATCAGTTTGATTTTATCACAGCTGTATTATTTATTCGGCGAAAAGCTTACAAACCCCCCCCCCCCGAAAAGAAAAAGATATCGCCTGACAAGTAAATAACATCAGTAAAAAATGTTAGTATGTCAGTTTCTTCCTTTCAGACGATTAACATTTTGTTTCGTTCAATACGTAGGACAAAGAAGAGCACCAACGGTTATGCACTTACTGGAGTTTCAGAGAAAGGTAAGGTCTTAAAGGGTATATACTTATTAGTATTTAAACACCGATCCAGTCTTTGACCAATCAATTGAACACAATCTTCCTTACAAAAGCGGTTGTTGAGGTCGAGGGTGAAACAGAATTTGTAAACTAAACTGAGTACAATGTTTGGTGATGTATTGTTCAAAAAAGTTTAAAGTACTGAAACGAATGAATGCTGTTCATTTGAAAGAAGTGGGAGTTGAATAACATATCATTTTTCATGTTTTGTATTTTAGCAAATGGTCTACGACAGGCTGTAGCGTTGTGGCGAAAAACTCGACTTTTACCACTTGCAAATGCAACCATCTGACAAACTTCGCTATCCTTGTTATGTACCTAGAATCAGGCAAAGTAAGTTACCGTGCCAGTTCCTCACCACTTGGATCAAGTTTAAATCAAACTATAAAGTTATACTTTTCTTGAATTTAGTTTAACCCTTTATCACACAGTACCGAGTTTCAACGATCCCAAAGAAGAAGCCCTTGGAAAATATTGTGAGGAAAGCAAAGATTGCTGGTAAACAACATTTTCTCCTCTTTCCACAGCATTTTGTACCCTTTCAAAAGCAAATTCCATTTTTAAGGACACACTTACTTTGTCGTCTGCTACAATGCTCTCAAATTAGATGAGTCTAAAATTGTGTCGTTTGGTAAAGGTTAAATCATCAAACATCCAGATATCAGGAGCACCTTCGAAGTTTTACCCAAATAAGAATCAGGGTTTCCATGATAGGCATCCCATCGCTGAAAAATGCACACGACGGGGTTAGACTGAGTTAGAAAATAAATGTACAAACTGTTTGTCATCGAAAATTTTCTTAGATTCTCACGGAAAATTGTGACTAGTGTTTGCTTACTAAGTGGAGTGTTATGATATAAGAACGCTGAAGCGGTGTTCTTCCGGCGAAAAAATGTACCGTGTAGGTGCACCTCAAGCTACGTGATACAGCTGAGAGACTGGATTAACGAATCACCCGAGGTTTGTCGAATGTACTTACCATCTTCGAACAAAGCATCCGATCTTGTTGCCCTCATATCTAAACCTTGAATGTTAAACATATCCTTTCACTAATTTTCAGTGCTGGTGTTGATGTTGAACTATGCGATAATTATTGTTCAATAATCTACATCGTCCAACCATTAGGATGATATATTGTCTGTTTGCATGGTGTTAAACGTCCTTTTTAACATTTATATCGGGATGGCCATTGTCCCTATCCATGCTTTTCTGAAGTTTCTCTTTCTAGTATTTCGCACAATATTCTTCCCAAACCACTCACTGTTTTCCCACATAACCATAGGTGAAACAACGATAAGCGGTGAGAGATGAACGGATCCTGTCGCAATGGTTATCATGGATCCTCGGAAAAGAACTGGCCGAGCTGGAGATTCGGATCAGCAGTCCCCTGGTTTTCAGCCCTGTACGTTACCGACTGCGCTACCGGAGCTCGGCTTGGAAAAGCCAGTGCAGACCAAAATAAGACGTTACATAATTCGGATACAAGATGTTCATTGTGTAGTATATCATTTATTGGATATTCTTGACACTGATAGCCCTAAATGTTCAACGAACTACGTTTACTCGATCGATACTTTCATTTGTTTTACCGCACTATATTTTACAAGGCATGTGGACTTATTTCTTTTTAACAGGTCTCAATGCATAGTCAACAAGCGTTGTTTGCACTGACAACCGTCGGTTGTAGCGTGTCGATAGCCTGTCTTGCTATGACGTTGATAACATACGTATATCTTAGGTAAAATTTGTTTTCTGTGACCTGACATTGTGCATAAAATATACTATTGCATGACATGTACATTTTATTTCTGTTTACAATAACAAACGTAACAGCAATTACGACGAACGTCAAATGCGTCTTGCATTTTTTTTTGCCGAGATCAATCTTTTCGACAGGAAATCTCGCATCTCTCCTGCCTGCATAATTTTCCATTCAGCTGCTAATGCAAGATATTGGCAAAAGGTCTTGACCCTTTACTACATAATCCTGAATTTAAAACACCCTCTGAAAGAAAGCCTTTGAAAATATTATGGGAAAAGAAGAAAATACTGGCATCAAGCATTTTCTTCTTATCCCATAAAGCTTTCTATCCTGCCCAAAACAATATTTCAAGTTTTGAGTCGCATCTGTCATGTCATTTGTAAATACGTTCAATTTGGATTGGACAAGTGTCAGATTTTGTTATCTGTTAAAGAGTTTAACATTTAATTCAGAAGTGAGTCTGTGATTTTCAAATATCGGTAATTAATCATAAATTTGAGAAGACGACTTCGGACTTCGTTAGGCTCGAATTTCAATTTGGATGAGCGAGACAAGTTTTGCAAAGGTTAGTTTCATACTCTGAAAGATGGATTTGGATAGATTAACAAAAAAAAAAGGTCAATGGGGGGGGGGGGAATAATAAGTTACGATTAGAATTCCGTTGTTCTTTATTCCCTATCTTTTTTCCCGGTACATCTGTTTGTCCCATGTTTATTATCAGGATGTTGGGCAACGAGAAGATAATGATACATGCTAATCTATCTCTTGCACTCATGATGGCACAGATTGTGTTTGTATCATCTAGTGACGCACATGAACATGAGGTAAGCAGGACTAGTACAGTTTGTCTTTGTAAATGAGCCCTGCTATGGCAAAAAAGGAATTAATGCATCTCCGTGATCCATGATACCAAGCAAGTCATTACATTATTATGGATCCATAAAATTCAATTTGTCTACCAACCGACTGAATAATGAGGTGCACTGGTTGTGGTTGTTTAACATGCAGAAAACTTATCCCCCTCCCCCCAAAAAAAGTGTCGACTCAGGTCAGCCTGCACGGTTTTCGCGGGATGACATTGATTGATACTTTTTGCAGATGCATGAAGCCCCCTTTTTACAGAATATGACTTATTTAGATTGCAAAGTCAGAGAGCCCGAAGTTTTCACGCAGAAGGAAGTTCCATTTTGTGTGATCAAATGGATATTTTAGGCAAGAAATAATATTCTTTCTATTGTGGTTTATCGTTCAATATTGTGCCTCATAACTCATAACCATGGTTTATTGAACGATAAACCACAATAGAAAGAATAACGGAAAAAAAAACGCATGTTTACCGGATATGTGCCGGATAATAAACGGTCTATTAACGGATATCACCGTACGAGTAACGGATTTGTACCGGAAAAAACGGAAGTGCAACGCATGAGAACCGGACAAAACGTTGTTCCAACGTAAGAGGAACAGAAATGTACCGAACACCAACGTACGAGGAACGTACCGGACACGTGACATGCCGAAGGTATAAATAGTCAGATGCATCCGAAGTCTGTCATTTGCATGTCTCTGTCCGTTTTGTCCGGTGGAAATTTTGAACATGCTCAAAACTTCCCACCGGACGGAACGGACATCACCGGACGTCGGCGGACAAGTAGCGGATTCACCGGATAAGAAACGGACATAAAACGGATACGAACAATCACGAACGGATAGAATGACATAAAAAACGCACCGTCTTGCTGTTATATTTTCTCCCTTTCAAATGACAAAGAAGAATGGATGTATTGTCAAGCATTGGAGCTGTATTTGCTTCAAATACTACTGATATTACTCCACCCACTCCCAATCCCATTTGCAATGCAACACCGGTCAATTTTGAACCAACCTTCAACTTGATGGGACCCTTGATATTTACTGGTAACATTTCAAATAGTTCCATCGTTGTCAGTTTTTATCAAAACAGTTACTATCGGTAAATCCTTGAGGATTTTCCTTCCTCCTTGGTCAAGGAGCGGAAAACGACGTTTTGATTATGTCAAATGACTTTCATTGATAAAATATCGGAGGGCGAAGACATGGAACAACTGCTGGCGACTTACTTTATACAGAATGACGTCACTCTATATAGAATGACATAGATTTTACCACGCTTTCGTTCATTGTCTTTATAGAGCCGAATTCACGTGTCATGTTATTCTCACACGACACGTGAATTCATATTTAAGTATAAACTTATTTTCCTTTGATTAAGAGTTGGTCATGTTAGAATCGAAAAAATCTTCTTTCTATGATGGTTTATCAATCAATAAACCCCTTGTGAGTTATGAGGCGCAATGAATAAACCATTATTTATTGTGCCTCATAACTCACAACCGTGGTTTATTGAACGATAAACCATCATAGAAAGAAGATCATTTCTTAAACAGAAACATTCTGGACCCATATTCATCACCGTTCTCAAGGACAGTTTTAGTCTTATTCTCAAGAGTTTTCTGAATTTGAAAGTAACACAACGTCTGATTGGCTATTTAAATCATTTGATTTAGCCAATCAGATGATGTGTTACTTCCAAATTCAGAAAATTCTTGAGAATAAGACTAAAAATGTTCTTATTGGCTAATCCAAATGGTTTAGCCAATTCGGAGTTGTGTAACTTTCTGAAACTATAATTAGACCAAGAGTTTTCTTAGGTATTGTTGGTGAATACGTACCCTGATACGTATTGCATTAAATGTGTTATTTCAGACTGCATGTAAAGTGGTGGCCGTATTGTTGCATTTTCTATTTATGGCGTCCTTTTCCTGGATGATGGTGGAAGGTATCGCCCTGTATATGACATGTACACGTGGTATTCTGGCTAACATAAACAGGGACATGAAAGTAAAGTATTTCTTGATTGGCTGGGGAGTTCCCGCCGTAATTGTTATTGTGTCCTGTGCTGCACAGTTTCCAAGTTACGGAGATGGCCCTCAGTACAGGTATATAAGTCATTTTGAGTGTATCTAAAATACTCGCTTTCTTTCCTTGATCATAAAATTTACATGTAGGAGTCATGTTTTGTAAAAAGGTGGTTTATTGCATTTGCAAAGAGCATCAACTCATATTAGCTTGCCCATTCCGCACAGGCCAACCTAGTACAAAAATACATGTATTTGCTGTTGCTAAATTGTTTGTGTATCACAGGACCATTCTACTTGATGCTTTAGCGAGGTTTAAGACAATATTGATAATTATTATGCGACGACATATTGTATAATGCATTGCAAAGATGCATGAAACACCTTATCCCAGAACACCATTTATATACGCACTGAAGGGGAAGAGACGTGTCTCGGGTATTACTTACTTTTGTCTTCTTTTTAGAAGAAAGCATCGATAGAAGATGAACCATTTTTAGTTTAGTAACTTATATCCTAACTGAATTAAAACTGCAACTATGCAGAGACAGTACAGGAAAGGTCTGTACCATTTGGGTACATACAGGGTGTCCGGAAAGTAAGGTAACACTTTTGTACATTTATAATATACTTTTTTATGTCAGATGCAGAGATACAAATTCACGTACATGTATATTAAATATGTAAGTTCTTTGTGTGATAATTCCATTCAATGTTCATTACATTACGCACTTTTATACAAACCAGTAGTACCTTTTTGTCATTGGCGTCATTTTAGTAATTAATGACGTTTTCAATGTTACGACCTTTTATGTACTTTCCATGCCGAACACTTACGATAAATGTGTCAGCACACATTCCAATACCAATCTTCTTGACTTTTTTAATGTTTTTTACCAACATATCTGTGCAGTCTGGTTTGGGATTGTAGACCTTCGAATTCAAATAACCCCGAAGGAAGAAGTCACGTGGGTTGAAGTCAGGACTGTGCGCAGGCCACGATCTAATCCGCAATCTTTTACCTCCGGATATCGTCTTGATATTACCCTATCACTTAACGTATCGTATAAAAAGGTAATCACAGTATTTTATGTGTGTGTTGTTGCACCATTCCACAAAAACCACGTGTTTTGCAATGTAGGGGATTTCGATTCAAGCGTGGGAACAAATGTGATTTCAAAAGTGTTAGGTAGCCCTGGGAATTAATCTTGTCGTTAAATATATATGGCCCAATAACACCATATTGACATGACATTGCACACCATACAGTGCACTTCACTGTACAGCGGTCTCTCTGTGAAACAGTGTGGTTGTTCATGTGCTTAAAATCGCATATTTTGTTTCCAAGCATGTCCAGATGATAAGAAGTAAGAAAACGTCATTAATTACTAAAATAACGCCAAAGACAGAGAGGTACTTCTGTTTTGAAATCTGTATAAAAGTGTGTAATGTAATGTGAATTGAACGATATTATCACACAAAAAAACTTACAGATTTTATATATACGCATGCCTATCTTTATCTCTTCACCTCAAATTTAAGGCCATTTTATAAATATACAAATGTGTTACCTTACTTTCCGGACACCCTGTATTATGAGTGTTGATAAGGTTTATCTGTTTCTTCCGTCACATGTTCGCCTTTTGCTCTTGCAAAGGATAATCGATTATTGCAGATCATGTCTTGATAAGAACATTAAAAATCAAAAAACAACAATAATAATAATAATAATAATAAATCTATATATATATTGTGTGGGATATTCCCTGTGTATTTTTTTTTTTTTTTATATATTTCTATTTAGAGAAAATATTTGATTTTCAATATCCATAAAACTGTGCTATTAATACTAGTCTTCTCCAAACTTAGATTAGTACTCATATTACTTTATCATATGTCTTCTGCCACTGATTCTTAAACTCTCTGTCTCCCTATGTAAATCGTAGCTGTTGGCTTTCAACTCAAAATGGACTTATATGGGCGTTCATTGGACCGATGCTGGTGATAGTTCTCGTAAGTAGTGGTATTATCACCTCAGTACCTTAAAGTTTGCAATTTATCATTATCGTTTTAAAGGCTCAGTAGCTGGCAAACGTAAACAATGCGATTAAATGTATTGAAATTTATATCATACTATTTCAAAGTGTGGAAATTATTGTGACGATGACACTCTGTTATTTTACGGTCGGTCCAAATGTAAGTCACAGGCAGAAAAAAGCATTTTAAAACTAGGTAAAAACTTGCTAGGTCGCTCTATCGTTTTTCTTTTACTGTTTTTTAAATTCATTTTTTTGCATGCGACTAACACACGGAGCAACCACACAATGACAGATAGTCATCTACACAAAAAAATTCAATACTTTTAAAAGGTATGAAATAAATTTAAATGCATCTTTTAGACCTCCATTGTTTACTTTTTACCGCTATTAGGTCTTAATGGTTCACTGAGTTTAATCTTCCTTCCAACTTTGTATCTGCTTACTTCAGGTATAAAGAAGTGCTAGATGATTGCATGCTTCCCAACGAAGTCTCTTATAGCTATCGCAAGGTTCTAAATATTTTATGCAAAAAAGTTAAGTAATGTATAGATCTCAGGACGTTTTGAGTAAACTGTCCTTTCAGAGTACAACTTCCTGTTATTAAAAATTCTTGTAAACTGGTTTGTTCCGACACTTGCAATTCACTTAAAACAAATATTTGTCACATGCACCTATTTACTGACGCTAATATTGCCTGTTGAAATAATGTTATGGACAGGAACTTTACGCAAAGAAGGACAGAATAGCATTTTATCGACAGCTGAGGGTTTATAGCACACATGAACATGTACGTGAATTGTTTGAATAGAATGGTAAACACTTCAAAAAGTTATTGCGTTAAGGTATATTAATGTTTAATATAATTGAGTCATGCTCTTTAAAAAGAGGACTTACTGAATCTGCAGAAAGTATCGAACAAGGTCAGCCCACGCATTCCGCGCAGGCTGACCTGTGTCGAACCTTTTTGCTATGGGTCAATTTTTTGTATGCCAGAGGAACCTTGTACCTCATGATTTGGTCGGTTGTTATACAAATTAGATTTTATGGATCCATAATTCCGTTATGACTCGCCTAGTATCATGCATCACGTAGATGCTTTAAACGCCCTTTTGCATGCCTCAAACGTATGTAGTCCAAAAGCCGTACAAAGATCTTTTAACGCTAATGTAAAGTCTTTGATCTAATGCGTTGTAGCTGAACATTTGTGTGATGGGTCTAGTGGTGAAAGTATACCTGACATTGAGGGCAAACACAGAGAAATCCGAATTGGCTCGTCTCAGGTAAATTAGTTTAGTTAACAGTTTTAGTTTTATGGGCGAAAACGAGGGCTTTTGCAGACAGCAAAAGTCAGGATAAGGCTGCAAAGAACGTGCAGAATGGTATTAGATCTATACCGTCTGCTTATTTGATTAAGTCTATAAAATAACAATGATTCTGAGTTTTAGTGGACTGTATTTTAAGCCGAGGTTATACATTTGGCGCTGAAATAGTTAACAGCAAAGATGATTGCTTGAACACGGCCTTTGTCAATGAATGACTGTAGTTGTTGTAAGTGAAACGTAGATCTAATTGACATTTAAAGATTATTATGGTTATTCAATGAATTAGCCTATTAATACATATACAATCGTGGTTGCCAAAAGCTGGCTATCGGAGCATAACATTACCCTTCAGCTGCTAAATAATGAAAGGTAAATTTTCAATCAGTAGCAAAAATCCAAATATTGCGATTTCAAAAAATGATTTCACAAAAAAAAAGAAATAACTTTAAAAAAGATAGACGGCCTTTTGCTCCTGAGCAGGAACCCTTAGAATGAACATGTAAACATTTTTTTACCAATAATAAATTTCTGCTTATTTTTTATCAGTGCCAAAAAGTAGGTCAAAAGCCAGCACATTCAGCCACGCCGAGAAATATCGTATCGGATAGTATAGGTTGATCTGCACTGTCCGCAGAATGCGCCCCGAGTCGCACTTAGCAGCCTAAGGGTTAGGTTTTGTGTTGGGGTACCTTGAAGATTCTGAGCAATAATTCTCAAGGACAACTTTTCGTAGAGAATATTTTAATACCTTGTCTTTGGTGATTATCACAACAAAAGCCTCTTGGAATCATCAATCGTATCTGTATTTTCAAGGACGTATTTTTTATTGCGAACGAAAGGTAATCTCACCAAGAAACAAGAAATATCTTTAAAAAAGATAGACGGCATAAGAGATATCGGGTATTGAAACTCTTTTGTGGCTCAATATGAAGTATAATAATGAAAATTAATATCACGAGCAATTGCATCTTTTTTTCTCACTGTTTTTCATCGTGTTGAAAAGTAGTATGAGTTATTGGGTAAGGATTAAGAAAATATGAAATTTCACAACATATTAGATTGCTATAGCGGTAGCAACGTTTGTTAATCGTGGTTTCATAAATGTTCGAGTAAGTATGCCAGCAGGGGCCCGCAGAATAAACATGTGCACATTTTTGACCAATCACAAATTAGCATCTATTCATTCTTTATCGGTACCAAGAAGTAGGTCAAAAGCCAGCGCTTTCAGCTACGCCGAAAATAATCGTAATTTATTATGTCTATTTTAAACATTATGTTAGTCTCAAGACATTCTTCCCCGGAAAATGAATGGGTCAATCGATCTTTATTTCGATTCTGTATATGTGGCAAAGCACCCACTTGTTTGGAATCAGGTTGTGCCTAGAATGTGTGAGGATTAGCCAGAACGAGTGGCTTTGTTTAATAGCCGCAATATGATATGAAAGGCTTTTATCGCAAAACAGTCGATTGAAGACAGAAAGCAATTATAAACGACAAATAAATGAAATACTTTCATTATCAAAAAACAACTGATCACTTCTTTTACTGGTCACCAGACAACAAAATCTTTAGATCAACAAATTGTCAGACGACAAAAGAAATACACGATATTCTAACAACTTAGCTACATGCAATTTGTTGTTTGCAAATCATTTCAAATTAAGCATGTCCAGAGAGTCAATGTTTATCTCACTTTTCTTTTTCAACTTGTTGACAGAGGAAGTCTTCGAGCCATGTTTACGCTATTACCGTTGTTAGGACTTGGATGGATCCTTAGTCTTCTAGTGCCTCTCAGCGTCGTGTTTAACTACTTCTTTGTCATAATGAATACTCTGCAAGGAATGTGTATCTTCTTCTTGCACTGTATTTGCAACGAGGAGGTATGTAAAAGTATATATTTACTCTTTGCTCAGTATATGTGTACTTATAACATGACCTATTGCAGAGAAGTGATTTACACCCATCAAATAGTTCGTGTATGGAATGAGTCAGTCGTTCGCAAGCGTAATCATCAAGCAAATAGATCGAATCACTATTCATAAGCGTTTTCAAAAAAAGAACATGAATATGCCAACTAAAGCAAAAGTGTTCCTGCCACCAGCCCATGATAAGATCAATATTAACCAGTGTGCCAAAACAAATACATTTTTATCACTTGTTCCCAATGCATTGCGAACAAAACTCGCCAAAAAAATCCGAAATAACCGCTGCATGTCGACATAATTATGCTTCTGACATAGTTACTCATGTACTGTAGTATTAAATATGATCTTTTCTCCAACAATCACATAAATGGTAGATTTCAAGAATCTTTAGCCCTCCCATTATGGAAGAACATTTAGTAAACAAGTTCATCAGTAATCTCATATAGAAGTAGTTTCCCCAAGAAAACAAAGTTAACATTGCTTTAAAAGTACATGTATAGTTAACATAAACGTCAGGCCAGATGCAATTTTGTGCATGTAAACGTTAATTGTTTCTTAAGGCTCAGGTCGGAATTCGACCTCCATAGTTATACTCTCAAGTTCACGATTAACTTTTGGAACGTGAAAGATGCTTTGAAATCCACCAGATATGTGACTATAGAGGTAGGATCATTATAAAAGACTGCAGTCCTGTATGCGTGGGTCTGCAATGTTTACTTTAGATTCTTTGTGGTTTTCATTTGCAATGGCAGGAAAAAAAATTGGACATAGATGTGCCTATTTTAGCACTGGGTAATATGGATATCATCATTTGCAGACGGTGTGCCTTAGTACGTTATTTCCATACACCACGTTTTAGTCTTGACAGCGCGCACGAACGGCGATTCTGCTCATTTGTATAGTTATAACACTTGGGTATCGATGACCCATTCTATAGACGAAATACTTTATTAGTTGTACGGTAAGGTGGCAGGGGACTTGGAAACCGACACCTTCGGCTTGGGGCGACATGATTCGCCACAGCCGGGAACAAGTTTTCAAGTCCCCTACCACCTGACCCTACGTTTACACCATGTTCCCGGCATCCACTGCAGCCCCGTTTCTGACAAGCGTGGACAAAAGGGGATTGACGTAATACAACGCAGAAAAACGGGATAAGCAAACTTGATCGCATAAGAACTTACATGTACCAGCACGTAACAAGCCGTAACAAGACTCAGAGTCGATCCGTGTTTGGACGTGGAAGCCCTTTTTTCACTGGTATCGATCAGGCCGTAGTAGAACGGAACGATCAACCCGTTCCGCTACGGTCTGTTAGGTGTCTTATCAGCACCGGGACTGCCGTGGCATTTTTTTTGACTGTCAAAGAATCTGGAATGGCAACCCCGGCGATCACGGTCTGACAAGTTTGCTTATCCCGTTCCTCTGCGTTGTATTATGTCATTCCCGTTTTGTCCGCGGTTGTCAGAAACGTGGCTGCCGTGGCTGCCGGGAACATGGTGTAAACGTAGGGTTCCCTCCACGGCTTGTCACGGATACCGTGAGGTACCGTAAAGAGACTTAACCAAACTTGGTAAATAGAGAAAAAAAACGAAAAATCTCACGGCACACCACGTTTCGGACAAACGGGGCTGCCGTGGCTGCCGCGAACATTGTGTAAACGTAGGGTGACCGTGCAACGAATTTATTATACTGCAAAGTTTTACCATTCCAACATGTATTCAGCGAAAGTTCCCTGTTTTATGGTCTCACGAATTGCGTATGTTGACGAAATCAAATTTCACATCTAAGTGCCCCAATTCACTGAAAACTGACGTCACTGAGAAGTGATGTCACTGAAACCTTGGCTTTAAAACGGGCAGTTTGGTGCAACAACTTAAGGACGTCACTGCGATAAACGTTCGACGTATTTTTATTTAAATATGGATTTAAGCAACTTCAAGATAAATAACTATGCATTTGTTGGCAAAAGTAAACAACCATTAGTTGCCTCAAGCGACCATTAGGCTATCATTTTAACGTTACAATGTATGAAGTTTGACACTTAAAAATTTGCTTACCCGACGAAGGGGTGGCTCGTTTTAACCCTGTGTATTTGTATTAGAATGACAACAAAGACTAACATATGTAACTGTACATGCATTCATTTATTTTCAAAAATAATCCATTCTTTCCCCTTTATTGACAACTATGAAGGGAAACTAGTAATAATATCGTGCAGGCTACTAAGTATTTGTCTTGTTGGCGGCTCGTATGGATCAACGCCGCCATGTTGGATTTTGTGTTCAAAGTGAAGTTATGTATACGGGGCTGCCGAAAAGGAAACTGCTTTTCCCTGGATTTTGCCTGTGTACAACAATACATGTTCGGAGCATATTATCCAACCAGATCGCGATCAATTTCCTTGCAGTATAATAAAATAGATTTACATCACTGCCGTGCTGAAAGTCATGTTGCTTTAAGAAAAAAATAGTGACTTTACGTATTTGCTCCTATGATGTCACAAAATCTAATTGCAAACGTGTGCAGGATAAGAAAAGCATAAATATCACGAATCAGAAAGTAAGTTGTGATAAATTTACATGTATCTGAGTGAAAGAACGGACTTTTTACAATCCTATCAAGAGTCAGGAGAAATATTTATCAAAATATATAGATCTAGTTACTGACAAGTGGCCTAAATGGGCCTCGTTCTCTCTGCTCACGTTTTCAAAAATTCGCTAACCATTTCAAGGTTTATACATGTATTGTGCTGTGGCAAGTAAATGAAAGTGTTTCAGGAAGAAATGTTTGCATTTTCTGATATCTTTTTTTTTTCGACTGAAAAATGTAGATTCGGAAAATGTTCCGAGAAAAGCGACGACGCTGGTCCACCACGAGAACTGCCTCGGACTTTGACGTGGCATTCCACTCTCGACGTAAAACTGGAGTAAGTTGATTTGTTGTTCCAATTGTTTGCATTATGTTGAGGTCTAAGTATGGAAAAAATGAAACAATAAAAACAAAAACTATTTCACCAATCATTCTATATTCCATTTTTAGTCTTAGTCTAGATATACAAAGTAACCATTGTTGTGGCGCCGCAAGAGCGGCGGCACTATATTTTTATTCGCCTTCTAAAAGTGCCTGCGGAGGTAGCCATATTGTTTACTATATGGACTGGTTCAGTGTTTTTTTTTTTAACATACATGTAAAAATATGATACTTTCATTACCAGATCGAGCCTGTACCAACTTTGTTTTTCTATTTGGACTGATTTTTTGTTTTTTAACATGTAAAATACCGTACTTTCATTGCCAGATCGATAAAAACCAGATCGTATCCCAGATGACCCAGAGTTTAAATATTAAATTTTGTCATGTAGTATCACCACGTGGACCTCCACGAAGTTTGTTCAAGTGATACCCTTGGCGTAAAAAATTAACCCGCTGAAATGTGCCCTATTTCAGAAACAACTGATTTGCGGCGCCATTGATGTTATGTATCAATATTTTTTTTTTTTTGTTCTAATTTGCTGAACCATTTGATTTAGCCAATCGGAAGTTTGGTTACTATGAAATTTAGAAAATTCTTGAGAATTAGACTTGAGAAATAGACTAAGAGTTTTTGTATACTGAACCAAAAAAGAAACTTCCCCTGTGTTTAAGTGCAGATATACACAAATATGAAAATCAGGATTAAACTAGATTTATATGCATTGAAAGAGTATTTTATTGCGACTTTGTGTGAAAAAAATTATTGCTGAGGGTTTATCCAAAAGTAGTGAAATGGTAGTTAAAATGCGGAAGGGGTCGCTCACCAAAATCACAAATATATACCGGGTATGACCACCTTCAGCATGAAGGACTGCCTGGCATCATTGGCGCATAGAACGGATAAGTGTATTGATTTCGGCTTGTGGAATGTTGTTCCATTCCTGAATTAAGGCTTGTCTTAGCTGAATGAGGTTTGACGATGGAATAGGGCGACGTCTAACACGCTGGTCCAAATTATCCCAAAGGTGTTCAATGGGATTCAGATCGTGGCTTTTGGCAGGCCAGTCATTAATAAATGCAATGTTATTCGCCCTGAGGAAATTCACATTGTCCCTAGCTGTATGGCTTGTGGCATTATCATGCTGAAAAAGAGTGATATTGGCATTATTTTGAAACAGTGGGATAACGTGCCTCGCAAGAATTTCATCTCGGTAGCGTTGGGCATTCAAATTCCCTTCGATAACGACGAGATTAGTGCGAAAGCCATGTGCAATGCCCGCCCAGACCAAGACAGAACCCGCACCCCCAAAACGATCTCGTTCAAGTACGCAACAGTCGGCATAACGTTCATTTCTCCTACGGTATACTCGAACCATGCCATCACCTCGATGAATGGAAAAACCTCGACTCGTCAGAGAAAAGAACGCTATTCCATTGTTGTCTAAGCCAGCGTTGGTGTGTATGTGCCGAATGAACACGATTAACGCGGTGACGTCGCGTCAAAACACAACCAACGTATGGACGACGTGCACTAGCCCACCCTCGCCCAAGCGATTGTGCACAGTTTGGGCAGATATACGGTTGTTATGTGTACCAGGGGTGTTAGCAGCAGTGGCTGTGGCAGTTTGGAAGCGATTGCGCAGGTGGGTGTTCCGAATATAGCGGTCTTGGCCGCGCGTCGTGACGCGAGGACGTCCACTACGTGGTCGATCTTCCGTACGCCCTGTTGCTTGAAAACGTTGCCTAAGGTGTCGAATAGCACGAGTAGAACATCCAATATTCATAGCAACAGCATTCATCGTCATACCAGCATTAAGCATGCCAATGGCACGGTCGCGTAAATTTTGCGGAATTCTACGCATATCAAAAATAAAGAAAACTAAAAAGAATTTAATTTTTTTTAACGTCTTTTTCTTATTGACATGAAAGTCTATAAAATTAGACTGAAAGGTTTCAAAAAATATACACGAATTATATTGGTCCGTGCATGCACGTGAAAATCGCTTTCAGCGGGTTTCTTCAGCAAAATGCTTTCAATCGAGTTAAAATTTGTTTTATCGGACACATAATCGTTCGCCCGAATATATGTAGGTCATCTGACATTTTGATTTTTTTTTAATAATATTGCACTTGCACTTAAACACAGGGGAAGTTTCTTTTTTGGTTCAGTATATATAAGGTTGGTGAATACAAGCCGGAGTGTCAACCATACTATCAAGACAATTTTTCCTGTATCATTTAGATAGCCAGTCCTTTGATTCAGAAATAAATGTATTTATTTCATTTGAGGAGGGGACCGAGGAGCTTTTAGTATCCCCATCTTTTTGAAGTGTAATTCCAAACACTTTGAAAATGGAAGATGGGATTTTGCGAAGGTTCCATGTTTACTTTACTTTTGTTGTTGTTGTTCAAACATTGTCTAGTAGATGTTAAAGTATTAAAATGGATAGTTAAAGTAGAAAATATAGGTTTAGGGGTGCACTGTCCAGAATTTTTTACATGTCATCGGATCAGACTGTGGGTTCCTTCTTTCACAGAGAACTGTGTGCAACTGTTGGAATTAAAACTTAATCGACTTCATTTATTTTTTACTTACCCTAAGAGTTTCGATGGAATCAGGACCGGAGTTACCAACGTTACCACGGAGAACGGTAAATGGATGAACGTCTGTCTGTATTTGTGGCTGTCCGATTGTCTATGTATTTCCTGGTTGAGCTGCCTTTTGTGGTTTTATTGTCTGTGTTATATCCATCCATCCATCCATTTTTTTCTCTCTTTTTTATTTATCTGCCTATCTGCCAGTTTCTCGTCTCTCTTCCTCTTATACTTTTTTTCTGGATGACAGTTTTTCGTCTTTCTGATTACTTTTGAAACTTAATTTTATTTCTATGGCCCCGTTACACCAAACTCGTTCTCAGAACATCCAGCACCGTTCTAAAAGTATCTTTGAACGGGTTACAATCGGCCTAGAACAAGTAAAACCCCCGTCACACCAAACTAGTTTTTAGTACGTCTTACCCCGTCCTGACATAATCGGAAAACGGGTTGCGGTCGGGCTAGAACGTTTAATTTTGGCCTAATAATGCCTGAAGCCTCTGTCTCACCAAACCAGTTCTTAGAAAGTCCATTCAACAAAATCGTAAAACGAGCTGCGGTCGGGACAGGACGTGTAATTTCGGTCGGTAAAATGCAAACGCACTGCAATTGATGCCCGACTGCACCAGGTCTCTAATAGGATCGAAGTACGGCAGTTCCGTTTGTAGTACGTCCATCTCGTTTTAAGTACGTTGTCACTCTGTCTAATTGCAGGACGGAATGGACGGGAAAATTTTTTGAGCAGGCTTAAAGTTCTGAGGCACCCCTCCCGTCCTAGCCCGTCCATTAAGTTCGTAAACAGGTTGTAAAAGGTTGCTAGTACGTCCACTCCGTCCGAACACAGTTTAAGTCCGTTTGGCAACAATTTTTAGAACGGAGTGAGAACGAGTTTGGTGTGACGGGGGTATAATTTTCAACAGGCTACTGTGTATGATACTGTCATGCCTTTCTCAATCCGAGTCCATCCATAAAGTTTGTAAACAGACGTTAAAACGTTGTTACTACGTCTGCTTCGTTTGCTCTCAGTTTGAACTCGCTGGGTTAGAATTTTCTTCCCGAAAGAAGTGAAAACGAGATTGATGTAATAGTCAAACGAGTTTGGTGTAAGGTAATCATTATCCAGTTTCGCGAACAGTTAGATCTGAACAATACCGAAGTATTGAATAGACTTCTGTGTCTCAATTGAAGCGCAAACATCACGAGCCATATGTTATAGATTTAAACCCTGCTTGATAGCGCTTGTGCCTGTGAAACCAAAACAATTCATGAATATGTGATCGGTCCAACGGATGAGATTGAAATACTGTTGGAAAAGGTGTTAAAAATCTCTACGATTAACGATAAACGAGACGAGTAATGCACAGTACAGTACTAGTTAATTTCCCTGATAAGCATAATTGGTGTAATGCTCAAATCAAACGAAATACATGTACTGCACAGTACAGTTATTTTTCCTAGAAAGCAAATTGATGTAATACTCCAGTGAAAGATAAAAGAAATCCGTAATGCACAGTATAGTTACATGTACTTATATCGCAATCTTCAATTTACAAGCGGAATGGTCACAACAGTGATTTCTTTGATGGCCTCGAGAAAATGAAATACATTTTCTATCGGTCGTAATCTATGCAACCTTGCAACCGTCAGGGGCAACATTTGTCATGGAGGTACAAGAATAATTATGGTTAGATAAACTAAGGATGAAATGGGTTAAAAACTGCCTGAAAGCGAGTACAGATGTACCTTTTAAAGGTCGTTAAAACACAAGGTGGTTTGTTTAAGGATTGGTACCTCTTTTTTTAATAGGTAGAAGACATGTTTGGCGGGAGAATGGAATAACTTCATAGATCAGCAAGCTTAAATCACTGCTTTTGATAAACCATGCCTTTCTTACTCTGATGACAACTTACCAAATTATCAACTCATCACAATGTATCCTTCAAGAGACAAAATAAAATGACCACATCTGTCCCCTATTTTACATTCTGGAATTATAAGTTATGTTCTTCAGCATTGCTTCAGTTGTATCCGCCATTTAGTATAAATTAGCGATGCTCTGGCAAGAGGGGACTCATTGCATCTGCGTGATGGATGATACTAAGGAATTCATCATATGATTATGGATCCATAAAATCCATTTCGTCTAACAAATGCCGGCATCATGCAGTAAATTGGTCCTTGGACATGCAGAAAATTGACCAATTGCAAAAAGTTTTGGCCCAGGTCAGCCTGCGCGAACTGCGCAAGCTGACCTGGGTCGATACTTTTGCAGATGTGTGAAGCCCCTTTTTCACAGGGCATGGCTCATATATGTTTCATATCGAGGGTGGGGGCTGGTACAGAAAAAGAATCGACTTTTTCCTATTTGTCTGTATTGTGTTTAACGCCATTTTCATCATTCTTTCAGCTATATAGCAGCGGCCAGTGCACCTACTGTATGCATGCTTTTCTGGAGATTACTTTACTAGTACTGGTAAAAATATGCTTTCAAAGTCACTGGCTACCTTCTCACATGTGCATCATAGAAAAATAGTTATGATTAGCGGTGACTGAGGAATGAAATTTGTCGCAATTACTATCATCAATACTCGGACAGAAACTGGCCAAGCTGAGGAAGACGTGTACATTACCGACTGAGTTACCGGGCTGAACTTCAAAAAAGGAAAAAAATAGAGCGTATTCTTTACAGCTTATATTTCCATCACATAACCTACCTTGTTTTCAGTGTAATATACCCATTTCCTACAGTGTTTCCTAAGTCTGACTTTTTCAGGGTTGTATGATAAAGAATTTATATGCATGAAACGAGAAAAAACTTTGCTTTGTATTCTTCATGCGTTCTTTTTCTTTCGTAAACTGTTTTGTTTCTGTACTGACTGGATTTACCCTTTGCCACTGGACAAAACTTTACAATTATGGAATTTGAAAGCATTTACAGACTACAAACTAATAGAGGCCAGACAAATGGATTTTGTCTCGAATATGGCAAAAAACATTGTAGAAAAAGGAGTAAATGCTGGTTCCCAGCATTTTGTCCTTTGTCCACAATGTTTTCAGAAGTCTTCTTCCTCAAGGTAGTTAACACTCGGGATTGTGTGGCAAAGGGTTAAATAGTACCCTGGACTGTTTCCTCGTTAACATTTTAAAACATTGTGATAAATGTTGAAATTGTTCATGATGAGCAAATGCACCATTGTTACAGATGCATCTCATCTTTTTTCTTTGTTCATTTCACTTTTGCAACTGTTGCTGTGCTTTTAACAGTGGGTTTAAATCTAAAAGAACTTTAAAACCGTGCAAAACCTAAACAGTTATGGACGTGTAGCATTACTAGATGTGGATCTACATGCTCAGAAATAAACACACACAAGTGACTATAAGAAGCATTTATTTTTTTTTTCTCTCGCAACGTTCACAAAAGCTTTCTAATTCGAATGCATTTGGATGATACCAAGGTTTTTTAAACAATAGTGTCTGATATCAGTGACAAAGACGTTTTTGGTCGATTCTCGTTTGAGCATTCTTGTTATCTTTTGTAATGTTTCACGCCTAAAATAAACCTGTGGATTGAGCTTATCCAGTGCATATTGTACTAGTTTTCATGTTATGTCATCATCATTTTTTTTTTTACACACACACACACGAAACAACACGCATTAAGTCCTTCAGCGCCAAATATTTAAACTCGACCGCTTTCGACGGCTAAAAATACATCCTACTGAAACTCAGTTATTTCTTATAGACTTGACCAAACAAGCGGACGGTGTAGATCGAAGATCAGACTGCACGTTTTGTGCAGTCTGATCTTGATCTATACAGTCCACAAAAGACCAAGTTTTCGGCTATGGCACTGAGAGTTGTCTTTTTTCTTTCCTTCAAACATGTACGCATGACACTTGTCATACCTTCACTTTTGTTATTTTTATACAAATAGACATGACAGAGGCAATGGTATTGCTTGTTTCTCACGTGTATAAGAAGCAAGGACCTTAGAACTAGATACCATAAGCAAATATACGGGTATAGCTCTCACGCGATAAAGCTTTCATTGTCTGTTCATATAAGAGGTTTTTTTTTTTTCCCACTGTAATCTCCTAGAGACATGATGAGCTTTGTATGGGCAAAGTTTTAAAAATAATTGTCCTTGAGAAAAATTTGTGATATATGTCGTTAACATACAGTTACGTTAATTAGAAGAAGAAAAAAAAAATAGCCTGGGAAAATATTTCTTAACACTTCGGCTGCTAAGCGCTATTCATTGACATTTTATGGACAGTGTAGATCAAGATCAGACTGCACAAAACGTGCAGTCTGATCTTGGATCTACACTGCCCGATAAGGAGATATTTAAAAAAAAAACCTTTAAAGTAGCCAAATTTCAGGTTTTTACTATCGTCTTGAAGGTTTCTATTAAGTTTTTTAGCAAGTTAAGAGTTATATATGTATAAAAAAAGACAGTTCGTTGGTTTTAGGTCGTACAAATATCCGAGTTCAGAAGCAGGGTCACAAGATGGTTGTCTTTGCTCCTACGGTAATGGTCACTTCTTCGGCTTCGAGACATTGCAAATCTTCAGTGTTTGTGCTTGTGGCCGTCCTATAAAACAAAGATATCATAAAAATTCAATCTCCATTTAACAATGAATGTTTTTCCATAAATGGAAATATGAGTAATGTACCGCCTTCTGTATTTCACCTGATCCTATTTTTTATGCTGAATATATAAGTAGGCATTTAATAAAAATCCGACTAGTATTCGGGAAGTTATATACAGGTGAAGTTTTAACAACCCTTGGGTCAAAAGCCAATGAAAAAAATGTGGGAAAAGGAGAAAATGCTGGTTCCCAGTATTTCCTCCTTTCCCCACAATGTTTTACCTTTCATAAACCGATTTTCAGTTTTTTAGGCACTTTTATTTTGTCTTCTGCAAATGCCTTTAAAATTCTACATCTCTTGAATTTTGTGGTTTGCTAAAGAACAAGCTTTTTTTTCTCCAATCCTTACACTGCTTAAAGTAACAATAAAGCCCAAAAGTAAACAAAGCGGGTATTTAAATGCATTCAAATTTATATCATACCATTTAAAAGTATGGAAAGTATTGTGAAGATGACAATTTGTCATTGTAAAGTCAGTCCAAGTGTTAGTCGCTGACAGAGAAATTAATTTCAAAACTAGGTTAAAACCTACCAGGTAGCTGTGTCTTTTGTTTACTTTTTGCCTGATTTTAGAATTCTTTTTTCTGCCAGCGACTAACACACGGCCCGAGAACATAATAACAGACTGCCATCCCCACAATATTTTCCATACTTTTAAATGTTACGATTTAAATTTAAATGTATTGTGACACCTGCTTTGATATTTTGGCCTCTACTGGGCCTTTAATGGAACATTAAATGAAAACTTTCAGCGTTCTTTCGAATGCACTCAATTGCAAATGTAGCAAAAGTTACCTGTATTGCGAATGTGTTTGTGGATTTTTTTTAAATAAACATATTTTAAACGATTATTACATGTTCATATTGGGTCATTTATAGATATAAAGTTATAAGATATGTCCGTGAACTCTGCCCTTTATGGATGATAACCATCTATTTAGCTCCATAATGTTTTAATATTAATCTCACTCGATAAACGTTTCATTATCAGTTTATATTATTGTTTTTGTTTTGGATAACAAGTTTAAAATCACGTACCGTGACGAGATAATTTAAAAACACAACACAATGTTTATATGATCTCACCACGGTTCTAGGTTTTAAACCCGTATTTCCAAAAACGAGCAACAATGTAAAGTGTTAATGAAAGGTTTATCGACTTAGATTTATAGCATTGATAGCCATTATGTTTAAATAACGGTGTCTCTGTTTAAATATGGTGCTTGAATTAGTATCAGAAATACGAAAAAGTATCAGACTTACAGTATGAATGTGGCCAGTCTTTTTCGTGGCTGTCAAACATCTTCGTATAGCTGTGCGAATGTGTGTTATAGCTCCCGGACTTACTTTACCCTTCATTTTCATTAGGCTTATGATGTCTCTTTGTAAGAGTAAATGTTTACACACAGGTATCTTCATCTCATGTGGAGAACCCTTTGGCGGTGTATGTTTTATGATTATACCCTTGTATCCATTGGTGGAAGGAAGTTCTACCCCTGTTTGCTTTACCGGACCTGCATGTCCTGCGTGACCATCGTGTCCTGCGTGCGCTTGCTGAAACATAAATAGATGGCTTCAACAACAAAGGAAGAAAAGCTACTTATAGACCATTTGACTGATATGAAAACTAACGTTTTGCTCTAGGGATTTAAAATTAAATTCCACCAAGCTACTACCGTCAGCCAATCAAGTTTTTTATCAACAAGAAATGCCTGTAACCAGCCTGATCTTACCACGACACTTACACATACGGAGAGAGCAATTAACACGTAGGCTGCTTAGCGCGTCTCAAGGCGCTTTTCCGACCAGTGTAGATTAAGATCAGACTGCACGGAACGTGCAGTCTAATCTTTATCGACACTGTCCGATAAAGAGATATCTGCCCCCCTCCCCAAATAAAAAAAACTTTTAAATAGCAATATTTTGGATTTCAAATTTTGGCTGGAATATTTCATTTATTTTATTTAGCATATTAAGGGTTAAAAAGATGATTTTTGGTGAATGCAAGCGACCCGTTTAGACTGTTCTTGGATACAGACTTAGATGACTATAAGAACTAAGGAATAAATTCTTGTTGAACATATCGCCGTTTTATGTCTTTTACCAAAGAACACAATTTTAGATTGGTCCGAGTTGAAAGCACTTGCAGAAAGCGTCTTAAGTTTAGCGACTTAAATTTAGCTGAAATAATGGTAATTGTCTAGAAAACACCTGGCGGGAAAAGGAGAAAATGCTGGTTACCACCATTTTCTCCATTTTCTTCTTTTCCTACAAAGTTTTCAAAAAGGCTATTTCCCCTGGGTCGTTGAAACTCGGGATTCTGTGGTAATGAGTTAACCGCACACTTGGATTCGGCGAGCCTTAGTGAATTCTTAACACGACATGATTTAATAATAGAATAAGTAGTGACAATGCTTGACCAATAAAGATGTGAATAAATCGGACAATTGAACCAACTGTGTGTGTGTGGGGGGGGGGGGGGGGTGTATTTACTTCAATAATTTCATTTTATCTCATCAAATACGCAGAAATCCCTAAGTATTACCACTGTACCGATGCATTTTACTACTATACAGCTACATACATTCTTGCACTGAGCTTTCTCGTACTAACTCAAAGGCAGTTCATCACCATTCAAATACTCTTAAATCTGTCGAAAGAAACCAACCAAAAGATAAAACAATACATGTCATTATTGAGAAAGTGTCTGTTTAACACACGGACAGTCTGTTTCAAACCTCGGACTTAGAGCGTTGTACAATGACGTCTCACTGCTGGTGGTTGTAGGACCGTTTACAAAAAAAAAGTTTCGTTTTTAGGAAAAACGCCATTGAAAACAATGTTGAAAGGAAGAAAATGCTAGTAGCCACCATTTTCTTCTTTTCCTGTAATATGTTATTTAAACCTTATTTGGTTCGTCCACTACAAGTGGACCGACCGACCGACCGACGGACGGACGGACAGACGGACCGACGGACCGACGGACCGACAGACAGACAGACAGAGAGACAGTTAGCAAACTCACATGATCATCGAGCGCAAGGAGGCTCCTAATAAGAACCGATTTCAAAGTGGGCCCTTGCGCTTCTATGGTCGTCTTTGGATTCTTCCGTCCAGAATACACGTCTAAAGTTATATCAAACGTATGGATACCTAAAAAAATAAAGATTAAGTTATCGCTATGTATTATTCTGTCGTCAAAGACCGGTTTAATATGTCTGGTGGAAAGTGTAGACCAAGATCAGAGTGTACAAACTGTGCTGCTGATCTATCTTTTATCTCTAATATCTGCGAGAGTTCCCTTCTGTATTGCCTTTGAGGTTTGCAGCACTCGTCACAACTCGGCCGATTCCGTACCTACATCTAACTTTGTCTGTATAATGGTCGTTTCCATTTGAACTGGCAATCACGTGATCTTATACATGGCGGCGCCTCTGTCAGTCGTTTAGCAACGACATAAACAACATCGATGAAGTTATTCACATCTATCTATCTGTCGGTGAAAACTTCAATCGCAATTGATAAACCACTTTAAATCAAAGCGTTGAGAACGCTGAAGTGGTATTTGTCAAGGAAGCCGTCGTGTAAAATTAATAATTTGAAAGAAAAAGAGAAATACTATTCAAATATTGGCTTGAAAGTCAACCAACCAAGCAAATGAATACCTTTTTGGTTGAAGGGAGAGTACTCATGACAAAGTTAGGATTATTTGTGTATTGGTAGTCTCCCTTTGGTCATTAGGAGGAGTCGGGAGTAACGTCCTTTGACAGTGCGATGCATGATGGATAGAGAGAGAAACCATGTGAATAATCGAATAAAATTAAGTTTGTATCTAAAAACTATGATTTTGAAATTCTTAACATTACAATCAATTATTTCGATCTATAAATATTCATGCCCAATCAAATGGAGTAGCGCGCAGTCATGGGATGAACAAGCCATGGGACGAACTGATTTTAGAACAAAAAAGCCCAGGACCAAGCGATCGGTAGACAAATTTTGTATCATTGCACCAATAGAAGTCTATGAGCGAATGAAGCTATTTTCAATTAGAAATTAGTATTTCCATGATCGATGGCCTTACCCAGTGTATTTTAACATGCCATTTCCAATTACATATCTGAGTGCCTCCAAAAAAATCATTTGCCTGAGAAAAATTGAGTTTAATTGGGTTGATTTCCTTCGGCTCTGCACAAAATACGATACATGGTCTTCAAAATTCAATATTGAACTCATAGTGGTATTGTCTTCGACAAATACCACAAAAATGAATGTACGAAATGTTAGTCAACTGAAATATTTTGATAGATTTCGATAGAAAACTGAGACTCAAGTTTTATTTTTTACGAGGAGCCTTACAATTTTCAGAACGGTAAACCGGCGTATTTCCGGAGATGAAATGTGCCGTGTAGGTGCATATCAACCTACCAGATACAGCCGAGAAACTTGATGGCTCTCATCACCCGAGGTATGCCGAATGAGGTTTGCAGCTCTGGGTGTTAGTCTACATCTTTTTTTTAAACTGGCGAACGCTAGTCTTTTGCTACCCAGAGTGACCAGGATGAAAGAGTAAACAAGACAACCACAGTCACCAAATACTGTCCTACAGAATGTAATTCTTTCCTGTTCGAACTCGTAAATCATTTGAACATGACGATGTTGATATAAACCACAAAATCTCAACCACTCCAATTAGACTGATGTCTACTTGCATGATGAACAAGATGTCATCGATGAGATACAAAATGCTTGCCAATATGTAAATTAATTCAGTGACCTACGCAAATCAGGCTCATCTTTATTTATTCCAACGCGACTTTGTTCATCTTCGCGTGTATTGTAGGTCTCGTCTGGCTACGGCTTTGTCCAACAGATAAAAAGGTGTAGAAGCATGACGAGCTCATTTAAAAGTGAACTATAGACAATATTCAAATGCCAAATGTTCAAATTGATATGTTCTTAATTTGCTTTTTTTCAATCGAAGTTAAACAGATACTTTTTCCATGGCACTTTCATCGGAGACACATAAATGACTATGATCGATCGATCCTGATCAAACTAAAAAACCGAATTAGACCGGACCGGATCAGACTTCATGATCGGATTGGACCGGATCAGACTTGATAATGGGATCAGACTTAACAACCGGATTGGTCCACTTCTCTTTAATCTTATATGTACCAACCAACTTTAACTTTAGTGAGGCCGCTATCTGTATTCGCCTGTCTATCAGTGCTTTCAGTACTTTGATTAGTATTTGACAAGACTGTCATTTCAAACGATAACCCTTTCAGCACCATAGGGGGAAAAGGGAGGGTTGCGGACGACAACGATCAACATCAGACTGCACACACGTTCAGTCTGATCTTGGATCTCCGTCTTCGGCCTGCTTTGTCAAACATTTTTGATAAAAATCTTTCTGTTACCGTGGGTTGTATTTTTAGCCGTTAAAAGAGATGGACTTTGTACATTGACGCCAAGTGCGTTAAAGTGGAATGCAACCAGGGCCTGTTTTCACCAACGATTCTTTGTCTTTTTCTCTACGATTTTCTAACTTTGAAAGTAACACAACTTCTGATCGGCTAAACCATTCGGTTTAGCCAATCAGAAGTTGTGTTACTTTCAAGTCTGGAAAAACCTGGAGAATAAGACTGAGAATGTTCTTAAGGTAGTGGACCCAAATGGAAAACAGCAATTTCCACTATAATATTATCCTACAAAATTTGCTATGATTAAAATGTTTACTACTTTAACCGAGCCACTTTTTCCTTTTTTTCCTTCTTAGAATTATCATTTATCATAGATAATAATTACCTCCCTTTTCTGAAAACTAACAAAAGTATCAACAAATAATTTCAAGATAGACATCAAAGGAATTTCTGGTCGGTTAAAAATGTGCAAAAGTATTATATCAGTATAAATCCTTATTTATCAACTATCAAGAAATTTTATTCCATGTTGCACTAGAAGCATTAGGGGTCTACTACCTTAAGAATGGTTGGTGAATACGGGCCCAGATCTAGTTTCGTAAGCTTTATTTAGGAAATCTTAACACTTACCGTAGTTAATAAGTTAAATGAAACTTTCAAGCAGACAGTAAAAACCTAAATTCTGCTACTTCAAAGGATGTTTTTGGGGAAAGATATTTCCTTATCGGACAATGTAGATCCAAGATCAGACTGCACGTACTGTGCAGTCTGATCTTGATCTATATCGTCCGCAAAAGGTCTCTGAGTCGCGCTTACCAGCCTAAGCTTTATCTAAAGCTGATAATGTTAATTGGTTTGCATAGTAGTTTTATAGCTACAAGACAAACAGAAATAATTGTGGCATATCAAAGCTTTTGATATATGAACCATGTTCTGTGAAAGGGGGGGGGGTATTAATGCATCTGTAAAGAGTATCGACCCAAGTCAGCCTGCGCACTCCGCGCGGGCTGACCTGGGTAGACCTAATTTTTCGGCCATTGGTAAAATTTCTGCATGTTTAAGGACCATTTTACTTCATGATTCAGTTGTTTGTTAGACAAACTGGACTTTATCGATCCATAATTATGAGATGACTTGTTTGCAATAATGCATGACGGAGAGGCATTAAAGGTGGGTATTTAGATTTTTCACATCTCACCAAATTAAAAAATATATATATCACTGAAATTTAAATAAAAAAAACAATACAAATCATCAATAATTAAGAATCATTAGATTACAAAAAAAAAAAAATATATATTTTTGATGGTGTTCCCTTAAAAGGCTACGTAGCCTCTTAAGGTATTTTTAGATTTCGCGCCAGAAATCAAAAAAAGCATTGTGGGAACGTCAAGTGACTGGCACGTGACTAATGACGCTTAAATTCCATAACATAACAAACATGTAATTATTTTCCATAATGTCTTCTTCGGACGCTATGTTTGAAGCTTTGTCTGTGTATTTCCGCTATGTAAATGAGCGAGTTGCTCATGTAAAAACAGAACGTGTTTCCCGTCGGTGTCGACCTGGGCCATAGTAAATCTCTAATTTCTCTTGTTGTCGGATGGTTTCGACTACTTGGGTTTTCTGAATGAAAATTAAAAGGCTTTGGGAGTATAAGGATGATTTTCTTGTATTTCTGTAAAATTTTCGTCCCAAAATCTGAAGGGCCACCTTTAAACCCGTTTTACCAGAGCACCGTTCTTATATTTTTTCTCTCTGTGGATCTTCCTACTCTGTTACTGACTTACTATGTTACTAAGTAGGCTTTTTAGCAGAAGAAGGGATACATAAATAACGAATACAATTGGGATCCATTGTTCAGCTAGTCGATAGAGTTGCTGATCTATGTTTTGGAAGGTTGCGGGTTCTATACCTAGCGGAATAATTTTTTCCTGATGGTAGATCTTTTTATTTTTGAGTTGATGTTTTGTCCCACTAAGAGTAAAATGGTTGAGTCCTAATTTTTGTTTCCTACAAAATAGAAACACATTTCTAAGGGGAAAAAAGAGATTTAATCAAAATCTAGTTCTATGCAGTTTTTATGCATAAAGCTAAATATCTAAAGCTTAAAGCTAAATAGTGAGTTGTGTCCCTTGTTTGAAATGGTAACGTAAACATACAGCGATAAAAAAACTTGAATTTTCTACAAATGGGAGTAGACTTGACGACATGGAGAGTTCGCATCGGAACTCAGTTTAGTCCGGTAGCTAGGTTAGTTAGAGGGATTCGCGGTTGGACACTGCCAAACACCCGTTTAAAGCTAAGGTACCGACTATGTCTTTGTCTCCTTGCTCTTTTATGTACATGTGGTGACACTGGATTGAACCCAGGTCCGCCAAGGCATGCAAAAGCGCAACAGCCTGAAGCTCGTCGTCTTTCTCAGTCATACCGTCAGCCGCAAAATGACGAACAACGTTTACGACAGTCTACTACACAGAGAGAAGCAGTTGAAGGAGTTATTACTCGTCAGCGGACAATATCCTCATATGCTACCCCACCCCCAAGCTACCCCACCCATTGCTTCAACTAGTAGGTTCGACACTCATGATCGCCAAGACACTGAAAGCTTATGTGATTTTCTGACTGCTATGAGATCCCAAAATGAACATGTATTGTCTGAAATTAACAAAGTTAACTCTAAAATTGACAATGGTTTTGAAACTATAAACGAGCTAAAGGCCGACAACCAAGCCTTGAAAAATGAAAACATTCAGTTAAGGGAGGAGTTATATGAACTAAATTCTAAATTTGACCGTCTGGACAGCAGCATGAGGCGTAAGTCCTTAAAATGTTTGGTATCCCAGGAAATCTAAATGAAACTGTGACAGAGACAGAGCGCAAAACCAGAGATTTTCTAAGGATCTCTCTGAATTACGATCAGCCCGATCACGTCGTTTTTGATGAGGTGAGAAGACTTAAATCGTCTGATCCAAACAAACCCACTGTATTAGCGACCTTTAGTAGACAGCGTGAATGTACCGGTATCATGAACTTAGCTAAGGAAAAGCGTTCGTAAGCATCGCAAACTGCTTAGAGAAATAAAATCTGTTATTTCATGCTTTCCGGTAGGTTATCGAGTAATATCGGTGAAATATTTTTCGATATTTCATGGTTACGACCAGTGAAAATAACGATTTTTATATTCTAACTCTTCAATTGAAGGCGGAAACAGTTGTTCCCGCGCACTAGTTACCTAGGGAAAATGCGCGTGCCTCACAACCAGATGGGAATATGACGTAATTTACCTTACATTTCTCGCACTTGACGTAATATTGTAATGCGTTGCTATGCGGAGGGGGTACGCCACGGGGAATAACTGAAAAGAACTGTACTGGATTTTGATTAAGTTCTCCCCAGAAAGGGTTGAAAGCATGAAATAAATAGAATATTTGTTTTTTTTTTTTTAAGCCAATTTTATCAAAAAGCATGGTTTCTTTACGTCTGAAAATACAATCCACTTTAACACAGACAAAAAATATGTCACATACATGACCAAATTTGCAGAAAGCATTGACCCAAGATCAGACAGTACAATTTGTGAAAGACCCTTTTTTTACCTGTGGCGCTGTCTTCCACTAAGAGGAACTAGTTATGAAAGAAGTTATCTTTTCCTGATGTACATCATTATCGGACAAATTTGCGGGTACTGTAGACAAGGATCAGCCCTTAGACTCGAGTAGAAACGAATGAAGAAAGTTATACCTAAAAACCTTACTTGAGAGAGAGAGAGAGAGCGAGAGAGGGTCGGAGGGAGGATGGAAGCAGTCAGGCACGACCATATGACGAACTCTGAAATCAAAATCTAAATTGGAGATTCGATTCAGTTACAAAGGTGTAAGACAACAGTTCATTTAAAGGTATAAAGGCAATTTATTAGGATGACAAAAATAAAACCTACCCTCATTACTTGTCACGGGAGCCGGAGCCGTTGCTATGGGAACCAGTAGCGACAAAAAAATCAAACACCTAAAACTTGCACAGTCCATGTCTGTCTGTGACTCCAGTTAAACTGTATTTCCGTACGGTAATTGTTGTTTAATGATATACAACTCTAAAAGTCTGGTATTACCTGTCCGCCTTCAGACAGTTCGGGATGACAACTTTATGACAAGGGATCAACATTAAGATGAATCACAACATACAATGCTGAGTCTCAGCAAAGTGACAAACGGATGACGTTTACATAACCCTTTTCTTATGTTGATTGCAACTATTGTAAATACCAAGTCTAGCAATCTGATTGGTCAAGACAATCTGTTTCATCCAATGAGCTTTCAAGAATTTTAATTCTTAGAGTAATCTATCTGATATATCATATTTGAGCTGCCCTCTGGGATAGGGGGGTCTCGTCCACCCTATGTAATGCATTGATCCACGCAAATCGATGCATTCTATGGATACATCTGTTTAGTCTTAACCCTTAGTTTGCTAAATAAATGAAATGAGACTTTCAAAGTGATAGTAAAAACCCAAACATTGCTATTTCACATGTATTTTTGGGTAAAGATATCTCTTTATCAGACAGTGTAGATCAAAGATTAGACTGCACGTTCTGTACGATCTGATCTTGATCTTCACTGTCCCCAAAGGATCCTTAAGTTACGCTTAGCAGCCTTAGGACTAAATCGGTTGAGTCATGGTGTAGAATAGTCAAATGTACCTTTAGCAAAATATAACCTTTATATAAGCCATTGCTGTACACAAACTACAAGTTTTTTTCAGACAGCAGTTTTAGCTGCGAGTTTGAGTTGGATTAATTTTGAAAAGCATATCTTATCTGAAAAAAAGAAAGAAAATGCTATTGTTAGCGAGGTTTCTTTTCTCCATTTGTCTTCATGTTGAACCACGAAAATATTCTATTATTCCTATTCCATTTTGCGCAGTGTATCTTGAAAAAAGGTACCTTCCTATTTCTATTGTTCCATAGCAATTCTATTAGGGATTGATATAACTGGTGATCCCGAGCTGTGTGTATGAAGGGTTTGTTGTTTAATAGTTCCACGTTTGAAATCTATATTTAAAAAAAAAAAACGAGAAGAATATTTTTCACGCTGGTAGAAGAAGAATGTACTACAGTGCACGTCTTTTAATCAAATTTCAGAACAATTATAAAATTTAGACGAGTCCATATTGAAACCGTTTGTAGACTACAATATAAGAAAGGCTCAGTGATAGGGTTTGCTAATAAAATGATGGAAAAGATCGTGGGAAATTGAGGGGAAAACTGTCTCCCTTTATTGCGATTCTTTTAAAAAGCTCTATTCCACAGGGTCGTAAAATTGTTCGGTCGTTTGGTGAAAGGTTTTATTATATACTAGTAAATTTTGCGGCTAAAATACATGCATAGCAAGCGGATAAAATAACACACACAACAGAAAAAAATCCGTATCTACACACTGTGACATACGGTTGCAAATACAGCACGATGAAGTAACTCGCGCACAGACTAAGCATGCATTGACTTAAGATTCAATTAGGCAAAATGTTAAGCTATAATATTCATTCGCATTTCATAAAAACAGAGCTTCTGTCCTCCAGCCATTTATTGTCTCATTTTGTTTACCGTCTTCGGATAAAATATCAATATTTGCAAAATTTTGTCGTTGAAGGCTGTAGGTATATATAAAATATTATGTTGTATAGATAGTTTTAAATATCTTAAAAAATGCTTCAACTATTGTATGGAATAGTGCATAGTTGCATAGTTAATGATATTACCTATACCAACTCTGAGTGAAATTTTCAGAATTTTTGATAACTTAGTTTGAATTTTTTGCATTCAATGCAATGTTTAAATGTATTAACAAAACAGCTTGCAAACGGTGGGAGGATTGATGGCTATTCCCAGTAAAGGGTTTACCTGTTTATGAAAACTATTCTCATGCAAGTACTGTAATTGTGGTCGTCTATTGTTTGAACAGCAAAAACTTCAACTTTTGAGGCCCTTATCTCATTTTTTTTTTTTTTTTTTGAGGGGGGAGGGGGGTTATTTTACCTATTCAATATCAGAGACCTGCACGCACTTGTTAACACTTTGTTTTCTTTTCCACGCCCAACTATAGATCTTTTCCTGAAACTCAGTCAAACGTTGGCTCACATCATGTGGTATGGCATACAGCAATAAAATAAAAATGGGTGAATCGTATGAACTGGTTAAGTTCCATAAACAAGCTCCAAAATATTGTTGTACCGGTGAATTTTAACGGTCAAAGGGACACGGTGCCTTTAAGATTACCATCCTATGAGTGTGACCAAAATACAATTGAGCTAATTTTAGGCGAACTGAAAAAATGAGAGCGAATAACAATTCAGAACAAACCATGAAAGCCCTTCGAGTCTAAGTGTCAGGTGGTTTCGAAAACACATATCTCAACAGAAGTGGTATAAAACATGAAGCCATGTCGAAAACAATAATTGAGACTAAATTTTGGAGCACAGACAACATATTGGAGAACAGTGGACAACGACTTTGAATATTTGTATGAAAGTGACGAAAGCAATATCGAAGGTAAAGTATAGAACAATATCATGTGTACAAAAAACAATTTCAGAGCCTCATGAATATTTAACTAAAGTGAGGCACTGAAGCCATGCACTTGTCCAGTTATGTTTGCTGTTCTGGTCACTGTGCAAAACCATTGGAGAAATTTAAGCAGACCAAAAATTTAACATTACTGGAATGGGCAAAATGCTCTTTTTCGTGGAAGAAAAACTCTTGTTTTCGCTGTGAAAGTTGGTAAGGTCATTTTTAAAGACTTTGGCAAGTTTCATAAAAATTGATAGGGATTTTTTCAAAATATTTCAAAATTTATGGGGTCCCTATGAACCTCAAACTACCTATAGTAAATTTCTAGGTGCTTGTACTTGCTCTCTCGCTGCGTAAGAAAATGTTGACATCTCACTCGATCTTCTGTCTCGCTAGATATCGAATTTTCTCACGCTGCTTGAAATAAGTGCAAGCACTAGGTGAGTTACTACAACATTATATTCCGTACACATTTGTTTGTCTTTTTAACATTTTCAGAAAGACTTGAAAGTGCAATACTTGTTAACTTATGCATGTCTATTACTGTAGAGCAATGTACACAATTTTTTTGTTCAAGAATACAGACGTAAAACAATTGTTATAACATCGGCTGACGTGCATATGTCAGAATATAATTAAAATACAATTTCTTTTCAGTGCACTCTTTTGTCTTCTTTCTGCTATATATCTTTGACATTTCTAAAAATAGTAAAAAATTCGGTGCAGTTTGTTTATTTCAAGCAACTGGCGTCACGAGATTTCACGAGAAGGTACGAAACAGATAAACAAAATGTGCATATAGACCTTTACGCTTTACTAGAGAATGTCTTGTTTCTTTGAATTTTTTTTTTTTTTTTTTTTTTAACCCTTATCCTGCTAAAATGAAACTTTCAAACCCGTTAATAAAACCTCGAATAATGCTATTTTAATTTTAGAGAAAATATCTTTTCTCATCGGGCAGTGTAGATCGATCTTGATCTACACTGTCCGCAAAAGGTCAGTGAATCGAGTTGAGTAGCTTATGAGTTTATGGGTTACATGGGAGAAACATGTTGGTAATCAACATTTTAGGTTCTTTCTTCTTTGTACCGATTTTTTTTTAATTTGTCCCCAGATGCTTTCAATTTGGAACAGCCTAATTTTTTTTGTTTGGGAATGAGCAAGTGTATATTTTCATGTACGATAAGGAAATTTTTAGTACAAAAAAAGAGGAAAATAATTCAAACCGTCACTAAATAGGGAGAAGGGGAGGGGGAAAGGCGCATAATTTCCCGATTGTAGGAAAGAAAGTATCAGGAAAAAAAGAATCAGGATAAAAAGTACCAGAAAAAAGTATCAGGAAAAAAGTATCATTTGACAAAAAGAGACTTAGTTAATAAGGTATATGATGTAAAACTTTACCTTTAGTTGATAGCTTATATTTAAAAAAAATGTGATTTTTGTACACTTTTCCGACTTTTTATGAGTTTTTCTGGCCTGAAATTTGGAAGAAATGTGCAAACACTCATTATTGGTTATTGATACCTGCAAGCGATTGGGGTATAACAATAGTAGATCTAATTAAAATGTTTTTGATTTCTGTTTATATATTTGTCTGGCTTTTGTAATTTTCGATCTGTATAATCCTAATTGAGGTCTTATTTTCACTTAGATTAAGTCATTGATATTGCCAAACTGTTAATGATGTGTCGTCTTTAACCATCAATTTATTTCATTTCTGATTGATCTTCAACTTTCACTTTACTTACAATATCCACACTTTTTACAAAATTACTTGTTTACCAACTTAAGATGGTAGAAGGTCTTTAAAAACATTGTATGAAAAAAGAATTCTATCTAGCTTTAAAATGTCATGGATTAATTACATAAAGTATCAAAACCATAATTATATGATTTAAAATTAATGTTGATAAAGTATCACAACTTTGACAGAAACTGATTCTTTTTTTTTTTTCCCGATACTTGCTTTCCTAGCAAAAATTGATACTTTTTTCCCGATACTTTTTTTCCTGATACTTTCTTTCCGATTACCTACTTTCCCACCCCAAGAAAGTCATTGGGGGACCTTGCCCATGCTTGCCCCTCCCGCTCATAGACATAACATAACATAACATAACATTTTCGACTTAAAGCATACAGCTCATTGTCAGATAATACAATAAATTCAATACATACATGGAAAGCAATTAAGTATAAAAACATAAACATAGAACTCGTTAAGCTCCGTTAGAGGAAATGTTGGTAAACAGCATATCTGCTTTCACACAGTGTTTCATAATATTTCAAAGACACAAATTACTTTTTTGGCTACACTGAATTAGTCGTCTGCTAATGCTTTCAATTTGACGGAGTCGTTTGGTTAAGGGTCGAAAGTGATTTACATGATATAATGAAGTTTTATTTCACTCCGGTAAAATTTTTACGTGAAGATAGCCGGAAGAAACACTTTTACTAATTCCCCTGTTATTCAGCAAGTATTGTTTCATGTACTTTACTTAACCCCTAGGCTGCTAGGTATGACTCAAGAACCTGTTGCGGACAGTGCAGATCAAGATCAGACTGCACTAAACGTGCAGTCTGATCTTACATCTACACTGTCAAATAAGGAGATATTTTTCCCCAGAAATCAACTTTGAAACAGCAAAATTTGGGGTTTCACCCTTGGCTGGAAAGTTTCATTCAGTTAATTTATAGTAGGTCAAGAGTTAAATTTTTACCAGATAAAAGAGACTTAGAATTATCCATATTGAAAGACTCTGCAGGCGACGATGTAAACCTGGATAAGATTATGAAAATTTGTCCGCATATGAAACGGTAAAAAATATTGTGAGAAAAGGAAAGAAATTTTGGGCACTAGCATTTAGTCCTTTTCGCACAATGTTTAGGAAAAAAAAAAAACATTCGTTAAAACACAGTAAAGGTTCACCCTCTGACAAACAATCCCTCGTTTAAGGTATTACCATCCTAACGACCCTAGTGCAACATGGAATAAAATTTCTTATCAGTTGATAAATAAAGACTTATATTGATATAATATTTTTGCACATTTCTAACTAAGCAGAAATTCATTTGTTGTCTATCTTGAAATTATTTGATGACATTTTTGTTAGTTTTATGAAAAGGGAGGTAATTATTATCTCCCTTCGTAATGAGAATAGAGTGGCGTTAGATTTGTAAATGATAATTCTAAGAGGGAAAAAATGGAAAAAAGTGGCTAGGTCAAAGTATTACAATAATACTAATTTTTAATCATAGCAATTTCTTTAGGATAATATTATTGTGGAAATAGCTGTTTTTCATTAGAATGGCACTACCTTAATGAAAAAAAAAAAAAAAATATTGGAAAAGGAAACCAGCATATTCGCCTTTTAGCAAATGATTTTACCCTATCAAAGAACGTTAGTACATCTATACAACTTTCGAACTGTCTCCTTTAAATTTTTATCATTTGGAAGAGTCTGAAGTTTGTCGTTTGTGAAAGGATTACAGTATACTCGGTGAAAAAGGAGCTTAATGCATCTGCAAACAGTATCTACCCAGGTCAGTCTGCGCAGTCTGCGCTGGCTGCTCTGGGTTGAAACTTTTTTTTTTTTTTCGTCAATTTTCTATTTGTCAAAGGACCAGTGTACCTCATGATCCAGTCGATTGCTATATAACATGGATTTTATACATCTATAATAATACAATGATTTACTTGGTATCATGGATCACGGACATGCATTAAGCCCCCTCTCACCAGAGCATAGCTCATTTATGTCATGTGTGCGCGTAGCTGAATTGTCAAACATCAGCCTTTATTGCCGATCCTTTGATAAAGAAAATCGAAATTTGTATGCAGTCTGATCTCTACCTACACTGAACATCAAAAGCAGCTTCAGTTGGGACAGACGCTTTAGGTTTTCAACATACGCCATTTTTTCTTTTTTTTTTTTTCTTTTTTTTATTACCAGCTTTTACTCCTTTTTCTACGACGTTTTTAAAGGTTGTCTTTATCATGGTCCAAGAAATTCGGGATTATTTGGTAAAGGGTGAAAAAAATAACTGGCATTTCGGTAAGAAATCATCCAAACACGGAAAAGATTTTTATTCCTAGACAGATGACTACAAGAAATGATTCCTTATACATTCATTACAAAAAACTTGCAAGATCATGATTAATACCTGTTATTTGACAGCGATGGGGTTCCATTTGTGTTATTTATGTGGTATTTAACGCCATTGTTTAAGTTATATCGCGACGACACGTGCACCTATCCAATCCTTCTTTGAGATTATTTTGCTAGTACTCGGCAGAATATTCTCTCCATATGGCCTGCAACAAGCGAAAAGGGGCATTCGGACATTTGCGTAAAGTGTAGTATCGGATCAGCCTGCGCAGTCCGCGCAGGCTAATCCGAGACGGCACTTCACTACTACATTAGATTTTGTCCAAAAGTAGACTTGCGCAAAACAGAAAATTACATAAGAACGGAAAGTGTCGTCTCGGATTAGTCTGCGCGGAGTGCGCAGGCTGATCCGGAACAGCATTTTACGCAAATGTCCTAATTCCCCTTTTCGAGTTGTGCAGGCCAATTGTGGAAGTGCTGATTGGCAAAAGTAGTTTTATTTCCGCGCAGTTATCGCCGGGTTCCAGCTCAGAGATCGTCCGATTCACAGGTTCCCCGCGCGGACGTCGTTCTGTCAGTAAGTACGCGTTTACATTTGTCTAACCATGCCTTTCATTTGCTTTGTCTCGTTTTTGAAAATCTCACCAAAAGTTTGATAACAATTTCACTATATTTGTGTAACCATGCTTTAAATTGATTTTTTCGTATATGTAATTGACTATAAATATTTTCATTGATAACTTATTTACCTATGCTTTGAATTTGCTTTGTCTGGTATATGTATTTCTTTTTCTATTGTTTGAGTTTGTAATGTGACTATTACTTGGTGTTTGTATCCTTTTCTAACCATGTTTATTTATTTTTTGCTTATTTTTGTAGCTTTATTTGATTTCTTTTTCTGCTTTCAAACATCTGTAGCCAAGGAATAGTTCAGGATTATTATTCCCGATATGGCCAGTTGTACAGAAAAAAATATAGGGCCTCATACTTTTGTTTCTGTTACATTTATTTGTAGGTGATAGCAGTACAGTAGCAGAGTTTGTTTGCACCTAATCGACTGATATAAACCTCAAGCCAGGCCTATTATTGTTAAACTTGCACCTGCGTCTTTCTAGAGACTGTTAGGTCAGGACGTATCTCAAAACATGGTCGCCGTGCCCAGTCTGAGATCAGAATGGGCATAAGCATACTAAATTCCTCAGCTCATCGCAGGTCATTCACATGTCTAGAAAAACTCATTTATTTGAGGGGTAACACAGTGCAAAATGGTCAGTCTTGTCTCGTTTACTACAAAGGAATTTCTCGCGATCTGATTGCATAATATATTCCGAAATTATACAATATATATTGCTGTAAACTGGCAAAATCCAGGGAAAAGCAGTTCCCCTTTACGGAGACCCGTATACATAACTACACTTTGAACACAAAACCCAAAATGGTGGCGTTGATCGGGACTGGCCGCTCACAAGACACATTTTATACTGAGAAGACTGCACCATGCTATTACTATTTACCTTTCAAGGTTGTCATTTGAGGGGATAGAATGAATTATTTTTGAAAATAAATGAATATAGTTACATAATATATTATCCTTTGTTGCCATTCTAAAACAAATACACGGTGTTAAAGTGAGCCACCCCTCGTCGGGTAAGCAAATTGTGAAGTGTCACTGTCAAACTCATACATTGTCACGTTAAAAGGATAACCTAATGGTCATTTGATGCAACTAATGGGCGTTTACCTTTGCCAACAAATCATTAAAATGCATAGTTGCTTGCCTTGAAGTTGTTTAAATCTATGTTGATATAAAAATACGTCCAATGTCTATCGCAGTGATATCATCAAGTTTATGCACTAAACTGCACGTTTTACCAAGGTTTCAGTGACGTCATTTCTCTGTTACGTCAGTTTTCGGCGAATTCGGGCACTCAGAAGGAAATTCGATTTCGTGAGCGTACTCAATTCGTGAGACCATAAAACAGGGAAATTTTGCTGAATACACGTTGGAATTATTAAACTTTGCAGTGTGATAAATTCGTTGTACGGTCAGGTGGCAGGGGACTTGAAAACTTGTTCACGGCTGTGGCGAATCATGTCCGTATAACTAATATTATTTATATAAAATGTCAGCATGTTGAAAGCGTATTTTTGTAATCAACGTAAGTTTATTAAAAACATAAAAGCATTTTGCAATAAATCTAATTCACAGGGAGGCGAGATTTCTTTTTTTTTTTTTCAATTTTCAGATTAAAGAGAAAGATGAAATTTCATAGGAACCAGACAAACATGCAATAATTGGGTTCTACAATATATAAGCTTATGAAAATAACGATTACAAGGACAAAGTTTTAAGGATTGAAGATTGAATTGCCAAGATGTATCAGAGATTCGTCCAGAAAAATCAAAGATTCTTTAATTTACCAATATCCTTCTCTCTGTGTGTGTGTGTGTGTGTGTGTGTGTGTGTTTTATGCAGACACATTTAGCTCTTAGCTAAATGTTTTCAATGTGTACAAGTCTTGAGTTTTTTTCAACAAGTAAAGAGTTAAAGAATTGTGAGAAAGAAGACAATGTCGGTAAAGATCATTTTCCCCGTTCTCCACAATGTTTTATGCCCTTTCAAAGAAATTCATTATTCTTTGACACCAAGATAAAAGTTTGAATTTCACATTGTATTCTGATATAAAATATTAACAAAATTATTGTATTAGACAAGAGTATATGTCGACCCATCAAATTATTTTATTCAATGAATAAAGAAGCCAATTCTATTGCATGGTTTTTACTGTATTATTCTGATTGTTGAACTTGTATGCTTATATATAAAATCTGTTTATGGGGGGGAAAAAAAAGAGAGAGAAACATTCGCATTTTAATGATCTCCTTGCAAATGGAAAAAAAAAGCCGGAAATATTTTTCTACCTTTATGTCACTTGCGTAAAGTTTTTATTCTGCCGCTGTCAATGACGAGTTTACCTGCCTTTGCGGATGGGTTAGATCAAATAGTGCAGTCTGATCTTGCATCTACACTGTCTGCTACCTGATGGTAACGACGACAAAAACAATCTGCAGTTTGATTAAAGCAAAAATTGTAGGTGGCACTGAAAGGTTTAAAGCCGGCTTGATTACTAGTCAGGTTTCATCCTTTTATATTTTAAAAATTAAACAATCTAAAAGCATACAATAAATTTTATATGAACCATGCCCTGGCAAAAGAGGGCTTAATGCATCCCCGTGATGCACGATACCAAGCAAACCATCATATAATTAGGGATCCATAAAATCCATCTGGTCTGACATTTGACTGGATCTAGAGGTAGAATGGTCCTTAAACATGCACAAAATTTGCCAAAAGCAAAATGTCAGCCTGTGCGGACTGCGGAAGTTGGCCAGATCTATACTGTTTGCACATGCATTTTTCACTGAAAATGGCTTAAATATGTACCAGGTCATGGGGATATTACACATTTGACATTCTTATTGCAATTAAAGGGTGTCTCAGAAAGGATCCTTTAAAGTTAACTGTAATACCCACACAACAGCTCTTGTCGATCAGCATTTCTGTGAAATCTGGTAACTGCTGTTCCAATGGTTACAGAGATACGATTGACACATATTGTATATAATCTTAAGTTCTCAGCTAAGGCGTTATGGGAGAATTTGGTTATACGAGGGGAGTCATAACCTTAAGGAACTATTGGAAGAATAGAACATGGACTGGAAAAATACAATTTCGACGGCGGTACATATTCGTCATTACACCGAAAATACCTAGAACAAGCCTCTCTGTCTGAGAAAAACAACCAGTATTTATTTCTTTGTTGTAACCGCAAAACATAACAGAAATGAAAGAATTCTCCACTCGATTACGCGGTCTGCAGTGGCAAGCTAGTAGGCAGAGATGGGCGTATCGATTTATCGAGCTCTCTGATGTTGCGTGTGTCCTTATGTCTTGCTGTCGAAACAAACATTGAACACGGTGTCAGAAGACGTTACGGAATATTGCGGGTTTGTGTAAATGTGTCGTTAATTTTTACAGACATAATGCGTCGCCTTGTGTGTTTTAAAATAGCCATTGATATGCGGGGTAGGACTTGAAATGAGTTTAAGGACAATGTAGATCAAAAATGGACAGCATGTTTTTGTTTTGTGAAGTCTGTTCTTAAGTAGATCTAGGTGCGTTCTTGGCCCGTATCCGCTAACCATTCTCAAGAACGTTCTTAGCCTTATTCTCCATAATTCCCTTGATTTGAAAATAACTCAACTTCTGCTTCGCTAAACCATTTGGTTAAGCCAGTCAGAAGCTGTGTTGCTTTCAAACTGAAAAAAAAAAATGGAGAAAAAGACTAAGAACGTTCTTAAAATTGGTTGATGAGCAACAATGCCAGTTTTCTTTTGAGATCTACTTTGGAAAAAAAATGTCTTTTAAACTGTGACAAATTTAGTCGGGCTTTTTCTACGGACTATAAATGTTGGTTTCAATTAGACACTGTAACAAAAATAAAACAAGACAAATTTATGATGCATAGCATCATAGAAGCCGCAATCTTTTGGTGGACAATTTCAGTAATATTGACTCTCTTGAGAAATTGTGATTACATTTTTTTTGTATCTTTCTTTACCCACACCCCTACCAACGGAAAATCATGACAAATGGTACTGAAATGCAAGGAAAAAAGAAACAGAAAATAATATGTACATGTATCATCTAATTGTAAAAAAAAAAGACAGAAGTTTAGAGAGGAATCTTAAATAATCTTGTTCTTATATTATTATTATAAAGTGATAATGTTTATAGAAAAAAAAAAAAAACCCACGTAAAAGCATCGGAATTTTGAAATTTCTACTCGAAATTTGAAAATGGAGAAATTGCGCATTCAAGTACAGCATTTTCCATTTATTAAAAAGATTTTAGAAAGGAAACTTCTGTAGCGGCATCAAAGGCAATACTACGGAATTATTTAAGTTTCTAATTATTCAAAGTGATATTAAGGTCGTTATTTACATATGATGTTTACATGTGTTTACAATTTTTATCAGTGATCTTTTCTTTGTGTTTCATTTTTTTTTTTTTTACAACAAAATATTCAACAACTTTTTTCTAAAGCATGATCTTCCTGCTTGCCAAAACGTATCTTAGCATGCTTGATACACAGTGAATCTTTACATTTCTACTCCAGAAACAAAAACTTTTGCATGGCATCTCCAAAATTATTCTGATCATAGCCTGCACAGTTGGCACAAACCACGTTTCTTTTATTCCTGAAATGGCAGCCACACACACACACACACACACACACACACACACACACACACACAAAACATTTTTTAAGTCTTTAAAGATCTGGATCTATTCGACCACAACATAATAACTATTACTATACATATTTCGTTTAATAAATAGTAGTTTGAACCATTTTCTGCATAGGCCTTGTACAAACTTATAAACTTTCTTATGTTAATTTCAAGAGCTATTCTAAACCTTTGACCAGCAGCGACGTAAAAAGTTATGTTAGCACAGTAATAGGTTCTGTAATAACTTTAATCCTTCGACTACACAACGAAATTATTACACTGAGTAAGGAAAACAAACAAGATTTTTTTTAAATTTACGATATCTTACAGAATATTAAAAAAAATTACACGGGCTATGTGCTGTTTGATCTTCATCTATTTCTGCCATTTTCGAGCAGCTTCAACCCTTAGAGCACCATGCACCACCATGATAATTTACATCACGATCCATACATTTTTCACGGGTTTTGTAGATCAGGACCATACCGTACAGCACGTACAGACTGTTCATAACAGCTTCGACACACAATACAGTAAATGCTAAATTTTACAGGTCTCATAAGGTAGATGTTCCGTGTAACAAAAATCCATTCGGCTAAAGTGTCGACGAAGGGAAGAAAAAAGGGTTATCTTTTCGCAAGTATTCTATAAATAGCTGACGTGGACTCCTTTTGTTCTTCGATTAACTGTGTGGGGAGGTAACCAGTCTATACCTTGATCAAAGGTTAACCGCCGTTTTATCCTTTACAGATTAAGATTGGACGAAAAACTTGTACATAAAATTGCTTCTGATTATCATATTCTAAGATGCTGTCTTTATCATAATTATCATTATTTTGTTTTGTAAAAAAGTAGACAAATGCGAAAACCATTGAGAAGTGGGAAGGCTTGTGATAAACGAAAAGCATAACAACTTCGTTTGGGAGAATAGAAGGAATCCTATATGTTTGAATACTTCGGGGGACTAGCCAATTAAAGGATGTTTATTTTTTCTGTATTTTTAATGTTATTTGGGAATGAACTATATATTGCAAGAAAACTAGGCTTCATTTTCATGTAGGTCTGTTGGAATATTCAAGAAAGAGTCATGTGGAGTAATTCTGTCACAACAACACGACATTTTTGGAAATTTTCCAAAAAAAATTACCAATCGAATAGTTACTGATCATCTACATGGTAAATAGTTTAGGTACATTCCTACTGGAAGCCGCAATCGAGCGGCTTCCAATAAAATAAAATAAAATGAGCCATGCTGTATGAAATGGGGGCTTCATGCATCTCCGTGATGCACTATACCAAGTCATCACAGAAGCATGGATCAACAAAATCAATTTTGTCTAACAAACGACTTTACTATAAGTAACACCGGTCCTTTGGCATGCAGAAAATTGACCAGCAGTGCAGGATGACCTGGATCGACATCGTTTGTAGATGCATTAAGCCCCCTTTTCAGAGCATTGCTCATATGTTGTCTTTCTTTCAGGATACTATTCTAGTGCGTAACACCCTTAACTCTATACCAGACGCAAAAAGAAAACTATTAGAATTGTACTAATTGAAAGCACTTTCAGACGACTAATCAAATATGACTCAAACAATGGGGCTTGTCTTTGAAAGGGTAGAAAACATTGAGGTTAAAGGAGATAATGATGGTTACAAGTAATTTCTCCTTTGCCACAATGTTTTCAAAAGCACTTTCTCATGATTATGTGGTAAAGGATATACATACTGTAGGCAAGTGCGTAATGTTAAATAAATGGAATTAGATCAATATGATTTTTGCCACTGTAGAGTATTAAGTTATTTTCGTCATTCACTGTCAGAGTGCTTAGCAAAACCTAACTTGTTTTTTGTAAATAATGGATGAGTAGATTGCGATCAGACTTTCGTTTTGCAAAGTGTGTAGATGAAGGTAAGACTTCACAAAATGTGCATTCTGATCTTAGATTAACACTCCCGGATTTGTCATAAAATCCAGTGAAGAATGATCCTTTAACTCTTAGGCTGCTAACTAACTGACCTTTTGCGGACAGTGTGGATCAAGATCAGACTGCACAGAACGTGCAGTCTGATCTTGAATCTACACTGTCCGGGGAGGAGACATGATTCCCCAAAACATAACTTTGAAATGGCAATATTTGATATTTTATTATCAAATTAAAAATTTCATTTTAGTTATTTAGCAGGATAAGGGTTAAACCCTTTACAATACTCCCGAGTTTCAACGACCCTGAAAATAATCGCTTTTGAAAATATTGAGGGAAAAGGAGGAATAGCTGTAAGTAACATTCTCTCGTTTCCCTTAATGTTTTCTGCATTTTGAAAGATACATTTTATGTTCTACATAGCACTTAATGTGTCGTTTTCGAATGTTTTCAATTTGCACAAGGCTAAAATTTTGTCATCTTGTAAAGAGCTCAATAACTCTGATTGCTTGAGACAAATAAAAACAGTTTTGATTCTTGGATGGAGTAGATCAAGATCAGATTATACTACTCTGATCTTGTATCCACATCGTCATAATGTTTAATCAAGCTCATAATATACGATTTGAACCAGGCTCTGTGAAGAGGGGCCTTAATGCATTTGCAAAAAGTATTGACCCGGGTCAACTGGAACAGTCCACGCAGGCTAACCTGGGCCAATACTTTTTGCTATTGATCAATTTTCTGAATGTCAAAGGACCAGTTTACCTAATAATTCAGTCGGTTGTTTAAAAAAAAGATGGATTTTATGTGATAACTTGCTTAGTATCATGCATCACGGAGATGCACTAAGTACCTTTTTGTCAGAGCACGGCTTATTTATTTTTTTAGTTATAAGACCATGATCAGACTGTTTCCAAAAGCAATTCATTACGAGTTTAGCACTTCAAGGTCAACGCAATGTAGTGGCAAATTGAGATTCTCGTTTCAGATAACTGTTCAAGGACAATTTATGTTTTTACACCATTGGAAAAAAATGTTGCCTTTCGGAAAAAGGAAAGTAGGTAAGTATGTTTGTATCATACTCGTAAAGTATATAAAATTTTGTTATATTCCTACACATTTTCCGGTTCACGTCCTTTTTTAACTTCAAACGACCGAGTTATTTTAGCGACCAATATGACCGACTACGGTCCTCATTTATGACCCCATTTAATTTATAAACAATTGCATATCAATGATTACTTTTTGGTTCTTCTACTCTCTTATTATATATTTTACATCATCTAATGTCCTAAGGTATAGAATTTGATATTCTTTTTACCAAAAAAACAAAAAAAGATGGCAAAAGCACACAACATCAGAAGAATAAATAACATTTATTTCGACAATCACTGCTTGCTTCATTTTGTAAAATTCACGAATTTTTGTTTTTTTCATCAAGCATGAAAGCGTTAAATCGTAAAAAGTAAAATATGTATTACAACCTGTAGGATATATATAATATCAAACTATAGCAAAAACAGTGACTGCAAAATACGCAAATACTTTAATACAAATCTCAATGACCCGATGGGTCATCGGTCATTGTTTGTGACAATCATGTTTCTGTCTAGAAAAGACCAACATTATTAGTTGTACAGTCAGGGTGCAGGGGACTTGGAAACTTGTTCACGGCTGTGGAGAATCATGTCGCCCCGAGCCCCGAGCCGAAGGCGAGGTGGCGACATAATTCAGCACAGCCGTGAACAAGTTTCCAAGTCCCCTGCATCCTGACCTTACAACGAATTTATTATACTGCAAAGTTTTACCATTCCAATGTGTATTCAGCAAAATTTCCCTTTTTTATGTTCTCACGAGTTGAGTGCGCTGACGACATAAAACTTCTCGTCTCAGCGCCCCAATTCAATGAAAACTGACGTCACTGAGAACTGACCTCACTGAAACCTTGGTAAAACGTGCAGTTTGGTGGATGAACTTGATGATGTCACTGCGATAGACTTTCGTCGTATTTTTATTTAAACATGGATTTAAACAACTTCAACGTAAGTAACTATCCATTTTAATAATTTGTTGTCAAAAGTTAAACGACCATTAGTTGCCTAAAACGACCATTAGGTTATCCTTTTAACGTTACAATGAATGAGTTTCGATACTTCACAATTTGCTTACTTGACGAAGGGATGGCTCGTTTTCACCCCGTGTATGATAAGCAATTAACGGTGCGATATATTTCACAAAAACTGGGTATCGGCAGTACAACAGTGTACAGAATATTAACTGAGAATTGGAACATGCGCAAGGTTACCGCTGGATGGGTTCCAAAACTTCTTTCCGATGAAGAACCAAACGCTTTAGCCATTCAGGAGTTTTGTAACTTTCAAATTTAGAAAACTTTTCAGCATTAGAATAAGAATATTCTTAAAAAAGGGTTGTCGAACACGGACCCTGGAGATATCTGATTGTTCGAGGCTGAATGGCTTGTCTTGGAATAAGGAACGAGAATTGACTCTAGGGTAGCAGATGAATACAGACTTTAATCGCACATTTAAACCTGCCGCAACAGTGCTTTCCTTAAAAAAATATTCCAAAACATATGTCGAAATTACTTGGATTGTTTTAGCCTATAGTAGACGAAAAAATGGTAGACTTGCTCACATTCAAAGCATTTTCCCGACTACGGCACAAGAAACGGAAATTGTGTGACAAAAGGGGAGAAAACGTAGATAAAGAAGAAAAGGCTAGTTACCAATATTTTCTCCCTTTCCAACAATGCTTTTAAATGCCATTTTCCTTAAATTCAATAAAATTCGGGAATGTTTGGAAAAGGGTTAACTCTTTTCAGACGACAAAATTTTAGCCTTGACCAAAATGAAGGCATTTGCAGACAACACATTCCATATTACTCAAAACATAAAATTCGTCTTTCATAGGGTAGACAACATCGTGGGAAAAGGAGAAAATGAAATGCTAGTTACCTGCATTTTCTCCTTTTCCCATAAGTTTTCAAAAGGCTTCTTTCTATGGGTCGTTTAATGTCGGAAATGTTTGTGAAAAGGTTAAACGGTTTACCTGAGGTTAAAGAACCGAATGTTCTTTTGCTTGCAGCGCAAAGCGAAACGCCATACTATGAAGTAATGTTAATGGTAAACTCCGGTATGCCAAATCCGAGGTGGATAATTCGCAGTCCCACTGAAGGATATCGATATTTTGCGGCCAATCTACCAGCAGAGGGGACCCCGTTATCACCTGTGCTAGGGTATTCTGGTTTTAGAATCACGAAGTCTTTCTTCTAGAAACTCATTCAGAGTTTGTTTGTTGGGTTTGTTGATGTTGAAAGCCATGTTCAACATTATTTAAGTTACATCGCGGCCGCCAGCGCACCTAACCCTGCTTTCCTGGAGTGTATTTTATCAGGACTGCGTATGGTATTATTCCAAATGCATTGGCTGCTTTTCCACATAAACTTCATCGAAACAATTATCAGCGGTGAGAGAGGAATGAATCCTATCGCAATAACTGTCATCAGTCCTCGAAGAAGAACTCTACAGGACTTGGAATCGCAACTCTCAAGCCCTGCAGGTCAATGCTTTAAGTAGATGCAGGTCAATGCTTTAAGTAGATGTATTGGCAGTTTTCTTACTACATTACTTGTTTTAGAATTCTCAAGGGTTCTTAAAGCATTAATTTGAGTAAAATTGACCAGTAGCAAAAGTTTCGACCCAGGTCAGCCTGCCCAGACTGTGGAGGGTGACCTGGATCGAGATACTTTTTTGCAGAAACATTAAACCCCTTTTCACAGAACATGGGTCAAATAAATGTTTATTCTTTATCAAACAATCCCGAGTTTTAACTACCCTAGAAGATTCGAAAACATTGTGAAAGCAGGAGATAATGTTGATAATCAGCATTTTCTCTTTTTATTTTACACGATGTTTTTCCACCATTTCAAAAACAATTGAGCCATGCTCTGGCAAAAGGGGGCTTAATGCATCTCCGTGATCCATGGTACCAAGCAAGCCATCACATAATCATGAATTCATAACAGCCAGTTTTTTTAACAACCGACTTAATCATGAGGTAAACTGGTCCTTTTACATACAGAAAATTGACGAATAGCGAAAAGTTTCGGCCCAGGTCAGCCTGCGCGGACTGCACAGGCTGACCTGAATCGATACTTTTCGCAGATGCATTAGGCCCCGTTTTCACAGAGCATGGCTCAATTTAATTTTTATTAAGTCACGTTTACTTTGTCATCTTCAAATGCTTTTAATTTGGACAAACCAAACATTTTGTCTTTTAGTAATGAGTTTACCTTTTACCCAACAACCCTCAGTTGTAATTACCACGTGAAAGAAAACTTTTCAAAACAATATGAGAAAAGGAGAAACTGCTTGAAACCAATTACCCAACAACCCCCAGTTTTAGTAACCATGTGAAAGAAAGCTTTTGAAAACGTTATGGGGAAAAGGAGAAAATGCTGGAAACCAGCATTTTCTATTTTTTTCCCACAGTGTTTTCTGTCTGCTCAGAGACATAGTCCATATATGTAGTCTCATTGATTTTGTCATCTGCAATGCTTTTTTCTTGGTACAAACCAAACATCTTGTCGTTTGATATTTGCCTTAGCCTCCAAAGAAGTTTGTGCGTGGACATTGGGAGGACGTACCATACCAGCACTCGAAAAAGCACTGCTTGACGTCGTGAAAGGACTTGCTGCAGTCGGGGATTCAGAGCCGGAGTCATCGGACGAATGGGTTGATATTCTGAAAGATCACATAGATGGGAAAACCGATTATTTCTAAATACATAGCCAAACATCGTTTGAATAACATACCTCGTTATATAAGGGACATGTTCAGTCAATAAAGTTTTGAACCCGTTGTAGTATTAAACAATCAGACAGGTTAACATGTATTCCAAAGACAAAAATATATATACGCCTTGCTCTTTGAAAAGGGGGCTTTATTGATCTGCAAAAAGTATCGACACAGGTCAGCCTGCGCAGTCCGCGCAGGCTAACCTGGGTCGAAACTTCTTGCTATTGGTTACTTTCCTGCATGTCAAATGACAAGTCTACCTTATGATTCAGTCAGTCGTTGGACAAAATAGATTTTATGGATCCATAATTATATGTGTGTGATGACTTGCTTGGTATCATGCATCAAAAAGATGCACTAAGCCCCCTTTGAGAGCATGATTCGGTTATTTATATGAACATGATTATGGTGTGTTTCTACATGATTGTGACGTGTTTCTCCATGATAATGACGTGTCTCTACGTTATCATTACATGTTTTACGGTAGCAAAGATAGTCACAAAAGGTAAAATTACTTGAAATGACTAATGTAACCTTTTTAAAATCAAAATGTTTTCAAATCATGTCATGAGCTGGAGCCTCTACATTTAAAGCAATGAAAAAAAAAAAAAACTGATGGATTTCTGTCAGTTTTGTTTAAACATCATCTAACTTAGATCAAGAAACAAGTTTTTGCAACTTATGCTAATCGCTATCGATTCTGCTTCCTGGAAACTACACCAGTACCGGCGCCTAATGTGTGGGTCATTGAGTTGTCCCAAAGTTGACTCCGGCTCTCGGGTATCGAAGTCGGTATCTTATGGCTACTAGATCGACGCCCTACCTCACAATCGTTTACACCACACATTTCTGTTAGTAACTCGAGTTACTGAATAGTTTATGCCAAGGCGTTACCTTTCATCTTTTAGGGCACAGTAACGAGTATCTATTATCTTTATAAATGATGCTATTGAAAACATAGTGGGAAAAGAAAACAAAAGCTGGTAAGCAGTATTTTCTCTTTACCCCTCATCATTTCTCTCCTTTCATAAACGCTTTAAATGATTCGAATTACATCATTTAAAGCGTTTATGAGAGGAGAGATATAGTTTAGTTTTTTAGACTAAACTATTTCTCACCTTTCATAAACGCTTTAAATGATCAGGATTACATTTGTCATCAACAAACGCTTTAAATTTTGAAGATTGTGTAATTTTTTCGTATGGCAAAGCGTTAAGCTTAATTACCTATTGTAGTTGATGTTTAAGTTTCTTTAACGAGAAAGATACAAGTTTAATTGTTCTTTATTGAGAGAGATACTAGTATATAAACGATCGGTACTTGTCCGCCCCCGGACAGTCAGGTTGACAACTTTATGACAGCGAATTTATCAAAAAATTACGGTACCGTACTATAGAAAAGTGACAAATGGACGAATGAATAAATGTATGTTTTAACGTTACCCCTTTACCGGATGGTCCCGAGTTTTTAAGACCGGCCGTTGAAAACCTAGGACAAAAAGTAGGATATTTTTGTACCAGAGGTTTTCGCTTCAAAAAAAAAACTAAAAGTTATTAGAATCATATTACGTGTTAATAAGATGTCTGCAAATAATTTTAGTATGGAGAAATCTTAAATCTTGTCGTTTGGTAAAGCTGTAATGTAATACAGTACAATCTATCGTTGTCGAATTTGAATTTTATATTCGTTTGTATTGGAGTTAAATGCCGTTTTAACAGCTGAGGTCATATCAAGGCGTCCAGTGCACCTATGCAAGCGTTTCCTGGCTTTTTCACACCAGTACTGAAACAACTTTCTTTCCAAACAACTGACTAATTTCTCACATGTATCATGAGAGGCGAAAAATCGCCGGAAAGAAAGTTTCACTCAACCGGGTATCGAACACGCAATCACCTGGTCACGAGTCGGATACGATAACTACTGAGCTGCTCGGCCGGGCTTATCGAATTTGAGAGAGGCTATATAAGTATTTAGTTTGAATTATTTGTCATTTCCAAAAGTTAGAAGAACTTGAAACTTCAGTCGGCGTCAAACAGATGATATAAGTAAATTTACGTTACTCTTCATTTCATACATTAACTCTTAACCAAACGACAAAATTTTAGATTGGTCCAAATTGAAAGGATTTGCAGAAAACATGTTAAATTTAGCTGAAATGATGGTACATGTAACTGTCTGTCAAAGTGTAGAAAACCTTGTGAGAAAAGGAGAAAATGCTGGTTACCAGCATTTTCACTTTTTACCACAAGGTTTTCAAAAGGCCATTTCCTCAGGATTGTTAAAACTCGGGATTGTGTGGTAAAGGGATAACCCTTTTCCTGTTAAATAAGTAAAAGGAAACTTTATAACCGGTAGTTAATCTATTTCAATTCTATTTTGCAGGAAAAGATATCTCCTTATCGGACAATATAGATCCGAGATGAGACTGCATCTTCTGTGCAGACTGATCTTGATGTACGCTGTCCGCAAATGGTTCTGATGTCGCGCTTAGCAGCCTAAGGGTTAATGTTTCAGACATAAGGGATCTAGTATAATGAACTTTTGAGACACGAGTTTGATAAAAGGTTACGTCAAAAGCCAACCGGAAGGTTCTTTACATGACCTGTTAGTATACTGCAAAGAAATTTCTCGCGATCTGATCGGATGATATGCCCCTTACATACAAGTCATGTACACTGGCAAAATCCACATAAAAGCAGTTTCTCATTTGGGAGCCGTGTATACATGTCTACACTTTCAACACAACATCCAAAATGGCGGCGTCTAGCGATACGAGCCGCCCATAAGACAAACATACTGAGTAGCCTGCACCATAAAATTTCTAGTTTCCCTTAATGGTTGTCATTAAAGCGGAAAGAATTGATTATTTTTGAAAATAAATGAATAAAGTTACATATAGTATCGTTTGTTGTCATTCTAAAACAAATACACGGGTTTAAAACGAGCCGTTCTTTCGTCAGGTAACAAATAGATCTAGTGAAGTGTCGAAACTCATTCATGGTCACGTTAAAAGGATAACCTAATGGTCGTTTGTGGTACCCCATGGTCGTTTACTATTGCCAACAAATCATAAAAATGCAAAGTTACTTACCTTGAAGTTGTTTAAATTCATTTTTTTAAAATAAAAATATGGCGAATGTCTATCGCAATGACATCATCAAGTTCACCCACCAAACTGCACGTTTTACAAAGGTTTCAGTGACGTCAGTTCTCAGTGATGTTAGTTGTCATTGAACTAGGGCACTCAGAAGGGAAATTCTCTGTCGTCAGCGTACTCAATTCGTGAGAACATAGAACGGGGAAATTTCGCTAAATACACATTTGAAACTTTGCGATATAATAAATTAGTTGTACGGTCAGGTGGCAGGGGACTTGGAAACTTGTTCACGGAATCATACTTTGCTACATCCACCATACAGTCTAGATCTGGCGCCTCGTGATTTCTGGCCATACATTAAAGAGTGTCTGTGAGGACGGAGGTTCGAGACCCGCACCGCTGTTGGATGCGCGTTATACTAATGCACTGGTACTCTACTCAAATCGGACTATAAAAAGGCATTTTGGGATTGGATCAAACGGTTAAAAAAGTGTATACAGGTCAAGGGAGAGTACTTCGAAGGACTGGAATGGGCAATGATTAATAGGTAAAAGCGGTTTTACTAACCCGAAACCATTATCAGAACTTTCAAAATGGCCCTCTTAGATAGACAACTTCTTGTTGAAAACTTTTTTTTCCTTAGAATTAGATTTTTTCTTAGAATTAGAAATATGTTGTACAAAACTCTATGCCTCGGGTCATAAATTAAACTCTCCGTTGCTGGAAGGTTAGGGTCTTAAGATTGTCAGGTCTGTTAATAAATAGGGTTAGTTAACAGATTTGAGTGCTGACTTGATTTTTTTTTTTCCCTTGAAACCAGGCACTGAGTGCATTGTATTTCAGCCGTCGAGAAACGCCGGGAGGATGTAGAACTTTAGCGCTGAGAGAGTTAATGATCCGGTGTTTTAGGGACCCTTGACAAAAATGCTTTTGAAACCATTGTGAGAAAAAAAAAAAAAATCGGTCATCAGCATTTTCTTCCCCCTTCCACAATGTTTTTCTATCCTTTTACAGACAAATTCCACTATTTGAGTACATTTGATTTGTTGTCTACAAACGCTTTCAATTTTGATAAGTCTAACATGTTGTTTGGTAAAGGACAAAGGATTGCAACTTGAGGACGGACTATTAAAGCATCTATCCTCTTTACCACACAATCCCGACTTTTAACGGCCAGAGGGAAGAGTCTTTTGAATACATTGTTAGAACTAGAGCAAATGACGGTAATATGCATTATCTCCTTTTTCCACAATTTTATTAATATCCTTAATCCTTTACCGCACAGTTCCGACTTTTAACGACGCTCAGGGAAGAGGCATTTGAAAACACTGTTGGAAAAGGAGAAAATTCCTGTAACTAGCATTTTCTCCTTTTTCCACAATGTTTTCTATCCTTTTCCTTTACGGCAAAATCCCAAATATTAACAAACCTGAGGGAAAATGTACTTAAAAACGTTGTGGAAAAAGGATAAAATGATGATAATTAGCATTTTCTCCCTTTTCTACTTTTTCTTTTTCTCCTTAACCCTATATCCCGCAATTGCGACTTTTAATGACCATGGTGGAAGAGTCCTTTGTAGACATTATGGGAAAAGGAGAAAATACTGGTAACCAGCATTCTTTCCTTTTCCCTCAATGTTTCTGTCCTTTACCTGTTACCCTACAAAACCGACTCTTAATGACACTGAGATAAAAGGCCCGTAAAAACAGTAATGGAAAAGAAAGAATGCTGGTAACCAGCATTTTCTCCTTATCCCACAATGTTTTCTCTTCTTTCAAAGACAAATCTCACTATTTCAGCCACGTTAAATTTGTCGTCTGCAAAGGCTTTTGAATCTGGACAAGTCCAAAATTCGGTAATCAGTTAGATTAATGTTATAACCTTGAACTGCTGGGTAAATGAGGTGAGAATTTCTACCTAATGAGGATTTTACATCCTATATAATTGTGATATCAAAGTTAACTTGCTTGAAATATCCTCTGTTCGCCAACTCTTTTGTCGTGCACCGGAGTCAGCAAAGCTGTTTTTCGTTTAAATTTCCATTAAAAAATCAACGATTTGTTTCAATCACTGTCATTTTTAACCCTTATCCTGCTAAATACCTAAAATTGATTTTTCAATTCGATAGTTCAATCCCAAATATTGCTATTTTTAAGTTATGTGTTGGGGAAAAAATATCTTCTTTATGGATAGTGTAGATAGTGCAGTCTGATCTTGATCAACACTGTCTGCAAAAGGTCAGTGAGTCGCACTTTGCAGCCTATGGGTTTTAAGTTTAATTTCAAAAGGGCGTTAAACGTTTTTGATATGTTTAAGCTGTTTACACTTACGTATGTTTGTGTGAGCCGATGCACTTTGGCATACGATAAAGATCAAGATTAGACCTGTTTTAGCTGTTTAGCCATACTTTTCAGGCGGATAGCTAGCCCGAAATAGCGTACGCAAAAGCAAAAGGTATTTCCCGACACGCTAAGTGCTGAGAGATGGGTGGGGGATTTCAGAGGAGGGTCTAGGGGGGTTCCCCTAGAACTTTTTTTAAATGTAAAAACTTTTTGGTGGCCTCCTGCGACATTGTTTTTCTTTTTACCAAACCTATCTTTTTGTTTTCTTGCAAAATGTACGCAACTTCATTTTGGGTAGAGGCGGCTACGCCCCAGCTTTTTTTTAGCGTGATATTTTGCATGCAGTGTGTATATATAGAGCAGACTGCAAGAACTGTGCCATCTGATCTTTGATCTACACTCTTTACTACTTTGTAACTTATTCAGGCCTTACCAGCCTCTCCGTCTACCCCCCTCCAAAGAATAAATATTATGACTCTTTTGTTCAAATTGAAAAGGTCCATTTCATAAATCCAGTGATGTAAGGGGAAAACCTAAATGCATGAATTCATACATTTGGGCGGCACTCTGGCAAAACGGTGCTTTATGGATCCATAAAATCAAGTGGCTGAATTATGAGGTAGAATGTTTCTGTGACATGCAGAAAACTGGCCGAGAGCAAAATGTTTCGACAAAGGTCAGCCTGCATGGACTGCGCTGGGCAGATACTTTTTACAGATGCATTCAACCCCCCTGTCACAGAGCATGGCTCATGTATAAACTATGTCACAAAGGGAGAAATTTCCCCTAAAGAGCGATTTGTCCTGAATTTACGTCAAAGTTTCCTCAATCGGTGTCCAACAAGACGTAACGGAAAATCGTTTGCAAAAGCAAATAGGTTATTCGAAAAGTGAATATAATTTTTTTTCTACCAATCAATCCCAAGTTTCGACGACCTTGAAGCAATTAGACATTTGAAAACGTCTCCTTTTACCAAGTGTATTCAGCCGTTTCAAAGAAAATATCAATCGAGCCATGCTCCGGAAAAGGGGGACTTAATGCACATCCGTAATCCATGGTACCAAGCAAGTCATCGCATATTTATGGATCCATAAAAGCACATTTTTTGTAATCACCGACTTAATCATGAGGTAGACTGGTTTTTGGACAAACATGAAATTAACCAATGGCGAAAAGTTTCGGCCCAGGTCAGCCTGCGCAGAATGCGCAGGCTGACCTTGGTCGAAACATTTCGCAGTTTCATTAAGTCCCCTTTCCACAGAGCATGGCTCAATCACATGTGTTTGGTCCAAGTTTGATGAATTGTCTGGAGATGTTTTTCAACTAAATGAATCGATTTATTTTGTCGTCTGGTAAAGAGTAACGCTGGCCTATCAATTTATATCTTATCAGAACTAGCAAAACAAGTCATAAAGAGGCATTTGAGGACATACACTGAGCAAAACTTATAAACCGCCACTTTTAAGCTGTAATTCCCCGTAGACCTTTTTGCATCACTGTCCAGAAAAGAGATGTTTCATTTGATTTGGATTTTTGCAGGGTAATTGATCAATGTAAAAACATACCTCAGCCTAAGTCTGAAAAGAATTTATTGATTTGTTCTACTTAGAGGAGCTTATTTAACATCCATTCACTCAACATTGAAAAATGAAAAATCAAATTCTTAAGAACTACATACTCGTTTCTTCAGATTGTATGTTTGTGCAGCAAAGAGTTTTCATGTTTTTTCTTATCGCTGACAAAATTTCAGCAATTTAAGCTCCTCTTTTTAACCTGTTTTGGTTCATAGACACCACGCATGCGCAACCGATGTGTTTTCCCTCTTTTTAAAAAGACATGTCTCCTGTTAGCAGAATCGAGAAACTTTTCATTGCAATACCATGGCTAACGTCAAGATATATGTTCCATTTACCTGTCTATTATTTGGTCAAATTTGCAGGGGCAAACAAAAGTGGCGCCTTATAAGTTTTGCTGAGTGTATATAGATTACACATTATTTAGGGCAGTCGGATTATAGTTGTAGCGACAAACACACAGGAGATCATCAAACAAAACCACAACATGGGTTTTCTCAACGTGATTTCAATTACATTGGTCGTTACGGCGACTTGTACTGTTGCAGCAGGTAGGTTTTGAATCGTATGTTTTTGTTAAAAATGTATTTATCTCCTGTCTATTCCAATGTTGCAGTTGGTTAAATATATGGGCTCTTGTCCATGTGAAACGAGTGAGTGTGTATTCTTCTCGCGTGGTAGTAGTAGCAGTGCATGCAGTCAGTAGTTCTGTGGAGATACAGTGTAGAATTGTAAGTCAGTCAGGAAAAATAGACCATTTTAATATATACTACTCAAAATTTGAAAAGGATCCCATGGTTAGAATAGAGTGAGTTCACTGTAAGTGTTGGAAACCGTAAAATAATATTTCGATTTAGAGTTAAATCATTTAATGGTTCAGAAACTCAACTATAGTTCAAGACTTTTTGAATATTTAATGATGAAAACTGCATTGCAATACAAGGTTGCATTCCATCACGAAAACGTTAATAATGAAAAACCGAAAACAGTCCTTGTTCTTTCGAGTTTTTTAGTAACAAAATTAATGTCAGTAACAGGCATGGCATCCCTTTGCTTGAATGACGGCTTGGCAATGTCGGGTCATACTTTCCATTAGCCCCTGGATGCTTGCAATAGGAAAATTGTTCCATTCTTCAACAAGGGCATATCCGACCTTTTCTAGAGTAGTGGGTTTTGCCCTATGACCAAAAAGGGCGACGTGCTGCATGTTCTATACACATTCGATAGGGTTTAGGTCCGGCAAACGTGCAGGCCAGTTCATCTAGGAAATTGGCTACACCTCTGAGAACTGAGTAACCACTGCAGCACCATGGGGACGGGCAGTATCATCCGTTTAGATAAAATCTGGGCCAATAGCACTAGCGTATGGTCTCACGTACACATTGAGAATCTCATCCCGGTACCGTACACCTGTCATCATGCCTCTCGCCATGACATGCAGATCCGTTCTTCCATTCCAGATTATTTCTGCACGGACCATCATCAATCCACCCCCATAACGGTTGTGTTCACTAACGTTTGTATTATTTAATCATTCTCGTTGTCTTCGTCACACCTGTTGCCTTCTGTCAGTACAGTCCAAACAATATCGGGACTCGTCAGGAAAGAGGACTTGAACCCAATCGTTGTGTGTCCAAGTGACATGATCTTGAGCCCAATCAAAATGTTTCAGGCTGTATCTCACGGTTAGAGGGATGCAAACACATGCCCGTCTTGAGTTGGGGCCAGCACTGTAAAGACGGTTCCATATCGTCTGGGTGGATACGTTCACACCACAGGCGTTCAAGTGGTCATTTCGAATGATGACTGTCTAGAAAGAATGACGTCGTGCCTGAAGTGAGACTAAGTGGTCTTGTTGCTGTATAGTCGACCTCTGACGACCACCCCCGTGACGGTGTTCTGCTGCACCAAACGTTCCATGTCAGTTCCATACCCTGTTAACAACACTTTGCTCACGTTAAATGCATAAGCAACATGACCTTGTGAGAAGCCAAAGTCCACCATTCCGATACACCTAACCAGTTGTTCTGAAGTTAAGCGACGTCTAAGACGTTGAGGAGGAATCGTTAGGGCTAAATGTAATGTGACAGTTTTGGAAGTGCAAAATTTTGATCAATAGCCAACACACATAATTGAGCTAAATCCGCTAAGTGTATATGAAAGTGAGAAAGGGGAGGATGCACATTCATCTAATGTAACGAAATGCACATGCAAATGTGTTTTGTGTACGCATGTCAATTTAATTTAATATATTGTGAACCAAAAGCAGTAACCAAATTTACATTTGATTTCATAAAATGATCCCTATCAAATGTTAAGTAGTATATAGTATGGTTCAAAATTGATACTGTGCTAACCCACGGGAATTTCTGAGCCGACTTGACACTCAAAAGATAATGTTGTCTGTTGTTGTAACCAAAGATAGCACGTCACCAGAATGTTTTCCGGCATTCTCTTTTCGTCTAATTCCACCAGAACTTCTGCCACAAGAATTATACCTTACTCCAACAACCCATAGTGTCGCAATTTCGGTCCACACAAGAATATTTCTCAGAGAAAACAGTTCGTTGGTATAGACCAGAGTTATTACAGAATTGTATATTATTCAATTTTAGAGAAAATCACATACAGTGAATTATTTAAACAAGACAAAAATCCATTTTCAAATTGACTTTTTTTTTTTCAATCTTTAATCCATCGAACGCCAAATATATCCTTCCGCGTTAGTGTCACTGGTGTCCGCCATTTATTTACATTAGAAGTGACACAAGAAATCAACAAAACTAAAAAAATTGAATAGAATAAATGAACATTTTTTAAAAAAGTGGGATTTGTTTTTAGTTTAATGGATTTAATCACTGTCTGAAATAGATCTGCTGAGTTCGAAAGGGCTAAGTTGTAAACACGGTGCAAGAATCTATGTAGTTTGTACTGGTTTGCTATGAAATTTGTTAATTTCACTGGTTGTTACCATAAATTATCAAACCTTATAATCCACGATTATTTCCCGATAAATTACCGAAAAGCATAAAATAAAATCTGTTACTAGTTCATTTGTATGATTGAGTGATTGATTGTATGGTGTTTAACTCCGTTTTCAACATTATTTCAGTTATATCGCGGCGGCCAGTGCACCTATCCATGCTTTCCTGGAGTCTCTTTTACCAGTACTCCGCACAATTTTCTTTCCAAGCGACTGGCTGCTTTCCCACATAATCATCGTCGAAACAATGGTCAGCGGTGGGAGAGGAATGAGTCCTGTCGCAGTGACTATCATCAAACCTCGAAAGGAAATTGGCCGAGCCAGGGGTCGTAGCCAGGGATCGAACCCTGGACCCCGTGTTCTCAAGTCCTGCACGCTACCGACTGAGCTACCGGGGCTCGGCAGTTCATTTGTAAATTTTGAACAAAGTTTAGATCATTATTGTCTGCTGGAAGCTGAGCTTATCACCAGAAAAAAAAAGTCCATTGCTGAAACTTTTGTTTCTACTATCAGATCAAGCGAAATATCTCTCACAAATGTTTTTTGAATCCAACAGAGGAGAAAAGCAGAATAATTATGCTTCTTTTCCCACACGTTTTTCAAAATCTTTCAACATAAGGTGCATAGAAACTTGTATTAATGTTTGGAAGTTATTGGTTCCCCACTGCGAAAGATTGAAAAATTAATACCTTTTTCTAGACCATGTATTTCTAAACTGGAGTAGGAAAAGTTGTACATTTTTGATATCGTTTACTGTGTTACTTTATCTTAGATCTAGTGCAGAGAACGGAATAAATAGATAAATACTTGGAGACATATGAAAGTCATGTCAGACAAGTTTCATCGTAAAATTGAAATTTCATTACCACGGTGAATGTACTAAATGAACTTGATTGGCCAGTGAAACCTTGCAGTCTGCATTTGAAATAACGGGGAGCTTTTAAAAATGAGCCATGCTCTGTGAAAAGGGAACTTAATACAACTGCGAAAATATCGACCCAGGTCAGCCTGCGCAACCCGCGCAGGCTGACCTGAGTCAAAATTTTTCGCTATTTGTCAACTTTCTGTAGGTCAAAGGACCAGTCTGTTGTTAGATAAAATTGATTTTATGGATCATAATTATGTGATTGGTACAATGCATCACGGAGATGCATTTAGCCCCCTTTTGCCAGAGCATGGCTCAAATAGTAATGACCAATCAGAATTGACCAGAGATTCTATGTTCTGTTCAAACGTTTGTTGCTGACTTTCATGACCGTCTATAAGCAATGCAATGCCTACTTAAAAGTCCAGCCCAGGAAGATGGCAAATTGAGGTTCCGACGTGATATTATTGATATACTGTAGAACATGGGGTAAAATACAATTTAAACAAACACTCTTTACTTTGTTTGCAGGGCAGTCCGAGCCGACATCTTATCGTGTGAGCATGTCGATATTCTCCGGACTCCCAGATCCGGTGTGGGTGATACACGGAAATCTGGCTATTGATCTACCGACACGTGATACAACATTGTCTTCAGTTTTGGGATATAGTGGATTTATTATTGAAAAATACCGAGGTAAGAATTCATAGACGCATTATCCAAAGGTCCCCCACAATAAATATTTCTATAAGTTGACTAGAGTTGTGCTCCTGGTTTATCAGATTGACTTAAATACTAGGCCTTCATGCTAGGCTGACATTATGTCTGCAATAGGCCAAAGCGCTGAAATCGTAGGCGTTATTTATTGATATTGCGAACGCATAGATCAAGATCAGACTTTACCGAACGTGCAGTCTTATCAGATTACTGTCCTTTTTCCATTCAATCTAGATTTAAAATAAAGTAGTGGATTGTATTTGCAGCTGTTGAAATTAGTCGTTTTAGCTCTACTGGCAGACAGCGAGCAGAGCTTACGGCATAACGTGTTTTCCGTCGTTCGTCGGTCCGTCTGGCCGTCCGTCCATTAGTCTTTTTCTAGATTACGCGATAAAGTCTGCATATGTGGTTAGATTTTCATGAAACTTGCACAGTTTATTTATATTATCAAAAGATTGAAGTTTATTGCTTTGGATAAAAAGGATTTAATTATTATTTAGGGAAAAGTAGTCATTTATAGTTAAAAATTTACATTTCTTGTTTACGCGATAGAGTTTGTTTTTTGGTCAGATTTTCGTGAAACTCGCACAGTTTGTTTACAGCATCAATAGCTTGAACCCTATTGATTTGGAAAAAAACATTTAATTACTAGTTAGGGAAAAGTAGCTATTTAAAGTTAAAAATTTACGTGTGTTGTCTACACGATTAGGTCCACACTTGTGATTCGATTTCCATGAAACTTGCACAGTCATTTTATATCATCAATAGCTTGAACCCTATTGATCTTGAAAAAAAAAAAAAAATCCGATAGTTTGTAACATAGGGGTCCGTAGTTTGACTCCTGTCACCCATAGATTAAAACAAGGGATTTAACTGTATGCAGCACGTTACTCGCCCCCGGTTACAAAAAAACAACGTATCTTTTCTACCCCATCAGTTATTCTCCTAATTTTTTCTACAGCTGAGAGCTAAAACATTTTTCTATCAGAAAAACACAACTGTTTGTAAGTGGCTAATGCGGTCTGGCTGATACATTTTGCTCGAACTTGTAAACTCGCTCAAAACTCTTCGCCATTGACACGGGTTCGTACATTCGATACTGATGTTCGCGCATATAAACCAATGAAATTTCTCGTTCCAAACAGTGTCACCGTACTGGCACGTGACAAAAAGGTGTGAGCAGCTGTACGAAATTTCATTGGTTGAATTCACGACTGTTAGTACATATCAACCGATAAAATTTCTCGTTCCAAACAACGTCACATGACAGAAGATGGCTGCAGCTGTTCGAAATAAGAACGTGGATCACAAATTCAACGAATTCTGAGGCGTTTCGTCGTTATTGAAGATAAAGACTATAGGTCAGTAGTATTTTTAAACATGTTTAAAGGGTGGGTGCCGCTAATGCTGCGTTTCATTGGATCTAAAGTGCATTTTATATCTTGAAAACGGATGTACGAACCCGTGTCAATGGCGCAGATTTTTGAGCGAGTTTACAAGTTCGAGCGAATGTATCAGCCAGACTGCATTAGCCACTTACAAACAGTTGTGTTTTTCTGGTAGAAAAATGTTTTAGCTCTCAGCTGTAGAAAAAAATAGGAGAATAACTGATGGGGTAGAAAAGATACGTTGTTTTTTGTAACCGGGGGCGAGTAACGGACTGCATACAGTTAAATCCCTTGTTTATAATTTATAGTCTATGGGTGTCAGGAATCAAACTACGGACCCCTATGGTTTGTAAGGGAAAAGTGGCCATTTGAAGTTTAAAATTTACATTTCTCGTTTACGCGATAACGTCTACATTTTTGATCCAGTTCTTTTGAAACTTGCACAGATCATTTGTATCATCAAGGGATTACTCCCTATTCAGGATTGAAGAAAATCAAGGAATCTCTTTGGGAAAAGCGGCCGTTTGATGACTTAGAGTTGTTTACTCAACACTGTAGAGATTATTGATCACATTTCTTTGAAACTTGCAGGGATTGTTTCATAAAATAAGTACTGAAAGCCTATCAAATTTAGCTGGATTATAAACAATTGATTTTGAGAAATTTAATTTCAATTGTTTCACTATGTGTTCAATTTACCATGCCTACATAATGATATATGCTAGAAAATAAGCACACATCACTGCCAGTAGAGCAATTCAGGCACTCAAAGGCCTCTAGTTATGAATTTGGACCATAAAGAGCTAAACGTTTAAAAAAAAAGAACTTAAAACAAAAATGAATAAGATAGTTATAGATATACGCCATGTTCTGGTAAAGGGGGCTTAATACATCTCCGTCATCCATTATACCAAGCAAGTCATCACATAATTATAAAGTTATAAAAATCCATTCAGTCTATCGACTGACTGAATTTTAAGGTAGAATGGTCCTTGGATATGCAAAAAATTTAAGAATAACAAAAAGTTTCGAACCATGTCAGCTTGCGCGAACTGCGCAGGCTGACATGGTTCGAAACTTTTTGCAGATGCATTAAGCCCCTTTTTCAAAAAGCATAACTCATTCTAACTAATTTTTTTTTTTTTCTGTAGGTTCGCAAAAGGTGGGTATGTGGATCGTAGGCCGGTGTTCGAAACCTTCGCTGGAAACAGACCTTCTGGATAAAGTTAAAGGACGTGTACCAATCAGATATCAAATTCCGTTATCGGAAAACTTAATACTTGCTGTTAGACAAAGCATAAACAGTTGTGCCAACCAAAATTAGATGCATATCGTTATTTTCCGAAATAATAGAAACTATAACTTTTATTAAAACTATAAAACTGTAAGTGTCGCTTTCATTATTTTTGCTTTTATTATTTATAGTTATGTGGTTAAGTTGTTTAAAGCTAAATATCTAAACTCAACCTATATTAACCCTTAAGCTGCTAAGTGCGACTCACTGACCTTTTGCGGACAGTGTAGATCAAGATCAGACTGCACAGAACGTGCAGTCTGATCTTTGATCTACACTGTCCGATATGGACATAATCTCCCTCAAAAAATACCTTAGATATAGCAAAATTTGGGTTTTTACTATCGGCTTAAAAGTTTCATTCCGCTTATTTTCCAGGATAAGGGTTAAGGGTAAAAACTAAAAAACATAATCAGGTGAAAGTTAGAAAGATCTTTTGGGCTAGACTAAATACATGTTAGTAGAAGGTACAGATCAAAGATCAGACTCCACATTCTGATCTTAATCTATGCCGTCCGAAAACGTTTTTAATCGCAATCTGACCCTACCTTAATTATAAATTGACCGAGTGAGGTTGAGATAATTTCTGTCTGGTAAAACCATTTGGTTTGTAAAGAAGCGGTTTGTACTATTGGATAATGCACAAAGTTACCACAGGTTGATTTACATAAATGCATTATACATGTAAATGAACTGCTGCATGATAACTGAGAATTAACCTTTATTACCTACTGGTAAATATAAGAATTTATTTCATGCTTTCCGGTAGGTTATCGAGAAATAACGGTGAAATATTTTTCGATATTTCATGGTTACGACCAGTGAAAAATAACGATTTTTACATTTTAACTCTTCAATTCAAGGCGGAAACAGTTGTTCCCGCGCACTAGTAACCTAGGTAAAGATGGAAATATGATGTAATTTACCCTGCATTTCTCGCGCTTGACGTAATACTGTAATGCGTTGCTATGCGGAGGGGGTATGCCACGGGGAATAACCGAAAAGAACTGTTCTGGATTTTGAAGTAAGTTCCTCCCAAAAAGGATTGAAAGCATGAAATAAATAGAATATTTGTTCTTTTTTTTTTTCGGTGAAAGATCGAAATTTATTTCATCAAGTGAACATCATCGGTAATACTTTCACTCGTGGCGATCTTTCACCGAAAAAAAAAACCAAATATCCTCTATTTCTTGGGTCCATATTCACAACCATTCTTAATCGTTTAACTACTGAATAATTGAAACGAAAATTTCCTCTCAATAGTAAAAACCGAGTCGCGCTTCACAGCATTGGCTTGAAACATTGACCATATTCTCAAATAATTCAATATTAGTTTTTTTCATGAGCATTGGCGAGTTCTGATTGGCCGAAAAAAAATCATAGCTCCATGAAAAAAAAATTAAGCAGTGCCAGAACTACTTTTGCAGTCAAACTAATGTAAACAAACATGTATACGAGATTCCATGATGTTTTTCTGTCTGATTTTATATCCAGTCCGAATTTCAAATTGCTAGCTAAATAGAGAATAGATGGTTGGTGTCTTGGATGGATTAAGTTTATCGGGAAAGGCGGAGGAATTTATCTGGTGAGCCGAAGGCGAACCGGATAAATTTCGGAGCCGAGCCCGATAAACTTAACCCATGCAAGACACCATCTATCTATTCTATTTATCCTGTCAATCAATGTAACGGAACAAAACAAACAAACGAAAAAAAAAACATTGATAAAGACCGTACCTTTCATAAATTTCCGGAGCCGAGCCTGATAGGCTTTCCCAATCCAAGATACCACCTGTCTATTTCATTTATCCTTTTTCTCAATTATAATCTAAAGTCCAACTAAATTGAACTTTCCGCTCGAAATAAGGCACATCGACATCTTACTCACTAGATCTATAAGAAATTTTAAAAAAATGAAGAACCGTGTTTACAAAGCCCTCTGAATATGCAGCTGCAATAATGATGTCATGAATGATAGTGGCTATGTCATACTTATCAAACGTGACGTAGGCCCTATATCCGCAGAAAATATTGTGGCGAAGAAGACAATGTGTTTTAACAAAAAAGACCATTAAACGAGCAAAAGTATTCGCTAGCGATTAATTCATTTATTTTGGCAGTAAGCCGCTTGGTTGAAAATAGTCCCAGTTAGCAGTCACGTGACCAACTGACGGATAACAAAAAAAAAAAATATACGGCACCCTGTTATCGGGTCGAAATTAAAGAAGGTGACAGGATGAATTTATTTTCTCTGAACATTGAAAAAAATATCCAACAGTAAATTCAAAGAGAGAGCTTAAACTCATTGTCACTTTGCTGGGTCTTAACAAACTTATTTTCAACTTACTTCTAGCGTATTGAACTTCTAATAATAACTCTACTAAATATGCCACTGTTCAATACTATAATGACGTCATTATTACGTCATGAACGAGCAGATTTACCGCGCTATGAATTTTCAATGAAATGGACATTAAATAAATACGCAATGTTGGATTTACAAAAAAAAAAGCAGTTAGAGTAAAATTTAAGTGCATATTTGTTGTCGCGGTTTCATACAGTGTGATTAGGGTTGGTTTTTTTTTTTCATACCTCCACGAAAACAAACAATGTTCTCTTCATTCCTTAAGAATTTCTAAATTTGAAAATAACACCAAATGGTTTAGCCAATCAGAAGTTGTGTTACTTTCTAAAGCCAGAATAGAAATAAAAAGTGAATCTAAGAATGGTTGGTGGATACGGGCTTGTAATATTGACAATAACAAAGTAAAGTTATAATAAATATTGTGCCTTGTTCCCAGGCTTTCATGTTGTTTGCATTTCGTTCTCTCGGCCAATTTAAAGTATTTCTAGCATAATAATCTAAGTTAAAAGTATACTCAGTTCCATAAATAAGTGTGCACTTAATTTTCTTTTATTTCTCGTCGCATGTTTTACTGAAGACTAAAGTTAGGTTTTTCTTAAAAGTTCTTGTAATTTTTCAATCAATATCTTGTATGGCCACCTCTGCTGTCGATACAGGCAATTATTCGACGTCGCATAGACCTTACATAACGTAAAATCATTGCATCAGGAATGTTATTCCATTCCTGAAGGAGAGCGGTGGCCAAAACGTAACTTTAATGTTACCTTAGTGTTTGAGTACTTTTGCAACTTTGATTTTAGTACCACCTTCATTTAAACTGCAAAAACCTAACTTAAACTTTCTGTTAGTCAAAATCTGATTAGCCTGGCATTTTCTACAGACTCTGAACTAAAGTATGATACCAAATTTGTTGGTCTTCAGTAAAACATGCGACGAGAAATAAAAGAAAATTAAGTGCACACTTATTTATGGAACTGAGTATATTCTGGTTTTGCGTCAGGCAGCCAGTCTTAAATTCGAGGTAAACTATTGTATTTACCTCTGAGAGTGTCAAGACAAAAAAAAGGGGGGAAAAAGTCAATGCAATTTTCAAAATTTATTAAGCATAAAAAATAAATAGGCTTTTCAAGTCTCGTTCCTTTAATTAATCGCGATATTTGCTCCAACTCCCAGAAAGCCAGCAAACACTGTGTACGGGCCCCTGTCAGCTCGTCGAGGGTCAAGGATCCGGCTTCCGCTGTCGTCGACGTTTCTTGCTCTGGTGCGGCCGCTTTTCTGAGACCAAGTCTGATCATTGTCCAGTCGGTAAAAATGATAGTCTTCACCCGGCCAGATAAACAGTGCTATTAGACATTGTTGTCCTGCATCCGGTCTGTCTAAAGGTGTCAATCCATCACGTACACACGCGTTGTATACATCGTTCGCTTCTCGGCGTGTGAATTTACGACCGGAACCGCGGCCTGAAAGTATACACATTTAGAGTCCTTTGACTCTTTACCAAACGACAAAAAATCACACTGGTCCAAATTGAAAGCCGTTGCAGACGATAAATTAAATGCGGCTCAATTGATGAAACCTTACTTCAAAAGGGTAGAAAACCTTGGGGGAATAGGAGAAAATGCTGGTTACCAGCATTTTCTCCTTTTCCCACAAGGTTTTCAAAAGGCTTCAAAAGGCTTCTGATTACCAGCATTTTCTCCTTTTCCCACAAGGTTTTCAAAAGGCTTCTACCCAGGGTCGATAAAATTCGGGATTGTGTGGTAAAGGGTTGACAATGAACAGTTTCATGTGATTGAAGCCTTCAAAGTACATAGATGAAGTCTTAACCAGATGACAAAATTCTAGAGATGTCCAAATTCAAAGATATTACAGACGACGAATTAAATGTGAGTCAAATGAAAGAAATTGTCTGTTAACGAGTAGGAAACTTTGTAGAAAAAGGAGAAAATACTGGTAACCAGCATTTCTCCTTCTCCCACAATGCTTTCAAAACTTTAATTCTAAGAGCTGTTTAATATTCTGGGTTGTTTGGTCAATGAATTATCGGAAATACTAAGACAGGCAAAATAGTAATATTAATTAAAACGATACATTTATACAGATGGGAGCAAAATATACACACAAATGCAGCAAAATAGACATGTAAACAAAGAGATAATATAGAAAAGCAGGGATTACCACTGAAAAAGAATGATTGAGTGAGGAAACACTAAAAGACGGACAGACGATATAGAAGCGATGTATTCAGAGAAACAAAGCAATATTTTGTCAAATTACTGCAAACAGCAGTTCAACGAGGATACACAGGAATATTGTGAGTAACAGAAAGTTTGAAATGCCAAGCACATAAAAACAGGTATTCTGTGTCCTTGACTTGTGAAAGACTAGTCTGGCTAGCTCAGTTGGTAGAGCGTAGGAATCATGAACGTGATGTTTCGGGTCACTTGAGGGTATGATTTCGATTCCCATGGTTGGCCATCTAAAATTACTAATAGTCTTTCGGATGAGACGTTAAACAGAGATCCCGTGTGACGGTGCTATACACCGAGCACGTTAAAGAACCAGGCAAAACTTAGGATAGGTCTCGTCCTGTATCTGCAATGTCCCCCATAACAATACTGACAGCCTTCAGGCCGGGGAGTCGCCCATATGGGTAACCGGTGGCGACGATAAATAAACGCAAATTCAATCATTTGACTTTAGACTTAAGGCTTTAAAACATGACAAAAATGTACATGTAGACTTGTTCGAAATGAAAGCATTAGCAGACAACAATTTAAATGTAGTTAAAATTATCGGTTTTGTCTGTGAAAGGGTAGACAACATTGTGTGAAAAGAAGAAAATGCTGGTAACCAGTATTTTCTCCTTTTACCACAATGTTTTCAAAAGCTTTCTACAACAGAATCGTTCAAAGTATGGGTTGTGTGGTAAAGGTTTAAAGAGATAAGGGCAGATCCCCGGATGGTCTGTCAAGTCGCATCATTCATTGGAGCAATTTGTTGCATTTAATGTTCATTTCTAGTGTTTGATTCCAGTTCATGCATGTAAGAAAGTGACACTTACACAATGAAATTTATTTGTTGTTATATTCATCTAACTTTTTCCACTGAACCAAAAATGCGTTAGGTAAACAGACTAAAGTTTAGGCGAACAAAAATAACTCATTATAATCGACGAAAATTCAGAAACCTCCGGATTGAAAGTAACGTTATTTGCATATACGACAAACTCAGTGTGAGCCAATTGATTGGATTTGCCACTGAAAGGGAAGAAAACATTACCGAAAAAGGCAAAAATGACGGTAACTGGCAATTTCCCTAATTACAACAATTTTTTCAAAAGAAATCCTTTTAAGAGTCGCTAAAGCACGGCCGTGTTTGATAAAAGGTTATCCCAAGTTTTAACGACCCTGAAGAAGAAAGCTTTTGAAAACATAGTGGAAAAAGGAGAAAATGCTGGTAACCAGCATTTTCTCCTTTTCCCACAATGTTTTCTACCCTATCAAAGATAGAAATCATGACTTGAGCTACATTTATGTTGTTGTCTGCAAATGCTTTCATTTTGGGCGAGACCAAAATTTCGTCGTTTGGTAAAGAGTTAAAGCACTGTATAAGCCAAGCCGACATAATCAGTCTAGAATAAAACCCAGATAAATGCGATTTCGTGGTTTCTTTTGTCTATAGTGATTGAGCAAAGCGGACAGTGTAGATCAAAGATCAGACTGCACGTTTTGTGCAGTCTGATCTTGATTTACACTGGCCGCAAAGGCAACTACAGTCGTGAAAGACGCTTAAAAGGTTAAACATTACAAAATGATATTATGGTGTGGTAGAATTCATACCCGGTTGAGCAAAAGTGTTTGTCTGTCTGTTTGTGGCGTAGTTATAGCAGTTATTACTGGATTGAACCGCACCATAGTTCCAGTTTGCCGGCTCAAATCTCGTCCCACAGATTCCTCCAACTTGTCGTTTCCTTCTCTTTTTCTTTTCTTCTGTTGAGATCTTAATACTGAAAACAGCTTTTGTTGGCACCTTCCAAGTAAAAAAGAAAACGTTTAAACTCTTCCCAATCCATAAAGCCCTAAACCTTTTCCAAACAATTACGTGTTCGTCTGCCTTTAGATTAGATTTAGACAAGTTCTTTTGTTTCTTTTTTTCGTCTCGTAAAAAGTTAAGCAGCTAACAAGCGCGGATCAATTATTATGCTTTTGCGGAAAGTGTAGATCAAGATCAGACCGCAGTTACATGCAGTCTAATCTTGGTTATACACTGTCCCTTACGGCGAGACTGATTTTTCTTCCACCGAAAAAATAAAGGTTTGGAAGTTGCAATATTTGGGTATACAGTATTTGTTGGGAAGTGTCTATTCAATATTTCTCTAAAAAGACCGCTTAATACATCTGCAAAAAGTATCGACCCAGGTCAGCGTGCAAAGTCCGTGCAGGTTGACCTGGGCCGAAACTTTTTGCTTTTAGTAAATTTTCTGCATGTCAAAAGACAGTCTACCTCAGAATTCAGGCGGCTGTTAGACCAAATGGGTGTTATGGATTCATAACTATAAGATGTATTGCTTGGTATAAAGCGTCACGGAGATGCATTAAACCCTCTTTTGCCAGAGTATGGCTCCTAAGTATCTTTAGCAGACTGCGTCGATCAAGATCAGACACGGTAGACAGGAACTGTTCTTTATCATATTGTTATTCTGATTCTTAAGAATGTTCTCAGTTCAAATTTAAAAGTTTTTTTTAATTGGCTTTAAATAAAATGGTTTAGCCAAATAGAAATTGTGTTAATTTTTAAATCTTCAATTTGACAAATTGTAAAATGTTTGGTGAACGCAGAGAATGTAAAACGTGCAGTTTGCTCTTGAATCTACACCGTTCAGTACGACGAGGATGTGCCGTCGAAGAAAACTTTGAAATCACAGAATCTTGGATTCGATTGTTTCCTAAAAATTCTCATTTTATTTATTTAAGCAGTTTCGGAGTTAACTTCAATTCTATCTAAATAGGGGCGAAGAGAAGGCCATTTCTATCTAAATGGGGACAAGAGAGGTTTTCGAACTTTACGTGCTGCAGCTATTACCATGCGCACGTTATAATTGGCATGCAACACACGAAAAGGGGCATTCGGACATTTGCGTAAAGTGTCGTCTCGATCAGCCTGCGCAGGCTAATCCGAGACGGCACTTTACGACTATATTAGATTTTGTCCTACAGTAGACTTGTGCAAAACAGAAAATTACATAAAAACGGTAAGTGTCGTTTGGGATTAGTCTGCGCGGATTGCGCAGGCTGATCCGAGACGACACTTTACGCAAATGTCCGAACGCCCCTTTTCACGTGTTGCAGGCCATATCATTTTATGTCTAGGTTGACAACGGACATGTCAACGTTACGTCCAGGACGTGTCAGAAATGTCAAACAAATGTACAGAAAATTGTAGCTCTGGTCATTCTCGACCGTATAACTAATTGCCTTAGCTAGAAGGTTATATAATATCGAACATGGAAAAGGAGACAAAAAAAAAAGTTAAGAAGATGCCTAGATTATTGAGCAAATCTGAATTTTACACAGGGCTACATGGGGTGTTGTATGGGGACTGGAGACTAAAAAAATAAAAAGTAATAAAAAAACAGGTTTATAAATTATATTCTAATCTTACGCAGAGATCGTCCTATGTTTAGTGTGTTATTATCCCCCGCCGAAGGCGGAGGGATATAGTTTTAGCGTTGTCCGTCCGTCCGCCCTTCCGCCCGTCCTTCCGTCCGTCCGTCCGTCCGTCTGTCAGTCTGTCCGTCCGTCCGCCTGTCAGTCTGGGAGAATATCTCCAATACCATTGGACGGAGTTTCGTGAAACTTTATACATGTATACAATAACCCATTCCGCCGATACACTTTTTTTTTTTTTGATTCGATGAAAAATGTCCGACTGGTAGCGATTTTAAGTTACGCGGTGAAGTAAATTTTTCGGCGGGGGATATCATTTCAACGAAATTGCTTGTTCTGGCAAATATTACGTAAAATTGGAATAATCTGGGACCGTTTTGACTAGTTTTTAGGCAACAAAACGTCTGATTGGCTGAGCCAAGTGTTTTAGCTCATCAGAAATTATATTTCTCTCTAACTCCAAAATTATTGGTAGATGCGGACCCTAGATCTGCATTTGCTCTATTGTATGGTAGGCCTACTGTGTGAACACGTCAATTTCTTTGTTATACCTTACCAAACAGTCTCGAGTTAAACTTTCCTGACAGAATAGGCATTTCGAAAACATTGAAAGGAAAGGAGAGAATGTTGGAGACCAGCAGTGTTTTCTGCCCTTTAAAAGACAAATCCAACAATGTCACCATGTTTATTGTCGTCTGCAAATGAGCCATGCTCTGGCAAAAGGGGGCTTAATGCATCTCCGTGATACATAATGCCAGAGAAGCCATCATATAATTATGGATCCATAACGGCTACTTTTTTAAACAATCGACTTAATCACGAGGTAGAGTGGTCCTTGGTCATATAGAAAATTGGCCAATAGCGAAAAGTTTCGGCCCAGGTCAGCCTGCGCGGACTGCGCAGGCTGACCTGGGTCGATACTTTTCGCAGATGCATTAAGCCCCCTTTTCACAGAGCATGGCTCAAATGTTTCATTCGTACCGCGCAGGCTGACATGAATCGATACTTTTTGCAAATGTATTAAGCCCCCTCCTCACAGAGCATGACTCACATGTAGATTCTTGTCTTGTATAAATATCATGTTCCTTGTGGGACGATTTAAAAGGCAGGAATGTCAATGTGTTTTAACTTCTGCTACATTAATGAAAACTTAAATAGACCTAGAAACAAAAAGAAAAGCAAAAACTATCATCCGTCATGATTTGCACATAAACTGTTGTTTTCACTTCGTTTAATTGCTTGTCTTACACAGATCCATGTGATTTAACAAGTCCAACAAACCATTTTTTGATTGACATGGTCGTTAATTATGATTCAAGCGTCTTCTCTTTGTCCCTGTTCATGGTTTGATGTACTGAACATTTATTTTACCATAGATGTTAAAATACTTGCCCTGATGTTAGACGTTTCCGGGGTTCATTTTTTATGATACAGGTCTCGCTGACGAAAAAACCTTTTTCTATAATATACACTGCCGAAACGCACAAACTTTGTGCTGAGACTTTGTTCAATGCTCAAAGAAAAAGAATTAAAAAAGAGGAAGAAAAGATATAGAAACCATGCTCTGTGAAAAGGGAGCACGATGCATTAGCAAGAAGTATGGACCCAGGTCAGACTGCGTCGTCCGCGCAGGCTGACCTGGGTCGAAACCGTTTGTTATTGGCCAATTTTCGGCCTGTCAAAGGACAAGTATACCTAAGAATTCAATCAGTTGTTATAGAAAACGGATTATATGGATCTATAATTATGTGATAATTTGCTTGGCATCAAACACCACGGAGATGGATCAATTCCCATTTTGCTGAAGCATGGCTCATACATATCTTTAAAGCGTATCTTGACTGTTAAAGGCGCGAACAGCAGGAATAAATCTATATGAGCCATGCTCTGGCAAAAAGGTGGCTTAAAATGCATCTCCGTCATGCATTATACCAAGCAAGCCATCACATAGTTATGGATCCATAATAGCCACTTTGTTTTGACAACCGACTTAATCGTGAGGTAGACTCGTCCTTGGACATACAGAAAATCGACCAATAGCGAAAAGTTTCGGCCCAGGTCAGCCTGCGCGGACTGCGCAGGCTTACCTGGGTCGATACTTTTCGCAGATGCATTAAGCCCCCTTTTCATAGAGCATGGCTCATATTTAAAACGTAAGATAACCTCATGAAAGACGGGACAATTGTAAGCATTTTTATTTAAGATGTTTTCATGTTTTTATAATGACACAGACAGATAAAGGTCTCGTATAGTTCATTTTTGTTCTTGCATAGTTTAACATTACCAAAAAATCCAGTTTTTTCAACGACCTCGAGGATGAAAGAATTGGAGACCGTCGTAGGTACAGGAGAAAATGTTGGTAAACAGCATTTTTCTCTTATTCCTACAATGTGTTCTAGCCCTGTATAGACAAACCCCCAACATTATAGCATTTCATATGTCGTCTACAACTGCTTTCATTATAGATGACCTTAAAGTCCTATCGCCTTGTGAAAAGTTGAACAAAATTCATTTCATTGGTGAAATAGATGCTACCAAATTAAAATCACCTCTTCCCCAATATTAGAGCCGATACTTACATGTCCATATATACAAGATCTGACGTGACTCATGGCCTGTTTGGACAACATTTTAGCGGGACCCGACTGTAACAGCAGAGTCTCCAGTTGTCTATTGGTGTGACGGCCAACGGTCTTCCAGGCACTTTGTCCAAAGGCATTTCGAGCCTGTACGGTGAATCCACGGTATCCCAGACCTCTGAACATTCTGTGAGACAAAATATAATGTAAGAAATATCATTCTTTTTGCATGACAATAAAATTAAACACTTGCACATATCAAAAAAAAAAAAAAATTGCACAGGGCCAATTAAATGTATTTTAACCCTTATCCTGCTAAATAAGTGAAATAAACTTTCAAGCCGATAGTAAAACCTCGAAAAATACGGTTTCAAACTTACTTTTTGGAGAAAAATATCTCCTTATCGGACAGTGTAGATCAAAGATCAGACTGCACTTTCCGTGCAGTCTGATCTTGATCTATACTGTCCGCAAAAGGTAATTGAGTCCCGGTTAGCAGCTTACGGGTTAAATCATGCGGATTGGCATCAAAGTTTTTATCTCAATACCGTTAATTTTCATATTTTTGATGACATTTTATATATTGTAGGATCTTTCTCTCTTTTTTTTCATTTCTTAGCACATTCACAGGAGAATTTAGTGTTTGTATAGACATGTGTTCTGATTTTTCTGGGTAGTTCCACTGACAGCTTACTTTTCTCTCTTTCTCCCTCTCTCTCTTTCAAAAGGTCATACAAGTAGTTTAAAAAGGCTTTCGAGTCTTTAGTCAAGAAAACCTGGTTTGAACACATCTTGCATTTCTGGTCAATTGGAACTGTCCTTAGACATTGCCAAGTTTAGAGCCAGGAGAGACATAATTATATAAGTGAGGGTTTGTCGTAACATTATTGAAAATCATTAAAACCAGGGTTCTTAAAGAACATTCACGACAATATTCAAGTCTCTTTTTCTGCCTTTTTAATTTGTCTTTTTTATATACTTTTCTCGCACTGCAATAGCAACTATAAATGTGCATGCATCATTGTATGGCGGGGGAGGGTAACGGCATTGTAGAACCACAAATCATAGCAATTGGTACAGATCCATATTCGAACTAAAACTTTTGTTTAGTCTGATCTTCATTCTGAATAAACCGTAAAATTATTCATATATGGCTTGCAACACGCGAAAAGGGGCATTCAGACATTTGCGTAAAGTGTCGTCTCGGATCAGCCTGCGCAGTCCGCGCAGGCTAATCCGACACGGCACTTTACGACTACATTAGATTTTGTGCTACAGCAGACTTGTGCAAAACAGAAAATTACATAAAAACGGAAAGTGTCGTTTCGGATTAGCCGGCGCGGACTGCGCAGGCTGATCCGAGACGATACTTTACGCAAATGTCCGAATGCCCCTTTTCGCGTGTTGCAGGCCATATGGAGTCTTTTCAAGATAGATTTGAGCCATGCTCTTGTAAGAAGGGGGTTTAATGCACTTCCGTAAGCAAGGCATCAGATAATTTTGGATCTACAAAACGGGACCTGGTTACCTGGATGGAGGTCCCTGATTGACAGCATGCGCCACTTGACGGTACAGATGGTGTTTGGAGTCGATGTTCCATCCTGGATCGTCCCGGCCGGAAAACATGTTTAACTTGACATGGTAGGATATACCTGCAACAAACAAACTTTCTGCATATTTGTTGTTTTATCCAGTATAAACAAAATAAAATTATTAAAGAAACTTCTGTATGTATAAAGACGGCGCTCTAGAAAAAACAGGTTTTAATGCATCGTTGTAACGCAAAATACCAAGCAAATTATTGCAGTTGGAGCAAGTGGTAGAAAGATCCTTTGGCAGCAGAAAATTTACCAATACAAAAGGTTTTGATTCAAGTCAGCTTGCAAGGACTGTGCAAGCCTTCGTATGTCGATACTTTTTGCAAATGCATAAAACAACCCCTCTCACAGAATATGTCTTAAATTTTTGGCATTTTTCATTGTCCGTACAGAAAAAAGGTAGTTTTGCAAGCTGTTGTCATATAGCGAAGGCTCACTTGGTAGCCTTGGTTCATATTACACGACACGATTTATTAGACTATACACTGGTTTTTATTAAGATTTGAATATGACTTTACACGAAACTTTGAGAGCGATTGTATCTTAAGAACTACGAATTATCTTCTTTCTGTAGGATATTTGCCCGATATTTATCAAGGTCACATCTCATGACAATAAGATAAAGCTGCCTTTGCAGTGGCATATTGTCCTAACTGTGTTATGCTGACATAGATACTTTGTACATGTTAGGTCAGCCTGTCAAAACGTCACCGAAGAGATAAGACTCTTTATATAAGATGTCTTCTAAACACCTGAGATAGGACTAAAACCCGCCCAAGATAATTCGAAAGTAGCTGCATGTTGCACCAAGACTTTCGTTCATAAACATTTGAATAAATTTGTATTTCAAGTCAGAAAACAAGAACCAGACGATGCAATTCCTGGATTCCAAGGTAAATTTTCCTTGCAAGATAAGATTGTGTGTTCTCTACAGTCTGATGTCGATTCTAAATCAAAAGAACAGTGCGGAATGCGTCCTTTGGTGCGTTCAAACATAAAGGTACAACGATGGTCCATGAGATCATTACATAAATGCCTCAGTGGGTATCATGTGCTTAATGAATTCCAAATCTATAAGCTGTAACTTGTGTTTGACGGAAATCCATAAGCTTAGCAAACCATAGCCACTAAATTTGTTATGATTTCCCCACAATATGAACCCTGTCGTGTCGCAGTAAAGTACCATGCACAGACCAGATTTAAAAAAAAAAAAAAATAAATGTCTCCATCTTTTCCTATGTAACTTTTTCTTTACGGTTATTGACCCATCAAAGCTTGTATTGAATTTTTATCCAGGCCTAGCCTTATCAAATCTCATTCTTTATTGTAAATTAAGCTTCACGACATAGAACCAGCCGATTCGTTTTGACATTACTATGGGATGTTCAAATTTTAATATAATGAAAGACCGCAACAATTTGAATGTGAATAACGAAAAGTCAACCTTTTTTAAAATCGTCTAAATTGTGTTTTTATTCGATAAAGAATATTAATTAAAGTGAAAAAAAGTGTACCGTAACCGTAAAAGAAGTAGCCTAAAAAAAATTTTCATTTACATTATTTCTAATCGTTCCTGTCTGTGACAAACAACGTAGCTACATTAAATACGTGACTTTACTCTTTAACTCATTACCAAACGACAATATTTTAGGTTTGTCCAAATCGAAAGCATTTGCAGACGACAAAATAAAAGTGACTGAAAATTTGAAATTTGTTTTGTGAAGGGTAGAGAACATTGTGGGAAAAGGAGAAAATGCTGGTTACCAGCATTTTCTCCTTTTTCCACAATGTTTTCTAAAGGCTTCTTTCTCAGGGTCGTCAAAAGTAGGGATTGTGTGGTAATGGGTTAAGCTTGTGGATTCCAAATTCGACTAAAATCGAATGAAAATAGAAGGTATTGAAGAACACGTAAAAAAAGAAACCAAGGTGCTTGCAAACAAGACGCACGCTATTCAAAGATCAAGCCGGTTTAACTACTGGACGAAAACAATAAGTTCATAATGTTTACCCAGATTCGTCACGTCGGTAACAAAACTAGTTTCGTATTAAAGATTGTTTTGATAATTTTCTCACAACTCAAAAATGGCCCGATTGCAACCGCACTTGTAGTTGTATGTTAAGTAGGATATATTAGTCCAAACAATAGTAAGATAAGCGTTACTCTGATACAGACCAAAACTACACTTAAAAGAAAAAGCATTGCTTATGTGGTCATCGTTCATTATTTCCATTTATTTATTTATTTTTTCTTTGAAAAAAATTTAAAATAGGTTTTGAAAAAAAATCTAAATTAAAACGTCGAATGGTCTTTCAATAGTGAATGCGTATTTTTTTTACAAATATTATCCACTCACCAACATTATAGAAGGTACCCTGCACCAAAGCCAAAACATTTATTCCGAGAACCAGGAGAACAAGTCTGCTTGACTGCACCATAGTGGGATACACTGCGTCGTGTCGGAATCCCGTCCTAACTATGTGCCGTTAACGTGCCCAACTGTTTATAATGGGGGAATACACGGTCAACGTACAGTGCAACTTCAGACAGGTTACGCTGATATATTGAGAAGCTGTCATGTGAATTTATCAGCTTTAAAGTCCAGTGTTATTATAAATGTAGACAACTATGTGCATGTAAATGCAGAAAGTTGTCCTGCATGTAACGACTCGTCCCATTTTTTTTTTTTTTTGGGAGGGGGGGGGAAAGAATTGTATCGATTTAAATTCTTTACAAACCAACCCCCGTCTTTCAAGTACTCTGAGGAAGAAGTTTTTTAAAACATTGTGGGAGAAAAGAAAATATGCTGGTAACCAGCATCTTCTTTTCCATAATCGTTTTCTACACTACCAAAAACGTATCTCACTGTTTGAGTGAGCCATATTAATTTGTCGTCTCTGCCAATGCTTTCAGTTTAAACAATTCTAAATGAGCCGCACTCTGGCAAAAGGGGGCTTAATGCATCTCCGTGATGAGTGATTTCAAGAAAGCCATCACATAAGTATGGATCCATAATAGCCACTTTTTTAAACAACCGACTTAATCATTAGGTACACCGATCCTTTCACATACAGAAAAATGACCCATAGCGAAAAGTTTCGGCCCAGGTCAGCCTGCGCGGACAGCGCAGGCTGACCTGGGTCGATACTTTTCGCAGATGCATTAAGCCCCCTTTTCACAGAGCATGGCTCAAATCTTTATGCTGCTAAATACATGTAAGTGAAATGAAATTTTCAAGCCGATATTAAAAACCAAAATTCAGCTATTTCAAAGGTATATTTAGGGAAAGATATCTTCTTGTATGACAGTATAGAACCAAGATCAGACTGCAATTTCTGTTCGATCTAATCTTGATCTACGATGTCCGCAAAAGGTTCTTAAGTCGCGCATAGCAGCCTAAGTTTATTGTTTGGTAATGAGTTAACATTTTTACTGCATGAAATGATCATCCCGCAAAACAAAAAAAAAAAAAAACGTCCTTGATACTGACGCTTTTATAGTTTTATAAATTAATAAATTAAGAAAAATATGGTTGGCGGTCTTAGAAAAGGGGTTTGAATGAATTGTCTTTGAATGAGTAATGCATTATGTCGTAAGCAAGTTGTCCCATGATATACATGTCTACCGATCCGTTTTGAGTAAAACAACGACATAACCGTGAGTTAGAATGGCATTTGATAGACAAAAACTATACAAGTAGCACAGAGTTTCGGTCCAGGTTAGCCTCCTCAGGCTGACATGAATCGATACTTTTTGCATACATATTAAACCATCTCGACAGTATAAATCATATTATTCCAATGAGCACACTCTTTATCGTCATGGCACTCTTTTAATACAGCCAGAGGTTACGTTGTAAGGACAGATTCTCTCTAGGACAACTGCCCTCAAGGATATTTGCTATCCAGACAATAGCCACTAGGACAATTACTGCCTGACCCAAGTCGGAAAACGGACATTTTCCTCTCGTATCTCTCTTTTGTCTGTATATAGTACATTAATAGCTCATTGTTGTACGGTTTTTAAACTTACTATTTTTCTATCCAGTGTGTACTTTTTTGCTGCACTTCTACTACTATGCAACGAGGTTAGAGAAATTAGACAAATAAATATATAAATAAATAAATAATCTATTTTTCATTTTCACAATATCAAGTATTCCTAAAATATGTTGTATTCGTACTCAAATGTGATTGATTAGCACTTTACATATTAAAAGAAGTGATCCTAAATTGTTACCCAATTCCTATGCTCTTAACTTGTCAGAAAGTGCAAGTATAAATCTAAACAAAATTGTTCAATTCGTTTAGTTATACCTTACGTTTGTTTGATAAACGTGTTGTGATACTGAGACCTTTGAAGTTGTGTGAAAAGACAACTGAGGTTTTTATTCAAACTATACAAAGTTTAGTCTCTTATCTAATAGAGTTTGTATATTCAGGTGCACAGTTAAAATCAAGTCCTGTCGCATTCTCTGTAACTTAAACCTACCGGCGGTTATCAATGTTGCACTCTCTCTATTGGATTAACAACACCATAAAATTGAAGCTGTTTTTATTGTATGATGTATTTTTTTTAATGTCAGCTATGCTCTGTGAAAAGAGCTGTCGACCCATGGCATACATACGCTGAAGTGACTTTCCTGGTGCTTGTATTTAATTCGAGCAGCGTGAGAAAATTTGGTATCTACACCTTTTTCTCGACAAAATATTGCAAACTATTGACATTTTATTCGAAAACGGTGAGAAAAATAAAACAAATAATTATGTAGGAGCCAGTAACTTCGTTTTTATGAATGGCGGATGAATATTACACCGTAAAATTTTGACCAATGAACTTGCAAATGAATACATACGTATACTGCGCGTGAGTTACGTCATTGTGATGTCATTATACCATATTTGGAACCGTATTTCACAGTGTGTAGATACAGATTTTTTTCCTGTCCTGTGTGATATTTTATCCGCGTGCGACTATGGAATGCCATAGCAGAAAATATTCAAGATATAAAAACACTATCAAGATATTTAAAATATTCAATCAAGATAGTCGCAATTATACCAAAATGATATATAAATTTGATATATGAAAGCAAAATTATCATATCAAAACATAAAACCACTTCAAGACAAATAAATATACTTCAAGATGTAAAAACAGCATCAACATTTTGAAAACCACACCAAGACAAATAAATATACTTCAAGATGTAAAAACAGCATCAACATTTTAAAAACCACACCAAGACTCACGTGACCAAACAAGACTCACGTGACCACAAAATCCATGACATCACTCACAGTACCACATTCTGCTCCAGTGTAGTGTGTAGGCCTAGTACATCATGGTGTCAGTGTATAGTAAGGCGTGAAATATTCGAAGTGGCCATTAAGAAAAGGCGAGATTTGACGGTAAGGATTGATACTGGTGCCCTGAATGATTTTAAAATATGAAATAAAGCCCATTTGCAAATGCGAAACTAAAAGGTCATGACCTTTCCACAGTTTACCGGAACATTGCAGAATGCAATCCTGTAGATTTAAGATCAAGTTAATTGTGAAACAACATCACGGACGTTTGAAGGGGCATCTGAAACACTCCTCCTGAGGTCTCTCATGAGATCTTGGAACTGCGAATGTCTAAAGAGCCGAGTAACTTCGTCTGGGTGGTCCATGATTAACGTTAATACGCCGAATAAAAATGACAGTGTGACTGTCAACAGTCAAGCAGCAGCTTTTCGCCAAGTGATGACGTCGTGGATTTTGTGGTCACGTGAGTCTTGATTGGTCACGTGAGTCTTGGTGTGGTTTTTAAAATGTTGATGCAGTTTTTACATCTTGAAGTATATTTATTTGTCTTGAAGTGGTTTTATGTTTTGATATGATAATTTTGCTTTCATTTATCAAATTTATATATCATTTTGGTATAATTGCGACTATCTTGATTGAATATTTTAAATATCTTGATAGTGTTTTTATATCTTGAATATTTTCTGCTATGGCATTCCATATACGACGCATGTATTTTCTCCGGAAAACTTTCATGTATATAATAAAAAGAAATATCGACTTTTTGCCGTTGATCTATTTTCTGCATGGCAAAGGATCATTCTACCCCAAGATCCAGTCGATTGTTAGAAACAATGGATTTTGTTGATCGGTGAATATGTGATGAGTTGCTTGGTGTGAATTCGCTTGGTGTAACGCATTATGGAAATTCTTTAAGCCCCCTTTTGCCAGAGAATGGCTTATATTATGTAAAACAGTAATTTAAAGCACAAGTACGTCCTCAGTGAACAACAAAATGGTCGACAGACATGTGGTCGAATAATATTATTGTTTCTTCATTTTCCATAATTTTACTATCAAATTTACAATCCTCAGCAGCTGTCCTAGAGGGCCAATGTCCGAGGCAGCAAATAACGGTTCTGTGTAATAAAATGATATGTAGGATCTGACGTGAGTGTGCATTTGACGTAGAATTTTATAAATTAAATATAGAAAAAAATTATGCTTCAAGCGACCTTTTTGCGAGCTTAATTCTTTTCGACAAGTTGAGCAGAATTTCACTTTAAAGACCACGAATGTCAGGTTATATTTGTCACATAATTGTCTGACATATATCATAGGATATGTTAAAAGATAGACCCACCTGAATACATATTTACATGAAGCCGATTCGTTTCCTTTTCACGTGTTCATCACGTAGGGCGTTAGACCCTCTACGATTTGGCTCGGACGTTTTGGCCTGAACGTTTTGACCCCAGAAGTTTTGGCCCCAAAAAGGGCAGAGTAGGATGTTTTGGCCCGAGTCGTATCATTGATAAATATTGCTGTTAATGAGTAAATTAAAGTAACAGAACATTAATGTTGTATCACGCATACATCCAGGTAGACAAAATGCGATTTTAAACTATATATTGTGCGAGCAATAGGGTTGATTTAAAAGAGTTTTTAACCATACGTTCTTGCAGAAGAAATTATTTTCATTCTGCTAATCCAGAGGCCTCTAAAACATGTTTTGTAGAAAAAGATCAACCAGCTTAAATGTGCAGTCCGAAATTTAACTACATTTACCTAACGACAAAATTTTAGACTAATCCAAATTGAAAGATAATACATTCAACACCATGAATATGGCTGAAAGGATGGAATTTGTCTATGACAGAAATGAGTGTGAAAAATACAAATGAAACTGCATGTGTCCCATTTTCTGGGCAGAACATGCATTGTAAACGGTACCGTTTTAGCCGCCGATATTACACGTTGACGTCAGGAATAGCTTCTGTATCCCAGCGTTGCGGGAGGAGGGGCTTACACAAACACAGCTAATTCCTGCACAGTCTCGGACTCTACACCATTCTGTCAGAGTATATATCACAATCCAGCCACTGTGATGTATAGTCAGACTTACACATTACCCCTAAAGTAGGCCTACGGTTTGTCGTGAAAGTCTTGGGCTCGAATTCAGACATTCTCGCTGACCCGTTGTCTAGGTGAAATATACCTTAGTGAAACTTAAATTTACGCTGGCCGATATCTTTGCAATTATTTCCGGTTTTACAGTATTTTAACGCAAAATAAATTGAGCATGCTCTGGCAAAAGGGGGCTTAATGCATCTCCGTAATCCATGATAACAAGCAAGTCATCACATAATTATGGACCCATAAAATCCGTTTTGTCTAACAACTGACTGAATCATGAGGTACATTGGTCCATGGACATGCAGAAAATTGACCAATAGCGAAAAGTTTCGGCCCAGGTCAGCCTGCGCGGACTGCGCAGGCTGACCTGGGTCGATGCTTTTCGCAGATGCATTAAGTCCCCTTTTCACAGAGCATGGCTCAATTAATGATAACCAGCAACTTTCTATGATGTCCACCGGATAATCTCGAGTGGCACAGAACAAGATTTGTAAACGACAAACCTTTGGACGCTTCATGGTTTGGGTTCGATTTCAAGGGCTGGCCAACCAAAAATAATCTTTCGGATCAGACTTTAAACCTTAACCTTGTCACCGTGTGACTGCTTACACCGAGCACTTACAAGTTGGCTTCTTTAAAAAAGAAGCCAGGAAAGGTCAACATCAATGTTTTCAAATAGTTTATTGGCTTTTAATTTCAGTATATTTTGGTACATGTAAACAAACAAGTAAAAAAGCCGCCACGTAGAAACCTCATATGTTTTACTACCTTCAGTCTGAAGGGTTGATCCGATGTTATTTTTGTGACTTGGTCTCTAGCGGAGAAACAATCACAAAAATAAAATCGGAGCTAGTCCCCGAATCGGGGGTAATGCTTTACATGACGGTTATTTGACCTTCTTGTCGCGTTTTCAAGTCGCATGATCTTGTCCAGCGGTCTTCTTTCTCTTTTTTAACGAAATTCTTCTTATTTTTTATTCTGCTTAGATTTATTTGCTAAATGAAAAATTACAATTATTTGAGGGGTCATTTGCAGCCATGGCAAATTAATATAACGAATCTTTTCTGAACTTCGTCATATAAAAATAAACCACGTCTATTTCCTGTTTCGGTTTTTTGATTTCGCTTTATTTACAAAACCATGACGAAACAGACTGTGTATCAGAACAATTTCGCAAGAAAAATGGATTTAGACAGCAAATTCTGTGGCAGTCTGCCTTTTAAACTCACCACTGTTGGAGAGGTCTGATGACCTCTCAAATAAGAAACGGTGGACAGATGTTTGGCCCCGGACAATTTGGCCTGGACGTTTTGGCCCGGCGGGAGGAGAAATCTACTCTGGATTTTGAATTGTTAGGGCTAGTATGCAATCGACGGTTTTCTTTTCTTCACGACCTAGTTCATAGTGTCAAGCATGTAATTTTGACAGGATATACATTTAGGCCTGTACCACACCATTCCGAGTATTGACGACCCTGAGAAATAAGACTTTTTGAAACATTGTGAGAAAGGGATATGTTGGTGACCACCATTTTTCTACAGTGTTTTCTAATATTTCAAACACGATTCCCATAATTTAACCACACTGAATTAGTCGTCTGAAAATATGTTGAATATGGACAAGTTCTAAATTGAGACGTTTTGTAAAGGGTTAACGGTTCTACCTATATAACCAGGCCAGTGGCCCACCTGCCACACAAGGAATAGAAAAAAAAAAAAAAACTTTAGTTTTTCTTTCAAGATTATATATGATAGAAGGACTCTTGACGGTGTTTTATTTTTGTTGACCGAAATCCATTTTACTAATTATCTAGTACTTCTCAATGGTTTCTTTGCCATTTCTGTCAATAACTTAAATCGATCACACCGCCTATAAATAGTATTTATCCAGATAGATACTATATTGTCCCTCATTTGTTATTTTGTTGGCAGTTTCATATCCAGTTAACATCACCCCATGTCATCAAACTGTCAAGACAGGTGTTAACGCGTGACGTAATATTGTCGTGTTATGGCAATTTTGTGTCTGTGTATTGAGTTTTGATGTCAAATGACGCTTCTGTCTAGAAACGTAGCCCACAGTCTTTTTTCTATACTCTCTTCAACAAAACGCATTATTTTCTGCTAGGTGGCATTCTTCAGATACACACCTATCTGATTTGGGCAGTCTGGGTACAGAACCGGACTACTTTTCAAAACGACAACCGTTACTTTGAATTTCAAAATTAAGTAAACGTTTACTCCATAAAGCGTTATACCTGGTACGATTCATTCAGCTATGGTCAGGTAGCATTTAACCTATGCATCGGCCATTTATAAAACCAGCCCCTACAGACTTGGTTAATAGCTTCGGTATAAGCCCCAACACTTCATGTTGATAAGTCTGTGGAAAAACCCTGCACGAATCTTGGTTTCCCTAAGGTCTAGATATAGATGTGCAGTAAAACAAGAGTATTTGTGAAAACTATTCTTCCCTTTTGAAATAACGATATTTTATGATGTTTGGAGCGAAAAACAGGCTATATTCTCCTACAGATGTACTGTTTATAGCCATTTTCTCCATTGCTACTTTATTAGCGGCGTCTTAACAGTCTATCTATCCTATACAGGATCTCGTGATGCGTCATAGCAGATAGGTCGAATCTTCGAAGAATATGACACGCGCAGACAACGCTTGTTGTCGTATCCCGTCGAGACCTAATTGTTAACTAAATCTGTACCTTAAAACTGCATTTTGTTCAAGCCACGATTGCGAGATATGCATGTTGTTGTTCAACTGTCGTAATGCATGATCAATGTGGATCTAAAAAGTACAACAGATTGTTTGCTTCAATATCGGGAATCAAAAGCGATTCACTAGATTTCTAAGGTCGACAAGGAAAGTGTAGATCAAGACCAGACTGCACAGAACGTGCAGTCTGATCTTTTATCTACAATGTCCGATGAGGGGATACTTTTCTCAAAAAAGTAAGTCTGAAATATCATTAATCGGGTTTTTACTATCGGTTTGAAAGTTTTATTTGATTTATTTAGCAGGATAAGGTTTAAGGGTGTCTGTGAACAGTTCCTCTAAGGTGCTCGTTCACTTGCAGTGATTGATAACAATTTTAGCCTAATTCTCAAGAGCTGTCTCAATTTGAAAATAACGCAATTCGTAATTGGCTAATTTAAATGAACCATGATCTGTGAAAAGGGCATCTGCAAAAATATCAACCCAGTCCGCGCAGGCTGACATGAGTCGAAACTTTTTGCTATCGGTCAATTTTCTACATGTTAAAGGACAGTCTTCCAACAGTCTTCTTCATGATTTAGTCGGTGGCTGTTAAATATGGATTTTACGGATTCAACATTATGTCATAACTTACTAGGTGCAATGCATCAAGGAGATGTATGAAGGTAGTAGATCCCTAATGGAAAACAGCTGTTTCCACTATTATATTATCCTACAAAATTTGCTGTGTTTAAATAGAGGATATTTGTCTTTTACGGTGCAAGATCGAAATTTATTTCATCGAGTGAACATCATCGCTAATATTTTCACGAGTGGCTGCGCCACTCGTGAAAATATTACAGATGATGTTCACGAGATAAAATAAATTTCGATCTTTCACCGAAAAAAAAAAATTCTATTTATTTCATGCTTTTAACCCTTCCTGGGGGGAACTTAATCAAAACCCAGTAGTTTTTTTTGGTTATTCCCCGTGGCGTATCCCCCTCCGCATAGCAACGCATTACAATATTACGTCAAGCGCGAGTAATGTAAGGTAAATTACGTCATATTTCCATCTGGTAGTGAGGCACGCGCATTTTACCTAGGTAACAAGTGCGCGGGAACAACTGTTTCCGCCTTCAATTGAAGAGTAAGAATATAAAAATCGGTATTTTCACTGGTCGTAACCATGAAATATCGAAAAATATTTCACCGATATTTCTCGATAACCTACCGGAAAGCATGAAATAGATGCATGTTGTTGTTTGACTGTCGTAATACCTGATCAATGTGGATCTAAAAAGTACAATACATCGTTTGCTTCAATATCAGGAATCAAGAGTGATTCACTAGATTTCTAAGGTCGACGAAAAAAATAAACGTTCATAAGATAATTCTGTTCGGGTCGCTTTTGTCAAGCTTTATGTTAATCCCTTTAAAAAGCTGCTAAGTGCGTCTCACTGGCAAACATTGGAAAGTAACCCAACTTGTGATTGGCTAAACCATTTGGTTTAGCCAATCAGAAGTTGTGTTTCTTTCCAATATAGAAAACCTAGAAAAACTAGACAAAAAATATTCCTAAGGATGGTTGGTGAATATGGACCCTGGTCTCACTTTCTATTTTGTCTAATATTGCAAGCAGTCGCACAATGTTTTGTACACTTTCATATAATTTTAAGGTCTACGACCCCTAACTCATCGGTAAATATCGACTTTTTCGTAAAGGCTAAGCGGGCAATCTCGGTAACTTCCGTCTTTTAATATGAGAGTTAGGGGCCGTAGACACACTAACTTATTGGTAAATATCGTGTAACATCGACTTTTTCGTAAAGGCTATTCGGCCAATCTGGCTCGGCAGCTTCCGTCTTTTAATATGAGAGTTAGGGGCCGTAGACCTTAAGTGATACCCGAGCTTTCGTAGGCAAATTCTTGTAATCTGGACAAGTCTAAGATTTTGTTGTCATGTAGCGAGTTAATTTTTGGAAGAAGTTTCACCGAACAGTGTCTTCTACCAGTACAAAGACATATCTCATTGTTTTGAGGTCGTACAAGGACTGTCGTTTGTAAATCCTTGCATTTCGAACACCTGAAATCTGTCGCCTGGTTGAGTTAATATTTGAAGGAATTTTCACCAAAGAGGAATTACTAAAGAAATATTTTCTATCAATTGCTATAGATATGTACAGACTTCGCCACAGGGACCCGTTGCGTGCAGAGTTTCATCGTTTTTAAAAGTCTTTCAGTCAGAAGTTTATTTCAACTGGACTCCTTGAGAGGGCTGAAAATAAAATGCTCTGAAAGTCTGAATCTTTTTTTATTTATTTATTTATTTATTTTTTTTTTTTTTTTTCTTATTTCTTACAGGCTTGACAGAACAGGCGGAATATATAGTTCCAAGATCATACCACACGTTCTGTTCACTCTTAGCTCTATCCATACCGTCTGCAAATAGTCCCTGTTAACGCCCATGGAGCTTAAGGGGCTAAAGATTAAACAACAATGGATTATATGTATAAAAATTTTTTTCACTTTCAAGCGCTGCTTTTAACGAAAAAAGAAAAAAAAAAAACACATCCTTTGGGTTCATTCAGTTAGAATTTAATCTTGTTGGGTAATCTAAAATTGGCAAGGGGGACACAAAAAAAACCTCCAAGATTTCGCGATTGCGGACACTATCCGGTTTTTGACATGTAAGAGCTAGACATTGAGCGAACACTATAGCTTTCAAAAGCTCGCCATTCATGTTTCAAAGGTACTGGCACGGTAAGGATAATCTGCACACACACTCACATCTTATTGATCCTTACCAGATTCAATTCAATTGTTGAAAAGAGTCGTTTAGCTTTCTATTTTATCAGTTATTAACTATTCTTGACAACAGAAAATAACTAACATTGAAGTCCACATCCTCTGTTCAAGCGTCTTGGTTATTTACTTGCTATATAGGCAAATGACTTTTTTTAGGTATGGATAAGATGAACATGCTGGCAGTAGTTAGCAAAAACTAATTAATAAATTCCTTTACGTTTTCGGTTTTTTAACTTTGTTCAACTACATCTAACACACTATTTATTTTCGTAGATTTATAGAACTTGAAGGGCAAAGCTCAGTCGTTACTCAGGAAGGATAATCTCTATAGTGATACTTTTGAATACTTCATATCAGTTACCTCCCATCTCCATTGCCAGTGTCCTTGAGGTATCGCTGCGTTTTTACAGTTGTGAGAACTCCGCACTGTGTTCTTTGCAAGCCATTGGCTGCTTTCCCGCATAACCATCGTCGAAACAATAGGCAGCGGTGAGAGAGAAACGAATCTGTTGCAATGACTATCATCAATCCGCGGAAAGAAATTGGCCGAGCAAGCGACCTCCTGTTCTCAAGTCCTGCACGACTGAGCTATTGTTCGTTCGGTTGGTATAAAAACTAACATTTGGCTTAAACCCGTCTATCTAAAACTTGTTTTTGAAAATCTCTTTGAACCTACCTGATTATTATTATTATTATTATTATTATTATTTTTTTTTTTCTAAAATCACGAAAGAAAAATACTTTAAGAAATTAGCATTTTATTTTAATGATTTTGACCATTAAACTCAATGTTAATTTTGTCATCTGAAAATGGTGGAGAGAGTGCAACAAGTAGAACAGCTTACTATCCCACGGTCAATTTGAAAACATTTACATAATAAGGCCAAACATATTGAACAACTAGGTTCATGATAACATATTCTTACACAGACACATTTTCAATTTTGGGTTAAGCTCCTATCGCTGGTTCACCGAAGATTTACGGACGCGGATGACAGTGTAATGGACACACACGGCCTTTTGATTTTTTCATTGTTCCCTGTCTAAAGCAAGATTTGAGAGGAATGGACTTCATTACTGTACAAGAACTTCGGATGGCTCGAAGATCTGCAATCGGAGCCTAGCCCAAATAATGCTACACAGACATACAATGAGTTACATTGCACAAGAAATGTGTGGCTGCTGGTGGAGAGTGTTTAATTTGATGGTGCACTAAATTACGTCGACGTCTTCAAACTGCTCCTTTTTGAGTTACCGTTGTATGTTCATATGCTTATGGTGATTAATTGGCTTGTCTGATTTTAATGTAATTTTCCAAATATATTCATTAAGTGCGTTTTTTATCAGATCAAAACTCTGGATAGATAAAATCAGACGTGTAGATTTCATTTTATTAAAGCAGTCTAAAAACTTACAGGACAGCCCTCAAACTGATGAAACCTACGAAATCGAGGAAGACGTGTAAGTGAGCTGTTGATGAGATATGACAGATATACTGTTGCACGGAGCGAAAACAACATTCAAACAAAAGTGATGATCTGGCGTTTCAATAATTTTCAGATGTCAACATGGAAGTTACTGAGTAACGCAGATAGGGGCGGGTTTTATTTGTCATCCAGTTTTACTTTGATAGGATGAAATCATTATCATTTCGCCTTAGATCAGGAAAGAGTTCTGACTGGAAAGGTTTCATTCTGATAATGGAAATCCGGTGTCTTTGTCTCGTGTATATGTTCTGCGCAAAGTAGGAATCGGGACAATTCCGGAATTGGCCTGCGCAGAGTAGGAATTCCTATTTTGTCCGCCGATTCCGGAATTTTATCAGACAATTCTAGAATTGCGCAAGGGACATAATATATGATCAGATATGGTCTGTGCACAAAGTATGAATAGGCTTGGACAAAGTAAGAATTTAAAGGCTAGCGCAAAGCGAGAATAGTCGGACAAAGTAAGAATAAACAAAGGGATTTCTTTACAAAAATTGAAAAGAAACAGAAATCCTAAATGGAATATGCCAATTAAAAATTATTTTGAACGTTAAAATAGCCGAGGAGACAGATCAAGAGAATAGTAATTCATAAATATGCCATAACATCCCCATACATTGCAAAGGATTTAGATTCTGGTGATCATGATTTTCTTTTCGTTGTCTCTTACTTCTTAAAACTGATTTTGTCCTATTTTCATATAGATTCTTTGATAATTCTATTATTCTATGAACTGCGGTCATTCCGAACCATAAGACAGGGAAGGCCGCATTTTATATCTGTAACTGAAAATTAATATTCTTTGCATTATTTTGGCTTGTCTATGTTTAACTAAGAGAGAGAGAGAGAGATAAGTAAATATTGCTTTTTAAAAGATATTCTGATATATTGTGTAATGTGTATATGTTAAATTTGTTGAGTTACGGTGCTACTCTCACGTTTCCAGTAGATGCCAATTATAGGAGAATAATAATTACCATGTACATGTATACCCTATACTTACCTTCGTATGTTATGTCACCTTTTGCCACATTGTTATTATAAGCTGTCAACTAAAGGAGCATGAAAAGTCGCATGTTTTCAAAGGCTTTAATCCGAAGAAGTATAGAAGATATTAACATTTTGATGTTTTGTCTCCTTTTGCCACAATGTTTTCAAACGCTTTCCTTTAATGGAGCATATACAGTCACAATGTTAAATCATCTAAAGGTACATGACAAATCGTAATGTTTTCATAAGCTTAACCCAAAAGGAGCACAGAAATATATAAACCTTTATGTCACCTTATACCACAATGTTTTCAGCAGCTTTCCTCAAAAAGAGCGCGTAAATCGCGATGTTTTCAAAAGCACTACTCTAAAGGACGTTAAAACTATATTAACCCTTAGATGTTCAGTCACTTTTACCACAATGTTTTCAATAGCTTTCCTCTTAACGAGCGCGAAAATCACAATGTTTTCAAAAGCACTACTCTAAAGAGCATAAGGATCGTTGGTACATTATTATGCAGGCTTTTATAAGGTCTCATATTAAACAAGAGAATTTCAAATCTCAATTATAGTGTTTGGTTGTAGATGAAGTTTTTGTATTAATTTCTCGTGTTGATGTCAAAATATCAATATAGTACAAAATGAAAAAGATCTATATTTTAACAGTAATGTTTTACATGTATATAAGGTCACTAGTTGGTATGTTTCTTTGTTTATCTTTACATGCATTTCTATCTTTCGTTAAAAAAAATGCGTTAAATGTGTTAAATAAGATGAACATTGTTTCGACAATATGTATATACATGTACATACTTGGAAAGCAGCCAGTTTCTTAGAGTATTGTGAGGCGTAAGTGTAAAGGGGATTCCAGAAAGCATGAATGAGTGCATTGGCCACTGTGATATAACTGGAGTAATGTTGAAAACGGTATAAACACTCAGAAAAAAATCAAATAATTCAAACTATTCCCACAGCAATGTAATCATCCCAATTTCGGTAAAATTGCCTTTTTTTCTCCTGATGGGTCAAGATTCAATCTTCATTACAATAATGGGGAGCAGAGGAGAACGTTTTACAAGCTCCTGTTTGTTGGAAAGGGGCAGGATTGGTGGTGGCAGTCTTATGGTTTTTGGGTGGAATTATGGGGGGAGGGTTGAAAACCAATCTTATTGTTGTTCAGGGCAGTATTAATGGCCTATGTGAATCAGATTCTGATACCTGAAGCTGTTCCATTTCTGCAGAGACACACACCCATCATTCTAATACATAACAATGCTCGCTCAATTGTAGCACGCATCACTCAACAAGTCCTGAATCAAAACAGTTGTAATGTGTTGCCTTAGCCAGTGCTTTCGCCAGATATAAAACCTAGTGAGCATATCTGAGATGATCTTGGTCGGATGATCAAGAACTAGTATTAACAATCTGAATGACCTGCTGAACAGTGTCAGTCAGGAATGGAATAACAGTCCTCATGATGTCATTTGCCGTTACATCAGATCTATGCACCGCTGTATCAACGCTTGCATCGATAGAAGAGATGGTCACACACGACAATGAATGAAATTAACCCTCAAAATGTCAACTAAAACTCCAAAACACTCGTTTAGTCTTTCGTCAATTTTGACTACAGGGCTATAATTGGAACAATATTGGTAGAGGTCTACTAGATGAAGCTGCAAAGAAATAAAAGTAAACGTATGCATGGACGGATGGACTGACGGACGCACGCACTTATATTGGACCATGCACATCATAGATAAGTTTGCACGTTGCAATCTGATACTGATCTATACCGTCTGCATAAGCACATTGAGTCGCACATTACAAACTACGACGGGTAAAATTGCTACATTTTATAGCTTTACCCTACAAGCTTTATCCCCTAGACTGCAGTGATTTTTTTCTACCTCACACTATGAACAGGGATGCTTAGATGATAACGCCAGGTTGCTTTGAAAAAAATATGTCTTATTTGCTATGTCCTGTGCTTTTGAATATTAGAGGGAAAAGACTGGTAATTCCTAATTTTGAAATTAACGAACGTATATCACAAATTTTTCTAACGGACAGATTTTTTTTAAAAGTTTGCACATACAAAGCTCATCATATCTCTAGGAGATTACAGTAAAAAAAGATACGGGTCACCGTGGTCGTTTCTGAGAAATTTGCCTTTGAAAAATGTATATACAATTCTAAAATTCAGCTTATATTGTATTTAACACGCCTTTCTTTAACAGTCCGTTAAATAGGAAAATTAACGGAAAAATATACAAACGTACATCATTTTAATGAAAATTCGTTTAGTTTTGCACAAAAAGTATATAGAAGCCTGGTTTTGAGCATGGTAAATGTACAAATACGCATGTTATATATAGACCATTGAGTTAAAAAGGGAGATAATTTGACCGAATTCAGGGTTAATCTTTAATAAATACATACTTTCCAACAGACAGATTTTTCTTAAAATTTCCACACTTATAGTACCTTTAATTCTTAACAATAACAAAAAATAAAAAATGGCACCTATCCGTACTTATTTCGTCAGAAAACAAGGATGAAGGTCACTGTGGAAGTTAAATTTTTCAAGGACAAAAATACGATAACAGCTCAGCAGACATGGTGGGAAAAGGAGAAATTGCTCATTAGGAGCGATTTCTCCTTTTCCAACAATAATTTTCAAAGTGGAAACAGTTGTACTTCCACAGCTTTAAATTTTCTGCCTTTGTTCGCGTGTTTGGTGTGTAACGCCGTGTCAACAGTATTTTTAATTATTTCACGGTGACAGTTTATAGATATTTTTCTCTTTAATAATACTCCCCGAAGAAAGTGTTACTTGTTTCAGTGCACCAACAGTATTACCATATGTGCAAAAAATACATATGTGCACTTTTGATTCACTAACCATGACAAAAACACATGCACAGTAGGATGCGCGCGAACATTATGTATATACGTCGTTCATAGAAATTAAAAAAAATGTCTCTATCTTTACAAGTTGGGTTAATAAACAAATGGCAACAGAGAGAGAGAGAGAGAGAGAGAGAGAGAGAGAGATAGAGAGAGAGAGAGAGCATTTGAACATTTGAACATTTTATTCCTTTTAAGTTTTTAAGGCATCCGGCCCATAATACGACACTTGGAAACAAATACAACTAGAGCTGTCACTGAATGTGACTTAATACCCCCGCCTGCGCTTTGACAGAAACAGGCAATTTAACAAAAACATTTCTAAGTTCAAGGGGAGATTACCCTTGAATCATAGGGAGTAGATGATTGAAAACTGCGTCTTGCACAACTTCAGTATACGATCAATGTATCAACAAACTTTCAATACAATAGCAGCAAAACTGTAGGAGGAGTTCGCGACACAAAATTACTAGTATTTTGTACACACGGACACACGGACGGACACACGGACAGACACACCGACGGACACACGGACGGACAGACAGGCTGATTCCAGTATACCCCCCGAAAACATTCGTTTTGCGGGGGTATAATAATATTGAAATGATATAATAATATATATAATGGTAAACTATCCACAGTGACCATTTGCTTTGTTCCGGTGTAAGCAATTATACTGTCCTTTGGTATTTCAGAATTAAAGGTAGATTATTCATTATATTTTTATGAATGGGTTGACTACGATTAGGTCAAAGGTCACATAGCCTGCGCACACTCAGCCCTCAAAATAACAAAAAATATTTTGTGTTACATTTTCATTGAAGATAATCTCGAGCATAATCTTATTGCAGCCATTGACACATTAAAATTCAAATTATTTTGATTTATTAACCTAATATAGTGATACATGTATATATTACAGTATTAATTATTTTACTGCTTGAAGCATTCTTTCTACTTTAATTTATTATTTAGGCGCTTTCTATAACTAGGAAACTATACACGTTTGGAGATTATTATGTTACATAGTAATGTGTAAAAAGACGGCGTGGAAACAACAAGAATCAGATAAGTATTTCTAAAAATCTTATACAAATTGTGATTTCAACCTTTCATTTAGCCACAAATAGTGTGCTGTCTACAAATGTTTTATATTATTGTCGAGTAAAATATCACCCAATAAAATACTGAAAATGAAGACAATAACATTATAATTGTTGCATCGGAAAACAGTTTCTTACTTAACGTACACATAGACACTATTTCTACTGAGTTGTTGCTTAGATTATTACAAATACATGGTATCGTACAACTAAAGCTTTCTTTTGTTCGTTTGGGTTTTATATCTCAATAGACTAATCCATTACCACAGGGACCATTTTTCAGGCAGTACAGGCAAGACAAAGAAGGAGTGAAAAGAAAGAAAACCCCTACATATTCAACAGTATGGGTCCATGCAAAACTTTCTACGAATAGTTACATCACATTTCCTGTACACTTTCTGAAACTGGATTAAGGAAAAGGAGTATCACCCACAGCCACACCCACACACACGCGCGCACACATGCACGTACGCACACACACTTCATTTGTAAAGTAACTATAAACATTGTTTCTTTAACGGTTTAACTAATTCGAGAGAGTGAGAGAGAGAGAGAGACTTGTGTCCCAATGAAATTTTATCATTGCAGTCGAATTCGGAATGGATCAATTTATACAATCTAGTTAAGATTTTTTTTTATTTAGGACTCTTGTAACAGGAACCGATTGAAAGACGAAACAAAATGCTTGTCTCCAACTGTCTGTACAAAACTTACTCCGACTCTAATTCACGTTGAAGTCCGAGATTTCAGCGAAGACAAGTCTATCTTGACAACCAATCTCAGATCAATAAAGTGGAGAGTTCATCTTATTCCCCAATCTTGCAGAAAATGAACCATTCATAAATGAGTTTATGAGCACAGAGAGACATCCAGAAACAATTTACAATTCAAGTCCATGGACTGATTTGCTTGTGTTCGATGAAGCGTTATCCTGAGACATCCACCTTGCCGAAATACTGACTGTGTAATGTTTGTAAGCAGAAGAACATATTGTTAGCTAGATTACAATAAACACAACTAATGGTTGGAAAGTCTATCTTCAGGACCAACTATCTGGGCTGAAATGTAATATTAAAAAGAGGGTTCTAAAGTAATGTGCATCAACAAATTATCATTTTACTAGGGGTTTAGAAAAGGTATTTATTCATTTTCATCTGTAACATAGTTACAATATCATTACGCTTGTTTAAAAAAAAGAAGAAGAAGAACAACAACAACATTTCTCCACACTAAACTGTAGGCTGGCCATCTTGCAGTAAGTTGGTAGAGTGCAAATTTACTCATGTTTTCACGCATCACCTTAATTTGATTGAGAACGTTGTCTGAAGTACACTTGAACCCTTTATATTAACAGATGAACGATGCATTCTGCATTTGATTGGTACAAAATAAGACATATACGATTATTATACCGTTAGAAGGTCAGGTTTATCATGGGACAATAAAAATCTACTCATAATTGATGATTTAAGACGAACAATAACTGCAATGAATCATGCTAAGAATTGATTGTTAAAATACTGGGTTATAATTTCGAAATAGTTAATACCAACAAGGAAGTACATGTATTAGTCGATTGTGACTATATTCTGAAGGAAATATGCCATCAAAATAGCGTGGTATTTTGAAATGGCTTTATCAAAAGCATGAAAGTGCTGCAGTTTACTCACGACGTCTTTTTTAAATGAAGAATTCAGAGTTCATAATAATTTTATCACATCAGGATCTCGGAAAAAAGGAGAGATTTTATTATCTGTTAGTAGATAGTAATATTCCCCATCCGGGCCAAAATCGCCCAAAAAATCACAAAATGGCCCAGAATACCCTCCACAACTAACCACCCACATAAATTTCTAATCGACTAACCCTTCAACCGACTAACCCTAACCACAACTCACCACCCACATAAATTTCTAATCGACTAACTAGTTAACCAGACAAACCGACTAACTAGTTAACCTCGAATCTAAGGCTAACTTAAATTTCAAAATTTTTTGATAAACAATTATATTCAGAATTAAAACAACATAATGGAGAACTATTTAGAAATTACAATTAATAATGATTTAAATGAATTATTTAGTAATCATGGACTGGATTTATTACGTAAATATTATTTATTAGATGGGGAAACTCCTCAACAAGCATTTGCAAGGGCCAGCGTAGCTTATAGTAAAGGTGATTTAGAATTTGCACAGAGGATATATAATTACGCATCTTCTCGTAAATTTATGTTTTCTTCTCCTATATTGAGTAATGCCCCATTACCAAATACAAACGGGCAAAAAAGCCAGCCAATTTTTTGTTTTTTAAGTCACGTTCCTGATAAAATAGAGGGTATCATTGATCATTTAAGCGATACAATAGTAGGAGGAGGAATAGGAGCAGACTGGAGTTCAATTAGATCATCTGACGGTAAATCATCCGGGCCAATTGCATTTTTAACTCCTATCAACGCAGCAATAAACTCATATAAGCAGGGGAAAACAAGAAAAGGGAGTTATGCTGTATATTTAGATATTACACATCCAGAAATAACCGAATTCATCTCAATGAGGATACCAATAGGTGGAGATATTAATAGAAAAAATTTAAATCTATTTAATGCTATTAATATCACTGATGACTTTATGAGAGCGGTTAAAAATGGTACAAATTATGATTTGATAGATCCAAAAACAAAAGTTAGAACTCCAACAAATGCCAGGAGAATATGGGAAACCATTCTTGAATCCAGAAGTAGAATAGGAACACCATATTTAAATTTTATTGATACTATAAATGCAGATCTACCTCAAGTAATGAAAGACCAGGGATTAAAAATCCATGGAAGTAATTTATGTAATGAGATTCATTTACCTACTGACGCAACTACAGATGCTGTATGTTGTATATCATCCGTAAATGTTGAGTATTATAGAGAATGGGATGAACAATTTATAAGAGATATTGTAAGATTTCTAGATAATGTATTAGATGTATTTATCTCAAATGCTCCAGACAATATTAAGAAAGCAAAAAAAGGAGCAATAAGAGATAGGGCATTGGGCCTAGGAGTGATGGGATTAGGATCTTTTTTTCCAAAAAGAAGGTATTCCATTTGAATCAGATGAAGCAAAAAAACTTAATATTGAGATATTTAAGAAAATGAAAGAATATGCATTAAAAGAAACCGAACAACTAGCAAAAGAAAGAGGAGAATGCCCTTCAATGGAAGGCACAGGAAGACGAAACTCTCATTTATTAGCTGTTGCCCCAACATCTAACAGTTCATTAATTATTAATTGCTCGGCTTCTATTGAACCAAATATAGCGAATGCATATGTATTAAAAACACGAGCAGGATCGTTTCTGTGGAAAAATAAGTATTTAGAAGATGAACTAGAATAGATCCACCTCAATAACAAAGAGACTTGGGATTCTATAATAAAAAACAAAGGTTCAGTAAGTCATTTACCGTTGTCTGATGAGACAAAGAAAGTTTATAAAACAGCTAAGGAAATAGATCAGTTAAAAATTATAGAATATGCTGCAGACAGGCAGAAATATATATGTCAGGGGCAATCATTAAATGTATTCATAAGCGCAGCCGCCACAAAAAGGGAAGTCCATGAGATCCATTACAAAGCTTGGGAAATGGGATGTAAAGGATTATATTACTACAGAGGAGAAGCTGTAGACAAGGCTGAAGATATTTCTAATTCTCCAAAAGAATGCTCCAGATGTGTAGCATAATTATTAAATTGTTAGAATGACAATTTAGTAATTTAAATAGTAGTGTGGTAGAAAATGTGGGATTTGGAGATTTGTGCAAGGATAACTTTATTTTTTAAAGTTATATTTTATAATGCCCCCAAGCTAACGTGTCAATCTTGTTCTCCAAGACAAACCTTTTATCATCACTTGATCCTAACGCTTTTTTGTTTAACTCTTCAGTATACATATCATGGCCCCTACTTCTTAAAACAGTCATCTTTCTATACTGATCCTTTTCTGTAAGCAAACACTCTTTGTAATTATCAAAATTTATCTCTTTCTTAATAACCGCTTTTTTAACACCTTTACATCTTTTATCTTCCTCACCATCTAAAGTTTCATAAGCATACATTTTTGCTCCTAAACCAACAAACTCAGTCATAATCTTACCACCTAACTCATCTTTAAACTTTCCAACTACTCTTGCATTACAATCATTTTTTAAGAAATGATCTTTAGGATAATTGCTTGTATCAAACATTTCAGGTACATCTTTTTCTATATCCTTATACAAATTTTTAGTTTCTATTTCAAGAATAAAACTATCTGTATCAGTATAACACATTCTAACCTTTTCACCATACTTAGCTTTAAAGTAATTATAATAAGTTTTTTGCATATGCGTTTTACTGATGTCTAAGATGCTTAATCCTGAGTAAATAGGTTAAATATATTTTAAATCAGTCTTTTTCATGTGTACCGCTGTTAGGTTTTCATCGAATATTGTTGTGTGGCTATAGTTTGGTTTTGCTACTAATTTCCTATAACGCTCTTCATTAGAAACCAGGTGTATCGTTACTCTATTTCTTAAGTTCTCCATGGTTTTGCCAAAGACTGAATTATTCATCAACTTAAAAAAGTCTTTTTCAAAAATATACTTAGCTGCTTTTCTTAGTTCAATGTTTGTATTAATGTATGACTTAAGCCATGCACTTTCCTCAAACTTAATTCCTCGATGTATTTTAGTAATCTTTAAACCTAAATCAACACATGTTTTTAAGGCTTCATGATGAATAACATAATTCTTTTTATTATTTAAGTTTGGAATAAGTTTTTCTACTTTTTCTATCTTTAAACGTTCGGGTGCTAAAGGAAAGTCATTGTGTAAATCATGTAATTCTTTAGGATACTCTAAATCTACTTCTAATATACATGGGATTTTTTGCCAAATTTCTAGTTCTTTCTTTTTCATCCATTTAAAACCATGAGTAGGAAGAGGACGACTCATTGCCCAAGGGTAAAGGCTGTTTGCATCTATATATAATAAATATTTTGGCGGCTTACTAGGATCATATAATTCACCCATATCCTCATTATTTGCTTTTACATATCTTTTGCTACACATACTAACAACCCCTTTAATACCTAATTCTACCATCAAAAGCATATCAGGATCAGATAAAAGTTCAAGGTTTACTTTTGTTATTTTCAATGCTGCATCCCAAGCTAAACCAGGAGCAGTATAATACCAACTAGGATCTAAGTCATAGTTTTCACAGCAAACATCTCTAAAGTTTTCGAAAACATCTGCTAAAAACAATACATCTATTTTGTTGTAAAGTTCTAAGTAATCCTTAAACGTTTTCATATTAAAAGCTTTCCAAACCTTTTGCGCATGAGCATAATCTTCATCTGTAATTCCTTCTTTGTTTAAACTAGAGTAAAATGCTTCTTTGGGTGGTAGTTTTTCTTCTTTAAGTTTATCAAAAGAATCTAGGTACTCATAAGGAAAAACTCCTTTTCTCCTAACTAACGGTAGTTGTTCTTTAGTGAAATATTTTGCTAAAATTTTTAACTGACTTTCCTCTAAGTTGCTTGAAAGTTTATCCAAACTAGAACTCATAAACTTAAAGCTATCAAAGAATCTAATTTTATGGTTTATATTTTCTCCAACCCAAATGTCTTTACTAAAACTAATATATTTCTCTTCATTATTTGGAATACAGTCAATCTTTCCAGCAGATTTACCAAGGCATTTAATAAAAAGATGAGCATCATATCCACTAAGATTATGAAGGTACACAGGTGTGAAGTTAGGATTTTTAGCTTTTAGGTTGCATTTATTATGTGCGGCGCCTCTATATTTACCTGTAAAATGACAATGATCTTTTACTCTATAATTAGCATGATTAAATTTTCCACCACAGATCCAGCAGTGTGTTTGTTGTTTATGTTTTATTTCTTCCTCTATTGTCATTTCAATAGGCTTTGGGTTTTGGTGGTACCGTTGATGAATTTCTTGTATATCATCTTTTAACCAGTTTATAAAAACTTCCTCGGCATTTTCTCCAGTATAACTTCTTTCTATAGGAGCACACACAGTATCATCAAAACATTTTACAATATAGGAAAAACTGCAAGGTATATGCTTTTGACGCTGTATAGTATAACTTTTTTCTGGGTTTGGTTGACATGTGTATATTGGTTCTAAAACACTTTCAAAATCAGCGTATACAGCAAAGGGGACCCGAAGTTTTCTAGCATGGTTTTCAAAAGCTAACATGGTACCTGGTTTTGGCATTTCTAAAGTAATAGGCTCATGTTCATTACAGTATTGTTTATGTTTTTCTAAAAGTTCTTTACTACCAAAATGATTTAAACATCGCTTGCAATACGATACACTACCATGATCAATTGCTTGTTTTCTCATTAAACCACTAAAGTTTTTTGTGAGTGTGTAGTGCATATTTTCTTCATCTTTAATAAAAAGAAGATCAATATGTTTACTTTTTTCATTATCTGTAATTCTTAAAGGATAAAATTTACAATCATTGGTATACCCATAAACATTTACACTAATTTCAGGATTTTGTTTTTCGAACTTAATGATATCTTTAAACGAAACAGGATACTCTATTCCCTCCATGTTTACACTACTTTCCTTTGCTTGTAAATCCTTGTCAGTTCTTTCTGGATGGTTGTCTTTAGGGAATAACGCTTTTAAAATACACCATAAAAAGCATTTGTTATCTTTATTTTTCATATTGATAACTGCTTTTTATTAGCAATCCATTTTGGTAAAGGTAAGTGGCCATTAGCTCTTAAAGGAATATAAGCAGCTGTATGTAATTCTAACCGCACTATACTTCCAAAAGTCCAACCACTACCTTCTCTTTGAAAATTAGCTAAATTTTCTAAAACTTCATCTATCATCTTATTCAACAAATCCTCTACTTCTCCTCTGTTTCAATTTAAATGTTGATTACTATGGAAAGCACGTTCAACAGGACCTTGACCAAGATTTGTCATTAACCATAATTTGCACCTAAGTACAAGTTTTACCTTTGTTTGTAAATTATTTTGAAAAGTATTTATAAGAGACATCCACGTTTCCGCGAAAAATCTTTGTGGACTATAGCCTTCTCTACCCTCTATAACATGTTGAGTAGCATACCCTCTAAATGCGGATTGAGCAGCTCTAATCTCAAACGGCCAACTTGGAGGGTAATTTTCTCTAACATGTTCAACAATTTCATCTAACACTTGTGGTATTTGTGTTGTCTCCACATTACCGGTTAACCAATTACCAAAATCAGTTATTCCTCTTTGTATAAATTCTGGTACGACAGCTGAGGCTAGTCGTCTTGCTCCTGAGTAAACATTAGACGCAACGCGTCTACCCATGTTTGTAAATCTATTAAATAAACTCATTTTTATAGAACAGATATAATTTCTTAAGCAATTACAATTTTTCTTATTTGTTTCAAAAAATTTTATTATAACAACAATGTCATAATAAAATTACTGAATACAAATGTTATATTTATTTTTCCAAACCCTTCCATTCCAGTTCACAATTGTTTGAGTACAATGATTTATAAATTTACCCGCCATGTAAATTGATGGAAAGGTTTTTATTTCACCAGTTTCAACATCCTCTAAACTAACTTTTTTAGGATTATGCATAATAGTTTTTAATCTATCAAACCTAGGGTCCTTACTTTTTTCTTTTTCAGGCAACTTGGGAGACTCCTTTGGTAACAAACCATGTTCTTTCATCAACTTAACTAACCGCTCTTTATCCCAGTATGAGCAGAAATTTATATTATTTTCTTTAAGATTTTTTTAAAATCTGTAGTCTTTATCATTTTTATATAGGAAAGAAAAATCTTAAAACACTACACTCATTTTATTTCCATCAGACTGGAAGTTAATTAGCTTATCACTAATAACAACAGCATATGCCTCTGTGTTTGCAGGTACATTTTCAGTAAAATTTGCCTTGATATGGATATCGGTGACTGAGTATTTTAATCTCTCACTCAGTTTAGAAACGTCAAACACAAACAGAGGATAAAGGGTTTTATAATCTGGGGGAGTAATGTTAGGGTTTGACACCAATTCATCCATGTTATAAAACTTAGATCTAAATAGAGCAGCATCACCGTACACTCTACTAAATTGATGCGCAGCGAATGAAAGATCATAGTCAACCGCAGGATATCTAACGGAATTTAACGTAACATAGATATTGTTAACGTTTGCATGATCAAATATTGCTGGATTTTGCTCTTGATCACCACTTTTACCAGTCTGAAAGCCAACAATGATAAAACGTGGCACCTCAGGTGATGTTTTGCTAGAAAGTCTCCAGGTAAATGATGTTGTCTGAGGAACTGAGATTTTGTCGCACTGCCTCATTCTATATCCAACCGGTAATTTTCCTTTTTTCTCGATAATTTTATAAAGTACCATATTCTCTTCAACTGTAGGTAGCACTTGTGGCATAAACCAAGATACTTTAATTAAATTAATTCTACCATCAGCAGGAGCAGCATTATCTCGAAAGATTGCATCATTATCATCATTTCTTGTCAAGTTTGCTTCATTCCATACAATATTTTACTATAATCATCACAAAAACCAAATATATGTTTTAATGGAACGCTAAAGCTAAAGGTACCTCTTGGAAGAGCATCCCTAATAATATACCTTCTTCTTACTTCAAAGCCAGTGTTTCCAGCAGCTGCAGTATTTGTTGTATCCTTATACCACAATTGGTTTAACCCTTGTGATTTTGAGAAGTCATCTGGGTATTTTAATAACCCAAGCATTGTAGTAGCCTGGCCAGGATCGAATATGGATTCAATCTCCATACCTGAAAGTTGATACTTAATATTTTTAAAAAGATACATGAGACCATTGTTTGTTAAAGAAATATTGGTGTTAGCATCGTAAACTGCTCCAGTATCATTTCTTACTAATTCGCCTATAATATGTAAATAACTCTCACTAGGATGAGTAAAAATATCTTGAGTTTCAATGTCAATCCTAATATTTGCTCCTGAGGTGTTGAGATGTGTACCTGTGATTGGTTGATACTCATGGTGCTCATACTCAACAATACTATCATCTTTTAAAATTGGGTCAGTGATTCTTAAAATGTCCATTTTATTATTACAATTATAATTTTTAAATAAAAATTATAATTGTGTACTTTACTCTAGCCAAAGCTGGGTGAAAGACTTATTTTCATCTTTAACAAACACGCCTTTAAGTTTAATGCTTTTTGCAGTATCTTTTTTAGTTTTAGGATAAACTCTATTACCGTATATAAGTGTTATTTTGGGTATATTCCACTCTTGTAAACGCTCATTCACCTTTTCCTCAATCTCTTTCATTGCAATTACTTCTTCAGGAGATAACTTCACAATGGCTTTTTTATAACCATATTTTGTGTTATTAATTTCAAGGATTTCACAATCTTCAAATTTTAACAATGCACCTACTATAGTAATAGAACTAGTATTGTATTTTTTATAATCTACACGATTAAATTTTAATTCTGGCATTTTCTTTTTTAAGCAATATTTTTTTCCTTAACTTATTTTTATTTTTTCTTCATACTACTTTAATGCCTGCTCCACTGTTTAATTTTGAAACTAAATTTTGAATAGCAATGGCACTTCCTTCTATTAAGGTATTAATGTCTTGCGTTTTAGGTTTAACAGCAGGTTTCGGGTGTTGTGCTATATTTTCGTAAAATTTTCTTTGATTTTGGTTTTAAAGCTTTTGTAACTAATTTTTTCCCTGCATCTACAGCAGCACTTTTTCCTCTAAAGCTTTCTTTGCTCCTTCCTTTGCTACACTCTTTCCCACATCAAGGGCAGAAGATGCAATTTGTTTAGCTGCGCTACTTGTAAAAAGCCTCGCTAAAAAGTTAGCAATGCTGTCAAAGATTCCAGCACCACCGTATGAATATCTTTTTTTAAATCCGTGTTTTTTATTGACAATCATTTTTTATAGTATAGACATTAAATTTTTATAAGCGTTTGAATCTAAAACACCTTGTCTTTTTAATTCATCACAAATGCTCACTAACTCGTTTTTTTACACCTGTGTTACTTGCTTCTTTACTTGCCAACAGCAGGTCTAGTCTTTTTATTAATGCGTTTGGGTCACACGGGATAACAATTCCTTTTCCAAAGATTTTTTTATCAGCCCAAACGTGGGAAAGAATGTTTCTCCATTTATATGATTTACCGCTTTTTGGATTATCACTTTCTGGGTCATTATGACGATAGAGGGTATTGCTGTAGTCCATCATTTCCTTATAAGTTTCAAGATCCTCATCATTATAAATATCTTTGTCTGGTTTTCTAGATACGATTAATTCCCATAAACCAGGTGTACCTTCATAAAGTCTATCACCAACTAAAAGATTATCTCCTGCAATGCCAACTGGTGTGTTACCAATATAAAATGCGCCATCTTTGTCATATAACCCATACGTTGTATCAGCTCCATACTTAGTAGCAAACTTTCTTAGGTACTTCTCCGAGAGTGGTCCAACAAAAACTGGATAGTTCTTTTCTTCTTCTTTATCCGCTTCTTCCATATACCGCCTAATCTCATCAATTTCTTCATCTGTCAGTCCTTCTGGTTTTTTGTAAGCTTCGATAGATGGAAATGCTGGAAACTTAATAGCTTCTGGTAATTTTTCTACACCTTCTTTAATAGGTATAAGCCCCTCAGTAATCTCCTTTGTTGCAGTTTTTTGTGCTTCTGTAATCTCCTTTGTTGTAGCTTTTTGTGTTTCCGTAATAGGTTTAAAAAACTTTGAAAGATCTTTTTGGAGTTGCCGTCCGCCTGTTCTCTCCGCTAGTAGATTATCCCGAATCCTTTTTTTTGTTTCAAGATACTCTTTTACAATTAAGTCCCTTTCTGCAGGATCAGTGATTTTTAAAAAAGACATTTTTTAATTACTAAAATATTTTTTATCTCAGTTCTTAGCATTGTTTTTAACATAATTTCTTAACACGTTTCATAACTAAAGCTGCATGAAAACTTTATTTTTCTTGGTTTGTTACTACTTCTACGAGTGAGTGGTATGATTCTTTTCAACCAACTTCCGAAAGGACTCACGCGCTTCTTGCCTCCCTCTCTCAATTAAACTTTCTTCATTTTCAGCAAATATCTTTTTCTTAGTTTTTGTTCTTATTTCATCCGTCATCTTCTTATACTTCTCTTGTTCTTCCATGATAAGTTTAAACTCTTCATCTGATATATGACTGTCAACTAAAGCTTTAGATATATGTGAAGCAATTGTGTCAAGCTTAGCATCAGCTATCATCCGAATCTTTTGATGTTTTTCTCCTTTTGTTTTTGAATTTCTTACTACATATTTACCTACCATTGAGAGTAATCCGGTTGCTGCACTTGTAATTTCTAAACCTAATGCTATATTGGTACCGCTACAACTGTACCCAATAATATGGCTCCCCCAACACCAGAAGCCATTGTTAGCCCGATCAATGCTGTATCAATACTATCAACAATTCTTGCGGCTCTAAAATATTTCTTGGCAAGGGCTTCTCTTTTTTTAATTTCATTCTCAAGAAACTTCAGTACTTCGGATATCTTTTGTAAACGGTAGGAATGTCCTATTGTGTGCATCTCAATAGGTGGAGCGCTTGCAGTATTTCTTTCTTGAGGTAGTGGAGGATAAATTTTATTAGGATGTTCTTGATCTGTATCTGTCATTTTTTATTAAAATGATAATTTTTTATATCAAGATTGTAGATATTTTAGATAGCAAAATAACTCACCCTCAGGTATTTCAATTGTTTTTTGTGAGAAATTATAAATGTAGACTAAGATATCATTAGTCTCATTATCAAGATGTATTCCATTAAGAATTGTTAAACTATCTTTCCATTTATTACTAACAGATATCACTACAACTCCTCGTGTAGTTATATAACCAAATCCTAGCGAAAGTCTCATACCATCACGAGGAGGAATCTTAATAGGTACTTGTGAGTATATTTTCCATTTTAGAGGATCTTGCTTTAAGGGAGGATATTTTACCCTATGTAAATGAGGTTTCCAAAATATAGTTTTATGTTGAGTAGTAATATTAGGTTTTATACCAAATTTGTGTACATTCATCTTTTATTTTTGTTATAAATAATATTTAAATATTATTATTTATAACATTACACATTAGGGCCATCTGTCATCATACCAACCATCATCATATACAACGTAAAATAATGGTTCATTTTTTGCAATAGTAATCTTTTCATCAGAATTATTGTTTTTTATTAGTACTAATATATCTTCAGTCCCTGAAGGGTTATGGTCACTCTTGTGCATTACACCTCGTAAAACTAAAGTATTATTAAGTAAAGCTTTAGCATCTCTATGAAATTTTGAAATATAACCAAGGCCAAGCTGCAACCTTAAAGTTTCTTTAGGTTCTAGTACTATTTCATGTTGTGAATATACCTCCCATAAATTATCTGTAATTTGTATAGGTGGATGTTCTAAATTTTTAAAAGGAAGCCATAGTACTTCCTTAAAATTTTCATTTATTTTGTAATCAAATCTACTTTTACATAACATTTTTTTAATTACTATTATTTTTTTATATTAATATTTTTTATAAGATAGCTCCTAAGATAGGGATATTAGCAAATGGACTATAAGGTCCAAGTAAAAGACCTTTTCCATCATACATTTTTCCTCCTTGCTTTAAATACAAACCATCACCAGCAGACTCTAATCCTTTACCTTTGTATGGCTTTAAGTATAATCCAGATCCATCAGTTTCCACCTGACAAACGCATCCTCCTTTTTTAAGATAAAGACCTGACCCCATTGCTTTTTGTACCCCTGATGAGGCTAATCCAGAAAGAGCACCAACACCTAAAGCTTGTAAAACAGTTTTTGCTAACATTGGTAAAGCACTGGCAGCCAACCCAGCTAACATTCCAAGAAAACCTCCCTCTATTTGCATATTATGTTTAAGTTGTTTCGCAGACATTCTAATAGTTATACCCTTACCACTCTCATAGGCTTTAGCTATTTTCTTTGCTAGTGAATTGGTTAATGATAAAACATCATTACCTTGTAGATCTTCATAACCTAAACGAATACTTACCGGACAACCAGCTTTAACAGCATATTGAAGCTTTTGCTTTTGTCCTTCCGATATATTAACTTTAACAGTAGTGTAAATTGTCATTTTTATATATAATTCTTTTTTTTATTTTATCTCGCTTCTCTAATATGAAATCTAATTGTTTAAATTTTCGCCTCTAAGATTTAGTAAATTACCATCTTGGTCTGAAATATTTACCTCTAAGCTATGTAATGTTATTGGTAAGTATACTAAATTAAATGGTGACTCAATTATCTTATATCCAGGTGCAACATCTGGGAAAAAAGATTAAATAGTGTTTTTTGTTGAACCATTAACATAACTTCCTGAAATAATATCTATGTTAACAAGCAAACTATTTATACTAAGAATGTTCACTACATTCTCTGACTCGTAAAATCCTTGTGTATACTTAGCATGAGTAAATCCTAATACTTTGGCAATAAAGTTTGGTTGATTAAAATCTACTTGATAACCATCTTCCAGAGTAAGAACAGACTTTAGGGTATTAGTGTTTGCAGAAATGTTAATATAATACTCTTCATTAACTTCATCGTAATGACCCTTTTTTCTCATTTCCTGGTGAATGGTATTATTAATGTCAACAAGGTCGTAACTTCCTTCAGGTATTTTTATTTTAATCCATGAAGTACCATTGTCTGGAGAATAGACGAATATGTTGTTTGTTGCATCAATGTTTGGAAAAGAGTAGTAAGTTTCAAGGTTTACTAAAGCTATTTCATATTTTTTTGTCCTTTTCCAGCTGAATAGGGGGATTAAACCTTGTTCTAAAACGTGTTTTGTTGTCGCTTACTATAATTTGAAATGATGTTTTGTGTTCCGTATTTTTTACAATTTGTTCTAAAAGTTCTTCCATTTTTTAAAAAAGTGAAAATATTTTTTATACTGACTTAGGTATGTAAAAGTTGTCAAAACCGTTGCTATACTTCCCATCATGTTTTTTACTGGTTAAATCAATAATAGCAAATCCGTGCGGTCTTTCCCATGCCCTTTTACAAAATTCCCTAAATTCATCCTTTGGCATATCATCACCTACATGATCACTATAAATATGGTTAATGTTTTTTAGGTCTTGTCGGAAAAGACAAATAAAATTAGCATTTTCTCTAATAGTTTGCCTTGGTAGCCTGAAATAATTCTGTGAAAGGTAAAAGCAGTCAACATTACTATGTCTTCCACGAATGTAGTAACACTCACATTTGCTTTGCTTTTCTAAAAGTAAATCATCAAAAATCATTAAGTTTTTATTTTCTGGGTTTAACTCTCTCGGATCAGGTACGTCACTCGCATTTTCAAAAAAGTTACAATTTATATCCGATTTGTTTTTAAACCACTTAACCCATTCCTCAACTAAAGCTGCAGGGGATACATTTAATTCTTGTATTTCGTCACGCATGTTAAACAACCTTAAGATACATTCTTTTGGTAGTTTTTCTTCAAAAGCCTTTTTTAGTATTCGGTATTCTGGTTGAAAAAGACTTTTTCCAAAAACACTTCAATCATTGTAGTCGAGCCATCCCGGTCTAAGTAAAAGGTTTAGCAATAGAGTAGTTTTACCACATCCTGATTTACCTACAATTATTCCTCTGATACTTTTTGGTAAAAGGCAGTGATTAAATCTCTTTGATACTACTTCATTCCATGATAAGTTTACAATATCCATTTTATATAACTTTTTTAATTTTTATATATAAAAAATGTATTGTGTTAAATGTAAAAAACATACTGATACAAGCAATATAGAATATGCTGTTGCTAAAAATGGAAGAAGTATGAAACGGGGAAAATGTGTAGTTTGTGGAATAACTAATAATCAGTTTGTTAGGGAGACAAAGGGTGGATCATTGCTAAATAAAGCTATAAATAATTTACCTTTTGAAATGCATCTTCCTGTTCACAATTTCACAGGACCCGGCACTAAATTAAAGAAAAGACTCAATCCAGATTTAACACCAAAGAAATGGAGTAAACCAATAAACCGCGTTGATAAAGCCGCTTACCATCATGATGTTTGCTATCTTCAGCATAATGACACTGCTACAAGAAACGCGGTGTGTGATAAAAATATTTTAACAGAGTTACAACGTATTTACAATCCTACTATAAGAGAAAAAATGGAAAGGGGGTTGGTAAGTAAACTCATTGGAACAAAGAGGAAGTTTGGAATGGGAGTTAAAAAAAAAATTTCAGCATGATAAATTTAGCGGAAGAATTACATAAACCTGTAAAAAGAAAATTTAAGAAAAGGAGAGTTAGAGTAAACGGTATAGATAAAATATGGGCTGCGGATTTAGTAGACATGCAAGCATTTTCTAAGTTTAATCGTGGAGTAAAATACCTTCTCGCTGCCAATGACATCTTTTCTAAATACGGATGGTTGATACCATTAAAAGATAAAACTGGAAAATCTGTTGCTATAGCATTAAAAAGTATTTTTAAGGAGAGAAAACCTGAAAAATGTGGGTGGATAAGGGTAAAGAGTTTTATAACAAAGATGTTAAAGATTTGATTGAATTGTATTCTACTGAAAATGAGGAAAAATCTAGCGTGGTTGAGAGATGGGTTAGAACAATGAAGGAAAAAATGTGGGAGTATTTTTCTGCTAACTCTACAAACGTTTACATCAATGTGTTACCAAATCTCGTTAAAGAATATAATAACACAAGACATTCATCTATTAAAATGACACCAGTAAATGCAAGTAAAAAAGAAAATGAAACCAAAGTTTGGAGAAATCTTTACCCTGATCATCTTGAAATAAAAGATATAAAACCTAAGTTTTCTGTTGGAGACAAAGTAAGGATAACTAAAAAGAAAAAGACTTTTGAGAAAGGTTATACAACAAGATGGACAGAGGAGGTTTTTACAGTTTCTGAAGTAAAACATACATCACCTGTAACATATAAAATTAAGGATCTTAATGGAGAAGAAATACAAGGTACCTTTTATAAACCGGAACTACAGAAAACCACTCAGGAGCTGTATAGGATAGAAAAGGTTATTAAAAAAGGAAAACAAAAATCTCTTGTAAAGTGGAAAGGTTATCCCGATGAATTTAATTCATGGGTTGACAATAAAGACATTAGAAATATTTAGCTATAAAAAATGTTAAATATTTCGATTGAAAACGTAATTTTACCAAATAAACCGTTAAGCAATTTCGAGTTAGAAGATGCAGCAAAAAGATTAAAGATACCTTATTTTAGAGGAGTTTTTTTACTAGATACGTTACCGAGAAAACCAAATAAAAAAGAATGTGGTATAGTAAACTTTGATAAAAGTGGTGGACCTGGTACACATTGGGTTGCTTGGTATAAAAACGGCAAAACTAAAATTTATTTTGACAGTTATGGCATACAACCACCTATTGAAATTCGAGAGTACCTAAAAAGTCCAATAAAGTACAATACTGATCAATTACAACAAGCTGGACAAGTATTTTGCGGTCATTTATGTTTATACATTCTAAAAGAGTTAAGCTCGGGTAAAAAGTTTCAGACAGTGATAAATAAACTTTTTTAATAATAAAAATGCCTGTTGATAAATTTGGATGAATGAAAGATGATAAAACAAGTGGTGATGGTGTGTCACTCGCTTATATAAATAATAATTTTTTACGTAAAGATGGAACAACTGTTGTTTCTGGTTCTATAGACATGAATGGTAATACATTAACGAGGGTTAGTAATCCGGTAAATCCACAAGACATTGCTACAAAACATTACGTTGATGAGAATTCTGGTGGGTTATTAAAAGAAAATGGTGGATACCAAGCCGTTGGATTTATAAATACGGGTTTCAATGAAATAAGAAATGTTAAGGAGCCTACAGAACCGAATGAAGCTGCTACTAAAAAATATGTGGATAGGAGTGGTAAAGCAATAGTAGAGAACCAAGATGGTACCTTTTCCGATATTGCAAATATAGATATGCGGGAGTATACTTTAACTAATCTTTTGGATCCTGCAGATGCCCAAGATGCAGCAACTAAAAAATATGTAGATAGTGCAAATAAAGCCTTCGTTTATGGGGCTGGTAGGTATATGGCAGTTGATGACGTTTCTATGGGAGGACGAAGAATTAACAATGTTGGAAGCCCTTTGGAAAATGATCAAGCTGTAAATAAGTTTTATGTAGATACCGTCGTTGAGGTGGCTACCGCGGGTGAAAAAGCTTTAACAAAAAAACAAGATGGATCCTATTCAATGGCTGGTGTAATAGTTATGAATGATAACCCGATTACTGGATTACCTAATCCTACATCACGTGATGCTGCTGCCAATAAAAATTATGTTGATAATGGAGGAGCTATCGTAAAAAATCCAAATGGAAGCTTCACAGCGGTGGCTAACGTAAATCTCCAAGGTTTTTCTCTAAAAAACGCTGCAACCCCGGTAGAAGAGAGAGATTTAGCAACAAAATCCTATGTGGATAAAAAAGTATCCCTTCCTTCTCTCATAGGCCCTAAACCTATTATAGCTGTGTGGGCTGAAGAACAAGGACCAATTGGAGATGGCAATTATGAGTTCTCTTTTGGTAATGGTAATTCAGGAAAAAGGCATGGATTAGGGGGTTACTGCATGAGTGCATCAGGTAGAATTATAAGAGGAAGTTTAACGATTGTTAGAAAGGATCTCAATGTACCAGAAGAGGTAAAAGTTAATATTGCAGTAAACGGATTGGAGCAGGTTGATTACTCTATTATTAAAAAAGCGGATGAAATTTGTAGCTGTACGGTTTTCCGAGAGCGTTGGAGGTAAAACAATGCGACATCGTAAACTTTATTTCAAGATCAACTAACCGTGATGTAACACACGCTTACATATCTTTTTTGATAGAATTAGACTTGTAAAAATATAACTTTGTTTATAAAAGTTATATTTTACGTTTGATTGTGCTTTCTGTTTTACAAATTGGGCAACTGGTAAAGTTACCGTTTGTGTTACAAGTATGACAAATACATATATGACCACAATTACAAAATAATATATTAGGATCTTTTTCTAAGCATATAACACATGTTTCTGATTTAAATGTTTGTTCTTGGTTGGTTGTGGTTGGTAATTCTATTTTAACAACTTCCATTACTCTGGTAACCTCTAAATCAGATAAAGTAACTCTGCTTGTGGTTTGATTTTGGATATTTTCTAATTTTACATATTCTTCTTCATCACAATCTATATGGTCACCATCTTCATCAAGATTATTATAATCATTTGGAATATGAGGGTTACCAATCAAAAGATTTGATGAGAAAGATAAATTATTGTTATATGCATCAGCAACAACATCGTTTTTATTAATTGTTATTATTTTTTCTAGCATGAGATATTTATTAAAATCATTTAGAATTGAATTTACATCTCCTTCCATTGAATCATATGAGTAAAGGTCCTACCATTGTTCCTCCATAATACTGTATAATAATTCTGGTATATTGATGCTAACGATGAGGGAGACAGTCTTTTGTTTGAGTAATATTTTACTACATTCATAGTATACAGGTTTAAAGTTTTCGAGTAATTCAATGTGATTTTTGTTTTGTGTTCTTCTAAATTCAATTAATTCTCTACATTTAAAAGCTTTTGAAGGGAATCGTTCGGGTGTGTGGTTAAATTTATAGTTTAATATGTTGGTTAATTTATCACCAAAGGTAGATATCATTGTTTTAACATTCATATTTACCTTTATAACTATTTCCCTGCGTATTTTTGGTTTAAATTCAATTTTATAAATTTCATGAGGGATTAAAAATGTAACTTTCAATGAAAGTTATATTTTATGACTGATTAATAGTAATATTATTAGCTGTTGCTACTGAGGATACAGAGGTTGTAGATATTGGGGATGTGGTTGACGATATTGTAGATATATAGGTTGTTGGTAGTATTTCATTGGTTGTTGATAGTATTGTTGTTGTGGTGGGTAGTATTGTTGTTGTGGTGGGTAGTATTGTATTGGTTGTGGTTGTGGGTAGTATTGTATTGGCGGGCATAGTTCTTGTTCTATTTGTAGGACTGTCTCGCGAGAGAGGTCTTCTATCCAATCTGGGATTTGTGGATCTCATTGGTATATGTGGTCTTTTACACCTTGGTAGAGTTCCTCTTCTAGTGGGTCTGTTTGTAGAAATATATCGGTAATATAGTCTATTTTGTTGGGGTGTGTGCTGTATAGGAAGTATTGCCATCTCTCTGCTTGTTGTTGTAGTTGGTGGTATATGACTCTTTCTCGTAGTAGGTGTATGCTTTGGTAATTTGTATTTGGCGTTGGTTGGAAACCTGTAGAAATTTTTGAAAGTTCGTCGAAACAGTTGTCCAGTCTCTGGTCTATTTCATCTAATGCATCGTACATTCTTTGTATCGATTCCATGGTTCTGATTGTGGTATATAGATTCTTGCTATATACTACGAAAATTGTCCTGTAAAAATAGGAAAAATTCAACAATTTTTTGGATTCGACTAAAAAGAAAAAATTTTGGGCCGAAAAAAGTTTTAAAAATAAAAAGAAAAAATTTTCGAGCTGAAAAAAGTTTCAAAAATAAAATATATAACTTATATGGTTAAGTTATATATTCATTAAAACTTTTCCATAAACTTTATTAGGTGTATGTGCAGGTGCTGCTTTAACTCCACTCCTTACATTTCTTCTTGAATTATTCGCTGTAAACTGGGTAGGAGTTCCATCTTCTGATAATATAAAATTCTTCATTATATACCATATTATCTTATTTCTTGTTAAATTTTTTATCTCCTTTTTATCTTTAACTCCAAAAAATACTCTTAAATGAGCTTTTAAGTCTTTTTTAGAATCATACGCATAATCATATAAATTTGTCCAAAATATTTTTTTAAGGATTAAATCTTGTCTTATTCTTTCATCACAACCATCTAAAATTAAATTAGTATAATTTGATAGAAGCACAGCAAATCTAGCTGAATATAGCCTTTGGAATTCTTTTGGAAAATCAAAAATTAAATTTTTGAATTTATCTTTAGCCATATCAACATTTACTAAATTCTCTCTCATGTTTTCTATTGACCTTAGTAAGCCTTCATCACTTAAATTTATCTCTTCGAGAAATTCTTTTAATGGTTCCATGTTGTACTTTGACAAATTTGATCATGAAAAAATAAGAAAATTTCAAAAATTTTTGAAATTTAAGTTAGCCTTAGATTCGTGGTTAACTAGTTAGTCGGTTTGTCTGGTTAACTAGTTAGTCGATTAGAAATTTATGTGGGTGGTGAGTTGTGGTTAGGGTTAGTCGGTTGAAGGGTTAGTCGATTAGAAATTTATGTGGGTGGTTAGTTGTGGTGGGTATTCTGGGCCATTTTGTGATTTTTGGGCGATTTTGGCCCGGATGGGGAATATTACTATCTACTTCTGTTCGACGAATACGACTTAAACGAGAAGGAACTAGTTATCAACGTACGACGTATACAGACTTATACTGAGTAACACTGTTTTGTTTTTATACTTTCAAGACGGAAAACACATTTTTCTCTTTTCCTGGAAAAGAGAAGTTAGGCTGTTTTGTAACAATGTTCTTTTATGAAAAAGCGACTATATTCGGAACTTAGTACCCCAACATACACATGCGATGGTGAAGGGGTGAGGTTTTTCGGTTACATTTATATTATAGAAAAACCCGATAGCATGCATATATGTATAAAGAAGATCTGACATGAGTGCTTATCATTTTATCAAACAAGTTTACTAAAATTGTATGACGCGAGCCTTGGCGAGCGTAAAATACATTTTAGTCGACGAGTTTGATAAAAATGATAATACATAAACACAAATATGAGATTCTATTTATCACATAGAACGAATAACAGACAAAAAAACTATACTGCATCATTTATACAGATGTAGTTCGGTTTGAAATGTGTACATACACAAGCAGATAGCCCTTTGACATTTACACTGAAAGTAGAATGAAACAGTTTCTAGAGGGGCTAAGTTGAACTTTTTCCGCAAACTTGTTGATTTTAATACTTTTCACTACATCTCTTGTTTTTATTAAACATGAAAATCAAAAACTTTCCACGTGTATACGTCTTAGCAAAAATGCCGTCATTTTCGGCGAAATGGCGTAGTGGTACGAATTTCGGCCCGTGCTGTGGTCGGTTCCTCTAGCTTCATGCGCTCATGACTAAAAGATAAACCAGAACCGGGACCCAAAAAACGATAATACACTTATGTGTTTATCAAAAAGTTTTCATGGGTTTATTACACCGCCGGAGGTGGTTTTATGTGATAAAAAATGTTGCAAAAAATATGGACACGGCTGCTATATATCTGTTTCCAGTAATAATGTCACAGGAACCATTTGGTAAAAAAAAAAGTATTAAAGAGATGGCCCTTACGTCATGTCAACGATTTGTGCTCTTCTTTGCGTGACAAAGTCACTTCCATTTCCGGTTGAATTTGTCATGTGATTGCTTCTAATCTTCTTCGGATGTCCTCGCATTACAGGAGAAATGGCTTCAAGTCCACTTGACAGGCTCCCTGATCACCTCCAGAGCTTTTTTTCATGACATTTTTCCTCTGTCTTTGTACCGTTCTCGTTCTGAAACGCGAATTGGAGCTTTAAAAAAATCCTATAACAATGCAGAAACATTCAAATGATTCTTACTGCTCTTTTATGCGTGAAGTACATGTATATACACTGAAGTAGAATATGCCACAGGGTGTCATGAAGATATAGTTAAATAGTATCTTCATTACTCCTTTAAATATTTGATTAATGAATTAGTTTGAATCGGCAGTGAACACATTGTACTGTCATTACTCAAACCTTTGATACATGCATGACCGGGAAGAATTACTGCCAATGGTTAATTAACTCACCATTCGGCGTAAAGATTAAAGATTATGGTCTGTCTTTTACCTTTTACCTCACAATCCCCACTTTGAACGACCCTGCATGAAAAAAATGTGTGAAAGTAGCATTTTCTCTTTTTCCCACAATGTTTTCTCATCTTAAATAGAAAATTCCAATCATTTCTACCCACAGTTAATTGGTCGTCTGCAAATGCTTTCAATATGGGAGGGTCTAAGATTTTGTCGTTTGGTGAAGACTTAAGAAAAGTGCTGCATCGATACACGAGTTACTAGAGCTGTTGTAAGGCTATTTTCCCCAACCATGCCTCTGCTGTATTCTACTCTAATTTTACTGCATTTCTGAGTAATCAAACTTTCAGTGTATGTGTTTGTTTTTTTTAGACTTTTTTTTTTAAACAAATAAGATATTTCCAACTTTTCATTTAGCCACAAATAGTGTGCTGTCTACAAATGTTTTAAATTATTGTCGAGTAAAATATCACCCAATAAGATACTGAAAATGAAGACAATAACATTATAATTGTTGCATCGGAAAACATTTTCTTACTTAACGTACACATAGACACTATTTCTACTGAGTTGTTGCTTAGATTATTACAAATACATGGTATCGTACAACTAAAGCTTTCTTTTGTTCATTTGGGTTTTATATCTCAATAGACTAATCCATTACCACAGGGACCATTTTTCAGGCAGTACAGGCAAGACAAAGAAGTAATGAATGAGTGAAAGGAAAGAAAACCCTTACATATTCAACAGTATGGGTCCGTGCAAAACTTTCTACGAATAGTTACATCACATTTCCTGTACACTTTCTGAAACTGGATTAATGAAAAGGAGTATCACCCACACCCACACCCACACGCGCACATACGCACGTACGCACACACACACACACTTCATTTGTAAAGTAACTATAAACATTGTTATAATATCGTTGTTTCCCGTGGAAAGTGCATAGCATGGTTGCCTTCAAGGTGTGTCTAATGATGTCAAAATCAAAAAGACATAATCACCTAGAGCGAGGCATAAACAACAGCACACGACATAAAAGCAACAATAGAAATTAAATACCGTTACAAAGACAAAAATGATATTCAAAAAAATCAGTAACGATTTTTAAAGTGGGGCATAAAAAAAGAGGAATAATCAAAAGTTCTTATAAAACGAAGACAAAATTATAATGAAAAAAAAAAAACTGTTTAAGAGGATACAACTGAAAAGGAAACTTTGGAAGATGTTTAATCTAATATTTCATCGAATTTGTCGCAACGCAAATTTGTCTGTCACTTTGCATTTTATTCACAGCCTTTTATGTCCGACTGGATTTAATTTATGGGGGACGGAATCCTCGAATGAGCCATAAAAGAACCGATATTCTGCTATAAATGGAAATACAGGTCATTCCGATTGTAAAAGCTACGATTTGATCTTATGTTGAAATAGATGGTTTAGGCTGAGAGTGACATAACATATAATTGCTCTATCGACCCCTAATAAAGCAGACAGAGACCAGCATCTACTCCCGTGCGGTCATATCTTGGTCTTTGAAACCGATTTTGTGTAATATCTTAAGTTATGTCATAAGTTGTTTCATATCAGTTAAAATTCCATACGTGGATTGACGACAAGGACCTGTGCCATTATTTACATATATTTTCATATTGCAGATGTAGCCTGATTCAAAAAGCTAGATAAATATGATCGTATGATCATTTCAGAACGAATGCTTGAAGCATATTGTAGATAACGAAAGTGTGAAGCTTTGCCTAATGTTAAAGACGTAAACATATCATTACACACAGTGTTCAGTCTTTAAACGATTAGTCTGCTGTTTAATCGTAGATTATTAAAAAATCAGCAACTTTGGAGAAAAATAAAGTTAATTTTAAAAAATAGTTGAAGGATTTCCAATGCATGACGAAAATACGAAGTAGAGTTAAAGGGCTGGAAATGAATCTCAAAAGTGATTTGTTTATTGCAATTAGTATTCAGGTTAAATTTCACTTAAGATATTTCATGGAGTGAATATGATTTGATTTGAAGTGAAAGTATTCCCAGTGGATGGGCTCCACATTTGTGATATCAAGAAAACCTTTGGATATTTTTACATAATCCGTCACTTGTCAAAGTCGAGAAGCGTTCGCAAGTCATTCTCCAAAACGAATTTTTGTTCAGATTTACCCATAGTGTCCCTACACTTTCAAACGTATTATACACGCACAGCAGAATGCACTCATCGATACTCAATTCGTTCTTTTCGATCAGTAGTGTGAAGAAGGCCACATTTATATTGAAAACAACTTTGTCAACCCTGAGTTTATCTCGAACTTTTTTATTTTGACACGATTTCCCTCAAACTCTGTCTAAGAAGAGATATAGATACATAGATAGCATTAATTATTTTATTTCCGACCGCGTTTTGCCTCAGTCAGGTGTTTCACCAGGGTTTGTTGGTGTGAGTTACGGTTGCCCTAGCGTTCATCTAAAAGGCACAGCGGTGCGTTGTGCAAATAGACTGTACAACAGAGGCAGCCAACAGAGTTATCGATGAGTCAGGTAATGGTGTCATTACCTCTCATGACATTGTATATTATTACGTTTCAATACAGCATTAGCGCGAGTCATCGAAGAAACACAACGGCCTGATACGAGTATATAAAAATTGATGAAAGTCAACTTTTGAAAATTTCCCTATTGAATCTTTGTGTCGTTACCCTTTGTATGGTATTTAAACATCAAGTTAGGGAGTGGGGGGTCGTTTATGACCCCAGGCATACAGTTTTTTGGCATCACATCTCTATTCTTAATTTTAATTGTAAAAAATCTCCTACTATGAGTCAGGTAATCTATTCATCCCGCATTTAGTCCTAGAAATTTGCAAGAATCTTGTCATTCCTTTTGGCAAGTATAATGGAAACTTAGGAGGGGTCATCTATGACTGATTGTTCTTCCTGCTTTAGGAAGGAGTTGTCTTCTGCACACTTCACATCATTTTCGATATATTCATTGAATCTGTGTGTTTTTCTCTGTCAACTTTCTTTCACATTCAGTCCATAAAGCTATAAAACAGATGAACTTCACCTATACTCTACTCAATCGTACAGCTTTAATCTCCGACACAGACCTACTAGGCATAAGGTTTTGATAATTTACCACCTTTATCCTGTCACGTAGACCATGGTCACTATAAAACATCTACTGGTATCTTCATAGATTTATAGGTAAATGTAGGAATTTCATCCTATGTACATAAACTTTCTTAAATTGGTAATAAACTGTTGTGACTCTTCGAGCCGCATGGACATCATAATAGCAGCTTGGTGTTTTGAGACTTTTAATCTATTAAAAGTGCTTCTGCAGTTTCTTTTAATATATTTAACCAATGAAGAAGGCATCCTGATCAATGCTCAGTGCTGTTGTATGCTTTCTTCCTGCTTCAAAATTAAAATGATAACAGCATAAAAAAATGACAATAATAATGTCCTAGGTAACTCTTCGGCAACCTCCTGATAGCCCTTTTCACAGCATCCACTCCGGATTCATCCGTATTGATTCTGCGGTTCAAGACGATGTGTTACCGTTTTAAAAGTTGCCTTTTACCGTTGCCCGAATCTTGAACACGGAGTTGAGGCTTATTCAGTTGTTTCCAATTACAAAAATGATAATAGGTAATGATTAATAAATAAAGTAAAATGTTATTCATAAACAGACCCGTATATACGATTTACCTGTAAGTTCTGATATTTTGCATTCTAGGGTTATCTGTGTATTACATGGTCTTCAACGTTAAGTGTCTATCTGCATGCTGAATGCTTCGATTTTTACCATAAATTAGGGTAAATCACTTCGAGCAGATAAGGCAAAACCATCGGTCATAAAACATGAACTGTGAATATTATGAAACTCATTTTATCATTTAGGTGCGATGCTAGTCTAAGGCAAGCAGAACGCATATATGAACCTAGCTATCCATAGCTATACAAAAAAGATTATAAATTCAATAAGTATAACCTTACATGACGTGTATGTAACAGAAGAAAAACGTAACAAATAGTTTCTACTTTTGACAGAGACAATAAAAAGTTAATGTGTTCTTAGAATAATAGTCTGACGTATCTGAAATGTACCTAACGGCCGTTAAGAGGCGTCTATCCGGCGCTTCAATTTGATTTAATGTGAACAATGCATCAAGTAAACTGTTGTTTCCATTTAGAAACATTTTATACACAACCAGAACATGTAGGAATCTCCTTTGTTTTATTTCGAATTTCGCATTCGTCCAAATTCGACCCAAAAGTGTAGAACCAACAAAAATCTGCCTTTTCAATTTTAAGCCTAAAGCTCTATCTATTAAACTATGTATAAGCAAATGAAACATGGCTGGACTTTTGCGCAGTGATATGAAGAAAACAGAGCTGATTAATTGAAACCCGCATTTTTTCTCTTATTGAATACCGTCTTAAAATTTGCACAAATCTAAAGATGAAAAATGGCGGAGACTGAATGACATGGATGTTCCGTATCAGCAGCTGCTTTTTTTGCAACTGTTGTTAGATAATGTGTTTCATGTCACAAGATCCTAAACATACCTTTGTTGTAGACATAAACTAAGAGAAGCGATAACAGCGATAATTGCGAAATCTTGCCACTTGCAATCGATCAAAAATCATGGTGATGCGAGTCTCATTATTTCTGAAAATGACGATGGGAATATACTTTCTGTTGAGACCACGTATACGTACTGTACATGTACATGAGCAATACGAGTGAGATGTTCCTGCAGGCATGTTTGTATGCAAAATATCGCTCATCCTATTATAAAGAAAATATGTAAATTGGCGTTTTTCTTTAATAATGTTATTAAAAAAATCAAAGAAGAATATAACAACACGATAACTTGCTTGAAACTACTTTTTACCTTTATATCGGCTTAATCTATCATCTTTGCTTATAAAAATCACCGAAAAAAGGTATGAGGTATAAAAAAAAAAAACTTCCCTAGCGCGTCCTTTTATTTGACGAGATGTGTTTATCTTGTCATATTTTTTTCCAACTTTAGGATCATATCAAGCATTATCTATGGTGTATCCGAATATTCTAACATGACACGTGAATTCGGCTCTATAAATACAGTACAACGAAAGCGTGGTAAAATCTACGTCATTCTATATCGAGTGACGTCATTCTGTATAAAGTAAGTCGCCTATGGCTGTTTCATGTCTTCGCCCTCCGATATTTTATCAATGAAAGTCACATGACGTAAACAAATTGTCATTTTCCGCTCCTTGACCAAGGAGAAAAAAAATCCTCAAGGATTTACCGATATTTTATTACAAATTGATATCGATGGAGCTATTTGAAATGTTATTAGTAAACATAAGTAAATCAAAAGTCTTTTCAAGTTGAAGGTTAGTTCAAAATTGACCGGTGTTGCATTGGAAATGGAAGTGGATGGAGTAATATTACGAGCGTTTGAAGCAACTACGACTCTAATGCTTGACAATGCATTAATTCTTCTTTGTCATTTGAAGGGGAGAAATTATGACAGTAAAATGGCGCGGTTTTTTTTTTTTGTGTATGTGTTTGATGCCTTAGGTTTTATTGAAATTTTGATTCCTGTCATATTTACCGACCTGGCAGTGGGGTTTTGTTTTGGTAAGTAAGTGGAAAAGCCGTGGTTTATTCAATGGAATATAGTCTGCATCCGCGTTTTTACACAAGTATGAATTTGTTTTCCCTTGATTAAGAGTTGGTCATGTTAGAATCGAAATAATCTTCTTTCTATTGTGGTTTATCGTTCAATAAACCACGTTGTGAGTATTGAGGTGCAATGAATAAACCAATCGGGCTATCGCCCTAGTGGATTATTTATTGTGCCTCATAGCTCACAGTCGTGGTTTATTGAACTATAAACCTCGACAGAAAGAAGATTATTTCTTAATTCTAGCACCCAGCTAAAGAAGACAGTGATGTACATGTACATTTAAGAACTTGCTCTGCAATCCCCATCTTCAAACGTTATGCTATTTTGTAAATCATCTGCAAGTCCAAGCACCATTTTACTGTGTGAATCAGCCTTTTTTTAGACTAAATGGAATTTATAGATCTATGATTATGCAACGACTTGCTTGGTATGATTATTGCACCACAGAGATGTATTGGACGCCGTTTTCCCAGAGCGTCCTAAAATATTTGTAATAGGTTATCTCACTTTAACGTGAATAAACTTATTTCTTTCTAATTTAGCGAAACTGATATCTGTCTTAAAATTCAACCGTTTGATTTCTTTCAGTTTCGTTATGCATTATGTAATTCAAGATCACTACCAGTTTGTATGGCAGGACTGAATACGATTTAGAAATGTCAACTGATTCACCAGTGCTGATAAATGAGATCGAAGACTAAATACGAGTATTTAAATGAGTGTTAATAATACATAAAGAGTACTGTGGACATTCGGATCTGAGATGTTTCTATGAGTGAAAGTAATTTCGCTCAAATAAACTTAGTGACATAATAATACCTGTTTGCGAGAATGATATAGCCGAAATAGACAATACGAATGTATACGAGATTCCTGGACGACGCGTGGTCTTTATGCCTAGAGATATAGTAGTATCTAAGCTCATTTCATAGACTGGTGGAACGATTTGTTTAGAAATACCAAGTCGAAATGATCATGTACTATAGTGCATTATCTGATGTTTACGTTCTAGAAAAAAAAAATTCTCGCATATGTTTGCTTTCCACGAACGGGCAAAATGGTCATGGCAACAAATCATACATTAAAATGCTTAAGAATAAAATGTTTTACTCTGAATTTATTTCCGGATGGAGGTGAGCAAAAAGTGTATATCCATTACTTGTATCAGAAAAAAAAAAGTGCAGCAAACAAGCTGATAATATCAAAAACATAGTTTTGCTTGAGAGTATGATTTATACTTACGCTCGGAAAGTTGCACACGATGGCGACATAACGGAAGCAATGTTGAAATATTACATTTAATTTTGTGTAACGATGTAAAATTACAAATATAACAAGATAAATTTTGTGTATTTCATCGACCCTTTGCAAGTATTTTATTTCATTCAATTACCATGACGTTATTGGCCAGCAGACTGACCTACCTATATTGAATGCAAGCAAGACTGTCCGGTCAAAATTGACTTGTGTAGATGTATAAACTGAGAGTAAAGCATTTGTTTTAAAATGTCGGATGCTCCCGTCTTTTTGTGGACGTTTTTTGTGAAAAAAAATATTTCCTTATCGGACAGTGTTCATTCAAGATCCGACTGCACGTTCTGTGCAGTCTGATCTTGATCTACACTGTCCGCAAAAGTGCCCCGAGTCGCGCTTATCATCGTATGTGTCTACTTTGTTTCGTCCGTGCTTTGTTGCGAATTGCTGATCATCACAATACATAACCTAAAAACTAAACATGATTTCGTTAATTGCTAGTTTACGGTGTTTTCCGTTATTTCTTAAAGAAAGTCAAAATCAATACATAAATACATTCGAATCATCGAAATCATACCAGGTTTTGTTAGAAATACCACGAGATAAAAAAGAAGAGCTTTATCAATTGTAAAATAAGCCAACATCAGAATTAACATTGTCATATTGTCGACCAGTCTTTACCGTAAACATGCATTACACAACAGAATCAATCATTTTATTTTCCTTGTGAGTAACATTTTCTTGAATTGCAGATTCAACAAACATGTTTATGAACGAAATTATTACCCATCAAGCAATAAGCGCGATTTTTCCTTTTAAGGCCATTAGAGTTCGTCGATCAAAGAAGCATCACGCAAACTTTACGAATGAAGACAGCTCCCTGGTTTTGTTTGAAATAGGGTTTTCGTTCTCATAAGTCAAGAAATCTGTCCCACAAAGTGCTCTAGGATTTCTGAAAAGTATAAATGTACATTTTTTACTATCACTAAATCTGAGATAGAGATTCTTGTAATGACATTCCAGTAAAAAGGATGCTCCTATATACCGATAATGTTTAAGAAATCCAATTTTAAAAGATGAACCAATGCTTGTAAATGCAAACAGAAGATATCCCTCTTGAAGGATATAGAATATAGGCAAACATTCTGCTGCATGCTATGCTATCATGTTTCTTAAATATGGCCTGATAGATGCGAAAAGGGGCATTCGGACATTTTCGTAAAGTGTCTGCGCAGGCTAATTCGAAACGACACTTTCCGTTTTTATGTAATTTTCTGTTTTGCGCAAGTCTACTGAAGAACAAAATCTATTGTAGGTCGTAAAGTGCCGTCTCGGATTAGCCTGCGCGGAGTGCGCGGGCTGATCCGAGACAACACTTTACGCAAAAATCTGAATGCCCTTTTTCGCGTGTTGCGAGCCATATAATAGTGTCAACCTTCTTGATTTCTACGCACTTTGTTTTGTAGAGTGGCGCCTATTTACTGATGGAACAGTAATGCGGCCTTCAGATGTCAATGTTCTACTCGTGCCTTCTGATTAAAGCGTCCTTAAAGTTTTCCCTATTCTTTTCACTTATAGGACTGAGAAATCTTTATTTTCATGTTTTACTCTTTCGCCGGTGGCCTAACTATGCAACGGACACAAATGAATAAAAGAACTTAAAAAAAATTACCAAATGATCATGTGTGTAGAGTTTGATAGAGATCCACACAATAACACTTCCTAAAAGTTCACAATGATCGTGTCTTGTTCATGTGAGCTAAAAAGACGAAAAAGGAAATGCCATGTAAAGGCACTGTAAAATATATTTGTGTGACAAAACGTTATCAGGCGCATCGAAACAATGTAAGTTATGGGTATCACATCAACATAACAATTCCCAAAAGAGGTTTTCTGTCTGCAAGAATACTGCAAGCGTCTGGAACAAAACTATAGAAAACAAGATACACAGTTTTGACTTGTACGTGATATTCCTCTGTAAATAAAATTGATTAACTGAAAGTCGTTTTTTGTTTTCATAGTTTTAAGTAATTTTCATGATTTATTATTTTATTCTTTACCAAATTGTGAAATTTTAGACTTACCCAAAATGAGAACATTTGCAGACGAAACATTTATTATGGCTCAAGTAATAGGATTTGTCTTTTAAAGAGCTGAAAACATTCAGGGAAAAGGAGAAAATGCTGGTCACCAGCATTTTCTCTTTTCCCATAATGTTTTCGAATGTTTTCCTTTTCAGGGTCTTTAGAACACGAGATTGTTTGGCAAAGGGTTGACCTCATAGAAAAATTGCTTGTGCAGAGAGATTTGCCTTGAATAGTATAGCTGTCGCTTACCCCACGATACTTTGTTGATGATACACTTTAACTCAGAATGAAAAATATCTGAATAGCTTGACTGGACAAGCAGGCGGTATATATCCAAAATCAGACAGCCACTAATGTGCAGTCTGATCTTTATTAATGCCATCTGCACAATCCCCCGTTTTGCCTGTTGTACTGAAAGTGGTAACAAAATCTCGTGCTCGCAAAAAAAATAACACATAAGTTGATTGTTTCCTTAACAAAATTTTCCGAACTTTTGACCAATGAATTGGCTCCATACACACTACTCCTTCAAAAAAGATTGTGATGGTCCCAATCTGGTCAAATATATATATATATATAATCAATAACACAGATTACCAGATCCAAAATCAATATCACATCTAGACCCCAAGATTTAAGAATTAATCTTCTTTCTATCGTGGTTTATCGTTCATTAAACCACGGTTGTGATTAATGAGGCACAATAAATAATCCACGAGGGCGATAGCCCGAGTGGTTTATTCATTGCGCCTCATAACTTACAACGTGGTTTATTGAACGATAAACTACGATAGAAAGAAGATTATTTCGATTCTAACATGACCAACTCTTAATCAAAGGAAAACAAGTTCATACTTAGTGTAAAAACGCAGATGCGGATTATATTCCCTTGAATAAACCACGGCTGTTCCACTTACTTACCAAAACAAAACCCCACTGCCCAGTCGGAAAAGAATAAAAATTTCAATAAAACCTTAGGCATCAAACACAACATAAAAACTGCACCATTTTACTGTTATATTTTCTCCCTTTCAAATGTCATAGATGAATCAATGTATTGTCAAGCATAAGAGTTGCAGTTGCTTCGAATGCTCTGAATATTACTCCTACCACTCCCAATCCCATTTCCAATGCAACACCGGTCAATTTTGAACTAACCTTCAACTTGAAAAGTACTTGATTTACAAATGTTTACTGGTAATACTTTAAATAGTTCCATCGTTATCAATTTTTATAAAAAAAAAATAATAATAATACTTTCCTTCCTCCTTGGTCAAGGACCGGAAAATGACGATTAATTTTGTTTGTAAACGTCTTGTGACTTTCACTGATAAATTATCGGATGGCGAAGACATAGAACAGCCACAGGCGACTTACTTTATACAGAATGACGTCACTCTATACAGAATGACGTAGATTTTACCACGCTTTCGTTGCAATGTGTTTATAGGACCGAATTTATGTGTCATGTTAGAATAAGTGTTTTCATATAAATTTAATTAAACAATCACTTCCGTAACTCACAATTGTTGATGAAAACGAGATCTTAGTTTAAAGATTAAATCGCGAGTGAAACAAGATCTTAATCACTTTCGATGATTGCCTCCTTGAAACTTTAACCAGCACTCGCGCCGTGTTGTAAGTGGTCAAAAACGTTTACCCCTCTCATCACGAGATTCGAACCCAGAACATTCGATGTTAGAGGCGACACTCTTACCTACACAACTCTCTCCCAAGACAGACATTTTGACAATCAGATCTCTAAGGTTTACTTCAGTGTAGATAGATATACTTAAGGATAGGGCACCCTAATGGGATTCGTGTAACATCGCCTTTCATCGTACGGATTCGGCTAAGACTCGAGTAATCCGTAATCGATGCGGGGAATCAGCATCTATCGGCCGATCGATTACGGATTACCCAAGTCTTAGCCGAATCCGTATGTTTTTCGGCGCTGAAAGGTGATGTTACTTAAATCCGCATTATGGTGCCCTATCCTTAAGTTGAGGACGACGATAACATGCTATTTGCTACTTTTTTGAACCCCTTACCATACAATCGGGAGTTATAACGATCCCGAGATGGAGGGTTTTTAGAACATTGTTTGAAAAGGAGAAAACGCTGGTAACCCGCATCTTTTACTTTTCCAACAATGTTTTCTACCCTCTCAAAGGCAAATTTCAGATTTCGAGTTACGTCTACTAATCTTATTTGGCTTGCAACACGCGAAAAGGGGCATTCGGACATTTGCGTAAAGTGTCGTCTCGGATCACCCTGCGCAGTCCGCGCAGGCTAATCCGAGACGGCACTTTACAACTACATTAGATTTTGTCCTTCAGAAGACTTGCGCAAAACAGAAAATTACATAAAAACGGAAATTGTCGTTTCGGATTAGCCTGCGCGTAGTGCGCAGGCTGATCCGATACGACACTTTACGCAAATGTCCGAATGCCCCTTTTCGCGTATTGCAGGCCATTTTGTAGTCTGCATATGCTTTTAATTTTGACCAGTTTCGTCCTGTGGTAAAGGGTTGTATAGGTTGTAGTCGAAGATAATTTCATTTTTTTACGCTTTATAGAAAAGATGTAAAAACTTATCAACGACTGTCTTATTTCATGCTACATCTGTAAGATGATTTTTTTGTGTGTATGCGCGTTTTACCCCATTCCCTGAGACTTTTCCCGAAAGATCTAAAATCTGTCTGCCTTTGACATTACCAAAGTCCATCAGTTAATTACAGAATGGATGAAGAAACTTCAAATATAAAGCACTGCCATTAACGTAGCTGCTGGGAGTCTAGAATTCCCTTATATATTTAACATCAAACAACGGATCTCTAGACATGTTTATTTCACAAACGAGTGGCACTTCCTTTTAAGTTATGTTTGTAAACGGCTTGGGATGGCAATAATAAAACATTCACAAGGGTATATAGAAGATATCAAATGTGTTAAGAAAATCAAATGAAAAGAGAAAATGTTTGCACTATGGTTTTTATCCCTGTGGTCTTCTGTCTCTTTGATTTTTCGGTCATCAAAGTAAAGTTGTGGTATAGAATGTGTTAGCAACGGCTAGCCTATTGCTAAGCAAAGTCGGATGACTCCCTGGCGGAAGTTTCCGAGAAATGGTAACCTTAGAACCACAGGCCTTTGAAGCTCTATTGGTCTATCATGGAACACTAAAATTGTCCTTGGCTGATCATCGAACACTTATGTAAACAGCACATCGGTGCATCGCCTGTATATCACGGAATATATATTCAAATTTTCATTTACACTGTTTCTATAAATAGCACTTTGGTGACTCCCTCTATATCGTATATAGTAAGACAAGGTGTGCAACGAAATCGAAAAAAAATTGACCCCCGTCCCCTTTCAGAGATAATATTTAACAGAAACTGGAAAAATAAACCTAGTTACCGGTGCAGATGGGTTCAAAAATGATTTTTCTTCTGTACCCTGACCCTCGAAAGTTCCAAACGGCTCTTGCTATCAAGCAATAGCTCTCATCTCAAAAAAAAATAATAAAAAGCTTCCATATTTTCCGGATCGCCATGCGCTGACGTCACACAATTCGTTATGACGCAGAGAATTATAACTCACGTGAATTTGCTATCAAAAGACGCGCGAAAGCTTATGACCAATGAACGGTAAAAACGCATTTGAAAATATGCGAAATGGGAGATGAAAATCGTGAAACTGGATTAGATGAAAAGATAAATTATATCAGTCGAAATGTTAATTTAATAATTTCATCAATACACCAACAAAACATTTTTCGATCTATGTTTTGAAAAAAAGAATTTAATTCTTATTCGCTGCAGGATTACAAATCGTGTGACGTCAGGGCATGGCGATCCGGAAAACATGGAAGCTTTTTATTTTTTTTGAGATGAGAGCTATTACTTGATGGCAAGAGCCATTTGGATCTTTCGAAGGTCAGGGTACAGAAGAAAAATCATTACTGAACCCATCAGCAATGGTAACTAGGTTCATTTATCCGTTTTCATTTGAATATTATCTCTGAAAGAGGACGGGAGTAAAATATTCTTCGATTTCGTTGCACACCTTGTCTTACTATATACGATACAGAGGGAATCCCAAATGTGCTATTTATAGTAACTGTCCGATAGTGAAAATTTCGTATCCCTTGATAGACCAATGGAGTTTCAGAGGCCTATGCTTAGAACTGAACACGACGCCGCGGAAATCGGAAAAAGATAGCCAATAGTAGTAACGATATATCAAATACTTTTTGTGGAGACGTCATGAATATTATCAGGAGTCGAATTCAATGGACATCGTGATGAAATAGAAATGGCGTTGGAAACATAAATAGATTGTATTCTGATCAACTTGATTACGGTACTGAGGAAATAAAACATTTCACAAGATGAGCGTTTTTTTTTTCTTTTAGTTTGCCCATTACTTGTAATTATGACTAAAATAAATCGAATCTGTTTGAAGAAGTGCTCATGTCAAAACATCTAGAAAATGGTTGGATTTGAAATCGATAAATTCGGCAATATTCAATTTCATTATCGCTATATCAACGAAGTGAGCCGAGTATTACACTTTTACAATATACTAAATGTTTTGCAGGCCAAGAAAGTTAAAGGTATCGTTAGGGTATGTCTAATAGCGTGCCAAACTTTTAATTCACTGTTTTTATTTTTCATGGGAAGCAGATGTTGCTATCTTGATGAAAAATGGTCGTAATTCAATTCATTTTTATAGACTGTCCAGCTCTCTAAGAATTTTACTGTGTGTCATTTCAAATTAAGCAAGCCATATTTCAATTATATACTTCAAAGGTTTCTTAATGAAAGATCATGACTAATCTGTTTCGATATGGGAGCATGCTTTATATCTCTGATGGGGCGGTTCATGTTAAACCAGAAAATAGCCTATTTCTTTTGGAATAAAGAATAGTGGCCTTTTGATATCATTATCCTAAAAAAACTATGAGCGAAGTAGGCTCATTTACTGGGTAAAGACAGAACCCTGGAAGTGCCGCCTCTAAGAAGGTCCATATCACTCCTCAAGGTGAAACTCTCTCAGAAAACCTGAATTCTTTCAGGCGAATTAGTCATTTCAATAAACACAAGTCTTTAATCTATCATTCAACCATGCTGATGTACTTATATTTCATTTTTCATTTGATTTTCACTACCAAGAAAAACATTCTCTCAGGAAATCTAGGCCAAGTAACCAGTTTCGTTTCACAACCCTGTTACATGACATAAGATACATGGGAACGTAAATCAAAATGACACTGTGAACATGGTAATGAAGTAATCATCCCCTAACACAAGAACATGACGTGATAGCTTGTGCTAAACTAGGCCGTCCAAACTAGGAAACGTTGTGACAGGTATCGGAGAAAATCTCTATTTCAACAGATAACTTTTCCTGAATATTAGTTGTCATGCACTACATGTTTGTCAAGTTTTGCATGTTCAATAAGAATTACACTAGTTATTCCAACCAAAGGAAATACAATGAAAGACATAAATAGATATCATTATATTCCTATCAGTGAATTACTGAGATTTCTCAGTGTATCATTACATCGCGTATCACTAACGTTATATTGCTCACAGTCTAATGTTACTTTGTCTCTGCTTCAAAAATCTTTAGTAAACAATAGCACAAGGAAAAAATTTTCGGTAAATTCTTAACCGTTTGACAAACGATCCTGAGTTATAACGACCTTGTGAGAGAAATCTATAGAAAACATATTAGAAAAGGAGAAAATGCTAACTAGTAGGTCAATATTTTCTTGTTTTCTATCCTATCAGAAAATCTAAGTTCTTTTGTACCTATAACACGTATGTATTGGTCATCTGGAGATTAATTTGAATTTCGGAGAACCTTGCCATTTGTCAAAGGATTAAATATTCCATCCTTATGATTTCATATAGCTGGTTTTGAAATTTATGTAAAGGTACAGTAAAATGCGTGCCTTTCAAATGGAAAGATAGATGACGCAATTTACACTCATTACTCTAAATCCTCGCGCGTTACGTCACCTGATCAATACGTCAGCTGCTTCTGTCAAAAAGGGATACTGTGTTTGTAAAGAGAAGTTCTTTTTTAACGTTCTTGATATTTATTGGAAAACAAAGGATGAAATAGGAATATGCGTGTGTATCCACCTATTCTATCGATACGGCGGCACATAGATCTGACGTAACGACGAATGACGGAATGTCATTCCATTCCTGAATGAGAGCGTTTCGGAGGTCATTCAGATGCTAAAAACAAGCTTCATCCCAGATATGTTCAAAAAGGTTCATATCAGGCGATAGCGTGGACCAAGACAATACGTTGATGCCGTTTTGATTGTTGTATTGTTGAGTGATGCGTGCTACTTGTGAGCGAGCAGTGTCATGCATCAGAATGGCAGGTGCGTATCTATGCAGAACTAGAACAGCTTCAGGTCACAGAATCTGATTTACATAGCCCTGAGCAATAAGATCGCCCTGAACAACAATAGGATTGGTTTTCCTACCCCCTCACATACACTCCTTACAAGACCATGACACTGCCACCACCAAATTCGTCCCTTTCCAACATACATGAATTTGCAAAACGTTATCCTCTTCTTGCGTAAACCCGCATCCGACCATCACGGTTGATTCATCAGAGAAAAGAATTCAATTCCTCTTGAATGACGTCTAGCGCATTGCAAACAGTTAGCCTGATGGTGCAGAGATAGTACTGGTCCCACATACGGTCTTCTCGCTCGAAAAGGTAAACGGGCATACCTAAAGCGGTGCAAAAATGTAAACTTGCTTATAGCGTACTGTATTGTGTCTTGCTGTACTTGACCCCGTTTGAACGCGTTCTCGCACGTGCTTCAAAGTAATGAGACGCGGTCCTCTCTGATTTCTGTCACACGAGGTCTGCCAGATCGGGGGCAGTCTGCGACATGACCAGTTTGTTGAAAAAGCTCACGCAAATGCATTTATCGTATTCCTATGGCAGCTGAGTATCCTACTGACGTAACTGACGTTGTCACCGCGAGCCTTCATCATTAATGCTTGGAGTCGCTGATTTTAGCATTGTAGCAAAGTACTGTCTGTCATCAGATGTGTTTTTCCTTTCACAAAAGACAAAAGGAAAGTGACAATGAACGTGTTTACTGTCCTGTACATTTTTCACGAGCAAATCGCCAAATATACTCGCTAAATTAATTATATTTATCAACTTCAAATCGGAAATATCACGAATGGCCGATAGTAGGCACTTCGTGCAGATAGTGTTATAAATTTGAGATCGATGCGGCTTGTAAAAGCGAAGATGTTCGAAGAAAATAGTGTAAACTTTCTTTTGCAACAGACTATCCTCAGTAACACTTTGTTTGGACGATTAAAATAATTTGGTAAACTGTTACCGGTAAGAATGCAGCATCCGACGTAAAATCAGATCTACACTGACTGATATTTTGTGAGCCTTGTAGGCCAAGCTGGCCATACAGTGTGCAAGATTCATCCTTTTATTATTAACCCTTATCCTGCCAAATCTAAATTCACGATGGTAACTAAAATATATTTCGTTGAATCTAAAAATAACACTGAATGGGGTTAATTTGTTAGAAACTACAGACGGATCAGCGGAGAGTGTAGAGCAAGATCAAACTGCACGTATTTGCAGGCTGATCTTGCTGTACACTTTCCGCAAAATACATCTATGGTCGCGAACAGCATGATAAGGGTTAATTAAACATGAAATTATTTTTTATGTAGCTTAAGTAATAAAAAGAAAGACAATTTAAAATGGTAATATGAGATTAAAAAAAACGAAACTTTTGTTTCATTGGAAAAATTATATTTCACAAATATTGTACAGTTCGTCATCAAATAAACGGTTTCGAATTACACGATACACAATAAAACACCCAGTTTAACAACGGATTTGCACTTCTCATATACACAAATATAAATACCCAGGTAAGGTCATGTTTTGTCGCTGTTTTAAACGCCCGCCACTCATAACCGAGTGCCCGACAAGCTATTCTTTGCCACACGATCCCGACTTTTTATGACTCTGAACGAGGACGCTTTCGGAATCACTGTGGGAAGAGGAGAAAAATGCTTGTAATCAACTTTTTCTTCTTTTCCACACAATGCTTTCCACGGTATCAACGACAGAAATCATTATTTGAGCTACATTTATTTTATCGTTTGCAAATGTTTTGTCTGTTTGGCCAAGAGTAAGGAGGCGAGGAAGAAATGAAAGAAACACTATTGTCGATAGTGTCCTCTGCACTACCGCACTTTTGACACTAAATGGCCTGCAACACGCGCAAAGGGGCATTCGGACATTTGCGTAAAATGTCGTCGCGAATCAGCCTGCGCAGACTGATCCGAGACGACACTTTACGTCTACATTTGATTTTGTCCTACAGTAGGCTTGCACAAAACAGACAATTACATAAGAACGGAAAGTGTCGTCTCGGATTAGCCTGCGGGGACTGCGCAGGCTCATCCGGGATGACGCATTACGCAAATGTCCGAATGCTCCTTTTCGCGTGTTGCAGGCCATTTAATGGTATATCTAGTGTCGTCTGATGACAGTGAAGCTCAACAACAGATAGAATAAAACAGGCTGTCGCATCTTGAAAGTACACTCAAACACAAAGTAAATCCAAGATCAGACTGCCGTCTGTTCTTGATCTCCACTGGTATTAACAGCAAACTGAGTCGGACCTTGAAGCCAAAATGATTAACTTGACACATTCATTTTAATGTCATTGGGCATCAGACATAAATACATGTGCAATCTAAAAGTCCTTTTTTTTTCTAAAACAAAGAAATAAATGAACGTTCTTTGTGAAAAGGGGGCTTAATGCATCTGCAAAAAGTATCGACTCAGGCCAGCCTGCGCAGTCCGCACAGGCTGACCTGGGCCGAAACATTTTGCTATTGGTAATTTTTTCCTAAGCTCAAAGGACATTTTAAACAACATTATATGTGATGTTTGCAAGTGTTTTGGACTTTAACAGAGTCAAAATTTTGAAGCTTTGTAAATGAGTTAATCAGTAATAGAGTGAAAAATAATTTTTTTAGCTCACCTTAACAAAAACTAGTTTACCTCATAATTCAGATAGTTGTTATAGAAAATAGATTTTATGGATCCATAGTAACGTGATGACTTGCTTGGTATTATATATCGCGGAGATGCATAAAGCCCCCATTTAGCAAGAGCATGGTTCAATTGTAAATGTACATGTAGCACGTAGAGAGGCCTTCCTAAAAAATCTTCCCATTTAGCTTTGAAACTGGATAGAGGAGCTCTATGTTTAAATCTTTCGGCGTCAAGTATAATTGGCCTGCAACACGCGAAAAGAGGCATTCGGACATTTGCGTAAAGTGTCGTCTCAAATCAGCCTGCGCAGTCCGCGCAGGCTAATCCGAGACGACACTTTCCGTTTTTATGTAATTTTCTGTTATGCGCAAGTCTACTTTAGCACAAAATCTAATGTAGTCGTAAAGTGCCGTCTCGGATTAGCCTGCGCGGACTGCGCAGGGTGATCCGATACGACACTTTACGCAAATGTCCGAATGCCCCTTTTCGCGTGTTGCAAGCCAATATTTATAACCTTGACCTCTTTCGACGGCTGAAAATGCACGGAAATTACGACAGATATTTATCTAAGAGTCTTGACTGAATAAGCGCACAGTATGGATCTAAGATCAAACTTCACATTCAGTGCATTCTGGTCTTGAACTTTGCCGCCTGCAAAACCCCTGGTTTCATCTATAGCGTTGACAGTATTAAAGTGCGCTGGCGATAAAGTTGTAGAACTAAGCAGCTTCTTAGAAAAATAATGATAAATCGTTTAAATACTGTAACAGATAAAATATCCCTCTCATTCATGACAAACAAACAAATAAACAAATAAATAAATTAATAAATAACAGAAAACTAAAGTGTTGTTGCACAATTTTCACAATAAGTACTATACAATTAAATGGAACGGTAATTAACACAACTTGATAGCATGATACAGAATAAGTGAAACGATCCTTGCTTGACGCTTCATGAATGTGTGATATGTTTCAAACGGACATTCTCTCGATAAGTTTAAGTAAATGCAAATAACACTGTATGGTTTAGAAAAATTAACAAAAACAATATTGCATCACAATCACCAAAAATTGCTAGTAAATTGTGTTTCAAAATATGTTTATTTTTTGACCGACCTAAATTGGCATCAGGCTTTATCAAGCATTAAACCATGTCTATGAATGCATGTATCCTTTTACTAAAGAATCAAGGTCTAGGCGACCCTAAAAAAAAAAGTTTAAAACTTCTATAGAAAAAAAAAGAAAAAAAGTTTGTTACCAGTATGTAGGCTTAATCAGAAGACCATAGATCTATGAAGAATTTAAAATGACCCATGAGTAACCATACGTTATCGTTTGATCTATATAAATTAGGTAATAATACTAGAAAATCATAGTTTAACATTAGCCCCTACAAAGAGAAATGTCATCAATATTTTTGTAGTAATCAAGCAACAAAAAGTTATGTCTGAGGAATATTTCTTGTGCTTTTGAGAGAGAGAGAGAGAGAGAGAGAGAGAGAGATTGAATGAAAAAAGTCTCTGAAATTGTCTGAAAAAGCTCTTAACTTTTGTTTTCATGGATTTTTGTCACATTTATTATCTTTCAACAAATGATTTAAATGACATACTCGCATGTTCAACTTTAACAACATAAATGTATTTCAGAATAGACACACCTCATTTTCGAACTTGTACAACTCGCAACCACCCATGGCGAAATATGATCTAACAAGATATTCCTTTTATTTACATATGACAATAAATAGTACATTCAAATATTTACTACTCCTATCAAAACCATGATATGTTCTAATCTTATGAGTTTATAAAAGTGAAATGAGCGGCAAGGAACAAAATCTACAAAATGACATACACAATAGTTGACTTCCGTGACCACCTAACAGAGCAAGGACATTTAGAGGGTTAGCAGAAAACATGAGCAAAGCTGTTATACTCATACATTTGCAAGTTTATACTCCTCTATTGGCAGTGTTGGTAGCACTACTCCCGTGCCTTTGTACCTATGCGTATGTCACATTGCACATTTTCGCATGACGCTAACTCTGATGATAAGGTTTGATTGTCGACGATCCACTCATATGTGATCTATTTAGGGGATTAACTTAGGAATGCTGAAATGCCGAATGATTAAGATCTAAACGGCGGGTTTCACTTTAAGATTTGATTCAAAGAGAAACATTTTAACGTTTCCCCTTTCTTATCATTACTAGGAATCATTTGTTTATGTTCAGTTAGAGTGTGGATCACCAGAGCTTTTATTTCTCAAGAGCACAACAGGATACAAGTTTCATGTAAGGCAAAGAAAGATGCAGTTAGCACTTCATCTGTTCTAGTTTGGATCTATCATTAAAGAGTGAAAGTATTGTGTGGTAAAAGAAAATAACGGGTTGGGACATGATCAACAACATCCTTATCCTCTGACTTTTAGCAGACTACTGGTACGTCATTTGGAATTCACGAACATAATTTTTTAGATTATACTGTATATTCTGACATGCAAGCGGTCTGTCTGAAACTAATTTCAAGTCTTTATGCTATCTAGATTTGACCTCAAAAGAACCCTGGACCTGTCGAATTCTTTCTTTGACTCCTTTGTTGTCTACAATACATTAGAAGTGAACTTTATCTACCATTGTTACAATTATAATAAGTTAATGGCAACTTTTGAATACCAAGCTACAAAAGGTTTGCCTTGTGTTCCGTCAGGTTTTTACAGGCTCTTACGACTGATATGCTCATCACTAAAGCTGATTTAAAATAGAAAAGCAACCAAAACTTATCTAGAATAGCCTGTGACGTTCAGAAAGTATATCTATGAGGTGTCATTCCTTGGTCTGATTACCAGTTCTTAATTTTGTGCTATACCAAAGTTCCCCCTCTTTTATAATCTAATTTTGTTAACTTCTTCTGATATGTTTGATGGAGTAATTTCTGTACAATGTGTTCGATCGGTTTGATTCCTGTTGCCAACGTCGTTTTTGGCAGTCATCTTTTCATCTTCAGAATTCAATATGCCATAAATTTGGATCACAGTCTTTCTACGAAAGCTACACTATCGTAATTGCATTGTTCGATGTAACATTGTGATTACCGCGGGCGACTTGCTTCAATCGTGGATCAACCATTGGCGAACGCTCCGGGGCTCTAGTATTTGTCCCACCCGGTTTTGTAGAAGAATGACTCATCTCTTCAGATTTATTTCCATAAGATGGGTTAGTCCCCTGATAATTGATTTGATTATTGGTATGCATAGGTGATGAAGATTTTTGAGATAATGCACTATAATTGTAACCTCCAGGTCCTTGTGGAGGTAAAGGTTTTGATATTGTGCTATACACCGGCGCACTGTCTTTATGGTTCATTGATGCAACTTTTGAATGATGTTGCAAATCAGATGTTTGCATCAGATTAACTGTTTCTGGAGTATTTTCGTGCTTTTTGTTATTTTCTGTTGCTCTGTTATCTAAAATATCACCACCGTTAGAGGTTCTACTGTTACCCGCACGAAGTTTTCGTATCCTCTCTCGTTGGTAATAAACTCCGGCGAAAATTAACAAGTTTAAAAATAGTAATGAACATCCAACGGCTACTGTTATACTTAGCGGGACGGACGATGCTTCCATTGGAGGCGAAGTTGTTTGAACCTTACCCACAGACTCTTCACCCCCTGGCTTGTTAGTTAAAGCAATTGGTTTTGGCGTAGTTTTATTTGGTACACCTTCGTCAAATGATGTCGATGTTTCGTATTCTGGGTTATTGATGTATTCTGTCACACGGGGGGTTGGTATTGGCGGTGGTGGAGGCATTGGAAACAATTGTTGGAATTTGCTTATCAGTCTGGATGGTTCGTCAAATGTTGAAAGGTTACTTGCGTCAACTAGGTCATGTGTAGAATGTTGTTCATCTGGACACGCTTTATCTATTTTTGGAAGATAATTAAGCCATAAAGCCAACTCCTTTGCTCTATAAAAATCTTTTTCTTTAGGTCCTTTCTTCCCTACAAATAGATGAAATGTTTCTGAATCAATTACAATATTCGCTTTTCAGATGCATGGGCTGTAAATGAATACACAAAGAAAACCACGATTGTCCTATATCGTCCACCCCAACTGAAAACGCTAAGTTTGAAAACATCAAGAATTTAAATTATCAAACTGAGGATGAATTTATGTAAGAAAAATGTTTATCTACGGACCCTCAGCTACTGATTTGTACAGAATTTCAATGCTTTTGCTGCCCTCCCCCCCCCCCTCCTCGCCCATGAGAGGAGCATGTGATGTCCAGGGACAGTCCCATGACTAAAGACATAAATCTATATGCCTTGTGTTTCTAGACATGTATTGTATAATGACCACCAGATTGTATTAAATATGATAATCAAAGATCTTCGTTAGTTGATTCCAAACAAAAATAGGTTAAATACTTCACTATCTAAAAGACTTAAGTTTTCGTATATTAGATAGGTGAAGGGCCCGCATGTCCATAGCATTTGAAAAAAATCTGGTATAGGTACTTAATGCAATTAATTCATATCAAGTTTCCATGCCATGTCACTGATGTGGGAAGAAAATGAGTTCTTTCATTTTCTAAGGCCTAGAGTAGCCAGTTTGGTCAAAGGGCAATGATACTTTGATAAAGTGATAAAGTGTTACACCATTCAAGGAGAGCAACCCCTGCAATTTGAGCCAGATTGATCGATTTTTCTTATAAGTCTTTGAAATTGTATACGTATGATGGACTAAGGGCGAACATAATGATAACCTCAATCAAAATGAGCATAGATAAGCTATTAACCGGTTTTTTTTCCCTAAGAAGTTCGGGCGAAATTCGCAATACGTCGGCTGTATCATTGATGCTAAAAAGATCATGACTATAGGAAAAAGTGTTATAGCTGTATCAATCGAGATAAAAGAAATTAATTTACATATATTGCATATATCTAAATTACAACTGCGAGAAAATGCATGCATACATTTAAGGTTTTACGCAAATCTAAATATCGAGGCATATATCAATATGCCAAACACAAAGGTAAGTGCCAGTAGATTTGCTCCTGGAGACACCCCTATCTTATCCATTTGTTCCAAAACGCCTTTAGACTGCGGCATCTGGTTGTTCAGATCTCAGTAGAGAACCATTAATGGAGTCAAAACTGAATAGTATGTACATGTTTGCAAGACTGCAAAAGAAAAGCGTCTGGCCGGGTACCTCAGATGATAGCGCGTCTAACGCATGACCTGATGGTTGCGGTTCGATACCCTGTTGCTGCAAACTTTCTTTCCGGCGAGTTTTCGCCTCTCACCTCTAAGGCATGCGAGAAAAGTAGTCAGTGGCCTAGAAAGAAAGTTGTGTCAGTACTGGTGTGAGAAAGCCAGGAAATACATGCATAGGCACACTGACCGGCGTGACATAACATAAGCTGTTAAAACGGCGTTAAAATCCAATATAAACAAACAAAGCAGAAGAAGAGCAGTGTAGTCACAAAAACACAAAACAAATGTTAGGAAAGCAGAATTGTACATGATGTATACCTATGTGAACATAGCTCTGTGTACTTTCGTTGTAGGTAGGCCATCGTTCAATTCTAGTGAGATTTGGCGTTTCCCTTTCTTCATTCCATTCAGGCAAATTCGGATCCCTGAAGTATGAATTGAATGTATCATTTGAGATTTCCTGTTACGGTATGTTCTGATAGCTGCATTCTATTTCCATGTGTTTAATACAAACTTTACGATTATATGGTAATATGTAGAAGCACTATAAGCCATTGACCATTCCTTGTAGATTTAAGAAAAAACAGTTTATGCGAGTCAGCTTACGCTTAAAATTCATGGAATGTATTTCCATAAGTTTAAATTTTGACCTTGACTATAACAAATGACGTACGCAAACAAGTGGTGTTGTTTATGTTAAAACCTCTGCTATTTTCAACAACTTGACATAGTTAATACAGGAAAATGTTAATAACTTTAAAAACTTTACAGAAGTAATGCCGAGGGAACACAAAGACCTATTCTGGTAATATTTTGTTCTAAAATGTTTATCATATCGCTAGCATCTCTGTCTCTCTTTCTTCGCCTGACACAACTTTCTCTCTTTGACACTGCCCACAAACTTTAATATAATACGAAACTTTTTATTGAGAAATTCATTGCAGTGGTTCTCTTTCCTATCTCTATGTCTGCGATCAATAAAGTCAACCAAAGCGCAGGTGATAACATCAGATAAATATTCATTGAAAAAGTATAATGTTAACTATACAGAGGTATTTAGGCCTAAGTGGTAGACAGCTAGATGCATAGCATTTCACCGAATGCACTACAGTCTTTATGTGTTAAAAACAAATATTATTTCATGCTTTCCAGTAGGTCATCGAGAAATATCGGTGAAATATTTTTCGATATTTCATGGTTACGACCAGTGAAAATACCGATTTTTATATTCTAACTCTCCAATTGAAGGCGGAAACAGTTGTTCCGCGCACTAGTTACCTAGGTAAAATGCGCGTGCCTCACAACCAGATTGAAATATGACGTAATTTACCTTACATTTCTCGCGCTTGACGTAATATTGTAATGCGTTGCTATGCGGAGGGGGTACGCCGCGGGGAAAAAACGAAAAGAACAGTCCTGGATTTTGACTAAATTTCCCCCCCCCAAAGGGTTAAAAGCATGAAATAAATAGAATATTTGGGTTTTTTTTTTGAAAAAGTTTGTGAAAGTTTGAAATTTATTTCCTCTCGTGAACATCATCGGTAATATTTTCACTCGTGGCTGCGGTACTCGTGAAAATATTAGCGATGATGTGCACTCGATGAAATAAATTTCGTTCTTTCACCGTAAAAAAAAACAAATATCCTCTATGTATTCCATTTTTGATCGGAATGCGTGTCTTTGTTGCCATACATGGCTTGTATCTCACCAAATATTGTCCACGCACACACTTAGTGTTGTTTTTAGTATACAACGCGGCTTCAGGAAATCTAAACAATTTTAGTCGATTTGATATTCGAACAATCATAGTTTGTTATTGTAACATTTTAACAACTTACCCTGTCTTTGCAAAGTTTGTCCACATACGCATCATGAATTTGCTCAACTCTTTCTCATGTGAATCATAATTGGATGGAAATGGAGACAGTCCGCTGACTAAAGGTGCTCCAAAAATGTACGGAAGTTCGTCTCCATGAACGCCACCTGACCATTGGGGATAATCCTCTGACTGCGTCGAGTACCCAAAAGAATAGAGATAGGTCTCGGCATGTTTTGAGTGTTCTTTGGCCATTTTGATGAGTGGAGCTTTGTAGAGACCATCGCTTAACATGTCCATAATCTCGTCCCTGCGCGATACATTGTTTCTTGGCATATCCCACTGTGTATACTGCAGTTCTAGCATGTCGTATATCTGTTGACGATGATATTTAAATACATTCGAAACGTATGTTCTGATTATTTGTTCCTTTCTGGACTTGGACATCCCGTACTCTAGCTCATGCTGCTTGAGGTAGGCGTAAGCCTCTTTCCTTGCTAAACCAAACATGATTTTCGTCGAGGCAAACTTTGTGTCCTTGCTTTTCACTAACTGTTCTAAGGTTTTGCCTTTTGGGAACATGGTGCCTTCGACACTTGGAGCAAAGCATGTAAAGTATTTAGGAGTTAGCGGTACGCTTTTGATGAGCTCGTCAACAGATCTCTCCTCACGCAGACATTTGATCATAGCGGCGGTATTATTTTGTGCATTTGTACAGTTGACTTTCTTGGCAACTATGTGGGCGCAGCGGGATGGATCTATCGATGTCGCCCAGCTACTGAAAGCGGAACCACTCTGTAGGATCACATTGTTGAACAAATCTGAAATGAAAGGAAATTCAATTTTTTTTTTACATCGAATGACGTTTATTAAACTATCGTGTACCTTCATCATTTCTCCTGTATATACCTTGCACGGTTGTCTGTTATGGTGTCGTTAAACTATGCATAGAAAAAGTAAATATTCTAAATATTTTAGGAACCATTACGTTTTGCAGACTTTTTTGTCTCTGGTAAAACACCTGGTTTGCAAACATCTTGATAAAAAAGAAATGTCTCTTGATGAGCGATTTCTTTATTGATCACTATGTTTTCCCATGTGTTCCTATAGCCTATTTATTCTAGAATTGTGTTGATTACAGACTTGAATACTAGTTCAGTTTAAAATTCATACATGTAGGCTTCAAGTTGTTTCATGGGGAAATAGCTCTTACACATAATACTCTGAAAAACAATTGAATTCTCGCAAAGAACAGTGCCTGTTTTTCTCTGAACGCCCAGGTAAAGTCAGACAGGGAATGAAACAAATATTGAAATGTTACTCAAACCGAACCTCATCTTATCATCGGATACTCAAATCTGTTTTTGTTTGTCTTGTGTTAAACACCATTGAGAACAGTATGTAAATCATATTCAGGCGACTTCTGCACTTATATATTGGCCATTATTTGGCAAATGCGGGTATAATGCATCTGCGAAGTCCGCACAGGCTGACATGGCTAAAAACTGTTTAGTTATTGATCAATTTCCTGCATGTTAAAAGACCAGTCTACCTCCACATTCAGTCGATTGTCAGATAACAATGGATGTTACAGACCCGTAATTATGAGACTACTTGCTAAGTATAATGCATCAATGATATGCTCTATGCACTTATTCCGCGGCCGTGATAATAGTATAGCACTAACGAGCGATGAAGAAATATTATTTCATGCTTTCCGATGGTTTATCGAGAAATAATGGTTGAATATTTTTCGATATTTCGTGGTTACGACCAGTGAAAAATATTGATTTTATTTTCTAACATTTCGATTGAAGGCGGAAACAGTACTCGTAGTTCCCGCGCACTAGTAACCTAGGTAAAATGCGCGTGCCACTCAACCAGATGGAAATATGACGTAATTTACGTAGAGTTCTCGCGCGTTACGAAAAATATTGTAATGCGTTGTTATGCGGAGGTGGTGCGCCACAGGAAAATACCGAAAAAAAAAATGTACTGGATTTGATGTAATCCCCCCCCCCCAACCAAAAGAGCTAGAAGAATGAAATAAATAGATTTTTTTTTCTGTGAAAGATCGAATTTTATTTTATCTCGTCAACATCATCGGTAATATTTTCACTCGTGAAAATATTACCTATGATGTTTACTCGATGAAATAAACTTCGATCTCTCACCGAAAAAAGCAAATATCCTCTATATATATTTCCAATCGGTAAACGAAATGTCAATATCCCAGTTGAAATTTCGCTTCGGAAAAACAGCAACAACATAAATAAGTAAATGATGATAAAAGATCAGCTTGCGTTAAGTGCATCCTTACTTCCTCTTGTAGACAAAATCACGTCAGGTCATACACAGTATTTTAAGATTTTAAATTATCGAATGTGTCAGACAACACGAGAAAAATGAGGTAAAGAGGAGCAGTAAAACTGATTAAAAAATAAAGATTTTTGCTGGAATTGGAAAATTTGGTACCGCATCTATTACAGAAGAAATTTAATCAGCATAGTTTCTTCTTTAAATCTTTTGACCTTTTCAGCGCAGGATGCCATTTAACTATTGCCTTTGTAGACGGCATCGATCAGGCTCAAACTGTAAAGCACTGACTGTCTGGCCTTCGATCTTCACTCTCCGAGGTGAAGTATTTCAATTGCAAACCAATCTTTTAAACTGCAATAACTGAGCCTTGTTTCGGTGCCTCAAAATCTCTTTCGTCTAAAAAGGTGCACAAAATGTTAAAGTACTGCCACTCTGACGTCATCCTTCATCGACTTTAAAATAAGCTTTAACTCTTTCCATACCATAGACGACAACAGAATCTTTTGTGGACAGTGTAGATCAAGATAACACAGCACAGAACGTGCAGTCTGATCTCTGATCTACACTGTCCATTGCTTTATTCTAGGTTATGAACAAATCGTCTCTTGATCTTGTGGCAGAACTGTATTTGTAGCCATTGAGAAAAAAATATTTATTTAGTAGTGAAAGAGTTAAGGTTACGAAAAAGACGTGGAAACTTTCTAAAATAGATAGCTACGAAAACACTTATGAACCCGAGTTATCCCACAATATAAACCCGGTTATAGACAAAACAAAGTTTGCGTGAGTTTGATTACAAGTTTCAAATTCAACGACTATCTTTGATAATCAATAGCACTACAAAAAAGATTTTTTTTTAACTCTTAACCTGGTAAATAAGTCAAATGAAGCTTTCAAGCCGATAGTACAGGCCTAAATATTGCTGTTTCAAATGTATTTTGGTGGAAAATATCTTCTTATTGGACAGTGAAGATCCAGGATCAGACTGCAAGTTCTGTGCAGTCTGATCTTGGTCAACACTGTCCACAAAAGGTCGTTAAGTCGCGCTTAGCAGTTTAAGGGTTAAATGTTTTGAAAAGAGAAAGAAAATATGATAAGGGTACAAAAATAGGCGTCTTAATTGAAACTCAATGTTCTGAGTTAATTGCCAAAGCAAGAGAAGCTAATATTACAAAGCATGTAATTAGTTTTCTCCCCGCCTAACAGGTTTATGTACAAGAATGCCTGTAATAAAATGTATGTACGTAAGTAGGGTATCAGTATTATGACCCTATATTTCGTACACTTAATGTTTCTATGTATCCGATTCACGCATCTGTAATGCAGGCGAAATTCCGCATAAGGCAGTGAATTATTTTTACCCTTCACCTGCTGAGTAAGTGAGATGAAACTTTAAAGGCAATGGTAAAAACCCAAAGTTTGCTTTTTTCAAAAGTATTTTTGGGATGATAAATATTACCCTATCATACAGAGTAGATCTAAGATCAGACTGCACATTCAGTGCAGTCTGATCTTGATCTACACTGTAGGCAAAAGGTCCTCGAGTCGTGCTTAGCACTCCAAGGGTTAAGATTTAAGTCCGAACATTATAGGTCTATAACTAGAAGGATGTTTAATTCTTTCCCTTCTAAAACCCTCCGAGTTATTGGTGGACGACTTAAAAGAACTCTTAGGCTGCTAAGCGCGACCCGACGACCTTTTACGGTGAATGTAGTTCAAAATCAGACCGCACAGAACGTGTAGTCTGATCTTGGATCTATACTGTCCGATAAGGAGGTATTTCCCCATGAAAATAACTCTGAAAAAGCAACGTTTGGTTTTTTGCTATAGGCTTGAAATTTTCTTGTTTGACTTATTAAGCAGTTAGAAGGTTAAACAAAGCATAGGATATTGACAGCCACGACGAATAACTGTCTACCTAATGCATACAAAAGAAAACAATGTGACAAACTGACCAGCAATCCGCCTGTCAAAGGACCACTCTAGCTCATGATTCAATGGGTTGCTCGACAAAATGGACTTTATTGATCCATGACCGTGTAATGAATTGCTTGGTATTATATATCACAAAAGATGAATTACACCCCCTTTCCACAAGAGCTTAGCTCAAGAATTAGTGTGCTTCTAATAATTTGCACCTGTGTTAGAACCACTTTCAAATATATGGGTTAACAGTGAAGACATATAGCGAAGTTGAAAATTTTATAACAAAAAGCCCTTTCGTTACAAAAGTGGTTCTAACACACCTATGCATGAAAACTAGTTTCATGAATGTGGAGATACGGCAAGTAAGCTCTGTAATTCTATCTTTAGATATAAAAGAGCCAATGAAATGAAATTTATGATAAGTTCAACGATTTCAAAAATTGCTTGGTTACATCAGCACCGAGAACATTGTATAACCCTTCACCAGGCGACACATTTCGAGACTACTCGAAATTGAAAGCACCAGGTAAAATCAGACAGGGATTGATACATAAGCGTAAATGTTAATAAAACCGAACATCATCTCATTATTGGATATTCAAGTCTGTTTTTGTTTGAGAACTTTTGAGAACAGTATTTAAATCGTATCATGGCGGCTTGTGCTCTTATATGTATGCCATTCTATGGCAAAGGGGGGTTTAACGCATCTCCTTGATGCATTATCAAACAAACCTTTACACATTTATGGATCCATAAAATCCATTTGTTTAACAAGCGACTGGATCTGGTAATAGAATGGTCCTTTGATATGCAGAAAATTGATCAATAGCAAATAAAATGAGGCAAATATCTTGAAGACGCCAGAAATAGATCTATATGAAAAGGGGAAAAGTGCTGATATTCGACAATTTCTTTTACAGACGGTATGACAACAAGAGTGCACCGTGTTATCTAGAAATCACCTTTAACCATAAGGCTGCTAAGCGCGACTCACTGACCGTTAACGGACAGCGTAGATCAAGATCAGACTGCATAGAACGTGCAGTCTGATCTTGGATCTACACTGTCCGATAAGAAGATGTCTTTCCTCCAAAAATACCTTTCAAACAGCAATTTCACTATTGAAAGTTTCATTTCTTTTATTTAGTAGGATAAAGGATTAACCCTTTTCCAGCTGAATATGTTAAACGACACCTTCAAGTCGATATTAAAACACAAAAAGGTTGCTATTTCAAAGTTTTTTTTTTTTTTTGGGGGGGGGGGATTTCTCCTTTTCGGACAGTGTAGATCAGAGATCAGACTGCACGTTCTGTGCAGTCTGATCTTGATCTACACTGTCCGCAAAGCCTACATAGTCGCGCTTAGCAGCCTAAGTATTAAAATAGTAGGTTTACGAGGAATGGTAAGGCCAGAAAAGCGCTGAAAAACGGGTCGTAGAACTTTACAGGGATTGCTGCAAGGTGCATCCCCGATAACAAATGTTTACTGTTCAAGCTATAAAACTTTTTTAGAACCGCATTAGTAAACTGAGTAAGCTAGATACAATCAGACCATAAAATATAACCTGGATATAATAATTTTAAAACTGTTCAGATTGAATTCTCTCAAAGACTTCGGCTTTTGGGGATTGAAGATCAAACAGACAAGTTTGTGTTGTGTGACCATAGTTGTCCACAAATTGAACTTAAAACGACTTCTGCGCAGAAAGGGTTGAGCCCATTCACTGACTAAATTATCAAATCTCTGAATTTGTTTAATCAAGGGTATTTACTCGAGAGCTTTTAATTTACTATTCATACTAAAGTTCGCTGCACGGAACCATTACAAAATATTCTTTGATACATTCGCTTTCTCGAATTGCTTAAAATAACAGTTTGTCTTCATACGCAATTTTGATTGTGACCCTTAGAGGCAAAGTTTATAGCTGGCTCAATTTTACCCATTTCTTTAGAATTAACATATTAATATGACAGTCAGAATGTGCAATAACCTTTCAATTCTTTTTTACAAATATAATAGATAAATAAATAAACGGAAGTAAGAAATCAAAATAACTTTTTTGCTTATCATTCAAATTCGAAATCAAATCTCATGAGAAAACAAAATTTAAAAGAGAAAACGTTCTTTTCTTTTTCTTAGTCAGAAAATAGTAAAAATTTATATTATAACTATTTTTTTCCTTTTGTTAGTCATTAAGTTAGATTATAAATACATCATAACTGTTCCATTTATGTAAGATAACGCCGGAAAAGAAGCTATTTAGAGCACACAAGCAGTTGTTTTCCTCTTCTCGCTGTGTTTTCTGGAAAACGATATTTCTTGTTTTTATTTGTTTGCGCTTTCCATGACCTGAATAGTTTCTATGGGTTTAAAAGAGCCAATTCAGCGAAGGATTAAGTTGTCAGTTCCATGAAATAAACGCCCTGTCACACTTCCAAATTCATTCTTGTAAATAAAACAGTCAATAAAACAATAGAGTTAACCAAACAAACTTCCATTACTTACCCATTTGACTAGCTATATCAGTAAAGAGAAGAAGATTGACCAGCGCAGCACCATGTCCATGACCAAACAGAGTCACACGGCTTGGGTCTCCACTGAACGCCTTAATGTTCTCTTTAACCCAATAAAGTATGGCAAGAAGGTCCCATAGCGCATAGTTTCCGTCCGCAGATTTGTCCCCCGTTCTCAAGAAGCCTGGAAATGTAAATAAGCGTAAAAAAGTAGAAAGAATAAATTCATGTCGGATATTCGAAAACCGCAAACGGTCATTTTAAGCAGTTTGTTTATCTGGAGTTTCATGCGGTTTGTTTTAGACAGAATTTCAGAATATTCTGGCAGCTAGTGCACCCCTCCATATGTTCCCATGTGTTTCCTTGTACTAGCACTAAGCACAACACTTGTTAATCTACTGGTTCCTTTCCCACAAAACCGAACTTTTCGTCAAAGGCGAACGCACAATGAATCCGATCGCAATAATTACGACTGATTGGAATAAACTCATTGGAGCTGGAATTCAAACCTACAAACCCCTGTTTACTAGCCAATGAGCGCTTCAAACTGAGCCACGGACTCGGCATTTTTTGGCAGAAGCCATGTCTTTATTTTGTACGATTTAACCCTAAATCTCCTGAAAGTATTGGATGTCAAATTCGATCACTTAGGTCCGAACACTATAGACCTACCTATCAGAATGCACGTTCTGTGAGGTTTGATCTTGATGTACATTGGCATCAAAATAACCCTAAGTGTTATAGATTAAGGAACAGTTCAAAATACCAGCTGACATTAAATCAGCTCATTAACGTTATTAGATATATATTCTTTATCTTCATAAATGGTTGTTACGCTTAAACATAGCCCTTGCCTCCAACCTAACATAGGTCAGTAAGCAATTCCTGTACATTTATTCTTCTTTTACATTGTCTATTTAAGAAAAAAATGGTTCTTTTCCTCCTTGTGAAAAAAAAAAAAAACATAGCTTTCAACGGAACAAATATATAGGAAGAAAAAACACAATCTTCCAAAGAGCTTTTTCTTTTACAGCAACTTGCAACTGAGTCGAATTGATGCTTCAAACGGACAATTACATATCACAGAACATCACTCTTCCATTATTCGCAAGATTGAGAAGCTCTGAAGGGAACACAAGAAATCAAAGCTATTACAAGTGTTTGAGAAAATTCTGAGAACAGGTGTATTGATCGTTTCAAGCAGTGAATAATTACTCTAACATCCTTGATGACTTTTATCCTTTAGACCCTAGCCGGATTCGGGTAGCTCACTGGTTAGCGTATTTAATTCGTGACCTTGTAGTTGTGGGTTCTTTACCCGGTGTAAGCAAACTTTCTTTCCAACCATTTTTCGCCTCTCACCTCTGATGCATGTGAGAAAAGCAGTCAGTGGCTTGGACAGAAAATTGTGCCAGCACTGACCGCCGTGATATGACCTAAGCTGTTAGAACGGCGTTTTCCCTTCTTAACGCCAATACAAACAAATGAAGATTCCGTAGCTCAGTCATTTACGTACATGGTTATTACTTTTGGGGGTCGAATCCCAGCTTTCATAAGCTCCTCTCGAAGGCTAATGAAAGTCATTGCAAAACAATATTAGTTGTACGGTCAGGTGGCAGGGGACTTGGAAACTTGTTCACTGCTGTCGCAAATCATGTCGCCCCGAGCCGAAGGCGAGGTGGCGACAAGATTCGCCACAGCCGTGAATAAGTTTCCAAGTCCCCGGCCATCTGACTGTACAACGAATTTATTACACTGCAAAGTTTTACCATTCGAACTTGTATTAGCGAAAGTTCCAAGTTTATGTACTCACGAATTGAGTACGCTGACGCCATAGAATTTCCCTTCAGAGTGCCCCAATTCAATGAAAACTGACGTCACTGAGAACTAACGTCACTGAAACCTTGGTAAAACATGCAGTTTGGTGACTGAACTTGATGATGTCACTGCGATAGAAATTAGCGTTTTTTTTTTTTTATAAACATGGATTTAAACAACTTCAAGGTAAGTAACTATGCATATCAATGGTTTGTTGTCAAAAAAAAAAAAAGTGGTTTAGTTACCACAGACGACAATTTGGTAATCTTTTTAAATTTACAGTGAATGAGTTTCGACACTTCACAATTTGCTTACTTGACTAAGGAATGGCTTGTTTTAACCCCGTGTAATTGTTTTAGAATGACAACAAACGATAATTTTATAACGATATTCATTATTTTCAAAAGATAATCCATTCTTTCCGCTTTAATGACAACTATCAAGGGAAACTAGAAATAATACGGTACATTATGTTTGTCTTGTGGGCGGCTCGTATCGGTCGACGCCGCCATTTGGATGTTGTGTTGAAAGTGTAGTCATGTATGCGGGGCCTTCAAAAGGGAAACTGCTTTTACGTGGATTTTGCCAGTGTACATGAATATGTATTCGGGGCATATCATCCAATCAGATCGCGAGGAACTTCTTTGCAGTATAGTAATCATGCCTGTCTCATCACTGAACGTTCTTTCGGCGATCTTAGTGTGGGAAATCAGGCGATGGCATGGAAATAGTGCATTTCGAACAGTTCGTAGGAGAAACTCCAGGAAAACACGGATTGATGCACCAGCCGCAGTGCTACGGTTAAAAAATGTTGAAAAAGGCGTTACACACCAAATATTCCCTTGAATTACTTACCCTTTATATAAACTACTGGGCTACTGGGCTCGACCTTAATCCTTAACAACACAATCCTGAGTTATAATGTTCCTGAGGAAGAGACCTTATGACAACATTGTAGGAAAAGGAGACGATGCTGGTAACAAACATTTTCTCCTCTTCCCAGGATGTTTTCTACCCTTTCAGGTACAAATTTCGCTATTTGAGCCATACTTAATTTGTCGTCTGCAAATGCTTTCATTTTGGACCAATCTAAAATGTTGTCTTATGATAAAGGGTTAAACAAAGGCAAATAAATAATTCGAACACCATATTGTTTTCTCCCTTTACCAGCCGACTGTTAAAGAAGAGAAAACAATAATAAATGATCGTCATATGACTCTTCAATTAGTAACGTTACCTAGATCTTTTTTTTTTTTTCATGTTTTATGACGAATGATAATCGTTAAGATCATAACAACTATGCACAGATACTAATACTTAAACAATGTCCCGATTGAAGTCGAAAATACACATAATGCAAACGTATAAGTCTCATTCAGCATGTGCATAGTCTGTTAAAGGCGGTCCTTTATTACAGAGAAACATTTTTTTTAATATATATATATTCGAGGCTTGTGATTCAAACAAAGTCAAAGTATTTCGGTTCATGCACTCATACCATTTTTCCTCGCCATTTATTTTATGTCGTAAACATTTGGATTTATCTGTAAAACATAGTCAAAATTTCCTGCGTCAATGGTGCTGCTATATATAACTGATAACCATAAATTGACCCTAAACATTGTTTGCATTGACGCAAGCGGGCAAACCAAATCTTTGAATGAGCTGACCTAACGCAAAGCCTTAAAAAAGTTATTTTTCGCTTCATTTGTCTGCAAACAATGATCGTTATTATTTTTTCTCTCTTCATTATTGGACTGCACACGAACAAGTTAATGGTGCGATGTCACATACGTCTGGCGAACGCAGACTTATTGAAGTGTTCAGATTTAATGATCTTGTAAAATGCAATTTGTCACGCACAGGTCACCATATCTTTAGGGTCGATTTCTTGTCTAGATTGACATCTATCCCAGAATGACAAGATTTCGACCATTTTTAATATGAATTCCTGTTTTCTTTTCGTAAGGTAATTCAATAAACCCGATACCAAACGTGTCTCTGATTATGATCCCGTTGATGTAGCCTTTTTGGAGGCAACAACAGGAAAGGAAGCATTGTTGTTTTCTTTGTCTACAACTTTGTCAACTTTAATCAAAATAATTTGAGTCTTATTTATTTATTCATTTATTTAGTTATTTTGTCTGCAAATTACTTCAATATGTAACATTTTCTCCTGTACACCTAGGACTGAACTTGCCAACCGTTCGAAATTCTACGCTAATTTCAACTTCCACGGGCTGTCTGAAATAGAAGATCCCAACCAATCTGATGCTAAGTGTTAGATTCTAATTATAGACTAGAATTAATATTGTCCCTGATGTGAGAAACTTTGCTGCCAGCAAGTCATTCGTAGCCAAAGTTTACGGAAGGCGAGGATACAGGCACACAACCCGTTCGAAACATACAACTCTCTACTTACAGGGTGATGCACAAAGACAAACGACAAACCAAACTGGAACGCGGAACCTTACCTAGTACTCCAAGTCGGTAGTTAACCGTGATGACGATTACTTCCCCGTAACTTGCTAACACACTTCCGTCGTAGGCATTTCCTGTTCCGACTTCATACGATTCCCCATGGACGAAAATCATGACTGGGAAGTTGTGGACGTGATATTCATCTGAAATGAGAAAATGGGAATTGTAGTCCAACTGATCAATCATTGTATCGTTGCCTAACGCAGTACGGCCTGCACACGACCTGTTTAGTCTTATAGCAGATGCCGAATGAGCATTTTTTTTTTCCTTTACTTTGCAAGAAAATCCAGTGTAGTCATATATTAATCCTGAATTCATAATGACTATTTCTATTTAACAAGAATGCGTTGTAGGCCGCCTGCTGCTTTTTTTGCAAGACGATGCAAGTTGACACCTAGTATGCCATACACCTAAATTGCTTTTGTGGTCATAGTAGATCAGTTTTAAAGGCAGGACTATCATGAATCTAAACAAATGGATTTGAAAGTCATTCTTATCAAAACAATTCTGAAATAAAAATATATAGATTAGGGTCTCTGTAATGGCTTGTGGTGTTCATGTTATCTTTTGGTACTATGACGATTATGCTTGGTATATGTTTTCTATCTATAGGAGCGCGTAGAAAGGAACAAAACATGATGCATCTTTTTTTTACCCTTACAGAAGAATGGTAATTGTCAACATGGTATTATGCGATTCATTTCGCCCTCTAGATCGGCTAACGTATATTGCTTGCATAATTCGAGCCAACCGGCATATTTTAACCCTTTACCAAACGATCCCATATTGATAACTGTACTTTAAAACATTGTTGTTTAGAAATGGCATGCTTGTAACTATGGTATTCTCTTTCTCCAACATTTTCTACCACTGGAAAAGAAAAAAAAAAAAAAAACGAAACCAGTCTCTTGGCTATATTCGGTTTGTCTTCTACAGATGCTTTCCACGTGGACAGTCTAAGATTTGTATCTGTAGCCAGTAATAAATTACGAAATGGAGAATTTTAATGATACCACTGTAACATTCTTTCGCAAAAGAAATTCTGGCATGTTAACTTTTCAACTGGACGTCAAAATAACAGGGCCTGTCACCTTACCTTAGGACAGAAAATGTTCCAGACCGATATGATTTTATACATCTATTTGTCTTACATGGATAACATGGTATAAACACTAGACACATTATTTTTCTATAGAATTCGGGTCCATTAAGTTTCTCATCTAGTTTTTTTTCCCAATATGAGATTTTTCATATTTTATATTTTCGATTGTTAGACTGATATACGATCATATCAGCCCTATTAAGAAATTTTTCGAGGCAAGCTGAGCACCTTTTTACCAGAACTCCGTCGAACAATCTTTAAAAGCAACTGGCTGCTCTACCAAATAGTTATCGACGAAATAATACTTATTGGTGAGGGAAGCAAACCTTGGACCATTTGATCACAACCCAGGTACCTTACAAACTTTTCTATCGGCTTTATAGGTTATGCACTTCAGATCACGGCTGAAAACTTAAATAAAATTCAAGAGCGGAGAGTAGAGAGGAAAATTAGACCAAAATAAGACAACAAGTAAGTGCAAGCTGGCCTGGTCATAGGATACACTTTCCACAACTATACATCTATATCACCTTGTGGCATGTTAGCCCTTCACCGAACAAAACAATGTTTTAAAGACCCTTAGGAAGGGAAATTTAGAAAACAAGCGGGGGGAAAAGGGGAAATTCTGGTAACCACCGGTGTGAGAAAGCCAGGAAACACACACACACACACACACAAAAAAAGAACATGCGTAGGTGCACTAACCGTCGTGATTTGACGTAAGCTTTTAAAAGCGTGTTAAACTCCAATACAAACAAACGATCATTTGAGACAAATTCAATATGTTGTCTACAAATGCTTTCTATTTAAATAAGTGTAAAATTGTGTCGTCTGATGAAGAAGGATTAAGAATACAACCCATCCATTAACACCGCTGTAGGCAGTCTGCGATTCCGTTCTATAAACATCGAACACCGGATCTTTAGACATGTTTATTTTACGAACGAATGACATTTCCTTTTAAGCTGTTATATTCGCAGACGGCATGGGACGGGCATAATGAAATATTTACTTGTGTAAGCAGCGCCGCCTCTGAGGTTATTCTGATATATAACAACTAGTAAACCAACCTTGCAGAAAAGGTCAAGGCTTAACCTGGCAAATATCATGGTTTAGACTTCCTTAAGTGAAAGTGTGCTTTTAATTTTGGCATTTAACTTGGGAAAAAAAAAAAAACACACACACACACACACAAACACACAAACAAGCAAACGAGCAAAACAACCCAGACAATTAAATAAAAAAAAAAGTTGAAATGAATCTGTCTTGGAGGAATGTGAAGTTACGTGTAGTTCGATTTTCGTTTTTCGAAAATCGAACTAACTTCTCATTCCTCTGTCTTGGGGACTGAAGTGGAACAACAACTCTAAATGCTCTATTCTTAGCGGACACCTAAACCAACCTCTGTATGGAATACACATTTTGAGAAAAGAAATAGAGGTATTCCTCTTTGAGATCAAATTAAATGTATTGAATGAAGGTTCAACTATAACAAAACATCAGTAATTCGAACTTATCTATTGGTTTCTGTCTAATATGAATGATTGAAAAATTATAGAAGATAAAAAGAAAGAACCGTTGGACGTATACGCTAAAGTGAAAGTGACGTGCACTTTTTCTCTATATACGATCAAACATAAGGCAGCAGTAGTGATAAAACTTTATCGAACGCGCCAGTAAAATATAGTGAATCGAGTTTCTTGTCGATAAAAACATTTGCACATATCCTAGGCTGAAATAGAAGACTATGTGGTGCTTAGATTGGGCCGAAAGGTCAGTGAAATTACACAAGGAACTTTGTAACGGGTTAAGATTGACCAACAAATCTTCATTCTATAAATAAGCACACTAAACTTAAGCATGGTAAATTGAAAAACCTGTTCACGTTCACATCAGAGAGTGATTGCATTCTCATTCCCATCTTGAGTTATAGTGTAAAAATTTGACAATCTTCTTTGTTTCTTCAAAAAAATAATGATTTCTTTGGAATTTGAATAAATAAATATCAACCTTCCAAACAAATGTTCTTCTTATATGGATGGAATGAAGTCTTTTATGGGCCCATTAAAAGCAAACATAAATAAAGTCACACGCCCATTTAGATTGAAGACAAAACGTGAAGCACCTAGAAACTATTACAATTATAGGATATTTAATTTGATAATGCACAGGATTCATCACACTAAAGGTTTGGTTCATGTTATTTGCACGATCGATAACAGTCTAAATGTGCTTTTATGACTAGGTCGACCGAACGCGTGTCAGCCTAATGGAATACAGCTGTCAAAGGAATTCTAAATTTAAATCAGAATAGAAACAAGCGTTTTAGTTTTACTAGATGAAGACAACATATAACTATCAAAAAGCCCATACGATACAGATGATAGTTCTAAGATCACATTTCCGAACAACTATTTAATCTAAATGCATCAAGCAAGCAACAATAGGTTTACCAATAAAGCGATGTATCAACTGCTGTGAACGGGATTAAGTCAGATATTTAATCAAAGGCAAACAGAAGAATACGAACATATTTGATACATTCAGTAGTAACGAAATGTAATCAAAGTTGATGAAAAAGTAGTAAAGAGATGGAATATAAACTGATGAGCGAGATGGCATGTTCAGCTTGTGAAACTCAAAAAATGACAAACGGCGAAACTATGACTATCAATTTACTTTATGCGGTTTCGATATCTACATGTATACGCCTGGTTACTTGGGTAGGGACGTAAGGGTTGAAGGGGTCAGCCATGAATGTTGTCCATGTGCATGTTCTAACTGAAATCTGTCTCATTAAAGTCTGCCTTGGTTGGCGGCTAATTCACAAGTCAGATCTAACTTTAAGAAGTGACCTTGACAACAAGGAACTTTTCCGTATCCAAGAACAGCAACGCATCAGAAGTATCAGAGAGGCAAAGAAAAATGAGCCAATGGTTTATTTCACCTTCATATATTGCCGCATCTAATATATAAGACATGTTCTGTGAAAAGGGGATTTAATGCATCTGCAGAAAGTATCGGTCCAGATCAGCCTGCAGTCCGCGCAAGCTAACATGTGTCGAAACTTTTTGCTATTTGTAATTTTTTGCATGTCCAAGGATAATTATACCGCCACATACAGTCAATTGTTAGACCAAATAGACCTTATAGATCCATGATTATGTGATGGCTTGCTTGATTTAATGCATCACGGAAATGCGTCAAAGCCCCTTTTCTCGGAGAACGAGCTAAAATATTTTTTCATTGGTTTGAAACCATGTTCTTTAACTATTCGTAAACCAATTCCAACATATGAGTGAATAAGTATCTATCTTGTTAATGGAGACGTCCTGTTTCAACCAATCAGATGAGTAGCCTGTAAACTTGTACAGGAGCATTGACCCTCAAGCTGCTAAGCGAAACTCAAGGGCCTATTGCGGACAGTGTAGATCAAGATCAGACTGCACAGAACGTGCAGTCTGATCTTGTATCTACACTATCCGATAGGGAGATATTCTTCCCCCCTAAAATAACTTTGAACTGGCAAAAGTTGGGTTTTTGCAATCGGCTTGAAGGTATCATTTAACTTATTTAGCAGGCTAAGGGTTAAAAGAAAGGTTGGCAAGCGGTTATTGTCCATACTGATGTATCGTACAAGGGGCATCAAACAAAGTCTATACATGTTACGTATTCGGAACCACTTGTTAATATGTGAAAGCATGGGTGTCAGAGATGGTGATGTGTGTTTCACATGCAATAGATCATGTTTCAGAGGTAAATCAGGTGATTACAATCAAATCAATAAAAACATTCCTGGTGAAGGCTTGGAACTGAATGACAGTACAGCTAAAATCTAACCATGCAACCATAGTATTTCCACTTTGTATTGCAAGACCATGGTTGATTTCTCAAAACCTAAGTTTAATGACCACGCAACACTACAATGGTAGACCTTGAATATTTATGGCTTTCACCATTACTATGCAATTCTGTACCCATGTTTATAAATTTTTAGAAAACTGGAGGTAGCAAGATCTGCTGCAAATAGTTGCTAATAAGCTCTTTCAGTTAAATTCAAAAACAATTTCTGAAAAAGGTGTAAATAAAGATAAACAAAGATGAAATAGTTCACTATTTAGGACGACAGATAATGAGTTGCTGTAGAATTAGCCAAACCCTATCTAACCGCTGTGTTTTGGTCCCTGAACTGAAATTTTACGATTCTTTTTTTTTAATTTATCACCATTGTCAACAAGAAGCAGAAAGGTCACGTTAATTTCTCGAATGATTTCCTCTCGTTAAGGGATACATTTTCATCACGGAAGAAGTGATAAAACATTAGACATTACGACTGCAAATCGGAACTATATTTCCTGTTGAAAACCTTTTAATCAAACACGGGCCTCCACTTGATCCTTAACTCTCTACCAGACAACAAAATGTTTGTCTCGTCCGAATTGAAACCATTTGCAGAAGACAAATTTATTGTTGTTCGAATGATTGGATTAGTCTCTGGAAGAGTGGAATGTGGAAAAAGGAGAAAATGCTACTGACCATCATTTTCTCCTTTACCTACTATGTTTTCAAAACGCTTGTTCCTCAGGGTCGTTTGGTAAAGGGTTGAAGACTCCTTTGCATTACCAAGACAGAGAAAATGATTAAAGTTCACGTGTCTTATTCATCTTTAAATTTATTATTTATTTTCACTCCTCAGAAAATTCATCTCCTAATTCGATCAAGTAATTCTTTACCTTCTTGTTACGGGAGACCACTCCTTCATGCATGGCTTCGTCCCGATTTAAATACAATACCTAACAGCTGCGTTAGGGAGATATCTCTTTAGCTCAGTGGTTATGGTATTGGTCTTTTAAACCTCGAAAAACGAGGACCTTGTCCGCCGTGGGTTCGAATCCCGACAGACGCGGTTTGTATTTCAGCCATGCATTTGTTCATTTGTTTCTTTGTTACGGACTTTGTTCGTAAGACTCTTCTGATCTAGCTAATTAGTTTCAGCTTCAACTAGATCACCTGAAGACAATAGCGGGTGAAGGTGCATCTGCTGATGTTATTTGTTAGGAAACACAGACCATTTATTTTTGTTTATACCAGTAGATAACAAATTTTATTCTTGTGCTACCGATTTTAAGGCAAACGCATGTTGTCAACCTGTTTTCCTTTGTCTATCGTCAGTATCTCCGTTGTAAGTCTGACGAACACTTACAATGGCTTACCACTCTTGCCATAATAACAGACACCCGCAATGTGTATTAAATCATTCCTTACACAAGATGTGTTGTAGTGCAGATCTGTACATTTCACATGTACTAAAGTTGGATGAAAAATAATGTGTACAAGACATTATCGGTTTCATATTAATCGGCAACGGACACTACTAATTATATTCACGGTGTAACAGGAACACTGTTTCATGTTCGATACTTTTAGCCTTGCGGTTCATTGGTTCACGGTAGTTACTGTCCAATCAAGAAAAAGCCAAAATTTTAACAGAGTATAGAATCAACCACCAAATAATTTTCTAATTTTATCTATTACTTAGCGACATAGAAAATATCATTCAGTTTCGTCCAAACATTTGAAAGAAAATCCACTTTGACCTTCACCACTGTCCGCTGCCATTTTGAAGTTGATTAATGTGACTTCGATGGCTTTCGTCAAAAAATCATTGCAACTCGATATATTTGACGCCAATTTGCAGTCACGTGATTTGAAAACATTTCCACATGACCTAGCAGATGATCTAAATACTGTCATTATAGATGTTTCTTAGTAAAATTGCGTGTAATGAATGGTTTTAGAGGGTGGGGTAAATGGAGTAAGCATGTAGGTGCTGATGACATCATTTCATTTCCGGTATATTTTTCTTCCATTCTAAACTTTTATTTTGGAAATTGAAGTTGGCTTAGGAAAAGAAATATCTAAGTCAAGATATTTACAATCAAAATGGAGACCAGACAAGCCGCTAGAGGGCATCGATTTTTGTTCTGACTGAAAAATACAAATTACCTTGAAGCAACATGTACCGTGAACCCACATGTCGTGACTATATATAGGTAACAGAATGTATGTCATGCTTTTGCCAGAAATGGCCTTTATACCTCCATGTAGAGACTTCTATACGGTGAACCAATTTGCCATTGAAAGTTTTTTAACCAGCTACCACACAAGTTTTGGGAAAGAAGGCTCTTATAAACACTGTAGGAAAATGAGATAATGCTGGTAACCAACATCTTTTCCATCTCCTACAATGTTTTCTACTCTTTACAGACAACTTCCCTCAATGAGCTAAATTGAAATTGTCGTCTAAAATACTTTCCATCTGGATAGGTTTGAAATACTATTGTTTGGTAAAGAGATAATACTACAACTCATGATTGATACTCATTAGAAATCGGCACATGTCAAGAACAACCTCTTGTCCAAATGCTCGAATAATCAACAGAACTAATACTTCAGTCGCCATATGGCCTGCAACACGCGAAAAGAGGCATTCGGACATTTGCGTAAAGTGTCGTCTCGGATCAGCCTGCACAGTCCGCGCAGGTTAATCCGAGACGGCACTTTACGACTACATTAGATTTTGTGCTACTGTAGACTTGCGCAAAACAGAAAATTACATAAAAACGGAAAGTGTCGTCTCGGATTAGCCTGCGCGGACTGCGCAGGCTGATCCGAGACGACACTTTACGCAAATGTCTGAATGCCCCTTTTCGCGTGTTGCAAGCCATTTTATATTATGTATTGCTGTAGAGTGCAGTTACAAGTATTGCATCGTTGGTATGCGGGGAGAAAAACCTATGCTCCAGCAAAAGGGGCTAATACATCTCCGTGATGCATTGTACCAAGTAAGCCATCAATTAACTACGGATCCATAAAATCAATTTTGTCTAATACTAAACGGAATCATGACGTAGAGTTGTCCTTTGACATAAGAGTAAAAAGTGTCAACTCAGGTCAGCCTGCACGGACTGCGCAGGCTGACGTGAGTCGATTCTTTTTGCAAATGCATTAAGCACCCTTTTCAAAGAGCATGGCACAAATGTTTTCTGCAATTTCACTTTTTTAACCTTATACTTGTATGCTACAATTGAACGTCATTTTTTTTTCTGTGCATACACAATACCGTCATTTGCACCTTCACGTCTGACGGAGAAGTGGACCAATTATCTTTAATGACAATAGACTCAAGGTTAAGTGCACATAAGTAGCTTACTGCACTAAAATAACCTACGTGTAAGAGGCTTATTGCACCAAAATAACCTGTCTATGATATGCCAGAGTGTATATCTATCTTGGTACTCGAGATTACATTAAATGATATTTTAATGATTTTTCATTAAAAAAAAAAATACTTATATCAAGTATGTGTAATCAGTTTTACATGATTTTTTTTTTTAAATTTGAATCTGTTATTTCTTGTGCATAAGCTTTGAACATCTTTGATAAGCCTATCTTGTGAAATCTGTGTTACTGTCATGTAAGAACGGATCTGATTTCGGTTGTTTGTCTTCTATTTGAATGCATTTTTTTATGTACGAATATCTAGAAAGGAAGAACTACGAAGTATGGATTAAAATTAATCTACGAGTGTACCTGTCGTAGTGTGCGCCCTCAGTTTGTGTCCGTTGCTTAAGGATTACGACCCCTAACTCATCGGTAAATATCGTGTAACATAGACGTTTTCGTTAAGGCTATTCGGCCAGTCTCGGCAGTTTCCGTCTCTTAATATGAGAGTTAATGGCCGTAGACCTTAAATAGATGACCCTGATCTGTAACCCGGCTCGTATACTCTAATCATGGTAAGCTCTCCACGATATGAAATGGATTGGTTCAAAAGCTTTACATAAACATGTCGAAATTCGATTTCATTTCGAAATTAAGGAGTTGATCTAAATAGTTTTTCCTTTCTTGTAACAGCTGCATTAAGATTGTTTATATAGCTTCCCATAGAATCTAGGTTTATGAATCACATCAATCTATTCCGTGTCTGATCCTAATGAATCAGTGCGGATTCAAGCTGACCTATCCACATTACCTAGGGCTCAGAATAACGCGTAGAGAGTTGCAATGTTGAACAGTTATTTCAAAATTAAGAGATTTTACAGTTAAATGTTTGTAACAAGTAGAATTATTGTTACGTAGTATAACATCAGCAGCACACTTCCAGTTCTGGACTTATTCCAGTACATATCAAGTATAGACGAATGAAACACGCTAAAGAAGAGCAATAAAAATCACAGCTAATTGTGTTCTTACTTCGAGCGAATATTTTTCTTCCGCCACAGAATGTAGTTCCGGGAAATACCCGCCGAAAGTAACAAAGACTCCGACATTTTTATGTCACAGTAATGAAGTAAAGAGGCACATAAACCGAGCTACAGAATAATGGTTACATTATCGTAAGTGTTCTGAGATCGCCTGGTTTAATGGCTTTTATGTATGAGCCATGCTCTGACAAAAGGGGGATTAATGCATTTCCGTGATGCATTATACCGAGCAAGTCATCATATGTATGGTTATGGATCCATAAAGTCCATTTTGCCTAACAACCTGTTGTGTCGTGATTTAGATTGGTCCTTTGGCTAACGGAATATTGACTTATAGCAAAAAGTTTCGGCCCAGGTGAACCTGTGTGGACTGCGCAGGCTGACCTGGGTCGATACTTTTTGCAGATGCATTAAGTCCCCTTTTCACAGAGCTTGGCACAATATATTTTGCTGCAGCGGTTGTTTGCTTTCTGATAAAGTTCCTGACTATTTCGAAGGTAAGAAATAGAATGAAATACAAATTTCTATTTTCGAAAGCTAAGAGTAGTATAATTATCATGACACTGAACAACTGAAGTTGTGTGTTTTTTTTTTCAGACAGTGTAAGGCAATATTACATGATAGAGAAGATGTTCTCGGATCTTCGTCAGACACTGTCCGTATATGTCGGTGATGGAAGAAAGAGAGGGATATGACTTCTGTTTTATTACTCGTAGGATTGTAAAAAATAGCCGTATTTGCCTTGCAGCAATTGTGATTTTATGGGAACTCGACATTCATGATAAAAATCGGGACATTATCATAGACAGAATCAGTACGTCATTTCGTTTGGTCTGAAAAATCAATGCTCGTGCAAACATTATTATTTATTTATTTTGTTCTATTTATATATATATATTTATTTTTTTTTTTTTTTAAAAACTACATTTTATTCTATGTTTTTAATTGACTGATGATTTTAAGTCATTATAATAATGTGTATCTGGACCTAATCTAATTTTGAACTCTTTCGAGTTGGACTTTCATCTTTCAAGATGGAAAAATACAACTTCGTTCAAGTAAAGCTTTTTTTGGTCATAGTTTATAATGAAACGGCCGAGGATGCACTCCAAACGTCAAGCGACATGTCCTGTGCATTCTGGGTCCGTACTCACCAACCATTCTGAAGACTTTTCTTGGTCTAATTATAGGTATAGAAAGTAACACAACTTCTGATTGGCTAAACCATTTGGTTTAGCCAATCAGAAGTTGTTTTACTTTCAAATTTAGGAAATTTTTGAGAGTAAGACAAATAATATGCTTAGGAATGGTTGGTGCACACGGACCCTCATCTTTAACCCCGACTACCGCAATGACTATCTCGATAAAAGGATTCAACAAGAACTGTCAAGAATGTATGTAAAAATATCATAATTATAAAGTACGCTTGTTATGAGCAGCCTGAAAAAGTTGGCATTCTTTACACCTGCAAGTATTTGGCGTTTGCATATTATCCTTGTTTCAGTTCTTTGTATTCTTGTGCTCGGCTTCATTACTGTTGGTTACTTGTTCCTTACAATAAAATGCACAGTATGCCCTCTGTTCGACTATTTTCGTTCTATTTCTTTGCACAATAACAACACTCAGTACATTTAAAAACGCACACTTTGGTTTTAAATTAATATCTCGGACAAAAATGAATACATGACAACGAAAATTCACCATGTCAAATGGTCATATATAATGACTCATTGCCAAAATTTCATAAAAAATCAAAGGAATGATTAATCTTAAATCAAGAGCCTGAATTTGTGTGGTCAAAAATTGAAATTCACAAAGTTAATTTTGCGACCACCGCGAACATCAATTGAATATTGACATCACCGACGCATAGACAACTCCTGGGCTGTTATACGCTTCTGTGGAATATTGTTCCACTCCTGAATCAGTGCCTGACGGGAGTTGGATCTCATTTTGAGGTTGATGAAGTCACATAAGATGATTACCACACACACTTAAAGCATTTATGATGTTCAAGTTGGTCACATTCAATATTAACTTCGTAAATTTCAATTTTTGACCACACAAATTCAGGCTTTTCATTTAGATAAACTATGCACTTGATTTTTATGAAAGTTTTGGCACTGAGCCATTAAATATGACCGTTTGACATGGTGAATTTTCGTTGTCGTGGATTAATTTTTGTCCGAGATATTAATTTAAAACCAAGGTGTGCTTTTTTTCAATGTACTGAGTATATATCATTGGGAACATAATGTACCAGTCGTTACGGTTGTTTATATTCAGAAATGAGAAGTTTTAGACCATATCTTAATTAAATGTTGAAGAGAAAAAATTCTACGGGAAAACGTGTCGCAATCCGGTTAACTCACAAACGTCCTGACGCACATGAGCTTACAGTCCAACAAGATAAAATCTATTTTTTTAGGAGTTGATGATTATTCATTTATCCATATATTGATTTTCCGTGTACATCTATTGGAGCTATCCTCTGTAAAAATGGAGTTTAATGCATCTGCAAAATGTATCAACCCAGGTAAGCCTGCGCAGTCAATTTTATTTGGTGTAAAAGGATCATTCTACCTAATGATTCAATCGGCTATAAGATTAAATGGATTTTGTGGATCCATAAAATTAGTATATGATGACTTTCGTGGTGCGATGAATAACGGAAATGCATTAAACCCCGCTTGTCAGAGCGCGGTCCATTTAATTATTCTTCCTTTTCCCCAATTACAAGGGTTGACCGAAGTATGAACTAAATTGCTAGGCGATTGTAATACGCTTCAGAGATGAGAGAAAAAAAAAAAGATATTTAAATCAACAGGACATAATTACGTCAAGAATACCGATTAACCCTTAGGCTGCTAAGCGCGACTCAATGACCTTTTGCGGACAGTGTAGATCAAGATCAGACTGCACAGAATGTGCAGTCTGATCTTTAATCTACACTGTCCGATAAGGAGATACTATTCCCAAAAACATAACCTTGAAATAGCAATAGTGAGTTTTTTTTCTATCGCACTGAAAATTTCATTTAAGTTATTTAGCAGGATAAGGGTTAAAATTATTTGTAAATTTAATGCATTAACCATAACAAATGCCTTGTACCAAAGCAACCAAAACAGGATTAATCTCAGTTCTCTGGCCCCTTCTATAAATGCAATATTTAGCAATATATCCACCGCGTAAATCGAGAGAAAATGTAATAAATCACGGAAGTTAAATGCAATACAAGTTGTCTGTGAGAGTGATTGATAGCAAGTTATTTCAAATGAGACTGGTCTATACCGATATTCCCTGTCTTGTTGGAAACGAAAATCTATAAATTGTAGCTTTTGAGTTTCATGGCTGGTTTTTTTTTGGTGTTACTGGTAAAATCAGATTTATGCATGTTGTTTATTCCATATGTAGCATGTTGAAATCATGAGGCGGACATTTGGTTATGTGTTTGCAATTAACTATTCCTATGCTGATTTAAAGAAGCAGAGAGAGAGAGAGAGAGAGAGATTTTTTTTAAAAGCAAAAGAAAAACAGATGCTTTTCATGCCAGTGGCCTCGGGTGTCATACAAATACCATATCTTCTATCAAAAGCGGTGTGAGGTTCTGCACTTTAGATAGTTTCAATCATACGTGAGTGACATTAAATCTTATCATTTTCATAGTTGGTCCATGCATACAAATAATTTAGCGTCTAAATAAATCACCTCATAGTTCAATGACACTAGTTGCTATAGCTGCCCAAGTGACTATCATAAAGAAGAGCAATTGTATAAAGTTGCTCTGATTTCTTAGTATTTCATCAAAAAATAATCATTCAGCAGCTATGCCGCACTCAACGCGTTTTTTTTTTCGGATAGTGTAGACAACATCAGACTACAAAACCAATAAAGTTACATTTTTTTTCCTGGCTTTCTCATAGAAATTATCAGTTTTTCATTTAATCTATTCAGCAGTTAAACGGAGCAAAATATGAACAGAAGAAAGACTACAAAGACCAGGTTTTTTAAATAGAGCCTGACTGATATGTATTAGTTTGCTCTCACATCAGTGTTGATGTTAACGCTGGAGCACATTTCATGGGGCTCTTTCTCCTTACAAAGTAAGTGAAAATGACACTTTCAAGCCGATAGTAAAACCACAAATTTTACTATTTCAAAGGTATTTTAGGGAAAAAAATATCTCCTTACCGGACAGTGTAGATCCAAGATCAGAATGCACCTTCTGTGCAGTCTGATCTTGATCTACACTGTCCGCAAAAGGCTCTTGAGTCGCACATAGCAGCCAAAGGGTTAACATCCTACAGGTGTCTGATAGACTTCAATTGTCAAATTAAAACACCACACAATCCCAGACAGGTGCCTGAGATACGCATAGAGTTACGTTTTATTCCTATGTAAATGTTGAGAGAGTTTCTTGTTTCAGAATAAATGTCGTAAAGACCTGACAGGAGTTCTGTAAATCATTGAATTAAATGGACCTACAAAATGTAGTAGTTGGGAATTTAATGAAAGCAAAATTGGAACCTGTCTCACACACTATCTCTCTCTCTCTCTTCTTCTTCTTCTTCTTCTTCCTACGTCTTTCAGGTAACCAGCATTTCATCTTTTTTTCCAATCAAGTTTTCGGCCCATTCTAAGACAAATTCAATCATTTGAATCACACTGACTTTGTCGTCTGTAATGATTTCAATTTGGAAAAGTTCTAAAACTTTGTAGTCTGGTAAAGAGTTAGAATAAATGTTTTACAATAATCATATAGAAGCACCAAGTATAAGCGTTGGCTTATAAGACATGTTGACCCTGGCTTGTCGAAAAACATAAGCCATACTCTGTGAAAAGGGGGTTTAATACATCTGCAAAAAGTATCAACCCCAGTCAGCCTGCGCAGTCCGACATGGGTCGAAACTTTTTGCTCCTGTACATTTTCTGCTTGTCCGAGGACCTTTCTACCTTACGATACGCTTGGTTGTTAGAAAATGGATTTTACCGACCCATAATTACATGTATATGATGACTTGCTCGGTAAGTCATCATATACTTGAGCCGTACTCTGGCAAAAGGGGGCTTAATGCATCTCCGTAATCCATCACACCGAGCAAACCATTACATATTTATGGATCCATGACAGCCACCATTTTTAATAATCGACTAAATCATGAGGTAGACTGCTCCTAGACATACAGAAAATTGATCAATAGCGAAAAGTGTCGGCCCAGGTCAGCCTGCGCGGACTGCGCAGGCTGACCTGGGTCGATACTTTTCGCAAATGCATTAAGCCCCCTTTTCACAGAGCACGGCTCACTTGAAAGCCTCTTTTGCCTGAGTATGGCTCATATTCAAAAACAAAAACAAAGATGGACTCGGCATTAAATACAAAGATGTACTCTAGATGGGAAAGGAAAGGTAGGAAAATCACCACATCTTGCGTCATACGATACCCATAAACGTTGTTTTCTCTTTGGTGCAAATATTTTCTCCGTTATATGTTTGTAAAGCTAATTACCAACAGGAATGCTATTCAAAGATATCAACAATCTTGTATGTATCTGATTGCTAAACCACTTATACTGACTCTGCCTGTTTCTAGAGATACCAACGTGATGGAACAGCAACGGGTGCCCACTGTGAGGCGGGCAGAATCTTCAAGAAATAGACTTGAGCCATCCTCTGGCAACATGGGGCTTAAGGCTCTCAGTGACGCATTGTACCATGCATATATCATTACATAATAAAGGATAAATAAAAGCCATTTTGTCTGACAACCGACTGAATCTGGAGGTAGACTGGTCCTTTGGCATGCAGAAAATTTGACCTGTAGCAAAATGTTTCGACCCATGCCAGCCCGCGAGGATTACGCAGGCTGACATAGTTCGATTCTTTTTGCAGAATGCATTAAGCCCCCTTTTCACAGAGCATGACTCATTTAAATATTTATTCTGTTAACATTTCGTCCTGTTCGTTCTGGTTAAACCTTTGTGATTTAAAGATATATAATACATTTTTCGTTCAATGCGTTCCCAGCAAATTAAACATTTCAAGGTCATATATCACAACACATTTTGTGGGATTCTCGAAGTATTCCAAGATGCTGACTATCAAGCATTGACGGGAAATCAAAATGTTGAGTTTAGGACAGTAATAAAGTTTCTCGCTAAGGACTGACCAAATGCAAAAGAAATTCGTCGGCGAACGGTCCTAGTATACGGCGACAGTGGTCCGGCCTTATGAGGATGGCCCATGATCAAGTCGGCCAGGTGATGCAATCATAAAGGAAATTATCTCTTCTGTGGAGACCCCAATAATCAAATATTGCCGTATAAAAATTAATGACAGCGAGGGAGTGTGATTTTTCACATTGAAGTGTTTGCACGGGTATCAAAACTCACGGCCACTGTGTTTTGGGTTTCTAAGTGTTTGATGATAAATGATAAATCTGCTAGAATCTCTATCACTTGGCTTGCCATCAAGGCCTATAGGAGCAGCTGATAGTTGCTATTAACGAAAGAAAAAGGGACAAATTGAGCAAAATTGTATTGCTTCTTCACGAAAAAGCTCCTGTACACAAGCTGTTATTCGTAAAAATAAGTTCAAAGAACTAAAGCTCCCAACCTAAGGTCCAAATCAAGACCCCAATGCTTAGTAATCATTTTGAAATTGGAATTCTGTTTTTGAGAAACTAGATCTCTTAATGATGAAGAACTCAAGGCGGCCAAAGGGGCATGGTTTGAGGACCAAACCAATACTTCTGTTTCAAAAATATACACCTTCTGAAAGAAAAGAAGGGTACTGTATAAGTGGACATTTTTGCGACGTGGACATTTTTGCAAATTTCGCGAATTGAAAAATTCGCAAACTTTTCTGTTCGCGTATTTAACAAGTATACCAACAAATAACGAGTGTCTTGAAATCGCAAACATTTCCCAACGCAAAATGTCCATAATCAGTAATTCGCTAATTTTTCGACAAGCGTATATATCCACGTATACAGTAAGTGCATTGAGGTAAATTGGGACTATATCGCAAAAAAAGAACAGTACAGTCTACGATCTGCAACTGTGACCTATACCTCATTTTAACCTCCCACGAGGCTCCAAAGATTGTTCCTGTTCAAAATGGAATTAGAATCGAGAGACCTTTAGTGTGAGAAACGGACGATATGCCACCTTACTTTAAGCTCAAAGGAATTGGGTCGAAAGGTATGAGTCCGTTATATTCGGATTGAGCCCGTGAGTGCTTATTAAGGCACCTCAATAACATTGCTCCTGGGGACCATTTTAGCCAAAACAAGTCTCCGCATATTAGACACTGCAGTCCAAAGATCTACCCACTTGCTGTATCAGACACTGCAGTCCAAAGATCTACCCACTTGCTGTATCAGACACTGCAGTCCAAAGATCTAACCACTTGTTGTATCAGACACTGCAGTCCAAAGATGTAGCCACTTGCCCTTTAAAGTTTGGCATTTACTTATGCTGTCAGTATGTACAAATATCCTACGATTTTCTTTCAGCATGGAACAAGTTAAAGGTTTTTTGAAATACTGGTGCTACTAAACAGCCAATAGTCACAGAGCGTACAGTCTGATCTTAGATCTGCACTGTCCATTTTTTTCCATTTAAATAGGAAAACATCCTCATTTGAAATTGCAATGTTTGATATCTGAGTCGTTTTCTCTGACTGAAAAAGAAAATATATGAGCCGCGCTCTGTGAAAAGGGGGCTTAATGCATCTGCGAAAAGTTTCGACCCAGGTCAGCCTGCGCAGTCCGCGCAGGCTGACCTGGGCCGAAACTTTTCGCTATTGGTCGATTTTCTGCATGTCAAAGGATCAGTCTACCTCATGATTGAGTCGGTTGTTAAAAAAAGTGGCTATTATGGATCCATAAGTATGTGATGGATTTCTTGGTATGATGGATTACGGAGATGCATTAAGCCCCCTTTTGCCAGAGCATGGCTCATATTCATTCGGCGCTCCAAAATTTGACCTGAAAGTAATTTAACCCTTATTCTACTGAATAAGTGAAATGAAACTTTCAAGCCGATAGTGAAGACCCAAGATTTTGCTATTTCAAAGTTATTTTGGAGGGAAAAGATATCTCGTTATCGGACAGTGTAGAACCAAGATCAGACTACACGTTCTGTGCAGTCTGATCTTCGTCTACACTGTCCGCAAAAGGTCGTTGAGCCGCGCCTAGCAGATTAAAAGTTAAGAAGTGAATCAAATTCCCTTCCTGCAGAAACACTGAAATTTGATTGATAGAAAATCTTGATGCCCACGTATTCCGTTTAGGAGGCTCTCTTCAGTTATCAGAGATATCAGTCTATGATTTCCTGATCAAAGTTCATTTTATTGCCTCAAAGACTTCAAGCTTATAAAGATACTTCTTGTTCAAATATTATCAAATTTATAATCAGCTCGGCTACATTGTAATAGTCGATTTCAAGCAAAGCTTCCCAATGACTATTGACCTTGCAAATCCCAAGTATGGCTCTGTAAATCAAAATTACCCTCTCAATGCCGAATGAGAACACATGGACTGTAGCAGATGGCATAGACCAAAATCAGACTGCAAAGAACGTGCAGTCTGATCTTTGATCTATACCGTCCGTTCGTTTGGTCGTACCTATCGCATAAAAAGAAAAGAGTTACGAAAACATGATACATGTGCTTCAACATCCTCCGAAAACTGGCATTGAATAGTGAGTGTAAGAAGAGGGCATTCATACTGCCTGAAGATATTTTTTTATCATTTTCAGTAAGAACATAAGATGAGACTTCTAAGAACTGATCTTTGATCTACACTGTCAACAAATGTGTTAGATATTCCTATCAAACACAGCCCTAAAAATGCGCTATATGGGTCCTAAACATATTTATACGTCTGTGATCTTTTTTGTTTGTTTGTTTTTACACTGGAGGAGTTCAGCGTTAAATTAGTCGATTAAACGTTGAAAATGGAGCCTTCCATTTGATAAAGAAAAGAGTTTGCACATTTTTTCTTTTTTTTTATTTTAAAAGATCTAAGTTTTCCCGGGTTCGAGCCTCGCAAGCCTAGGTAACAACATATCATCGGAAATAATGATAGAAAGCAGACAAGGAATGTCTTCAAAAAAGATAGACGGCGTAAATTTGCCACCAAATAGGCAGGGGACCTTATAATAAACATGTCTACATTTTTTGACCAATCACAGATACCTATTTATTCATTTGTTTTCAGTACCAAAAAATAGGTCAAAAACCAGAACATTCCTTTAAGCCGAAAAAAGATTTGGCATTCTGTCCTTCTAACGGTAAGATCCACTAGAGCGGAAATGTTGTATAATGCCGAAGTATTACTGTGTTACGCATTTTTGTGACGTCATAAAAAGCAAATAACAAATACAATTGAGTCATGCTTTGTGCAGAGATATGCAAAAAATAAAAGGCTTCATGCATCTGCAAAAAGTCTGGACCTAAGGCAGCCTGCGCAGTCCACACAGGCTGCCTTGGATCGACGCTTTTTGCTACCTGTAAATTTTCTACGCGTCAAAAGACCATTCTACGTCTGGATGCAGCGGCTTGTTAACAAAGTGAATTTTATAGATCTATAATCCTGTGATGCCTTTCTTAGTAGCATGCATGACCGAGATGCATTAAGCCCCCTTTTTCAAGAGCGTGGCTCAATTATTAGACATAGAAACAAACCAAGAAAAGACAATAAAAAGTTCCACAAAACTTGAAATTCATCTATATAATAATACGCTTTCGTACCCTTTTGTTGCGTGTCAATTGTATTCATGTGCAAATTATTTGAACGAAAAAAAAAAAACCTCAATATTAAAGACATTAAAACACGATAACTCTGTTTTTGTAATACCATAAAGTTGACCATAATTTTGACGGAAAGCATCCTGTTGCAGTATACAACTCTTCATAAATGCAATAGGACTGTAGACTAATTGTGTACGGTTCTAAGCGCACAGCCATCGCAGACGAAAAACCGGGTCTGGAAAAAATAAACACAGCTTAGATATCCCACAGATTTCCCCAGGGCGTACTTAGGAATCTTACTAACAATTTTAGCGTTTAGTCTTTCTTAGGTCTTTGTCACGCAACTGTCTGTTTCGTCTCCGTATTCAATCAGCACAACTGATGAATGTTTACACTCACATACCGTTTTGAGAGTAGGCAGAAACATCCTACTTTCAAGCACAGTACATAGATCAATGAAACACCCGCAAAAGAAGGGCATTTTTTGTTCGAAACTGAATGAGTAGCGCCCCAGGACAAAAAATACATTTAGGCGATGCATTATAACAACCGAGTTATTATATGATCATGAATAAAAAAAAACGTTTTGTCTTTCAACTGGCTAAATCACGATGCAGGCTGTCGTTGGGCATGGATAAACTTTGTAAAAAGTTTTGACCCATGTCAGCCTATGCGAAGTGCGAAGCCTGACGTGGGTCAATATTTTTGCAGATGCATTAAGCCCCCTTTTCACAGAGCACGACTCCAATGTTAAGCACCGAATTTGTTTGCAGTATAACAAAAGCTCTAGGTGTTTGACCTCTTCAAAAAACCCAAAACTTTGCTACCTAAAGATTATTTCCGCCAGACCACGTGACGAAATGACCAACAGTGTAAAATGGAGTTCACAATGCACCTTCTGTGTAGTCTGGTCGTGATATAAACAGTCCACAAAAGTAGCAGTAGTCGGCTCAAGCTTTAAAAGGTTCTGGTAAGCTATTAGGTTTCCATACAAAGTAGTCGAACAATGACATCAAACTCTCATAAAATTTCTAACCAAGATACAATTCAGCACTACATAAAGAAATAAGAGTTTTTGTCATGAAATTAGAGCTCTTATCATGTTTTCTTAAGCTCTAAAATAATCCATAAACATGTCATAAACTGAATTTCAAGTAATCACTTAGAATTTTAATCTGTTGCAATTAAAGATGTTAATCCATTAACTCTCCATTTCTCTTTGGAGTGTTTCATGCTTTCTTTTTTTTTTTCATAGAACATAGGTAAGAAATGTTCACAAAAACACGTAGTTTGTTTCACTTTTAATTTTGTTTGAATATAATAAATGCATAGATGGCAAATTGCACACCACCATCAAACGGTGCCCATTAATTTAGCTCAATAGGTACAATACCATTGCTTATTGTAAAAAAAACTTTGGAATGATCTATTCAACTGTCTAACCTAGATTCATTTAATACCCAATGTCGCCAAATAATCTTCATCTCAACGATGAATTGCCAACAGATGGGTTTTCAGTGTAGGGAGATTCCACTGTAATTTAATTATATTTTCCTCAGCGGAAGAATACAGTGTGGTATGGCGCTATTTATGTACCTTCCGTCATTGTCAGTCTGTCGAGGCAATAGATACATGTTAGTACTTTGATCTGTGAAACACAAGGAAGGCTAAGTTTAGTTGTTGACCTAATAATAGGATGGCAGCCTTGTGTTACATTCTGAGAAAACAAAGACCCTTGCCGTTACATTATGACATAAACATTGATAAAAAGCATAGTTAGTATTTTACTGTAACGGTCATACGAGTTATTGTCTTATTTGCTTTCGCTTTCTGTCGTTGCTGTATGAACAGGCCTTACCATTAATCAGTTGAAGAATACATTGTATTATATACTTTAAAATGGATAGATAACTAGAAATATATTTAAAAAGACAAAACTTGCCAGCAAATAGGCAGGGACCCTCAGAATAAAGATGTCTACATTTTTTAGGCAGGGACCCTCAGAATAAAGATGTCTACATTTTTAACCAATCACAAATTTCTGTTTATTCATCTGTTATCAGTTTAAAAAGTAGGTCAAAAGCTAGCACATTCAGCTACGCCGAAAAACTCTTCTCATGCAAATAAACTAGGTGGTGCGCAGGTTACGCCATACTAATGTTCGAAGGACTAGTTTTCTAATAGAAAAAGAAATTCCCAACAGGAGAAGAAATATAAAGTGGTAATTATTCACCTGCAGCTGGAACTGATTTGGTGAATGTACGATTTACAATCGGTGGATTTGTTCTGAAATTACTGACTTTATCTTTGTGTGCTTTATTTATTGTTAACCCATATCCTGCTAAATAAGTGAAATGAAACTTTCAAGCCGATAGTAGAGACCCAAGCTTGCTATTCCAAAGGTATTTTGTGGGAAAAATATCTATCTTTCGGACAGTGTAGATCCAAGATCAGACTGCACGTTCTGTGCAGTCTGATCTTGATCTACACTGTCTGCAAAAGGTTCTTGAGTCACACTTAACAGCCTAACAGTTTATATCTTTAAATTTCTTTTCCTAACTTTATCTTTTTTCTTTGTTTGCCCTATTTTTTGCTGTACATCGTATAAAGAGGTCAATGTGTTATGGTGGCATGAAGTATGAGAGTTTAACAGATTTAATTTAAGCATATTTTTGTTTATGATTCAAGACATTTATTTAAGATTTAACTGATTTTAGTTAAGTATATTTTTTTATGATTTAAGAATTTGGTCCAGTCTGTGCGAAGGAACGTTGAAATCCGTTAAACACACGTAAACACGCAATAAAACATGTTAGCTTTGAATTAGCTGTTTTTGTTCCTATGCCAAAAATACATTCTTCCTTGTTCGTTTTCAATATGTGCAACTTAAAAAAATGTTACGTTTTCTGTGCATATTGACAACAAAACATCAAAAGACGAACTTCTAGCATGGACTTTAACAGTTACATTCTTATTACATTAAGTTAACATAAATGATAATTTTTATTCCAAACATCCTTGCAAGTTATACGAATCAGTATAGGAAATAAATAAGGCATTACTGATAAAATCATTCATTGGATGAATTGATTAATGTTTCAAAAACCATAAAGATTCTACAACTTGTGAATGTTATGTGTAATCATTCTGCCTTTGATTTCTGGATACAAGTTATTTGAGCCATGCTCTTACAAAAGGGGGCTTAATGCATCTCCGTGATGCTTATTACCAAGCAAGTCATCACATAGTTATGGATCTATAAAATCAATTTTGCTTAACAATCGACTGAGTCATGGGGTACTCTGGTCCTTTAGCAGTCAGAAAATTGACCAATAGCAATAAGTATCGACCCGGGTCAGTCTGCGTAGCCTGCGCAGGCTGGCCTGGGTCGATATTTTTTGTATATGCATTAAGCTTCCATTCACAGAGCATGGCTTATGTGTTTCTGCCTTCATTTATGATCTGGCTGACGAAAAATGCTCTTGAAAATATTTCGCTTTACGCAAAATTGCCAACGATACTTTTTTTTTTTTTCGATTCTCAATTTGATAGTAAATATTATTTTATGCTTTTCGGTAATTTATTGGGAAATAATGTTGGATTATAAGGTGTGATAATACTTGTATACGACCAGTGAAATTTACCGTAAACATTTCCGTAACTCTTCAATTGAAGGCGGAAAACAGTAGTTCACGCGCACAAGTTACCTAGGTAAACAGTGCGTTCCATTCAACCAAACGGAAATATGACGTAATTCACTTTACATGTACGTAATAATGCAATTGATTTCATGCTTTCCGGTAGTTTATCGAGAAATAACAGTGGAATATTTTTCGATATTTCATGGTTACGACCAGTGAAAAATTCCGATTTTATTTTCTAATTCTTCAACTGAAGGCGGAAACAGTAGTTCCCGTGCTCTAGTTACCTAGGTAAAATGCCGCCATGTGCCACTCAACCAAAAGGAAGTATGACGTAATTTACCGTACATTTCTCGCGCTTTACGTAATATTGTAATGCGTTGCTATGCGGAGGAGGTTCGCCACGGGAAATTACCTAAAACAACTGTACTTGATTTTGATGTAAGTCCGTCCCAAAAAAGGATTAGAAACATGAAATAAATAGATTTTTTTTTTCGGTGAAAGATAGAAATTTATTTTCATTTTCTTTGAACGACTTGTTTGTGTACGAGAGCGAAAACTGTATATCATGCTGTGCTTTACCACAAGGATCAAAATAAAGGTGTAACCCTCTCACTGCCATTGGCATAAAATTACCCTTTCTGCGGCCCGATTTTTATCAACATCATCCGATCGTTCAGTAAAAATGTAACCCTGTTCCTGCTAAATAAGTGATAAGAAACTTTCGAGCCGATAGTAAAAGCCCAAATTTTGCCAAGGTGTTCTTTTGGGAAAAGATATCTCTTTATCGGACAGTGTAGATCCACATTCTGTGCAGTCTGATCTTGGTCTACACTGTCCGCAAGATTGCCACTGAGTCTCGCTGAGCAGCCTCAGGCTTAAGACAAGAATGTTTCTGAGTGGATTGTATTTCAGCCGTCGAAAAATGGTGGACCTTATATGGCTTGCAACATGCGTAAAGGGGCATTCGGACATTTGCGTAAAGCGTCGTCTCGGATCAGCCTGCGCAGTCCGCGCAGGCTAATTCGAAACGACACTTTCCGTTTTTTATGTAATTTTCTGTTTTTCGCAAGTGTACTGTATCACAAAATCTAATATAGTCGTAAAGTGCCGTCTCGGATTAGCCTGCGCGGACTGCGCAGGCTGATCCGAGACGACACTTTACGCAAATGTCCGAATGCCCCTTTTCGCGTGTTGCGAGCCATATATATCTCTATTTTTGAGTAACGACAGTAACGACAAACATTCGCCTCAGTAGCTCAGTCGGTAGTGTGCAGGACTTGAGAATAGGGGGTCGTAAGTTCGATCCCTGGCTCGGCCAATTTCTTTCCGAGGATTGATGATAGTTATTGCGACAAGATTCATTTCTCTCCCACCGCTGACCATTGTCTCCACGATGGTTATGTGGGAAAGCAGCCAGTGGCTTGGAAAGAAGAAAAACTCCAGGAAAGAATGAGTAAGTGCACTGGCCGCCGCGATATCACTGAAATAATGTTGAAAACGGCGTTAAAAACCATACAATCAATCATTCAATCGCTTAAACGGAGGGTTGTCTTGGATGACAGAAGATCTCTTCCAAATCGAATATTCTTGCTTTAAGGTTAGTCATCATGTTCTGTGAAGACTTGTCGTGATTTTCACTCTCCAAAAGCGGACTGTAAAATGGCCGTTGGCGCCGTAAAGGTTATATTCTAATATAGATCATCATGTTTGATCACTTTTACATATTTATGTTGTCATAAATGTAAAATATTTATGTAGTCATAAATGTAAACTTATCTTGGAATCTACTTGGAAATTGTTCATGCGCCTTTTTCATTGACATGAAATATAATTGAGTCATACTCAGAAAAAGGTAGGTTCAATGCCTCTCCGTGGTGCATTATACCAAGCAAGTCATCACATAGCTATGGATCCACAAGATCCATTTTGTTAAACAACTAAAATCATTAGGTATATTGGTCATTTGACACGCTGACAAAAAATTTAAAAAAATAGCACAGAGTTTCAAGCCATGCCAGCCTGCGCTAACTTCGCTGGCTGACATTGGTTGATACTTTTTGAAGATGCATTAAACCCCTTTTTCACAGAGCATGGCTCAGTCATTTTATCTACCCTAATTGGGTTACAAATGCAGATTCAAACTTGTTTTGTAAATAAATGACTCTGACCAAGCTGTCTTTGATTAACCTATACCATTATGACCCGTTCATAAAATCCAGTGGCCGGGATGTCCAGCTGATTTGCTTGAGAATTGCTGCGTTCATAGGTCATTCTTCGTCCACTGCATAATTCGTATATGATTCTCATGTTCAGTTTCTGACTGCATATTCTGGACATAGATCATCGAATGCGATAAGCTAGTTATGAACAATTATCATACTGCAAAGAAATTTCTCGTGATCTGATTGGATATTATGTCCCGAACATATACGAGTATATCATGTTCACTGGCAAAACCCACGTAAAAGCAGTTTCCCTTTCGGGAGCCCCGTATACATGACTACACTTTCAACACAACATCCAAAATGGCTGCGTCGATCGATCGATACGAGCCGCCCACAAGACAAACATACTGAATGTCTATTTCAGTGACATCATCAAGATTATGCACCAAACTGCACGTTTTACCAAGGTTTCAGTGACGTCAGTTCCCAGTGACGTAAGTTTTCATTGAATTGAGGCACTCAGAAGGGAAATTCTAATTCGTCAGCGTACTCAGTTTTTGAGACCATAAAACGGAAATTTCGTTTAACATACGCTGGAATGGTAAAACTTTGCAGTATAATTTTATTCCTTGTACGGTCAGATTGCAGGGGACTTGGAAACTTGTTCACGGCTGTGGTGAATCATGTCGCCCCGAGCAACTAAATGTCTCACCAAGGCTTAAGTTAGGGTGGCACGTCCATCATTAACTGATTATCAGATGGTCGTTGAGATTTCAATATAGATGTCCATTGATCCAAGGCATTTATCCAAGTCATTGAATGCTTGCATCTGTACTGAAATCTTTATGATCGTCTGATGGATCATGGTCATTATCTGATAATGAATGGTTAACCTTAGCAGAGAGCAGAAAATGCTACGACCCTGGGACTTAACCTTAGCAGGTAGCAGAAAATGCTTCGACCCTGGGACTGAAAAGCAAACGTCGGCGACGGATAGTGTTACCTAGCAAAAAATTACTCGTCACAACAAACAACAACAACAACAAAAGTCAATTTTCTTTGACGTAGATTATGTTTCCGGCTCCACAGACAGATATATGTATTCCTGTAAGGTATGTTATACTACGGTATATAAATCTGTATAGCTTACATCTAATTTGGGTTCGCAGACACTGCAATTTCGGTTACCATAACTGTAGAACATCCTACACTTAATTTATGAGCGATTTGGGAAACATAACAAAATCATTGCAATGATAAATAAGGTCGCCGTTACAATAGCAGGTTCTGTTTCTGTTTGGACGAGACTAAAGATACAAAGAGTCTTTAAGAAGAAGCAGGCTATGCCTTACAGCACCTTACATTTGTCGCTTTCGTAGATCAAAGATCAGACTACACTGGCAATGAAGTTCAAGACTGCACAGTGCATTCTGATATCGACTTTACATTGTCCGTCACTTTGTTCCTTATTCTTGCCAAAACAATTCTTAAATATCAGTGTGGCAGTATTTATGTCCTAACTGAAAGCGCTCATTTCATTACTTCAAAATCTTTCGGTATCATTTTTCTTACCTACTTCGTTTTTTTGCGTATTTATACGTATGTAGTCTATCACAAGCACCAGTTGAGCATTTTATTTCAAACAGACAAAAAGTCTACGAAAGACCCAAGACAGACTGTAGGTGGGCCAGTCTAAGATTTAAACTCGTGACTCTATGACGTCCAAACGTACTGCAATGCTGTACCACACATGTTTTTACACAGATATCCCACTTAATTGAATAATCGACACAAACAAACAATAATTGAACGGAAGGAAACTAGGTCCATATTCACCAACTACTCTTCTTAGCCTAACTATAGATATAGAAAGTAACACAAGTTCTGATTGGCTAAACCATTTGGTTTAGCCAATCAGAAGTTGTGATACTTTCAAATGTAGAAAATAATTGAAAATAAAACTGAGAATGTTCTTAGGAATGGTCAGTGAATGCCGACCCTGTTTTAGAATATAGGATTCCTTTATGGAAAAGGTGCAAAAAGAAACAATATCTACTTTTTTTTTCCTCTCTTTGAGAAGCTCTATGTGACAGAAGTCCTTTTGGTTTGATCTTAAAACTCAGCGATGAGCATTTAAAGATATTTCTACGTAACGTGTGTGCACTTGTAAATAATTGACCATTGAAAGTGTCTCACAAGGCAACCATTGGGGATATCAGAACCCGGTCTATTTAGCACCGTATTGGTCTCTTGTGTGTGCGCGATGTGCGTGACCTGTCTGTATGTGGGCAGGAGTTTGCCAATTACCTAACCCTTTACCAACCAATCCCGAATTTTAACAATCCTGAAAAAGAAAGCTTTTGAATACATTGTAGATAACTGCCGAAAAAGGAGATTCTGAAACCAGCATTTTCTCCCTTTCCAAGAGTGTTTCCTTTCCTTCCAGAGGCTGGAATCTTATTTTGAACTATCCTTTATTTGTCGTCTGCAAATGTCTCCAATTTGATTGTGTCTAAAATATTGTCGTTTAGTATAAAGTTAACTCATGTAATCTCCGGAAAGAAATCTGCAAAAGATGGCTTTGAGAAGATTCCCATCTAATAAAGATTATCGTCAATAACCAACACAAAATACGGTTTAAGGGGAAAATATTGTGGTAAAAGTAGAAACTGCCGGTTGAAAACAATTTCTTTGCAATACAATTTCACGAGTCGTCTGCTGCAACATAAAAAGAGTTGTCTGTCGTCAACGAGAAAACTTTTCTAAATTCAAATCATTTCCAGACGACAAATTAGATGTTTCTGAAATGCTGAGATTCGTCTTTAACAGTACATAAAACAGTGATGGAAAAAGGAAGAAAGTTATTTGTTATAACCAAATAAAGCGAAGCTTTTTTGTTATTACCTAATTCTCTGTTTCTCCTGTTTTCAAAATCCTTCTTTCTCAAGGTCACTGAAACTGTGGATTGTGTGATAAAGGGTTAAAGGAAAGCAATGCTACAGTTTCAAACTATCTAATTCTTTTAGTGCCAAATGTATGAAGTCGACCTCTTGCCAAGGCTGGAAATACAATCGAATGGCATCCAGAAAGATTTTTGTCATGTAGCCTTGACTAAACAAGCAGACAATATACATTTAAGATCAGGCTGCACATTCTCCGCAGTATGACCTTGAACCTTGCTGTCTGCAAAATCTTTTTTTCCGCCTATGGTGCTAAAAGGGTTAGTAGGGTATTGTATTGTATTATTTACTCTTACATGGTCTGCAACACGAGAAAAGGGGCTTTCGGACATTTGCGTAAAGTGTCGTCTCGGATCAGCCTGCGCAGTCCGCGCAGGCTAATCCGAGACGGCACATTACGTCAACATTAGATTTTGTCCTACAATGGACTTGCGTGAAACACAAAATCACACACGCGGACTGCGCAGGCTGATCCGGAACGACACTTTACGCAAATGTCCGAAGGCCTCTTTTCGCGTGTTGCGGGCCAATAACGTAAGAGCATTTATTGATGCTTATATTCCATCTACCTTTAACCGTCGGTTTTAAATAACCATGACTGGCCAAGAGGGATCGCTAATGGTCTCGCAAGTGAACGAGAACTGGCAGACGGTGACCAGATAGTAATCGTTGTCTCTTACTATTATGTTGTATGCTTCCACGAGGATTGTATTCTTGTATAAAACAAAAAAAAAAAATAGTCAAAGGAACAGGGGACCAACATCTATCAATTAAATTCTAGTTTATTTCTAAAAACAAAAACACTATATCTGAGCAAATCATATTAGATCTGCTAGTGTTGAAATTACGAATTTTAGCTGAATTTAAAGGAATGAATGGTAAAAACTAGAGTTATGTTACATACCGTCTGATACGACGCATTTAGCTTGTTTTAACAGACTTTATCAGCTTAAAAGTGATAAGATGATATCTCAAAATTGCCCCAACAGTAACCGTATTTGCCGTTACAAAAAAGGGCAAATATTAGACCGACAATGAAGATTTTTCAACATTATTTCATACACTGAAGTGTATAGAAATAAATACCACTAGAGGTCAGTGAAATACATCTGCTTACTATCAAGATAATGTTACAAAAATGCAGGGGAGCAACCAAGGTTCAAGCCAGTTCCTCACAATCCCAGCTTTCAACGACCCTTAGAAAGAAAGCTGGTAGAAAAGATTGTGGGAAAATGAGAAATCACTGGTAACCAGCATTTTTTCATTTTTCCATAATGTTTTCTACCATTTCAAAGAAAAATCCTATCGTTTGAGCCACATTTGATTAGTTGTCTAAAAATACTTTTTTTTCCCAAATTGAGCAAGCCTAAACATTTATACTCTGTTAAAGAGTTACGAACCATTATGCAGTTTAAATTGACACTGATATTTCACGTTTAGCAAACGATAGCCAGAAAAAATCAATACTTGACAAGGACCCTGATTTAAAAACCAAGATATTCCAAGAAAAACCGCAACATTTCAGATAAAGCAAAAAAAGAATGCGAAATAGTATAATGTAAAATAATACCGACAAGTAATTCACGAGAGATTCTACAGAGTTCAAAATATTTGATTATTTTTTTTGGAAAGGAAATTGAGTTATATGCGATCCTTGTTATTGTGTTTTACCAGACATTTTTAGAAACAAATCTACAACTGAATGGTGGGTAAGTTTTATTATGGCTTTAGTAGGTTCTAGAAAATTAGAAATGAGTCATGCTATAGCAAAAGGGGGCTAAATGCATCTCCGTGATGCACGATACCAAACAAGTTGTTACATGATTATGAATCCCTAAAATCCATTTATTAAACAACCTACTGAATTATGACGTAGATTGGTCCTATGACATGCAGAAAATTTAGAAATGGCAAAAAGTTTCGACCCATGTCAGCCTGCGCTATTTGCGCAGGCTGACATGGGTCGATACTTTTTGCGGATACATTAAGCCCCCTTTTTACAAAGCATGGTTCAAATGTTTGTAAATGACGTTGTAACATCGATGGTGAATCTTTATAAACGGTAAACTATAAAAAGCAGTATTCAGTCGGGGACTTTAATCACCAACCATTCAGTTGTAACTCTAAATTTCACAACAAACCATCTTAATGGACGAGACAGAACGTCGCCCCCAATCAGGTGGCTGGCTCTCTCTCTCTCTCTCTCTCTCTCTCTCTCTCTCTCTCTCTCTCTAAGTCTTTACCACACATCCTAAGTTTTCACGACTTTTGAAAACATTGTGAGGGAAAGTAGAAAATGCTGAATACCAGCATTTTCTCCTTTTCTCATGATTTTTTCTGTCCGTCCAAAGACGAAATTTAATATTTGAGTCATACTGATTTTTTTTAAACAGATTTATTTTACGTCGGTCGAGAAACAAGTTCCTGCAACCTATACTAATCTCTCTCGATTCTGCTTCCTGGAAACTACACCAGTTTCCGCATCGAATGTGTGGGCCAATGAACTCAACTCAACTCAACTTTATTAGGCATTCGGCAAACAAATATGCCATTGGCCATTTACAAAAAAAACATGGATATATGGCAATGACAGACATACAAAGTATACATACATATACATTTAACATTAACTACTATTATACAAAAAGATTATTCAGAATTAATCGACGCGATTAAAAATTTCCTCCTTTGTAAAGCTTCCTTTATGAATTTTGCTGTATTGATTTGTGTTTTCTTTTTTTTTTGACGATAAGATGCGGATAAATTTACTGAAGTTAGGCCTAGTACAGGAAAAGTACTTAGTTCTAAGATCACTAAATTTACTGCATATGCAAAGAAAGTGATACTCAGATTCAACTAAAGAACGATCGCAAAGTTTACATATTCTTTGGCTTCTATCTATATTGAGAATTCTCCCCGTTTCAATTTCGAGTTTGTGGGATGCTAATCTGAATTGTGTAAGCTTTATTCTCAGTGTTTCATTAAACACATTATTCAAATATGATTCGTACTCGAAACAATCTTTAAACAGTCCTAAAGTTGACATCTGCTCCCGGCTATCTAATTTAGAACATATGCTAACGAGGCCGACGCTCTACCTCACAACGACGGGCACCATGCAATTTCACCATAATGATTTTGTCGTCGGAAAAATGCTTTTAATTTAGACAAGTCTAAAATTTTTTCGGTTGATATGGAATTAAATAACAGCAACACATGACGTAACACTACACCGATGAGTCAATAAAAACAATAAAACGGTTCCCCCTGCTGTGGCCATTTGGAAAGTTTCCAGCCAACTAATCCGTGTTTCTGGAAAACGGTTAATTTTTTGAGACATTTAATGCCGTGTTTTTTAGAAACTTTAAGCCGTTTCAATGATTACGTTTAAAAGCGAGAAGCCATGCAGTACACTGTTTTATGATCTCAAAAGGAGGTAGGTTTGTTTTAAAAATAGATATGACTCATGCTCTGTAAATAGGTAGTTTGAAATTTTTCTGCAAAAAGTATCGACCAAGGTCAGCCTGCGCAGTCCGCGCAGGCTGACCTGAGTCGAAACGTTTTGCTATAGATAAATTTTCTATATGTCAAAGGACCATTCTACCTCATGATTTAGTCGCCTTTTAGACAGAGCGTGTCCTTATTATGCGACGATTTGCTAAGTAAAGTGCATACTGTCAACAAAACTTCTAACTGGCAATTTTTGTATCTCCTGCAAACTCGACAAAGTAATAGATAGGCGAATAAAACAAATTGTAACATTTATTTCATGCTTTCGGTAGTTTATCGAGAAATAACGGTGGAATATTTGACGATATTTCATGGTTACGACCAGTGAAAAATACCGATTTTATTTTCTAACTCTTAAATTGAAGGCGGAAACAGCAGTTCCCGCGCCCAAGTTACCTAGGTAAAATGTGCATGCCATTCAACAAGATGGAAATATGACCTACTTTACCTTACATTTCTCGCGCTTTACGTAATATTGTAATGAGTGGTTATGCGGAGGGGGTACGCCACGGGGAATTACCCTAAACAGCTGTCCTGGATTTTGATGTAAGTCTCCCAAAAAAAGGTTCGAAGCATGACAGAAATAGGATATTTGTTTTTTTCGGTGAAAGATCGATATTTATTTCATCTCATGAACATCATCGGTAATATTTTCACACGTGGCTGTACCACTCGTGAACATATTACCGATGATGTTCATTCGTTAAAATAAATTTCGATCTTTCACCGAAATAAACAAATATCCTCTATATATCGTGGCGCTATGGTATTATGATGAAAAGATTCTCGATTTTGCCAGCAGAAAGCATGTCTTTTTAAAAAGATGGAAACGCAACTGTTGCGCATGCGTGCTACTATATCAGCCAAAACAAGTCAAAAAGAGAAGCATGAATTACTGAAAGGAAAAGCATGAAAATTATTTTCTACACGAAAATGTAATCCGACAAAACGAGCACAATTTTTTTTTAAAAAATAATTGTTTAAATTTCAATATTTAGTAAATGAACGTTAAATTAGTTCTTTTCACGTTCACAACAAGTCAATATTTTTTTCAGACTTAGGCTAACGTATGTTTTTACACTGGTCAATTATTCTGAAAAAAAAATTGTCTTTTCGGGTCAGCGGATGTAGAGCAAAGTCTACGGGGAATTACAGCCTAAAGGTCGCCTTTCAGAATTTTTGTTGAGTGTATTTTATAATGCATTTCGGCGATACGTTAACTCTCTATTACATGGAGCGCCACTCAAATCCTTTTGTATGTGATATGACCCTCACCATCTCGCTTTTATTTGGCATCGTACGGTAACTTTTTACCACACGACAAAATTTAGACCAATCCAAATTGAGAGCACTTACAGACGACGAATTAAATATGGCTTAATGAGGATATTTGTTCGTAGAGAGGTGGAGAACATTTTTGGAAAAGGAGAAAATGCTGGTTACCAAATTTTTCTCCTATATCGACAATGTTTTCTAAAGCCTTCTCCGTCAAGCACGTTAGAATTCGGGATTGTGTATTAAAGAGTAACAAATTAAATGACATGTTTTGCGCACTTACAGTGCTGAATACACGAAATAAACATTTCAGTCAGTTATAGCTCTTTCAGGGTTTTTTTTTAACTTTAATTTTCCCCCTTTACTTTTCAGCGTTTTTATTTTAAACTTTAATTTCCTCCTTAACTGAAGATCTATCGGTACATGTAATACAGCTTTCATGAATATGCCTTTGGAACAAAATAAAAGCAAAGAACAAGCAAAATTGAGATATCATTTCGCAAAGAAGGCTATTTCACAAAACAGAAAATTGTATAGAGACAAAGATCAGACTGCACGTTCTGTGTGGTCTGAAATTAATCTTCAAAGTCTGCACAATAACTTAAATTCGTGTTGAGTATTAAAGGGGGCTACTTAGATTTTTATCATCTCACCAACCTCCAAAAATAATTCAATTCGCTGAACTAAGTAAGGCAATAGCTTGCAAACAATCTGTACACAAGAAAGACAAATGTAAGAAAAAAAATGAGTAATATTTCTATAACGGGCTGTGTGGTCTCTTAAGGTATTTTCATCTTTTAGAGTTGGGCCGGAATTTCTAAAAGGAGTGTGGGAATGTTGCGTGATCAATGACATGCGTCGATTATATGGGATCGTATTTAAATAAGGTTGACGCCATATTTGATCTTATAAAAATGGACGCAGTTACGAATTGCATAGCGACCAACCTGTTAGTATTTATCAGTGTTTAAAATCGTAGTAAAAAAGGAATTTGCTTGCAACACGCGAAAAGGGGCATTCGGACATTTGCGTAAAGTGTCGTCTCGGATAAGCCCGCGCAGTCCGCGCAGGCTAATCCGAAACGACACTCTTCGTTTTTATGTAATACTCTGTTTTGCGCAAGTCTACTGAAGAAAAAAATGTAATGTAGTCGTAAAGTGCCGTCTACATTTTCGCGTGTTGCAAACCATATCATATGGGATCGTATTCAAACAAGGATGACGCCATATTTGACCTTATAAAAATGGACTGCATAGTGACCAACCCGTTAATATTTATTAGTGTATAAAATCGTAGAAAAATAAAAAAAAAAAAAAAAATTGAAAAGGCCCCTTGATTATGCTGATGCTACGTTCAAAGACAAAATATAAAAGGAAAACAAGCAAACAACAACACGACGACCATTACCATAAAACACAACACTAACAGTCTAAATATAAAACAGTCATCCTGTCATCTTTGATTTTTCGATACAGGAGACTTTTATGGTGCATTTTCCGCTCTGCAAGATTGATAAGGGTACTAAAACTAAATACACCATGAATAAAATCCGAATATAATTTCCCAGGACGAAACGGTCACAAGGATTTTTAAAAGCAAAATTTCTACACGCTGTATTTATATTTTCTATTTTCTCTCCCTTTTTTTTTTAAAGAAATGTATTTACGATATCTGCTTCAAAGAAGGCTGCAGAGACATTGCATTGCATGCTATTGTATTTTATTCTAACCATATCTTGTTTTTGATAAGACATAGCATTGCATGCTATTGTATTGTATCCTAAACATACAATATCTTGTTTTTCAACAAAAGTTAAACTTTTGTTGCACCATCCTTTTTCTGTAAATGCTCTACACGCGGATCAACCCTAGCTGTAACTATAATCAGAGTACTTAATTCGGCTTCCAGCTGAAACTTCACCATTTGTACGCAAGTTCTTTTTTTCATAAACAACTTCAGTATTTTAGATCAAACCCCCATGCTTTTGCAGAAAACGAACACTTTCTTTTGAAACCGTCCAGATCTATTCTTCAATCTGAAATGTTACATGCCAGAATGACCGCTCGGCAGTATATCGCATGTTTATTTCGTCTGTTTTTGGTCGATGATTCAATATGGAACGAACTAGAGTTTCTTGTTTGATGCGAAAAGTTTAACATTCTTTCGACAGTTTTACTTTTCGTAAACAGTCACTTTTTTTTAATAACCTCCGATGTGTTTGTAGAAAACATACGACTCTTTCTCATACGACATACTTGTTTTGTACGCTAAATTGTAACCATGCCCGACTGGCCGTTCGGTACAACAATGCTGTCTCATCGGTTGACTTTGTGGGATCTCTTGGTGGGTGTTATATTCGTGTACCATCAAAACGCGTAGCTGTGCCAGGTTTACTCATTTTCTTTTTTGTAGTAATTGTTAAATTAATATTTTTATGCATTACCCTATAACCCTTTACTATACAGTTTACATGTATTTCAGACACACTAGTTTTAGCTACAAATTGATCCTTTTCCTGTGAAGATTTAGTTGGATTCACATCTAATCTTGAAGAAATATACATGTATCAAACTGAAAGACTCAGTTTCATACAATGTGCAAAACAATTAGAAAAAGAGATCATTGCTGGTGTGTTAACTTTCCATTTATTTATTTTTTTTTTTTTTTTTTTTATATTGAAGTACAAAGAGTTTCAATATTTCAGTTTCTTTAACACCTTGGAGGATTTGAGCCCGCCCGGGTGGCTCAGTGGTGAGCGTGTCGGACTCATGACCTGGTGGTTGTGAGTTCGATACCCGGTTGAGGCGAACTTTCTTTCCGGCGTATTTTCGCCTCTCACCTCTGCTGAAGCATGTGAGAAAAGCAGTCGGTGGCTTTGGAAAGAAAGTTGTGTTAGTACTGGTGTGAGAAAGCCAGGAAACACATGTGCGTCACCGACCGCCATGATATGACCTTAGCTGTTAAAGTGGCGTTAAACCCCAATACAACCAATACAACCAATTGGAGGATTTGAAAAAAAAACCTGTGACATAATTTGCATCTGGTCCTAAACTTTGGTAGATTTTTTCACGAAAAAAAAGTCTAGACCTTTTTATACTGACTCGGTATGTAAAACACGGCGCTGTTATACAGGGCATAACGCTCTGTAAGTTAAATCACTTCATTACGTTGCATTCAATTCTTTTGAACATCTATTGACAGGCTTGGTCCCTTGTGGCGTCTGCAGTCTCTTAACGTTTAACGCTTTCTCAACTAGAGACTTCTGCGGACGGCATAGATCAAGATCTGACGTTACAGAAAGTCTATATCATCCATAAAAAGATTGTTTTATCGAGCCTACAAGATTAAAAAAACTTTCAGAGTTTCAGTGGGTAATATTTCCAGTCGTTGACAAATATCCTATTTATACGAGCCATGCTCTGGCAAAAGGGGCCTTAATGCGTCTCCGTGATGCATGATACCCAGCAAGTTATTACCGTATTATAATTCCATAGAATCCATATTGTTTAACTACTGAGTGAATAATCAAGAAGACTGGTCCTTTGAGCTGCAGAAAATTGACCTATAGCAAAAGGTTTCGGCCCAGGTCAGCCTGGGTCGATACTTTTTGTAGAGGCATTAAGCCTCCTTTTAAACAGAGCATGGCTCAATGTACTTGGCACTGAGAGAGTTAAAGAAATAGAACTATTTTGTCTTTCCTTGATAGAAATCGTTAGAATATCGATTTCAGTTTTACTGGTTTCTTGCTTCTACGGCAACTTGGTGTTACTATATGATGATATGTAGGATAAGTAATAAAATTGATTGTAAAGGGTTGGAATTTCTTTTCTCGGCTGGGAAGGAACCTCGTCTAGACTGTATGAGCATAACTGCGGGAGACCCTCGTCCCTCCTTCAGTCCTGATCCTTCATTACGTGGCATGGACAAGGTGTTTTGCCTAGTCTTTTTGAAGAGACTCCGGGTACGTGTGGACTATATTGTCCAGACAGCATTAAATAGCAATACTACTGTCAAAGGCTTTGTTAAGCCTATTTATTTTAAATTGATTTTGAAACAAGCTCTTCAATTTATATCAATAAATCGCCAGGACCTTAAAACCTTAACATGTACTCATGATGTAAAGCAGGTGGTTGTCGAGGTCAACACGCTCATCGCGGGCTTCGAACCCGGAACCTCTGGTGTAAGTAACGGACGCTCTACCCCGACAATCTCTCTCACTCTCTCTCTCTCTCTCACTCTCTCTCTCTCTCTCTCTCCCCATCGACGCTTGAAAATAAAAGCAATTGCTTTCCTTACAAAGCCTAAATAGAACCTCGGAGCTGGAAACTCATTAAAATTATTTAATAAAAAATGGTATCCATTTGGCTTAAATGCTGGTTTGTATGGGGATCAATGGTGCATGAAAAATTTCTAAATTATACATTGGTACAGTGAATTGAGTCTATTTAATCTGTTAAATAGTATTAGTTCCAACAATCAAACAAGCTGAATGGGCATTAACCCTACTAAGGCTGCTAAGCGCGACTCACTGACCTATTGCGGATAGTGTAGATCCAAGATCAGACTGCACAGAACGTGCAGTCTGATCTTGAATCTACACTGTCCGATATAGAGATATTATCCCCCAAAACATAACTTTGAAATAACAATGTTTGGGTTTTTACTATCGAATTGAAAATTTCATTTTAGTTATTTAGCGGGATAAGGATTAAGACCTTGTCCATCAAAAAATACTTTCGGGTTCTTGTATAGGACTAAAATGATATTCCAATGCCAAAAAAGAGACTGTTGTTTGTGTTCATAATGTAGCATCACACAACCAGCAATGTAGATTCTAGATCAGACTGTATGCTCTGTTAACCCTGATCTTGATCTACATCTTCGGTAAAAGCAAGTTTTATCACTCAGGGCGATACAAGTGTTAATTGCATTGGTTGAGGAGACTCGCCCAGCGTATTTTTCTAGCTTTATCGACCGTGAAATATGCTTTTTTTTTATAAAAGAGATTTGTATATGATGTAATAAAATATGGTAAAAGCTATTTCGATATCGCAGCGATTCGGTTATTTCTCGTAATTGAAAGTATTTTCATAAAAATGAATTTTATAGGAAAAGAGATTTGAAACCCTGTGATATCTATCAACATCATCATCATGAAAAGAAGAAGAAGAGGGAAGAAGATTAAGAAAGAAGAGCAGAAGAAAAGGAAAGAAAGAAAGAAAGAAAATGAAGAAGAAGAAGAAGACGAAGAAGAAGAAGAAAAAGAAGAAGAAACAACAAATGGACCCTTTCACAACCACTTTCATCAATCCTCGGATACGCTATCGGCCGAGCGGGGGAATCGAACCAGCGGCCCCCAGTTTCAAACCCTTTACGTTATCGATTTTACTACTGATCTCGGCTTGCAAAAAAGAAATGAACCAGACAGACTGCATAAAGTTTCGTATTTCAACACTTCAGGCAAGATGATTATGTTTATGATCTTTTCCATTGGTTAATCACTTCTTTGTAAAATCGTCTTGAACAATTACTTGCTTGCATGCATATTCTCATATAAAATGGAGAAAAAAAAAAAACAATCAAGTAATTGAAACGCTTTGTAACGATCTTCATTCTAGATTCCGGATGAAAACGGAAGCAATTTGCAATTCATCCCTTTGACTCCTTATCCTAGGGTTGTTAAGCGTGATGTCAAGACCTTTTGCGGACAGGGTAGATCAAGATCAGACTGCACAGAATGTGCAGTCTGATCTTGGATCTACACTGTCCGATATGGTGATTTATATCAAGAGAAATCAGTTTTGAACTCCCATTTGTCTGGTCTGTCGGATGGAAAATTTTTAATATTCATTATATTTATCAAGCAGGTTAGGGGTTTAACCGTATGAAATTCACATTTTAGTCAGTGTAAAACCAGATATTGAAGTATTAATGTGTTTTCAATCGGAATAATTCATAAAACATTAGACGGTGTAGATCAAAGATTAGACTGCACGTTCTGTGCAGTCTGATCGCGATCTAAACTGTCCAGGAAAAAAGAAATTATATTGCCATTGGGTTCCTATGGGTGAACATAGTGTTTTACACCGTATCTCTGCCATAACGTTTTAAAATGTCACTATTTTAAATGACAATTAATTATTGAACAAGCAGATAGCATCGACAGGTTAAATATCGAAAGGCATTGACGGGAAATTGAGTAATGGATGAAACACAATGGATGAAACACTGGCATGGCAGAATCAGAATAGGAAATAATTTTTCATGGTTTTCGTTAGTTCATCGAGAAATAACGGTGAAACATTTTTCGATATTTCATTGTTACGACCAGTGAAAAATACCGGTTTTATTTTCTAAGTCTTCAAAAAGAAGGCGGAAACAGTAGTTTCCGCGCACTTGTTACCTAGGTAAAATGCGCTTGCAATTCAACAAGACGGAAATATGACGTAATTTACATTACATTTCTCGCGCCTTACGTAATATTGTAATGCGTTGTTATGCGAAGGGGGGTACGCCACGGGGAATTACCGAAAAGAACTGGACTGAATTTTGATGTAAGTCCCCCCCCCCCCAAAAAAAAAAAGATTAGAAGCATGAAATAAATAGAATATTTGCTTTTTTCGGTGAAAGATCGAAATCTATTTCATCTCGTGAATACAATCGGTAATATTTTCACTTGTGGCTGCGCCAGTCGTGAAAATATTACCGATGATGTTCAATCGTTTAAATACATTTCGATATTTTACAAAAAAGAAATATCCACTATGTATTTACATTTTTTACGCTGTTTTCAACGTTATTTCAGTTATTACGACGGTCATTGTACCCATCCATGCCTGGAGTATCCTTTATTAGTACTTTGCAAAACAAATGTCTTGCAACTGCCTGCCTTCCTGAATAAACACAGTAGAAATGTGCAGCGGTGAGAGAAGAATTAGACCTGTCACAATGACGAGAAAAGCTGTGAATCGAGCCAGCAACCTCTATGTTTCAAGCCCTGTACATTGTCGACTAAGATACCGGATATTGCACAATGGGAAAAGATGAATTAAAAGGTATAGTGTTTCTTTTTCAGTTCGACCCTTAGGCTACTAAGTACAACTCACTGACCTTTTGTTGACGATGTAGACCAAGATCAGAAGACTGCACAGAACATGCAGTCTGATCTTGGATCTCCACTGTCCGATAAGGAGATATTTTATCTCCAAAATATGCAAAAAGCAACATTTGGGTTTTTGCTATCGGCTTGAAAGTTTCATTTCATTTATTTAGCAGGGTAAGGTTTTAAAACCTACATTCATTTAGTGAACAAGATGCATTTTGCAATTTCTAGACTACTTAAGCCTTATCATTGAGCCATGCTCTTGCAAAAGGGAGCTTAATGAATCTCCGTGATGCACTATACCTAGCAAGGCATCACCTAATTACGAGTCCATAAAAGCCATTTTGACAAACAACCGACTGAATCATGTGGTAGAATTATCCTTTGACATGCAAATAAAAAATAAAAAAAAAAAAAATGAAGATAGCGAAAAGTTTCGGCCCATGTCAGCCTGCGCGGACTGCGCAGGCTGACATGAGTCGAAACTTTTCGCAAATGCATTAAGCCCCCTTTTCACAGAGCATGGCTCATTAAAAAAAAAATATATGAAGACGTCTTTTGCTCTCTGACCGCAAGCTGCAACGTTTGGAAATAAATAAGTAGCGCTAGACATTCTAAGTGTTAATCTAGTTGGATTGTCGTTCAAAGTCTCTTTGTCTCGCGAGATCATCCCAAATCCCACGTGACATTTACGTAACTGTCTAGGAAGATAAATTAGAGACAGGTGTCTCGGCCGTCCATCAATAAAGCTTACATTTGTCACCGTAATCAAAGATGACGTAGTTAGACCTTCGAGGGACATTTGATGAGCAGAGTTGCAAGCCAGTATTACATGTATATGGGAGTTACTTTGGCAAAAGGGGCTTTAACGCATCTCCTTGATGCATTACACCCAGCATCTTCGCAAGCCAAGGATACTAAGGTAGTACCCTTGGCCGCTCGCCTCTTTAAAAATCGAACCTGCCGCTGCGCCATTTCATTGGATGCGATCAAAACCCATCGCGTCCAATCAAACCATCCGTAACAAGAAATCTTTCGCAAAACAGAAAACAATAATGGCGGCGCCCGTCAAAAACGAAAGTTGTCGTGTTTGTGACGAAAATTTGCCTAAAAAGAGTAGACGATCGATATTTAATGAGTTTTTTTATAGTTTACGATCAATTATGTGAAATATTAGGACGGGTTCACAGCCAAATGATTGCGAATCATCGTATGTCTGTTCGTCTTGTTTTGATGCATAGCCTAACAGATTTTATTACAAGCATTTTGATTGGTCAGAAATAACATCAGCAAAGGTTACGAAACTCGTGATATTCGATAGGTGGCGCAGCGGGAGTTTCGATTTTTAAAGAGGCGAGCGGCCAAGGGTACGTAACGAACAAAGTGGAGTTAGTATACTTGGCTTGCGAAGACGTACACCCAGTAAGTCTTCATACTATTATGGGTCATCAAAATCAATTCTGTCTGACAACCGACTGAATCATGAGTTAGAAAGGTCCTTGGACATGCAAACAAATTGACTAATAACAAAATGATTCGACAAAGTCAGCCTGCGCGGACAGAGCAGGCTGGTCTGGGTCGTTCCTTTCTGTAAATGCGTTCAAAAAACTTTTAACAGGGCATGGTTCATATATATATAATACGATCAAATTAGTCAAGTTGTGTATACACATCGATTCCATGTATGTTCACAAAACCCGTAAATGGTCGCTACTTTTCATGCTATTATCACAGCACTAACACGATTTTTGTAAAGGTATGGCTGTTAATACATAGGGAATCACAAGAACAATCGAGTTTTTGGTTGATATAAATTATCAAAGCTGAAAGTACTTCTACGGTTGCCTTGCCAGTGGATGAGAAACAAGAGCACCGCATGCGGGTACCAACGCTCGGCTGCGGTTGCTTGATTTTCAGTAAAAATTTTAGGTCGAAACAGAGGCATAACTGTGTCAAAAATTCTTTGATAGTTATCTTTGTAGAGGTTCCCCTTTTGATAGCCAATACCTTGATAGTTATCTATGTACAGGTTCCCCTTTTGATAGCCAATACTTTGATAGTTATCTATGTACAGGTTCCCCTTTTGATAGCTAATACTTTGACAGTTATCTTTGTACAAGTTCCCCTTTTGATAGCTAATACTTTGACAGTTATCTTTGTACAAGTTCCCCTTTTGATAGCTAATACTTTGACAGTTATCTTTGTACAGGTTCCCCTTTTGATAGCTAATACTTCGGTAGTTATCTTTGTACAGGTTCCCCTTTTGATAGCTAAACAACTCGTTCAAGTTTGAAGTAACTATCTTGATAATAACAGTGATATTACAAAATGTTAAAGATGAGGACGACTACGCAGACGACGACGACAAATACGACAACTTTTTCTCCGAAAACATCCGAACTAAAAATCGAAGGATTATACCTCCTGCAATAGTCTACCAATCATAATAAAAGTTGCTCATATACAAGTTCCAATGGTAGAAAAGCTTTCATCAAGAAAATGTTCAGCCAAATTTGTTTGAGACAGATGGAGAAAAAGAGGATGCAAAATTGTGTAAATGGATGGACAGACGGACAGTCAAACCGTTTGATTCCAGTAAAGCCCTTTCCCCTCTGACGACTCCGTTGCTTGGGAGGTGTAATTTCATTTGAGCCGTACTCTTTGAAAAGGGGGCTTATTGTATTTGCAAAAAGTATCGACCCAGGTCAGCCTGCGCAGTGCGCAGGCTGACCAGGGTCGACTCTTTTTGCTATTCGTTATTTTTCTGTATGTCCAAGGACCAGTCTACCTCATGATGCAGTCAGTTGTTGGACTAAACGGATTTTATAGATCTATAAATATGTCATGGCTTGCTTGGTATCATGCATCACGGGGATGCATTAACCTCCCTTTTTGCCGAAGCACGGCTCATTTACAGGGACTCAGACCTGAGATAAAATTCAGTGATACTGAACAGTTCACTATAATTCATTTCTCTCCTTGGATAAATACCACGTGTCCATGGCCAAATTTTGTCACAGCACGAAGAAGACCAACAATAATATTATGCTGTCTGACGCTATCTGAAGCAGAAACTATTGATTTTAGAAAGCCTATCGAGTTAACTCACATAAGGGGAAAAATTCCATCTTTTGACATTAAATGTAAAATCTTTTTGAAAACATATAACTTTTAATGGCTCCAACAGAATCCAAATAGTTCGGCTTGTCCGCCTTATTTTAGAGAAAATATCACAAAATAGGATTAAAGGAAACAGTGATCACTGAAAGAATGAATGTGAAATGGCATTTTGAGAAATCGGATGAGCATTTCACAGATTTCCTTGAAATTTATCAATGCTTTGAGTAGGCTTGATCCTTTACCAAACATTTCCCTGCTATAAGAGAGCTGAGGAAGATGGCGTATAGTAGAAATGCGGGGTTACCAGTGTTTTCTCCGTTTCCCACAACGTTTTCAACCCTTTCAAAGAAAAACTTCACCAGATAAACCAGGCCCAATATGTCGTCTGCCAAAGCTCAGTATAGAATTTGTGTCGTTTTGTAAAGAACCAACCTTATTATCTTTATATGCTATTAACCCTTAACCTGCTAAACAAGTGAAATTAAACTATACAGCCAAGAGTAGAAACCCAAATTTTTGCTATTTCAAATGTTTTCATTTGGGAAAGATACCTCCTAATCAGACAGTGTAGATCCAAGATCAGACTGCACGTTTTATGCAGTCTGATTTGGATCTGCAGTGTCCGCAAAAGGTCAGTGAGTCGCACTTAGCTGCCAAAGGTTTAACTAAAACAGACTCAGGTACTCTGATTTTTAATTGTACACTTTTGACAAAATATCCTTATGATTACCAAAGAGTTTAGATTCTAGGTGAGAATCCTCGTCTGATCGTGATGTACTGTTTGAAAGAAAGCAACAGATATTACACAATGCTTATAAATTTAAGACTTGCCTGTCGGTAAGCATTGAAGGCAAGGCTAGAAAAAGAAGTTACTTTTCTGTGAGATACATAAGATAGCAGCAATAAAAGAAACCAATGACCTGAGATCATTTTCAGTAATACATTGAAACTGTTCTGCATTACTGTTGCCATCCACTTTGGCACACCGTGTCACGAAAAACAACCCCAAATCATATGATAATCCTGGTTTGACATCCTGGATCAAGCTCTTGCTGTACCCATTTGAAGTGTTATCTGCATTTGGAATAATCGACATTGATCGTAACACCCTCAAACGAAGGAGCTTATTAAATGGAGGATAATTGTCTGTTTTGGTATATGATCGAAATTTCTTTCATCGAGTGAAAAGCAAGGGCTATATTTTCACAAGTAGCGATTTCTCTTTACGTCTAATCTTTGCTCATCGTAAAAAATATGTGCGTTTTGCAGGCGAAATGGATCTATTCAATCTGGCCGGATATGGACTATCTGAAAAAGACGTCATTAGTGAAAAGTTGACTACGTCATAAAACGTGACGTTCACCCGCCAAATGCTAATTCATGTTCTATAAATATCCGTTGTATGTCAAAAATATACAGAGGATATCGGTATTTTTTTCAGTGAAAGATCGAAATTTATTTCATCTCGTGTACAACATCGGTAATATTTTTACAAGTGGCGCATCGGAATTTATTTCATCGAGTGAACATCATCGGTAATATTTTCACGAGTGGTGCAGCCACGAGTTAAAATATTACTAATGATGTAGATCTACACAAGATGAAATAAATTTCGATCTTTCACTGAAAAAAATAGCCCCTCCCCCTTTTTTGGGGGTGGGGGTGGGGGGAATTACATCAAAATCCAGTACAGTAGTTTTCGGTTATTCCCCATGGCGTACCCCCTCTGCATAACAACGCATTACAGTATTACGTAAAGCGCGAGAAATGTAGTGTAAATTACGTCATATTTCCATCTGGTTGAATGGCACGCGCTGTTTACCCAGGTAACTAGTGCGCAGGAACTACTGTTTCCGCCTTCAATTGAAGAGTTAGAAAATTAAATCGGTATTTTTCTCTAGTCGTAACCATGAAATATCGAACAATATTCCACCGTTATTCCATTGATAAACTACCGAAAGGTGTGAAATAAAAAGTTATAAAATTCACTGGTGAATTATAAGGATATTATTCACTGTTAGATTTCTATAAACTGCTGAAAAGCATAAAAGAAAACTCTGTCTTTACATTTTAACCAATGTCCCCAGTTCCAGAGACTTTCGCTTCGATCGACTCTCTTTCACTAGGGTCAAAATATTCATTCTTACAAGCCCAGCTCATCCAAAAGACCTCCAAAAAACAAGTATTCATTTTTGTGTTCAAACAAGCTGGGAAAGATTCATCAATGGAGATGTTGACCTTCAACGTTAAGATGGAGGTAAAACGTAATTGGGCAAGAAGGTAAATTAAATTTTCAACCCAGCCAATGAGGCCCCTTCTGTTTCGATGATTTCTCATTTAGTCATTATGATTTCCCGCTGAAATGTTCATGATTTTTTTAACAGCCACCAAATCGTTATTTGTCCCCAACATTAACAGTAATCAATTAGAGTTTTTGTCACCTTCAGCTTTGAAGAATTATGCTTTTGCACGCAACGTATTTCAATCCCCGAGGAGTTCAACACTCAACTCTGAGGAAAACGCATTTAGGTGTTCGTAGACAATCGAGATGAAACTGCAGTGTGTAAACTTGAATACAGACTGTGTGTCATATAACTCAGAAAGTTTCCTAAACACTCTTAACCCTTAACCTGCTAAAGGAGTGAAAAGAAACTTTCATGCCGTTAGTAAGAAACCTAAATTTTGCTCACTCAAAGGCATTTTTGTGGGAAAATATATCTTTATCGGACAATGTAGATCCAAAATCAGATTGCACGTTTGTGCAGTCCGATCTTGATCTACATTGTCCGTAAAAGGTCTTTGAGTCGCGCCTAGCAGCTAAAGGGTTAAGAATTCAGTTTTTGGACCAAAGGTGGGCTACCGATTGCAATCCTCCAGTAAAGCGAATTTGGACCAACAAAAACCTAGAATAAATTGGGCAAAGTGGACAGTTTTTCAAGGATGGCATATACATTTGAATATCATAAAAACTATTGTGGGAACAAGAGCAATTACGTTATACAAACAAAAACTGAATTACTCATTTTCCTACAATGCTTTAGCAATCTGTCATCGCAGTTAAGGGCGATTCGTATTGGTATAGAATGGGTTAATCACCTAATTGAGACAAACATGGTGAGAAGATGCATGGTTTCCACGGAAACGATTTGTCTTCTGTTATAACTCATTAGTCTGTCACATTATTTTTTTACTTTTAAGGTGATAACACATTGGGGAGGACAACAATTACATTTAACCCTTATCCTGATAAATAAGTGCAATGAAATTCTCAAGCCGATAGTAAAAACCCAAATTTTGCTACATCCAAGTTATTTTGGGGCGAAAATATCTTCTTATCGGACAGTGTAGATCCAAGATCAGACTGCACGTTCTGTGCAGTCTGATCTTGGTCTACACTGTCCGTAAAAGGTCAGTGATTGGCGTGCAACAGCCCAAGGGTTAAGTTCAAATATCGTTGTCTGTCATCCTTAAGAGCACGAGCTCAGACGTTTTTGCGAAGAGTGTAGATCAAGATCAGACTGCACAGAACGTGCTTGTTGTTCCTGAACTACAATCTCCAATGTCTTATGAAGTATTTCTATATTAAAACACTGTGTCGTTTTACTTATCAATTATTAATTTATTTTATTTACAAGTTTAGTGTTTAGATCAGACTTAATGTCTGAGATCCAAGTAGGATTTTAGAAAACGTGAAATCTAAAGCCTGTCTCACACAGAACACGGTTGGGCACACGGTTCCAATACGGTATACTCGGTTATACACGGGTTGACTGGTACGAGTATTGAGCTCCAACCGTGCCTGGGGATGAGTTGGTACGATTTAGACTCGAATGTAGCACGAGTATGTACGAACAAAGCACGGATATACTCGGTCAAGCAAGGTTTGTCACGGTTTGAACACGATTTGCAAACGATTTTCATACGATTGTTGTACGGTTCCAAGTACGGTCTAGTACGGTCTGTTACGGCCTAGTACGATTAAACACGACTTTTACTCGATTAACTGGACATTTACAGGGTTTACATACGGTCCCACCGACTTTTGTACGAGTTATGCTCGAATTATCAAACATTCGTGTATGTTTTGATATTGACACGGTTGAGCTCACTCGTGGAGTGGACTTCATGTGCGGTTGTATATACGGTCTCGTACGGTCTCACACGGTCTCTCATGGTCTTGTACGATCGCTAATACGATCATACACGGACATGGCACCCGTGCCAGTTTTTTAAAAGTTTTAAAAATCATACACGGCTTTCACGGATACACTCGAATGGCCCGAGTGTAACTCGGATAAGGCCACGGTTGGTTCGGTTGTATGTACGGTTTACACGGGTGGCCAACCGTATAAGCCGTGTGTTCTGTGTGAGACAGGCTTAACCTTGAAATACTTTTTTCAATACTTTTAGAGATATTTGAGTAGAGTCTGCATTAAAATTGATCAAAACGTTTTTATTTTTTTTCTTTTATTTTCAACTTACTGTTAACCCTTAGGCTACTAAGCGCGACTTACTGACCTTTTACCGACAGTGTAGATCAAGATCAGACTGCACAGAACGTGCAGTCTGATCTTGGATCTGCACTGTCGGATAAGGAGATATTTTTCTCCAAAATATAACTTTGAATTAGATTATTCAGGTTTTACTACGAAAGTTTAATTTAACTTGTTTAAGGGTTTATACTTAACCAACATAAAAAGGGATATAGAGAAAATTATCCGAACGGGATGCTTCCTGGTCATAGTTATTAAATGTAGTACCATTTGACAACTTTAAGAAGGCTACTGAAAACTTTGTGGAAAAAGTGGAAAATGCTGGTAGCAATGCGTGTAAGCATGCATTACAAACACAAATCCTATCATTTGGGCTACATCTAATTTGTGGACTGCAAACTCATTTACTTTGAACTCGTCTAAAATTCTCTCGTCTTTTAAAGAATTAAAGGAAAAATAAAATTCCTTTACGCTCTAAAACTAAAAGATCTACTAGACAATTACGTGAAAGAACTAAAAGATCTAATAGACAATTACGTGAATTATTAATCCGAACACAAGATTATTCGAGTCAAGGTTTTCAAAACATCAAGAACTTTTTTAGGAAAAAAAACGGCTAAGGTTAATCAATAACATAAATAAATGTAGACTAAAACTATTCAAGGAAACCAGCGTTAATAACTGCAGGCCTGAATTTATCTGATTTGCTATTCGAATCACGTAACGCTTGTTCCCTTAATAGGCCCAATTACCTAGATACTAAATTGGACGATCAGGCAACTTCAAGATGTCATTAGGCTGACAAATATCTTCTTTTTTATAACCATTTACATTATTAACACAATTTTGAAAATACCGTGGAAAACAGAAGCAGTTGCTTGCATCAACTTTATTTCTTCCCTCAAACCTCTCCAAGTCATTCACATGGACATTTTTCTTTTTTATCCTTGAGCGAATCTTCTATCTGGAAGTTGTGCTTTGGACACAGAATTATATTCTTTTTACACTCCTTTGGTATACAAAAATTATGTTTCACTACCAGTAGGATACAACTTTTGGGAGAATTATGAGAAAAGAAGCAGTTGTTTGTACCGTTTTCAATTAAAAAAAAAAACATTTTTCATATTCTTAAACATTTTTTTTCTACTGATAGCACTTGTCAGTGGTAGCCTATTTATAGCATAAGCAATGAGATAACAGGTTAATACGAGGGGTGTGTTTACCAACTTACTGGGTATTCAAAAGGGGAGTCTTTATATATAAATCAACAAAGAATTCGTGAAGACATTTCAGAGGAAAAAATGGATTCTTGTATTGATGTGTTTCTATCCCAATGGTTTCATTACCAATGGCTGCTATCCACGACATGGAATATATAAGTACTAAATAAAATAGTAATTTTATCCCAACTCGTCCTCGATGATGCATGTCCCGTATATATATTTCAGTTTTGAAAATGGTTACTAGAAAAGTTAGCTGTGTCATGAAACTTATGACATACATAATTTGAGACTAGCTGGCTTTGGAAATGAAATTTTATCAAATACATCCCCCCCCCCGCAAAAAAAAAAGTTCTTGGTCGAGCCTTTGGCGAGCATAGTACATTTTTAGTGTTCGATAAAAGCTTGCGTAAGAAGAATCCGACTGTCAGACTCGTTTCATGGCATATAAAGTTATATGATAAAACTTAAAAGAATGGGAAAAGAAACATGTCCGAGAAGAAATTTCAATCAATGAGACTTAATTCATTTTCGTGGCAGGAGTATACATCCGGGAAGGAAATTAGTTGAAAAACAGGTGATAAATAGGTACTTGGTTTGAATCTGACAATACAAAACAGTATACCGTTTAACTGAATAAGATTTTATTTTTGTTTTTGATTCTCGATTTCGACAAGTGAATTGGTGGGGAAATATAGTTGAACTTTCTTTTTATTACTCATAAAAAATTGATTTTGGGGTAATGATAAGATTAAATCTTTTTTACAATACCCACTTTGTCAGAATTATCTATGGCGAACAAAATTTGCCAGTTTGGCGCACAGCCTCCCATTGCCTTCCACTATTATGGTGATTATATTGCACGGAATCATTTCAATCCATCTTTGTCTAAAATCAGAACGTTTAAAAGTAACAGAAAAGCTTGTCTATATCTATCAAGTCCCAAAGAAAATGAAACAACTCGAACTAGATATGAATAGAGGTCACGACATGCGGAGCAGTGGATAAACTATCCGGTAGGTTATCGAGATATATCGGTGAAACATTTTTCGATATTTCATGGTTCCGACCAGTGAAAATACTGATTTTTATATTCTAACTCTTCAATTGAAGGCGGAAATAGTTGTTCCCGCACACTAGTTACCTAGGTAAAATGCGCGTGCCTCACAACCAGATGGAAATGTGACGTATTATACCTTACATTTCTCGCGCTTGACGTAATATTGTAACGCGTTGCTATGCGGAGGGGGTACGCCACGAGGAATAACCGAAAAGAACTGTACTGGATTTTGATTGAGTACCCCCCAGACACGGTTAAAAGCATGAAATAAATGGAATATTTGGTTTTTTTTTTTCGGAGAAAGATCGAAATTTATTTCATCTCGTGAACATCATCGGTAATATTTTCACTCATGGCTGCGCCACTCGTGAAAATATTACCGATGATGTTTACTCGATGAAATAAATTTCGATATTTCACCGTAAAAAAAAAGTTCAAGTGGTCCTGATCATTACGTACTAGAAAATATTTGGGTCTTGCTCTGTGAAAAGGGGCATAATGCATCTGCAAATGTATCGACCCAGGTAAGCCTGCGCAGTCTGCGCAGGCTGACCTGAGTCGAAACTTTTTGCTATTGGTCAATGTTCAGCTTGTCAAAGGACCTGTCTACTCCATGATTCAGTCAGTCGATAGACAAAATGGATTTTGTGGATCCATGATTTTATATGACTCGCTAGGTATTGTGCATTACAGAAATGCATTAAACTCCCTTTTGCTAGAGCATTGCTCCTTTTTTTATTTAGGATCCTGCTGACCTTCTCGATGATTTAATCTAGGTAGTGTCTGATTGCGTACTGCCGCAATAAGCAAGAACGAAACGCAAAAGCGATTATTAGGCTACTAGAAATTGTGTTAGCATGATTTACGGCACGAGTTTCTCTACCACTTGAAGTTAATCCATCAAAAGACAGTTTTGTTGAAGTGGTTAAATGAGTCCCACTTCATATTATAGCGTTTTCATTTTTGTGGGTAAAGTTTAATTGTGAACATCATTGTCTTGTTTCACGTCTAAGTTACGGTCATGAACGAAACATCCGTGTTATTCACTTTACGTGGAAATGATCCCATGAAGAAAGCATTTACAGCTATCGTTAAGCTACTTGTGCGAATGGTTTCTTCTTTTGTTTTTATACAGGGCTAAAATTTTGACGTGTACCTGGATAAAAACAAAAATAGAACAATGGGTGGGGCGGGGGTGAAGTTAACAATAAAACTATTTTGATCACAGTTTCCAACGAAATATCAGCCAATTTTGATCCAAGATAAAAATTTAGTTTTTGTAAAAGAACAGATTAACGTTTGGCTTTTCTTTTTAACCTCAAGCACCTTAAGCACCTTAACCGCAGACCTAGGTGTGTTGAAGACAACGTATTCATACCCCTGTCATTTCTTTTTTACATTTTGCAGATGTATTCTGCATGATAGAGGTAGCCAATAGTCCAAAAGGTCTAAAAAAGTATCTCGGAAACATTGTGTATTATTTTATGAGGATTTGGGATTAAATGTAACATCTAAATTTGACAGAAAGTTTTAAACAAGAGTCCTTGTGACCTAGTTTGTGAAGGGGGAAACCAGTATTCAAACTCTATAGAACAGAATAACGTACAGATGGAATTAAAGCGAACAACATGGTCCATTACGTTTGGGACAAAACTTGTAGTTTACAGCATACACTTATTTTTTACCAAATCATATTTGACAATATTCTGTTTACGTGGTTTAAACCCGATATAACACACATTCAGACTTGTCTTGACACAGTCACGTGGTATTGAAGATGACCTCTGGAGGGCAAACAAAACTTTGGCACAGTGACTCAATTACTGAAGCGCGGCACGCCACAGCAAAGACAGCAAACAATCAAAATAAGTTTCATTACTATAATTATGTGCAAAAATGTATATCTATAAACGAAACACCTGTACATATTTTTTCCATATCTTTCGGAAAGTTTTGACCCGGTAACCTAGTTTTATAATTAGGGGTTATCCATGTTAGAATAATAACTGTTTAAAATTTTTGTTGTTGTCAACATTTTTTTTTTTACGCGGAAAGGTCGCCATAGCAATAAGGCCTTGCAGGGTTGATTTCCATGGCAACCTTTTTCTCGTAAACGAAATGGAGAAAGGGTTTAATGAGGTTGAGACTGAAATTAGGTGTTAACCTAACAAGGTCACTTGTAATACATCTTAGTCAGAGTGAGATGTATTTTCATCTGTCAATTAGGCGACATTGATCAACTCTTTACACGTGAAAGCAACTAACTTTGACTTTGTGGACAGTGCAGATTCATTATCAGAATGCGCTTTTGTGCAGTCTAAAGTTGTATTTACACTGTACGGTATTTTAGTAAATATCCTAGCGAAAAAGAAAAGTTTAAGGCTTGAAATATTTCTATCTTTGCCAAGGTTTCAAAACTGTCCGCTTTGCTAACTAACCCATTCCCACATAATTCCGCGTTTTAACGACCCTGGAAAATTAGACTTTTGATATCATTACGGAAAAAGAGAAAATGCAGATAACCAGAATTTTCCCACTATGTTTCTTACCTTTCAGATCAGATCCAATCGTTTAAGCCACGTTTCAAATGTCGTCTGCAGATGCTTTCAGTTTGGACTAGTCTAAAATTTTGTCGTGTGGTAGAGAGTTAAGCGCTGTCAGGGTTCATGCTTCCATCATCTTCCTACGCGTCTTCACAACTAATTGATACTCTGTCAACTGTTAACTCTTTACCAAACGACAAATTTTGGCCTTTTCCAACTTGAAAGCTTTTGCAGATGACATTAAAAAATGAAGATGAGAATATATAAATTGTCCTTGAAAAGGGTAGAAAACATTGTGCAAAAAGGAGAAAATGCTGGACCAGCATTTTCTCCTTTTCGCACTATGTTTCAAATGGCTCCTTCCCAAAGGGCGTGAAAACGTGGTTTTTAGGTAAAAAGGTTATATCCTACCGTATTTGTAATGATGACCGTTACACGAATATATTTCATTAATCTAATAGACATTTTGTGGCTATAACGCTGAAATCGTTGGTACAGGAGATTGTACATCAAGATCAGCATGCACATGGTGTCATGCACGTACACATGCGCATGCAGACTCATCTTCGTTTACTCTCATCGCAAATTACACTGGTGGTAACGTTTGACAGGAAAATGCTTAACTCTTACAATCAGCACCAAGTAACGGTATATAACATGGCGGTTTTTTTATGGTTGATACGACAATCCACTGAAACTATGAGCAAAAAAAACCTCATTTTTCTTTAATTATCACCCAGGTTTGACAAGAAAAGTAAACCATATAGATGTAAATCAGAATGCACAGTCTATTATGCAATCTGATCTTGATCTACGCTTTCTGAAAAAGGTCCGTGTACTTAATTTTATATGGTGAAAAAAATTATAATATCTGTAGGCTGCTACAAGTTACACATTGCTCTTTTGCAGAGACTGAAGTTCAAGGTCACACTGCCAAGAACGTGCCGTCAGATCTTGGACCAACATTGTCAAGTACAGTTAAATTTATCCGGCGACAGACAGTTTGAAGTAACATGTTTAGGGTTTACTATTTATCAAATACATCTAGTTCAACACTTTCCGCGTCATAGGCGAACGCAGGGGCTTTTGCGGACGGCATAGATCAAGATCAGACTGCACAGAACGTGCAGTCTGATCTTAGATCTATACCGTCCGATTGTTCAGTTAAGCTTGCAGATAAATTAAACTTTTGAGCGTCAGTGGATTGTATTTCCAGCCTACGAAAGTGGCCGAGATAAAATATTTGGCGCTGAAAAAGTTAATGTCATCTTTTAACGACCCTAGGGAGCAAAGGTTTCGACATTATTATAAAAGAAGTTTGTTTGCATTGGAGTTTGATGCTATTTTTACAGCTTAGGTTTTATTATCACGGCGGTCAGTGCACCTACGCATGTGTTTTCTGGCCTTCTCACACCAGTACTGCCACAAATTTCTGTCCAAGTCACTGACTACTTTTCTCCCGTGCATCATAGGTGAGGGGTGAATATCGCCAGGAAGAAAGTATCCGCAACGACGAGGTCACTATCAGAAACGCTAACCAATGGGCTACTCGGCTGGGCTCTATAAAAGCAAAAAATACTGATTAACAGCGTTTTCTGTTTTGTCCAAATTTTTTTCTACCCTTTCATAAACAAACAAAAATAAAAATGATTGAGGCAGATCTAATTTTTCTCATAATTTTTTCTAAAAATTATCCTTGTGTTAGGTCTTTTTTTTCTCGAAAACTACGGACTGACAAAATATCCTGAAGTAAAAAGAGAATCCTCGAAATGGAATTTAATCATGTTATCCGTTATCCGCTTTGCATTTCCTTTTCTTTCCGGTCGCCCATTAAGATATTTAGAATTAATAGCATCACGCCATTTACAAATGCATTTTAATATCCGGAAACGTCATGTACAATTTTTTTTTTTTTTTGGGGGGGGGGGGTTTACAGTGCAGGTAATACTTCAAAATATCTAAACATAAATCAAAGTACCTATTGCTAGGCTTACCCTTTTTTAGCATAGTCCTGGCTTTTATCCACCCTGAGTATTATTCCTTTTGGGGGAAAAAAAGTATGCGAAAGATAGAAACTCATGGTAACCAGAAGTTGTGAGTTTCTAACGATACTTTCTGCCCTTTCGTAGACAAACGAATCAGTTGATCGGATTTTATTTGGCGTCTACAAATGAGCCATGCTATGGCAAAAGGGGGCTTAATGTATCTCCGTGATGCATTATACCAAGGAAGTAATCATATGCTTATGGATCCATTATGTCCATTTTTTCTAACAAAAGCCTGGAGCCTGAGGTAGAATGGTCCTAAGACATGCAGAAAATTTACCAAATGCAAAATGTTTCGGCCAAGAATCATAAAGCCCCATTTTCACAGAGCAAGGCTCAAATTATTTTAATATGGTTCAAGCCTATTGTCGTTTTATATACAGTTAGCTCATAAGCACTCGACTAGGTTTTGTGAAACGTCGACAAAGATCGACGTGAATGTGAATATGGTCTGAGTTTGGTCTGTAATCTTCATTAAAGAGATTAAATGTGTCGGTCGCGATCTGTCTAAATAATCAATCTGTGGACTAAAATCTATCTATAAAAGTGTGACCTTCACGAACAAGGCAACTATTAATTTAAAGAGACATCTTTACAGCCAGAGAGTAAACAAATGCTGCTAAAACTTTACAATGTGTAGAATATAGTTAGCTGTGTAAACGTAGATAAAAAAAAAATCGATATAAGGTGTATGGGATAAAGAAACGCAAGAGATATGTTTTCGATTTAAACCGGAAATTGTGGATGTAATGTCTAGGGATAGTCTCTCGAGAATGAAATGCATTTTCTATCCGCCGTAATCTGTGGAACCTTGCAACCGTCAGGAGCAACATTTGGCACGAAGATACAAGAATGATCATAGTTTCGTAACATAAAGATAAAAAAAAAAAATGGATGGAATCGAGTAAAGATGTACCTTTAATATCTAACAAAAAATTCAAACCCATTTGAAGAAAGATCTCTAAATGACGCAATATGTGTACTCACTCTAACTTCCAGGCAAGAATTTCATTTTTTTTTTTTTCAGTATTCGTTCCAGACTTTATACTTTTTATGGAGAAGAAAAGAATAAGGGAACAGGGTCATCTTCAACAGGCAAATATTTGGTATTTCTTGTTAGACTCTACACTTTATTTTTCCTTTTCCCACAACGTTTTCAAGGGCCTTCTCCATCGAAGTTGTAAATATGCTCATAGGTAAAGGTTTAAATAGTCGGTTGAAAATTTACACTTGTCTTTAAAAACATTTAAATTGGTTTTTTGATTGTCTAAAAACTGATAGTTCGAAATAACATCAAATTATCAAGTTTTTTTTTACTTTGATTTATCGGGAGTTCGAACAATAGAGGTATAACTGCATTGAAGTCTGATATCCATTGAGCTGACCACGAGAGTTTCTCTATAGTACCCTACACTGACAAATTGCTCCTATATATCACAGTAACAAATTCCGTTTTACCGAGACAGACAGGCAATTACTGAGGCCTTTATATTGCAAAACAAGAAAACAAATCGCATTTTCTGAGTGCGTCTTTACCTCTTTTGACAAGTGATGTAATCTCACGGGTTTGCCAGTATGACACGTGAAGACATATGGGCTGTTAGTCTTCTCTGTTCATCTCAATTTATGTTTGTAAACTGTTGTCTAAGTGTGGATATGTGTGTGTGTGTGGGGGGGGGGGCACTTTTTAGACGAGATACTGGTCTATACAGATACAAAGAGACTTCCATTTGTACCACAATATACTGTAGTAAAAGCCTACAACAGTTATAAGCATTTTAAATTTTTGTTTTTTGTTGTAATCAACTAATTTACAGTGAATAGCTGCCAAATTTTATTTCATGTAAGAAGAAAAACTTAAAAGTTTTGTCTAGCTGTAATTGCAAAACAGTTTGTGCATGCAAGAACTTTTCTTTTTGCACAAACTGTCGCTCAAGTTCAAAATGTTTTACTTTTTTCAACGACCTTGGCATACCAGTTTAGCCTCCGTTAAAACACAAAGGAACTTTGATTTTATTCACGCCACTAAACAAACGGAGAGAACCTCGATTATACGGCTCTGTTGTGCTGACATTGGTATTCTCTCCTCTAAACGGACACCAGTAGTCAGTCTGTGTCGGGTATGCTAAAGTGTCAGGGGTTATTCCAAGTGCTTCGGTGAAATATCTTTTTTTTATTCTTATTTCAAACACAACACACAATTTTCTAGTTGCGTGCAACCAAATCTTCATTTAGAAATTTCCCATACCCCATCAATAATCGTTTGAAACCGGAAATGACAAGCCGCCATTAATATCCGCCATATTGATGTTCGGCGGATTGTTTCATTAGGGGAGTCCATTATGGGTTTTCTGCGCCGCTAATCTTTTGATCTTTAAAAAGCTTGTCAATAAGCATCCTTCTAAAATTCACGTATTTCAGTGTAGGTTTTCATTTATCTAGCTGAAAATCTGAAAGGTGTGCGCGTAGATGAGATTTTTTCCTTATGCAAGGAGGTTTGATACATACAAGAGAATTCAAGGCCTTTCTTTTCATGAGAATGTGTTAAGATTGTTATATTCTACCCAATAATGTTTCGTTCTTGTATAGAACCCAGCCTTTTTTTGTAACCCTCGTTCTGCTAAATAACTAAAATGAATTTTTCAATTCGATAGTAAAAACCCAAATATTGCAATTTCACAGTTATGTTTTGGTGAATAATATCTCCTTATCGGACAGAGTAGATCCAAGATCAGACTGCATGTTCTGTGCAGTCTGATCTTGATCTACACTGTCCGCAAAAGGTCAGCGAGTCGCGCTTAGCACCCTAAGGGTTAACATTTGTAGCCTTTTTAATAATATGTTGAAGAGCCTTATAGGAACAAGTTTAGAACATTGACGAAACACATCGGAAAAATAATGACGAAAAGAGACTAAAAAATTCTTATTTACCGTGTAGTCTGATTTTGATCAGCACTGTCCGCAAAAGCAAATTGAGTAGCGGTTAGCAGCGTATGATCATGATCTGAACATTGAGTGTAATGGCCACTAAACAGCAATGCCTAGCCCAGGTGTAGAAGTATGAAGCACTCAAATGCGGAAACACAGTGGCTGTCTAATTGTGCAACACTAAAGTTATTATAACAGAGGTTTTAATGTCTTCTTCAAGCTCAAATAAAATTTCTCCCAGTATTAATGTAAGTCACTTTTCTCTAACCGTTGAACATTGACAATTGTAACGACATTTGTATGTACGTTGTAGAAACTATCATTGGCTTTGAACGAATGCTGAACGGAGTTCCAGCAACGAAATACCAAGGATATATTGGTAGGTGGACTGGAAGCTGTAAAACACATGGGGCATCAAAAGAACAGACAAACAGTAAACAAAAGAGATCAGTTCAGAGAAGAGTGCACCCCAGAAAACGAGAGTGTTAACTTAGCTCCAGTCGCCTTTCTGATAGTTCTTATCTTGCAAAAAGTCTTATAATATTTCACGATGAGATTTCGGTTTGCCAATATAAATTATACTGCAATAAACCACTAGCCTAACAAAGGTAAGACAGTTAGAAGTGATAGTAGTGGTTTTTGCTAATTTATTTTCTGTCTCGATTTCCTTCCTTACAACGTTAAAGCACTGTTATCGGTTTTCAACTTTTTTCTGCACTTAAAATAAATGATAAGAGAGAAAGAGAGAGAACTCAGTAAAGAAAAGTAAACACCATGGTCTATCTTTCATATTTTGTCTCCTACAAACTGCATACATTATGAATGTTTCTCAGCAACATATTTTTAGAAAAGATAAAAAAGATGCACTATAAACCTTATTTTCAAACAATAAAGCGTACAATTTTCAGCTTGCGGAGAGGTTTTGCTGGAGTAGCTATACATAAAGAAATGTTGAAGACACATTGTACTCGTTTTACTCGTTTTCAACCAGCCTTTTAACCAATTTTACCTTTACTTTATGAAAGTATAATCATTCATGCCAAATTTTGCCCCTAACGATTGTAAGGTTGCACAGATTACGAGGGATAGAAATGGATTTCATTGGAGGGTATCAAGGTGTCACCGTGGTTGTTTCCGGTTTTAAATCGAAGACAAATCCCTAGAGTTTCTTGGTCCCTTACACCTTGTATATTGATTACTAATTTATGTTTACACTAGATTCTACACACTATCAAGTTTTAACAGCATTTTTGCTCTCTTGTTGTAAAGATGTATCTTTAAAAAGATAGGTACTATTCCCTCTCATACGGACAGAAATCATCTGATCTTTACTAAACACTATCCGACATCTTTTTAACTGCCATTTAATACTGTTGCAGATATGGGTAAACAGAAGTCAGCAAGTACACACGTAATGGGAAAACTTTCCAATTTGGGAAATATATCTGCCAAAATTGCTTTGCCCTGGTGGCTGCTAGTCCCTCTTGGCCTAAAGTATGCAAGCGGTCCTTTGGTTTACGCCAAATCACTACCAAAAATCTTTCACCAACACAACAGCATTCGTTCCTCTGAAGCTTTAGGAACCATTCTCTTGGAAAACAGCTAGAAGATCCAGTATGCACACACTAGAAAACAATGACAGATGCACTAATAGCAATACTCTTGACATCGGTGTTCAAACCAAAGAATTGATAAAAAAAAAAAGTGTCTGCTAATGTTCCACTCTTTAATCGTTTCTGTGTGTATTGTTCGGCTATCTGTTGCAATCAATTCAGCCGTACTATAAACAAAAGTTAACGTTGAATGTTAGAGCTGTTACACAACAATATTACAGTTGTATTTATCATAATTATCATACTAGATGTTCTCAAAACATACCATAAACCTCGTGGACTGAAACCTTATTTGTGATTCGGCGTTCTTTAGAAAGATCTCAAATGACACATGAGAACAAACAGATTTCAATTAGAAACACATTAGGCGGACACATAGTATATCCTATTAACACTTATCCTGCCAAATAAGAGAGATGAAACTTTCAAGCGGATAGTAAAAAGCTAAGATTTTGTTATTTCAAAAGTATGGTTTTCGGAAAGATATCTCCCCATCGAACAGTGTTGATTCAAGATCAGGCTGCACGTTTTGTGCAGTCTGGTCTTGACCTACACAGTCCGCAAAAGTTTCTAGAGTCGCGCTTAGCAGCCTAAGGGTTAATCAAACTGATGCAGGAAATATGATAGTTTGGCCTCTAACTGACCTGCTCTAAAACATGCAATTAAACTGAAGTTGTCGGAATTAGCAGATTCGTTGTTTCATGTAGAGGAAATACTTGGACAATGATTCATATAACAATTGCACTACTTTTTAAACTCTTCCTATTGGCAACCTTGAGTACTTTGCCAAAAGTTGAAAGTCTATACACCTCAGCTATCATGACTTTGCATTGTTAATGACTCTCGTTGACCGAAGCTTTGCCCAGCACTTATATAACCAGTCCCTAAGTAACCTACGTTCACAAGGAACATCTGGGAATCGTGTTTTCCACTCACTCACAGTCTTGACATCGTGAAAAGCGGGCTTGATACATCTGCAAAAGCATTGACACATGTCAGCCTGCGCAAATTAAGTCACTAAACGTAAAACTTTAGTCAGTGAATACAAACACTACAGGAAATGGAGCAAGAGCCTTATCAATATTTTGGGTGCCATTATCATGATGAAATTATGTTACACCTTATACTCCATTAATGTTTTCTGTACTGGTCATACGATGGTCATTCGTATCTTCTTGTGCAGGCAAAGAACATAAGTCGTAGTGATGTGAGTCGTTTTATATACGCCATTAGTTGCTCTGCTCTTTCCTATTTACCTATGCTGAAAGGAATTTTATCACTTTTAATGTTGCTTTTAAAAGGTATTTTCATGAAACGTAAATGTACGTTAGTGTTATACCTATGTATAATCCAATTTTCTCCGTCACTATTTGTAATTCTTTTTGTATGTAAGTTGTGCTTCCTTGTTCGTGTATCATGTATGTGTGATTTGAACAATAACTTGATTGATTGATTGATTGATTGATTGATTGTAAATATCACTAGTAAGCCGCTGATGTAAAAATAAATGGCACTTGAGCAATTTAACCGTGCTGCAAATCATTTCAAAGATAGTAAATGGCAACACTTTTAAGTAACAGAAGCTGTTTAAAAAAATGTGTAGAGAATCAATTCACGTCTCGTGTAGAGCGACTGATTTGACATTTGACTACAAAACACAGCACCTTTCTAAAAATCGGCTTATTTCCTTTACGGAAACAGAATACGTGAATTTGAAGCATGGACACCTCTCTCTATCTCTCTCTCTATCTCGTATTTCTCTAATTCCGGATTACCATAACTCAATACAAACTTCTCGAGTATTATCGACAGTAACGCTGTACATAAACAGGAGGTTTCCGAGAAAATCTCTTTAAAACCTCATCTAAGCTCACTGAAAGCCTCTTAAGCTTTTATTTGTCGTTGTGTTTGGACTTATAATCCAATAGCTTTTGTGTACCATTTCCGGTACAAGTCTCACCTTTTTCAGCATTTCGTGTTCATGAACGTATTCCCGGAAAAGACATGCCAACGTCTTTAAGACCAATTTTACAAGATGATTTAAAGAGAAAGTCTAGTACGCTCAAAATAAATCATGGGCAGTGTACATATTCAAAAATTACTTTCTTTTTCATTATGTACAAATATTTACAAAATGATTTACAGAGAAAATCTAGCAAGCTCAAAATAAATCTTGTGAAATGTACGCATTAAAAAAATACATTTTTTCTTTATGTACAAATATTTACAAGATTTCCTGACACTCTTTTTATTCAAACTTTGAAGTTGATAGGCCGTAGATGTTATCCCTGCGAAAATTTAACAACTGGATACTCAGTAGATACTAGATCAAGTACACTAACACAATATATACGACCCATGCTCTGAGAAAAGGGGGCTTAATGCATCTGCAAAAAGTATCGACCCAGGTCAGCCTGCGCAGTCCGCGCAGGCTGACCTGGGCCGAAACTTTTCGATATTGCTCAATTTTCTGTATACCCAGGGACCAGTCCATCTCATGATTAAGTTGGTTGTTAAAAAAAAGTGGATATTATGGATCCATAAATATGCGATGGCTTGCTTGGTATCATGTATCACGGAGATGCATTAAGCCCCCTTTTGTTAGAGCATGGCTCATATGTGTGTCTTTCATAACCAAATATCAAAATTCACATTTTTATATCATGTAGTGAATTATCTGAATTATGTCAGTGCTTAGATTAAAGTGGTTTCATGTATCTCCGTGATGCTCTATAAAACCAGATAATCACTTGATTATGGATCCATAAAATCAATCTTGTCTCACAACAGACTGAATTAGAATGGTCCTTTGAAATGCAGAATATTTCCTAAAAACAACTCCAATTACAAATCCAAAAAGTTTCGACCCCTGTCAAAATGCGCAGGCTGGCATGATTGGATACTTTTGCCCATATAAAAGTGGGTGTGAAGTTTCCTCAAGCAGGAACAAGTGTTGTCTGGATCATTGGAACATTGTTTAGCCTCAATAATGAGACGTCTTTTCATATTTGGACATTTACGGTGCAGGGCACCGTCACAAGTCCTTCGTGAATTTTCAGGTAGCAAAGATAGAGCGCTGTACTGACAATCTGTTTCGTCAGTTTAATCTAAATTGCAGGGAAATGCAATTAACTTTTAGTGGAACACATGACCAAAGACAAATTTTTAAACCTTTCATGATCTAAAACGTTTGTAAAAGTCGTTTATAACATGTAAACCGCAAAAAAAAAACCTGACGAAATTTATCGTGTGTGGCGGCCATTTTGATGTTGTTTTCGGGAACGTAAACGCCTTGAGTAACAGATGAAATAAACCGTTTTTTTTTTTCAATATGTTTAACGTATAAATTGAAAATATTTGTATTTCAAACGAAGAGATATTGAATAAGCAGTCAAGAGGTATGTTCAAAACCTAGTTCTGTGCTCTACTTGTGAAATTATTAGAGGTCAAACTTGCAAACAAAATTTGTGCAGAGATTTTCAACTATTTTTTTTTCACGATTGTCTTTGTACCGGAGGCGACCAGTCAAAAAATCAAAATCGCCTTCGGGTACAGTTATCTGTACTACCACATTGATCTGCTGAGACAGAATGGTGTCATTGAAATTTGGAGAATCAGTACCAAAAATATCTCGGCTTGTTTCTATTTGTTCTTTTACAAACATTCATCCTTGCAAAAAAAAGGGGGGAAATGTTTAGAAGCTATTTTTTATCCATGCACATAAAAATACAACCAGATGCATAACCTTCTACATCAACAACAATACTTATAGTTCCATATGCACAATCAAATGCGTATGTGCGCTAAGTCACTGGGTTCTCTAACTAAAAACTGCGAGCAGATATAGACCAGTGAGGTGTGATGAAACCTTTGATACGAAGTATATTTCAAATGACTTTGAATGCATTTTAGTTCAAAGAACATGGGTTCTGCGTTAAGACTTACCTTACAATACTATTAAAGAATTACAGACAACAAATGAGCAATAGAAATAAGAATATAATGGTATTTTACTGACTGGTGTTATCAAGTTTACTCGTGTTGACCCTCCATTTAGTGTTTAAATACGTTCTCGAAAAGAAAAGTGATATTTGATATTTTCCACCACTTGGTCGAAGAGTGTGGAATAACCAAGGTGGGTATACAACAAACTACATTGACATACACCATAAAAACCTGTAAACCCGTTCTGAATGTGCTTCAAACACTAATCAGATTGTATTTTCCCATGAATCGGCATGCTCAAAGAAACCAGACAGCAATATTCAAAGAAACTGATAAAAACATACAGCACTAGACACAAGTTAAAGAAACACAGCTTCCGGTTCCGGTTTGGTCTGAGAGAAACAGACAGGATAATTACATCATGCGAAAGTGATTATTCCTTTCGATACTGTATGTTTAGTTGGCAATCCATCGTCTGGACCATTGACATGAAAATTTATATTTTCTTGATTCAAATATCAAAGTTTTACAATTTTGCTCAATTTGATTAAAGACATGAAATGTTGCTCCTTGCCATCAACTAAAGATCTATAAAAAATTTGGCCAGATTTTGTACACCCACATTTTTTTTCATTATTTTTTTTTGTACATGGTATAGAGTTTGTCTTCTCTGCCCTCAAAAGAATGGACAACCGCAAACATACCATACCTATTTATGAAAAAGTAGTGACCTTTTTTACATGTGCGCCAGCCTTTCAAATCAGAGGCCCTACTTTCGAATCTACTGATGAGATGAGTAACCCTATCGACACTACCCAGATCTAATGGTTCGAGTTCAAGAACACAATCACTGAAGCTGAATGAACTTAGTTTTAGTTATTTCTTTTTTTCAGTCGGTGAGAAAAAAAGATAAGTTTACACTAATTCCGTTATTCACATGTACATTTTACGGTCGACGTATACATATGAGCCATGCTCTGGAAAACGGGGGGAGGGGCCTTAATGTATCCCCGTGATGCCTTATACTAAGCAAGAAACAAATCAATTATGGATTTATAAAATTCATTTAGTCTAACAATCGACTGGATCTGGAAGTAGAATGGTCCTTTGCCATGCTAAAAAATGAACAATAGCAAAAAGTTTCGACCTAGGTCAGCCTGTGCGGACTGGGTCGAAACTTTTTGCAGATGCAAGAAGCCTTCTTTTCACAGAGCATAACTCATATGTATTCTGGATGGAGTTAGGGGGTTTTCATCTTTTCATCAGTTCAGAAATATGGTTAAGTCATTATCATGTGTGTTGGCTGTATTGTAATTTTTTTGCTTCATAGATGTTATAGAGCTCAGCTTTTGCAATCATAATACAGTGTAAATAAGTAAGCAAAAGAATAGCAAATATCTCTCAAAAATCTTACATCTAATCAGACAATACAGCATATGTTCACTCTAGCGTTAATATACAGACGTATATAAACCCTTTCGCGGCGCAATATTTAGATTAGACCCGTTTCGTTGTGGGGAGGGGAGGGGACAAACTTATCGTCCATTCTTAACGACGTATATCACAAATGTTCGCGCGCATCCATACTGCGCATGTGTTTTTGTCATGGATGGTGAATCAAAAGTGCATTTTTTTTCGCACATAATGGTCATACTATTGGTGTACTTCCCTACTGTAATCAACTAACCACAGAACATTGTTCAATCTGTCTCTATTTTTTTAAAAGAGGCTTTCCACAGAAGAGCATCAATCTGAGTTACATTTAGCGTCCTAAACGAAAGTTGTTAACATTGGTTACTTACGCTATCGTAAATTAAGTCCTTAATATTTTACCCATCCTCTAATGTTACTTCTGTCTAACGTTTTCATTTCAATTTTTCATGCAAAATTTAATTTCAGTATTTCTCCCCAACTGCATACTTTAAATGTCAGATGAAAATTTTACATTAACTATACTGATAAATAGTTCAACTATTCTTATATCCAACTGATAGTGTGATAGGTTTTTTTTTTGTAAGATGTACCTGAGAGATTGTGAGCGTGTCACGTGTCATTTACATTCTTTGTATTATTATGTTGTATGACGAAAAACTTTGTTTAAGTCAAATAAATTCATTCATTCATTCACTGAAAGAAGTAGCGCTTTCTTCAGGTTGTATTAGTAAAGAGAAAAAAAAAAAAAATGGATTTGTGAACTGTCACTGTGAAATAATTAAAATACTGTTGAGACGGCGATACACACCAAACACGCAAACAAAAGCAGGAAAAGCTGTGGAAGTATAGTTGTTTCCACTTTTGCTCCTAATTAGCAATTTCTCCTTTTTCCCACCATGTCTGCTAAGCTTTTATCCTATTTTTTCCTTGAAAAAACGTTAACTTCCACGGTCACTTCAACACTGTTTTCTGAGGAAATAAGCAGGGATAGGTACCATTTTTATTTTTTCTTATTGTTTAGAATTACAAATACTATAAGTGGGGAAATTTTAAGAAAAATCTGTTTGTTAGAAAGCCGCATGTTTTTGTCAAAGATTAACCCTTAAATCGGTCAAATTATATCCCTTTTTAACTCAATGGTCCATATATAACATGCATATTTGTACATTTACCATGCTCAAAATTAGGCTTATATTTTTGTGCAAAACTAAATGAATTTTCATTATTGATGCATATTGGAATATTCTTCCGGTAATTTTCCTGTGTAACTGACTATTAAAGAAAAGCGTGTTAAGTCCAATATAAGCAATATAATTTGGAACTGTATGTACTTTTTTCAAAGGCAAATTTCTCCGGAACGATCACGGTGACCTTTATCTTTTTTACTCATATATCCTAGAGACACGATGAGCTTTGTATGTGTAAAGTTTTTTTAAAAAAATCTGTCCGTTAGAAAAATTTGTGATATACGCCGTTAATGTACATTTTTAGTCTTATTCTAAAAAAAGGAATAAAAAAATGGTGTAGCCAATCAACACTTACAGCAAAAACATGGTGAAGCCAATCAGCATTTACGTCACTTTCAAGAATCTAGAACAAAATTAAGAAGACACTTTCAAACGGTGGGTGAACACCGGCCTGGATCTCCTGCAAATGACAAGACGTTGTGTGGTCACAGTCTAGAATCAAATAGCGGACGTTGTAGGCAAAAGATCAGACTGCACGTTTTGTGCAGTCTGATCTTTGGGCTACGACGTCCGCAAAAGGTATTTATATCACAAATGGTTAATATACCAGCTTGTGCAAAGTGAACTCTTAACGACAGAGACGTCACTTTGTCTAGACGGGTTCTGGAACTTGTCTATGGGACGAACAGATAACCAATTTATAACTTATTTAGCAATTTATATTCCTATAAATCAATATATGAATAAATAGGTCAGCCAAATTATGATATTTACAACAATTCCAGTTAAAAATCTATACCACCCACCCAGTAATTGGAACATGGCTTATAGTTTTTTATGTAACGATTATCTCACTGTTACGTATGGACTTCATGTATTTTTTATAAGTAATAAATATGAGCAATTTTAGACAAACGTATCTTATATTCAAGCTAATTAGCATAGCATGCCGGAAAGAAACTTCCACTCCTTTTTCATGGAATGGAGAGAATGTCCTTTATGTGCTACTAAAGATAAATCAACTACTCCTATCGTGTTCTTTAATTTATAAAACCTATGTCTAATTGTCTTCTAGGTATGTCCCGCAAGTCAGAGGCCAATAACATTGTATTGTTTCGTGATTTGGTTACATATTACCCCGACATTCCTCGGATCTTCCGAAAACAAGTATTTTGTTTGAGGTACCTTGTCTTAGATGTTTGACCCTTAACCTGCTAAATAACTAAATTCAAACTTATTTATTTGGGAAAATGTCTCCTTATCGGACAGTGTAGATCCAAGATCAGACTGCACGTTCTGTGCAGTCTGATCTTGATCTACACTGTCCGCAAAAGGTCCTTGAGTGGCGCTCAACAGAAACCGATGGCAATATATATGTCATCATCACTGCTAGTTTTATTCTGTTGAACTATAACTTATTGACTTAAACAACCAATCTTTAACATGTGTTTTTCCCCCAAATTGGTTTAGGCAAGTGCAAACAATTACATGTACATGTATATGATTATCAGAGAGGACGGAAAAAGAAGATGACACTGCACTGACATGCTCGATAAGCTTAAACCGCACACTAAATATAGAACATAAAGGTTTGTGTACACATTGTCTTGCAATGTTACGCCGACTTTCAGAAACATACCATGTCCAATTTATAACAGACCGACATTTACGTACTAAATCGTGTAATATACTTTTGCATGTCATTTTTCTTTTTTTTCCATGCCCGATTTTTGAATTATTTCCAATTGAAATGAAGAAATACATTATGTAATAAAATGTTTTACATTGAATGTGGACCGAAGATTTGGAGAAAGCTATCCTGTCGTTTAAGCTATCGTCCATATTGTATTCACTAAGGATGAGTCAAGCATTTGTACATTCAAATATATTTAATTTTTTTCATGATTTCTGCGAATCTGTATGCATTAAATAAACAAATTAATGAAAATCCTTATATGTATTAAGCAGTATCCAAAAACTTCTAAATGTTATATGCATTCATCCGATAAAAATACCCACTTTGAACAATACACACAAAAAAAAAACTTTTGTAGTAAAAGATCTAAGGGTAGGGCCTCATAAACCACAAGAAATACGTCGTCTGCCCAGCGAAACAGAACCATCGTCGACTGCTATTTCTATCGATAATGAGATACGCAGAGCAGATAGAACTAGGCACATACATCCCTATTTCAGCAAATTAAAAAACAAGACAAGAGTCTTGAAAAGCTATTCGAGCAATGGTAAACAATCCGTCATAATTACAAGTACAGACCTACAGAAGTGAGTTGAGAGTTGGCTTATACTACTTCACCTTTGTTAGGCATAGCGGAGTTCTATAAACAAATAGGTCTATGAGTTTGACATTTCAGTATTTAGACTTAAGCAATGCTCTGAAAATAAGAGAGTTAATGCATCTCCGTGAGGCATTATACAAAGCAAGTCATCACATAATCATGGATCCATAAAATCCGTTTTTTTTTAACAACCCTATGAATCATTAGGTAGACTGCTCCTTTAATATAGAGAAATTGGTCAGTAACAAAATGTTTCGGCCCAGATCAGCCTGCGAGGACTACGCAGGTGGACCTTGGCCGATACATTTTGCAGATGCATTGAGTCCCAATTTCTCAGATCATGGCTCACTTACATGTAGGGTATGGCCCCTAGGGGGTTATATAAATGATACTTAGAACGCAAAACAAGTAATGTTGGTGCATTCCGTCAGTAAACAAATAGACTTATTCACTCGTGTTTAAATCCTTTTACGGTCAACATATCTCAGAAAACATTGGTCAGTCTTAATCGAATGCATTTTATTTGATCTGTGCAATCGCGATCTCTGTACTTTCCACAAAAGCAACTGTAATGAACTTGAAGCTATAAGGGTTGAAGTGTGTCAAAGAGCTTTTAGGATCCGTTCTTACCAACCGTTTTTAAGAATAATCTGAGTCTTATTCTCAAGAACTTTCTAAATTTGAAAGTAACAGCACAACTTCTGATTGGCTAAACCATTTGGGTTTAGCCAATCAGAAATTGTGTCACTTTCTAAAACTAAAATACGACCAAGAATATTCTTAAGAATACTTGGTAAATACCGACCCAGCTCTAACCATGTATTTCATATTTAATCTCTGTGGCATTATTTAGGCACTTTACGCCAGGCTCATGGTTTACACTAGTACATCAACAGCGTTGGCAATGAGGCAAAAGTGTCTCTGAAATGACGGCAAAGGCTGCGCATTTCGACGGCATCCAAAAAATTCACCAGAGTTTAAACATTTCGGATGCTTGGCATTATTCTTGGTCCCTTTGCAGGTACTTTAGAATACAATCATGCTGCACGAAACGCGTTTTCTGATTTGCGTCCTACACTGTACGTAATTTTTGGAGATATTCAGACCAAAACAGCCTTGAAATATCAACAAATTTTGTTTTTCTACTGCTTGAACATATTATCTACAGTCTTCTGTCAGCATTTAGGATTACTCCATCTGTTTCCAGCATGTACGTGTGTGTTCTTAAACTTTTCCTTGTTATTTATTTACAAAAAGATTCCGCGTCAGAACTAAAGAGTCGAGGTGCTGAAAGAATAACATAAAACGTCTCGAGTAATTATACAATTCCACTGTCGAAGTTAATGATGCGTATGAAGAGTAGAAAAACTGGTAAATCTTCCTCATACATCTGAAGGTAATAAACATCATTGCAAGATGAAACAAAATTTTGAGGTAGAACATTGCAGTTCTATGTCTCAAGCCATAGCTCTCGAAAGGCTTTCGAAATATTTACATCTTTCATGGGTTTGTTATCAGTTGCAATAAAACACATTCTATAAAAATATAACTGCGCATAATTTCTCATACTTCTCAATATGACCGAACCCTTAGGCTGCTGAGCGCGACTCAAGGACCTTTTGCAGACAGTTTAGATCAAGATTAGACTGCACAGAATATGCAGTCTAATCTTTGATCAACACTGTCCGATTATGAGATAATATTCCACACAAAATCATTTAAAATAGCAACATTAAGGTTTTTACTATCGGCTTGAAAGTATCATTTAACTTATGTAGCAGGTTCAGTAGGTGGAGAATACATAACAGTAGTAAATAAATTTGTGTTTAATACAATCCCCCCCCCCCCCACTTTTTTTTTTTAATCAATGTGATCGACAAAAATATAGTTGTATTAAATATAGGTCAAATTGGAACTGGTGTTCACTTAAATAGGATATTAAAATAGTTTTGAGAACAGTTTTTAATACAGTCTGAGCGCACAAAATGCACCGTTTATAAACCCTAAAATAACACTTTTCGCATACTTTTTTTTTTAAAAACGATATTAAAAGAAAGCACTGTACATTGACTGATTTGTAACTTTCGCGCACCTTGCAGTTTATGTAAAGCCCTATTTAAGCATGAAAACATACAAGTATGACGTAAGGCGACCCATATCAAAATAATTTTCAAGCGGAAACGGGTCAGTTATGAAGTAATCCTCTGACTTCTCTTCTTTCTGGATAGGACAATATGTGCAATCAGAAGTTTCTTAAATCTCCTTGCCTCTCAACACTGCACCAAAACGATCCTACGTTTATATGACCCTCAGAAAGAAGGCTACAAAATGCAAAGAGTGTGGAAAAACGATGACACGCTTATAACTATGTCTCTTTTTCCAAATTTCTCTATTCACAGTCAAATTTCGACCCTCTTTTGAGTTGGATCTATATTATTGTTTGCCTTTTCTTTTTAAATATGGACAAGTCTTAACTAATAACATGTATGACGTCAACACGGGATAAAACGGTTACAATGTTATTAACCCATATCCTGCTATATAAGTTAAGTGAAATTTTCAACTTAATAGTGTAAACCGAAATGTTTTTGTGGGAAAATTATCTCCCCGTCGGACAGTGTAGATCCAAGATCAGACTGCAGGTTCTTTGCAGTCTGATCTTGATCTACACTGTCCGCAAAGGGTCCTTGAGTCGCGTTTAGCAGCTTAAGGGTTAAATCGGGATGAAACAAACATGTCATTCATATCATAACAGAATCTATATTGTCAAAAAGCGTTTTCCAAAATACCAAACGTCTATCTTATGCGATAAAGTAGAACGTGTAAGTCTACATAACAAATTGCAATTTCTGGCCGCTAATTTGGTGAACTGAACAAGAAATGACGTTTGCCCTTCGCTTAATGAACAGCTGATGACCAGCAAGACATTCTAGTCTAATAGGATAATTCGAATTGTTAACGTTAGTCTAGCTCTAACTATTTATCCTACAAGAAGGGATAAGATCGCAAGAACAGACTGATGCTAGACAAAACCCATTCGGGATTTTGAATTAGTTCTATTGAAAAGAATGAAACTTTGATATAAATAACGTACACGTTTACGAATGAAAAGGGTTAACCCCGTACCAAACGATCCCAAGTTTTACCGATCCTAAAGATGGATTTTTTAAACACTATGAGAAAAGGGAAAATGCTGGTGATCAGTATTTCGTCCTTTTCCAACAATGTCTTCACCCTTCGAAAGATGAACTTCATTCTATGAGTCACATTTATTTTGGCATCTGCAACTGCTTTCAGTTTTTTGCAAGTCTGCAATTTTGTGATTTAGTAAAGGATTAATTCGCTGCTAGAGACGACGATATGTGATTTGGTGTAGTAATGAGACTGTCGAAGAAAAAAATTGTAATTTTCCGGTAATGCCTCTTTATTGTGGGTGTTTGGCGTAAAACCATTCCATTATACACAGCTGAAGAACTATTACTCGCACAAGAACGATTTTCTTATAGTCCGACAATCTACTGACCTTTATCATTTCCTAGGACAGCATTCTTCATTTATTGACTTCCTTATCAACCCAATTCAGTCAAAAATACAAGGATTTCTGTGTCATTCATAAAGCTTTTATATTGATATGAGGAAATCGGTTTACCCGTACTGCCAATACATCTAGTTAAAGCTTCAGGCGAATACTTCAACGACATATTTGTAGACACAGATTGGACACCACGTCTTGCTGGGATTGATCTCGGTCCAAATTGTTTATTTCTAATCAAGTTTTACAAACAAGAACTTTTTTGGTTTTTTCCTTCATAGCACAAGAAAACATAACATTCGTCTGATTCACATGTAGTTGCATGCATTTCTGTGAACAGAACCTCCCAAGCAATATGTAGTATTAAGAAGGGGCCATTCAACCCTCGGCTAGCTGTGTTAATGGCCGGTATAGATCAAGACCCAACCATAAAAAAAAATATAATATTATCCAGAATCAACTTTGATCGGTGTTCCAGGAGATGTAGTCTAAAATTTATACATCGTCTGATATGTTTACAAACTGAATGATGTTCATAATGCACGCTTGATGACCACAGTCTTAACTAGTTCACTGAAAAAAAAAAGTGTTCAAGAACTTTACTTAGCAGCCTTTTAGTTGACGAGAGACCTCTCCTCCTTCATAATGAAAACGGAAAACATAACTAGATTACATACAGCAGTTTTCAGTGTATATTGAAATACATTAACGAGATGCCTCACTTTAAAAAGTTGGCAAAACCAGAAAGAAGACATCACGTGCCAAATTGGCAACTGTGTGTAATGTCACCCGGCCGTTCAACCATAGACTTGTAGAGTGTAAACAGAAATACCAAAAATTCTGACATAAACATTTGTATTACATGAAATGAACAGCTGTTGGAAAAGTTTGGTTACATAACGGTTTTCATGCATCGCTGAAGTTGAACGTAAATAGGTGTTCTCTTTGTGATTATATAGGTTAGCCTACAGTCTCCTATCGTTACAGCTGAAGTCCAAACATGTACTCACGCATTATTCTATTTGGCATACCTCGGGTGATCAGGTGATCAAGTCCCTTGGCTGTATCTGGGAGCTTGATATGCACCTACACGGTTACTCATTCTCCCTTTTTCTTATCTTCTTAGTTCTATTTCCACTCTACTTTGTTTTTTTTCCTCCTTTGTTCATTTTTTCTCCTGTCTTTATCAATTTCCCCTTATTTCTGTTTTTGTGCTCATTTTTTTTCTTTATCTATTTATTTACACCATGTTTTGTTTGCATTATTTGTCATCTTGTATTGTTAATTTGATTGTAGGGGAAGGGCCGAATCTAAGTTGTAAGAACTTGTGGCCCGACCCCATTCACTTAATGAATAAAATATGTTTAAACTAAACTAACCTACATGGTACATTTCTCTGCCGGAAATACGCCGATTTACCGTTCTGAAAATTGTAAGGCTCCTAATGAAAAAGAAAACTTGAGTCTCAATTTGCTATCGAAATCTTTCTAGCTGTATTTCAGTTGATAAGCAGTTCGTATATTCATTTTTAAACGCGGTTTATCAATTCCAATTGAAGATTTCACGATGTGAATTACTTCATCGATTTCGTTTATGTTGTTGCTAAACGACTTACAGTACCGCCGCCATGTATAAGATCACGTGATTGGCAGTTCAAATGGAAACGACCGTTATACAGACGAGCTTAGATGTAGGTACGGAATCGGCCGAGTTGTGACGAGTGGTATCATTCTACATGAATAGTTTAACTCTTTCCAAAACGACAACAATTTAAAGGGGTCCAATTTGAAAGCACTTGCAGATGACAAAATTTGTATGGCACAAATGATGGGATTTGAATCAGAAAGACAAGAAAACGTTGTGGGAAAAGGAGAAAATGCTGGTTACCAGCATTTTCTCCTTTTCCGACAATGTTTTCAAAAGGTCTACTTCTCAGGGTCATTAAAACTCGGGATTTTGTGGAAAAGGGTTAAAGTATATGTTTAGAAAGAAATGCAATTTTTTATTGGTTTTTGTACCGATCAGAAATTGCGCCGCTTTTAAATTTAGAAAATTCTTGAGAATTAAAATAGGAATGCAACTTAGAGTGGTCGGTGGATATTGTCACTGGAATTATCATCGTTACCGAAAACGAGTTATTTAATTTCTAGTCGATTAAAAAAACGTAGTGTGAGAGGGGTTGAGATTCTGTGTAAAAGAGTCAAAATTTAATGAAACTTTTCAGAAAATGTGCTAGGAAATCAGGACTTCGTACTTTGTGCTAATAAAACGTTTGGACGCGTGGTACATTACATGTGACTTCTTTAATGAGAATTATGCATCTTCGGGGGCAATTGAAATGGCCTCAGCCTCAAAAAGAAAAGAAAACGAAGGGTTGAATGAGTGGTGTATAACGCCGTTTTCAACATTATTTCAGTTATATCGCGGCGACCAGTGCACCTTTCCTTGCTTTCCTGAAAGTCCTTTTACCAGTACTACGCACAATATTCTTTCCAAGCCACTGGCTGCTTTCCCGCATTACCATCGTCGAAACAATGGTCAGCGGTGAGAGAGGAATGAATCCTGTCGCAATGACTATCATTAATCCTCGGAAAGAAATTGGCGGAACCAGGAATCGAACCAGCGAACCCTGATCTCAAGTTCTGTACGTTACAGACTGAGCTACCGGGGCTCGACAAAGAAAACACGAAATATCTTTAAAAAAGATAGATGGTCTAAGAAAAACTAGAAAATAAACATTCAAACTCGTTCTTATGGCGCAATATGAAAATTAGGAAAGCAATAACCTCGAAAGCAGTTGCTTCCTTTTCCTTATTGTTTTACGTTTTGTTGAAAAATGGAACTTAAGTAAGATATATATTTCAAGATTACAAGTTTATCACAGTCATCGTTGGAAAAAAAAATGTACGGATACTCTAAATTCGCATCACATCCAAGTACTGACTTCAAAGCACATTGTATAGATTCAACAAAGTGCCGAGCATCATGCCTTACCGCTGTGACGACTACTTCAACATTTACAACGTTTTAAGTGTTTATACGAGATATAAAGATAACCGCTTTATAGATAAGCATACGTTTACTCATTCGGCCGATCCCTATATTTAACTAAGTTGGTCGTGTAGACATGTAAGATTGGGTTATTTGGTAAAGGTTAGAAAAATACAGAATTACCAAATAGTGCACGAAAAGGATCACTGCCTAACATGTTAGTTTACTTTGGTTTGAATGAAGGCCCAGTGCTATTGAATAGTGGTACCAACGCTTGTATATTAGTGTCATAAAAGTACAAGCAAATAGGCCAGCAAGGTCCCGCCGAATAGACATGTGCACAGTTATGACCAATCGCAAATTACCATCTATTCATTCGATTTCATTATACCGGAAGTGGGTCAAAAGCAAACGCATTCAGCTTGGCCGAAAAAGAAAATCGATTTTGCTTAACTTCTTCCTTCTCAGCAAGCTGAACTCTTACCTTCAAAGTCGGTACTCTAAAAATAGTTACTGAAGCCATTGATGCTGTTTTAGAGTATATGCGAGGAGAAGATGTAACTCTCTTCAAAGAAATGATTGCAAAACAGCGTTGAGCAAAGTTAAAAGTAAGGCATAAGAACTGACCTTTCCTTAGCGTGTTCATAGCGCAGCCGAGAGCGTTTGGAAGTTTCCTTCGTACCTAGGCACAAAGAATGTTTGACAATTGTCACAACAACAAAAAAAAAGTCTATTTACTGTGATAATATGTGCTTCGGGTTTCAGTCACATACGTGTGAATGATCCTTAATAGGTTAATGATTTTTTTTCATGACAGATTTTTCATTGTATAAACTCAAATGGGGAAATACGTATTTTAGTTTTGATTTGGACAATGTGAAACATGCTCAGAAAGCACAGAACATCAATTCGTACATAAGTTCTATAATCACACTCTGCCAGGTATTTTGACGGCATTATTCATTGGCCACAAGTGTATAACTGGTTCTTATCCTACAGGGACATCGATTATATCAGAATTAGGAAAAAGCACGGAGTTTGAGTTAAATGAAAATTTTTAAACATTAAGTGTAGTACTTGCACATATAATATGAAAGCAGAAAATGACGGATTAGCAATTTATTTAGATACAGATACAAAGCCCAATTCGGTTGCTGAAGCCGATGAAATGCAAGAGCAAATCAAATACGAGTTTACTATTCATGAATATTCTGATAAGTCGTAAATGCATTCAATGCCCCAATCAATATTCAGAAATGTTGCATCCTTGTGTTCTACGACCAACTTTTAAAGAATTATGTAAAATCATATGATACAATAATCAACAAGTACAGGGGCGAATCCTTTAGAACACAAAGCATGATTTTTGACCCAAGCTGTCATATACGTTGTGAGATATCCTGGCGGACACTTCAGTGTGTTTGTTTCATAGACTGAATTTTTTCCATTTTAATTAGATGTATTTGAAAAGGCCTGCAGACTATAAGTAATAATACATAGTGATTCAGAGTTTTGTTTGATTGGTAGGTGCTTTTTCCAGTTTTTAACAGGGTTTCAGTCATCAACATTCAGAAAATTTGGTAGATTTTTTTTTTCATCCTAGTAAAACCTGTAATGCGAATAAGTGAAGTTCAGGCTTTTAAGCTTACAATTTCAGCGCCCATTCTTGTCATAACTACTTATGTTACTGAAACACAGCTTTCTTTTGGTACATAAAAACAGTCTCTACAACAGAATGTTTTATGATTCACCATACACAATTGTTGAAACTTTAGTAAACAAATTGATAACGATAAGAACAGTCCTGTGAAAAAAAAAAACTGGGGTGCACTACATTTTCATTTTGATATAATACGGACTTTTGCGGATTACAAAGGTCAAGATCAGACTGGATCCATACCGTCGGCTTGTTAAGTCAAGGTTATAAAGTACAGATCTTTCTAAATTCCAGGGATTGTACTTTGAGCCTGAGGCTGCTAGGCGCTACATGTACTTCTGAACTTTTGCAGACACTGTAGATCAAGATCAGACTGCACAGAATGTGCAGTCTGATCTTTGATCTGCACTGTCTGATTAGATTTTTTTTCCCAAAAAATTAACTTTGAAATAACAAAATTTGGTTTTTACTATTTTACTATCGGCTTAAAAGTTTCAATACACTTCTTTAGCAGGATAAGGGTTAAGCCGTCGAAATAGGCCGGTGATACGCCTTTAAGGTTGAAAGAGCTGAAGTATCGATCAGATTGTACACGAAGAAGCAATGTTTGCCATAAGAACGGTACACGAAGAAGGTGACGTATAGATTCATATTAAAAAGCAAGGAAGTTAACGAATAAGTAGAAGTATTACTGGTTATTCAAACTGCTTTTTAAGTCTGTATTACACTGGAACAGCGATACATGTATGTACTCTAGTAAACGACGAAAGCGCTGCTTCTGACAATAAAGATTACCTAAAGATTCTGTTTAGAGTATAATTATCATTCCTACAGTAAACACGTATTATTCGAGTGATTTATTAAATCCCCTCAGAAATAAAACGCCTCTCCTATTAAGATAAACAGGTTACAAGGGAGATAAAATATATCTCTCCTCAATTGTTTCAAGCCACCATGCTGTGAATGAGCTAAAATGTGCTCTATCAGTATCAGTAAAAACTTGTGACCTACTTTTTAATAAAATATAAATCCGCAAAATAAGGACAGCAACTTTTAAGATTTTTGGAACATTTCAAAGCAGTAGTAGGTAACTAACTGTTGTAAACAATTATTCTGGAAAACAGATCCAAAATATGACCGCGTTCCGTGTAAGGCTCCAGCAATTTATGGCTAAAGCTAAATACTAAAACCTTTAATCAGACAGACAGACAGACAGAGAAAAAAAGAAGAGAGAGAGAGAGAGAGTTGGGGTAGAAAGAGTCACTTCCGCTGACGCTACTAATGCATACTTGTACTGCCTATAAAGCCAGTTGACCAAATACCAGGGCATAGCTTGTCTGATATTTTGTGTGGGAACTTTTGTAAAATGGCAGCTAAGTGCGACTCAATGCACTTTCACTGACAGTGTAGATGAAAATCAGGCTGCAGAAAAGGTTTGCAGCCTTATCTTAAGCAACAGTGTCCGATGCAGGGATTCTTTTTCAGAGAAAAGAACTTTTAAGTTCAAACTTTTGAGGTATGTACTATTGGCTAGAATGTTTCATTTGATTTATTTCGCTGGATAAGTGTTAACCCTTAGGCTGCTAAGCGCGACGCACAGACCTTTTGCGGCTAGTATAGATCAAGATCAGACTGCAAAGAACGTGCAGTCTGATCTTGGATCTACACTGTCCGGTAAGGAGGTTTTACTCCCCAAAACATAACTTTGAAATAGGAATATTTGGGTTTTTACTATCAAATTGAAATTTCATTTTAGTCTTTTAGCAGGATAAGTGTTAATATATTAAGCAGCCTAGGAGATAACCCTTAACCTGAACATACCACTAAAATAAATCTGATGGTGCATAGATGTAGATAAAGTATTTAGAAAAATCAGTGTATTGTCTGAATTATGTAGAAACATTGTGAGCTAAAACAGAAATTACGTGTAAATAACAAAAAACATGTCCCTTTTCCTTCAATACGTCACCATTACCCGCGATACTAGGGGGCGTTAGTGTTCGTTATCTTTTGGTACTGGAAATAACGTTTTTACTGCTAAGTACATATAAATAAAATCAACTCTCTTCGTGGTCCAAAAATCTAATTCCATTGGAAAATTTCGGATGATTTTTGCTATAGTTCCGTATTTGAAAGCAGACGGTGTAGATCAAAGATCAGACAGCACGTTCTATGCAGTCTGATGTTTAATCTACGCCGTCCACAAAAGCTCTTTATATTGACATTGGCAGTAGAAAGGGTAAAAAAGGACGTATCTATTATGCAAAATAAATCACATGTTTCCATCGAGCCTCTATGGCCAGGCTCGTATAAATATGGTATTGTCAAGATTCTTATCTCCTAGAACGAGAAATGCGGGCCTTTTTGGATCCATTTTTATTGTTCTAGACGTAGTGTTATAGACTGAATATTATCTAACTCTTCTAGAATCAACGTATATATTTCAGTTGTTTTTGTGGAAATTGGGGAGATCACAGTATGGTAGTGTAGGACGTATAGTTTTGAATTTGAAGTTAAATTATTTGATCTTTGTAAAACACAGCAACCAAAAATCATCTTAAAATTGATATATTTGTAGCATGTTCACTGTCTAAATTCACCAGCTTCACTTTTATTACGTGAAGCTATTTTGCAGTCAAAGGGACAAATCAATATCATTCTTTTGCCCCGAATATACGGGAAAAAATTTAGGGTCCGTTGAAGGTTGTACGTGTGTTTTCTGTCTGTGCTATGATCTGGGATAGATATCGCGCCAAAGTTCCAAATATTTCCATTTCAGGTGAAATCGGAAGCTTCGATTTCAGATTTACAAGTTAACAAACTTAACATATTCATTATGTATTTTGAGCCAATAGGATAAGATCTCAACTGTTAACCTTTTTGTAGTAGAGTTCGCCATACAGATTATCCTTTACCTTACAATCCTGATTTTTAACGACCCGAATACAGAAAGCATTTTGAAAACATTGTGGGAAAAGGAGAAAATGCTGGTAACCAGCATTTTCTCCTTTTCCCACAATGTTTTCTTCCCAAATAGGGCAATATTCGCCATTTAAGCCACCTTTGGTTTGTCGTCTGCAAATGCTTTGAATTTGGCCAAGTCTAAACTTTTGTCGTGGGGTAAAGAGTTAAACCAATATGAGAAACTGTTAGCATTATCTTGATATTCACTTTTCCAAACAGTCCAAAAACATCTCTCAACATTCCTATAGACTACAGTCAGTAATACAGCAACCTGTTCTGAGACAGACTAGTTTATCACGACAAACAAAACCACATAAACATCACACACAATACTTTCTATCTAGACTGACAATACCAGAACGACCGAATACGTCGCTTTGTCTGACTGCTTTCCAACACATTAAATCAAATAGCAAGCGCTTGTAAAACGCAATAACTTGTAAAAGGCATTATTCCTGTTTTACAATAGCTCCCTGTTTCCGTCAATGCTTCCTAAAAAATTCAAGAAAAAAAAGTACTTATGATTCCCTTAACACTTCTCCATGGTGTAATTCGGAGTAGGTTCTAGTTGTTCTCAGGCAAACCAGTTGGGTTCAGGGTTAACACAATGAAAAGTGACGTTTATATTGTTACAAAGTTTCTTTGCATTGTCTGCCAAACAGTCAAATTATATTATCTATCTTTTTTGCTCATCCCTTTGAGCGAAGCAATTTCTCAGACAAAGGTATAGTATGTGAAACTTTGCAAAAACGAATAATTGCGGGTGAATAGTATGGTCTATATTTATATAGGTTTGCGATGTTTTCGTCCTGAGTCCAACCATAGTGCGTCCGAAATATGACTACACGAGTACAGCTGTTAAGTTACAATAGGTTATAATACCACAAGAAATACTAAAAGCCTTATATTTCTCTCTATGCGGCATGTTTACGAGATCACAAAAGTGAAAGACCAACGATGATTGAGATTAACTTGTAAACTTGAAAAATATATCCAATTAACAATCCATTTTTCAACAAAATGAAAAACAATGAGGAAAAAGGTGCAATTGCTTTTGAGTTTTTTTTTTTTTTTTAATTGCACTTCATAAAGAGCCACAACAATGAGTTAAGATACTCATTTTCAATTTCCTTTCACGTCGTCCTCCTTTTTTTCAAGATATTTTTGTTTCATTTGTACTGTATAAATTAGAACTTAAGAGTGAGATGTACGATCAGATGCTGTATCAAGCTATTTATTTCATTGATTGTGTCATTTTATTTATCATTTGTTTTTTTAGAAATAGCAAAAGCACTGTAACAACTATCCACCGCTGGTTACTACTAATCTGTCACTATGTATCAAGTTCGGGTTCAAATGTGTTACGAGCAAATAAACAAAAAGAAAACATAGGTCACAAAATCCGAAATAAAGGATATTGCTCTAAATATGAAATGTGCTTTTGATAGGACCAAGCACATTTTGCGACAAGGAGAAAATGTTGGTTACCAGAATTTCTTTCTTTTCACATATTTTTTCTCCAAAATCATATTTCTTCAGCGTCATTTAAATGGGATTATTTGGTACAACATTTCAGGAATCGTAGGGAAGGATCAGAGACGGTATTTGTCAAGCATGGTACAGACGACGAACACGGTGGCCATAAAAATAGATAATTGTCCTCATACCTTTTTATCATCAATTTCAGACAGTTGCAATAAATTTCCATGTAAAGAAAGAATACCAGGACAGTAGAAAATCTAATACGTGTCAGTAGAAGATAAAGGCGGGAACGTGATGCGAATTGTATACGCCAACTTCCCAGTCTATAATTGGCCATAAGACGGAGAGATTTGGTTTGGCACTTTTCAAGCAGAAAGTGATCTATTTTAGTGGCAGGAAACCTGGGTATAATACCATGCTTATTCAAACAGAGTATTTGAAAATAAACTTGAGTCTGAAATGCATTGAATTGTCAGTGCATGACCTGTGATTGTGGAAAAATGGTCAGTCCATTTCTATGCAGGTGAATGGATGAAAAGGTGTCTTTCATGAATGAAGCAAAAAGTAATGTGAGAAAAATAGAGCCATGCGCTGTGAAAGGGAGCTTAATGCATTTGAAAAAAATATCGACCAAGGTCAGCCTGTGCAGTCCGACCTGGCCCGAAACTGTTAGCTATTGGTCAATTTTCTGCATGTCAAAGGACAAGTGTACTTTATGATTCATTCGGTTGTAAGACAAACTGGATATTATGGAACCACAATAGTTCGATGACTTGCTTGGTATCATGCATCACAGAGTTGCATTAAGCCCCATGTTGCTCGAGTATGGTTCAAATCAATTGGTGGCAACAATCAATAACAACTTTTTCCATGTTGTTTGTAACACGTACATGTATGTGCTGTACTTATGCCAAAATACCATGGTATCAGAAGTTGAAAGACATGAGTTGCATGAAATATAGCTTATTTGATCAACGTCAAATAATAATATCTTCTCTAAAGGGGCAGCTTCAGTTTCTTTTATGAACTCAAAAAGTCCCAGACAGGTCCAAGATCAGACTGTACAAAATTGGCATCATGAGCTTCAAGTATACACCTATCAAGCCAAAGTTATCGCAGAATATTATCATTTTTTCTTCATCCACTGAATATTTCATTTCTTCTGTAGTGCGAATTGCGGATAAGGATGCGGATACTGATTATGGTTTTCTTGCACCGTAAGCTTTTTGGGTTTGTTTGTAGATGTGAGGTAAAAAGTCATTGAAAGCCATCTAGTCAACTTAAACAAATATTTCAATACGAATGTTAAAGCAAAGATACCACTATTATTATCTCTATATAGTGCCGTCAACGATTCATTCAAAACTGCTGAGTTTAGCACGGTTCCGCGGTATGTGGTAGTCTGTTTCAGTCACGAGAACTCCACAAAACTACCCTCTAATTGGTAGGAAGCATAAAACCAATTAATCTTAAAGCCAATGACAGTTCTCCCAGACTTTATTAATAATAGTTCTACTAGGAGTTTAACGGGAGGTCATATTATTAATTATAGTTGCAGAGGTATCCTTAATTGAACTGTGGCAAAGTTAATAGCAGGATAATTACATAATCAAGCCTTATCTAATTTGTGGAAATACAAAAGGAGAGGAGTATTATAGTAATCCAATGTAACCCCGCGCAAGCTAAAGGCAATGCAAGGTGTTCCCTTGTATACGTACGGAATATTATGCTGTAGCGACTTTCCTGGTGCATGTATTTACTTCGAGCAGCGTGAGAAAATTTGGTATCGCGCGAGACCGAAGGTCGAGCGAGATGCCAAAATTTTCTTACGCAGGTAAAAGGTCGAAATCAAATTTTTTAGTGTTTAACGCCATTTTTAACAGTAAAAGAAACTCTTCCAAATTTCTTGGGTCATCTACCAGTGTTACGGCTGGATCACATGTGCCCTGCAGCAGAATTTTGCACAGTCAGCATTAGCAGTCGAGTTTGGTACATCCGGGTTTGAACATCCACGCCTCAACCGAAAGGCCGCGGAAGCCAGCGAAACAAGGGAAATATATAGTATAAAAGTAAACACTACTACTAGTAATTCAGGGAAGCCGAGTTTCTGCGTGGCTGAGCTGTGAAGGTACATAATTTGAAACCTGGAGTTCCAAGGTTAGGTCATTCCTGAAAGTGCTGAGATTTTTGTTGTGTTGTTCCTGGGCATGACACCACAAACCCCCAGCATACGACTGGTTAACTCTTTCAGTGCCAAATAAATAAACTCGACCTCTTTCGACGGCTCTAAATACAATCTATTGAAACTTAATAAGATTTTGATTGTTTAGGCTTGACTACACAAGCGGACGGTATAGATTAAAGATCAGACTGCACGTTTTGTGCAGTCTGATCTTGATCTATGCCGTCCGCAAACGTCACTGTTTTCGCCTATGGCGCAGAAAGGGTTGAATCTACGAAAGACCTGAATAAGTAAGTTGTCGACGTGAGATGACTAAAATACAGTTGAAAGGGGATCAAAACAACCTTTCAAGCCATAACAACAAAAAGCAAACTCGGAAAAAATGTGTAATGCTTGTTAGACATAATTCGTCTAACTAACAGGATTGTTCGGAATGCACCGTGTTCATTAACCTTATCTATGTGCAAATAGAAAACTGGGTTCTTATCCTGTTCTCTTTATCCTACATCGTCCAAGCTGTTTTCGACCTACTGAAAATATTGTTTAACCGACACAAAATACGGTGGTTTGACGAGTAGGAAATTTTTTACAACATGGGTGAAAAGCTGTGCGTAGAAGAGCTAACGCACGACACGATCAACTGCTAGTTTTGAAAGCTGTTAACTGCAGGAGAATATATATTACATATCTTTATTTCATGCTTTTGAGTAGTTTATGGAGAAATAACGTAAAAATACTTTTCGATACTTCATGGTTACCACCATTGAAAAATACCAATTTTATTTTCTAACTTTTCAATTGAAAGCGGAAACAGTAGTTCCCGCGCACTAGTTACATAGGTAAACAGCCCGTGCCATTCAACCAGATGGAAATACGACGTAATTTACCCTACATTTCTCGCGTTTTACGTAATATTATAACGCTTTGTTATGCGGAGGGGTTACACCACGGGAAATTAACGAAACCAACTGTACTGGATTTTGATGTAAGTCCCCCAAAAAAGGGGTTAGAAGCATGTAATAAATATATATAATATTTGTCTTTATTCGGTAAAAGATCGAAATTAATTTCATCTTGTGAACATCATCGGCAATATTTTCACGAGTGGCTGCGCCACTCGTGAAAATAATACCGATGATATTCACTCGATGAAATAAATTTCCATCTTTCACAAAAAAAATCCCCAAGTATCCTCTATTTATTTTTTACATTTGTTAAGAGAACATTTAATTGACAGGGCCTTTTTAACCCTTAACCCTTTACCAAACAATCCCTGGTTTTTACGACCCTGATATAGAAGCCTTTTGAAAACATTGTGTGAAAAGGAGAAAATGCTGGTAACCAGCATTTTCTCCTTTTCCCACAATGTTTTCTACCCTGCTGGAAATAAATTTCAATTTTTGAGTTACGTTTAATTTGTCTGCAAGTGCTTTCAATTTGGACCAGTCTAAAATTTTGTCGTTTGGTAAAGAGTTAAGCTGCCGAATAAGTGAATTGAAACTTTCAAGGCGATAGTAAGACCTATATTTTTACCATTTCAAAAATATTTTTGAAGAAATATATTTCCTTATAGGACAGAGTAGATCAAAATCAGATGACACGTTCCGTGCAGTCTGATCTTGATCTGCACTGTCCACAAAAGGTCCTTGAGTCGCGCATAGCAGATTAATGGTTAAAACGTGTGGGGCCAGGTTATTTGATATGACCACACTACCTTATACAAGGTAAATAAAGATTTTTTTCAAATAAATATTTACACGTGGTTTAATCCTTTTAGTATATAACTTCAACAACTTTTGCATCCGTCCTTGATCGGGACAAGCACAGGACGCACAGTTTATCTTAAGTCTTCTACCTGGTTGCAACACTTTTATGAAACGGCCTTTGAGTATAGAGTGTCACTGTATTTTGTATCGAACCGAAAACAAACAGCGCCTGAAATCTATTCACATTCAAAATCAGGTACTACGAAGCTCGTTTAGAAGAAGACTGAAGAATAAGAGGAAGGCGACGACAAAGAAGAAGAAACTATAAAAGCCATGTTTAATAAGTTTTTAAGACGCCCTGATAGAATACGGCTTAAAAGAGTTCTGATTTTTCCACACAAGTATTGGACAAACACTTAGTCTAGTGTATGTTCACAAATCACAAAAACAAAATAAAAACAAAAAAAAACCTTCCCCTGAAATACACACCAAGTTAAATGTTGACTGCTGTCGATTTCGTGGCTTACTTTTAGATTGATTTCTATTAGAAGATAGTCTTGATTCCAACAAAACAGCAATTCACGTATGCTAGGAGAAATTAAATAAATGCCTAATGTATTTTTTCAATGACGGCATACCTTTGATGTGCTTTCTTAGAATTCAAATTTAATCCGTCGAGCGCTTCCCACACGTTCTTTTAATATCCTTGCATACATTTCAGATCAAGATCAAAACGTCTTTTGGAAACATTGATAATCTAGCATAGGGCCTGCAGTGTGATCTTGATTCTATACTGTCCGCTATATTGTGAAATATTTTGGCAAAATTATCTTTGAAATTGCTATGCTTATGTCTGCTTTTTCTAGTTAAGGAAATCTATTTCATTTCCTTCACCGTTGTAAAGCTTAATTCTCAACCGGAAAAAAAATATTGATGGCAACATCATGAATTTGATTGTTGTTGATATCGTTGTTCTGATCAAAATCTGCTTAAACCATCACTACCCCCACCCCGCAGAATTATTTTGCCTCATGACTTTGAAAACACACTTTTAAACAAGGATAATTAATTATACTGTCAATCCTGTGCTAACTCTCTAACAGGCGACACGATTTTTAACTTGTTCAAACCGAAACTATTTGCAGACTTCAAATTACGTGTAGTTCCTATAAAGAAGTGAAGATCAAAATCCGTAATGGTATGGTCGGTCAAAGTGTTAGTCAATGGCAGAGGAATTAATTTCATAACTTGGTCAAAAGTTGCCAGGTCACTCAATCTTTTGTGTAGTCTTTGCCGGATTTTAAAATTCATTTTTCTGCCAGTGACTTACACTTGGACCTACCGCACAATGATAGATTGTTATCTTCACAGTGTTTTCCACACGTTTAAATGGTATGTTTTAGATTTAAATGCATTTTTACACCTGCATTTTTTGGCCGCTACTGGGACTTTGAAAGACCTCGAGTACAGTCGAATCCACTTAGTTTTTGCAGCTAAAAATGTACATGGACATGTAATGGTATTTTTTGAAAAAAAAAAATATTGTAGCAGTTTTCACTCACCTCTTGGCGGAACAAAGAGATTTAAACTTAGACACTCCTCAGACTGTTTGTCAGTAAAATAAGACAACCGTCGCAACATCGTTATTGTTGCGTTTGGAATATAAGCTGGTAAGATATCCGGTGACACTGTTTGTTGCGGGCAAATAGCCTTGGGGTCCGTAGCGGAATGAACATATCCTTTCCAAGTCTCCACTGGACTTGTTGGGCGCGCAAAGCGCAGGCGACCTTGGCGTAAATAAGCATATTGTAGACCAAAATACGCTTCAATCGGCTCGAGATCAATAAAACTTTCTTTTGGAAACTCTACGAGTGACCCTCGAATTCTGCCATATTTGGTAGTTACAATTGTAGATCCTAAATGCTTCCTTATAACTCGAGGGATATATCCCTGAAAGAACGCCACACATATAAGACACATGAATTCCAAATACACGTAGAGAATTTGCATATTTATATCCAGTCTCCTATTCTCCGGTGACCAAATACCACACAAGGAATAATAAACCCCCTTCCAGAACTATAATTATTTCCAACCACACGCCATGCCGTTCTAATATCACAAACAAAACGTGTTATAAAAGAAAAAAGGTTCACGGCTAAACTAATTTATTTAACTCACATATCGAGGTTCCTTTGGAACCTTGGAAAACATCAGAAACATCAATAGCTTGGATATCTAAGTCAATTAATGAGAGCCAGCCATTCCACGCGCCACCTAAATGATCATATTTTGACAACAAAAATAAACTTCCACTTAAAGTACATTCGAAAGCCCTAGACAAATAGGAAACATTCGACAGGACTCCGTATATTCGAAATTTTGATTAAAAACAGCTACATACATTCATGCAATTCCGCTTGGAGTGTTATTTGGTGCTACAGACAAAAAAAAATATTTTTCAAATGTTTTTTTTTTATCGCAACTTCCCTTTACACGTTATCTATCATGTATTCCATAACTGATAGCATTTATTACTGTGAAACACAATCACTTTACATGCTTACTGCAAACTGACAACATGGTATTTTACCCTTAACCCTAATTCTACTAAATAACTAAAGGAAAGTTTTCAATTCGATATTAAAAATCTCAAAAAATGCTATTTCAAAGTTATGTTTTAGGGAATAATATCTCCTTATCGGACAGTGTCGATCCAAGATCAGACTGCACGTTCTGTGCAGTCTGATCTTGGATCTACACTGTCCGCAAAAGGTCAGTGAGTCGCGATTAGCAGCGTAAGAGTTAACCCTTGGAATGCTAAGAAATGTAAAGATTTTCTTCTATCAGAAAATAGAATTGACAACTTTTGTAATTTCGGCTGTTCTGTCCAGAATACACAAGAAGATAAACGGACAGTGCAGATTCGAGATCAGACTGCACATCTTTGCAGTCTGATATAATACCTACAATATCCGCTACACCACATAGAATCCTGCTCAGCATTCCAATGTATTAATTTCACTCATAATTCACTTAATCCAAAGAAAGAAATCGATCAAGCCTTAAGATGCTGTTTAAGAGATCACGCATAATCTGAATTGTTCGCCTAATTTACACAATACCTCAATCTGAAAGCCTAAGGGGAATCGAGAATGGAAGACGAAATACTATCCAACATTGGAAACTAACAGCACTTCACTGGGACTATATTGATGATGCTTCAGCGATAGAGCCAGACTGTTACCGCAGTAACTCGCAAGATATTGGAAGCAAAGCCCTACTGCCATATTGAAGTAAAACTGGTCCATGGAATAAAGCGTGGACAATAGGTTTGTAATAAACAATAGCTGACCTCTGTTAATTGTCATGCATAAAACTCCTGGTCTTTTTTCACTCATTGTTTTTTTCCTTTTTTTCTCTCAAACTGTTATTTAGAAGATGTGTCGTATTATAATTTGTAATCAAATTGGTACAATATATAGTCTGTTTTTGCAATATTTTCCTCTATGTTGACCTCTTTTCACTTTTTTTCCCACTTTTTTTTACTCAAACTTTAATTCCTTTTCTGGTTTTCTGGATACAATATCGTATTTGGGGAAAAATGTAAACAAAGTATGAGCTTGAATGACTTTTTATTGAAAAGATGCCATTATTAAGGAAAGTACTCCACAGGTATTACTCTCCGTTCTAATATTTTGGTAGAAATATTGCGCTTTTGTAATATGATAATTAAGTACAGTGGACCACATATACAAATAAAACTTGTTTGAACTTTATAATGGGGCTGAATTATAATCCTGTCATCGCTGACAATATATTTCGTATTATTGAACTAGAAATACTCTGAATTAATTACATTTATCAATACGTTTATGCTTGTTGTTTGTCCTTTGAGGGATTATCTGCTACTGTCGAACAGCTGCACGTAACGATTAAGTTCATTTCACATAACAAAAATAAAAGGGTATCCGAAACAGTGCGGTCAGTCGCTTTGTGTTTTAGGCTTTCAAACTCTACCAGCCAAGGCTATTTCAGACTTATCTAAATTGAAGTCATTTGTAGCCCAAACATTTAATTTGGCTCATAATAGGATTTGTCTATGAAAGGGTAGAAAACAATATGGGAATAGGACAAAATACTGATTGCAAGCATTTTTTTAAAACACTTTCTTCTCTGGGGTCCTCAAAAGAAGAGATTGTTTGGTAAAAGATGTCTGGTTGTTGTACTAGTAAATATTGTTGTAGATTTAGCAGGGCGGCCATTGCACACATGCATGGTTTCTTCAATATCTTTTTTTTTTTCCAACAATTCTACGTACAGCATTGTTACAAATTACAATGTAATAAAACTGCAACATAGAATAATTGTATTACGAATTGGTTGCGACAACAACAAATGTAATAAAGATGTCTGCACAGCCCAGTTTGTAATAAAAATTGCAGAATGTCATAAACTTTCTGATCAGGATGTAAATTCATCGTATTCACAAATGTTGTTACAGAACAAAAAATTGTAATAAAATGGGAGTGTTTCAACGAGTTTTGCGCAGTCTTCCATACAAGCATAGCAAGTTATTTCTTTAGCAAAGTCGAAGTAAAAAGAAATCTTGGTAATAAACTTTCTCATCATAATATCAATTCGTCGTTTTGACACACATGGTGAAGTAAAAGTAATAAAAATGAGGGTTTACGATTACTGTGCAGTTTAGACACAAACGAGCAAGTTCGAATTTTAAAACAGTCGGAAAGAAATATTAAAAATGATTAACACTATATAATAATATAAATTCATAAATTCGACAAACATTGTTTCATAATATGGCACAGTAAGAATTAAGATATGAGTGTTCCAACGATTACTGTGCAGAATACGTACAAACAAACGAGTTCATCTTTAATAAAGTCGAAATGAAAAACAAACAAACAGCTCTCAACTAATAATAAACTCTTTGATCATGACATAAATTTATCATATTGAAGAAATTAGTTCATAACATGGTAGGATAATAAGACGTATAATTATGTTTTTATGACTTTAGTGCAGCTTTACATAGAAGAGAAATAAGCTCATCTTCAATACTCAAAATGAACCTTGATAATATTTTTGGATAGGTCATGATAATGACACCAACATCCAGACAAATATTGTTTCAGAACAGGTTACGATGATAATAAGTGAACGTTTCAACAAAGTAAAAAAAAAACATGACCATACAACTTTATTGTTATTACAAATATTCCCTTCTTTGACAGATATTTTTAAGAAAACGGTATAGTAATTAAATGGGAGTGTTTCAACAAACTGTGTTACAATGCAAGCGTAGCAAGTTCATATCCAACAAAGTCGAGATGAAAACAATCCGCCCCCCCCCAAAAAAAAAAAAAACTGATAATTAGTCTTTTTCTTCGTACTGGCAAACATTCTGCCAGTACATGGTACAGTAATAAAGTTGAAGGAGGCACTTAAACGTCTTTCATGCAGTTATACACATAAGCGAGGCAAGGTCATCTTCAACCAGGTCAAAACAACTTAATGATAAACTGTTTGGTTCTGATTTAAATTAATTGCATTGATAAATGTTGTTTCATGACATTACACAGTAATAGAATAGGAGCGTTTCAACAATTTTGTGCAGTTTTACATAAAAGCGTAGCGCATTCATCTTCAATTGCGTCGATGATTTGATATTCTCGAATAACAAGCCCTTTCCATCGGTTACCGTTAGACCACCTAGAGACCCGACCAGACGGTATGAACGCCTAAAGTGTTGGTAATTTTACACAACTTTCTGTTAAACAGTTATACATAATTAATGAACGTATAATAGACCTATAACTATACTTTCACTCCTGAAACAAAACGCAAAATTACCCTTAACCCATGCCATGCGTAACTTAACCTCTGATTTTCTTAAACGAAAAGTGTGCAAGAAGATCTGTAGAGTCTGATCTACACTTGTTGAAACCCTATCAAGTATTGAGGATGTAAAATATGCAATAGAGGATCAAAATAATTGGAGGACTTTGAACAACGGTTGCTTGAGACAGTAAGTCTATTAACTGAGACAACAGAATATTCTTAAGTGAACCATTTCCGGTTTTTGACTCATTATCGCATTGTTTGTGTCTTTTTGGCATATTAGCGAACTCTAAATGCGCCGTATGACAACTTATAATGCCCTTGCAGTTGGTATAGATGAAGATCAGACTACACAAATCATAGAGTCTTATCTTGGGATAACACTGTCAAATTTACTGATACGCTCTGGACAGAAGAACCCCAGAAGTGCAATTACATTGGTCTTATTTCTAGACAAAACATGTCTTCCAGGTTAAATCTGTACTTTTGTTAACCCTTAGGCTGCTAAGCGCGTTTTACTAACATTTTGCGGACAGTGTTGGTCAAGATCAGACTGCACAGAACGTGCAGCCTGATGTTTGATCTACACTGTCCGATAGGAAGATATTTCTCCCCCGAAAAAAAACAAAAAAACTTTGAAATAGCAACCTTTGGGTTTTTACCATCGACTTAAAGGCATCATTTAAATTATTCACCAGGATAAGGGTAAAGGTTTGAGACCATAGTTGGATTACTTTTGGGACAGGAAATGGTGACTTAAACCGTCTCAGGACAAGGCATTTCACGTATCCATAGTATACTCTGTACATGATATAACTATTACTCTGTGAACGGCTTTGAATAAAAATCTATCAAATTATAATTTATAGAAAAACTTCGAATACTCTTTTTCGAGGTCTTCCGAATGTAAATTTGTTAAACCAAATTTATCACATAAAACATTCCATGGCAGTGTATTAAACCCGTGACTTATTTTTGATAATACACTAGTGTATTATCGTTTTTTGGGTCCCAGTTCTGATCGATTTTCAGTAATGAGCCCGTGAAGCTTGAGAAACCAACCACAGTTCGTGCCGGAATCTGTCCTAATACGCCGTTTCGCGGAAAAATGACGTCAAAAATGACGCCACTGTTGCTAAGGCGTATACGCGTTTTGGTTTTCATGTTTAATAAAAACCAAGAAATGCGACGAAAGCCTTTAAAAACAACAAAATTGCGGACCTAGTCGCACTAACCCCATTTAGAAACTGTTTTATTCTACTTTTAGTGTAAGTGTCATGGAGCTATCTACTTGTGTATGTAAACATTTGAAACCGAATTACATCTGTAAACATGGACTCATGAACAGTATATAGGCAAAAGGTGATGATGCAGGATATTTTTTGTCTGTCATTCGTTTTATGTGATAAATAGAATCTCACATTCGTGTTTATGTATTATCATTTTTATCAAACTTGTTGACTAAAATGTATTTGCTGCTCGCCAAGGCTTGCGCCATACAATTTTAGTCAACTGATAAAAATGATAATACATAAACACTCATGTAAGATCCTCTATAACTGTATGATGCTTCCTAATTCAACAAAACGATGTGATAAATGAAGTTGAAGTTGATAAGTTGAAGCTATGTCTCAGATTTATTTGCGTAATGTTTTTTTTTTTAAACCATCTACATCTTCATGGACAGTCTATACATTTGGCAAGCTAATAGTGTAAAGAAATCGGGTGTATTAAATTTCCTTTTATTGGCGATTCTGGCGAAAAATCTGCAAAAATAACCGGACACGTGTTTCCGTTTATTCAAATAGCTTGGCTAGAATTTACCCATTCATCGTCGTCTCGAAATGAGTTTTTAAAGGATCGATGTCTGTTAAACCCTAAGCCTGCTTAGCGCTACTCACAGACCTTTTGCGGACAGTGTAGATCAAGATCAGACTGCACAGAACGTGCAGTCTGATCTTGGATCTACACTGTCCGATAAGGAGATATTTTCCCCATAAGAATAAATTGAAATAATAACATTATTTGAGTTTTTATCATCGACTTGAAAGTTTTATTTCATTAATTTAGCAGGATAAGAGTTAAAATATGCTTGGAAACTCGGGGGTGTGAGGTCCACATACAATCATGTCGGAATAATAAAAGAAATAGATATTGCTTTTTATAGGCTTATTTGATTTCACTATTGTGTCGCGAAAGCTTCAAAGCTTAAGGAGAGAGAGAGAGAGAGAGAGAGAGAGAGAGAGAGAGAGAGAGAGAGAGAGAGAGAGAGAGAGAGAGAGAGAGATATATATATATATATATATATATATATATATATATATATATATATATATATATATATGAGAGTTCAACGACTTCTGTCATAGCCCCAAAACCTCAAGTCTGTGCCCGTATGAATTTACCAACCATTTAAAAACATATTCCCAGTCCATTTTCAAGTATCTTAATATAACTTCTAACCAAATGGTTTAGTCAATCAGAAATTCCGTTACTTATTTTATTCAGAGACAGGCTAATAAAGCAATTTAGACTGGTTTGTATACAGGAGTCAAGCTGGTAGGAATAATAAATGCATAACTGTCTATATCAGGAAAAGGAAAACGATTTTAATATGATACTGTGAAACAAATTTCTCCCTCCCACAAAACAGTGCCATGTTTGCATTTCCCGCCACATGATATTTGATTATTCTGTTTAACAGGATGTCATTTTGTCTCCGGCAGACTGCAAACCTGAATGCCAATAAAGATCTCGTCTCCATTACACAATTATCTAAAGATGCAGGCTATTACACAATTATCCCTACAGAAACACTTTTCCCTAGAGAGAGAAGAAAATGTAGAATATTTTAAAGTCGTGAAAGAACAAATATTCCGGACTTTTTTCCCCACTAATCTGCAAAGCCGAGTTCGTGACTAAACAAACTAGCATACAAACAAGCCACCTAAATTTCTGTTTGCCGAGCCTCGGTAGCTCCGTCGGTAGCGTGCAGGACTTGAGAACACGGGGTCCAGGGTTCCATCCCTGACTACGACCCCTGGCTCGGCCAATTTCTTTCCGAGGATTGATGATAGTCACTGCGACAGGATCCATTCCTCTCCCACCGCTGACCATTGTTTCGACGATGATTATGTGGGAAAGCAGCCAGTGGCTTGGAAAGAAAATTGTGCGAAGTACTGGTAAAAGAGACTCCAGGAACGCATGCATAGGTGCACTGGCCGCCGCGATATAACTGAAATAATGTTGAAAACGGCGTTAAACACCATACAATCAATCAATCAACCTAAATTTCTGTCTATTAATCATGCATAGCATATGCTATGTCTATATTTAAGATTAAAAGGAATCTAGCTGAGAACATATTTACTTTTATCTGGCTAACTGAAATAAATTAATCAATGGACTGTTCATGAATCTACATTTTGAGCGATAAAGGTAAGCCTTACCAATCAAATGGGTTTCGATTTAAGTCAGACAGTTTGCCTAACACGCAGGACACGCAGCCTAATACAGTTTGTGTTTTCTCTTGCAGAATATCAAGTAAGATAAGTTTACAGCACTGGGCATTCATGTAGCCATGGAAAAAACATTGATTGATTGATTGATTGATTGATTGATTGATTGGCAGTGTTTTAAGCCGCTTACATTATATTTCAGTCACATCACGGAGACAGTCGCATATTTATGTATGTCTTTGGTTTCACCAGTACTAGGCCAGAGCTGTGACAATGCAAAAAAGAGAGAAGGGGTATGATTGCTCTCTACTAGACAAACTTAGAAAATAAGACGTAAATAATTTCTTGATAAAAGTAGGTTTACAAGTACCTCTTTACTCAATAACTTTAAAGAACAAAAGGAATCCAACAATTTGCAAAGACATGATCCTAGTAAAAGAATAACATTCCAGCAATACTTCGGAATTAGGAGGAAGGTCGATATTATGACGCAGAAAATCATCGTGAAGACGACTTAGGAAAGGTTAAATCGAAATTCGACAAAAAAAGAAACATACAGTAACTGTTCGATCAAATAAAACGCCCTCACACCCTTAAAAAAGCAAATTGTCGATTTCTTTGTTCTGACTTGAGAGTCCACTCTAAAAGTTTACAAGTGTGTACTGTCTGCAAAATAATGAAGTATCAAAGAGTTCAACTTAAAGACAGTTGACTCTGTCTATATTATCATTGAACGAGCTTTACACAAACCAGAAACAAAAGCACCAAACTAGACTTAAGAGTAGTCCTTGAAGAGGGCACCGAAGAGACAATCAAGTATCATCCATCATGACTAAGGTCCCAGTCACTCGTGGACTAAGTCCGAAAAGACCGTACTGCATTTCAAAAATTTTACAACGCTGAAAGATGTCAGAGCGTCTGCCACGTCCCTGCTATAACACCGATCAAACTAAATAAAGTTCCCACTGCGTCAATATAAAACAGGTCAATTGAAGTACAAACATGTACGACGTAGAAGGAAAGCGTTGGAAATCGATAAGGACGTGGTACAATCTTTATGGTCTGAGCAGACGTTGGTGAATTTTGAACAAGTTGAATAAAAAGGTACCCTGGACATGATCGATTTCAGACGCGGTAGGGACTCAATAAGGACATGGGAAGAACGGCATTGACATAGTACCAACAGGGCAGGGACTTACTATTGTCTTTTTTGGCGCGGTACAAACCTTATATGGACGGGATGGATTATTCTGTTGTCTCAAGATAACTTTCAGAACAAATGAGAAGTCAGTCTGTCTGGAGTTGAATTTCAAGAAGAGTATGATGAGAAATTGGTACACGTGGAAAAAGAGCGTAGTGCGATCTAAGAGGTCCTAGAAAGAAAGTAGTTAAAACACAAATTTATGTGACGTGGTACCGGCTTGATCAAAGGCGCAGTGACGTCCTGGCAGGAGCAATAATTAAGATTTAAAATCACCTTAAACACCGTGCAGTTTCCTAAATTTCATACAGTTCTCCCTGTGCTTGTTAAGTTTCAGAATGCATTCCAAAACTTAACAAGCACAGGGAGAACGATAAGTCTTTGTGGACTTTGTCTTAGAGTGACTGGGGGCCTGCATTTTGTCGCGCTTTTCACCAGGCACGCACTGGTGCTTTGCATTTTTTTTTTTTTGCTACATTTTTGCTTCTTACTCGACGGATCGCACCAGACATTAACTGTGCTTTTACATTGTCTTTATTGCGCCATTCGTGATCATATAGAATTCAAGTCTACGCTCTTTGCATTCTCATTTGTTTTGCAAGTTATCCTTGGGAAATAAAATCTTTCACGTCCGTACAAGGTTTATTCTACGCCAAGGAAGACCATCATGATCCGTTGTTGCTACGTCCTTGTTTAGTTTTTACTGTGTCCTTAATCGAATTTAGCCTCACATTGTGTTTAGCATGTTTAAAAATCCTCCCATGTCAGCCAAGAGAGTAAACATCGAGTCGCGTCCTCATCGGTATTTACTGCGTTTCTGTTACGTCGGACAAGTTTGCACTGTCTCGGACCGGTTTGACATTGACGTAGTAAGAAATTGGTGTAGTGTGACTGGGTTTTAACCCTTAGGCTGCTAAGCGCGACTAACTGACTTTTTGCAGACATTGTATTGTATTTTAATCTACACAGAGAGTGCAATCTGATGTCGGGTCGACATTATCTCACATTTGGTGCAAGACAGACCTTGGTTTCCAGTATTTTGTAATTTTTTTCTTGCCGACAGACCCATTTCATATTGTTATTCAGTCATAATGTACAGCCCACAATTTGTTTGATTTGTTCAAGTCTGACCACCTTCTTTTCCGAGTTCCGGTGATCATCTTTTTGATTAAATTTTCTTCGCCAATCAGAGTTGTCGTTCTATTGAAGAATAGACAAAATCATTAAATGCATAGCATGCCGAGTTAAGAATGAGAAATCTTTGTGTGATTTGCAGTCTGACTTCAAATTACTTTGATTTGGGTTTTGTAGGGAATTTTACAGAAAATCAGTTTATCTATTTTTGAGCTGTCTGAAGACTGATAAAAGTATAACCTAATAAATGATAAATCTTTTCTCCTCTCTGCATCCCAAGTATTTTTTGGATGCTTAATGAGCAGTTATCGGAGCCAATCTGAAATTTCAACAACTACAAAATATGAATACGTAAGGTATAATTACGAGGTCCAAATGATGTTTTGTTGACCCTTTTAGCCGTACTTCATTTTCACAAAGGTTGTCATACAGTTAATTCATACATGTGTTTTGCGGAGTTTACTACTTACAGGATCGGGCTCTCATGTGAATTTTTTTTTACGTTAGGACATTACCATGCAAACAGGTCTAGAATCGAGCCCAGAAACCTCCAGAAAACATAACCCATGCCTTCATCACCAATCAGTCATCTAAAGCTAAAAAACAAGAGTAAAAGAAAATAAATCCAGCAAATTTCTGTAATGGATTGTTTTCATGACAAGCCTGCTAGCTCCGTTATCCGCTTTTACTTCAAACATTATATGCACCATGCTGCTTTTCATGTAATTGTCCAAGCATGCCACACTGAAGTCGGGTAGTGTGATTTGTTTACGTTCCGTTTTACTGGTATTTCTGAGTTTACCAAGCAAACTGTATGTGTATTTTCATATTTCACAGAATACATCCGATAAAGCCAACGTTTTTGAAGCGCTTTATCTACACTTAGGGCAGACAGTGCAAGGGCACTTCGCTGTGTGTTTCCGGGAGACTGTACTACAATCACATATTTTTTTATTTTAATAAAGTTTTAATGTTAAAGCCTTTCGCCGATCGAATCTCAATCATAATAATGTCCCTAATTCAACCTTGTATCTTGTATGTTTAGGATATTTTAGAACAAAAGCGTTTCTCGAATATTGGGATATTCAAGTAATAACTTAGAATTCCTATGACTTCTTTAAAATTTGTATGAGTGCTTATACTCGTATTTTACATGGGATAAATTGAAAGAAATAAAGAAGAAAATACTGGAATAAAAAAAACCCCTAAATGTGAATGCCAGTGGGAATCGATGAGATAAACGGCATACAGGATGAACTACATATGGAATGCCTTAATGGGATCTTTAGAAAATCTAACACAGATGTAAATGATCATTTTGCAATTTCTTTCACAATTTGGATCTATCTGTGAGCGCTACGAGAGTTATTGGGCAATCTAAGAAGCTTTTTAGACATTTTTCATTTCTTTTGCCCAACATTTTAACCCTTAACCCACAAAATAGATTAAATGAAACATTTAAGCTGATAGTAATAATTCAAATGTTGCTATTTCAAAATTATTTTTTGGGGAAAATTTGTCTCCTTATCGCACAATGTAGATAAAAAATCAGACTGCATATTCTGTGCAGTCTGACCTTGATTTACGCTGTCTGCAAAGGGTTCTTGAGTCGCACATAGCAGCCTAAGGGTTAAAAATGGATGAAATATTCAAATAACAACATAACACAGCCTAAACCTTTTTCGTGAACTCTTTACAAACGAAAGCATTTTGGACTCGTCCAAATCAAGAGCTTTTGAAGACGACATATCAAATTTGTCTCCAATGATAAAACGTTTTCGAAAGGGTAGCAAATATTGAGGGAAAAAAAAGATAAAATGCTGCTCACAAGCATTTTCTCCTATTCCCTCAGTGTTTTCAAAAGCCTTTCACCTCAGGGTCGTTAAAGAATAGCAACGTTCGGTAAATGTGCTTCTTGTTTTGTGATACTCAATACATGAGCTGTGAAAAAGGGAACTTAATGCATCTGCAAAAAGTATCGACCATGGTCAGCTTGCGCAATCCGCGCAGGCTGACCATGGTCGGAACTTTTTGCTACTGGCCAAATTTCTACAAGCCAAAGGACCTATCTACCTCATAAAAATCAGTTGGTTGTTCAACAATGTAGATTATGGATCCATTATTATGTGATAATTATAATAATGGATCACGCAGATGCAGTAAACCCCCTTTTGCCAAAGCATGGCTCACATGTATTTGAGCCATGCTCTGGCAAAAGGGGGCTTAATGCATCTCCGTGATGTATGATACCAAGCAAGTCATCACAGTATTATACATCCCTAAAATCTGTTTTGTATAACAAAACTACTGAATCATGACCTACACTGGTCCTTTGACATACAGAAAATTGACCAATTGCGAAAAGTTTCGGCCCAGGTCAGCCTGCGCGGAGTGCGCAGGCTGACCTGGGTCGATACTTTTCGCAGATGCATTAAGCCCCCCTTTCACAGAGCATGGCTCATTTGTTTCGTAAACCTTTGTTCATGCAGGTTTATTCGTATTGATGTTTTCAAAGCCGTCTACTTCTATTTTGTTTCAGGAGATTATCAGTTAGATACATATCTATGGACATTAATTCAAATAGATACACACTATGTTTTTTTTCTCATAGATATGCACTCTATGAAAAGTTTTAAGCTACCTTGTGTTGTTTTTGTATAATTCATAAGTTGTAACGTTGTAAATCATAGTCCGCTTTGTGTATAAATTACCATTTCTTCAAAGTAAGATGAAAATCAGCATCTACAACATGTTATCTCTGCATTACACATTCATTAGAAGTACTTATCAATCTTTAATAAACTGATCTTCTTTTAACGTGCACTACTATAGGATGCTCTGATCCATTAATAAATGAAATGACTTCTTATGCTCTACGGTATAGAGATTCGATGAAAAAAAGAAATGGAAATAAGCGATTATTTAATTACAAGGTAAAGTGAACCATTCGATCTTTTTTTTTTTAAACAAAAGTCTGTATCACTTGAACAATGACTTGAAAAGAAAGTTAAAGAGTAGCACTTCTGTTGGTAGTTACTGGCTATTAGTGTCACTGGTGTACAAGGCTAACATACATCCATTAAAATGTGATTTAGCCATGCTCTGAGAAACGGCGGCTAAATGAATATGCAAAAAGTATCGACCCATGTCAGCCTGCGCAGTCCGCGCAGGCTGACATGGGTCGAAACTTTTTGCTACAATTAAATTTTCCGCATGTCAAAGGACCATTTTACTTCCAGATTCAGACGATTGTTAAAGTAAATGGATCTTATGGAACCATAATTATGTGATGACATGCTTGGTTGAAATACATCACGCAGATACACTGAATCTCCCTTTTGCCAGTGCAAGGCTCCATTGTGTGCAATCTTCGCACAAGTCACTGTATATAATATAGAATTTCGCAGACAAGTCTGTACAGAGCTGTTTAAATATTTGTATAAATCTGGCAAAATAAGATTTTCTGGGTAATTCAAAATCTTCAATATTTTCTCGCAATAATTCACGAATTTTACAAGCTAATTCAAGATCGATTACGATAACAGAGGTTGGAATGCTTGAAAAAGATGATTGCCTGTTGCTAGTTTGCCTGTGTTAAACCAACCAGTTTTTTTTAAGGTACGTGTATGAATAATAAATAAAAGGACTGTGCTCTTCTGATACTACAAAAATTGTTCGAATTTCGAGGAACGGTTTGTTAAATAAGCCCTTCCTCTCTTCCTTCCCCCCCCCCTTTCCCCATCTCCCTGATAAATAACATAACGGAGACATCAATAATTGATAAGCGGTTCTTAGGATAAGCAGTTTATGGGGTTATTTGCCCCGGTTTCATACCTCCATGAAAACAAAAAAAATGTCTAAGTATATAGAGCTTTCAATGCGACGCTTCATAATCCTATGTTCAAATGATCGCATACCTTTCACATATTTATAAATGGAATGTGTTAATACTAAAGACGTTATTTGAGAATATTTCAGTGGCAGACACAGTTCTCTATTCTTTTTCAAAAAAATAAGTTTAGTCTTAGACCGCTTGACTATTTTCTAAAAAAAAAAATGACTTTCAAACGTTTCCTCTCTTTACTTTTGTGTTATTTATTGTCATGAACAGTAAAAGTGAACGAGATATGTTTGAACATGGAAAATAAGATGAAATAAAAAAACTTCTCACGACCAAAGCTGTTCTATATAACTGTCTTTAAAAAGAACAAAAATGGATTTAAGACTGTAAAAAAGAATCTTATACATACATATCGATGACAACCATCTTCTGTAACCTTCAGAGAACTTACCTGAAAAGGGAGAGAAGAAAATAATTCAATCATTTCCACAAAATGGTCAAATGTACGAGTATATCCTAATATTTTTGTAGATTATTATTATTTTTATTATTGTTATTATTGTTATGAAGGAAAATATCAGTAGTTTCGGTGAAACAACAGATCAATGTCAAACTGCACAAGGCAAGAAGTCTGAACTTTGACTGTTATCTTGTGATATATTTTGAAAACAGAGACCTTTAAATATGAAAAAAAAAGAACACACACGAAATGATTCGGGATTTTGCCAAAAGAATATCGGTATAATCGGTATGTCCATTTTGATTTTGCTATTTTATGGAATAATTCATCATAAAACAGTTATTGTTGAATAAAGCTAACAAACTAAATCTAATCTATACATGAATTGATCATGATTTAGCAGCCAAATGATTCTTGCAAATAAAGGTAACACAGATGCAAGCCCAAAAGAACTTTTTCGTGCGTTTTTTCGGCAATATAATAATTCCGTTATTTAAAAAAAAGATTATAGTTGTTACAAATAAGAAAAGTTATTACGATAGTACTTAAACCAAAACAAACCAGAAGGACAACAACAACAACACCAGCAAAAAAATATGACAATCTAAACTGTAAAACAAGATACAAACAGCAACTGAACAAGAATGAAAAACAAATAGTTCGAAACACTCAGATTTGGTAATAATCGATAACTTAATACGTGTTTGCATCGTGCTGCAGATTGTGGATTTTTCCATTATGTAAATTGTTATTAATCTAAATCAATGCAGATTATCTAGGTACATGTCATTTCACTTATTTAGCAGGTAAAGGGTTAACTTTTCCTCCCTCAAAAAAAAAAAAAGTAGTCTGTTTCTGTTGAACATATTTCGAAAGAATGTAGTATGTCTTTTCTATTGTAATTTTCAATCTAGATCTATCGACCTTTGTAAAAGATGTCTGTTACATCATGTATGTACTGTTATGACTAGAATCACTGTAAGTGTTTAAAGCTTTAATAAAGAGTACGAGTATGAGTATATCTGTATTCTAAGTCATCCTCTGAAAAAACCGTCTCCAGAGGAAGCTAGTGCAGGGAAATCAGTTCTGTCATTAACAAGTAGAGAATCCAAATGTCAATAAAGATAAAGTCTCAATTAGACAATTATACCACAATTCAGCCAATTACCCAATTAACATTTGACCAGAGTCCTTCATTTTCTTCCCGTATTGCAGTGTCTTTTATAACCAGTTCCATACAGCTATGTGTATTTGCACGTACTACTCCTGCAGCTTTGAATAACTTGTAAAATAAACTATTTTTTCTTGTCTCAAGATGAATTCTTAATTCTAATCATAGCTATTCATTTATATTTGAGATATGCTCTATATAAGGGGGGCTTAATGCATCTGCAAAAAGTATCGACCCATGTCAGCCTGTGCGGACTGTGCAGGCTGTCATGCGTCGATACCTATTGCTACTGGTCAATTTTCTGCATGTCAATGGACTATTATTATACTGCAAAGAAATTTCTCGTGATCTGATTGGATAATATGCCCCGAACATATATATCATGTACATTGGCAAAACCAACGTAAAAGCAGTTTCCCGTTCGGGAGCCCCGTAAACATGACTACACTTTCAACACAACATCCAAAATGGCGGCGTTGATCAAGATTAACATCAAGGTTATGCACCAAACTGCACGTTTTACCAAGGTTTCAGTGACGTCAGTTCCCAGTGACGTCAGTTTTCATTGAATTGGGGCACTCAGAAGGGAAATTCTACTTCGTCAGCGTATTCAATTTTTGAAACCAAAAAACATGTAAATTTCGCTTAATACACGTTGGAATGGTAAAACTTTGCAGTATAATAAATTCGTTGTACGGTCAGGTGGCAGGGGACTTGGAAACTTGTTCACGGCTGTGGTGAATCATGTCGTCACCTCGCCTTCGGCTCGGGGCGACATGATTTACCACAGCCGTGAACAAGTTTCCAAGTCCCCTGCCACCTGACCGTACAACTAATACTGTACCTCATGATTCAGTGAGTTGTCAGACTATATTGATTTCATGGATCCATATTATGTGATGTCTTGCTTGGTACTCCGTAATGCATTCAATCCCATTTTGCCAGAGCACGACTCATATATTTCCCATACCTTCATACGATTTTAATGTGTCGGTTCTACATTGTAGTACATGTATCTGTCGAAAAAAAGTCTTTCCGGCATTAAATAAAGCAATTTATTTCATGCTTTTTCAGTAGTTTATCGAGAAATAACGGTGAAATATTTTTCAATATTTCATGGTTACGGCCAGTGAAAAATACCGATTTTATTTTCCAACTCTTCTGTTTAATGCAGAAATAGAAGTTCCCGCGCTCTGGTTACCTAGGTAAACAGCACGTGCCATTCAACACAGATGGAAACATGACGTAATTTACCCTACATTTCTCGCGCTTTATGTAATATTGCAATGCGTTGTTATGCGGAAGTGGTACGCTACGGGAAATTACCGAAAACAACTGTACTTGATTTTGAAATAAGTCCCCCCAAAAAAGGGGTTAAGAGCATGAAATGAAATAAATAGAATTTTTTTTTTTCGGTGAAAGGTCGAAATCTATTTCATCGAGAGAACATCATCAGCAATATTTTCACTCGTGGCTGCGCCACTCGTCAAACTATAACCGGTGATGTTTACTCGATAAAATAAATTTCGATCTTTCACCGAAAAAAAAACAACAAATATCCCCTATGTACGATATCAAGATAATTTCGTGGCAGCATCGATTATTTGCAAGTTTTTCACACACACACGAAACAATAGACTTGTCCATATTGAAAGCATACGAGCCCAAATGATTGCGTCAAAGTATTTTCCGACGGGGTCGGAGAAACAGAGGATAATTTGTATGCAGGAATTTTAAAGTATTTTCAAGTATTTTCAATTCGCCGGAGTCAACATTGTCCAAACATCAGACCTCTATGTCTTTTTTCTTTGACAAAACCTAATGCTAATAATAATTATCTTGTTCAAGCTGAATAAACTCGTCCCGATTAGAAAATGTTACTATTTTTCACTTACCTCATGAAATCTTTTATGAATCTTAAATTCGTTTTTTCTGATTGTAATTAGGTCAAATATATTAACTACTGTATGATCCACTGGAGCACTGAGTTAAACAAAACAAGTGTTGAGCACTTTATTAAACGAAGGGGTCATTCGTGTATAAATGACAGATTTGCGATATTTTTTAAACGCAGTGGACTGGCACAGATGCAATTCTAGAGCAAACTGAAACCAAACCATTACTTTCCAGCAAGATGCTGGTGCATGGCATATCTTAGGCGCCGACCGTAGCTGTAGCATTTGAACGATATAATGGTCAACACAAGCTTTTGGATATCTGGGAAGTTTCGTCGAAATGAAAACGACTATTCCATATTATAAAAAAATGTATGGAATTGGACAAAACTGATCCACTTAACACTGGGTTCCTTAATGGTAGTTAAAGATATATCTTATTTCTTATTTTGCCGTTCGCGACCAGTTATGTATTTTGTGGAGAATGCGAAGCAAGAACAGACGTACGTGCAGCCTAATGCTGCTTTCCACTCTCCCCTGCTTTACTTTCAATTCGATGCTAATAAATTAACGGAATCTTCGTGTGTAATTATCAAAATTCAAATTCGACAGCATAAGGGTTTCAACGGAGAGCAAAAGAAGGCCGTTAAGGAGTGAACTTATCAGTACGAGTTTCCCGTGTCCCATTAAAAAGCGCAAATGTTCCACAATTTAACAATAGAGACTAATAAAAGCGTTGTTTGGGATAACAATACATTTGTCTTTCTTTTTGGCGCGAGATATTGATTACCTCTAAATCAATTCGGGGTTTGATTGGGCATGAACGCATTGCCACCACAAGATGATTGACTCCGAAGCAAGAGAAAATGAGATTTCGCGTTCATCTCCGAACACATAACGAACTGGGGATAATGCATATTCGGTTGTCCCATCAGTCAAGTGAAAATATATATATTTCCAGGCGCCCAAGATGAAGAGTTAGCCTGGATATTCCTTGGTTTATATGATACAAGGCATGGTCTAATTACGCACATGCTGTGTCTGCGTTTAGGATTGAAACAGCTCTCGCAGTCATTCTAAGATACATTAGCAACTTTGAGAGAAAAGCATATTTTATCAAATCGACATCTTTTATAAGCACTCGGGGTTTTAACGACCCATGCCTTCTTTGATGGGCAAAAACATTAAAAAAAGCCAAGACAGGTAGAAAGTAGTTTCAGAAAAGATACTAGAACACTGAGCACGTTACAAAAGCTTTAATTAATAGGTTAATTACGTTAAGTTCCCTATTTTCGTATTTCAAGACAAGACCCGAAATATGGGAATGCGGTGTGAGCTAATTTGCATACTGCAGGGATAATACATGCGAATTTATGACAACAGTAAAACGCCATCCACCAATGACGAAGTGAGGCCATTATAAAAGAGTCTAGGTTATGATTTCCTGTGGGTTTTTGGCCTTCCACGATTACTCCTTTTGATCGAACAGTGGTTGGAGAACTAGCAAAAGTGTCGTCATGCCATGATATGTATTCTAGTTAATGTCTAGCATGCAAAGGATAGATCGGGAATATTTTCGGAAAGTGTAGACAAAGAAAAAGACTTCGAGGAATGAGTAACATGATCTTAGCTCTACGTTGTCCCATATGTATGTGGCCCTTTGTGCAGAACAGCCCTCGAAATTGTATATGTACGCCGTTTTCTAGATATAGATATCATTTAAGGACGTTTTCTATAGTTTTGATTATTCCATAGAAATTTACAGTTTTCACATAATTATATTTTGTAAATATTTATGCTGAAAACAAAAATGAAAAGAAAAAGATTTGTTAAATGCCTTTTTCTATGGAAACAATATACCATAAAATCCTAAAATTGTGAGCTTTCCTTGAAAATGATTGTGACATGATAAGACAGCTTTGGTTTTATAATTCATATAAAATTGCGCCTTAATATGTGTATATTGCTATCTAACATTCAGGAAATTTGACTTTCGTTTACATTTTTGTAGAAAGGGTAATTTTCTTCACAATTGCTGTATTCACAAAAGGGCCGAAAAAATTAAAAGCACTGCAAGTAAAACTAAGTTCTCAATAATACCATTTCATAAATTTTGTCCATGTTTTCTGTATAGAATCCTTGAAGAGTTTTTTTTTTTTTTTTTTTTCAAATTCAAGAAAAAAGAATAGGTTGGCGTGTTCATATTTTCACAAAATTACAGTTTCCATTGCAACCATAACACATTTTTACACAAAAACTTCAAGGTGATTTCTGGGTAAGAAATACCGCTGAACCCTTTCAGTGCCATAGGCGAAAACAGGGGCTTTAGCGGATGGCATAGATCAAAAACAGACTGCACAGGATATAATCTTGGATATATACCAACTGCTTGTTTAGTCAAGTCTGTGGGCTAATAATTCGACGTAGGCTAATAATTCGACGTAGGCTAATAATTCGACGACCAATTTCCAATGGCTCGTTCGACGATGTAGAAAAGTCATTGCGACAATACATTTTGTATATTTTACATAAGAAGTGGGCGGGGAATTGACAGTGACCTTCGTTTCTTTTGCCTAGCTAGTTGTATACAGTCGTATTCCTTGTAGTATCATTTCTTGGAAATGCAGACTAAACCCTTGAAATATGTTTTAACTTAAATTTCCTCGCAAAATAACCTTTATGGCGAAATATGTAAACTTACACTGTTTAGGGATTTAGCGCCGTACGGTGAAACTATCTGAGTACTACCATTTCCTTCGTTCAGAGTCAAAATATCGTCTTTTACTATTACGCCTTCTATAATTATGCTCCAGATTTGATATGAAAAGAAGTAGGAACATTCCAAAGGACGAATAAGCCCGGGCGACCAAAACCAGGGACGAAAAAGCCCGTTCCGGTGCGCAGTAGGTTGTGCAAAGAAAACTACCGAAAGGGTCCTTAACTAGAGGTCTATTTCACTAGAGGGGTTAATCATCTTGCGGTATCCTCAATTCAAAATTTCCTACGACCCATCTTTTCATCTGCTTGTGCCATATTTATCCCCCAGATAACTACTGGCAAAACTATTTCCAACTGCTAGAAAAATATCATGTTTGTTTGTTTTCGAAAATGGGGCTGCAAAAGACCTTATTCTTTTTCCTTACTTTCCATATCAAGTCAAGTTTTAACACTTCACCTGGTATATAAATTAAATGAAACTTTCAAGCCGATCATAAAAACGTAAATGTTGCTATTACAAAGTTATTTTGGAGAAAAAATATCTCCTCATCGAACGGCGTATATCCAACATCAGACTGCACTTTCTGTGCAGTCTGATCTTGGATCTACACTGTCCGCAAAATGTCAGTGAGTCGCGCCTAGCAGCCTAAGGGTTAGAACATGTTTTTTTTTTTTGTTTTTTTTTCTTTCTTTTTTCAAGAATAAGGCAAAGTTTGTCAGAAAGTATAGGTTCATATAGATCGTTATGAAGAGTAAAAGTTACTCTTTTGTTTCTACTATTGCGTTCGCATAAAACTTAATTTGTGCCAGCAAAATGGAAACTATAGAAGGATCGCTGTTGATATTTTTGTGAGATAGGAGTCATTAATTTGAAAATGACGCTATCATGGAAATCTGTAGTATTTACGAACGAGAACAAGTTATACGTTAAGTGGAGTATCAAATATAATTCAATGGATTGTGGAAGCGTATTTACGAGTTTGTCAGTCCTATAGCAGCCATATGGACAAGGCTATTTATCTAAAAACTAAAACTCACTTTATCTCTGAAGATAATACTGATAAAAAAATACTGATATAAAACAAAGAAAAAAAGTCAAGCAGTAACCTATCGGAAGACTACAATTATATGTCTTTTTTCCGAGTACAGTTCGGGTCAAGATCACAGTTGCAGTCTAATCTAAGATCTACATTGACTGACATAAGATATTTTGGCAAAGCCCGGCCTTGAAATTCCAACAGTTATGCTGTATCAAAAACCTGACATTTTCAAAATATATATTCCACTAGTATGTCAATGCAAGTGATAAGGGTTCCAATAAACGTTTCTTCTGTTATGTCGCCTTATTTAAACATATTGGCAGACATTCCAAATACAATTACACATGAAGAATCATTGACACTTTTGAACACGTTGAAAATTACGAAGTAGGCATATATTAAACAGAGTTGAACAGCAACTGGCTAGTCATAGGAACCAGAGACTGGACGAATCTCTCTCTCTCTCTCTCTCTCTCATGTGATCATGTGAGCGGTGAAAAGGTGGTTAGATTGAAGGAAAAACATCTTGTAGTTAAATCAGCAGACAACAAACAGTTACATGTCTACACAGAAACACGTGTTTGCCTTGGATACAACCAAGGCACAAAACGGAAGAAACCAATAGATTCTTACGTAAATTAGTAATAATTATGTTTAATAACTTTTGGAATAGAGCACCTATAGGTGGTTTCTTCAGACTTTTGGATAACTTAGAGCAGATGTAAAACGATTCTTTGTTGTTAATTTAACAATCTCTCTTAATTTCAGTAAGCAACGGAACAACATATTGCACTTACTTCTTAGACAATCGGTAAAACCATTTTTGTAGATTTACCAATAACAACTTTAATGTCATTGAAGTTGCTTGAAATGATACCAACTAGATGAAAGCCAAGTTGCTTTCCCTTTAGTCAGATTCAGAGCTGCCCAAAACTATCTCACGAGCATGCTCAAAATATTTTACATAATCATTTTGACTGGTAATTTGCCAGGTCTGCCACGAACTTTTCAATTTTCTTACTAACAATTGAAAAAAATGAAGAACAACAAAAGAAAAACACCTTTTTGGGCTGTCATTAGATCTTATCCATCTTCAAATACCTGACACTGACTATTGTGCTGCCGACAATAATGCCTGTATACCATGTTTTTGCAAACACTGGAAAATAAGGCCAAACTACGCGGACCGTTTCCGGTATAGTGTGAGATGGCCTTCAAAAAAGCCTCGTTGTGTTACATATTACCCAAATACATGTATATCTAATAAACCTAAAATAATTTATGTCATATTGTTGGATAATTCGATTTCATACAGAACATCGTCTTCCCAAAAGGGGCTGGGGTTTCAAATTATTTCTGGCCATTTCAAAATATGAGGCGTCTTTTTTATTGTTAATATGTATATCTCTTTTGCTAGGACGCACAGTGAAAAGGTGACAAATAAAATGATTAATTGGCGATAAACAGTAATTGTCCAGAGAGACCTGAACAAAAGTTTTTCTTTTTTATTGTTTTCTGATTTCAAGACTATGTTCATAAAATACAAAGGTTTGCGAAAGTCAAAAAAGTATGAAATGATAAACGTAAGAAAGTCCCTCAGCCTTATTAAGATTTTATAAAACAATTTACCAGTGCAAATTACGTCTCATTTGTTCCGTTTTAATAGTTGCCGTAATTATAATGCTAGACAAATAAGGTCAATGATTCCGAGAATTAGCACACAGACAGCAGGTAAGGTTAACTAAATGCAAACTTTAAGAAATAATCAAGCAAGGGCAACGTGGGTGGAAAAAGAAAAGGTATAACGTACATGGGAATGATAACACAACAATTGTCTGGTTTAATGCGGCGTGTTATTGATTGCCACTATATCAGTTCGAGCTATGATTAGAGCTGAACGCATCACTACCGTAGAATGATTGAGTATGGACCCAGAGAAAATGAGATTTTCCCGGTTTGGTTAAAACATAATGAGGAGGCATAAACACTGTAGTGTTACAGGAGAGACGACAAGATGTACATGCATGTAAAACGAGGTATCCAGGATTCTGTCCGTATTCACTAACCCTTCTTAAAAACCTTCTTACTCTTATTCTCCAGAACTTTATACTTTTGAAAGAAACATAACTTCTGATTGGCGAAACCGTTGGTTAAGCTTATCAGAAGTTTCGTTACTTTCAGATTTAGAAAATCTTGGAGAGCAGGACTAGGAACGTTCATAAGAATAACTGGTGAAAACGAGCCAAGGTTGTTCCCCCGAGAAGACTTGTTGCTGCAATTTTCCGAAACATCCTCAAACATTCTTTTCTTCTGACACATACTTTTATTTCTACAGTTTTTATAGACGTTAGTGTTGATTTCAACTCTTAATGCATGTCTGATTTAAACGATCACGACGTTAATTCGTGAAGTATTTACAATAACTTTGGTGTTGATGTATACCTCTTTTATACATTTTGTACTCATAAACTATTACTTACTAGGCAAGAATGATCATTAGACAGATTGTTTAGGTGAATAGTATTACTGTGTGCTTGTACGGAAATGATTATGAAGTAGAGCGGATAGATACTTCCTTGCTTTTGACAGTGCAGCATCGGACTAAATGATGGTACCTAATGCACCTAGTCCTCAAAGAGATTTTATATTACTTTAACCTCTGGATCGTTACATGCAAAGAAGACTATATAATCATGTGCATGGTGGTTTTTCCACTCGCTATCGAAGAACTTAAGAATTTTACGCCTTCCATCCTTTTTTAAAGATAATTTTGTTTCGACTGTTGTCACCCCAAGGGTCTTTGAGACTAGGTTAAATTTATACAACGATTGCGGCAGGCGTTGAAGTCTGAAAAAAAAAATGTATATTCGACATCATCTTTTTTTCCTTCACCGACCGACTAAATACATACAGTAAGTTCATTCAATCAAGTGATTCACGGTAACATCTCAAACACTCTTGTATACCTCATGGGAAACAGATTACGGCATCAAATCAGCGGGGTCCTCTACAAAACCGCGTCATGTATCACTGCTCAAAAGAATAATACATGTACTAAGTTTTCTCTATTATCACTTCTGTCGGATGTAATCATAAGCGTTTGTGTTAGTCAAGATTGTTATATGTAGCCATTATTCTAAAGTTTGGCAGTTTGAATATCGAGCCCGAGCCAAAGTCTTTCCACAATTTGATGAACGTTTCTGCAACAAGATTTTTTAAATGTCTAAATGTCTACACCGCGTTAGATAATACTTCAGAACAGAGAAAAGATGGATATACAATACTTGTGTTCTTTCCTTGGAGCGTGCATGTACCAACTGCATATATCATATTTGGAATTCTAATCCCCTTTTTAATTGTACTTATGTATACGGACGTTATGTCATGAAACATTTTCTTTGGAAACCCATTAGACCTCGATAATATATATTTTATAATATGAAAACTGACAAAGTTAGTTGGCAATACAAAAAGTAAAATAGAAATAATTGAAAAACTCATTCTAAACACCGATATTTGCTTAAATGATGAAAATGTAAAATTATACTTGTGGTCTTCAAGTCTGAAAAGAGGAATAGAATGTTTTTTTGTTTTTGTTGTTGTTGTTGTTGTTGTTTTTTTTTTTCCAGAAAACAGTGTATGCCAAATAATGTAAGTAGTTTTAAATGCACATGAAAGCCGTCAAGACTATCTTTTCAAGTTTCAAGTGTTGCTGCTGTATTATCACTTAGATCAAAGAATTTAAATACTACAAAAACATTGTCTCTGTGTTTGAATGATTAAAACTGCTATTAAGTTGGACCCAATGAAGGTGAATAAGGACTCACAAAAATAGATCAGGTTTCTTACAAGTACGCAGACAATCTTACAGCCAAATAAACTGTTCTATAAAACCATGTGTGTCGAGATTATGTGCGATTTCTGCTATGCTTTGAACTTTCGGAACCCCGTGACTTTTACCGGCTTGTAGTCATGGTAACTATTCACAATCCAACAAATAAAAATATAATTATCCTACAATACTGTCGGTGAAAAGGAACGATAACGGAATATGTTATACATATATTCGATCTTTTAAAGACAATCTAGGCATTTTGTATCGGAACAAACCAATTGCAAACCAGGAAAGGCCGTTCAAGCAATTTTCTTTCGAAACAGTATCTGTATATGTAAGATAACTGGTCTCTGGATAAATTTAATGATATAATTTAGACGCTTGAAAGGCAGTGCACTTTCAGTCCCGATGGGGATTATACTGAAATCAATTCATACCACATAAGTCTCTCAGTGGAACTAAAATATAATATTGGTAGTCTTTGTTGTGTTATACTGCATGCATTTAAAGTAGTTTCATGGACCTGCAAAATGACTTGTGCATTTTTGCAAGACAAAAAGAAAACAAATTCAAGACCGCATGTTCCTTGGAATCTCAGCAGCTACCCCAATTTTAGCAAGTGTTAGACTACATTATTTGTTGATTATTTTACGAAAATAACCCGCATCTAAATACTGCGGTTTTAATCTAAGATTGTAAGATGTTGTGCAACCATTTTCTCAAATTTACCCTGAAATTGCTACATGAATAGAATCAAGATTTCCAGCCAGTAAAAGCCGAAATATTGCGATTACAGAGTGTTTGTTGTTGGGAAAAAGTCATTGTATCGGACAGTGTAGACCCAAGATCTAAGACTGCACGTTCTGTACACAGTCCGCAAAAAGCATAGAGTCGTGCTTAGCAGCCTTAGGGGTTGATGCATTACCGCGCCTTAACCTTCTCAAAATTATACCAAACCAATCAAGGGGGAATTGAGAAAAAATATAAGGCTTTTAAAAACAAAAACAAAAAAAAAAAATAAATAAATAAATAAATAAAGAAATAAATAAAATAAAAAAATCATTTTGGCCTCTTAAAATCATATCTAAAACGTTGTTAAAAAATGCTTAGAGCAAGCAATTCCTCCTTTTACTTCTGTATTTTCTGTATCTTTTTAAGGTACTAGATCCGTAAAAAGTTGTATTGGAATGATAAAGGGTAAAAAGAATGCCGAGTTTCTAAACATAAACTACTTATGACCATGTAAACAAGACTGCACAGTGAGCTATGGAATTTACATGATTGTGAATGGAACCATTCAACATTTAAGGACATATGTCATATTTTAATCTCATGTATGAGCATGTTTTTGATTGAATTTGTGTTTTTTTTTTTTTTTCTTTTTATCGTCGCCACCGGTTGGCCATATGGGCAACGCCACGTGAAGGCTGTCAGTATTGTCACGAGGGATAGCGCCGATACACCTGGTTCTTTAAGTTGCTCGGTGTATAGACCTTAGGTTAACACCTCATCCGCAAGACTATTAGTAATCATAGATGGCCAGCCGTGGGAATCGAACCCACACCCTCAAGTGACCCGAAACATCACGTTCACGAGTCCTACTCCCTACTAATTGAGCTATGCGGGCTGTTCATATAAGCATGTTTTCATTTTGTGAATTTTTGTAACTCTGTTATATTCCATTGGATTCCTAACAATGACATAAAAAATATTTTTGTCTGTAATGTGTCGGTTGCCTTATAGAAATGTGGACATCAAAGACGCGGAAGAAAAAAGGGAGATTTATAAATGATCAGGATACCAAATCACGCCAAAATAGACGTGTATAACAAAGGTAGGTAACTGATTCTGTCAATAACTCTGAAAAATGCACCAAATCTCTTAAAAATGCACCGCTTGATATACCTTTTTATTATTATCATTTTTTTTCACAAAAATATTAGAAAGCACTATTTTTGTGCAAAATTTAAAAACAAAATGGGAAAGCACTATTTTTGTGCAAAATTTAAAAACAAAATGTGTACCCTGATTTCCTTTTTTTTCCCAGAAAAATGATCAATACAATACAATACAATACAATACAATACAATTCTTTATTGCCTCCTTATCAGAAGATATTGCATAGTACATTTAACATAAACAGATCTAAGAATAGTGCAGGTGAACAGCAATTTAGTGTATACAGTTTAAACATGACGAACAGATATTTGAAGACTGAAAGAAAACATTACATGAACAGGGAAAGAAAAGCAAGGATTGACAGCAATCGCAAATTTGACAGAGACACAAACCTTATTTTAAGTCTCTCGACAGGATGATAAATCAGTCTGCTTAATGCATTTCAATGCAGTGCACAATGTATTTGAAGCAGATTTGCAGTAATTCTAGTTCAATGCTGCAAATAAGTTTTTGTTGACACGTTAGAACATTTCTAATTGCTACTGTGATCTGTCTAGTGCCGTAATTCTTTCGAATGACATTTTTTACTATTGGCAAAAATCGCATTTCTAGGAATAAATATATATCTTGGCTGTATTTGTTAACTTAAGAACCTTTTTTAAAGTTTAACATTAAGCGTACTTTTTGTAATTTTGACAAGATTTATCTCTTTTGAAGATCTGTATTTTGCACCGCAACGTACGATTTCCTTTCAATTTTCTTACCATGCATACATTTTTTTATCACCTGTGCAAAAATGAAAAAAATCTGTCTGTCGGAAAAAAAAATATGGTTTATGCCCTTAATGAAGTACACTAAAATATTCTATTCGAAAGCTATGTTTAAAGTACAGGAAGCCTCTACAAGTTCAAAATTTAGAGCTGAGGTTCAGACAGAACTGCTTTTATAAGATCAAGCTGCTAAATTAATAAGACAGATACACGGCTCTCTAGCAAAACTGTGATTTAACAGAACATGAGAGAGATTTATTTGATTCTATACGAGCTTGATTGGCAGATAGCAAGTAGGCACTGGAAGGGAAATAAGGATAGTCGAAATTTATATCTTGCAGAAAGGAAAATGAATCCACAGGGAATTGATTTGTCGAAGCAAACTCTTGAAAATATCACTTTCTCCACTTTGATGAATGAGAGCAAGGTCAAAAATTGGGAACAATCTGCAGCAAGATATCTTGATACTGTTTACTGAGGAATAATGATCTATGTAAAAGTCATCACTCAAATCCTGGAACCAAACCATTGTAAATACATGTACCAAACAAGTCAAGGACTGTAAATACTGGTTACATCCTTTGGCCGTAATAGAAACGAAATCGGTATTTCAAACTGATGTATAAAGTCAAATGTTTGCAGTGTTGAGGGCGTTTGGCCATATATATATCCATACTTTTCATTTAGCCCGTAACAGATGAAATTATATCAGCAGCCCAGAAAGAGAGATCTGTAAATTTACTATTTTAGTGACGCAAAGAAATTTAACTCTTTCAGCGCTAAATGAATAAACTCGACCTCTTTCGACGGCTCTAAATACAATCCATAGAAACTTACAAAGATTTTTATTGTATAGGCTTGACTACACAAGCGGATGGTATAGATCGAAGATCAGACTGCACGTTCTGTACAGTCTGATCTTGATCTATGCCGTCCGCAAAAGTCACTGTTTTTGCCTATGGGGCCGAAAGGGTTAAAGCTCAATGTTTGATCACGACAGTTTCACATTCTATTTTTTCTAGGCCATGAAACAATGAATATGTACTTAATGTGTCCGTTATCATTTTGTTACGGACAGAAACATCCAGAGACGACTTCAATCTTTAATTATGTGACCTAGATAGCTTTTAGTCATGAACACTGAAGATACGATTTAATACAAGAAAGATAGAAACTCAGTAAAATAAATCATTTGCTTTCCTATAAGAATTCCTCAGAGGTATTGGCGAATGTATTCCGGCAAATTAACTGTCTTAAACAGCCTATGCCCCCATCAAACTCGTTGACACATACAGAAGTTCTGTTTTACGACTGTAATGGTATCTTTGATATATTTTTCTTTCACGCACTTCCTAATATTTCATCGCAATTTCTTTTAATTAGAAATTTGCCAACTGTAATAAACAACAATCATTTTAAAATCCTAAATGGAAGATTTTGATTGGAGTATGTCCGAACTGTAATGGAGTATCAGTAGCGAAATATCTCTTGAAATCATCTATCACCTGTCAAGTCATCTTGAAAAGCATAATCAATCAATATTAGAAATAATGAATGACTACTATATAAAATTACACTTCCCTTTATTGACATGATTCCCAATAAAGTCAGCTTCGGTATATCTCGGGGGATATCAACATAGGAATAAGCACGTGCGCAAAATTGTATCTTAGGATATAACCAGCGCATCATTATTTTGTGTCAACACCTGAATATGAAGCTCAGGACCAGCAGGTCCTCAAATGCCACGTTTCCTGTAAGGTATTTCATGGTTGCTCTGTATTGTGCCGACGTTTGCAAGTCTTGTTTCCTGTAAAACCTTCATATGAGCCATGCTCTGTCAAAAAAGCGGGTTAATGCATCTCCGTGATGCATTATATCAAGCAAGTCGTCATATAATGGATCCATAAAATCCATGTTGTGTAACAACGTACTGAATCAGGAGCAGGAGGTAAACTGGTGCTTTGATATGCAGTAAATTACCAAAAGCTAAAAGTTTCGACTATGGTCAGACTGCGTGGACTTCGCAAGCTGACCCGAGTCGAAACTTTTTTCAGATGGGTTAAGTCCCCCTTTTACAGAGAACGACTCACATGTATTTTGCCAGATGATATTCTTTTTGGATCGACACCAAACTTAAAAAATGCAGTATGGCTTTAACCACTAGCAAATAAACCGATAAAAACACGTTTGTCGCCAATCAGACGAATATGGGGCAATGTCTTCATTTACGAAGATTTGCTACTTGCCAAAAAATATGCCAAGAAATATCTTATTTGAAAGCCCTGTTTTTTCATAATATAATGCTTAAAGTAGGTTGGAGTCCGTGGTATCCATAAAGAAGCTCGTAAACATAAACGGAAAGACAAAAAAAAACTTGTTTTCGTTTCAATTAGATATCAAACGGGGATAAACAGGAACTGTCACAAGAGGTGACTAAATACCCTCGCCCATGCTTTGGCTGAAAATATAAAGTTAATATAGAACGTCTAAATTAAAGGGCAGACACCTCTATTACACTTCTTGATACAACTGTAATTCCTTGTCAACTTTCTGATAAAGTTTGTATGGACAGAAATCAGAAGATACTGTAGAAAGATTGTTTTCCATAATTGTTGACTCACATGTACATCAAGGACATAGGTTTGCCCGACAAAACAACACAACCAAATAAGCAGAGAACATATTCCATGTGTTCAACAAACAGAAAAAAAAAAACATATTGGGTTGATAAAGATTATATTAATATTTTTGTAAAATGAACTTGGTTTGCTTTTCAAGGTGAATGTCCTCGTCAATTGCGTTGAATATTCAAAAAAACAATACATATCTAAAGGTGAACATTTTCCTTTGACTTTACTATTACAATAACAAACAGATTTGCCCGAGCTTTATTAGAAAGAACACGGCAATAATAGACTCAAGAAAGTTGTGTTTTAATTTTTTTTCAAAAATCAAAGGAATGAACTTAAAACCGATTTTGTCCAAATTACATAACCAAGTGGAAGCTAAAACTTCACAAGATTGATCCGCTAAAGTCACCGTTTATAAATTTCCGTTCAGTATTATGATAAATTGGACCAATGTCAGGACCCGAAAACAATCTGGCGCTTAAAACCTAGAATAGTGTATCAAGGAACGATAATCAATGAAAATGTCATCACTCAATTCCTACTGTTAACCCCTATGCTGCTCAGCTCTATTGTAGCTGTTTTTGTGCCAAGTTCAAGTTAAGATCGGTCTATACAGAGCAAACACATCATCTTGGGCCAATATTGGCCGATTTCGTTTTTTCTTTAGATACTCTGTAAAAAGAATTAAAAAGAATTAAACGGACGGAGAGAGTCATGAAAATGCAACATCTTCTTCTGGATGAACTGGCCAAATTTATTTGCTAACCGGACTATATCCTGGATCTCCTGGTGCCAAATGGACAATTTCTTTTCAGTTATGCTGTAAGTTACCACAACAAATGACGATAGTTTTAGTCATAACTTTAAACGAAGAAGCAGAAGTGTACTTTCTGTAATCTTGATCTGTCCGGTCCACAAAAAGCCCTCTTTTATTTGCCTATGCTGATGAAAAGGGTTGATATTAAACACTCCTTGGTCTATACTCACAAGTAGATTGTAACCGATGGGATCTCCTAGACGTAGGATACTTTGTAATTAGACGTAGGCAAAAATAATGACCAGGAAGCAAACAGCGACAAATTAAGTGGTATTTGCAATCGATATACCAGGCTCTAGTTCTTTTTATTGGCACCGAAGTCCGGCATGAGACATAAAAATTACGTAAACATAATAGTTGTGTCTTCGAAACGATCAAGTAAGGCAGATAGGATTGATTTAGTGCTTTCAAGTATCTAACGCAGAACTGATGTTTGTTCTTTAAATAAATAAGAACCGTCACAATTTCCTTACTATTTTTATCCAGAAGGCATTTTGTAATAACATTAGAATTAAATAATCTTGAATCCACAAAGACAACATTTTGCGACTTGCGTCTTACCACTTTTGGATAAGGTAAAAAACACGTTACGATCAAAAGACCGTTTTGTGTTGCAAATCGACAAATTTATAGATGATATGAAAAAACAATACCTGAAAAGGTTATAATTGAAAATACTGGCAGTAAAGGATCCACTGAAACGTTTGAACTGATGTAGAGTGGCTGACGGTTTAATGTTAAGGATCGCACCTATCGTAAAGTAGTTAAGACATGGCGAGCGAAGACAATCTAACAAATAAACTACAGCCTCATATTTCAATATTTTGAAAAAGACCGTTGGCCCAGTTATTGAAAGAAGGGTGTTTCTTGTATGTGTTATATTTTACTTTTAATTCCCTATGTAATTATTTCATAGTGTGAAACATTCCTCTTTAGGGCATACTGGTTCTTTGGAACTTTAAATTTTAAAACAGTCCCTTTTATATGTAATTGGTTGTTTTGTAGCCTATGTAAAAATGGTTTTCCCTACTTTGTTTAGGTTGATTGTAACCTATAGCTTACATAAACTTTTACCAGTGGTATCTTATCCTGTCGTCGCATGAGTCAGACTACAATATTAGCTTTTTGCCTTTGGTTTGTAATGCATTACCTATTTTTCTCCTTATATGTGAACGTTAAATTACTTTGATATCCTCAAAAAGTCGTGCCGCTATTTATAAACTTATTTTATATGGTATATAACACGCAAAAAATATGTAAGTGTGAGCGAGATGAAATGTAAATCATATATAAGATCACGAAAGTGCAATAATTCTTTCCTACTTGGGAATGCGACTAACGCCAAGTGATGTCATTGAGCTATTGCTTGTAACAAGCGCTTGCATTTTTTACAAGTTTCAAAGGCAGCAAATTGCAAGACAAATTCACTTTATCCCATAGTGGTTTGAAAATCAGCACAAAATAAAGGGCTGTTAAATCATATTTCTTACAATGGCTGTATTTCATTGTATTTCATGCACTTTAGTGGCGTTTAGTTTTGTATCGTACCGTATTGTTGATGGATACACTGAATTGTCTGATTAGTATCCGTTTTGGCCAGACAAATTTACGTGGCAAATAGCATTGGACCATAAAACTTTCGTCCGAAATAAAAGCATTTTGATTTCAGACAGAATAGATCTTTCTGTGTTGAAAGGATGGTGATTTGTAAGTTGGAGTTATCAAACTATACAAATACGATGACGCTTTTAACGTCCTTTATCGTATGAGATTGTTCTATAGAAGACAGCTGCGTTGCCTCATTGTGAAATTAACAAGAATGGTTCAATTTGTGACAGATTTTACATCCATAATGAAGTGTCAACTGAGTGCCTAAGTAATTTAATGCAATATTACAAGAAAGTTCCTCCACGAGAACAAAAGAAAGCAAATGAGAGTACTTTTTTCCTTTTACAATCTGATTCTTTGTTAAATGGCCTGCAACACGGGAAAAGGGACATTCGGACATTTGCGTAAAGCGTCGTCTCGGATCAGCCTGCGCACTCAGCGCAGGCTGATCCGAGACGACACGTTCCGATCGTGTGTGATTTTCTGTTTCACGCAAGTCTACTGTAAGACAAAATTTAATGTTGACGTAAAGTGCCACCTCGGATTAGCTAGCCTGGCATTCAGGCCCTGCATTTAAGTCATTCTAATACACAAGGTACACAACTACAGCAAACTCACAGAAATATGTGTTGTTATTTGCCCTTCTTCTGAAATACAGGCGCGTTAAATCAGACATTCAGAACATTGAGAACACAGAGTATTTGTTTTGCAGTTTTACTTGATGATATTGTTTTAATGAAAATTCTCTATTTAACGGACTGACACCAGTCTACGGATTAGCCTGCGCAGGCTGATCCGAGACGACACTTTACACAAATGTCCGAAAGCCCCTTTTCGCATGTTGCAGACTAAATGATGATATGCATAAGAGCTGCGCTCTGGCAAAAGGGGATATAATGAATTGCTGAAATGCACTGTACAAAGCAATACTGTTTAGTCTGGCATCATTATAATTATGAATCCGTAAAACCTATTTGTCTAACAACCGACTGAACCACGTGGGAGCTGGGCACTAGAACGTGAAAAAAAAAACACACACACAAAATGAGTTGAAACTTTTTGCAGATGGAGTAAACCTCCTTTTCAAACAGCATGATACACATATATATGTGTATATAGTGTTATGTCTTCCTTTCGCCGTTAAGATTTGGACGTTTTTCCATTACGGGTATTTCTAGAGATATGATTTCACATCTAAAATAGCAAAATCAATTATATTTCCTGTGCAATCTCTGACTAAATGCTGTATGTATCTATCTGCGTAATCACAGTTTATAATCTAGATAGTTTCAACGTGTGTTATCTTCATACATTTATTTCGCTGTAAATAAGTGTATATAAACTAAGTTATTTCATTTTTATACCAGACATTGCAGGCATAAACTAAGCTATGACCATTAACGACTGAAACCATATGGATTCATACTAAAACAAACAGGTACATCATGCATCCTTCCAACAGGACTACCGTAACTTCTCACTAATTCAAAACACTTTGGTTTATGAGTATGAATATTGCCGCTTAAATTCAAACGTGACTAGAACAAAAGAACACTGCAACTATCATTGGGTGCCAGCTCTGGACCCTATTCACAATCAAAACTTCCTAGCCAATCAGATGGCTAGTTGAAATTTTAAATCAAAACGACATTCATGTTGTTGCTGAATATGACTCTAAATAGACGCTCTGTGTTCCTGCTAGAGCATTTACATAGAAAAAAATGGGGAATATATATAAATATATGAGTATATAATTCGGATTCCGAAAATAAAGCGATCATCTTATTCAGCCATCTTATTCAGCCATCATCTTATTCATTCGACCAGTTTGAAAGTATATTACATTATATGTATTGATTTCAAACGCATGCGTATACAGATACGCAGGCTTTACACGAATATATCCGAACTACACAGTCGTAAATTGGTTTTGTCTCGCGTCAATCCGAAAGATAAATACCCCTAAAAGTAAGTAGGCTTATAATAATAATACACTCGAAATGCAAACGATCTGTATTGTCTGCAGAAGCAGGTTTAGCTCAGTGCATGCTAAATGTGAATTGAGGTACTCAGGAAAATCGCTGTCAACATAAATCAACAATGAAATTTGAAAAGAGGAACAAGAATAGATAACGGCTAAATCCTACAAAATCGAGATTATTAAATGAAAAGCACTCTTAGCGATTAAAGTATCTGTACCTTGGTTTGATCTAAAGGACTGAGTAATTGTGGATATCAAGTGGTTTCGAATAAAACAATCGCAAACGACATCAAATGTTTATTTTCTTAATGTTAAAGGCTCCCAACGGAGTTCATTGTATCATTAACGGTAGAGCTTTAATACTGTATCCATACGAAACAATAACTTACACATACAGTTTGCTCAGCTGGTTGGATTGGATGGCAAAAGTCGATTTTCAGTGTCTTTTTTAACGTTATGTAACATTAAAAAATAGTGCATTTATACCTGCATTTTAAGTATTTCTACACAAATATCTTTCACATCAATGTTTCCACATTGCCGGTTGATCTCCGGAAGATATCCAATGATTATTTACCACTTTGCAATAAATGTAGTTGCATCGATTTTCATCTTTTTATGAAGAGAACTTTTGACGAGCCAGGAAACAAACCCACAATTCCTGGATTACTGACCCTTATAAGCTAACAAAACATATAACCCATGTTCTGTGAAAAAGAGCTTCAATTGCATCTCCGTACTTCATTATACCATGCAAGACATCACATTATTATGGATCCATGATTTCCATTTGTCTAACAGTCGATTGATGGTCCTTTGAAATGCAGACAATTTAAAACAAATAGCAGAAAGTTTCGACCTGAATAAGCCTGTGCAGGCTGACCTGGACGAGACTTTTTGCGATTGCATTAAACCATTTTTCAAAGGGCATGGCTCATATGGCTTGCAACACGCGAAAAGGGTCATTCGGACATTTGCATAAAGTGTCGTCTCGGAACAGCCTGCGCAGTCCGCACAGGCTAATCCGAGACGAGACTTTCCGTTCTTATGTAATTTTCTGTTTTTTGCAAGTCTACTGTAGGACAAAATCGAATGTAGTCGTAAAGTGCCGTCTCGGATTACGCAAATGTCCGAATGCCCCTTTTCGCATGTTGCAAGCCATATACAAGTATCCCATGAAGCTGTAACAATAGAAATTTGTTTACGTTTCTTCGTAGTCTATTTTGGATAAATTAGCGTATTCTCTTAAAACCCTTGATTTCGTGGCCAATGTGGTCTACTCAAATATTTCTAACAATCTATATAATTATATTTGCATGGCTCGTATTGGAGATTTGTATCACTCTCGCCATTATACATTTTAGAATACGCATTTCTGTATGTCGTTGTCCCTAGGTGATACTTGCAATTAAATATATTGAATGCAGAAGCAAGATTCTAATCTAAATGTCTTTTATAGCCCAGCAAACCCTTTTGGCGCCAAAGGCCATTTTTTTTTTTTTAATTTTGCGAAAATCAAATTCAGACTGCACATAATGTGCACAGAATGTATACTCTGATCATGAATTCAAACTGCTTTACCTATTACGGACATCTTAACCCTTTACCAAACGACAAAATTTTAGACTGGTCCAAATTGAAAGCACTTGCAGACAACAAAATAAACGTAACTCAAAAACTGAAATTTGTTTCCAGCAGGGTAGAAAACATTGTGAGAAAAGGAGAAAATGCTGGTTACCAGCATTTTCTCCTTTTCCCCCAATGTTTTCAAAAGGCTTCTATCTCAGGGTCGTAAAACCCAGGGATTGTTTGGGAAAGGGTTAAAATGCTATGAATTGGATTTTTTTTCCCGTTTATCATCGATTAGGAGCATCAATTTGACATATTCTATAAACGATCTGCAGAAAGATTCTATCTTTTCAAAATGAAACTCATTTACAAGTAAAGTACACATTTGTTCAGACTGAAAAGTAATATCATACAATAAACAAGTTTGTGGCCTTACTGTCATCACTTATTGTTTTCTACTCCATCGATAGGTGTGCCAGTTTACGTTGTAAATTTTACAAGAAGTGGCTAGAAATTGCACAATGGCACTTTCTAAACCTGTGAAGCGCTTTCGATGTACTGCGTTTAATCCTTAACCTGGTAAAGAAGTGAAATGAGACTTTCAAGCCGATAGTAAAAACCAAATATTACTATTTCAAATGTTTTTTTTTTTTTTTGGGGGGGGGGGGGGATTGACAGATGTGTTATTTTAATTGAAGGTGCACTGAATTAACTGATGTTAGATCTTGAGAGAGAGAGAGAGAGAGAGAGAGAATTCAAATATAATAAAAATTATATAATAAGGTTTTTGACATGTGGCTCATCAAAATGTTTTTGTAAACACATAATTTATTTAGAAAAGCTCAAACTTCTGAAAGTTAATAGTTGGTTTGGCCATGTTTTTGCAAGATATTGCAAAGTTTATATCCAAAAGTAGACTGCATACTCTTGATATGCATAAGCAGGTAAAAATCAAGTGCAAAACTGTAACCCTTTACCACACATTCCCGGGTTTAATGATCCTGAGAAAGAGGCAATTTAAACACAATATGGGGAAAGGAGAAAATGATGGTAACTAACGTTGTGTACTTATCCAACGATGTGTTCTACCTTATCACAGGCAAATCCAATCATTTAGGTAACATTTGATAGGTCGTCTGAAAATTCTTTCAGTTTGGACAAGGCCAAAATTTGTCGTTTGGTAGAGTGTTAAGGTTTAACGCGCGAGTAACTGTTGTTAATATTATTTTATGTCACTGACGCAAGAAAGTAAAGCCGCTGTATTGAAGGCATCTGGTGATTTTATGACATATTGTGTTAATAAGTAGATTATTTGTAAATGCTTTCCAAACTTTTCACAGCGGCAGATCATTAGCTGAACAAAGTATAAAAGAAACGTAGAACGCCGTTACTTGCTCTTTGTAATGTCTACCTATAGACCTACAGCTGCTTTGCTGTCAGGTGTAATCGACTACAATGTTTGGGAGAACAATGTTTACGATGTAACCGTAAGAAAAGAAGTGTTCGGCATTAAGTGCGTGTCTTGCACAGAGTTTGTCAATTTGGTAAAATTTCATTTAGGTTTTCTGTGCATCTGTAACAAATCCACTCGACTGTTGTGATATGAAACGTAAAATTTGCAACATTGTCCATGAAAGCACGACGATGACAGTCGAGTTCACTATAAAGATTGTAATCGATACATTTAGAAAACATCATAGGAAATATCAGTAGTAACAACATTTCAAAACTATTTTCTGCAATGGCACAGCAAACGTAAATATTAAGCAAAGAAATCAATGCGATGGAATGTATACATTGCACTAAAAACTCCTCGCTATCTGGTAGGGTGGTAAATATTTCCAGTGTTTGTTACCTTCTTATCTGACTTTATAGACCATTAAAACACTTGACTAAACGTAATAATATGCTAAAATATGTGTTTGCACTTAGTTTAGCGGTGGAGGGATAACACTAATATTTAGTTCTGCATTGAGAATTTATTTAATTTCTAAAGCAAGGTATGTGAGCCGTCCCAACAGGAACAGAAATAAAAACATTTCAGTAGGACTCATTAGTAGGAGTACAATATGTCCGTATTGAAAGTCTGTGATAAAGGTTGTTACACTTACTGTAGCTTATTTAGGGCACGTTATAGTGACACAATAGCAAGGATTGATATGATTAAAAAAGAAACTCTTACAAAAGTGATACATATTTCGCATTACATGTACTACTAATTTTTGGGTACTAATAGTTTCAAGGAATAAATTCAGAGCAGTATCAATATTAAATAAATGTAAATTTGACCTTCCAGTGACCGAAATATTTTAGCGACTAATATGACCCCATTTAATTTATATATTATTTATACTTTTACATCAAGAAGTTGGTTTTTGGATCGTCCTAGCTCATTCACATACATTTTTTTCAAATTGTTATCCTTTTGAATAGATCTATTTTATTTAAAAAATTGAGTAAATAAACAAAATCATACAACACGTTTTCCCCTTGCTGTCGTAAATATATCAACAGATATGTAATGTATTAAGCTTCATCTATAGAATTTTATGTATTTTCTATCATCAGCCAAAGAAAGGAAGCGGTGATGTAGAAATAAACATACAGTCTCTGAGAAACTGAATTGCTCGTTTAGTTGTCAAAGGTAAATACGTCGGGATGTTGGATGTTACTAGCATGCAAATAAGACAAACATTTCAAACCTTAATGTATACACAAGAAAGTGTTGACAGTCCTAAAATACCATCAAACTCGTACAAGGCAACCACCCGTTTGTATTTTCTTGTTGGATTTAACTGGTAGAGCTAAGTACATATTGTCTTTTCTATGATTCGTACCTCTGATCTCAGTTTTGTTACATAGAACAACAAGTACTTTCAAACAGTTCCGTTTAAAAAATTAATTCTTAGATTTTTCAACACCTCTAATCCTCTTGCAATTCGCTAGCAGAGCATTTCAAGTTTTGCCAATGTGACCATTTCAGACATTTGTTTTTTGGTAGAACTCTTATATTCATAACATCAATAAGGATTTAAATAAGCCTTCAGTGAAAGAGGTATGCTACACAATTTTCAAAGCTATCTCACGATAACCGTAGAATTAAAAAGGGAGAAAAATGTAGAAAGAAAGAAAGACAGACGCTATGAACTACGCTCCAAATGCCGTTTTATTACAAAAGTGGTTCTTACAAAGCTCGTTATATATTTGGTCAGTATAGTTGTAAAAACAGACTGTGTGCCTGTTTATTGATTGCAAAATCGCTAAAGCCAACTTAAATTCTCCCTGCCTGAGGTGATTTTAGCTGCTTAACACAGAATGTTTGGATCTAGATTGGATTGCAAAAAGCATGCAGTCTGATCTAGCATCAGCACAAGTTCGCATTTCCAAATCATATTTGTAGCCAAACAACGCTTTAAAATTGATGTAATTGCAGGTTTTTTTTACTGACGGGATATAATCTACTTCACTAGTTCGGCGTTTAACCCTTAGAATGCTAGACGCAGTTTTGCGGACATAAATGTTGGTCAATATCAGACTGCACAGAAGGGGCAGTCTTACCGTACACCTACAATGTACACCTATAATATCCGCAAAATATGAGGTTTGGCCGATAAAAATTACTTCGAAATCGCAATAATGCTTTTTCATATTGGATGAAAATGTCCATTATATTTGTTAAACAGCTTAAGGGTTTAAGTGTTAATTGCATTGTTTCTGGATTCCGAGAACAGTTATTTCGATAGGCAGTGTTTATTTTTGTTAATGTAAAATAGTCTCAAGGGGTCTATTTGTATCGTTAATGAAAGTTCTGATTTGAATTGCAATGGTTTCTACCCTTCTCTTTGATTTCCATTATCAAAATGTTTTGCTCGATAGGTCAGTTGCTACAAAACCAAGACCAAAATGGGAAGTTTTTGTATAACTAGTGTAACAAGATCACACTGCACAAAACGTACAGATTTACCTTTGCTCTACACTGCCTGTATAACGTGGCAATGTATTTCTAAAACATTCTCGAAATTTTAAGAATCCTTCAGTTTTGGTTCTAACCATCAGTTTCATCCAAATTAATAGTTTGTAGGGGAACTTTGATTGCCTGTGAAAATATGTACTTCGTTAGCTTGCACGAACACAATGGCTAGACAACCCGTTTCGAAAAATGTATTATGAGCATCTTGTATGCGCCTAAAACTTCAGATAATGCAATGCATTTTCATCCAACAACAACAGCAAAAATGAAAACAGCAAACCAAACAGACATTCGTTGATTAATTTATGTATCAAAAGCCTTATAGTGATGTTAATATGATATGGCTCATAAAAATGCGATTTTCTTTTTATTCCAACATAAACGATTAACACAAAACGTTCATAAAAATTATCAATATGGTTAATCTGGACGACACGTTCAGTAAATTGTCTCATATTTATTCAACCTGTTTGCATAAACAAAGATCAATGAAACATTATGAAATTAATCGAACATTCCGTCTTTATGACTGCCCTGTTCTTCGAAATGGTTTCTAGACAGACTAACTGTCCATTCTCAAGAGATATTTAAATATTACACAAATGTAAGTGATAATTCTCTATGTATTACTTTACATTATACAGTTTATCCAAGGGGGGCGTAAATCATCAAGTGAAGTCTTCTGAATATCAATCTTATAGAACAAGCATTTCAAGATCAATTTACTTTAGGCAAAATACGAGGTCGGAAGCTCCCTTAACAATATTTTGTTTAATTGCTACTATTTCTAGATGGAATTCGGTGCTTTATGTATTCTGTTCAATCGAGCGTTACACTAATGGAGTTGGTGTCGGGGCAAAGTCTCGGGATTTGATACAATATTAGTTTTGAGACCATATTATGCCCAAGTTCTAATTGCTGCATCACCTAGACTTATTTATGTGTGTAATACATTTCACTCAAATTATAGATTTGTTTGCTTGGTATTTAATAATGACGTAGTCTGAAGTTAATTTCAAAAACTGAAATCTTTAACAATCAAATAAACGTTATTCCTGAAGCAATGTTATCGTTGGAAATATCTCACACAAGTATGGATTAAACAACACATGCAGTGGGTTTTTTTTTTTCCACACTGACTAAATGTTATGCTGGATTAGAGTCGTTTTACTGTATGTAGTCTTGAAACAATAATTGTTAGACCACTGCTTTGATTTACACGTATTTCTTATTTGAAGTTCAAGTTCTCGCTTACATGTGCAAGGGGATCGTATACGATCTCTGATTTTGTATAGTCTGTATCTTGACCGTATAATGACACCGTTGACGTTGATGATGACGAAATGGAAGACAATATTAGTTGTCATACAATAAAGATACATGATATTTTTTACCAAACAATGTAAAAGAAGGCATGTACGCCAATGTATAGCAATCAAAACCGATCAAAAAGAAGCATATCGAACACCTTCGGAAACTGTTAAATTTCAGCAACAGCAGATGAGGGCATGAAAGTTGTAGTTTATGCTTACTACATACAACTACTTCGAAGTATTTACATATGCATATTCTTTGTACGTGTATATGAATGCATCTGGCATTGGTAGGCCGTACGATGTTAAACTGATAATACACATGGAAATTAATCAAGCAACACCCGTAATTTCTCAGACCAAACCACTTCATTGAGCTGACACACGACATGTGTCAAAGTTTGGCTTGTCAAATGTTTGTAAATGTAAACTGACAGTACTGAGGAGGATCCAGGTGCAGATGACAGTTCAAAAAATGTGATTTATTGGAATACTGCACAGTTGTAGAAAAATGGCTACGTTTTCATGAAAAATTTTATGAATTTAAGTTTTCTAGCACAAACGTCAGCGTGGGTACCACACACACATATTGTTGATGGAATTGAATAACAATGTCCCGCAATTCGAGATAGAGGGTCTCGTCAGTATCTCATGTAACCTCCACGCACACGAACAACTGCTTCCAGACACCTCCCCATTCCTTGGATCAGTCGCCAGATTTGATTCTGAGGTATCCTCTGCCATTCCTCATGTAATGCAACGGTCAATTCTTCGAGATTCTGGACGGGGGGGGGGGGGTTTCCTCTCTGTCGAACATGACGGCCTAAAAGATCCTACAAATGTTCGATAGGGTCGAGACCCGGGCTCCTGGCTGGCCATGGTAAGGTGTCAATAGCATCCTGACGCAAGGACTCGATGACAGCACGTGCTCTATGGGGCCTGGCATTATCGTCCATGAAGATAGGTCTTGTGCCCAGTGATGGTTGTCAAAATGTGGAACCACATCTCTCTCAAAGATCTCCTGTTGATACGGAGGTCCGTTCAGATTACCACGAATAAAGATGAGGTCCAACTTGCAACCTGCGGAAATGCACCTCCATAGCATAGCTGCCCCTTCTTCCACAAAGGGAACAGCCTCCTGGATATTGTGCGGAGTCATAGCTATGTTCCATTGCCTCCAGACGCGTGTGCGGCCGTCAACCATATGCAAGACCCGGCTCTCGTCGGAAAAGTGAACCCTCCCGCCATGATGCAAAGTTCCACCTAACTCGTTGCTGACACCAGTTAAGTCTTGCGGCTTGATGAGCTTGAGACAGTTGGATACGCTTGATTGGTCTTCTGGCTCTGTATCCCGCAGTTTTTAATCGATTCCTGATGGTTCTATTGGAAATGGCCCTACCTGGTAACCAGTGCTGTCTTAACAATGTGCTGGAATCCCATGGACGGCGCCGCATAAGCCTGATGAGCGCTCTGTCCTCTCTGGGCGTTTTCTTACGATGTCTGCCAGGCTTTGGACGGTCTTTGACATCATTGGTAGCTATGTGTTTGGTCAAGAGTCTGGAAATTATTGAAGGATTGCGACCAATTTGACGTCCAATTTGGCGGAGGGACACTCCGGCATGTCCCATGCCAATAATTTGCCAACGAATATCCTCGGTCAATTTACGACGTGCCATGACAATTTGGCCGTTGGATATTCAACACTACTGAAAGGACAGAATGGGAAATGGGAACGCAACAAACTTGGTTTTATACACATGGAGGGTATGATGCTTCACGTGCATTGCGTGCCGTTGCATTGGCATTACATCTCCCGTGCAATTATCATGCTGAACACCAGGATGGAACACTTCAATAAATTCTTTAAAAAATCGTCTGTTTTTCGTAATCACAGAATTATACAAACTGTGAATTTGGTTTTGCTTAATTAATTACCAAGTGTATACAACACAAAATGTGGCCGGCCAAGAATTTTGGTATTTTTTTCATAATTTAACATCTGAACACACGACTAAAAATCGCCGCTAAGGTCATGCATATACAGTATGTTTAATCCTGTTGTTAGCAAATGTGATTTCAGTTGCAAAAACGCAATGTATATCATTTGCGTAAAACGGAGTGTGCAGTCGGATCTCTACTTTACACGCAGGACTGAAAAAAAACAGCCATGACATAGAAATATATACTGAACCAAAAAAGAAACTTCCCCTGTGTTTAAGTGCAAATGCAATGTTATTACAAAAAATCAAAATGTCAGATGACCTACATATATTCGGGCGAACGATTATGTGTCCGATAAAACAAATTTTAACTCGATTGAAAGCATTTTACAGAAGAAACCCGCTGAAAGCGATTTTCACGTGCATGCCCGGACCAGTATAATTCGTGTATATTTTTTGAAACCTTTCAGTCTAATTTTATAGACTTTCATGTCAATAAGAAAAAGACGTTGAAAAAAATTAAATTCTTTTTAGTTGTCTTTATATTTGATATGCCTAGAATTCCGCAAAATTTACGCGAACGTGCCATTGGCATGCTTAATGCTGGTATGACGATGAATGCTGTTGCTATGAATATTGGATGTTCTACTCGTGCTATTCGACACCTTAGGCAACGTTTTCAAGCAACACGGCTTACGGAAGATCGACCACGTAGTGGACGTCCTCGCGTCAGGACGCGCGGCCATGACCGCTATATTCGGAACACCCACCATCGCAATCGCTTCCAAACTGCCACAGTCACTGCTGCTAACACCCCTGATACACATAACAACCGTATATCTGCCCAAACTGTGCGCAATCGCTTGCGCGAGGGTGGGCTACGTGCACGTCGTCCATACGTTGGTTGTGTTTTGACGCGACGTCACCGCGTAAATCGTGTTAATTGGGCACGTACACACCAACGCTGGCTTAGACAACAATGGAATAGCGTTCTTTTCTCTGACGAGTCGAGGTTTTCCATTCATCGAGGTGATGGCAGGGTTCGAGTATACCGTAGGAGAAATGAACGTTATGCAGACTGTTGCGTACTTGAACGAGATCGTTTTGGGGGTGGGACTTCTGTTTTGGTCTGGGTGGGCATTGCACATGGCTTTCGCACTAATCTCGTCGTTATCGAAGGGAATTTGAATGCCCAACGCTACCGAGATGAAATTCTTGCAAGGCACGTTATCCCACTGTTTCAAAATAATGCCAATATCACTCTTTTTCAGCATGATAATGCCACAAGCCATACAGCTAGGGACAATGTGAATTTCCTCAGGGCGAATAACATTGCATTTATTAATGACTGGCCTGCCAAAAGCCCTGATCTGAATCCCATTGAACACCTTTGGGATAATTTGGACCAGCGTGTTAGACGTCGCCCTATTCCACCGTCAAACGTCATTCAGCTAAGACAAGCCTTAATTCAGGAATGGAACAACATTCCACAAGCCGAAATCAATACACTTATCCGTTCTATGCGCCAACGATGCCAGGCAGTCCTTCATGCTGAAGGTGGTCATACCCGGTATTAATTTGTGATTTTGGTGAGCGACCCCTTCGGCATTTTAACTACCATTTCACTACTTTTGGATAAACCCTCAGCAATAATTTTTTTCACACAAAGTAGCAATAAAATACTCTTTCAATGCATATAAATCTAGTTTAATCCTGATTTCCATATTTGTGTATATCTGCACTTAAACACAGGGGAAGTTTCTTTTTTGGTTCAGTATAGTTTCTCTCTTAAACAAAAAATAGAAATCCCTCGAGTGGTAAGATGAAGACAGGACAACAAAGAAGACGGTCCCTGTTGTTAAAGAGCCGTACGAATATGTGAACCATGTCCAACGTCATTTAATTAATTAAATTTGTCTGCTTGCTTCTGTACAAAGGATAATCTGGAAACTATGGTCTATCGCAGCATTTACATAATGTCTAATACGTTAAGAACTACCGTGCAAGGCTTTGTGTGGGGACAGATATAGATCTATATGGAACCTCCTATGTCCGTGAATAAACCCTCAAAACCTTCTATGTCCGTGAATAAACCCTCAGACTGCTAAGTGCGACCCAAGGACCTTTTGCAGACAGTATAGATCCAAGATCAGGCTGCACAGAACGTGCAGTCTGATCTTGGATCTACCCTGTCCGATGAGGAGATATGTTATACCGAATAATAACTTTGAAACAGTAACATTTTGGTTTATACTGTCCTTTTGAAAGTTTCATTTAACATATTTAGCGGGTTATAGGTTACAGTTTCGAGTCTTCGTAAAAACTTGATAGTGTTGTTCAACTTCGTTCTCTTATTACTTAAGTGACGCCATTTTCATATTAGGAACATTGTGAGCCCTACTGACTCGTTCAACTTAAGTGTTACAGAGGCCATTATGTATATTGCTTTTTTAACTTTGACCCTGATCAAAAGCACATTTTTCAGCTGTGGTAGTGACAAGATTCAAAGTTTCCTTAGTATCTACCTTTATCTTTTACTTCATTTTCGTCTTATTTATGAAACCATAAAAAGACCATCAAGAGAAGATTCGTGGCATTGGGATACGTACGGGGTAACATATAATTGAAAACAAAACACACTCTATAAATGCACCGCAGACTCTTATAATGCACATTAAGCACTTAGCAAGGACTTCCCCTCTAAATTATAATTTGACACGATTGGTTTTCCATCTATACTTAAAATATTTTCCCTCCTTTTTTTTTTTCAATTTTTTAGCCAAAGCCATCTCGTAAACCGAGTCGCTTGATTGTTTCTTATTTGCACTGCATTACACAAAAACCTCTTTTATTACTTACGTCATAACTTTGTTTAATAAAATGACAAACCGAAAATGAACAGAATATTATAGAATTATTTTTATGTTTATCTTGCAGTTCACGTGTTGTAAAGTAACACCTTAACCACAAGAAACACCTTATGAAATGTACCTGGAACGCTACAATACCTTGTGATAATACTTTTTATAGATGTACGGTCTCGTTTGCCAAATTTTCAAAATGAGCACAATGTTCTATATTAGTTTTGTATGAAACTGAACATGTACGTACAAGGTTTGTGGATAGAGGAGAAAATGCTGGTAACAAGCGTTTTCTAATTTTGCCGTTTTTTCTTCTCCCCTTTCATAGACGAACCCCATCACTTCAGCCATGGGTCATTTTTTCATCTGCAAATACTTTCACTTAAGAAAAACGTCTAAAATGTTGCATCTGGTAAAGCATTGACAGATTACGACGTTTGTCGTTTTTATTGGTGTTTTCCATAAAGGCCAATTGTTGAAATATTGTAAAAAGAGTGCTATTATGTGTGTGTGATTTTCTACGGAATTAGTTTCAATCTTCTACAGGATAATTCATAATTCAATTAATTCTGATATGAATAACTTTAGAAAAATGCAGCAGTGATTCGTATTTATGAGGAATTAGCATCCTTAACTTTTTTGCCAAACTTTTTTTTTCTTCTTTTTTAAATATAGGGGTTTAGTTAACCATCTCGGCGCCATGGCTAAAGAAGCAGCATTTTCGGACAGCGTAGATGAAGATCAGCCTGTGACTGTGCAAGACTTGGAGTCTAATCTAGAATCTACATGTCTGCTTGTTTAGACAAGCTTAAAATTATTTTCAATTGCTGTGGATTGTCTTTTCTGTCGTTAAAAGATCTCGATTTTTTGTATTTGATACTGAATGTGTTAACCCCTCGGCTGTTAAACGCGACTCGTGGACCTTTAGCGGACAGTGTAGATCAAGATCAGACTGCACATAACATGCAGTCTGATCTTTGATCTACACAGTCCGATACGGTATTTTCTTTCCGGTAATATCTCCTTTGAAAAAAGCAATAATTTGGGTTTTTACCACTGAGTGGGCATTTTCGTTTTTTTTTAGCAGTTTAAGGTTTAATAACAATTTGTAAACAATGTTGAATCCATCATCGTGAACTGAGTTAAGTGTTTGATCCTGAGATACATCGCCTTGTTTGAATGGTGGATGGACAGGTCATTGACTTCTTTGCGTCGCAGATATTCGTCTGTATTAGGTGTAAAAGGAGGTCAGTCTGTCCAAAGACTGTAATCGTAATTTACCAGTCATAATTATGCATTCCGCCATTTAATCATTAGGCTGCATAGCTCGACGAAGTGTGTTTTTGTGGACAATTTTGATCCATGTGAGGATGCAAAGAACGCGCAGTCTGCTCCTGTACATGTTTTTTTTATACACAGTTAAACGCGTTTATCTAAAGTTCTTACAAAAGGTTTTCTCTTTCCTCTGTGAGATTTGTGGAATGGTGACTTTAAAGATAATTATATTTTTACTACCGCTGTGTAATCTCCAATTTGTTGCTCGTAGTCAGTGACAATTTTCATAAAAATCTGTATGTATACCAGTAAATCAAACATACGGGACATAATTCTGACCCCAGGACTCAGAGAATAAACGTTCGGCACTGATATTGCCTGTCAAAACTGATACAGTTAATCATGGAGCTCCGCTTGATTAATCCTTCCTATGGACATTGTTAATAATATAACATATGAATAAATATTCCTTGGGGTCTTTGATTGAGATCCGCCGGATTAGCTCCGTAGGCCTTCATGATAAATATCTCTATGGTGGTATATAAATGGCAACTAACCTAGTTTAAAGCAACTACACATTATAAAAACCCATGTACATATTTGGTTTAATTGTATGATGCTAAGTACCACCTTGTTTGTTTCCAGAGCAAACTTAGATGAAAGCCAGACTGCATAGAACATAAAAAATATGTTGTATCAATACTGCCCAACATTTAGTAAGACATCTAGGTCGACATGACCTTTCAAAAGGGTTTGTATCTCGGTAACCGCTAAACATTGTTCCTGCGATGCGTGTAAGGCAAAACAGCGAGTGGGTTGAAATGAATGGTGTTAAAAGTCCTGGGTCCATATTCACTAACGATTTCAATAATGTTCTTAGTCTTATGCTAAAGAATTTTCTAAATTTGAAAGTAACACAACTTCTGATTAGCTAAACCATTTGGTTTAGCCAATCGGAAGTTGTGTAACTTTCAAATCTAGAAAATTGTTGAGACTTAGACACGGAATATTCTTAAGAATGGTTGGTGAATACTGAACATGTTTAGAGAGAATCCGGGAAAGTAGGGATAATGTGCATTTCGCCACCACGATTTAACCCAGTCACATTTATAAATAATTGTGTGAAGACTGACAAATACTGGTATAATGTGCTGTGTCTCAACTTAATTCTTTTGCTATTACATAAAAAAATCTACATTTTTCCCCACGTCCGAGAGTAGGTTTTCGCTGCAATTGAACGGTATTCGAAAGTGAGGCGATATTTCAAAAGGAGGCATTAAACCAAGCAAGTCATCCAACAATTATTGAACAAAAATTCCATTCTCTTATGTAATAACCGACTGAATAATGAGGTAGACTTGTCCTTTGCGGATTGAACAGGCTGATCTTGGTCAATACTTTTTGCAGTTGAATGAAATCCTCTGTTCACGGAGCATGGCTTATAGATATTGTTTAAACAGTTCATTATCCGCAAGTGGAGAGTGTATATAAAAGGTCAGAATACGCTGCCTGGTCTTAATCTACGCCTTCCGAAGAAGCTATGTAAGTTGTCAATGGCAGTTAAATCGAATACTGTTAGACATCTGTAAACACTTGTAAGGTTAACTCTTTATTTCATGCTTTTCGGTAGTTTATCGAGAAATAACAGTGGAATATTGTTTGATATTTCATGGTTTCGACCAGTGAAATATACCGATTTTATTTTCTAACTCTGCAATTGAAGGCGGAAACAGCAGTTACCGCGCACTAGTTACCTAGGTAAACAGCGCGTGCCATTCAGCCAGATGGAAATATGACGTAATTGTTTGTCCTACATTTCTCGCGCTATACGTAATACTGTAATGCGTTGCTATGTGGAGGGGGTACGTCACGGGGAATAACAGAAAACAACTCTACTGAGGTTTGATGAAAATCCCAGCAAAAAAGGGGACAGAAGCATGAAATAAATAGATCTTTTTTTCATTGAAAGGTCCAAATTTATTTCATCGAGAGAACATCATCAGTAATATTTTCACTCGTGGCTGCGCCACTCATGAAAATATTACCGATGATGTTCACTCGATAACATAAATTTCGATCTTTCACCAAAATAAACAAATATCCTCAATTTATTAACGTTCGCCAGGAGACTTTGAAGCTTGTGGGATACCCTATATGTGTCAAGTTTTTTCTAGATAAAACATCTACAGTTATATGTTCCACAGACAACGTAGATACACTCCTGGAAACCCCATTGTTATCTTTTCCAAGTGACTTGTCCTACACGACTGTTTGAACTGAAGCCAGCTAAAATATTTTTCAGTGATCAACAAGTGTGTTACCCTGTTGTAGAACATTCCTCTGTACTATGTATGAACTAGTTTACGAGAAAAACGGGCGGCACGAACAATAAGTGAACCGTGCTCTGTGAAAAAGCGACCCTAATGCATCTGCAAAAAGTTTCGACCCATGTCAGCCTGCGCAGTGCACGCAGGCTGACATGGGACGAAACCTTTTGCTATTGGTCAATTTACTGCATGGCAAAGGACCATTCTACCACCAGATCCAGTCGATTGTTAAACTAAATGGGCCTTATGGATTCATAATCATGAGTTGACTTGCTTGGTATCATGCACCACGGATATGCACAAAGCCACCTTGTGCCAGAGCATGGCTCTTGAAGTATTTACAGTTTTCTACCATGCCGACCTATTTCTAACTTGTATCAACCTGCACTACTTAAGAATGCCGACATGAACCAAAGCGTTTCATTCTTTTATTGATCTGCTATTTCAGTGCACGTCATGCTATAGCATAACCCGTCTAAATCAACAGAAATATACTGTTCTGGGAATGTTGTAAGAATTACATCAACCTACCAGGAATTTGTTCGTCATAGAACAACAAGAATTCGTTTTTTTTTTTTGCATCATCCTCGGCCCAGTAGAATAAAGATGAAGAAGTTGAAGAAATTGGATCGAGAAAAGGAAAAAACGCTGGCTACCAGCATGCTCACATTTTCTTACATTTCTTTTTAAATGTCTTCCTCAAGAAATCTTATAATTCGTGATTGTGTAGTAAAGAGTTAACAGACTTTGAAAAATGAAAAACGTTTTTACTTTGCTGCTTTTCATAAAAATGATTCAGAATACAGTGGATCTATAGACTAATAAGTAAAAAGAAAATCATTTAACCGCTCTTTCAAATAACAATCCTCAACGAGATAATCTGAGTAAACATGGACTGGGTGTTTTTATTTTCTTAAACCGTAACCTACTCAATAAGTGAAATGAAAATTTCAAGCCGATAGTAAAATCTAAAATTTTTACTATTTCAAAGGTGTTTTGGGGAAAAGAAATCTTTTAATCGGACAGTGTAGATTCAAGATCAGACTGTTCAAACGTTCTGTGCAGTCTGATCTTGATCTACATTGTTCGCAAAAGGTCATTGACCATCGCCAGGAGCCCAAGAGTTAAAGAAAAATGTTCCTGTGTGTTTATGGAACATAAACTAAGGGAGTTAACACCCCTATTCACTTGCATAGAAGACAATGCGTAGTTATCTTTATTGTCAGGAAGGTATATAACCCGTACATATTTTAAAAAATAACCACTACAGTTCCCTCCCTTCTCTAGGGAGGCGTGGGGGAATCGGGCGAAAAATTAAGAACGTCCACGAAATTTACGCTCAAAGAACAGAATAGTCCATATGATCAAATCAAGATACTATATTATATATTTCATGTCTTATTGATAACAACAAACAAATACATTGAAAAGATACGAAGAAAACGGTAATTCAGAGTGTTTACTTTCTGTTGGGGAATATTATTTCTGCATTAACTTTGGATAAGCACCCAGTAGTTGTCCCTTGAGATTGACAAACCAGAACCAGGGTTTGTCAACTAGTTGAGAGTTGCTGGGGAACGGCTCTCATCTTCTAATAATCGAAAAAGAAGCTGATAAGATACCGAGACCTTTCAATGCGTATATTAAGTCAGCAATGTACATGTAATTAGAAAAGCAAATCTTTCTGATCGAAATATAACATTAATATGAAGACGGTTATAAGTTTATGTCGGATAAGATTTAGGCGAAATCTGTATTTGAAAGAGTAAAGGCCATAAATTCTAAAGATATAGGTATAAGTCTGTATTTCTCTTGTTTTGTTGCTTTTCGTGGGAGGGAAAAGGACATAATCCATTCGTTTATAACGGCTTCAGCTTTTATTGGTGTGAGGCTGGCGCAATAAACTAAAAACATAACCGTTTTATTGGATTGTTACTATTTCTCTATAACCCTTAGGCTGCTCAGTGCGACACAAGGACTTTTTGCGGACAGTGTAGATCAAAATCAGACTTCACAGAACGTGCAGTCTGATCTTGGATCTACACTGTCCAATAATGAGATATTTATACCCCTAAAATATCTTTGAAATAGCAGACTTGGTTTTCACCATCGGTTTGAAACTTACATAAATTTCACATATTTAGCAGGTTGAGGGTTACATAAACTGATTCCTAAATAACATTTATCCCATGGCATGTGATTTTCCTTTCTCATACTTTTACATCCAGATACATTTTAACCCTTTACCAAACAATCTCAAAGTTTTAAACGACCCTGTGATAAAAAGGTTTTTGAAAACTTTATTTAACCCTAAGGCTGCTGAGCGCGATTCACTGACCTTTTGCGGACAGCGTAAATCAAGATCAGACTGCACAGAACGTGCAGCCTGATCTTGGATCTACACTGTCCGATAAGGAGATATCATTCCTCTAAAATATACTTTTAAGGATACAAAATTTGGGTTTTTATCTATCGGCTTGAAAGTTTCATTTCTTTTATTTAGCAGGATAAGTTTTAAAAAGGAGATAATCCCGTTCAGCAGCTAATTCTCCGTTTCCCACAAGTTGCTCTACCCTTTCAAGGCCAGCGCTCATCAATTGAACAGCATGGAATTTCTATATCTGCAAATGCTCTCAATTAAGAACATTCTAAGCTTTCGTAGTGTGGTAGAAGGTTAAAACATGTCATCCTTATATCATTCCGTTTTTGCCCATTGAAAATCCCTGAAACCGTCATAAACAAGCTAGAATTGTTTTTTATTTAACTTCAAGGGCGCCTTTAAGGAAAAAACTCAGTCGTTGAAATAAAACAGTTACTGAACCCATAGGCTGCTAAGCGCGACTCACTGACTTTTTTGCGGACAGTGTAGATCAAGATCAGACTGCACAGAACGTGCAGTCTGATCTTGGATCTACACTGTCCGATATAGAGATATTTTCCTTCCAAAAATAAGTTCGAAGTGGCATAATTCGGGTCTTTACTATCAGCTTGAAAGTTTCATTTAAGTTATATAGCAGGATAAGGGTTAAAAGCATATACATGTGAGCCGTTCTCTGGCAAAAGGGGGCTTAATGCATCTCCGTGAGGCATGATACCAAGCAAGTCATTACACAACTAGGGACCCATAAAATCCAATTAGTGTAATAAACGACTGAATCTACTGGAAGAGTGGTCCTTGGACATACAGGAAATTGACCAATAGCGAAAAGTTTCGGCCCAGGTCAGCCTGCGCGAACTGCGCAGGCTGACCTGGGTCGATAATTTTCGCAGATGCATTTAGCCCCCTTTTTCACAGAGCTTGGCTCATTTATTTACTTATCACATTTATTTATTTATTTGTTTGCAGATGCATTAAACAGTCTTTTTACAAGCATGATCTATTTGAGTCATGCTCTGTGAAAAGGGGGCTTAATGCATCTGCGAAAAGATTCGACCACGGTCAGCCTGCGCGGCTTGCGCAGGCTGACCTCGGTCAATACTTTTCATAATTGGTCAATTTTCTGTATGTCCAAGGACTAGTCTACCTCATGATTAAGTCGGTTCTTAAAAAAAGTGGATACTTTGGGTCCTTAATTATGTAATGACTTGCCTGGTACCATGGATCACGGGGATGCATGAAGCCCCCTTTTGCCAGAGCATGGCCCATTTATCTTTTACGACGAATTCTTATCTATTTAGAGGATTCGTATTTAAACTGTCCAGAAACACGTTTCGCTTTATTACATACAAATATAGGATAGTAGTAATGGAGATTTCGTGTATCCAGATTTTCTGGAAATCCTTTTATTGGTCATTTGTGTGATGTTCGGAGAAAAATCGGTAATTATGATATGCAATTCCTTGCGCTAACGGCGGTGTACGATCGATTTGGTCTTAAGATAACGGTTTCTATACATGCAAGGATACCCTTAGATTTTTTATCTGATTTGAGCTCATGCCGCTTAACGCCTTTTTCAACAGTAGTTCTGTCATATCGCTTCAAATGCATACGTATCCATACTGCGCATTATGTAAATTTTTTACATGCCAGAGAACTGTTTTACCTCATGATTCAGCCGATTTTCAAACAAAATGGACCCATGTTATGCTGCCATCTCCTTAGTTTACAGCGTTTCGAAGTTGAATGGAATGCTGCTCCATAAAGGCCCATTTGCGGCCAAAAGTAAACAATGCAAGTGCAAAAAATGCATTTGAATTTAAATCATAGCATTTAAATGTATGGAATTACGTATTTTGAAGATAACAATCTGCAGGTCGGTGAAAGTGTTGGTCGCTGTAAAAAAATGAACTATGAAACTAGTTGAACGTTGTCAAGTCACCCTATTAACGGGTTTAAAATTCATTTTTTCTGCCACAGACCAACACTTAGTCCGAGTGTACAATAACCGATTGTCATTTTCAACATAATTTCCATACTTTTTATAAGCCTATGGTTTAAATCTAAATGCATTTAATACCCGCACTGTAAACATTTGGCTGCTACTGGGCCTTTGATAAAAGAGCAGGAGGGGGGTGGGTTGGCGAATTTTGAGCAACGATTCAAGTCGAATATTAATTTGTCGTCAAAACCCACTTTACTGGGTACGAATTATCATATTTTCAACTTATCTACTGACAATAGATCTACTTACTCTGCAATGTTCAATATTATCATGACGTGATGAGTTACACATTTTGACGTCATGAACGAGCCGTTGTCCCACGCAATGAAATACCAATTAAATGCGCATTAGAAAGTATATAGGAACTGCAATATTGGATTTACAAGGAAAATATGCAGTTACTAACGTTACCATTTATGTGCGTATTTGTTGTCTGTGATATTGAATTATAAAGAGCCAAGCTCGTTTTGTGGTAACACCGTTCTAGATTTTTTAAGAATAGAGTTCCGACTTCAATCTGGGTTTTAGTCTGAATCTAGATGAGGATGACTAAAAAAGACTGTCTTTCGGTTGATCGTACAACGTTACACGTATCACAATCTTTCGCATATTTACTTGATTGGTCAAAAATAGAACAAATGATCTACCGATCGGATGATAACTTAAAAATCATCGTCAGTTAAATGTGTACAGATTAATTAATTTCCAACTTACTTTTAGCCTAAAAAAAACTTCAATTTTTGTATTTAGATCCATAATTTCCATGCTAGGAAATAACATCTGGCTTCATAAATCTTACTATTGTTACGTCATGCACGAGCCGTTTTCCCGCAGAAAAAAAAATGTGTCAAAAAATGACAAAACCTGAAACAAAAATAGAAAATCAGAGAGTTGCGAGAAACTAAAGACTCAGACAGTACAATGTCAAGTAAACTGAAGAAAAATAACGTGCCAAATCCATCTGGAAGAGTAGTCACCAGCAAAGACTATATTTCTGAACTAAGCTTACTTAAGAAAAACAAGCAATCAAACAAAAATCTAGATCTACCAATCAATCAACAAAGCAAAATGACAACAATCCACAGAAAAAAATAATCTGACAGTCCTAAAGCAAGCACCAGTGGTATTCAAATCATCAGAAAGATAAAAAAATATGAGTGATGACAGTGATATTAAAGTGAAATATCTTGATACTGAAAAATGCTGTTGTTTGTAAACGTTTTGAACCAGAAGGATGAAACACCTGTCTTATTTCAACTTTGTAAAATGGGCAAAATGTGATTATTGCGAGCACTGGGTACATCTGACCCTCTGTACAGCCGAAAAAACAATTAGGAGACAGAGTAAATTTTATTGACCCCATTGTTTAGCCAGTTAAACTATCGAATGAATATACGGATGGGGTATGTCAGCTCTACCCTTTTTACTTATTTTTAAATAGTTGGGTTTTTATATTTATTTGAAAAAAAGTCGAAAAGAAAGTGTCCCCATTTTATTACGTAGAATATGTAATTTGAACTGCGTTGTAGTTTTATGGCGATACGGCCACCATGACCTTTTTTTCATCAGACCAATTCAGAGGGGTCGAATTTACAAGACAAGCACGTGAGTGATCCAGAGCAGTGACCCGATTTGTTTAGGTACCGATGTTTTTTATCTATCTGTTCGATAAGTCAGCTAATATCATTTATGCCAAATCAATGTTAAAGGGGTTGAAAACACAGGTCAACAGGCTTATTCCTCCAGTCTGTCTTGTTTTTCTCACCCCGCTATCACATTCTTCGCTTCTCTCTCACATCTACTTTCACCCGGTCTCTCTCTTCAGTCTCCCTCACCCCTCTCTTGCCACTCTCCTGCTTTCACCCGTTCTCTCTCTCTTCCAACACTTTCCCTTGCTTTCACACAGTCTCTCTCTTCCACTGTTCTCCCAACTTTCTCACCCACCCCACTCTTCTTCTTTCAACCGATCGCTCTCTTGGCCTTCTCTCCCTCCCGCTCTCTTCTCTCATTCCCGTCTGTCAGAAGTCTAATGAAAAAGGTCTGTCAGCAAAGAATAGTCATTATGTAAGTCCGCGTAGCAGTTGTCAGACACAGTAACCGTCTAGTTCTTGTCGAAGCTTAACCTCGAGATGGCCGCTACTTAGGATGTAATAAAACCCAAAGTCAGCCGTTCCGAGATGTCTGTCTTCGCCCCTACAGCAGTCAAGTTAGTCTAGTTCTTGTCAGTAAGGCAAAGCATAACCTCGAGTTGGCCGTTACTAAGGATTTAGTGTAATCCAAAGTCAGCCATTCCGAGATGTCTGACTTTGCCCCTAAAACAGTCAAGTTACGTGTTGGTCCTCAGTAGGTGTCAAGGTTCTGGCCACTTAACGTAGCCACGGTCGTGGTTGCATTTGGGGACTAAAGGACTAAACTTGACAGGCCTATGTAAAAGTATGAGATGGTGATCCCGTGAGAGATCTCGCATCTGATTTGTATGTAAGTTAGATTGTTAGGTTTACTATGTGTTTTTATATGATTTTTATTTTTCAAGGAAACGGTTTCCAGAAGAATATAACAAGATAAATATTTTACTTTGATTTTTTCTTGTTATCATTTCAATTTGTCTAATTTAAATCTTAGTCGACAGTGTTCTTTGATCATCATCTGATTGTTATTTATAAAACGAAGTAATAAACCAACCCAGAATGTATACTGCTCCTTTACTATGCATTACGTGGCTTAAGTAATTTTCATACCTTTTTTACAGTTAATCTAGTTCTCGATCTCAACTCATTTGAAGCATAAACTCATCAACTCTACCAAATGACAAAAAATTGAGACAAATTAAGTGAAGTTCAAATGATGAGAGTTGTCTTTTAGAGGGATGAAAACATTGTAGGAAAAGGAGAAAATGCTGACCAGCAATTTGTTCTGTTCCAACAATGTTTTCATAAACCTTCTTTCTCTGGGAAGTTTTAGTTAGGGGACTGTTTCGTAAACGGTTACAGACAGGTAGGTATCAATGGTAAATTTTCTTTTTTCTTTCAATATTTTAGCTAGATTTTGATCTGTATAACGAAAAGTAGAATAGTTCTAAGTAGTATTTGATTTCAGTATGTAGTAACCTACGTCATGTGTCAGTCGGTTAAGTACTGCGGTGTTTTGAACGTTTCAAAGTGCCATTTATGGAGAAAGCAGAATTTTGAGTTTGTTATTCCTTTTCTAATAGATCTGTATAGAATCTTAATCTATATTTATTCATATGTTATGAAAGGTTGTTAATAGACCTGTAAATTTTTTTTCAGTCATAAATCAGATATCTAGATCTACCCGATATTTTAAAAGCAAATATATTTCCAAGGACTGATATTCTAACTAGTCATTGCGGCACCACTGATCATTGTTTCGACATGTAGGAAAGCAGATTTAAAAAAAAAAGCAATAAATGATCTAAATAGGTCAATCTACGCACGCTGACTTTAGAGACTTCAGGGAAAGCATGGACAGGTGCACTGGCTGCCATGACGGCTGCTCTGGTTCGCAGGGTCACATGTATACATCCAGATCTACGAGAGAATAATATATTCTAGGATTCATGTCGCTCGTATTGAGGCTTTGTCTTTCATATTAAGGAATAAAGAGATTTTGTATTGTATGTATTATATTGTATTGTATACTATTGTATGAAACCGCCTCGCGGTTTCTTACAGTATAATTAGTTTTTTTTTTTTCATACCTCCATGAAAAAAAAAAACTCTCTTGATTCCTTAAGTAATAACCGAATAATTCAAACTTAGTTGTGGATGCTGTAGTAGATTTCGAAATGCGACAGAAAAGAAAAGAAAAATTGATTAACTGTGTTCGTAGACCCGGATCATAAGTGCAGACCGAACGTGTGATGAACTCATTCCTGGTAGCCAAAGCTTATACGGGTTAAAATATAAAGGGTACGAATCTGAACCATTGAGAGTGTGGGCAAAAGTAGCAGTTGAAGTTGTTTTCTTCTTATTCAATTGTTTGTTTGTTGTCGGTCTTTTTCTTTGGGTACCCTTCTGTGCTTTGCATAGAAAACAAAACAAAGATGAGGTCAATGCATCCCAAACTTCAATAAATCTAAATAGTTTAAGTATATTCCCCGTAGGGATCCAGTTCTTGGCATAAATGTCAGATGGAGAGGGCTTGCACAATTTTTGGGAGAAAATCGAATTTGTATTCCGGATCTGAGTGACAGTCTATCAATTATGGGTATCCTAAAGACGCGAGATTGCCGGAAAATTTGACAATTCCAAACAATGTAACGGCATTTTTAACGGTAAATCACCTCTCCAAGTTGATTTAATGTCTTTCAAATCAAAATCTTTTCTCGGATTTGTTTTGTTTTAGCACAAAGTACACAAACACAGAGATATTCATGAAATGCTAACAGACATTTTCTATGATGCAGTTTTTTGTTTTGTTTGTTTATCTGCAATTCTCTCTTCTACGAAAATTCACATGGACCCTGGAGATCCAATGTAAGCGGGGGTTCCCAGCTCGATATTTGACTCTTTCTGTACCATAGACGATACCAGAAGCTTTTGTGGACAGTGTAGATCAAGATCAGACTGCACAGAACGTGCAGTCTGATCTCTGATCTACTCTTTCCACTACTTTACTCTGAATTATGCAGGAATCTTCTCTTGATCTTGTAGCGGAACTGTATTTATAGACATTGCGAAAATGAAATTTATTCATTCAGTAGTGAAGAGTTCATGGAGTTGGTCATAATTCCTTCAAGAGATATTCTGTTGAGGTGTTTTGTGAGTAAACAAGTCATGAAGATACTTATAAAGTAGTTAGATTTAAAAAAAATGTAAATAAGCCATGCGCTTGCAAGATGGTGTTTAGTGCATATTCGTGTGTGTATTATACAAAGCAAGTCATCATATAATTATGGACCGATAAAATCTATTTTTTGTTAATCAACCAATTGAATGACGAGATAAACAGGTCCTTTGAAATGCAGAAAATTGACCAAAAGCAAAGAGTTTCGACCCAGGTCAGCCTGAACGTACTGTGCAGCCTGACATAACTTATTATTTTCAGATGCATTAACACCGCCATAGGCCTATTTACATACCCTGTGGTGAACAGTGCAGAGCAAGTAGAACAAAATCAGGAGTTTGATCTTAGATGTAGACTACCTGATATATTTTCGCTATATTCATGACTTTCGAAAACCGAACTGTATCGGTTGATTTAGTCGACTTACGGTAAATGCATTCATTTATTTTGCGCTTTAACCCTTATCCTGGTAAACAGATTAAACGAAACTTTCAAGCCGATAGTAGAAACCCGATTGATTATATTTCAAATTTATCTTTTTGAGGAAAATATTTCCTGGTCGGACAGTGTAGATACAAGATCAGACTGCACATTCTGTGCAGTCTGATCTTGATCTATGCTGTCCGCAAAAGGTCAGTGAGTCGCGCTAAGCAGCCGAAGGGCTTTGAGGTATAACACGATCTTATCTATTGAACTTCTTTACTGCCGTTTTCTAACAAATCGACAACAAGATAAATGAGATCTCTACATATCAGCTGACATCTGTTATCACTGGACGGTATCAATGGGTGGTCAATACTGACTGCAGACTGCGTCATCTATCAAACAGTCTTGGAATGTTTTCGCCTTCACTCGGCCTTCACTAAACTCAACTAGAGGTGATTAGTCTTTCATCAAAGTACAGAAGGTATTGTAAAAGAAATTTGTAGTTTAGTGCCCAGCGTAAACAAAATGCCCCCCTTTCCCCCCCCCCCCCAAAAAAAAAAACTTTCTGCCTTACATTCTTCACACTCACTTTCTCTTGCATATTAGTCGTTTCGTATTGCACTAGACCATTTGTGAAAACATAATGGCATAAAGTGTTTGGCCCTTTACCAAAAGACAGACTTTCAGACTCGTCCGAATTTTAATCTGCTGCAGACGACAAATCAAATGTGGCACAAATGTCGAATTTGTATCAGAAAGGATGAAACAAAATAACATAGTGAGGCACTGGTTACCAGAATTTTCTCCCTTTTTCCCACAATGTTTTCAACAGCCTTCTTTCAGTATCGTTAAAACTCGGAATTGTTTGGTAAAAGATTAAACCATGATACATGTTGATAATTTGACTTTCAGAAGAATGTGTTCAAAGACGTCTGCTGCATATCTGTGCTTTAAGATAATAGAACGAGATTCCACGAATACATTAAAAATGATGTTACTGATGCCGTAGTAAATTAGTTTAATATATCAGTAATTAGTTTTGACTCGCTGAAAATGTTTACTTTACCAGGTATGTATGTATGTAACATTTTATGGATTTAATCAAAATCCCATATCTTTCTATGTATGCTTTGATCATAGGAACATATTGTTCCGTCTTTAAGTCTACATATGGCTTGCATCACGCGAAAAGGGGCATTCGGACATTTCCGTAAAGTGTCGTCTACGAAAAGCCTGCGCAGTCCGCGCAGGCTTATCCGAGACGGCACTTTATGACTACATTAGATTTTGTTCTTTAGCAGACTTGCGCAAAACAGAAAATTACATAAAAACGGAAAGTGTCGTTTCGGACTAGCCTGCGCGGACTGCGCAGGCTGATCCGAGACGACACTTTACGGAAATGGTCGAATGCCCTTTTTTGCGTGTTGCAGGCCATATAAAGGTTCATTTACCTTTAGTCCCCGTGTAACTTCCTCAGATCTGACTCTAGATCTGACAACCCATTTCATGAAGTCTGATCTTGATCTAAATTGCTTGCTAAAGCAGATCTATCGGTTACCCTCTAAAAAGTCAGCGTAATTACTTTGCCCATTTCTAGTTGGAATTTACCCTTTACCAGACCGCAAGATTTTAGAGTGGTCCAAAGTGAAAGCCAGACAACAATTTGAATGTGACTAAAATAATGTAATTTTTTGAAAGGGTAGAAAACGTTATGGGAAAAGTAGAAAATGTTGGTCACCAGTATTTTCTTCGTTTTGCACACTGTTTTCCAAAAACATTTTTCTCAGGGTCGTTAAAACTCGGGATTGTGTGGTAAAGGGTAAACTATCAGTTCGGAGATGGGAAAATAAGTAATAACGATGAAGTAAGATTTCAGTATTTGCTCTACCTCGTTTGTCAAAGTAAGAGACTCATCCTGGATTGTTTTGTTTATCTCTCGACCACTTTAAAGTCAAACAATTATATTTTAACAAATTGATTCTTCTTCGTGAGAACCTGACTGTATAATGCTTCACCATAAACTGAACATGATTGTTTGGTCTAAAGTTCCTTGTATATCAACATTGTCGTCCATGTTTACCATTTAGCGATTTCGCTTCTTCGTATTTATCAGCGTTCCCATCTCTATGGACAACTCGCCTCAGTTATTTCAAGACGAAATACGGGCGTAGATATAAAAAAAACAGACCAATTTACAATAGCCTTAGTAAATAATACATTTTTTAAAGTCCAAAAGGATAAAGGGAAAAATTGAGAAAATACTCTTGCACATAACATTAAAGCAATGATATAACATTTAGATGCATTGGCTTCTAAATCAAACATGAAAAGCTAGAAGCTAAACCATTTCTTTTTTCCTTAAGAACGAAGAAAACTCCTGGGATATGAACTCATTACAACCTTTAATCAAAGAGATCTGCATTATAAAAACGGCGTGCTCGTGTTTGGAAGAGCACTCGACAACATTATCAAATTGCAAAAGACTCCTTAGTAGAAAACATTTGCAGGTCATGTAGCAAATGTGACTCAGATAATGTTGTTTGTTTTTCAAGGTCAGAATGTATAAAGAGAAAAGGCCAATATGCTGGATGTTTTTCAAACTTTTTTTTTTTAACTTGTATTATACGGCTTTTTTTTTTTTTCAAAATCGTAGAACACATGAATGTTAGGTAAATGATAAAAGTATCTAACCCTTAAAATGCTAATTCAGTGATACAAACATTTGCAGCCTGTCGTTAAGAACCAAATATTGCAATTTCAAAGCTCCTTTTCGGCGAAACAATCTTACCCTATTGGTAAAAGTAGATCCAAGATCAGAGTCCACGTTTGGAGCAGCATGATCTTGATCTGAAATGTTCTTATTGAGTCGACCTTGACACATTTGGGCTCGAGCCTTCCAAAAACCAAATATTGGTCATACAAGCACGATTTGAACCAGTCACCCAGTTGTACCCAATTTCTTTTTGAATCCGACTTGACCAATCCGGGGGAAATCATTCAAGACGCTACATACCCATAAAAAATTAGCTCCGTAAAGTGACATTGTATGAAAAGAGGAAGAAAGCGATAATTCTGTTACGTCTGATGTGTCACTAAATGTATTCCGCCAAATGTAATCAATGAACGCTAATTAGATTCACTGGTCAGGAATAAGGACAGATGTGATATCTGTCGGTTGTCTGTCAATACAGTAACAAGTGGATTACCAGACTTTATAATTTTATGCAAAACAGAGTGACCTTGATTATTCCAGTATAATATGAATTGTATTAATTCTGTAAATTCGAAGTACATTTAACAGCTGTACCTGACATGTGTAGAGCAAGCTGTGAAGAAGCAGATCTGATCGCTAAAATGAACAATCAGAACTGCTGCAACACTGTTTCAGCAGATGGAAGCTGTCTTTACTTTATGGTCATGTCCGTCTGATGCATCAAAAACTTCCAGTGACTCTTGAATATTTCTAATGCACCGATAACATAAACCTGACTTGTTGAATCGTGCTGATTTCCTTGTGTCAGGATATTATACAACAAGATTTGGGAATCGACTCCGATGCAGAGCTGGAAGCTTTTTGGAAGGACTCAAGACCAAGATCCGCTTAAACGAACGACAGGCTGTAGTTGGTCTACTCTCCTAAAGTTTCATCAATTAAACTATACGCAGATTACGAAGTTAAACGTGACAGTAAAAAAACATACGACAACGACTCGGACTGCATAACCAATTACAAAACGTGAAGGCTGCTTTGACAGGGAAGAAAAAAATAGGATAAAATACGAGTACTACAGCAAATTTATTCTCAAAAATTACTACAAACGTCTTACGGTATCTGTGCTATACATGGAAGGGCATATGCACCTCTCTCTCTCTCTCTCTCTCTCTCTCTCTCTGACCTGAAGAGGTACCTTCCCCGGAGGTCAGACAAATGAATGAAGAGATATTTGACATGAAGCACCAATACCACGAAATTGGCAGATGATTGAAAAGCAATTTCTTGCAGTGTCGCAAAGGGCGCCTTCAATTTTCTGTCTAAATAAAGACCTTTTCGTCTGTACAGTATTTGCATCTACAAAGTCAGCCTTTCAACATTACCATTTTCTTTATTTTTATTTAGTTTCTTTTTATATATGTTTGAGACAGATCATTATGTATTACTTTCATCATACGTTTTTTATCTAATCAGTATCGAAGAGCCGACGTAAATCAATATATAAAGTTGATTATAAAATAATCTGATTAGTGTGAACTTGGGTTTAGATGGAAACATGCTCTAAGATTACAAGTTCTATAAATGAGGCGCGCTCTGGGTAAAGGTGGTTCAATGCTTCATGGGTTGTAACAAGCAAACCGACGCATTATTTTGTGTAAAAACCGACCGAGTTATGAGATAGAATAGGCCTTTGACAGGCAGAAAATTTACCGATAGCAAACAGTTTCGACCAAAGTCAGACTGCGCGGACTTTTCCGGCTGACTTGGTCGATACTATTTGCAAATGCATTAAACCACCATTAACAGAGGTTGACTCAACCATACATGTATATGCAACAATTTATAGTGCAACCTTTCCTGTTTTTGTTGTGAAGTATTAAAGATTTATATATCTAACAAGATTCGATTTGGAGGCAAGGAAGAAGTAATGGCGGGAAACACGTAAGAGCCGATCCTTTATGGCAAAAGTATCTAATTCAAGCCATAGCGGCCAGTACATCGTTGCCCTTCTCGTTTACCGGCGTCATCTAAATAACTTTCTTTACGAAGCCAAACCGAGATGGAGAAAGGTTTTTTTTTTTAATAGAATACTTCTCTAGAGTACCATCCTTGGAAACCTAGATGTGGTACATTATGATAAACTTCAATCATCACAATGAACATTATGAACGGATTAAGTGATTTTCAATTACTGAGAATGGGTACCCCTTGGCACGTCTAAATCACTTATAGTTGCACATCCTTCAGCCTTGGTATTACGAAATTGCCCTTCAAGCAACACGTGTTTCTGGAGACAGTGGCAATCTTGAATTGGAGAAGGGTTTGGATCTACAGTCATGTGATATGTCAGAAAGATTCCCTGGCCAAAACAGACATAAAATCGCAATACTTGATCATATTTTACCGACTGAAAATGCCCATTGCATTCAGTTATAGCACTCCAAGAACTAAACACGTTAATGAACTTTGTCAGAGTTCTGACAGCCATTCAATCAATTCTCTTTTTTTCCATCGAATCATTACATATATTTATAGTATCTATCTATTGGATTTGTGTTGGCAGTGTATTCATACGCATTGGCATCAAGATTGATGGCATTTCCTTAGATCAGCAGACATCTGTTATCTCTGGCCGATATCTGTTGAGGGTCAGTGCTGACCAGTAGTCTTGTGGTTTTTACCGATTTCGGACGTTTCTTGAAGCCTGTTAGACTAAAAATATACTTCTAATGTCATCTAATCATCAGATTTAGTCCTGGCATCGAAATCTTTTTTTTTTTTCTTTTAATGTCTCGGTTCGATATTCTGACACGATTGAAAGAAAAGAAAATCTTTATTTTTTTTTCCAATTTGTGTCATGCTGTAGGTGTTTTTAGTTAATCCTTACGTAGTGCACTTTATCTGAAAAGATTATTTTTTTATTGAGCTAAGTTTCTTATGAATCTTGGAAAATTCAGAACAAAAGCCTCTATAACAGCAAGGACGTGCCTAGTTGTTGTCTTGATACGATCACACTTCAATATTTTCTGCAAAAACGTCGAGATTTGAAATTCCCTTGAAATCAAAGATTCTTCAATTAACGCATTGGAAAATCTTAGATGTGTGAACAAAAGGATAAGAAGCAAGGCTAAGATAGCTATGGATGATTGACATTTCTGTTCTGTGAATGATTGATATCATTTAAATGAAAAGAATCCTATATAGTGGCATTATAGTAGAATGTGCCGTACTCAAGCTAGTTAATGTCACTTTCAATGGTATAATCGTACATGTAGAGCTTGGTCTGATGACAGAAAACCTACATTAACTTACATTGCAAGATTCCTTATTAAGGTCTACGGCTCCTAACTATCATATTAAAAGACGGAAGCTGCCGAGATTGGCTGAATAGCCTTTACGAAAAAGTCGATGTTTACCGATGAGTTATGGGCCGTAGACCTAAACTATACTCCTGTCAGTGAATTACTGGGATTTTACAATGAAATACCTCACTAGTGATTATAAGTATGGTATCATCACTAGTGACGATATATTTATAGATTGTTTGCCGGAACTACTCTTTTCCTATATTACTGATATTGTAGTTCTTGATAACTATCAAAATAAAAAAAAGGATGCATTAAGACCCCTTTTCACAGAGAATGGCTCAACTGTATTTAACTTGAAAAAGCCAGTATTATGCATCTCTCAAACCTAAACAGCTGTTATAGAGGGAGATGGCAAAACGTATGAAAGAGAGGAGGAAGCCGGACAGGGTGAAGTGTACAGTGCGCATGAATTTTAAGTATATACTCAACGAGCGAGAAGCTCTGATGGACTATGTGTCGTTATCTAAGTCAAATCGATGGCTGTTAGACTGTAGAAATCAAGATTGCATATCTTAATTACAGCTTTCTCCCTAAATAAGACACCAATGACCCATAAAAGGGATTTCTACAGAATTGGAAAACAAGAAACGTCCTTTATTCTAAAAGTTCCCAAATACTGTATGCGCCTTTCAACTATGTTTTCCCTTTAAAAAAACTGAATGACTGCTTTAAGCCCAAATAGTTGTCAAAAGTAAACAAAGCGGGTGTTAAAATGCATTTGAATTTCAAATTACCATTTGAAAGTATGGAAATTATTGTGAAGATAAGAATCTATTATTGTACGGCCGATCCAAGTTTACTCGGGGGGGGGGGGGGGGGGCAGGAAAGGGGGGAGGTGAATTTAAAATTAGGTTAAAGTTGCCAGCAGGTCGTTCTATTTTTTGATTACCTTTTACCTGATTTTAAAATTCATTCTCCTGCAAGCAACCAACTATTCCTTGGACTGACCTTGAAATAACAGATTGTCATCTTCACAATAATTTCGATATTTTTGAAAGCTATGTATTAAATTGAAATGCGTTTTGACGCCCATTTTGTCCGCTGCTGGACTATTAAAATGACACGAAAATACGCTCGTATACATGCATATCTTGATTCAATTGTTGAGTGGCTCTGTAATCTAAATCTACCATCGTAAAACAAAGTATACTCCAGTAAGTGGATTTAGAAAAGAGAAAACATAATCCATAATGACGGATTTGGAAACTGCTTATTTCCAAAGAAAACGAGAATATTTCTGACACTGATCGACAACCCATCAATTACTTAAACAGCAAACCTCCGAAAATGCTAGAAAATTTGACACATTCATACCATTCAACGTTGTTCAAGTGAAATATATTTACCCATTGAAATTCAAAAGAGGGTCATTTACAGACTTGATATAAATAAGCTTTTCTTAAAACTGAAGTTTAAAATGTTAAATATTGAGGGGCGCTTTAAGTGAATTGCGTTCTCTGAATTGCACGTGCATGCATATTGCTTTATGTTCACAACCAATTGTATAAAAACAGGGGCTTTTGAGCTTGGAATTGATAAAGATCAGATTGCACAAAACAATATTCAGTCAAGCCGTTTAGAAAACAATGCTTTCGGAGTTTCAGTTCGGTGTACTCAGTCGTCAAAAGAGATCGGCTGTACAAACAAAATTTGGCGCTAAGAGAGTTAAAGTGCATAAGTGTGGCGACCACTTCCTTACTGCAAAAACCTGAAGCCCGATCTTGGTATGCATCGTTTACACATCACAATATCGGCGCAGCGTAACAAAGTTACAACAGGTAGAACATAATGTTTACCTATCTTTCAAAGTTCGTTCTTTACCTAACTAGTCCTACAATAATATCGACTGTTTCATACCAACATCAAAATGAATGAAAAGAGGTACAGGTATCAACCAGTTAATTGGTACTAGTATACCAAGGATAAACTAAAACCACAACATTCATCAGTAAACACGTCAGAATTTAGAATAATTCTAATAGTGAAAGTAGTGGGGATTGAAACTCTACGTCTATTCTAGACCTTAAGGAACTTTAAATTGACAGATGACGAAGAAAGCAATTCCATTCACAGTGGCCCAGAGCGTCATCAATTTGCTCTCTAAAATACAAATCGGTTGCGTGCACTGACATTATTAAAGTATCGGGCGAATATTCTGCATGCATTCCTGTCAACCTTATCCCAAGACATTTCATTAGAAAACTTGACATGCCATTAATTCTTTCCCATTAAACATGATAATTATGTCGTTATGTTGGCGATTGTTGTTTGTAACCTTTTTAATTCCATAGACGACACAAGTAGTTTCGTTTGGACGACGAAGATTGAGCTCAGACATCACATGACCTGGATCTTTACTCACCAACCATTCTTAAGAACATTTTTAGTCTTCTTCTCCAGAATTTTCGAAATTTGAAAGTAACACAACCCATGACTGGCTAAGCTGAATGGTTTAGCCAATCAGAAGCTGTGTTACATGTACTTTCTTAATCTATAGTTAGACCAAGAAGGTTCTTACGGATGGTTGGTGAATACGTACCTTGGAGTCTTATCTTCGACATATTTTCAATGTCAGCCACTTAAAGTAAATGTATGACCCAAACGTATATCATTTTACTGTGGATTTATATTTACAGCCATAAAAAAATTAAAGCTTACTTATTTGACCACTTTGCAACATGACAAAACCGACGATATCGTGGGTATAGGAGGTTAACATTGTCAGTTTCTGGTAACCCTGAAAGGCTGAAATTTGCCTGTAGGGTTGAAACATCTATCGCAGAGCTTGTTTTTTGTCACAGAGTCTTTTAAGTTTGGTGTGTCAAACCAACAATCATTAAAAAATTTGATAATTTTAATTCGTCTTTGCACATGGTCATTAAACTATGATCTTATTTATATGCAAACAATTTCACGCAAATATACGTTTACGTGTGTAAATTTATATGTAAACGCACTGGCTTACGTACATGTAAGTTTATTATACTGCAAAGAAATTTCTCGCGATCTGATTGAATAATATGCCCCGTACATACAAGTCATGTACACTGGCAAAATCCATTTAAAAGCAGTTTCCCCTTTGAAGGCCCCGTATACATGACTACAATTTCACAACATCCAAAATGGCGGCGTCGACATATAAAGACACATGTAAACAGTTTGCTTCGAATTGGCCATGGTGAAAATTAGAAACAATTGAGTAAGGTAGGTTTTTAATGCAATTTTGATAAGAAGAGTAGTTGTTACACCCATGAATTGTGTTAGATTAAGGAAAAGAAGCATTTGGTTTGTCTGTGAAACAGGAGGTCATGACCTTTCCTTCTTTGTTCTATATTTTTGACCCCAAATGCGAAAGTGAGGGGTCATGGAGCTAGCGGCTGTTTTTAGCCGCGAAAACAAGGGTAGGGTCAGGGCATAAAGACTGCGAAAAAACGGCATGGTAATGTGCTATTTTGGATTTTATCCCCAGATTATGTGTTGTTTTGAGTTTCAATTTAGCTTGGCATTTTCAGGCTAGCTTCCTGGGTTTGCATTTTGTGAATTTTGGAATATAGGCTAAAATGGCATATTTTGTCGGTTTTTTTCCGACCATGCCACTTGCCTTTAATGATCATTAATATCACTATTTCACAAGTTGAACATGATTTATTGATAAAATCTAAAGAATTAGGATTGTGCTGTTGCATTTAAGTGCTCTTTATAATTTCAGGCTGATTATATAGACCTTTGTTTGAGGAAGTTCAGTTTGGCGTATGGTAGACCGAGACGAGTTTAGCTGACAACCGTGTACTGCTACCATACGAGCCTCCCACAAGACAAACATAATAGGTAGCCTGCACCATCTTATTTCTAGTTTTCCTTGTTGGTTATCATTAAAGCGGAAACAATGGATTGTTTTTGAAAATAAATGAATATATAATTACATATATTATCGTTTGTTGTCATTCTAAAATACGCGGGATGAAAACGAGCCATCCCTTCGTCAGGTAAGCAAATTTTGAAGTGTTGAAACTCATTCGTTGTAACGTTAAAAGGATAACCAAATTGTCGTATGTGGTAACTAATGGCCTTTTACTTTTTGACAACAAATCATTAAAATGCATAGTTGCTTACCTTGAAGTTCTTTAAATCCATGTTTAAATAAAAATATGACGAATGTCTATCGCAGTGATATCATCAAGTTCAGACACCAAACTGCACGTTTTACCAAGGTTTCAGTGACGTCATTTCTCAAGGACGTCAGTTTTCATTGAATTGGGCACTCAGATGGGAAATTCTATGTCGTCAGCGCACTCAATTCGAGTATATAAAACAAGGAAATTTCGATAAATACACATTGGAATGGTAAAACTTTGCAGTATAATAAGTTCGTTGTACGGTCAGGTGGCCGGGAATTTAGAAACTTGTTCACGGCTGTGGCGAATCATGTCGCCACCTCGCCTTCGGCACGGCATGATTTGCCACGACCGTGAACAAGTTTCCAAGTCCCCTGCCACCTGACCGTACAACGAATAAAATATACTTCTGGTGCAGACTGGGGCAAGTAGAAGTATGTTTGCACTACTTCTGTATATTCTAGCAACCATACGTCATAATTAACCCATATCCTGCCGTTCTCAACCACGGACGTATCTGAAGGAGTGTGTAAGATAAGACCAGCCTGCAAATACGTGAATTCTGATCTTGCTTTAGACCCTCTGCTGGTCTGTCAGTACTCTGATCCTGATTTACATTCTCTGCAAATGACATCTGTTGTCGCAAACAGTAGGACAAGGGTTCCCATAAATGCTACATAGAGCAGGGGCTCAGTAGGGCAAAAATGGCTCGCTTAGAAGTTTACGATCTTCTGCAGTTGTTAGTTCGATTCCCCCAGAGGTAACAACAAAAACATTACAAAAAGGTTACGAAAATAAATGAACCACAAAGTCGTAACATTAGACATAACTATTGCAAAATGAAGATAGAATTTTTCTGTCAAAAAAGGAAGATTTGCAGCCAGTCTGTTACACTGTCTGTGGCATTTAATCTCATATTTCTTGTGACATTGATTACAATATGTCTGCTGAGTTCAAAGGCAATTTCGAACGAGAAAACGTCATATGTTTGTAGATATATAATTTATTGAATTAGGTCTCTGCATCGTCCGCAGAATATTAGACTGCTGGAATGTTGAGATATCTTGTTATTATGTTTTTGTGTGTGTGTGTGATTGTGATATCACGGCTGACTATGCGTTCCTTATGGTTCTCTGCAAGTTATGCGCACTTTTTTGCCATGCCTCTGATTGCTTATTACATAAACAGAGAAGAAATAAGGCCTTTGGATTAAAGATGTGTGCAAGGTATATCTCGGACTCCAGAATAGCAAAGAAATCAGTATAACAAATAAATGTGAAAATAAAGAACAGAAAACTCACCACTTTGCAAGACGTTTATTTTTATCAAAAGATTACTAATATTTTACTTGTCATTAGTTCCCCCATTAAGATAAAAGAGATATCCTAAATAACTTGTTAACTGATTGTTGAAAATCATAGGTGGGGTAGGGCATGCAGCTGCAGAATTAGTCTATTCTTTTCGGTGAAACAAAATAAGAGAATAACAACGGCAAATGTGCATACATACATATCGACAGTTAACTTCTTCTGTGTGCTTTAAAAAGACACCTACCTGAAAATGAAAAAAAAAAAGATTAACATTAAGCAGAAATAAATTAGAAAAAAAAACCAAACACAGTTATCGCGAATTCTAAGATCTTTCAGTCGGACAATCTCACTCCATCAGACAGTGCAGATCACAATTCTAGCTACAACTTCTGGACAATCTGATCTTAACCTACACTGTCCGCAAAAGCCCATATCACGCTCATCAGCCTATGACTTAGTAAAGGTGACCATCTGTTTCAGAAAATAGTAATTGTAATTAGCAACACTGTACATTTCGATCAAATTAACAAAAGTAAGAACATTAATCAAACAAAAATAACTCTTGAACTCAATACCACACACTTCCGACTTTTAACGACCCCGAAGAGGAAGACTTCTGAAAACATTGTGGTAAAAGTAAACTATGCTAGTAATTTTCAGCATTTTCTCCTGTTCTCACAATGTTTTCTACACTTTCAAAGACCCAGTTCATCATTTTATCCGTATTTTTTAGTGGTATGTAAATGCTTTTAACTCTTTACAAAACGACAAAATTTTAGACTTGTCCAAATTGAAAGCATTTGCAGACGACAAAATAAATGCGACTCAGAAATTGAAACTTGACTTTGGAAGAGTAGAAAACACTGTGGGAAAAGGAGAAAATGCTGGTTACCAGCATTTTCTCCTTTTCCCGCAATGTTTTCAGAAGGCTTCTTCCTCTGGGTCGTTAAAACCAGGGACTGTTTGGTAAAGGGTTAATTTGACGTGTGGTGAAGGATTGATTAACCATGATTTTTCTTCTGTATCAGTCAGCAAAGGGATATTTTCACTCCTTCGCATCGTTTATGAACGTTATTGGTATACATCGCGGTAAAAAAACATATAATGCGCGCACCACTCAGTTTGTCATTTTTCCACAAAACTCTCTAAATACAACATTCTCTACAAATGAAACCACTTCCCCTTCCCTAACCTGTCGTTTCTTTGTGGAATGCATTCTTATTTAAGGAACCTTTGAAAACAGCATTTAAGGTAACTAATTACCAGATTACCGTATTCTATTTTGAGACATTCTATTAACTAGTGTAATTTGCATAAAGGAGAACAAAAAACAATCGTTATCTTCGAAACACTGTAAGAAAAAAAACTATAAAAAACACTCGCTCCTTTCCTTCAGTGTGTTTACTGCGTGGGCTTAAGATCTCGTATTTGCACGGACACTGGTTAACTCTTTTCCACACAATCCCAAGTTTTCAAGATCCTAAAAGGGGCTTTCGAAAACATTGGGGGGAAATGAGAAAATGCTGATTTCTGATTTTCTCACAACTTTAAGTAAGTTTTCAAAGACAATTTCCATCAATTGAGTTACATTCAGTTTGTCATATTTTCAATACAGATAAGTCTATAATTGGGGTCTGGTAAAAAGTTAAATAATTTGAAAGTAAAATGAAAAGAAATGAGCCATGTTCTGGCAAAAGGGGGCTTAATGCATCTCCGTGATTCATTAAACCAAGCAAGCCATCACATAATCATGGATTCATAAAATTCATTTTGTATAACAACTGATGAAAGCATGAGATAGACTGGTCCTTGTACATACAGAAAATTGACCAATAGCGAAGAGATTCGGCTCAGGTCAGCCTGCGAGGACTGCGCATGCTGACCTGGGTCGATACTTTTCGCAGATGCATCAAACCCCCTTTTCACAGAGTATGGCTCAAATATAATGAAAAAGAAGGGTTTCCTATCAGAACACCCCATACAATTGTAGGAGGCAATAGATCAGTTCTGCTGGAGGACGAAAAAAAAAACTGACAAGATTATACATCAAATCAAACGTGTTTAGAGTTTTGATAGTTCATCTTCAAATACCCTACAGTAATATAAACGTCACAATTTATGGGTGGAGTAATAATTTAAACATCTCAGCTGTAAATAATCTAACATGACTTTTTGCTCACGACCTAACGAGTGTTTTTTTTTTCGTCTTTATGATTTGAAGACTTCTTTAGTTATACTCGTGCATAAATAAAGTTCTTCAGGGATAGTATCTTTTTTATTTGCATGCTGTATATTTTGGCCTGCAACACGCGAAAAGGGGCATTCGGACATTTGCGTAAATTGTCGTCTCGGATCAGCCTACGCAGTCCGCGCAGACTAATCCGAAAAGACACTCCGTTTTTATGTAATTTTCTGTTTTGCGCAAGTCAACTGTAGCACAAAATCTGTTGTAGTCGTAAAGTGTCGTCTCGGATTAGCCTGCGCGGACTGTGCAGGCTGATCGGAGACGACACTTTACGCAAATGTCCGAATGCTCCTTTTCGCGTGTTGCAAGCCATTTAGGCTTATATGGTTTTGTGATCAACATCAGAGTATAATGTGTCAAATTGATCAATATGATTGCACTTTTATTTCCATGAGTTCGGTTTTTTTTTTTTTTCCCCGATCTACTTCGGAAACAACCTTATTAGAATCGTCGCAACTTCACATGTAAGCAATAGGAAAACAAGAACGTTACTTAAAAACCTGAAAATAATAGTCGCCTCAGAAAAGCAAGACGCCGTGAAAATAAATAAAAAAAAATATATGTGTGCGAGGTTTAAATCCTCTAGAGATTTAGCATCTATGTCATTTATGTGTCTTTTCTAGAAGGATGACAATGCGTTAGCCACTTACCAATCAATTCCGGATTTTTTCCCGACAGTAACGAATTGTATTTGTAGATCTATAGTATTTAAATCAGTACTGAGAATAAATAGAGTTTATTTCATCAGCTTGTGTTTAATATGGGGAAATATTTGCCGAAAAAGGGAAAGGTATGCGAAAATAACGAGTGCCGTAAGGCACGAGTTATTTTCGCGGACCTTTCCCTTTTTCGGCAAATATTTCCCCATATTAACCACAAGCTGATGAAATAAATTATATATTACATTTCCTCTGATTATTTTGTCAACGAATGCCACTTTTAAAACTTAAAAACTTAAAAAAACTTAAAAAAGTAGTTCCAGATTTTCGGCAGGAGGAAAATATTCACTGTTACGGGGAAATAATTCCCCCCAGCTTAAATTACGACATTTCTTTACCCATAACATTTCTAAAAATAGACACATGAAATATAATATATGCAATTATATGGCGACAGTCAGTGCACAAATGTTTGGTTTCCCCCAACATCCAAAATTTCCCATAATTATCATATCTTTTAATGCGATAAATTGCTTGTATATTTTAAGAGTGCCGTCATTCATGACGTATTATTTGAAAACACAGTATCCATGACTTTTATTCAGTGTGCAGGTGTGCCAACGTGAACGTGTCGGATGTTAAAGAATTCAGGACGTATTTGGGTGGTATACTGAAGGAAATAATAGTTTCAGAATTGCGAAAAGGTGCAACTTTGATGTAAATCTGATTTATGGATGCCGAATGTTATCAAATATTTTTGGTGGATGATTAAATATTGACTTGACAACCGAAATATCGACACGGTATATATCTTAACAGAGATAGGGAAACTTCATGAAAGTTGAAAATAAATCACTGATCAGACAAAATGAAAAAAAACAGAAACCAGGTCTGTGCATCTACAAGTGTTTAGTTATGCTTTTATTTTTCGTGTCTTTGCGACCGACTTCTTGGACTACCAACAGCATTTACATGTATTTTGATCTACATTATTACTGTAAAATTTGTTTCTATACAAGATCATAGATATAATCCGTGTTCTCATGAGATGAAATCTGGGGGTCATGATAAATCGGTGAGTTGAATACTAACCCAACCCGCATGTTTCTTATAACAGCTTCTATAGTGTTTGTGTGTGTTTGTCTTACCATAGCACATCAACATCAGGCTTTACAGGACGTGTATTTTGTCCTGCAAAAATGACATTGGAATGCACTGTTTTTTTTTTTCTGCTAGTTGACTGTATCAATTTATTGTTTTACGAAGTTTAGGGTTTAATCTAAATGTCCTGGCCATGTGCCTCGAATTGTCTCACGAAGCCATTACAAATAAAACGTTCTAAAGAGAGAAAGAGCGGGATTGTATTAGACTAGATTATAAACTCTCTCCGATTGCTTCATTGTGATTCCGCGGCAATGCAAACACTCTTAACGGCGTGATATATTGGCCCCGAGTGAATGGCGGTCGAATACATACAAAAAATGTGATATTTTCTTGGAGAATAATTTTCTCCTCGGCGGGAGAAAAAGTGCCATATTATGCTTGTGGCTTTACTGGTTTCTGAATAATTGATCATTAAGATTTCTGCTTTATTTCTATGTTCTAGAACTGAATGATATCACTTGTTTGAAAGAAAAAAAAAAAAAAATATGAACAATGCTCTGTGAAAAGGGGATTAATACATCTTCTAAAAGTATCGACCAAGGTAAGCCTGCGCAGCCCGCATAGGCTGACCTATGAGGAAAGTGTTTGCTTGTGGTCAATTTTTGGCATGTGCATGGACCTCATTATTCAGCCAATTGCTAGACAAAATAGATTTTATAGATCCATAATTATCTGGTAACTTGCTTGGTATAGTGGATGACGAAGATGCAGTAAACCCCTCTTTTGCCAGAGCATGACCCAAATCAGTATGGCTTGCAACATGCGAAAGGGGGCATTCGGACATTTGCGTAAAGTGTCGTCTCGGATCATCCTGCGCAGTCCGCGCAGGTTAATCCGAGACGGCACTTTACGTCTACATTAGATTTTGTGGTACAGTAGACTTGCGCAAAATAGAAAATTACATAAAAAACGGAAAGTGTCGTCTCGGATTAGCCTGTGCTGACTGCGCAGGCTGATCCGAGACAAAACTTTACGCAAATGTCCGAATGCCCCTTTTCGCGTGTTGCAAGCTATATAGAAACCTGTGAAGGTATCAAGTATGCATGGTACGAATCTCACATTGACTATGTACGAGTTTAACAGTTCCTAAGTATAGAATTCGCTTTCTTCAAGGGCAGGTGTTTAAACTCCCGAAGATACTAGATCAGAAGTAATGTAAACTGACAGCTATTTAAATGAAAACGATTAAACCCTCCCACTCATTTGGAAAACAGTTAAGCATCGACGGTAGATAACATCTAAAACTCGTTTTAATAATCATTGCCAGTGCTTTACAGAAATTCACCTAGTTCATGTTCCAGACTGTCGGTAGTTTGAAATGTCGGCCTACTATCTTGTTGACACGATGCTATGAGTGGCAAAGTATAACTGCGAAAGCGGTGAAACATGGTATGATCTACAACCGAGCACAGGGCATGGAAATGATATCGTCCGTTTATTGCCACATTCATGAAGATAACTGCTTTCGACTAACACACGTCTGAAAACATCACGGCAAAAACGGAAAGCACTCGTTTTCAAATTTGCATTAAACACTGTTAGCAAGCAACTAGTATAAACAATCTATACAGCCTGCCTTAATGAGTAAAAAAAATGGCGCCTGGACACTGGCTAGCTACCTAAATGAACATATTGATCGGCAACAATTTATTTCCATCTTAGGGTACAGCCCTAGCGACGGACAAAACATGCTATATGAGTAGTTATCCTTGACCGATTTATACCTGCACGTCTGTCTGTAATTCAAATTAACAGAAGCCCTGAAATAATAAACGATTATGGACTAAAATACTAGGTATCATACAGTTATTCTTCGAAATTCAAATGAGATACATGCACAATTGGTATTCAGAAATAAAACATGCCAATACTGGCGATAGAACTGTGTATCTTTGCGCATGCTGTAAAATTTCAGGTTATATTGTCTAGACAGAAAGCAAACGAAAAAAATAATAGCGTTATGTTTCTTCCATCTTTTGTTTCCATGGTGAAAAATGATACAGAAGTCAATTTTAGTACAATACACAGAGGAATATCTTCATAGAAACGTTAATACCGACCATTATCATGTCCAGTCTACACAGAACTACAACATTTCAAACTAACCATATAGGTTTTTGCCAATTTTGGGACATCAGCTTGGTTTAACAGTCACTACATATAAATAGTAATACATTCAGTAGTCAAAGGTTTCTCACGGACCTAGATGGGTCCACTGTGTAATTTCCAACTTCGATAGACGACAACCATAAGCCTAACTATCTTGACCACTAGGCTGCTACACATGACTCAGTCTGCTTTTGCAAACAGTGTAGATTCAGTTAAGACAAAAAGTCTTTGGTTCTGCACTGTTCCAAACGGTAAGATTTTTCAACTGAAATACTTTCATATCGCAATACTTTATGTTTTTACTTATAATGACTGGGGCTTTCCATTTGAGATCTTTATCAGTTTAAGGTTTACCACAATAAAAAATGAAATGCGTACAGATCGGGATGGGATTATATGTATACCTCTTGATCACCCATTCTGGATCAGGGTAGTACCTTTTACAAAGACTGATTAGCTACACTTTTAAAGGGCAATCATTTTCTCTACCTACATCAGCGTTTTGAACTTTTTAAGGAGTTTAAAACCTGTTATAGTATTTGCCATAAACTTCGTATAAATTGCTTTTTTAAACGACAATAAAGATACAAAGTGACATATGAATAGAGAGAACAGATGCCACTTATGTTTTAGACTTGTATTATTGACTTACCGGTATTTTATGATTGATATCAATTACAAAAATACGTGTTGCAAGTCCATTTTTGTCTGTAAGAAGGTAGAGGAACAAATCTATATTTTCAGGTCAACATGTAGTTGAATGTTCCTCTGGGTACTTCCTGGTGCCAGCCATACAACATACACGTTTTACATATGACACGATCAAGACGAACGACTTTAGGTTCAATATTTCACCAAGAAAGCTATTTGTTTATACATGCTAGTGAAAGGCAACATGGGGTCATTCTTAACACCATATAAGACTTCATTCTAGACAAGGCCCAAGTTTGTATTTTACATCTGTACTTGGTAACTGAAGTAGATCAACCTGCATCGTGTCATCAAGGACTTGTAAAATCGAACCCTTGTACGGCAGTCTTTTTCCGGTCTTTGATTATAACCAACGCGAGCGGGAATAGTTTCTCTCCAAATTAAAACACTGTTTCGACTTTATCTTTGACGATATTGAAAGAGTGCCGTGAGGCGTACTGGTAAGATTAATACAGGCAATGCATTTTACAGAGCTCCAGTCAGAGGGAGTGGTTTTGATTTCAGAATTGAAAACATTAGTCATTCTACACTAAACCCTATGTTATGGATACTCATTACAATCGTCTCATCGAGACGATTCTAATGAGTACCCACAACATAGGGTTTGGAAGAAAAAAAAATGGCTTTAGAATACTATCACTCCCTCTTGTCTGTAGCTCTGGGCCACCGCTATAGGTTTGTGCACTAGCCGTGGTGATATTACTGGAATTCAGTTAATGTTTCTTTATTTGGTGTTCAACAGTACTTTAAACATCATCATAGCCGTATCAAACTTACATGTGCACCTTTCCATGTGCTTTTTTCTTACAATTATTCTACTCAACACTTTTTTTTTTCAAAACCACTGGCAGCTGTTCGACAATAAGATCGCTGGTAGGAAAAAAATGGATCTCATCCTAGTGGCTATCATCGGTCACTAAGAAGGGTTTGGACGAGCTGATAATTTGCCAATCGTTCACTCTTAGCTCTATAATTTATCAACTTTGCTATTGGACTCTGCTGAAAACATTCGTTTAACGCATCCTCTTTTGCAGCTTGTAAACAGACTTTTACTTCAAGAGAGTTTAGGAGAATCGTTATTGATTTTTTGATAATTTCAAAAAACTTGGCGATATTCAACCAAACGATTTCAAGCCTTGACAAAACGATTATTTGTCTTTAAAGCACTAAGGGAGAACTTAAAAAAACATAGAGAAGTGAGAAAATTGTGGAAAAGAGCATTTTCTCCTGTTCCATAACTGGTGTATGTCCTGTCATAGACAATCCTATTATCCGACCTAAAGTTGATCATTCGTTTGCACATGCTTTTAATATGGACGAGGCTAACTTTTTGTCCTCTCTCACAGAGATACCGGTATACTCCACGTAACATCGCTTTTGGATGGTGTTTAAATACCCCATCCACAATTAATATATCTCATTCTAGGCTATTCTATCAGAGTACTTTGTATAACCCGGCGCACGAAAAACAATGACGAGACCAAACATAAATGAGCAGTGGAACAAATTAACGACACTTTGTACTGATTAATATTACCCTAATTATACAATAGGAAAGGGCACAAAGAGTTGTTCTCCATAACAGTATCAATTATCTGTCGCCTTAGTCGTTCTGTCTATCTCTGTGAAATTGTCTGTCGCTTTCAGTTATCCACTATATCCGTTTCTGATGCTGTTTGTGTCATTTCCTCTTTCTCAAAGCAATATCTTTTATGATATTATACAAAATAAATATACATGCAGACGCACGATCGAAGCAGGAAACATTATTGAGGACAGAAGTGTGAGCAAAGATATAAAATCCACGTTAAAGTGATTAACATCGTAGTAAAAACAAACGGATTTAATGACCAACTTAATTGTATCATGCTGAGGTTATAGTATTAAAGTCTTGTCTAATTACACAATCTAGATGACGACTGAATACGTAGGTAATTGTATTATGAAAAACATCCTGGATCACATTCCGAGAAGTCACATGACTACTTTCTGCAACTCCATTGTCGGTATTGTTGTATCAGTGAAAGTGTCAAGATTTACATGATCAGCGTCATAGAATCAATACAGACCCCTTTTTTTAAAGTCAGACTCTATGTTTTATCTTGAAGGAATAAAGAGAGTATCATGATTTGTATCGTTTTACTTTGTTTCCAGCAACAAATTCTATTAGATATCAGACAAATAATATTGCATATGAAATATGAAACTGAATCATTACTATGTTAAGAACAGTCTTAGGGTGGATCGCATTAACGAATGGCAATCCTCAGATATCGGTTTTACAGTGTTTCAATGCCTTTTGATTTTCCGGAAAGAATAAGTTAGGTTACTGCAGCAAGCAGACACAGGTAAACATCATAAAAGCTCCTTCACTGTGAACGTGTTTGCACCAGTCATTCTTTTTAAAACATAACCTGTTACTCTGGTAAAAGATAAAAAAAAAAACCAAATATAAGAACTCCAAACTTTGCGCTACGAGCTCACCCTGACAGACTGAGCATTCGTGGCATTTTTTAAATTTCAATATCACTTCTGGAAAGATCATTACGACGAAAAAGACCTTACAAATCCAAGATCAGACTGCACAATTTGTTCAGTCTGATCTTAAACTACAGTGGCGAGAAATAAAGATATATACCTTTTTAATCACGTATACTCGGAGGGGTAAATCGGGGTTATCGGAAACAAAATACAAACCTATATAAATTTCTTTTGATAACAGCGATACGATCTCGTCTTCAATTTTATGAGAATTCAACTTGATCTGAGTAATTGAGTGAGGGAAAGCGGAAATAATTTGATATTGATTTATACTACCTTTTTTCCGCTGTGTCTTGTCTTTAAATTTGGCTTAATTGAGAGACGAGGAGAAGGAGGTCCATAATGCATTGAAGTAATCAAACTCTTTGTTAAAATCGTTGGCTTTTGAAATTAAATTCACACCTTATAAATTACCAGTTAAATAAGTGATTTTCTTTAGTGCTCTGTGAAAAGGGTCTGCTATGCGCCTGCAAAAAGTACCGACCCATATCAGCCTGCGCAGTATGTGCAGGCTGGCATGGGTCGAAACATTTTGCTATTTGTACTTACTGCTTGATTTTGTGGATCCACAATTATGTGATGACTTGCTTGGTAGTCTCAATAATGAGACGTTTACAATGTTTTTTTTTTTTTTCATATTTGGACGTTTCTTGTGCACTGTAATGTCTAAAGTCAATCGTGAATTTTTCGCGGGAGCCTCTGACAGTCTGCTGGAAAAAAAACACAGAAGGACGGTGTCAGAGTTTATACCGCTGTTTGCCTATGATTGATAAGTTTGGCAGTTTAAAATGTTTTCACTTATATTAATTGACTATGATTAATAAAAGATAAAGAAACATGAAATTACAGCGAAAATGTATTCAACAGACAAACTGTTGAAGCTATTGTTTTCTATCGGTTACATTTCCTTGATTTTCGGGAAAAATCGCCTGATAAAATTTTACGTGTACAACACTCATACAGTGATTGAATACCATTTGAGTTATTTTTCTGAGAGTGGTGGTCATCACGTGACTTAACTAATTTGATGTCTATATTGGAAAGGTAAACATCTCGAGTAAACAAGAATTAAAAGTTTTTTTTTTCCACTTATGTTTAGCATTTGAACTGAAAATATTTTACTTTAAACGTATGATTATTGAATACGCAAGCAATAGGTATGATCAAGTTCTAGTTTTTTAGTGAATTTATGAAAATAATGAGAGTCTGAACGTGTGCACAAAATCTGGGCAGATATTTCGTCCGTTCATTAAGCGATCGTCTGTGTACTCGGATGCAAGACCCTTCAAGAACTAAAATTGCATTCGGGAACAGTAACTGTTATCTGTACTATATTGCTTATTTTCGTGCATAAAGTGGATGCTGCAAAACCGCTGCATGGCTTACATATGATTAAAGTCAAATTTGTATAACGATGTCGTCAAACAGGTGATTAATCCTTAACTCCTAACGTTACCAGACCAATGAATTTTACACTTGTCCAAATTTTAAACATTGCAGCTGACAAATTTAGCGTGGCTGATTACAAACCTCAACCGGCTCTCCAGATATTTATGCTTATATTTGATGGCATTTTCTTTTTCAAAGAGAAGAAAAACATTATGTTAAAATCAGAAAATGTTGGAAACCAACATTTCTGCTGTTGGCAGAATGTTTTCAGAATATATGTTTTCGTCAGAGTCGTTAAACCAATGGATTGTGTGGTGTAGGACTAATCCGACTTGTACCACGCACATGTATTGTAACGATTGGCGAACGCTCAAGCAGCAAGGCTCTGAGTCTATGGTCTGGGAGGGAATGAGCTCAAATCCCGAACAGACTAACCTTCTAACCGATGATTTATGAAATCAATTCATTTTCGCTTATAGCTGCAGGCTGTTCTCACACTTGCTTTGGTAGACTGGTTTTCTATACAAATGTTTTAACCGGTTTTGTAATCTGTTTTAGAGTGAGCATAGCAGTTTCCCTTTACTACCTTGTAATATTTGCTGAAATAATCGTACTTGACAATGGTATACATGTAAATGTATAATAAAGATTAACCCTTTCGGCGCCTTTCGGCGCCATAGCCGAAATCAGTGACTTTTGCGGACAGCATAGATCAAGATCAGACTGCACAGAACGTGCAGTCTGATCTTTGATCTATACCGTCCGCTTATTTAGTAAAGTCTATACAATCAAAATCTTTGTAAGTTTCAATGAATTGTATTTATAGTCGTCGAAAGAGGTCGAGTTTATTTATTTGGCGCTGAGAGAGCTAAACACAATGGTTGGATATAAGTGCTTGGAATGCAGTTTATCCTATCAAAAAATCACAAAAGCTTCAACCCTTTGCGCTACTTTGTATCTGTTGATAGTACTATAGTTCGAGGACTTTCGAAAAAGAAAAAGAAACACTAGAAAATTTAGCAGTTAATTTTCACTTAAAGGCATAAGAACTATATGACAGGCGTGGAAAATTCTCGTTTTAAGTAATTTCCACGTTTGCCATAATTTTTTTTTTCTAAATAGGCATTCTCTTTCTGTCGACGGTAACAATGGGAAAACAGACAAGACCATTGAAGATGTTATGTACGCGGCTGTTCCGACTATAAAAGATGAGAAGTAATTGCACACATGAACGATCGTAGGTTTAGTGCGCAGGTATATGCCAAGTATTTGGAATTCACTCTTTGTTGACCCATATATACCGCCTATCGAAAAATAGTGTATAGTATGTTGGTTTGTTTTGGAGTGTAACGCCGTATTCTACGGTATTTCTATCATGTTATGGCGTCAAGTTCTCCTATCTATAGGTTCCTGGCGGTTCTCTTACTAGTGTAATATGCCACTTGTTACCTCCCTTTATGAATAAAAGGTGAAAACTTTGTTCAACAGTCATGTTTCATCAGCGAAAAGTGCAGGCTGAGGTCAGTCTGCACTTTCGTACAGTCGTTTGAATCTATGCTAATCGATGAGACTTTACTTTTTTTTTACTATTTTCAAGTGACATATCCGATATAATTTGGTTTTTTTTAGAGATTATTTGGCGTTTTCTCGCTACGTCTAATATTATTTCAGTCTTGTCAGAGTGACGGATCATCAACTGGCTGGATTTCACCGATACTATACTCTGAAGAACCGTACCCTATTGCAGAGCAGAATCTGGCTGGTAAGGATCGAAGCCAGAACTCATTCAAAACCTTAACCACTGAGCCACTTAGAACCTGCACTTCACAAATGAGTCTAAATCATTACATATTCGTAAAACCCAGGTTTAACTGTAATGGAAATACAAGACCAGACCTCCAGGGAAAACGATTCCATTTTTCCTTCTTAAAGAGAAAACTTGTTTCTTGAAATAGTCTGCAATATCTCTATTTCTTCAAGCGTTAAGGCTATAATCGCCTGATCACATTGATCACTTTTCAAGATGGTGCACCTTTTGCCAGGTAACTCTTCACCAAATGACAAAATTATACACCTGTCGTAATTCAAAGCATTTGCAGACGACATAGTAAACCTGACTCATTTTTTTTTTTTTTTTTATGGGTAGAAAATATTGTGAGAAAAGGAGAAAATGCTGGTTACAGCATTTTCTCCTTTTTCCACTATATTTGCAAAAGCTTTCTTCATCTAGGTTGTTAAAAAATGATATTTTGTTGTGAAGGGTTAACCCTTTACTAATGAATCCCAAGTTTTTTTTACGAATCTGAGGAAACAGGCTTTCATAACCACAGCAGAAAAAGGAGAAAATACTGATACCCAGCTTTTTACTCTTCTCTGAATGTTTTTTTTATTTTCCTTTCTTTCAAAGACAAATCCCGTCATTTGATATGTATTTTGTAAGTCGTGAGCAATTTCTTCAAATGTGGACAAGTCTAAAACTGTGTCATTTAGTAAAGAGTTCAACAAATGCTTCTCGTTGAGGGATTTCCGTGAATATTGCGCGTGCGTATCACTTGTCAAGAGTGGCTTAGTCTGCTGATAGAAATATAGACGTGTTTTTGTTTTAGTGCGGTTCGCGTAATATCTTTTCCTTATCACCAATGTTTGTTTTTGTTCCAAACGTGTCTTTTGGCTTCACAATTTATCACCGTGTTACTGATAAATGGAACACTCATTGCCACATAGTTCCTGGTCCACCGTTTCTTTGGGAGGGTACAGAAGTGTATCGAATTTGGTTGTCTTGCGTTTAATGCTGATTTCTTTAACGCGAAGGTTACTTAGTGCGACTCAAGGATCATTTGCGAACAGTGCAGAACGTGCAGACTGATCTTGGATCTACAATGTCCGATAAGGAGATATATCTACCCTAAAAGTAACTTTGATAGAGAAACATTTAGGTTTTTACTATCGACTTGAAAGCTTCATTTAACTTACTTAGTTAATACGAATTCAATTCTTATTACAGCAGCCAGTACTGCGTCCCTACTGGGCCGTAGCAATGGTTGTACAACATTCAATTGCTGCATGCGAATACAAAACAGCGTCAACGTTCACAAATAAGCTTACCTATTACGACCAAAATTTCGGCTGAAGCTGAATTTAAGGGCAGAATATCGTTATTACGAAAACCTTAGTCTTACCGACTGGGACTGGCGAAACAGAGATACTCCCCAAACGATATATCTGAACAGATTTGCTCTTATTTAGTAATTTTTATTTCCGCCGCGATATAACTGAAATAATGTTGAAAACGGCGTTAAACACCATAAAATCAATCGATCAATGACTACCCTTTACGCACTTCATTTAACCTCTGGCGGAAAATTGACAAACTTAATCAGCCTTACATCAACTAAATGAGATTAGGGAATCTGCTTTTGTTTTCTTGTTATATGGAAGCGCTATGACAAAGATTCAATTGAATTCAGTGGAATACACTGTCAAATCAGACATCAGATCTGTCTCTAAACAGCCTAGCTTCACTGTTATTTATGAGCCATTTAATCAAATCTTATATATATATATATGAGCCATGCCCTTTGAAAAGGGGCTTCAGCAGTTCGCAAAAAATATCGATTCAGGTCAATCTGCGTAGTCCGCGCAGTGTAAATTAGGCCGAAATTAGTCGCTATCGGTAAATTTTCTGCATATCAAAAGACCAGTGTACCCAATGATTCAGCTGGTTGTTCTACAAAGCTGTTTTTACGGATCTATGATACTGTGATGGATTGCTTGGTAGAATTCATCACTGAGATACATTAAGCCCCCTTTTCGTATGTAATGTACGTGAGATATCTGGCATAGCCTGCAAGAGTTATCTAATGGGAAATATTAAAGTAATAAAAACGTCATCATTTTAAGAAACTGTAGATAATGTATTAGGCAAGAATTAAAGCCATCCTTCTCACTGCAGAACGTGTGGGGTTTTTTTTACTGATCAGTTAACCCTTTGCCACACACTCCTGTGTTTTGATAACCCTGGGGAAAAAAAAGACTTTTGTAAACATTGTGGAAAAAGGAGAAAATGGCGGAAATCAGCCATTGTGCTTTTTTCCACACTGTTTTTTACCCTTTCGAAATCAAGTAAGTACCTTTATTTCAGCAGCTCCGACTTGGTCGTCTGCAAATCCTTCAATTTGGAGCAGTCTAAAATTGTGTTTTCTGGTAAAGGGTAAAAATTGGCGAGCGTAAATTAACTTTTCCCATTAGAATTCGATATTTCAAGGTTAATTTTAGATGTAGAGGTTAAGACTAAAACGTGCCGTCTATTCTTAGATCCACACATGTTATAGTGTAACCAACCTTTGGTATCTTTACTTACTGCACTTGAACTATTTTTTCTCATCTGTTTGGCATTCTGTGCTTTATGCTTTTTTACAAGTACAAAAAATAAAAGACAGAAACAATTGTGCGTTTCGATATCGGAACAAGAACATGGAATAGTAAGATAATCCCTACTGAACTAGGTAACTTTTTCAATTTGTATCCACTTCCTTTTTGTAAGTACCTTTTAATTTCATTAGGTATGTCATAAATGTATACTCTAGTTATATCACAATAAAGCATCACAAAAGAAAAAGAGGGAAAACATCTGCCATACTGTTTTAAACTAAACTGTTCTGAAATAAGGAAAAAAAGAAGGAGAAGAAAAAGGAGGAGGACGAAAAAAAGGAGAAAAAGAGAGAAGAAAAAGAAATTTTCATGCCCCGACACATACGAGTGTAGATTTCATCGCACTGGAACAGAAACTGTGTGTTCAACCAGTTAATTGAGAAGGCCTTGTCAGACATTCCAGTTGTGTTCAGTTATTTAATACATTAACCGTACTTTGGCAAAAGTGGGCTTAATTCATCTCCGTGATGCATTATACGGAACAAGTCATCATGTGATTATGGACCCATACAATCCATCTGGTCTAACAATTCGACTGGGTCTGGAAGTAGAATGGTCCTTCCACATGCAGAAAATTGACAAATAGCAAGAAGTTTCGACCCATGTCAGCCTGCGCGGACTGCGCAGGTTGACATGGGTCGATACTTTTTGCATATGCATTAAGCCCCCTCCTCACAGAGCATCATTCATATGTATACAAGGAAAGAAAAATATCTGTTTCGGCTCGAATAGAAAATATTGCTGGGAAAGGAGGTTTGCAACCAGCAATTCCTCTTTTAATCACAATATATTCCTCAGGTTATTTCATTACATGGACATATCAAAATGCCGTATACAATGGTTTCAATCTTTGGCAGATTTTTAAACTCCAATTTTTATTGCGGTACGCAGACGTGCAGGCTCTGATAAGAAATTTGGAAATCATTTTTCAAACGCCTCTGTAGACCTTTTATTGTTTCTTTTGAAACTATTGTAAATTAAACACCGCCATACACGAGAGCTGAGATAGATCAGTTCATCCATTCGCCAGACGACAACGTTTTATGCTCTTCCATATTCAAAAGGCGTTTGGAGCAGACAAAACCCACGTGATTTAACCCTTTAAGACACAATCCCGAGTTTTAATGACCCCCAAGAAAAGGGACTTTTAAAAACATTGTGGGAAAAGGAGAAAATGCTAGTATAGAACGATTAAGCGGTGTATTTCCGACAAAGAAATGTAACGTGAAGGTGCATATCAAGCTACGTGATACAGCCGAGGGAATTGGTCACTAGGTCATATCTGATGTAATTAAAAAAAGATGGAATTTCCTATTGGAACACGACATCCCGTCATTTGAACTCCTAAATTGTACCTTTTTATTGAATTTATCCGTAAAGTTTATACGATTGCAAAGAAAAACAAATATTTATGTAATTATCTGTATTTTAAAAGAAATTCAGATTTACACAATAAAAACTAAATAGCATCTTTAACAAGGATGGAAAATATCGTGGAAAAATTGAGCAAATGCTCTTGAACAGCATTTTTACCTTTTTAACGCAATGGTTTCAAATGTACTCGTCCTCGGGGTCGTTAGAAGATGTCTTTTTTTTAAGTCGGAACGAGTCACTAAATGGGACAGTGAAGAAGAAGACGGATAAGATTGAGAAGAATCGAAAACTCTTCAAAATTATATCATAGCGCAATTTTTTATAAATCATAAAACTGGCTCTCATGGTGAATGAGACGGCAATTTAGAGTAAGAAATAGATAATAAACTATTCAACAATAATGTGCATTTTGATAACAAACCTTTTACTATTAAAAGAAAACCGGTCACGGACCATTTAAAGAAAAGTAGTCATGGTTCTGTCGCTTCAAATGATCCTATTTCAGAAACCAGATAATACATTTCAGTCTTCAATATCCACATTGTAATGTTAAATAATTACATCATGACTACCATATACTATATGATGTACAGGAGACGCTAAAGAAGGGTTAAAGGCATGTTTTTTTGTTTGAAATTTGAAATAACATTACCATATATATTCCAATTCACATCAAGCAAGCACGTAATGAAAAAGGTGCTTGCTGAAAACGGGTTAGTGCTTATTGCAAGTATGTTTCAAAATTATTTGCTTTCTCTAGGCAACACAAATATTTAGGCTTGCTTATCCGTTTATTACGCGATCTCGAGTATTAATGGCCCTTAGAAAGAAAGCCTTTAAAGACTTGTGGGAAAAGGAGAAAATGCTTGTAACCAGCATTTTCTCCTTTTCCCACTTGTTTTCTACCTTTTCAAAAGCAAATCACATTATTTGATTAAGATCAAATTTGTCGTCTGCAAATGCTTTGAATAAAGACAAGATCTAGTCTAAAATTGTGTCGTTTGGTAAAGGATTGACAGTGATGGCCAATGAGACAGGAAGTACCATATACCATGCCATAACAACATGAATATACAAATATATACTTTAAAACAGAAACACACGGTGCCTCACTATTGATTCGGGAATGTTCTTCATCTCGGTGCCGCGAACAATAAATCACGATTAGATGCGAGTAAAAACGATCTATTTAAGCGGTTTGCATTCATGACATTTGTACATTTACCACAGATTAAAACTAAAGTCCCTCGCCGAAGTCATCTTTTTCTATCTAGACATAACGGTGAAATATGCGAACTGTTAGTAGGAGAACTTCTGGTATATAACATATTGCTTTCTCTTATTGTCCCAAGTAAGATTTTGGGATATTTTATTCCCCAAGTCGTCATTTCGTCTAAAAGAAATGTCTTAAACTTCTCCATAAATAACAAAACTTTTGGATGACAAAGAATGTACATCTTTTAGAATCATAGGCTTCCATTTTTATGTATATTACTTGACGCATGATAACCGTTAAAACGCTAAAAATTATCTCACCCTACGTTTACACCATATTCCCGGCAGCCACGGCAGCCACGTTTCTGACAACAGTGGACAAAACGGGATTGACATAATACAACGCAGAGGAACGGTATAAGCAAACTTGTCAGACCGTGATCGCCGGGGTTGCCATGTCAGATTTTTTGAAAGACAAAAAATGTGTCACGGCAGTCCCGGTACTGATGAGAAACCTAACAGACCGTAGCGGAACGGGTTGACCGTTGCGTTCTGCTACTACCTGATCGATACCGGTGAAAAAAGGGCTTCCACGTCCAAACACGGATCGTCTTTGAGTCTTGTTACGGCCTGTTAAGTGCTGGTAGTTCTGATGCGATCAAATTTGCTTATCCCGTTCCTTTGCGTTGTATTATGTCAATCCCGTTTTGTCCACGGTTGTCAGAAACGGGGCTGCCGTGGCTGCTGGGAACATGTTGTAAACGTAGGGTAATCGGCTGTTTTCGGTGCGGGCAAAAACATCAAAATACTGTAATTTGAAGGATATTTTTCCAAATATTTCACCAAATAGCGGATAGTGCAGTTCAAGATCAGACTTTACAGTCTAAAAAGTCTAATTTGAGTCTATACTGTCCACAAAAGACAGTCAGGTCTTGACGTACATGGTCCTATAAAGCAACGCTTGCTTAGCGTTCGAATTAAAGGGACAGAACCTAATTACCTGCACATAATTATGTAGTTGGTCCGTTGCCTTTTTGTATAACTTTATTGTGAGCATTCGCAGTAAACTTTATTTAAACCGACTGCTTACGAAATCAAAACTTGTCGATTTATGTCTTCCTTGAGGACGAAAGAGGGAATCTTTGTAAATTGGCCTGCAACAGGCGAAAAGGGGCATTCGGACATTTGCGTAAAGTGTCGTCTCGGATCAGCCTGCGCAGTCCGCGCAGGCTAATCCGAAACGACACTTTCCGTTTTTATGTAATTTTCTCTTTTGCGCAAGTCTACTGTAGCATAAAATCTAATGTAGTCGTAAAGTGCCGTCTCGGATTAGCCTGCGCGGACTGCGCAGGCTGACCCGAGACGACACTTTACGCAAATGTCCGAATGCCCCTTTTCGCGTGTTGCAAGCCAATTAATGCATGAAAGTAATTTCACTGTCACAATGACTTCTGCACAGTTTGTGAAGTAAGCTTATTCGGATGTAACTGAAACACATAAACACTAGTGTCAAACAAAGTTGAAAACTATATAAATTATGTACACGAAAATATGAGAAAAATAAAAACTATTGCCAGTTGAATCATGAATGTGATTTAAACTGCTATTAGCAGAGCAAAGATAAACGGACATTTTAAGAGATATCACATATTTGGAAGTAGTTCCTGTGGCTCTCTCATGTTCATTGTGGAAAAAGGAATTTAAACGTAAACAAATCCAATTTTCAATCGACAATGAAGCTGTAGTAGCTATATTAAATAAAAAGTCTTCTCAATCATCCAGAGTAATGACACTTGTAAGGTATATTGTATTATTATCTATGCAATACCATTTTCATATTAGAGTAGTTCACATTCCAGGAAAAGAAAATGAAATTCCTGATGCCCTTTCTCGCGGGAAAATGAATAAATTCTTTTCTCTTGCTCCACAGGCTTACAAGGACCCAACATCGATCCCACAGGAGTTTTGGGACCTCTTGTTGATGAAATGAATGATCTACTGGCACTTTCTTTGTCTGCAAAAACAGCTAAATTGTATTCTCTTGCTCTGAAAAGTTTTAACCAATTTGTTCTAGGGTCAGGATTTGTGAAGGCTTGGCCACCAACTTTAGACCAGATTGTGGCTTTTGTGTGTCACCTTTCAACAAAAGGTTATGCTCATTCCACAGTCAATGCTTATCTGTCTGGAATAGCCTTTCATATTAAAGTTAGACATTCATTCCATTTTGACCCCACTCAAACGTTTATTGTAAGAAAGTTGTTACAAGGTTTACAGCGCAGGAGACATCCAGTTGATACAAGATTTCCAATGACATTGGATATTTTAAAGCAACTACCGTCAGCACTTGCATCTGTATGTTCCTCCTCTTATGAAACACTCTTGTTTTCTACCGCATTCTGTGTAGCATTCTTTGGATTTTTAAGGATAGGCGAAATTACCATTGTATCAAAGGACAGTGATGTTTTTAAGGTAGTTCAATCCCGCGATATAGAGATTTACCATCATGAGGTTCATTTTACAGTAAAATATTCAAAAACAGACCAGTTAGGAAAAAGTACAACATTGATATTTACAGAGAAGAATGATAAAACCATATGCCCAGTCAGGCTTCTGAAAGAATACATAAAGGTTAGACCGAAAGTAGAAGGTCCACTATTTATACACTATAACAGCAAACCCTTATCAAAATACCAATTTTCAGCTGTTCTAAATAAAGCTCTAAAATTTCTTAATTTAGATCATAATATCAAAAGTCATTCCTTTAGAATTGGTGCAGCCACGTTAGCAACAATTCAAAACGTTCCTGACAACCAAATCCAGATAATGGGTAGATGGTCAGAAAATTCTAGTTCTTTTAAGCGGGTATATTAGATTGGATAAAATATCAGCATAAATTACCCAAATTTTACATTAAAAAAAAAAAGCAAGGCAATTAGGAATAGGTAGAAATGACTTATTACATTGCAGGTAGGGTTAAAGCAGTTGAAGAAGTTTTTAAGATTTCTTTATTTTCATACTTTAACCTGCTTTTTGGTTCTTTAATCACGGTAAAGTGCTTGAAAGTCATTACAGTCAAGTCCATGCTTAAGAGACTACAAAAAGCTCAAACAGCAGTTTCTTAACACATTGGTCTCTTAATACAACAGGAATCGTCAATGTTGAGTGTTATGTATTTAATTGTAAGTCATGTTTTGTATTTCATTATAGTTGCAGATGATGACAGTAAAAAATCTCAGGCCATGCAGATGGGGATTTGATCAGAAACAAAATCCTCAGAGTTTTGGCAAAGTATTTTTCAGATCAAAATATTTGGATAGTTGGATCATCACTGATTAAAAGAGCTGAAAAGCATGTTGCAGCAAGGCCTATGGGAACCAACTTGGCTCTTGAAAGATACGGTTTTAAATGTTATTGGTCTGGGAAGTCTGGTCTAAGAACAGAAGGAGTCTTGCAATTGTTATTGGAGAGTGCAAGAGTTTACCCAATGCCTAAGTATATTGTTTTACATTTTGGGGGAAATGATATTGGTATTGTGTCATTGGGCTTGTTACACCATCAAATTAAAGACACTTTGAAGAGAATTCAAGTATGCTTTCCGGAAGTAATTTTAATCTGGTCGGATATTCTACCTCGTAGCTCATGGCGCGAATCCATAAATGTGAAAGCAATGGACCAGGCAGGACGCAGATTGAACCGGGATATGTGCTATTTTTTAACTGCTTTAGGGCATAAAGTGATTAGGCATACAGATTTTCATTACAATGAATCTAGTTTGTTGCATGTGGATGGGGTTCACCTATCATTTATTGGAAATGATATTTTTCTTAATTCTATACAAGGTGCCTTTGAAACTTTTATCAATCAACCTGATGTGAGTGTTTATCCGGTTTAATGGGTGATGGCCAGACAGTGTATTGTAAGCTTTTGAAAAATTTCCGTTTGGCGGTGGATGACTTTTGAGTCATCCAATTGGCATAAAATTTTTCTTTAATTTGAACTCTGTGTACCAAATGATTCATGTATTCATAAAATGCAAGTTTGTGAAAGTTTATAGACTCTTAACATTTGTCGTTTGTGTCACAATCGGCCAAGATGTGTGAAGTTACTGAGAATTTTGATTAATTCCATGAATATAATTATATAGAAATTTACAAGGGCTGTTTTGGTTAACCCAGCAGCAGTTTTACTCTTATGGTACAAATGCTGGTTTGGTTCACCCATCAGTAAAATCAATTTGTCTGGTTTGGTTAACCCATCAGAAAGTGATTGTGTCTTTTTGGCCTACTTATTTTTAGTAGGCTTACTATGTTTTAAATTTGAACTGTTGAATTATGTAATCATAAGATTTATCATAAACAAAGAGACTGTCTTGGCCATTAAGCCCAAATCATTAAAGGTTGTAAACTTTATTAGTAAGTTTTGTGTTTTAATTTTGTCTCTGATAATGAAAAACGTCTTCGACAGAGGAAACCCTGAAGGAATATCCCACAAACCATCGGACAAGTGAATGAAACCTAAGTATACATTCTACTCAGAGTAAGTTGGATCTACACTGTCTGCCAAAACAGGAATCCTTGGCTCATCTGGTTTATGTCCGAGACATTGATTGACTGGACGATGTTTTTTCTCCACTTTTAACCTAATTTCTAGAGTCAATTTAAATGACAGCTCACTATTTCATGTATTTCAGGGTATCTTGTATACTGAACTTAGGCTTTGCGACCTAGGACGAGACTGAAGTTCAAAAGCCCTGTGTTACTCCGGGCATCCAACACCCAAGAAGTGAGCTTCCCAGCACCCAGGTACAAAGCAAATTATGAACTCCACCCATGTACCTTAAATTCCACTCAGTTTCTAAGAAATAACTATATGTGTGGCACCGTGAACTAATACGCATAAACATGTGCGGCAATGAAACTTGATATAACGTAAACAATGGAAGGCTATGATAAGTGCACTGAACAAATAAACATCACGTATTTTCTCTCTAATTAGACTTACAGTAGCTTCATATGTTGTATGATCAATTTTGGGCAACAGACATATTGTGTTGTGAATTTGTTTATCTTATTTTGAAGCAAAATATTTAACTTTAGAATGTTATCGTCTAAAGTTCAACCAGGATATAAGCCATAGTTTGTGAATAGGGGGTTTAATGCATCTGCAAAAAAATAACGACCCAAGTCAGCCTGCGCAGTTTGCGCAGGCTGACCTGGGCCGATATTTTTTTGCTATTGGTCTTTTTTTGCTATTGGTCAATTTTCCGTATGTCCAAGGACTAGTTACCTCATTATACAGTCGTCTGTCATATAAAATGGATTTTATGGATCCACAGTTATGCGATGACTTCCTTGATATCATACATCACGGAGAAGCATTAAGCCCCCTTTTGCCAGAACACGGCTCATAGATATTGTCTGGTATTGGTTTACCTCGTCTGCAAAAACAACTCAAATCGCATATGTTGCAAAATGGTAAACTTCTGCATAAACAATTACATGTAAGATACAGTTTAGATTAAGGAGCGTAATATCAAGTAATTGTAGTCTTTCTTTCAAGATACTTAATAGTCTTCAAAGTGTTTGAGCGCCAGGAAATTTCAACAGTGAGCGAATTCTTTATCTTTTTTTTCAATTCGTTATATTTCAACGTGTGTTCAACATCCATAAGGTTTTACAGATAAACGAAAAGATAATTTGGGACAAAAAAGAACCAGTCAGTTGGAGAATAATTGACTTTCACACCTGTTATATTGGCATGATTAGATATATAAATCAAAGTAAAGGTGAAATGCGTAACGCACATTAACTCTGTGAACCATGTCTGACAGTTCAAAACCAAAGGCACGGAATATAAGACAGAAATCTGTAAAATAAAGGTTTCCTTGTTGACAAAGTTTTCGCCATTTTTTTGTAACTGCAAATAATAGAATTGTATCAAGATATCGTAAATTTTCTCCACATTTTACAATCTGTCTTATTCTGCCCTATCATCAAACTCACTTACACTCACTTAAATATTCAGTTTTCCTGGAGCTCAGCAAAAAAGCGTATTACTATTCAACCTTTTTGGTTTGTCTTGAGTGCGTCTCTCTTTCGCTCTCAGTTTTCGTCTCTATTTTTATAGTTCTCATAAAATGTGGAGTAGAGTATAAGTGTGTTTATTGTCTATGTATCTAATACATATTATGATAATTTCTGTCAAATTAACTCTGCGTACTAAATCAATTTGATTTTTGTTTAGGTATTAAAATCGATATCCACTGCAGCTAAAGATGACTCAGGTCAATGTTTAGGTTAGCAGACGGTGTGAATTCAATATCAGGTTGCACTTTCTGTGTAGTCCGATATTGATCTACGCTGTCCACAAAGGCTCCTTAAGTTGTCCTGGGCAACGAAAGAGTTATAGATAAAAGAAGGCAAAGAAAGAGTTATGGGCAAAAGGAGACAGCATAAATCCAACAAACGTTCAAGAAAGTTCAGATGATAGCGAGAGAACTTTACAAACTCAAACAACTCAAAAAAAAATGTAACTCAAAGTCTAAAGACCCAATCAACTTTAACAAAACTAATTAAAATTCTAGTCCACTAATTTAAAGCACCTCCGGCAAAAATCTAAGCTAGAAAACTGATTGTTTCTTCAGCAGATGGATTGCTGCCCGGTGTCTCCAGGGTTTTCTCTGATACCTTTTCAACACTTTAAACCTTAACCATACGACATTATTTTGGACTTGTCTACATTAAAAGTATTTGCAGACGACAAATTAAATGTAGTTGAAATGACGGTAAGTGTCTGTGAAAGTGCAGAAAACCTTGTGGAAAAAGGAGAAAATGCTGGTAACCAGCATTTTCTCCTTTTCCCACAGGGTTTTCAAAAGGCCATTTCCTAGTAATCGTTAAATCTCGGGATTGTGTGGTAAAGAGTTAAACCTTAACGTGCTAAATAACTAAAATGAAACTTTCAAATTAATGTTAAAACCCGAAATATTGCTCTTTCAAAGTTATTTTTTTGGGACAAATAATTCCTTTTTGGACATTGTAGATCAAAGATCTACAGGTCCGCACAAGGTCCTCGAGTCGAGCTTAGCAGCCTAAGGGTTAAATACTGAGAGTTCCATTATGTGAGTTTTACTTTCTTCTTTAGTTGTCCATCAACATATTAGATACAAGATGACCACATACAACAGCAATCTGAATAAGATCTCATCCCTGTTAGTCCTGTGTATCTCTGGTAATACTTCAATTTCACAAAGCAAAACAAAGTAACATTTACTTTTGCTGTTGGCAGAGGATAAAGAAAACCCTCGAATCTAACGTCAGGGTGAGCCATGATTCCATTTTTCTCAGCTGACTTCATTTAAATTTGCGTTTAAGAAGGTGGATAACCACCACTATTTCCAAATGCAGTGAACAGAAAAAAGGCTATAAATTTCTTTTCCCGAGGTAATTATCATGAAGGATTGTAATGCCCTCAGTATGAAATAACTTGCAACAATGTTAGGTTACAGAATTGGTCATTCACCTTCGAATCTACGGTGATATGAACTTCGAAAAGTTTACCGTCAACAACACTGATACCACACGCCAGTAGAACCGCAATTTAATCCTTAGGTTGCTAAGTGCGACCGACTGACCTTTTTGCGGACAGTGTAGATCAAGATCAGACTGCACAGAACGTGCAGTCTTATCTTTGATCTACACTGTCCGATAAGAACATTTTGTCCCCCAAAAATACCTTTGAAATAACAGAATTAGGGTTTTTACTACTGGCTCAAAAATTTCATTTCACTTATTTACCAGGAAAAGGGTTAAAAGAGCGATCTAAGTATATGAAAATCTCAATATTCGGACTTTGTGTCAATCTATTTGGTAACGATAGTTCTGGTGGCGCCATGGACAATAAAATGCGATTAGTATAAAATGGAAACTGATTCATAAAAGCCGTCTGCTTTCATGACATTTGTACATTTTCCACAAATTAAAAAACGAAATTCCCAAGAGAAAATCATTTTTCTTTCAATTTTGCGATAATGGCGAAATATGTAGAGAGTTATTGGTTAGCTATTTTATGGTGTTTGGCTTACTGATTCTCAGCTTGAAGATAATAATGTATAGGCATATTGATAGAATTTAATTTTCTGCTAAATTGTTTCCTCACTGATAAGCGAGTTAAACTGCTGGCCTGCAAAGCATTTCGTGGCAAAACTCAATTTCTTTTTTATTAAAGCATTTAACTATTTTTTAGTTATTAAAAAAGGAACGTAATGCCACCATGAGGAAACGCTATTCGAGTCACACGTGACTAGTAACAGAACGATTGTGGATAAAACTTTTAAAGAATTCGATTTTAGCCGGTATGTCGCTGTGAGGTTGTGGGGCTGGTTGATAGTTGCCTTTAAGAATGAGACCATTAAACTTCACCCTATACCATGTGTTGTTAAGATATCGTACGAAATTAAAAGAAAGCTCCTGCAAGCCTCCTGGCAATGTAGAAGGCGTTGTTTATGCTCTGCTTACATTCAAACAAAGACACGACGGACGATAAAGCGTCAATCGACCGTCCCTTGGACGGCCCGACAGGTACTGTAGCGAGAAAAACATCGAGAAACCCACATCCAGCGGGTCACCCAGTGTTCTGTTTTCGGTCTCCTGACGGTACCTAATTCATTGTTGACCGACAGGTACTGTAGCGAGAAAAACATCGAGAAACCCACATCCAGCGGGTCACCCAGTGTTCTGTTTTCGGTCTCCTGACGGTACCCAATTCATTGTTGTTCGATTTCAAATAATTCTGTGATTAGTCTTCATCCTCTTACAGAAGACCTTAGTTGACAAGCACACCTCTGTAAATTTGCAAACTGTTGGTGCACGTTAATTTTAGAATCTGAACATACCTGTTGCTTGTGTATTGAATAGATACAATTTTTTGCCAATTTAAACGTAAACAAAACCAGAAAAAAGAAACTGTTTAAATTTTGTTTTATTCGAGATGTTTACGTTTCCCAAAATAGACAAAGAAGCTGCCAAACACGGTAGTATTTCGTTAGTTTTTTCGAGATTTATAACGACTTCTAAAAGCACTTGAGGTAATGAAACGTTTTTTTTTTTTTTACTGATCAGTCTGGTCATGTCTGTCACTGAACAGTAATTGCATTTCGCTGCAATACAGATTAAGCCGACAAAACAGAAAGTCAGTAGCTTTTTGCACAGAAAATTCAGGATGGACTTGAGACGGTTTGGTGCACAACAAAGGTCCAAATATGTAAAGAAGCAATATTGAGACTAACCAGCCGATCACCACTTTCGGACCATTATATTGCACTCTAAGAGTGCATATATGTTTTATTAGGTATCGGTCAGTTTTGCTCCAACATCAAACTGCTAGAGAAATGATTTGGTAAGAAACTATAATACGCCATACGGTAAGCATATATATGAAAAAAAAAAACATTTCACAGGGAAATGAACACGCTATCGCACCTGTTTTATCGATGTGACTAAATATAAATCCAATTATAAGTAGAACGCAAGACCCACCCTAATTTTTTTTTCTTTAAAAATGATACTCTCGAGGATGGAACAGATGAAATGTGCCTGATAAGGTTGCTAATTAGTCCTCTATTTTCTTCGTTGTCTTCAGGATTTGTTCATCTCCAAGTCAAACAGTTACTGTACCCTTGTAAAAGCTCACTCTAAGAAGTTTCGAGTAAGATGTTTGTTAACGCTTTTCTAACTCCTTGTTTTAGCCTCTACAAAACAATCCCGTGTTTTAACGACCCTAGATATGAAACAGTTGAAACATTGTGTGGTATCAGCTTTTACTCCTCTCCCACAATGCTATTTACCCTTTCATTTGCAATTTCCCCATTGAAGAGACATTTAATTTGTCGCCTACGAATGGTTTCAGTTAGGACAAAACAAGTTCAACAGTTTGTGATCTGGTATAGAGTTAACAGACTTGTTGAGACAGGCAACAGAATTGACAAATGGCTTTGCCAGTAGATGGTCATAAGAAGGCATGTCAAAAATCAATACAAAACCACTGGCCAGTTAAGACATCACCCATATGAGTATCAAGATTTTTGAGAACAGCTGACCAACATTCCAATGGTAATGCTACAATACAAGTTTTTTTTACAAGCACCAATATTCTTCTCTAAGGTCCCAAATATGAAAAAGAAAAGAACCAAAATAATTGTCCACCTCTTTTTTTTTTTTTCATCATACTTTCCCTTATTCTTCATTAACCTCATTTTAACAAAACGATTAGATAATTTGAAATACAGAATGTGCGCAAAACTGCAATTGTCAGTATGCTTAAAAAAAAGAATGCTGGACTAAGGAATATTTACTTTTGTAAATGTATATGTGCTTATTTCACTTTTTAGTTGTTCTTTCTCGTAATGTTTTCCATACTGTGAAAAGCAAATTTCTTCTTCTCACGAAATAGTGCTCGATTGTTTATTGTGTTAAAACCAGTGATATGGCTTTACACTAGTAAAGTAGTATAGGAAATTAGACTTCATTAAAAATGACTTTGGAGTTAGGGTAAAAAAGACGGAGCAAATTCATGAAGCAAGAGAAATTAGATATCTGTTTCTCCTTTTTCTGCTTTCATTGTATTGCTAATACTCCTGAGAGTGTATGTCTATAAAGCCTTTTCATGTTTTATTGCAAACAGTCTGGAGCTGTTGAAATTGCAAACTAATAGGTACTGAAACGGAGATTCATCTATCACTAAAACGCAGAATGAGTGTCCTAAAAATATTTCCACAGAAATATTACCAGTGACGACTATTTCTGTTTTGCAACTGCAAACCACAAGTTTTTTTTTTTCTTTTTTTAATTTCACATTTGAAGCTTATTTTCTTTCCGTATTGTATAACTTCAACATCTAAAAAAAAATGGGGAACTAAAAAAAATACAGAACTAAAACATTAAAGAGGCCCTTATACTCATTTTCAGCCAGTTTTAACTCATTTTGTCTTTATTTTATCAAACTATAGTCATTCTTATACCTTCATGCCAAATATTGCGCCTGACGGTTGCAAGGTTGCTTAGATTACCGTCGATAGAAAATGCATTTCGCTGAGTTGCGGCCTTCCATGTAAACAGACTCGTCGTTTCCGGTTTTTGAATCGAAGATTTCGATATATCCGTTATACACTCGGGTAGATTCGTATGAAGATCATGCATTCTGTCACGTGACTATATTTGACCTTCGTCCTGCGTCTAATGAGGTAAACAATGGAAAATGGAGGCTTCTCTGTTGCAGCCTCGATTTTCAGACGGAGGTCGCGACCTATATGCAAATTACACCGTATCCGACTCTAGGCGGAAACCAACGATAAATTTCCGTGACGCACCGCCATTGTTTACAGCTTCGACGGGCATCTTTAAGCCTTAAACTTAAGCCTTTAGACTCGCGGAAGAAACTCATTGTACCAAACCGTTTTTAATCCGGTGAGAATGAATCTCAACGAAAACGAAGACTATTCATGTATAAAGAATAGATCACAGCCCCTTAAACCCTTTCCTTACTATAGACGAGACGACACACGAAGTTTTTGTGGACAGTGTAGATCAAGATCAGACTGCACAGGAAGGGCTGTCTGATATATGAGTTACACTGTCCACTATTTCATACTAGGTTATGACCCAAATGTCCCTTAATCTTGTAGCAGAACTGTATTAGTAGCAATTTAAAGTTTTTTTTTTTTAATTTGTTGGTACAGGTAGATTTAAGTCTTTACTGGACACTCCCACGAGTATTAACGATCTTGAAGGGGACACTTGAAGAAGACAGCTTTGAAAACGTTGTAGGAAAAGGAGAAAATGCTGGTTTTTCCCACATTATTTTCTATCCATTCAATGGTAATTACACCATTTTGGCAACACTATAGTTAGTCGTCTGCAAATGCTTTTAATTTAGAAAAGTCCAAGATTTTGTCGTTTGGTAGAGTTCTATGGTGCATAAGCACGATCGCAAGGGTAGACAAGGGGCACATGTGGATAATGTACGCATATGACCTCCTGTATTAACAAAGTATCTCAATTCTGTAGTTTGGGAAAGAAAGATAATTGCTCAGGTATTATCAAACCTACATCACCGATATGAAATAATATAGGTGGGCGAAATAACTGAATGCCTTTATTCGAGGTATTCTCAAGCGTTTCCGATATGCGAAAGCACTTGGTATAATATTACATTACGTATTAGATATACCATTATAAACCAGCGGAGTTCAGCTATGAAACAGTAGGAGCCCTTTTATTGGTGCATAAATCATCTTTAAAACGGATTTCCGTCAAATATTAAGTATGATGTAGATGTCTGGACGAACAGACAACAATTATCAGAGGCTAGACGGAGAGTGATGAAGATGAAATGAAAGTAACAAGCGAAAGTGCAGTTATCCCTTTGGCTGCTAAGCGCGGTTCACTGACCTTTTGCAGACAGTGTAGATCAAGATCAGACTGCACAGAACGTGCAGTCTAATCTTGCATCTACACTGTCCGATAAGGAGATACCCCCCCCCACCCAAAAAGATTGAAATAGCATTATTCGGGTTTTTACTTTCGGTTTGAAAGTTTCATTTCACTTATTTAGCAGGAAAAGGGTTACTGTAGTGCCATACAACCTATGTATAGACCTACCAGACACTAGTGTACTCTTTACCAAACGACAACATTTTACACCTGTCAAAATTGAAAGCACTTGCAGACGACAAATTAAATGATACTGAAATGGAGGGATTTGTCTTTGAAAGGATGGAAAACGTTATGGGAGAAGGAGAAAATGCTGATGTTCAGCATTTTTTCCCTTTTCACACAATGTTTTAACAAACCTTCTTCTTCAGTGTCGTTAAAATTCGGAATTGTGTGGATAAGTTAATGATTAATTTGACGTAGAAATGAAACTCTTAAAGGAAACGAAAAAAATTTAATATTTCATATTCAAAAGTTTAACATTGTCTAATGTTTTCCACTCGCCGAACTTAATATCCCTGAAAAAAATGCGAAGCTATGCACATATAGAAGAGAGAAGAGCGGTAGGTGAACACAAGAATAGATTTGAAATTTCGAATGTTTTTCATAGACTGCAACTCATACTCTGTGTGCAGTCTAATCTAAGATCTACAATGCCCGAAACGGTGAATTTCTCTGACGGTGAGAACGCTCGTTTTAACCCTTGGGCTGCTAAGCGCAACTCACTGAACTTTTGCGGACAGTGTAGATCAAGATCAGACTGCACAGAACGTGCAGTCTGATCTTGGATCTACACTGTCCGATAAGGAATTCTACAAAACATAACTTTGAAATAGCAATATTTGGATTTTTTCTATCGAATTAAAAATTTCATTTTAGTTATTTAGCTGGATGAGAGTTTAAATGTTTCAGTTTTTGGTAATGGTTCGAAATGCTCGTGTAATTTCTGTAACAGTTTACAGGTTAAAAGAACGACTGCAAAGTAATGCTTCAAAGATCCAAGGCAAGGCATATCTTTCTGACGATTTCCTCTGTAACACTTTTTTTTCCCATCCTTAGATCCTTCTGCAAGGGCAATAAATTTCCGTTGGGGAGAAATGTACCGAAGAATATTTTTTTCTGCATAAAATATTACCGCGGGATGGGTTTTGGAATCGAGAAGGCTGTCTGAACCTTTCTATAAACTCATCCATAACGATCTAATTCCGTTAGAAAACACCTGCCTCCGCAAACACTTCCAGCGATAAGAGCAAAACTATTCCAAAGAAATGTTTGTTATACGGCGCCAAAACCGTGTTTCGTCTAAAATTTACAGCAGTTCAACAACTAATTTGTTTCCAAAGATTTTTTGTATAAAAGCGACGAATTTGTCCCCAGTTTTTTCCATTTAATTCCGCGATATGTATATGAAGTTTTATAATGTCTTCCATCCAGATATCTACATGCTGTTTTGTAAGTTATAACAAATCCATTCATTTTTTGCATCTTGTGAAGACTAATCTTGATCTAAACTGTCAGCAAACCGTCCTTGAGTCGCGCTTAGCAGCCTAACGGTTAACTCTTTACCATACAACAAAAGTTTGACCTAGTTGAAGGCACTTATTGATGATAAATTAAATCTGTCTCAAATGTTTTTACAAGTCTTTGAAAGGGTAGGAAACATAGTATGAAAAAGAGAAGATGCTAACTACCAGTACTTTCTGTTCTTCCCACACTTTTTTAAGGCGTTTGCTTCAGGTTCGTTAAAACACAAGATTTTGTGGTAAACTAAGATAACTGTAAGCCCTTGCTAGGTAGGAGTGGCATCCACATGGGTAGGAAACTTCATATTCAGAGCCAATGGCTCTCACTTTTATTTGCTAATTGAATGGCAATATAAGTCTGAAATTAGGTCCCCGACTTATTATTTCGGCTCCGGTCAGCCCACGGCACAAATGATTCAGACTACACTGTACATAATTATTCTACAACCTTCAATGGTGTAGAAAACACCATAGCATTGCATGACATTCTCCTTTTCACGAAATTTAAAGACATAAGAACTAATTAGTACAAAGAATGACAAACTTAGCTGTTTTTCAGTTGTTTTTGAGCCGATATTTTCGGATCCGGAAGAGCAAAACAACATTTGCTCGTCAGAGCCATTTGCTCTGAATGTGAAGTTTCCAACCCGTGTCCACAGAGAGGTGATTTAACCAAGTTTTTTTTTTTTCATACAGATGCTCATTGAAAAAAATTAATATTTTACGTATCCTAGCACGTATAATTTGAATTCACCTATCGCCAAGATATTGAAGTCTTCATGGAAAAGGTTTATATTTATATTTTAGGGTATTTATAGGATGACAATGATCAGGTGTATTCTTAATATCATCTGGTGGAGAATTCTACTCATCAGTCAAAACTGGTAAAATGTAAGTACTTTACATGCTGGTTCTACAAGCAATAAGTTGCTAACTATTTGGTCTACAAAGGTTATAGGTATTTTGTATAGTCTTATCTTACATTTTTCCGTCGACAAATGCAACTTACATGCAGATAAGTAACTACTGGCTGTGAGAAAAGGGTTTTGAATTGCATTACCGATAACCCTGAAACTTTTTGGCAACAAGCTATCTTTATGATATGTAAACTTAATAGTTCCGAATGCATCTGGCTTGATTCACGAGCCCATGTGTTTATTCAGACAAATATTTAAATTATCAGACACTATAATTAAGGATAGGGCACCCTAATGTGATTCTTGTAACATCGCCTTTCATCGCCGAAAAAACGCACGGATTCGGCTAAGACTCGCGTAATCCGTAATCGATTGGCCGATATACGCTGGTTCCCCGTATCGATTACGGATTTCCCGAGTCTTAGCCGAATCCGCACGATTTTGGCAATAAAAGACGATGTTACACCAATCCCATTAGGGTGCCCTATCCTTAAGTCACATATTTTATTGTATATTTTAGTATTTAAGATCATGTTTTGACGTATTCAATTCACCAACTGTAACTCTCCCTCATCCATACATGAAAATTCTTACTTATACTTACGCACACGCGCACGCCCACACAACCCGTTGACCCGAGTGCCTGTATACATAAAGGGGTCAAAATTAAACCAGATTACACAAAAATGCCAAGAAACACAGCAACACACGTATGAGGTGAAAGTAAGAAAAATTGCGTCAAAATTTAATTATTGCACCTGTGCTAGAATAACCAAAATATTTATTTGTGGGAAAAGGTTTTTAGAGAAAAAAAATCTATGGAAAAAGGAAGGTGATGCTGGTTACCAACTCCTGGACCCTCGACGCCATGTATTCTTTTAGAGACAAATCGAATGGTTTGAGACACGAAGAATTTACTTGTTTTCACCCTTTTTTTTTTCAATTTCGAAAAGTTTAAAATCTTGCCCCCTTGTAGAGAGAGATAATACATTAACACTAAGGGCAAAGACATACCGACAGATAGAACAACTGACACCATGGAGTCCTAAACATTTGAACGTATTGCAGGTAGGTGATTTTCAGCATGGCTGTATCAGCTGGCGTTTGAGCTTCTTCATGGTATTAGTCTCGAATGCAATAAGCAGTAATGTGCAATTGGTAAAAAAATGCAGACATGTTTATTTTGCTGGTATGTCTGTGGGCTTTTACGTGGGCTTATTCGGATCCCATTTATGACAACAATAACGGGTTGCTATCGGTAACGGATATCTCGCGTTGCTTCTTTACACCTGAGCATATGGATATGAAGGGGATAATCCGTTTCTTATACCAATCGGTATTTTAATATGTTTTATGCATTACCGTGTAACAAATTATTGTCCAGTCTACATGTGTTTTCAGACATACTCTTTGAGTATTTAGTAGCAGCTATCCCTTTTCCAACGACGCATCTTATTTTAAAAAATACATATATATCTAGTTAAAATAGAGCTATCGCAAAGCGGACAAATACTCCCCACCAGCACCTTATCACTGAAGCAGCAAAATCAGAGAACGAAAATGATTTTCAAAACAAAGATCACTAGTGACCTTGACCTTTGACCCACGTGACCCTAAAACAATAAGGTATCTTTTGGGTCATGAGCAACACTTGTATAAAGTATCAGGGTCCGAGTTCAAACGGCTATTGAGTAAGAGCATGGAAACGTAAAGGTCTACAGACGGGCGGATTGACGAACGGACAGATATGGTGAAACCAGTATACCAACTTCTCTAATTCATACTGTAGTACCTCTTCCGCTGTCTAGCTCTTTTTGAAACAAAAAAAGCTATTTCTTGATTTGAATGATATGGAAAGCACTGTAGTAAGACTGGGAATTGCCAACGGGTTGCGTCGAAATGTTATTTTAAAATTGTATATTGCAGACACGTAAAAAGTATACATTTCCCAGTTTTCGGTAAGAGATAACAAAGCAAATATTTTCTTGCATGTCTGAATAATTTGTTTTGGGAGAAACAAAGCAGATATTTGCATTTGATTCTCGTGTTATTTTTCAGAGAAATTCCCCCCTCGATTGCTCGATCAAACACCAAAACGAGCGTATATTCGTGATGTGAGTTAAATGTTCCTATCATTAGAAAAGTTTATGGGCATATTTGCCTTCGTTTTGCATGTCAGAGAGATAAACATATATCTTAAATGATTACTAATGTATTGTTTGCGAAGAACAGAAAATCCATATGAAACAAAGACCATTATTAACAATCTGGTGCAGTAAAACAATTTCCGAGAACCTCGACCTTAAAGTTATAATTAAAAAAATACTTAGAGGAATAATTGGTCAGGCAACTTACATGTAGGTCAGCAAGTTTGCAACACCTACATTTATAATGCATCAGCACTTTTATTGTCTCTATGGTGATATAATATAAGAGTTTTTGAAACTTCGTTAAGTCTTTTATTTCCAGCCTAGTAAATTCGACATTTTCGGTGGGTCTAAAATAGACAAGAACTAAACATTATCATTAAACATTGTCCGTCTTTTTTTCTCTCCCTTCGTAACGTTTGTTTTTTTTTTAAATTGATGTTCTTGTTAAGTTTGAATGGTTACAGAAAACTGATATGAAGAGCATGTAACCTAAGTCTTCATAAATAGACAACAGGCTGTGTTATACAGAATCTGGGTACTTCAAACAGGCTAACTGAGCAATGTAGCAAAACATCGTTATCATGTAACAACAGACAGTGTTATACAGAATCTGGGTACTTCAAACAGGCTAACTGAGCAATGTAGCAAAACATCGTTATCATGTAACAACAGGCAGTGTTATACAGAATCTGGGTACTTCAAACAGGCTAACTGAGCAATGTAGCAAAACATCGTTATCATGTAACAACAGGCAATGTTATACAGAATCTGGGTAATTCAAACAGGCTAACTGAGCAATGTAGCAAAACATCGTTATCATGTAACAACAGGCAGTGTTATACAGAATCTGGGTAATTCAAACAGGCTAACTGAGCAATGTAGCAAAAAATCGTGTTACCCTTATCCAGCTAAATAAGTAAAAAAAAACATTTCAAGCCGATAGTAAAACCCGAATAATGCTATTTCAAACTAATCTTGTGGAGAAAAAATATCTCCTTATCGGACAGCGTAGATCAGAGATCAGACTGCACGTTATGTGCAGTCTGATCTTGATCTACGCTGTCCGCAAAAAGTCAGTGAGTCGCGCTGAGCAGCCTTAGGGTTAAGTCTTTACAGAATTGCGAGCATTTGCAGACGACATATTGAATGTAGTTTAAAATGTTGACTCTGCCTTAGAGAGCATTGTGAGGAAAGGAAGAACATAATGGTTACCGGCATTTTCTCCTTTTCCCACAATGTTTTCCAAAGGTTTCTGCTTCAGGGTCGTAAAAATTTGTGATTTTGTTCAAGGGTTACAGCAATAATCTATTATGTGGATCAGAATGAGCACTACCCTATCTACTTCAGTAAGCTTTTCTCAAGAAAGAAACAGATAAAAATAGTGTGTAGGGTACAATAACGTTTGTCCAAAAATGTCTGTCAAAGAAAGATAAAAACACAAGTAGGGCAAATGAGGAATAGACATGAACAATGAAATACTAAAGAAACTTTGCAGAGGAAATTCACTTGGACATACGCCAATTTTTGAGTATATTGTGACATATGTGTCAAAGATACGTGACGTGTAACTAATTTAGCTGAAAATCCATAACAACTTCGGAAGGCTGCGTAATCACACGGCAACCGAGTAATGACTTTAAATTTGAGTCTGAATTTCAGGAGAACTCCCATGTCGTTTACACTTGTGGTAACATTGACTTGATTGGCAATTTTTTTTTTTTTTCTGAAGCAGACATTGATTATAGAAACTTAAATGAAAGTATTATTTAGAACTAATTATTTGATCAGAGAGTGATCGTATCCTTGTCCTCATCGTCGTAGTTGTTTGATTACGAGAACTAACTAGTCCTAGTTTTCTCTTAACATCTCTCAACTTCATCTTGAAGTATGAAGACAACAGAAACTGTATTAAGTGCAGGCGCGTAGCTGGGAATGAAGTAAAGATGAAGCCCAGTTCATTCTAAATTTTCTCTCTCTCTCTCTCTCTCTCTCTCTCTCTGTGTCTCTCTCTCTGTTTTCGTCGTTTTTCCTCTAGCAAAATAGATGTTAGCACCATAAAATGCTAAGCACAACTTAGTCAATATTTTTGACAATGTAAATCAAAATCAGTCTGCATTTTGCGGACAGTGTAGATCAAGATCAGACTGCACTAAATGTGAAGTGCAGTCTGATCTTGATCTACATTGTCCGCTCTTTTTTTTTGCAAAATCAGTTTTAAAATTGAGATTTGTTGGTATGTTTTCCTGATTTAGAAAGCACATTTCGTTTATTTGATGCGTTGATGTTTAATGTTGCAGCCCGGGCTTCCGGGCGTCCGCTTGGCTACGCTCCTGAAGTGCATCATCAACCCCTTCATATTGTGGAGATGACAGTCTGTTATCGTGTGGCCGGGCCATATGTTAGTCGCTGGCAGAAAAAAGAATTTTAAAATCAGGCAAAAAGTAAACAAAAGACACAGCTACCTGGCAGGTTTTAACCTAGATTTGAAATTAATTTCTCTGTCAGCGACTAACACTTGGACCGACCCTACAATGACAGATTGTAATCTTTACAATAATTTCCGTACTTTTAAATAGTATGATATAAATTCAAATGCATTTAAACACCCGCTTTGTTTACATTTGGCCTTTATTTTCACTTTTAATATGGTTGAAGAAAACGTTGAACACCCCCCTACACACTAAAACAAAAACTGCACTGTGACACTACAAAACCTTTTTTCTTATAATATAGAGCCTCGAAACAGGAAAAAAAGAGGGAGGAGGGGGAATAGAGTCTCTTTTTTTTTTTTTTAAATATGAAACAAGAAAAATGTTATTCTTTTATTTAAAAAGACGGTCAGTACCGGTCATCTATCGCAAAAATACCATTAAGGTGGCCCAATTCATTACTTTTCTGCTTAATCTATTTTTTATTGTTTGGTTGTTCAAGAAATAGCCTCAGCTTGACTTTTACCAAAACAGAAATAAGCATGATTGTATTGATTATTCTTGACTTGTTCTTTCAAGTCACATTATCTGCCATCAGTATACGTATCATAATGATGTCTCCGATATTATGAATGCCAAGCATCGACTGGTTAGTACCGCTGTTTCAAGGATTTTAATGTGACCCGTTTCGGTAAAAAATGTCACTCGCGGTCTTTATAATTTTATCCTTCCGTTATCAACACTGTATACGATTGTTACAACAGGGCTCGTTGAATGATTGAAAACCCGCCATCTGCTCTTCTTTTCCTCTCGAGACAAAGCCCAGGTACTGATGCAGGAACGTGTTGGGGTTTTTATTTTAGGGCTTACCAGTTCCAATCCCGACAGAGTGAAATTCTTTCCGTAGGTTCTTGGATCAGAATCTCATACCGCTGAGCATTGCTTCCACCCTGTTGTTTAGTGAGGCAGCAGCAAGAGGCTTCTGTTATTGTGTGTTGGACTTGAACAAAAAATACGTACTAAGGATAAACTGGGTCCGTGTTCACCAACCATTTCTAAGAAACTTCTTTGTCTAATTATAAATGAAGAAAGTAAAACAACTTTTAATTCGCTAAAGCGTTTAGTTATGCCAATCAGAAGCTGTATTACTTTCGAATTTGGAAAATTCTTGAGAATAATGCAAGAAATGTTCTTAGGAATGGTTGGTGAATACGGATATTCACTCTCGTCAATTTGAAACACGTTTGAAACGTCCAGAATCAACAAACATCTAAAAGATTTAAGTTAGTGAAGAAAAACTACCCAATTCCCAAAATATCTCAGCAATTTTGCCTTAAAATTCATATCCCTTCTCGTCAGGAAGCCAATGGTGCTGAAAATTCAAAAGCATTTTACATCAAAATCGGTTTAAATTATTGCAGTGAAAATAAATCGCTCGTAACGAGTCAATTTAAACCGTTATGGATGCCACATTATTTACAGAAAGTAAGGCGGTATAATTAATCACATCAATGCATCTAGCTGTCAAGTTGGATGGAGTCCAAAATAATTTAATAGAGGAGAAAAGGTTTCACGATTAATAGAGCCTGTGAGTTTTTGTTCTTCCCATTTGTTCTTGGTGTGCCAGTGATAGTTTTTTTTATTACTTTTTTAAAGAGCAGGTAGCATACCTGTGCTAACTCGTTATCTGCTGACACGATTTTAATAAAGTTGAAAACTCAAAACAACATACAAACACACGCATAAATAATAACAGAAAACTGACACAAACCAAAGTTGAATGGATGTGATAGCACTATGCCAAAAGAAACAAATGTTCGTTTGCAGCAATATCCATTTTGGTTAAAATATTTTCAATGGTTGTCGGCTGAAGGACGAATACAAACATATTTCTAGGAGCTACCGTGCTAGGCATTCCTGCATCATGCACTACCTTCGCTTATTTAGGTAAAGACATTACTGTACAGAAACCGAAAATTATTCATATATTTAATGCATACCGGTAATGCATTGTAACAAACAAGACATCACACAATTATGGGTCTATAAAACCCATCTTGTCTAACAACCGATTGAATCATGAGGTACCTTCAGCATTAGGAAAATTGACCAATAGCTAAACGTTTCGACCTGTGTCAGCATGCATGGACTGCGCAGGCTGGCTGGCATGGTTTTATTACTTTTAGCAGATCCGTTAAATCCCGTTTTCATAGAGCATGGCTCACTTATTTATGAAAAATGATTTTCTCTTTCGAATCCATAATTGATTCAGTATTTCAGTATTTAGTAAATGGAACAGTAATCAACTGCTTACTTCAACTGATTGAACCAGATGACGTAAAGTCCCAGGGCATCAGTTTCTTACCGTATTTCGGCATTACATCCTGGAAGAATTAAACAGATCTATCAAGATAACGTGACATTCAAATAGCTTTGCATAAGAGCAATAAGATAAAATATCCGTATAAAACAAAAACTGGGTTAAATTATCTCAAACACGAGCTTTTTTATAACCCGTTTTTTTTTTGTAAATTAGTACTTGGCCTACTCTTACCTTCAGAAACACCTGTGATAATGTTCAAAATGTTAAATGTGATGCAAATAAATCTAAAAGGACTTAAAGTGAAGGGAGTTTAGCTGTATATTATTTGGCAAATGGCTAAGTAATAATATATATATAGGATAAAACAGAATGTCTAAGTTTCATGGTTTGATGTCTTGATTACCAAAGTAATAATTCACAAACTCCTCTTGTAGTAAAACGAAAAGTCTTACAGATATCTCAGTTCTATTCTTTAACGTAAAGTGACTTTGGTTTGCTTCTAATCGTAGAACCAGACATAGTACTGCTAATATCCTTTGACTTAGCATATTTTAGATTGTTACAAATGTTTACTTTCTCTTGTTGTCGACGTGAATAGTGGTGCGATGGCCAAGAGCTATCATCAAGTGACTTTTATTGCCTGTCATTAACCCATTCCCGCGCATATATGAACTTTTACAGCCTGGAAGTTGAATGCTTTGGAAAACATTGGTGAAGAGCAGGAAATTGTCGGTTACAAACAATTTCTGTCTCTTTTTTCTCATACTGCTATGAAAAAAGAAACAATGAAAAGATTTTTTTTCTTTTTAATGAGTTGCTTATCTTGTGGTTAACATGTAGTAGTGGCAGAAAGCCTGCGCAGTTATAATTCTAAACTTTCAGGACCAGAAGAAAGCGAAACGGGTAAATTTAGCCTGGGAAAAACGACCGTGGTGTTCCATTTTATGTGTGTATGCACCAGAATATCTTATTTAATACCAGACGGTGTAGTTTCAGTAAAAGTCCTGTGCTGTTAGATCTTGTTCTCAGAAAAGCCCGCCTCCTCCTTTCCCCCCCCCCCCCCACACACACACACACATACAAACAAAAATGTCTCTCAGAGGGATTAAGGCTTTGGAATCAACCCGATCATAGCTTCGTCTGGTAAGAAAGAGCGTCCGTGCCAATACTTACAAAAATCAATGTCAACTGTTCTCTAATAGGTCATGTCTGTATATCTTATTTGGTAAAGAGCTTCCGAGGAACATCAATGTAGGTGAACGACTTGATACCGCAATCAAATCAATAACCTAATCCAAAGTATTACGTCATTTTTCATCACCATACTGTCTACCTCCGAAACAAACAGAAATATTTGAGAACACGACAAGAATAAACCAATCAATGCAACAATGAATGTACAAGACGTTCTCATACAAGTAGGCAAAAGCGACGTAGAGTAAGTACGGTACACCATGTTTCATGGACTGTAACTAAGCTATCTGGCAAAAGATGGAGCAAGCACGGGGATCAGATTTACTGGAATTCAAGCATTCCCACAAAATGTATTTTAATTGCATCTACATCTTTCCTCGTTCTACTCACAAAGCTTCAGATACCAATATTGGAGAGTTTCCAAATTCTAATGGTTGGGATTTTCTACGTTAATTAAACCACTTAGATCAAACGCTATGCTATTTGCAGTAAAGAAGTGACGAAAAAGAGAGTTTGAGATTACAGACTAAAACAAAACTGAAATACAACAAATGTGTTCAACGTTCTATCGGTAGATACATGTGACAAAACTAAAACAAAAGTGAAATAGAAAGAAACCATAGGTTTAAACTGTTGTTGTCATCGTGATAAAAATTGTAATTGTCACCGGGGTATTTTTTACAGATATCGATGTAACGATCGTTGCATAGTTTTCTTGATGAGGATTAGAATAGAAAACACACAAAGCTCTCTTCCAGCCAATACTTGAGCCACGCTCATCCGGTATTCACTGTTGGAACACAGGCTATAAGATGTTACGTACATCTTCGTGTAAGGCAGGTCATTAGTGAGTTCAGCATAACGATAACGGGGATTCCAGACGATGCACCACGGTAATCACCAACATGCGAGGTCAAACTTTTATTAGGTTTTAGTTAGGCACTCCAACTTTAGTAGACAGGTCTAATCGATTGTCGGTGCACACAGATTTTCCTGTTGTTATCTATTGCTCTCGTTAATCGTTTATTCTCATAGCACGTAGTGAAATATATATTTTGTGAGAAACTTTAAACATTGCAATTACAAGGCCTTTTTAGCAGCAAAACTTTTCAACAGAATATCGGACAATTTTTCCTGATTAACACTTCATGTTTGTGGAGTCCGATCTCGAGCTATACAGCATACAAAAGCAAATCTGTCTTGTCAAATATTTCTTCTCAGTTCTGGGTTAAGAATTGTACAATTGGAATTTGAAATTAGACCTAGGAAGACGTATAGACCGAAATATATTTCCAAAAAAAAAACAATCAGAAGGATTGAGAACCTTCGTTATTGGCTGTTTCGGTCTGTAGTTTGACATGTAAGTGGCTTGTCATGAGAAATTGTGTCTTAACATGGGAAGAAAATTGGCTTGTCATGAGAAATTGTGTCTTAACATGGGAAGAAAATTTCACGAAATAGTGTCTAATACGTTTAACATATAATGGTATGCGCAAACATCCTCATATGTGGGCCAAGAACTTCATATTGCATTTCACAGTTTCTATTAGTATTTCGGTAATACGCTGACGACGCTATAAATTAAACATTTTTTACCAATATTTTGATTATATAAAATGTGAAAGGGTTCAGCAGTGATCGAACCCCAGACTCCACTCCGTGGCTCTCCAAGGGTCCACAGTACCTACCCTTCATAAAGAGGTTTTCTCCCTACTACAAAAACTAGCTTTCAATTGAAAGCAAAGAAAAGCTTAATCTCAAATGAAGGCATATACGATTAGATAAATAGGACTTTCACTGTATGTTCTATTTGCCGAGCACGGTAGTGTAGTCGGTTCATTAGAGTGTTTGAGAAAAGGGGGTCGCATCCCCAGCTTGGCGAATTTCTTTCAAAGGATTGATGACACCCATTGCGACAGGATTCATCCCCCTTTCACCACTGATCATTGTTTCAACGATGAGGGAAAGCAGCAGCTGGTTTGGGAAGAATATTGTGCAAAGCAATAGTAAAAAGAAACTTCAGGAAAGCATAGATAGAAGCACTCTATAGTTACTAAAACTAAACACTTTTTTTCTAAGTCAGAATCACTAGTAGACCAAAAATAACTCTTAATCTCCATTTATTCTGCAGACTGATTAATAGAAGTAACGACAGGTATAAAATTGCCAAATGGTCACATTGTGACGGATACGTTGTCTGCAGAAAGACTATAAATGGATTGTGGCGTACTTAAGGAATAGCTTTAGCTGTAATGAATTCGTATCTTTCTCTTCGGCAATTACTCCGCCAGGCAATAATTGGCGAAAACTATGGATTAGGTTACGTGATATTGCTTTTATAAGAGACATAATACATCTATATATCTTTGTTTCTTTCGTTCTTTCCTTTTGAGGTATTTTATATTTCACATTTTAGTGAATCAACCCTAACCCCTTTACCATACAATCCCATATTTTAACGACCTTTGATTGATTGATTGAGTAGTGTTTCACGCCGCTTTCATCATTATTTCAGTCATATCACGTATCATCAATGCTAGGTTAGGGCTTTGAAGTGAGGGAAACACTTTCATGAACATTGATGGTTACCAGCATTTTCTACTTTTACCACAATGTTTTTATCCCTTAAACATGGTCTTAATAATTTGTAAAAGCCACCATTAATTTTTCGTCTACAAGCGCTTCGATCGAAGCAAGCAACGTTACCGGTTTGTGAAAGATTATGACGGTGAACAACGTATGGGATTGTGTGGACAATGATGACCAAGCTTAGAATGTGTAATTTCTTAGGAAATCAAATTACTTACTATGCGTGATTCTGAGACATAAGGAATAATCATCATCACAAGTAATTGCGCAATTTTCCAACATTGTTTTCGGTGTTCTCGCCTGAATTGCATGTAAATAAGTTGTTAACGGGTGTGTTTTACGGATTTTTATAGCTAATCCGCTAACTGTGATCGGTCTAACCGGAGCCCAATTCTGTCACCCACGCTTGCATATAGACATATATTTCATTATAAAAATAATGAAGAAAATAAACTATCTAAGTGATTAAGTGGACATTATTTCTAAGTATCTTAAAATGTGAGAGTGCTTTAAAAACTATCAATTTTATTTTCTGCTATGTATTGTATCATTAAATGAAGTAAATTTGGTTGAAAGCTTTAGACAAGTTTGACAAGACTGTACACTGCATAAAGACTAACATAATTGCATGTTAACTAATACCTATGTTCCTTGATAAATCCATTTGTAAATGAAAGAGACTTTTTCTTGTTCCGACAGTTTACAATTTTTGAAAACAAAAGACACTTTCAAAGACTTATAACTATGAAAATACACCTATATGTTCTTGCAGTTTATCCTTTTTGAAAGCATTATGAAGAAGGTTGTTACATTACGTGTAATGATTAAAACGGAAATGTGATACTCTTTATCTATTGACCCATTACTGAAAGAATTAAGATTTTAATATGTCTGCGATACATTGATACTGATACATTGTATTTAAGATTAATTCAAGTTTCATTAACACATTACTGTGAGAGTCTGCAGTTTAAAAACTTTTGAGAACTGTCAGAATTCAGCTTATTATACTTCTTCAGGTCAAAATTATTTTTGGGACACATAAATACTTTTCAATTTATACTTATAGCCATGTTTAAACCCATTTCTAAATTTATGAGACTCTTTCTTCTTGCTCCTCCAGCTTACAACTTTTGCAAAAATTATCAACCCACGTCAACCTGCGCAGTCTGCACAAACTGACTTAAATTGAATGTTTTTGTTACTCGTAGATTTTCTGCATGTCCAAGAACTAGTCTACTTCGTCATTCAGCCTGTTGTTAGATAAAATTGATTTTATATACCTGCGATGACTTGCTTGGTATTATGCACCATGGAGGTGCATTAAACCCCCTTTGCCATAGCGCCGCTCATAATTATAATTGTCAAACATTTCTGTTTAACTTACACGATAACAAAATCATATAACTGCCATTTCCATATCAAGCATCCTGAAGACGCCTAACAGTGTTAAACTTAGTTTGTTTCAAACAAACTACCGTAACGTTCCGCCCATGCAGTTGACAGCTTCAGAGAACACTGTGGGTCAATGAGCAATTGCACAAAAGCATTTTTTTCGTTTTCCCTTAATATTTTGCAAACACTTTTTTCAGTGTGCAATTAAAATTTGTGTCCTCCTTTTCGTCTTATGTTTCTCCTGTAGAGCACTTGTGTCAGCTTTGGTCGTTCATTAAATTAAACCATAAAAGGATTTATTTCATCTGAAATTTCTCCAAGAAATTCCGACCATGGGGCTCGCTGTTTTCTTCCACTTTTTCTGAACATACTTTGAATGTATGATAATGCCTTGTCCGTACAATTAGAGTCTATTGTGTTCTCTACTACTTATGTACCGCAATGCTCAAATAATGGTACATCCTCCTGTCCCCCCCTCTCTCTCTCTCTCTCTCTCTCTCTCTCTGTGTCAATCTCATTGACATATATCCTTGACATTGTTTCAAATAGTGTCTAGTTAGGTTAATCTGTAGTGATTTAATTGAAGAACTCAAATAGAACAAAGTACATTGCACTGGACATTTGGGTTGGTGGTATTGCATAAAATACGGTATCTCGCTTTTTCTTATGCCTAATTGAAAAAAGTGTGGTCCTCCACGGACGGTATTGATTGGCATATCTGTACATCGTTAAGGAACGGAAATGAATAAAGGATATCTAAAAAGCAGTTAGTCTCGTTCAGAGTAAATTGTTTAATCACTTTTCTCATCGGAACCTGTCTAGTTACGCGTCTTTTTTGAAGTTTTTGAAACGTAGACTTGGCAAGAAAGTCTATTTGACACCAAAACGCGCTAACTCTGTCTGACTATTTATATTTTTGTCACATTCTGGAATCAGTCCGTCATCGACAAAAAGTACGTTAGGCTATTTTGTGCGTCTTTTATTCCAACATCACGTGCGCTGGTAATGAAAACCAACGAAAATAGCCAAAGGCAGTGGCAACTTTCGGATGCACCAGAAACGACGACACATTTGGTCGAACAATAAGGCGCTGCAGAAACGTAGCAATTTCAATGCTGTCTCTTGCACAGCAAAACGACCAAAATTCAGAGCATGCTTTTGACTGCGAACACTGTCTGCTAGATATTGTGAAAACAAAGGGTTAGTGACTTGTCCTAAACACTTTAGTCCAAGCAGAATCCTGCAGGTAGATCACACAGACAATTTCTCCTGTTAATCCTTATGCTGCTAAGGGAGCCTTAATGACCTTTTGCAGACACTCTAGATCAAGATCAGACTGCTCAGAACATACTGTCTGGTCTTGGATCTATACTGTCCGATCGAGAGATACTTTTCTAAATAAAAGAAACACAATGACATACAGACACAGTCGCTTTGAAATAGCAACATTCGGGGTTGTAATATCGGCTGGAGAGTTTCATTTCACTTATTTGTGAACATACTGTTTTAAAATGGCCTGCAATACGCGAAAAATGGTATTCGGACATTCGCGTAAAGTGTCGTCTCTAATCAGCCTGCGCAGTCCGCGCAGGCTAATCCGAGACGGCACTTTACTACTATATTAGATTTCGTCCTACAGTAGACTTGCGCAAAACAGAAAATTACATAAAAACGGAAAGTGTCGTTTCAGATTAGTCTGCACGAACTACGCAGGCTGATCCGAAACGACACTTTATGCAAATGTCCGAATGCCCTTTTTCGTGTATTGCAGGTCAAATGTATAGCTATATTAAACCTCGATTTATGTTGATGATTCATATTTTAACAAGGATGTTTTCGAGGTCATCTGCTGTATGAAATATATATGTAGGAGATACCTATACTGTCACGAACTAAACCCTTAATCTGCAAACTAAATTAAATTCTTATATCTAAAATGAAACTTTCAAGTTGATAGTAAAAACCCAAGTATTGCTATTTCAAGATTAATTTATTTATTTATTTGTTATTATTAGTATTCTTTCGTTGGAAAAATATCTCCTTATCGTACAGTGTAGATCCAAGATAAGATCTTGATCTACACTGTCCGCTAAAGGTCCTTTGAGTCGCGTTTAGCAACCTTTTGGTTAAATCTCCTAGCCTGAAAATTCATGTAAATACTCCGTCAGCGCCAAATACATACATGTACATGAGAATTTGACCTCGTAAAAAAAACAATCCACCGAAACACGGATATATCTTTTTTATGTTAAAGGCTTTACTAAAAAATCGGACAGGATAGATCAAATTATAGATCAAAGATAAGACTGCACACTTTGTGCAGTCTGATCTTGATCTATATGTTCTGCAAAAGTCTTTGATTTCACCCATGGCGGTAAAAAGATAAATTAACTATAGCATCAATACGAGTCTAAAATGAATTTTATTAAATACGCTCACTGCAGGTTGCCACTTACATAGACAAAACTTCAAAAATATCTCTTCAATTAGTGATTAAGTACGAGGATACGTTTAGTCCTTAAGTTGTACTGCTTGATAGATGTTCGAATTTCACGCTTTCATTGCCAAATATTTAAAGTTTACTTTTTTGAGCGCTGAAACTGAAGACTTTAAAGATGAAACTACAGTAGCGGGCAATGTTAATCCAAGATCCGATCTCATGTTCTGCAATTCTGAACTTCGTCCTCAAAAGCACCTGCTTTCGGTTATGATGGTTCAATGGTTAACGCTCTTAATCCACCCGTCATTCTAACCATTATCATGCAAAAGGCCTACTAGCGACAGGGTCTAAACCCTACGCCAACAAAATGTCCGTTTACACCAGGACGATTGCCATATTTTCTGGGAAATTTGCTGCAAGAAAGAATTATACAGGCAGAAAGTCAATTGACAGGTGCTATTTTCATCTAATTGAAACGGAAAGTTTCACCCAAGGCTCTCGTTTGCTGGATTAACTCGTCGACGTGATTGTCATGGATTGCGGTTATATAGAAATGTATAGATGTCCCATCAGAGTCCACCATGAAACGCAGTAGCGGGAAAAATACCCATTACAAGATAAAAGAAGGATGTCATGTACGACTCTAACATATAACAAGTTTACAAGTTATCAAATCTGTCCGTTTTTCTTTTTCCTAGACCTTTCAAAGAACTTTTTTTTCTAAACTTCTCATTTCCTTAAAATTCACAATTTAACGTAGCCATTGGTATGCTTCAAGCCTAGTGTTATGAAACAAAAATCGGTTAAACAAACAGAAATAGAACAAAAGTTGTGCTTGTTTTAACCGCTAAACTGTTCTAATAGCCTTTAAACTTACTATTAAATCAGTTGTATTTCTTTTTTTTCCAAATTAAAAGTAAAACCTTGAAGACCTTATATCACTGGTTATGGCTTCTTATATTCGAGCTCTTTTTTTCTTTTCATACGAAAACAATATATACTAAAACAAGACATAAGTCAATCCAGTCGCATTTATAAATGGTTAAAAAAGATAAATCTGATTAATGTCATGCGAACAAGCATCCACATTCGCACAACAGAAAATGGATTTTTCTTAACCATCTTATAAGCATCCGAATTGGAGTTAATACAAAAGATACTTGATTTTGCTTTCTTTGAACATGATTTTTGAGTCGCAGTATTCGTGAAAACAATGGGAAAATATCAACTGGGCGGCGACGTATTGGGGCACCTATAGCTGCCGTGTAATTGAAGAACATTTTAATGATGATTTTTTTTTTAAACAAAAGTGAATAATACAAGTCTATGTAAAAAAAGAATAATAATAATAATCCAGCTTACAGCCGAAATCAAATTTTTAATATTTACTCTGTTCCATTCATTGAAATCAACTGGAGGATAATTCAAACGTTAAAAATAATGTAGCTTCTAATTGTGCTTGAATTTGTTCCATTTCAATTTTTTTTTTTTATTTCGTTTCGTTTCGTTCTATTTCGTTTTGTTTCGTATCGATTCGTTCTGTTTTGTTGCGTTTCGTTGCGTTGCGTTTCATTTCGATTCCGCTAGGACTAAATTTATAGAGACAAATATGACCTAGTAGGCGTTTTAGAAGGTTTCCAGGCTGTAGTCAAACCCTTTCACTGGTCAGCACAGTTATAGAAGAAAAACAGAGGAGAGTTAAAATACTCACTAATGCCTGTGATTATTTTTTACCAGTCATGAATGAAGGAAGATTTAAGAGCTCAACTTTTTTCTGTATTTACATTGTGGAAGGGAGCTTACCAGGGATTCAATTTCTGAAATATATTCTGTATTCATTGTCATTTGACTGCTATATGTTATATTGTAAAGCTGCTTGTATGTCTATCTGTTTGGTCCTCTTATGATAACAGTTTGTTATTTTCTAACGTCTTCTTAGTATGCATCTGTCTGCTATATCGCACTGTTTCCTAAACATTGGATGTTTGTTTATCTTTGTACCAAACGTCCAGTCTGATCCTGAATGTAGCCTACAGTGTTCAAAATTTTGCAGGGTTTTTCCGAGGAAAAGATTTGTAATATCGCAGTATCACAATTGTTTTGTTTCTATCAATTTTATTTCGCAGTTTAATGTTGAAGTTTTCTTGGACAAAAGGCATGATACATAGTGGGAACTGAAAGTTAACCCTTTTTCAAACAATCACAGATTTTAACAACACTGGGAAAAAAAGCCTTTTGAATACATAGTAGGAAATGGAGAGAATGCTATATAGTAACTACCAGCATTTTCTCCTTTTCCAACAATGTTTTCTACTCTATCAAAGACAAATTTTTGCATTTCAGCCTTCTTCAGGTAAGTGCTTTCAATTTCGACAAGCCTACAATTTTGTCGTTTAGGAAAGAGTTACAAACAATCCCTGGTTTTTACGACCCTGAGATAGAAGCCTTTTGAAAACATTGTGGGAAAAGAAGAAAATGCTGGTAACCAGCATTTACTCCTTTTCCCACAATGTTTTCTACCCTGCTGGAAACAAATTTCAATTTTCGATTTACGTTTATTTTGTCGTCTGCAAGTGCTTTCAATTTCGACAAGCCTACAATTTTGTCGTTTGGTAAAGACTTAATGTTTTAGACACATAATAACCTGCATAAACTCCGTGTACCACAACGTTCAGTATTATGTATGTGCAAGTGGCGATTAGTACAAGTCATTATAAAGTATGTTATGTTCTATGTTTTGTTATAAGGACTTTTCTAAATCTAAAAATTAGGCGAGTTCTGGTTGCCAAAATTAAATCGTTTAGCCAAACATGTCATAAGGGGCCAACTGGAGGCCACGTGTAGAAAATGCGGCGGGAAAGGTTGGGGGACAAAATGCAGATAAATTTAAATTATAACCTTTGAAAGTATGGATGATATTATTGGTCTGATGATTTGTGACAGTACAGTCTGTCAGAGCTCAAGTTGCTGGGAGAGAAACACGTTTTTTTCTTTGCCAGCAACTGGAACTTGGCCAGATTGTACTGTAACACATTGACAGACCCATAATGTTATCCGTACTTTTAAATGGTATGAATTAAACTCATCTGAATTTTGAATCCTGAAAGATTTAACTTGGTCGGGTCTTTAACCAAAAGGTTTACCGAATGAAAAATTGTGTTGCTTTCTAAATTTAGAATCCGACCAAAACTGCAGTTTAGAATGATTGGTAAATAAGGGCCAAGATCTTGGGTCTTCAGTCTTAGATTCTTAATCAAATGTTTAGGCCTCTTTATTGACTTTTAAGATAACAAGAAATCGTTTAACCAGTGTTCTCTCTTTTCTTTTTTTGGAAAGGCAAAAGCTACGATGCGTGATTTTTTCTGTATCATTAAAGACAGCAAGCAATGGAAATTCTCCTTGTTTATTGTCCTCATAAATTTGGTATCATCACAACTAGAGCCTCCGGTCTCTATTGTTTCCATGGAAATGCGAAATAATGATCGCCAAATTAAAACTCATTCATGAAAAACAAATTAATTCAATAAATTACAGTCAAGCGTAATTTACAAATTTCATTATGTATAAACCAAGAAGTGACTGAAAGTTCCCCCTTTTCAGGAAGAGGAAATATTAGACGTCAGAAGCCAAGCTCAGCGCTTGAATCATAAATACGGTCTCCGATTCTGTTTCGTTCTGGCGACAATATCAGCCAAAAGAGGAAGCATTGGACACCTCTAGGTCATGCACACCATCAATCTAACTTGTAAATGCAGGCATTGCTCGACTTGTAATGTTTGCTAGAGAAAGTGAATAACAGTTTGATTAACGGATGTTGCGATTTTAATCTGAGGGATTGCTCGAGGTGAAGCCAGCGGGCAATAGTTATTCGTCCCAAAGCATATATTTGTATGCTTTTGTGCGTGATATTTCAACCTACAAAAACAAATAAAACTGACATGAAAGACGCAGAGTCTTCAGTGTCAGCAATCAAATTTGTACGAGACTTTTTCAATCAGCTTTGAATAGCTATAACTACATATATGTTGGAATATAACGCCTCACTAATAAAATTGATTGTGCACATAAAGATACTGCCCAGAACCACCACCAAACACAAGAACAAAAAAAAAACATAATTTGAAGACAACTCCATCACTGAGAAAAATAATTTGATATTTAGATTAGAGTGCAAGATTCTACGAAAAGTAATCAAACACTTGAGTTAATCAATCTGTTTCCAAGATTAGATTCAGTTTTTGTGTCTTTTAATCAGCAGTTTAGATCTTTCGCCGATAAATAAATGAGTCATTCTCTGTGAAAAGAAAGTTTAAAGCATCTGCAAAAAGTATCGCCCAAGGTCCGCACAGGCTGACCTGAGTGGCGACTTTTGCTATTGATAAATTTTCTGTGTGTCAAAGAACCAGTCTACCTCATGATCCAGTCGATTGTAAAACAAAATCTACTTTTCCTTTTTTTGATCCACCTATGTGATGAATTGCCTTGTATAATGCATCACGGAGATGCATTAAAAACCCTTTTTGCCAGAGCATGGCTCAAATAAATTCGACGGTTTTTGGAGGGTTAGACGTAATATTTCTGTACCAATTTAAGGATTACTTTATTTATAATTTATTCTCATGTGGCGGAAGGCGTAGATCCAAGATCGTAATGCTCAGTCTGTGCAATTTGATCTTAATCTGCGCCGTCCGCTGAAGTCATTTGAATCGCATCGGCAGTGAAAGGGTTAGAGCGAACAAAATCTTGACGGAGTGCTAGTTCTTTTGCTATTTAGTCCTTTGTTTTACAATATTCCTACATAAATTCAAGTCCCACCTCAATCACAATTTCATTGGACTTTTTGAAATTTGTCCTTCAAGTTATAAATATGTACATGTATAACAGATAAATTAGAATGGTTCAAAACAAAAACTAATATGAAAAAGGCAAAGCCCCAATACGAGCGACATGAATCATTCGTGGGATAAATAGATCTATTTAATGATTCAAATGACAAGCCAGATCTTGAAATCATGCGGTTTTGAATTCGAATCACGAACTACTTTTTAGGGTTCATAAAACTCATCGCAATAGATTTTATTATTCTCTCGTAGACCTAGATGTACAGATGTGACCCTAAGAACCAGAGCAGCCCGTCATGGCAGCCAGTGCACCTGTCCATGCTTTCCCTGGGGTTTCTTTAATCAGCGTGCATAGATTGCAATATTTAGATCATTTGTTGCTCTTTTTTTTTTCTTATCTGCTTTCCTACATGTCCATCGTCGAAACAATGATCAGTGGTGTCGCAATGACTAGTTAGAATATCAATAATTGGAAATACATTCGCTTTTAAAATATAGGGAAGATCTAGATCTAGATATCTGGTTTATGGTTTTGAAAGCAAGAGAGGGGTGGGGGAGAGTGTTGAGAGACCGGGCGAACTCAAGAAAAGGGTGGGTAGGTGAGAGGGACCGGGCGAAAGTAGGAGAGTGGCAAGAGAGGGGTGGGGGAGAGTGTTGAGAGACCGGGCGAACGTAAGAAAAGGGTGGGTGGGTGAGGGGGACCGGGCGAAAGTAGGAGAGTGGCAAGAGAGGGGTGGGGGAGAGTGTTGAGAGACCGGGCGAACGTAAGAAAAGGGTGGGTGGGTGAGGGGGACCGGGCGAAAGTAGGAGAGTGGCAAGAGAGGGGTGGGGGAGAATGTTGAGAGGAAGAGAGAGACAGGGTGGAAGTAGAAGAGAGGGGGTGACAAGAAAGACAGGAGGAATCAGCCTGTTGACCTGTGTTTTCAACCCCTTTAACATTGTTCATCGCGCATGCGCATAAATGATATTAGCCGACTTTAAATTATTTAAAGTGTGAATTGATCTATCTACTTTTAAAGACATGAAGAAGAAAAGATGTAAAACACATAGAAAGTGAACATTTCGGTACCTAAACAATCGGGTCACTGCTCTGGATCACTCACGTGCTTGTCGTGCAAATTCGACCCCTCTGATTGGTCTGATGAAAAAAAGGTCATAAAACTACAATGCAGTTCAAATTATATAGTCTACGTAATAAAATGGGAACACTTTCTATCTGATTTTCGATTTTTTTAAAAAAACTTATATTCATTTGAATATAAAACCCAACTAGATTCTATTTGACGATAAGTAAATAGGATAGAGCTGACATACCCCATCCGTATATTCATTCGAAAGTTTAACTGGCTACACAATGGGATAGTGAAATTTACTCTGTCTCTTAACTGTTTTTTCTGCTGTACAGAAGGTCAGATGTACCCAGTGCTCGCAATAACCACATTTTGCTCATTTTACAAGTTTGAAATAAGACAGGTGTTTCAATCCTTCTGGATCAAAACGTTTACAAACAACAGCAATTTTCAGTATCAAGATATTCCACTTCCGTATCACTGTCATCACTCATATTTTTTTTTTTTCATCTGTCTGGTGATATGAATTCAACTGGTGCTTGCTTTAGGACTGTCAGGTTTTTTCTATGGATTGTTCTTTTTGTTTTGTTGATTCGTGGGTAGCTTTTTATTTGTTTGTTTTCTCAAGTAAGCTTAGATCAGAAACATAGTCTACGCTGATGACTGCTCTTCCAGATGGATTTGGCACATTTTTTTTCTTCAGTTTACATGTTCTGTCTGATTCTTTAGTTTCTCGTAGTTCTCTGATTTTCTCTTCTTTTTGTTTCAGGTTTTGTCATTTTTTCGACATATTTTTTTTTCTGCGGGAAAACGGCTCGTGCAATGACGTAAGAATAGTAAGATTTATGACGTCATTATTTCCTAGCATATGACATTATGGATATTAAGACAAAAATAGACGGTTTTAAAGCTAAAAGTAAGTTGGAAATTAGATTATTTGTACACATTTAATTGAAGATGATTTTTAAGTTATCATCCGACCGGTAGATCATTTGTTTTATTTTTGACCAATCAAGTAAATGTGCGAAAGATTGTGATACGTGTGATGCTGTGCGATTAACCGGAAGACAGTCTTTTTTTAGTCATCCCCCATCTAGATTCAGACTAAAACCCAGTAGGAAGGCAGGATTTTATTCTTAATCCTTAGGCTGCTAAGCGCGACTCACTGACTTTTTACGGACAGTGTATATCAAGATCAGACTGCACAGAACGTGCAGTCTGATCTTGGATCTACACTGTCCGATATGGAAATATTATTCCCGAAAACACACCTATGAAATAGCAATATTTCGATGTTTACAATCGAACTGAAAATTTCACTTTAGTTATTTAGCGGGATAAGGGTTAAAAAATCTAGAAAGGTGTTACCGCAAAACAAGCTTCGCTCGTCACGGGCTTTGCCCTTATCTCACTGTCGCCCGTTATCACAACTTTTCTGTGATTTTCTTCTCTTCGATCTTTTTACCAACAAAAAAATTAGTAGTTTACAATTAAAGAACTACAACGTAAAAATATTTTGGCAAAAGGAGAAATCGATCTTCACGAGTTTCTATTTCTACCACAATTGTTTCTCCTGCAGATATTCTACTTTACGTAGAATCACCTCGTTTCTGGGTATTTATATGCACCAAGAAACCTAAAACATGGAAACGTCTCGACAGAGGACAGGAAGCCATGCTTTTCAACGCTTACAAGGGCAAACAACGTAAAACAGATATCATTCATTCGATAAATTAGTTTAGTTATTCAAAAAATGTAGACATTTTTGTAAGAGGATCTATCACAATTGTAACAGTATAAATGCAAGATCAGGCTGAACAGACTATACAGTATGATATTGGTCTACACTGTCCGCAAACAAAAGCAAAATTACCATCCGTGAGCAAGGTAAAAGTTAAGTCACTAGCAGAAATTTCTGAACAATAAAGATCGTACATGGTGTTAACATTTAGTTGGGAAATTAAATTACCAATCTTCTATGAATAATGAAACACGGGGTAATCACATCATCTAACACAGAAGATCCAATTTATACGAGCTACACTATTGGAAGTTCAGGCTTACTTTGCCGACTGTCAAATTTATTTCAGTAAAATAAATTTGAAAACCATGCATAGAGAGAGTGCTATACAGGTACTTTTATATACGCAAATCAAACGACAAGCAGAAAATATCTTTTCAGCGAAAGGGAAACTTTTGTAATGAAAATCATCTATGGAAAACGAAATGTCGGGAAAAGAAGCAAATATTTGTTTGAAGAATTTGTTCCTTTTTCCCCAATCTTTGGCCCCACTCGATGATGGTCACAATAAAATTCCGTGGTCTTGTTTCTCATCAGCCCATCTGATACACAAAACACTATTGAAAAAAAAAGTATCTTATAACAAGCAATAATTGCTCTTTTTCCTTTTTTCTGCTTTTTTTCCTTGCAGGGGCGTAAAAACGGTCGTATGCATGTGTATGGCGACACTTTGAATAAGATTTAGAAAAGGACCCAATTACAGTATAGGTTAAATTTAAGAAAAGGTACACAACACAAAATGTTACAGTTCTGCTTCATCGTCCGATTTTGCACTTTGTTTTGAACTACTTAGGTCTAAAATCTAACGATGCAGATGTCAATAGCATACCGATTATGTCTTAAAAAAATGTCGGCTAAGTTTTTTTTTTTTTGGAGTAAAGCATTTTCATGTATTTCCTCGTCTTGGATCTTTGGAGGTTTTGAAAGAACCTAACTCTTTACTAAACAATGTCATTCTTTAGCCGCTCTGGAGAAGAAGGCTTTTAAAATACTGTGGGAAAAGAAGAAAATGCTGAAAAGTGATTTTTTTCCACGATATTTTCTTTTACTTCAGAGACACATTTCATCATTTGAACTACATTTAATATGTATTCTGCAAATGCTTTGAAATTCGGACAAGTCTAAAATGTTGTCGTCTAATAAACAGTTACAACAGTCTCATAACCATCTACCATAAGTTCTTTTTATATGAAATACAAAACGAAATCATGTTTAAACCTTATTCCGCTAAAAACTTCAAATGAAACTTTCAAGCCGACAGTATAAAAAACCCAAGTTTTACTATTTTAACGGTATTTTTGGGGGAAAATACCTCCTTATCGGACAGTGTAGATCCAAGATCAGACTGCACGTTCTGAGCAGTCTGATCTTGATCTACACTGTCCGCTAAAGGCCAATGAGTCGCGCTTAGCAGCCTTAGGGTTAAGGCAGAACGTGCAGTCTGATCTTGATCTATACTGTCCGCTAAAGGTCAGTGAGTCGCGCTTGGCTGCCTTAGGGTAAATGCTTTCCAATATGTTTGTCAGTTTTATCTTGTCAGTAAAGTGAAACCCCCGTTATGAAAGTTACCATTACGATTACAGTGTTAGACAATATAACTACTGCGATTACAGGGTTCGGCCGTCCTAGACAACGATTTTTGTCCTAACGCTTAACTGAATAAGTTTAATAAAACTTTACAGCCTATAGTAAAAAAAACCCAAATATTGCAAGTTCAAAGTTATTTTTGGCGAAAACATTTCTTTATCGGACAGTGTAGATTCAAGATTAGACTGCACAGAATGTGCAGTCTGATCTTGATCTACACTGGCCGCTAAAGCGCTTTGAATTACGCTTGGTAACGTTAGGGTTAAACTCTGACAGAAAACTTGATATAAACAAGACTCAATAAATCATTAGACGGCGTCGAATATTTATGGTGCTCTGTGGACTTTGATTTTTATAGATGTAGTTTTTTCTCAGATTTTACTCGTATTCTGAGAGTCGACACTTCTTATGTACTGCAGAAACAGTCAGGGGACCATGAATTTCCGAACCGCCATTGACGAATACGTATTTTTCAGTGTGCAAGAAAATTAATTACACTACTTCAGATCATGGAATTGTGCTCTTTGACAAGGAGGTTAATTGCATCTGCAAATAGTGTCGACCCACATAAAGTCCGCGCAGGCTGACTTAGGTCGGACTTTTTATCTATTTGTGAATTTTCAGCATGTTAAAGGACCACTTTACCTCCAGATTCAGTCGGCTGTTAGACAAAATAGATTTTATGGATCCACAATTATATAATGACTGGCTTGGTACGATGCATCACAGTGCATGACCCATTTATGAGGAAAAATGTTCTGGTAAAAAGTAGTCAACGGTCAAGGTCACTGGTGATCTTTATTTTGAAAATGTGACCCGTCATGCAAAAAGGGACCATCTGGGAACTGCAAAAAGTGTCGACCCTGGTCAGACTGCGCGGATTGCGCAGGCTGACCAGGGTCGACACTTTTCGCTTTTATGATATTTTCTGTATGAAAAGTGGTCATTCTAGTTTACTATACAATCATTTTTGAACTATCAACTTAATTTGAGCTGCACTATCTTTGATCTGTTTTCATCTAATGATGTACCGAATTCCCAATTTGTCCCTCTTTGCGTGACGGGTCACAAATCATTCTCTGATTGTGTTCCTTCAGTAACAAGGTGCTGGGGGGGGGGGGGGGTATTCGTCCTCTTTGCGACAGTTCTAGTTCAAAAATATATTCCTAATTTTATCCTGAAAGGCCCTGAGGAGGCCAAAAGTAAGCAATGGGTGTGGTTAAATACAATTGAAGTTAAGTCATGCCAATTAAAAGTATGGCAGTTACTGTGAAGATGAGAATCTGTATTGCATGGTAAGTCTTGGTGTTTGTCACCGGCAGAAAAATGAATATCAAAACTAGGTCAAAACTTGTCAGGTTGCTATATCTTTTGTTTACTTTTTACCTGGTTTTGAAACTCTTTCTCCTGCCTGCGACTAATGCTTGGACCGACCGTACCATAACAGATTGTCATCTTCGCAATAATTTTCGTACTTTTAAAAGTTATGAATTATATTTAGATGCAATTTAATACCCTATTTTTACTTTTGGCACCTCTTCAAGTCTTGTGACATTAAGGATTTTCAAAATTTTAAAGTATCGCAATTTCTGATAGGTTAAACCATATGGTTCAGGCTGAACCAAGCGGCGAATCGAATCGCAAATTGTATTTAATTCTATATCGAGAATTAGAGTAAGACTGTAATTTACAGTGGGTGGAGAATACAAGCCCAGGTTTCTGCAATGACATGCAGATCCCTCTCTCTCTCTCTCTCTCTCTCTCTCTCTCTCTCTCTCTCTCTCTCTCTCTCTCTCTCTCTCTCTCTCTCTCTCTATATATATATATATATATATATATATATCTCTCTCTCTCTCTCTCTCTCTCTCTCTCTCATAACACCAACACACCAAAGTACATCTTTAGCCAGACAACAGCGATTAAAGCATACTACATAAATCATTGGACGTTGCCTTACATCTACGCAGATCTACAGAAATTATTTCTGACGAAGAATATGATGCTGTCACATTTGTCTGTAGAGGCTTCAGTCATTACACACAATGTGTCTATTTATATTTCTCTATACACAGAACAATGCCCATAATAGCGTTTTGTCCTTGAATCAAGACTGGCACACTGTAAATCTTGCCTCTCACGTCATTCGTTTATATCAAAAAAGGGCACAGTCTGTGTCATGAATTACAATTAGAGGCCCCATGTAACTTCGGTTATAAGGGTAATAGTTTCAAAATAAAACAGTCAGCTTACATTTACCCTAATTACTAAAGCCATACTTAAAACTTTGTACTGGTTATTATGGAGAGAAAAACAGACACAATTTACTCCATACCCTGTTCAGTCCAGGCTTAAACATTTTACCTTATAGCAGAACGCTACGCTCTACACACGTTAAATACTTCGCAAATGAAAAATGAAATGTGGCTGAGTTGATGCAAAATGTTTTGGAACAGTTGAATACATCGCGGAAAAATCGTTTTCAAAAAGATTTCAAGGAATGTGATCGTTTGGTAAAGGGTTCAAACTGGGTTGTTATTGTTAAACCTTTAACTGCTAAATAAATGAAGCGAAAATTTCCAGTCAACAGTAAAAAATCAAAATGATGCATTTTCAAATTTGATTTCACCGGAGAAAACACCGTATTGGACAGTGTAGATCTCTAAGATCAGACCGCACGTTTTGTGCAGTCTGATCTTTCTCTACACTGTCTGCAAAAGCGTCCAAATCGCGCTTAGCAGCCTAAGGGTTGTCTGGAGGTGCAGGCCGCATTACCTTCCATTTTTTTCCGCAATGAAGTAGATTTATTACCGTATGACCTTAGAAATTTTACTCTTCATTGCACAAAACAGGTTTCTGCTATGAAAAATAGATAACCCTCTTCACTTAAGGGGCGTTGAAGTAAACAGTTTGTCTTCTCTATTAATTGGCCTGCAACACGCGAAAAGGGGCATTCGGACATTTGCGTAAAGTGTCGTCTCGGATCAGCCTGCGCAGTCCGCGCAGGCTAATCCGAAACAACACTTTCCGTTTTTATGCAATTTTCTGTTTCATACAAGTCTACTGTAGGACAAAATCTAATGTAGTCGTAAAGTGCCGTCTCGGATTAGCCTGTGCGGACTGCGCAGGCTGATCCGAGACGACACTTTACGCAAATGTCCGAATGCCCCTTTTCGCGTGTTGCAGGCCATATGGATATTGCGCATTCTAATGAACCAAGATTCAGTGCAAACGCATAGCTCATGTAACACACAGACCACATACCGCTGCATCGCCCATAATTAGTGCAAAATGCAGACAAATGACTCGGGCATCTGACATTTCATAGGATTTTTTTCTTTTTAAAGATTACATATCAATGAAAAGAAAAAAAGATACACAAACAGAAAAAAAAGAAGAAACGGCTTAAAATTAAATAAAGTTTTTTTTTTTGTATGCTTCTCTGTGTTTGTTCTGTAATTCTTCATTCTAAAGAAATGAGCCCTGCTCTGGTAAAGAAAGAAGGTATAATGCATCTCCGTAACGCATGATAGCAAGCAAGTCATCACATAATTATGGATCCATATACCCCATTTTGTCTAAAAATCAACTGAATCATGACGCACACTTGTCCTTTGACATGCAGAAAAACTTGCCAAAAGCAAAAATGTATCGGCCCAGGTCAGCCTGCGCGGACTGCGCAGGCTGACCTGTGCCGATACTTTTTGCAAATGCATTAAGCGCCCTTTTCACAAAGCACGTCTCAGATACGTTTATCTCCGCTCCAACTTCTCCCAAGCTGTTCTAACTTTCTACACCAATAGAACAAATTGGACTATGACGCAAAAAGTGGCCTGTTGCAATTTGTTTCAGAAGGTAACAGGTTAAAAGGCTGTCGGATATTTATTTCGTGCAACAGACGGACTTTTGTGTAAAAGAATATAAAGTCTGTCAATTTCTTCTCTGTTCAGACTTTAAAGCAATAAAAAACATAGTGGCCATGTTTCTCGAAAACCCATATCAATATCACGAGTTAAACTCTTAACCAAACGATGCCATAAATTATGATCCTGGGGAAATGGCTTTTGAAAACATGGTTTGTAAACTGGGGAGGTGCTAGAAACTATCGACTCTAGGGCCTCCAGGTTTAGAATCTAACACGATAACACTAACCAACGCAAGACCCCTCCTGGATTATGGAAAAGTCTGTATTGTATCGTAAAGTAAAGAGGTGGTGCACAAAGAGAAAAAAAAAATGTCCTCTGTTTGTTTATACACTTTTCCCATTCCCGTTCCAAACCAACAATTTATAGAAAGCTCTGCACAATGATATGGCTTGCAACACGCGAAAAGGGGCATTCGGACATTTGCGTAAAGTGTCGTTTCGGATCAGCCTGCGCAGTTCGCGCAGGCTAATCCGAAACGACACTGTCCGTTTTCATATAATTTTCTGTTTTGCGCAAGTCTACTGTACCACAAAATCTAATGCTGTCGTAAAGTGACGTCTCGGATTAGCCTGCGCGTACTGCGCAGGCTGATCCGAGACGACATTTTACGCAAATGTCCGAATGCCCCTTTTCGCGTGTTGCAAGCCATATTCTGTCCTTTCCTACCGACATGAAGAGTGATGAAACGATAAGCGAGGTATCGTCTACCAAGTTTACCGTGAACAAAACGACTTGTACCCAGTCCATTTTGCCTACCCTTTTAGCTCGAAATATCTGAACTCGATTTCTTCCGACGGTTGAAAAATACATTCGACAGAAACTAAGATGAATTTTTAACATAGTAAACCAGACTAAACAAGCAGGCGGTATCCAAGATCAAAGACCAGCATGTACGTTTTGTGCACCCTAATCTTGCTCGATACCATCTGCTAAAGCCATTGCTTTCACCTATGGCGCTAAAAGCGTTACACGAAAATATTGTGTCGCTTGTATTCAAATAAATGATCATTATAAAAAAAGAATGGACGGACGAAAAAATCGGAAGATTTAAATACTTTGGATCTCTGAAAAATCTCAACCTAAACATTACAAAATCCTTAGATAGACATCAGTAAGCTATCAGTCCATGTGAGATAGTTGAAATACTGTAGAAACCAGCGTGAATATCCTCAATCGATTTCATATTAGATCTATCTGAAACGAATTGTGATGTTTTGGTCGAAATGGTCCAACCACTTAACTCGTTTGGTCATTTGATATAATTTGATAATGTGCACACCCGACCATGCGAATGAACTAAAATGATAGAAATTTGTCACTCGCCTTTTTCACGTGAAAACGTGTTCATACATCTTTAATTTTGTTAGCTAAGAATCGTTTACTTCAGATAATGTCTGTCACGCGAAATGTCGATCAGGATAAATAATGCACATCATGTAACATGAATAACAATTAACGGGACTTCATGTATTTCTCTAAGCAATTGTCAATGGTTAGAATAGAATATAAGAATAACTGATATAATCTGCCTCTTTTTCTTCCTGTTTAGATTTTAATACCTGTTTTCAGTGAATGAAAATCGAAACTGTATTTCGAGTTTCTTTTTATTTTAAAACCCTTGCACTCTAAAAGAAAAAAAAAAAAAAAAACATTAGTAGGTATTGCTACGTTCTTTGGGTCAGATTACGCTAATAAATAACAGATAGTATAGATCCAAAATGAACCTGTATTTTCTGTGAAAGCTTAACGTATCTTGCAATCTTGATGATGTGAGAGAAAGACCTTGACTGTGTATAGTAACGGATGTCATTGTCAAGGAGAGCGAGTCGGGTTTTAAGGCGCTCAAATCAAGCCTTATTTGATAGCTTGCTTTGCCAGCCTTACGCCTCTTTGCTTGTATCTCCGTGAAAGTTAACCCATTCTCTTTACAGAACAGTCCCGGATTTTAAAGGCCCTGAGGGAAAAGACATTTTCAGAAAACCTTGTGGGAAAAGAAGAAAATGCTGGTAACCAGCATTTTCTTCTTTTCCCACAAGGTTCTCTGCCGTTTCAGAAACAATACCATACTTTGATTAACAATTTATCGTCTGCAAATATTTTCAATTTCGACACTTCTAACATTCCCGCCTGGTAAAGGATTAAAGCGCTGAATATTGCCTATTAGTAAGTGTTTTCTTTGATCTGATTCTGATCTTAGATTCAGACCGGCCACTATTGTCCCTGACACTGTCATGGCATGCCTGGGGTTAATTATGTCATTAGCAATCATGTGGTCAGACGAATGACCACGCACGTTGATGTCTCCAACAAAATCCCAAACCCAATTTGTCGAAATCAGGATATTTTCCCCGGAAATCACTGACTGACATGCGATACGCCCATTTTAAGAAAAAAATAAATGACCGTGTAATTACATGAATAACAATGAAATATATTTTATTTGTTTTAGGATGGTGGATTTGTTATTGACTTACTGGTAAATTGGCAATGAGAGAGTCTATAGACCCCGAAAGTACGGAGTTTTTACCAGAAAATATTTGTTCATGCACTAAAAGAACACAGTAGACTACAAGGAGAGAATAAAGCTTGGTAATCAAATGTGTGATTTAAAAAAAAAACCGAAACTTGATATCTGTTGTCACCGAACTAGAAAAAAATCCTACGGAAAAAAGAGCCATGCTTTGGCATAAAAGGGTTTAATGCATCTCCGTGATGCATGATATCAAGCAATCATCACATGATCATGGACCTGGACCAGTTAGACCGTTTTTGTCTAACAACTGCCTGAAAGTTACCTGCAGAAAATTACGAAAAACAAAACGTTTCGACATAGGTCAGCCTGCGCGAACTGCGCATGCTGACCCGTGTCGATACGGTTTGCAAATTCATTAAACCTCCTTTTCACAGATCATTGCTCAAAGAGTTTCCCAATCCTTTGTAGTTGATACATGTATTTGACATTTAGACAGTGTCTGCACAGAACAATTAAACCAGTCTATTTCATTATTTTACCTCTTGAAACACAGTCATTTACAGCAAACGAATTTGAAAACACCCTTGGCAAAAGTCGATAATCGATATACATAAGGGTTCAACACCTAAAAAAGTAATAACGATTTAGCGACGGAAATATTACTCTTTACAAGCAATAACCTAGTTTTCCGAGTTCCCCCCTTCCCCCCCAAAAAAAAACAAGCAAAAAAAAAAAAACGGGGCAACAGTAAAACGCAAAGAAAGATGTCTACAGTAATAGACGTTAAGGTTTGGCCACAGGCGCCTTGTTACAAAATGTCTATTTCTGTTCAAATTTTATTTAGTTAAACAAATTTGGAAGCTATTTTTTCCCTTTCTTATTTGCCTGTTAGTATTCTAAATTGTTTGGCTGTTTCTAGATTGTTTGGCTTAAAACATTGTTTTCTCGTGGCATTTATTTCCCGACGCTCGGTCGATTTACACTTGCTTCCTTGCTGTCGTTTTTTATCGCACCACAAGCACCACTCTGTTATTTCCTGGGTATCAGTGCGCTTATCCAGACTTTTCCAGACCCAAGTAAGAGGTTAAGCTAGACAACACCGATTCAAAACCAGTGTTTCTTACACAATGACGTTTTTGCTTGGCCCACCTAATTCAGGGGAATAAACTTTAAACCGTTTATAAACAGTAAGTCCTCTGCGACTTCATCTGTTGAGTCATTGAATGCTGTTAAAATTACTCCATTTTGATCAGTATTTCAGGCATATCATGGCGACAGCGCTGTTACGCGTACTAATGGGTGTCCTGGATTTCAACATCACTTGGCTATGGCTCCCAAGACACTTCAGAGGCCTAGTCTTATAACGGGTGAAACGCATGGCAAACACGAATATGTGAGCTGTCGCCACTATATGCGAAATAATGTTTAAAGCGGCATATAACACCATTTAGTCAATCAAACCACTAACACTAGCCTACGGTTGTGAAGAGAATTTTTTAAAAGGAAACGTCAACGACATAAAAAAAAATCATGCATTCTCTTTGGGTAGTCTTTACATCTCAATGTGTCTTTTCATATTACGGAACCTTGCAGTCGATTTATAACACGGTTCTCCCAGACTACAGCCAATGGTATACAAGAAGGCATTTGAGCCGTTTCACTAGCATGGTTTAGTTAAATGAGGGAACTCTAATCCATTTTCTTTAAGCTGTCGGAGATAAATGTGCACACGTTACATTGACGTCGAGCACGAGAAATGCTTATGTCACAACAAAGCTATCCGTAACAATTACTGCACAGATAATGAATCATAAGGGCATCTGGAAACAGTTTCCCCTCCGGTTATTGTCATAAAATGCTATTGAATCCTTTTGTTGTGGACTTGTTTTTCTTTTTTCTGATAACATATTGCTATCGACATATTACACAATTACTCAACCAACGAAAATTTTAGTTGCTTTTGGGAAAACCAAGATCAAAATCAGTACTTTGCTTGCGGTCTGCTTTTGAAACTGAGATTCCATATGTTTTGTAAGCTAACATGAAAACGTTAAATGATTGATGACTATAGAGACCAGCCTTTTTGCCAAATTAACAGCTGAATTTCAATCAGTTGAGTCTGCAAGCATTCTTTTTTGTTACTTATAAACTGTCTACATGTAACTAGCTCATAGCATAAGCTTTATTGACATGTTGGCTTCTGGTATCACTCATATTCCCAATTATTTGTCTGTGTAAGGAACCAACAGTAGTCTTGAAGTTTTATAGGAAGCTCTTCAAAATCTTTTGATATATAAGAGGCTGCAATTAGTAACAGATAACTGGGAATCTTGTATATATAACAAACAAAGAGGCCTAGTATAGAACCCGATACATGTTCATATTAATTACACTTAAAGGAATCTGTAGGTAATAATTGGGCTGCGCTGCGTGAAAGAAAAGGTTTCGTGCATCTGCAAAAAAAAAATTGATCTTACCAGCCTGCGCAGTCCGCAAAGGCTGACCTGAATCAAAATTTTTGCTTTAGGTGAATTTTCTGCATGTCAAAAAAAAAACCATTTAACCTCATGATTCTGTCGAACTTTAGACAAGATGGATCAATATTACTTATATAGGATGAGTTGCTTGGTACAATGCATTAAAAAGATACATAAAACCTCCTCTCAGAGTGTTCGGATACATTTTGTCCTTTACTGGGAGAGTAGGACATAAGCGGCTGAGCTTGGTATGTTCTTCTTGATTCCCATTATGTCCGGTAGAGATATTTTTATCCAAACAAAAAAAGATGAAATAACAACGTTCGGGTTTTTACTATTGGCGTGAAAGTTTAGTTTAACTTATTTAGCAGGTTATGGGTTAATGACAAAGTCCTCTTGGATATTCATCATCGGATACAAGATTGTGAAACGTCCGGCTCCCCACAAAAGGACGAGGTCTTTACTATAGGTAAAACATCTATGAGGCATTCTACGGAAATAAGTGTGGCACTAAATAAGAAACGCTTTAAGATTCTTCTACTAATTACGGACGCTATAAAGGCAAAATGTATTATTAAAGGCAAAATGTATTATTTATGTACGATATAACGGGCCTAGAGCGCCATGTGGCTTAGAGTGCGTGGGTAAATCTAATTTCTTCACACACTTACATATTCTAACTTAATATATTATGGTGACAAAACGTCTTGCGTCTGATTCACTCTGAAAGATTGAAAGCGAATAAAACTAGAAACTATTCCTCGGGTGACAATTTGTAAAAAGAACTGAAAAGAAAGTGCTTGAACCAAAAAAATAGAAAAAATGAAAAAGGGTAATAGGTTAACCCTTAACCCTTTACCATACAATCCCGACTTTTAACGACCCTCAGAAAGAAAGCTTTTGAGAACATTGTGGGAAAAGGAGAAAATGCTGGTAACCAGCATTTTCTCCTTTTCCCTCAATGTTTTCTACCCTATCAAAGACAGAAATCATCATTTTAGTGACTTTTAATTTGTCGTCTGTTAATGCTTTCAATTAGGTACAGTCCAAAATGTTGTCGTTCGGTAAAGAGTTAAGCTGCTAAGCGCAACTCAATGACCTTTTGCGGACAGTGTAGATTAAGAGAGAGAGAGAAGGAGTGTCGATCACAGAACGTGCAGTCTGATCGTGGATCTAAAAAGTCCGATAAGGAGATATTTTTCAAAATACCTTTGAAATAGCAAAAAATTGGGTTTTTACTGTCGGCTTGACAGTTTCCTTTCACTTATTTAGCAGGATAAGGATTCAACGTTTAGTTTCCGTATTTGATAAATAACACATAATAGCGTGTTAAAACTGTTTTAGCCGGTAAGCGAATGGAATGATTACGTATTACAGAGAAATAAAGGAAATGACAATGATACTGATAATTAACCAGAGATTTCCTTAGACTTTCTCTTATGGGGGACATTATTTTCACCCCTTTGAAATGAATAACAAAAGGCAATAATGTAAATTTTGGGGGGACATTGAAAAAAAAAAAGGAGTTCAAAATGACAGAAAGAGGGATCAGAGAAAAACCTATTAACAGTAAGATATGTCATAAATTGGATAAGTGTTCAAAGGTATGAAACCTCAACTTTTGTGCCAACAATACGTAGTCTTCAAAGTAATATTTTGTACAATTGCTTTTCATGCAGGGCCTTGTCAATGATACAAGCTTATCCCTTATAATTTCTCCTAAATGCTGTGAAACACACAAATTGGTAAAACCCTTAGCAACAAAGTATCGAAACATCTTAATAACATACAATGCTATCAAATCAAATGCTTTGCAGAAAGCATTAAACTATTTATACGTGTATTCAGTCTCTACGTTTGGTTCTCTTCGAATGAGTACAGTCATAATCTCAATATGGAAATGAGACAAACAGAACATTTTTTTTCCGCTGCAGAAAAGATACAATTAAAGAGAAACTGTGCACATTTGATGTGGGAATAATTAGAGACATCATCGCAGCTAATATCTGCATCATGACAATCATTTTCCCATAAAGCGGCGTCTCGGATTTCGCTTGTCTTTAATTGGTACCGGTGAAAGATGTAATTATAGGCTTCATCAGGGCTTACAGTATCAAATAAATGAGCTCTGCTTTGGCAAAAAAGGGTTTAATGCATCTCTTTTATGTATTATACAAGTCATTACATAATTACACATCTCTAAAATCAATTTCGTCTAACAACCGATTTAATCATGACGTAGACTGGTTCTCTGACATGCAATAAATTGACCAAAAGCAAAAAGTTTCGATCTAGGTCAGCCTGCGCGGACTGCGCAGGCTGACCTTAGTCGATACTTTTTGCAGATGCATTAAACCCCTTCTTCACAGAGCATGGCTCAAATGAAATGGATTTTTTTTCCGACCGCAGAAAATATTCAAAACACTTCAATGGTAATGTCGTTTAGGTCAAGATGTCTCGGAACACATAAGTCAATGCAGTCTGGTATTTTATCTACAGTATCGGCTAAATCGTCTGAAATCATGGTGAACAGACAGTTTATGTTTAGCTGCCACGGGAGACAAAATCTTTGCTTTAAACTTAAAATAGAGTAGGACATCTTGCTGGGATATTTTCATTGCGTAAGATGTGGCAAAGTAACGTATGTAGCTTGTCTTATATTTACTCCAATAAGATGATTACAAAATAAAAATGGACAACACATTTCACGAATTATTCAATCCTGTAGAGACATTGTGTGGGTTTTTTTTTTTTTATAGAATCGTAAGCCATTTTAGATTGTAAGCTCAGTCATATCAGTACGAGAGCTCAAACCTATTTCATGTCTTTCTAACAATTTTCATAATTTATTCAAACTTCTGCATACGTTGTGTGTGTGTTTGTTGTTTCTTTTACTAGAAACGTAAGCCGTTTTCAATCATAAAGCCTTCATATCAATGCCAAAACTCACACCAATTTCATTTTTTGTTATAGATTTTCCACAGGACTGGGCGTGGATACACGGGGTTCTACGTAAAACCCCAAATATTGCTGTTTGAGTGGTATTTTGGAGGAAAAATATCTACTTATCGGAGAGTGTAGATCCAAGATCAGACTGCACGTTCTGTGCAGTCTGATCTTGATCTACGCTTTCCGCAAAAAGTCGGTAAGTCGCGCTTAGTAGCTAAAGGATTAAACTAAAACTGAACTTTCGAATGTGATCATTTTACGTTGGGTTAGTTCATTTTTGCACTGAGCTCGGCCAATTTCTTTTCGAGGACTGATAATGGTCATTGAGACAGAATTCATTCTTCTCTCACCGCTGATCATTATATCGAAGATGGTCATGTGGGAAAGCAGTAGGTGGCTTGTGAAGAATATTGTGCGAGATACTGGTAATAGAATCTTCGGGAAAATCATGGAGAGATGCACTTGCCGCCACGATATAACTGAAACAATATTGAAAACGGTTTTAAACACCAATCAATCAATCAATCAATCAACAATCAATGAATCAATCAATCAAACGTGAGCTAGTATGTTGTTTGTCTAAAAATACCTAAGCTATTCGACCACTTTTATTTTTCCTAAAACGGAAATTACTGTCTTCAACCAACATCTTGCCACCTTAACCCTGTACCAAACAATCCCTAGTTTTAACCATCGACACTAAGAAAGAGGGCTTTTGAAAATACTGAAGGGCGATGGGATGGGAAAATGCTAGAACATATATATTCTCTCTTTCCCTTAATATCCCGTCACTTGATCTACATTTAACTTTCTGTCTACAAAATGCTTTCAAAATGGAGATATCTAAAATGTTTACGTCTGGTAAAGAGTTAAAACAATTTTTAGGCAACTAGACGACTGAAATAGACGTTCTAAAGATATTCAATCTAATTAAGGCCAATACTTCTGCAGAAACCAAAAGAAATTTAATTCCATAAACTCAAGTATGTCTTGTCGATTCCTAAGAACTTTTTCGCTCTGATAACATTTGAAGACGGTTTCAAGTTTTTTTTTTTGGTTTTTGTTTCTTTAGAATTACAGGTTTACATGCATGGTTCATTCTCTGTATGTATCTTGTCAGTTAACCGTTTTAAATTCATCCCAAAGAAAACAAAAATATATACAGCGCGATGATTTTCTAACGACCTCAGCAAGTCTAGCCATTATTCCTCGTATAGTTTCAGCCTTTTGGAGATTTCTAAAAGTGAAGGAAGTACAAACACTTTGCCAACGGATATCTGATATAAATTGAAAAGCATTTCTGGACAGCAAATACCCATGTTTTGACAGACCAAATGCGATCAGAAAATTCGTCAAACTTTCAATGACTTCTGACCCTTGGTGTTTCGTAAGAATTTTCTTTTTTCAAAGATTGCGCAGTAGGTCGAAAAAAAAATACGCCGCAGCCACAACGTCGACATGTTTGCTAGATCAAACTGATACCAGAGAATGTTAAAGCAGTCCACCTCAGACCCATTCATACATTTCAATGAATGAATGAATGAACAGAACGTTTTCGGAAATGCAATTTTATAGGCGAATTAACTCATGCAACTGAAATTGTGAAAGTAGATGGTACAATAAAAGATCTTGTCACTCGACTGAACTTGTCTGAAAATGTTCCTCAAATCAGCATCGTATAACTAATATACAATGTTACCTAATTTAGGTTATACGCCAGCTTTTCCAAGCCGCTACTGGGAATTTCCAGGAAGTTTTTAACCAAATTTTATACTGAATTTCAAGAGCAGGTCCTTCACTTAACATACAAAAAATATGTCACACACTCAGAGTTTAGCCAAGAATAACGTAAACAAACACATCATGACGTTAACAAACAGAAATGTTTGAGATAGAATTAAGACCTTTTACTAATTAACACCGAATTCAGTAGCCCGTTTATATAACTTGTGCTCTCCGGACTAGCAGTGAACCAAAGAAATAATTACAACAACAGTTTTATTGCAAAGACGTATATTGTATACTCAAGTTCAAATAAACAAAGCGAATAACATGGTGTAAATGGGGGACATATTGAAAATGAATTACCACATTATACTTTAACACGGCCAATTTAGACCGAGGGGCTGTACGAAGCTTTCACTGAACTGGTACCTATGCTTCTTAATTCAAGGGTTATTTGATGTATCTTACAAAGCTCTGCAAGACACATAATACTTTCAATTAGACAGGCAGTCGTTCTTTATTTTTATCGTTTGGGTTGGAACTATAAGATTTTTTTTTTTTTCTATCAGTTTAGGAACCTACGATATTTCGCATGCATTCTGCCTGATCTCTGTCTGCCTTCTTCACAATTATGTACACAATTCGTTTCGCAGTTTTTACGATACTGAGTTATTGTTTAATGATTTTATGTCATTTTGATATTTTTAATGGTAGGGTAGTTTAGGTTTCATCCATGAATTTCCGAGTTTTACCGAAGCAAACCAGGAAGCTGTTAATTTGTACACGTTGAAAGCGCGTTTCAGCGTTTTCAATCCCTTTTAACTGGTTCGTATTTGTAAATCTAAATGAACTTACAGACCCCAAGACATATTTCGATTGTTATATTCATGAAGTATGGGGTTATATTCACCAACGATTTAAGATCGGTTATATTCTTAATTCCAACATTTGCCACCAGGATTCGTATTCATCAACCATTCTTAAAAACATCCTTAGTCTTCTCTTCAAGATTTTTTTTCTAAATTTGAAAGTAACACAACTTCTGATTGGATAAACCAAATGGTTTAAAGATTGGTTAAAGTAAAGTTCAGCAAAATATATAAAGTAGGCTTAATGAAGTTACCGTTCCCAACACTACACCAAAGTGAAGCTCTGAACGGTGTTAATAATGCAGAGCGATTTTCGCGCAGATTTGTGCAATACTGTGTGTGTTACAGGGTGCACACACACACACACACACACACACACACACACACACACACACACAAACACCTCACAACTTACAGGCGTTAAATGGGCTGCATAAATTCCAAAGTCGTGACGTAAAAAGTATCACATGTTACATAGCACAACAAATGACAACCGCATTAACAGCATATTGTGCATTCCCAACATGCTTATGGTAGTAAGTACGAAATTTTGTTTTTGTTTGGCTTTTCTCTTGGTTTCTTTTCAAGTCCAGTCCCCATCAGTGGACACATCCTTGAAGTATAATAGGTTCTTGTCGTCAAATGGCATGTAAATAACCAAGGAATCTACGTGACGTGGACATAAATTAAGCTATTATAAAATATTAAGGGGAAAACGAACAACTCTACTTACGGTCGTCTTTTGATTAGCTTCAAAACTATATTTTGAGCACATTATGGATACTATCATCAAAATAACTTCAAATGAAAAACCTTTCGTTAAACTTGAATAGGTATAGAGAAAATTATGTAAACATTGTTGGAAATGCCGAAATTACCCAGAATAAGCATTGCACGAGCTATGGCCACTATTTATTGAAGTCAACCCTTTACCACACAAAGCCGACTTTTAACGACCCTGTGAAAGAAGCCTTTTGAAAACATTGTGGGAAAAGGAGAAAATGCTGGAAACCAGCATTTTCTCCTTTTCTCCCAATGTCTTCTATTCTATCACAAGACTGCAACTTCAGGGACATTAGAATGTAACTGTCTGTTGAAAATGGTCAACCCTAGTTCTTTGCAAACAAACAGTAGACGAAAGCAGTTTTTTGCGGAAGGTATAGATCAAGATCAGACTAGACAGAACTTGCAGTAAAATCGTGCATCCCAACCGTCCTCTTGTTTAGTCAAACCTATAACTACATGTTTATTATATCTGAGTTTCAGTTGGTTGTATTTTACGCCGCCGACAGAGGTCGAATTTACATATTTGGCGCTGGAAATAGTTAAGGAAACAGGGATAGTCAGTTATGACTCTTCCCCGCACTCTACAATTATTTCTTTGAAGCATTTCTGATGTTTCTATAAGATCAATACATTACCAAACGTCAAAAGTTTAGACACGTCAACCTTAACCCGCCTGGCCGGGTAGCTCAATGGTTAGCGTATCTGACTCGTTACCTGGAGGTTGCAGGTTCGATACCCGCTTGCGGCGAACTTTCTTTCCGGCGATTTTTCACCTCTCACCTCTGATGCATGTGAGAAAAGTGGTCAGTGGCTTTGGAAAGAAAGTTGTGTCAGTACTGGTGTGAGAAAGCCAGGAAACATATAGATGGGTCACTGACCGCCATGATATGACCTTAACTATTAAAATGGCATTAAACTCCAATACAAACAAAACCAACCTTAACCCTTATCCTGCTGAATAGGTTAAAAGAAACTTTCAAGGCGATAGTAAAAACCAAGATTTTCCTCATTCAACGGTATTTTTGGGGAAAAATATCTCCTTATCGGACAGTGTAGATCCAAGATCAGACTGCACGTTCTGTGCAGTCTGATCTTGATCTACACTGTCCGCCAAAGGTCTTTCAGTCGCGCTTAAGAATAAATAGAACTTCCAGACGACAAATCATGGTATGGCTCAGATGCTGTTATTTGTCTTGAAATCATAGAAAACCCTTTTGGGGAAACACTATTTTCATCTTTTCCAACCATGTTTGAGTAAGTTTTCCTCCCTAGCGTTGTGAAAACATGGGATTGTGTTATAGAACATTAACACTAATACTGGTTACTCTTTCAGCACCAAATATATAAACCGATCCTTGTCGACGATATACAATAGAATCCACTTAGACTCTGAAAGATTTATGTCTCGTGGCTTTAGTAAACAAGCGGGCGGTAAAGATCCAACGTTTGTGCAGACTGATCTTGATCTATGCCGTCCGCAAAAGTTCCTGTTTTCGCCTATGACGCCGAAAGGGTTACGCGCTAAGAATGTGGCATTTATGTGTCTTTCTTATAAATGAGAAATGAATTAGGACATTCAAAGCTAAATCTTTCTTAATGATGTGTTTCCAAGGATATCACACAGTGTAGACTCTTCAAGGACTTCACATTTCGTGCAGTCATATCTTTATCTATACAATGTCAAAAATTACATGAAAGCGTTCTCAGAATGAAACGGTTCCAAATATCTCAACAGCAGAGGCTCGTTATATAATAGAGTACAAAATAACCAATTGCTTCTGTTGTAGGTTCAATGACAGATACCCTCTAAACAATTTATCAGGAATAATATAACATTTAGTGCGCGCCACGAAACTTGTAACCTTTCCTTTTTGTAAATCTTTTAAGAACTTTACATGTTCTAACCTAATATGTATCCATTACTTAACTACTTCTTTACAGTAGACCATTAAGACAGTGTAAATTTCTAAAGAACATAAATTTTTCTTGGCGCTAAATTCTGCTATTTTCTAAGTGGCATAGGATTGATGTTTTAGAGCCCTGAATGAGAAAAATGGATTTTTTGTCAGAAAAAAAAAAGAACATTATTCATTTACCTATTTATTTATCTACTTATTCATCTTTTATTTAGGGAATTCCATTATGCGGGTTATAAATATGAAGATATTAAAGCTATAAGGCGACAGGGTGTTATTTCGCACAATATTCCTTCGACAGGTAACTCCAGTTATTAAATGGTCATGCTCTGCGGGAACGCGTTTTCATGCACCTACAAAAAGTATCAAACCATGTCAAAACTTTTTCCTATTTGTAAATTTTATGGATGTCCAAGGATAATTCTACCTCATGATTCAAATGGTTGTTTGACAAATTGGATTTTATAAATCCATAGTTACACTATGTGTTGCTTGGTATAATGCACCACGAAGATGCAGTAAAGCCTTATTCCTAAGAGTGTTGCTTATTTGGATTGCAATGCAATAGATGTATCACTATACCTCGCATACCCTTTTAAATAAAGTTTTAATAAATCCAGCTTCAAAATGTATTTGAGCCATGCTCTGGCAAAAGGGGGCTTAATGCATCTCCTTGATCCATTATACCTATTAAGCCATCCCATAATTAGGGATCCATAACAGGCATTTTTTAACAACCGACTTTGTCATGAGGTAGAATGGTCCTTGATCATACAGAAAATCGATTAATAGCGAAAAGTTTCGGCCCTGGTCAGCCTGCGCGGATTGCGCAGGCTGACCTGGGTCGATACTTTTCACAAATGCAAATAAGCCCCCTTTTCACAGAGCATGACTCCTTTATCTTTATTCTTTACTACACAATTCCGGGTTTGAACTACCTTCGAGCAGAAACCTTACGGAATCCTTGTAGTTACCAGCTATTCCTCCTTCTTTTCCCACGATGTTTTGTACGATATCAAAGACAAATAGAATAGTTTGACCCATCTGTAATTCGTTGCCTTCAAATGGTTCCAAAAAGCTGCCGTTTGGTAAAGAGTTAATACTGACCTGAAACCAAACCCCTAACCATTTCAAAGAACACACAGGAATTGCCAAAGCGGAGCAAGGGTGCAGCGATCACAAATAGCGCCCAATTGATAGATTGAAAATTATTATACGTCTGTAACATCTCTTTTTACTGGACGATGGGTAATTATCCTGGGATTTCGGTCTCTAATATAAAGACCATAAAATCTCTGAATCTCCCATTCATTAGCTTGGACCAGTTGGTACTGGATCTTATCAGACAAAATGCAATATACAACCTGGTGCAATTGAAAAAAAAGCATTTAGTCTTTTGACACTGTCAAACGAATTAGGCGAGTCTGAAATACTTACAAAGTTATATACCCGCCGATCAAAAGCATTTTAGGCATTGTGAAAATTGGTTGCAAGATTTATCAAATTCTTGTAGCTCCATGATTCTCTTACATCTTTATATCACGATACTTTGATGTTAATCGTCTAATTTCTACTTCAGCAAGATACATGATGTCCTTCCTCTCTCTCTCTCTCTCTCTCTCTCTCTCTCTCTCCTATAGCGCCAATTACCATGTAAAATCTTTGCCGGTTACTAGTCGAGACTAGGTTTTCAGTAAAACAATGAAGACATATTAATTATTACAAAATTCAGCAGGTATGTAGAAATTCCACTATTTGTACACGTACATCAAACATGCCTATCAAAGAGATTACCACGGAAATAAACCATATTCATGGATATCTGTCTTTACTTGGCTTTGTTAACCCTTAAGGTGCTAAATGGGTGCAACAAAATGGTTAGAAACCCATATGTTGCCGTTACAAAGTTGTTTTCACCTTAAGAAAATACCATATCGGACAGTGTATAGATCAAAGATTAGACTGCACGTTGCTGTTCACAAGGTTTTCAATAATTTTATTCTTTTAGGTGGTGACACATCGGACTCATTTACCACACATTCCTAAGTTTGAATGACTCTGAAAAAAATAAAGATTTCTGAAAACGTTGGAGGAAAAGGAGAAAATGCTAGTCACCAGCATTTTCTCCCTTTCCCACAGTGTACTCTACCCTTTCAGAGACAAATCTCATCATTTGAGCCTACTTTAGTCTGCCTTCTGTAAACGCTTTCAACTTGGATCAGTCTACAATTTTTTCGTTTGGTAAAGAATTAAGGGTACAAATCACAATGGTGGATTTCACCGATAGCGATAGAGAGAAACTTTGATTTTATGTGAACTACGGGCATCCTCCCGAGGGTAATAAAAGATCAATGTTTTCTAGCAAATCGTAAAATAATTTAACACTGAATTTCTTGTCGAAATAATGTCTCGTCAGCATAAATGACTTGACAATTCTAGAAAGACATTTTTTGTACAATTTTTGACATCCAATTACTGTATAGCGAGATTTTTTTTTCCAGATTTCATTTGGAGAGAAAATAAACGATGCAATTACTGTATTTTCTAGCTCTCTGATCCTTGTCTTATTCAACAGGTCGTTGGTTATCCAGATTTACAATAACATTTATGGACATTGTAGATCAAGATTGGAATGTACACCACGCGTAAACTAATTTTCGATTTGTACGTTCTTAAGTGCGTGCTTTTGAAGGAAAACGTCTTAGACTTGAAAAACTCAATCGCGACAATCTATATGTGCATGCTTAGAAAGATTTTCAATAAAGAATTTATGCTTACATTGCTTGGAATGGGCTTGTTGAATATCGAACTTGTCAGAAAAAAGTGAATATATCAGCTGTTTCCAAGGTAATCATGTATGCAAATGCACTTTTTGTAGGAAATTGGTGTATGTGACTTGATTTTAAAGCGATATGTATAGAATAAATCGAACGTCTATAATGGGGCCTATGAATCATATCTGAGCCACGCTCTGTGAAAAGGGGTTTAGTGCATTTGCAAAAAGTATTGTCCAAGGTCAGCCTGCGCAATCCGCGCAGGCTGACCTTGGCCGAAACTTTTTGTTATCGGTTACATTTCTGTATGTCTAATAACCAGTCTACCACAAGAACCAGTCGCTTGTTAGACAGGGTGGATTTTTATGGATTCCTAATTATGTGTGACTTGCTTAGTATAATGCATCAAAAAGATACATTAAACCCTGGTTTGCCAAAGTATTTACATAATGATGTTGAAAACTGATAATTCACATAAGCCATTAGAGAGAACAAGTAAGTAAATGGGGGTAGGGTGTAGATGGGTTACAAAATATCATTATGAGGATTACGGAGTTACAAAGGTCTTTTCATCCCTTCGCATACACACAAATAAGCATTCCTTAATCTCGCTCGATCTTGTTTTATGAACCAACAGGTATAGTTTCTGTCGCCAGTCGTCGCATTTCCGTCATTCTCAAGGAAATGAAAGATTGTTTATGAAGTCTTTTGTTTTTGCCTGAACCTTTTTATGAAGACATCAACAGCCAAAAAAAAAACAAAAACTAGGGAATGGAGAGAGAAATAGAAGATAGAAAGTGTTCCATATTTACTGGGGTGTTTCCTTCTTAAGTGGTTGAAGCAATGGTTTTTATGTTTTAGGTGGTCGAATATGCGATAATTCGAGATAGTGTCTTGTCTAATTTGTAGCCGAACTATCGATATATTACCCCATAACAACCAGTGCAGTTGTCTTTAAACTCACTAATGTGACAAAAATACATGAGTCGTACTCTGAGAAAGGGGGGCGTAATGCACCTCCCTGACGCATTATACAAAGTCATCGCATAGTTATTGATCCATGAATTTCATTTTAAATAACAATCGACTAGGTCTGGGGGTACAATGTTCCTCCTTGGACATGCAGTAAATTTATAAATGGCAAAAAGTATCGGACCATGACAGCCTGCACGGACTGCGCAGGCTGACATGGGTCGATACTTTTCGCAGATGAATTAAGCTCCCCTTTTCATAGAGCATGGCCCATGCAAATCAAACTTTTTACACGTATTCTATAATAATGCAGAGCAGTACATAATTATTTTAGTTATACTAATGAACACTTTTTGGTATTATTTAACATCCGTTTCTATCAGCAGCAATTCTGATAGTGATAGCGGCAGCATGAGTCAGCTAACAAACCTTTTCCTTTTTTCTCAAAACGATTTTTTTAACGCCCGAAATTCTGAAAGATCATCACCTATAGTGCCAAACTTAAACTTCGTACGGTACAGACAGAAGTTGACGATAATGCTCTACTATTATAATTGCAAAGAAGGCTAAACTAATGTAATTCTTTAAGCGTCAAATACAATAAATAAACGCGATCTCTTCCGACGGCTAAAAATAATAGCCGCTCAAACAATGAACTGTTCTTATCTAAGATTTGACTAAAGAAGCGGACGGTATAGATCCAAGATCAGACTGCACGTTCTGCGCAGTCTGATCTTGATCTATGCCGTCCGTAAAAGCCTCTGTTTTCGCCTTTGATGCTGAAAGGGTTGGAACATCCGGACAGACATCCAGAAATATAACATTAATGATCCGTGAAGATGGATTTGATTACGATTAGTCTCAAGGAGGAAATGGGAAGAGAATACACAGAAAATTCACAAACTGCAATCATACTTTTTTATATAGAACCTAGATTAAAAGAAAAGAAACTGGAAAAATCGGGTGGCCTTTTTCAGCTATTTTCAATCGCATTTCTACACATTACTGCAACTGTTTGCTTATACATACGTTTCGATGGTTTCTTAAATACCACTCTGGGCCTCCGAAGTACTTTGTCCACAGACAATCTCGTTAAATGAAAGATATTGAGTGAGGGTCTACACCAAGGTCCTGGATCTTAGATGCAATTTTAACTTATATAGTACGCAGGACCAGAAAAAGTCCGACATCTTAAAAGTGAGACAGCAGGAGAACGCAGACCTGACGAATCAATCTGCCTTAAACATTAAGGTGCTAGTTATACGAAAAAAATCTAGAATTTCACATTAATCTTGTTGAAGAAAAGCAGTCTTGTGTCGTGGGCAAACAAGAATAAGATCAACACTGTCCAATATTGGATCTACACCATCCGATTTCGCGTGAACTATTCTAAACATTGTTGAATATATTATATAAAAAATTCCTGGCGTTGTTACCAGCTAAAGACGTCTAGTTCTTGCTGCCATAGTGACAGGGTGAAAGGAAAACGAATTCAAGTATTCCTTAGAGAGAACGAGATTTAGTTTGTTTGGAAAACATAGACATAACGTAAAATATCACATGCGGCTTTATCATATATGTCAGTTTTTTTCTTTGGTTTTCATCGTCTACAATGCGGCTTCTTCAACCGAGAAAGCGTATTCTTTTTATTTGAATAAGTAACCCTCTACGTCTTTATTGTTCTCTCCCATAAATTATACATTTCTTAAAAACCGAGGAAAAAGGAGTAACTAATAGCAATTAACATACTTATGGGATTCGACCATATCTGCCGCACTCTGGCAAAAGGGGATTAATGGCCTGCAACACGTGAAAAGGGGCATTCGGACACTTTACGACTACATTAGATTTTTTCCTACAGAAGACCTGCGTGAAACAGAGAATTACATAAAAACGGAAAGTGTCGCTTCGGATTAGCCTGCGCGGAGTGCGCAGGCTGATCCGATATGACACTTTACGCAAATGTCCGAAGGCCTCTTTTCGCGTGTTGCGAGCCATTTTCTCTCGAATTAGCTTAATAATCAATCCTTTCACAACTATCCATTGACGATAAAAACAGAGAAAAAAATAAGGAAGTTTTCAAATTATTTGATGACTCATGGAACACAGCACTGTGTTCCTTCAGACATTGCCTCCATAACAGAATACAAACACGAGAAAACTTAGCCCTAAAACTGTTAATATGATTAAAAGAAAAGATCCAAGACAGTAAAACGCATACCACTGCGACTTCGAAATCCTCCATGCTGGAAAATCTTACTGTACCTGACAGTGTACAACAATATCGGACTGTAAGCCTATGTTCCGTGCAGTCTGACATTGTTGTTCAGAAGCTGCAGAAAGTGCATTGTGTCGCACCTAGTAGCCTAAGGGTTGAGACTTTAAGTTCTTATGCAAAACGAAGCCCATGGGATAAAGTAGCAGGGAATATTTTGTGTTGTTGCTGCTGTAGTTCACAGTGTGTTTTATGGCTCTATACAGAATATTTGCATTTAACGATAAGATAACCTTTGCCAATAAATATCTGTAACACAATATGCACATCATGGACACTTTAATCTTGAAATGTTTCGGAAAAAAAAACAAGACCTGTGGCATTAAAGACCAATCTAATTTCGAGTTTGTTTCATGTATTTCCTCCTTAATCAAAACGGCTGACAAGAGTTTACAATCACTGTACAATATTGATAATAAATAAAACTTTGGTCTTGCCGAATTGACTAATCCACCGATTCCAAATTTACTCAAGATTCGGAGACTTATACAAAATGGGTGTGATAACATAAGATTAAGAATGGTCTGGATATGAATGGAGCAGATCAAGATGACACTGCACAGATTTGCAATCTGAATTAGACTCGAACTTTACCAGATGAAACAATCATGCACTTGTTCAAATTGAAAGTATTTCAAGACGACCTATGGATGAGGCTCAGATAATGAAACTCCTTTTTGAATGTGCGGGGGAAAAGAGAGAAAATTCTGGTCACCACCATTTTCTGCTTTTCCCAAATGATTTCGTAAAACCTTTTCATCAACGTCGTTCAAAATTGAATTGTGTTGTAAAGATATAAAAAGAACTTGTGACATCCCTCTAGTCAGGATATAGGTAAAAAGTAGAATAAAACAAGAACAATACCTTTTTCTTCCGGAACATATAGATTAAGCCATAAACAATCCTCAGACTGGCTTTGTGTAAATGATGCTATTTCCTTCCGTCGTTGTAATAATGATTCAGGAACACTTCGGAAAAAGAATTCGTTTAACTGTGGACACACAGGCTTAAATCTGTCGGCATGAATAACATGAGAAGCAGCTCGAACCGGGTTCTTAGCCCGCATGAATCTAAACTTGTACGAACTCCATTCAACAAGGCTATACTGAATTCCTTTATATTCGTTGACTTTGCTTGCGTTTCTGGAGGACACAATTCGAGTATGAAAACGTACCTCAATACCCCATATTCTTGTATGATTCATATTCACAGCTTTTCCGAAGCCTAATTTCTGTAGTCTAGGAGTGTCATCTAGTGGCCAGTCACTGGCCATAACACAAGTTAAAGTCACAAATACAAAGAGCACCACCGCTTGAAACCACATTGTAGGTACATCCATTGAACCACACATGTAAATCACATTAGCATTCAGCTGTTCAACTGCGTTCAACTGTTCTAGTTTATGTAGGCCTACTAAGAACTGGAACTAGAAGTTAATAAAGTCAGTAAAAGTAAAGATATGCTCATTGAGTTGCGTTGTTTCAATGTTTTACTTTATTCTCGGAATAGGACGTCACCCTGCATTTAAGTTACAGAATTATACTGATGTCACGCATATCTGGGTCCGTATTCACCAACCATTCCTAAGAATGTTCTCAGTCTTAATCTGCAGAATTTTTTAATGTAAAAGTAACAAAACTTCTGAATGGCTAAACCAAATGGTTTAGCCAATCAGAAGTTTCGTTACTTTCAAGTTCAGAAAATCTTGGACATCCGTGGGATTTGATCTTGGGCTGCTATCGTCTTCGTATGATTATTTAAAGTTTAGAAATAATCATGAAATTCAATGTTTGGTCGTTAAACATTAATCGTTTAAGCAGGCTATCTAAATTTACAACACTATTGGTTAATGTTATCGAAGGCAAATAATACTTGTCCTGTTGTTGTTTTTGTTTTTGTTACTATAAACAAATGATTTCATCTGAACTAAGATAGGCCTTTGATACCAGAGAATAGCTAATTTTGATTGAACTATTTACTTGATGCGACATGAATTGAAATTGCAGTATGATCATCGATCACGTTGTCCAATATTTTGTTAAAGGTATACAGGTATTCTGGTCAAAACCGATATGAAGTTGCATTAATTGGACTTTAAAAATATCAAATGCATTTATTCATCAGTCAGAAAATTCAGTTCAATAGGCTAAGCTCAGAGTAGGCCTACTGTTTCACTATAGAATTTTTTTTTTTTTTAATTTCATTTCCGGGCAAAGATTGTTTCCCTCCAATATCTGTTAGAGAACAATTATAAACCTTTTTTAAGCTGTGGGTATCAACAAAACTTTGGTCATTTTCAGACAACACGTTCTCATTTGTTTTTAGACTTTTTTGGCCAGTGCTATATCAGATTAAACCTTAATCTGCTAAATACATAAAATGAAACTTTCAGTTCGATAGTAAAAACCCAAATGTTGCTATTTTATAGCTGTTTTTATGGGGGGGGGGGGGGATATCTCCTTGTCGGACAATGTAGATCCAAGATCAGACTGCACGTTCTGTGCAATCTGATCTTGATCTACACTGTCCGCTATAGGTTCTTGAAGCGTGCTAAGCATCCAACTGGTTAAGTGTCATTATCATGAGGTTTGTAAACTCTCTTTATATATCTCGTAACAATACGTATACCCTACATTTTGGAAGCACGATAAACGATCATTAAAGCTGTCGTTTGAGGGTCTTTGGTACTAAAAGCAGGCCCTAGCTTGGACCAATGCCAGGTAAGTCTCTAGGCACTGATCCAATTTCACGTTTCTTGTCATATTCTTATGTCAATCACGGTATAAGGACCATGGAAATATCGATTGTGTTCCATTGAGTTTCAAACATGTTGTCCACCTCACTAAGATTTTTTTGAAGGTTTCAAATCATCGTAGAGACCGAGACGTTTCAAAGAAGACCAAACTTCAAATATGGTAAAATCCTAACTTTATGATATCACGCACAATTTATCACTGAGTCCACTTTATCCGGAGGTGCTTATCTTCTTTTATGAAATCATTGTCTTCAGACCATTACGTTTGACGTAACCTAAAGGCTTGTTTCCATGAAACAACCTATTCGTGACCGCCAAGAATAAGTTAGATACAAGAACTTGAACATGCAGTCTAGCTTTTACTGTATTTTTGATTTCCTGGGATTGTAAGATGTACCCTTGGCATCCCTCGAGTGTGGCTTTGTGTTCACACAACTCCGTCTTGTTTTATTATCGATACCCAGTTCGTAAGAGAAACAGTCATCTATTTCAAATATGTCGCCTAGTAATCTGCCAATTTTTATTTTTTATAGAAACATTCCACGTTTTCACGATCTGATAAAGGTTTTGAAAACAGCTGAATAACAAGCATTTATTTAAACATGTTTTCTAATCAAATTCAAATCCAGTTCTTGGAAAAAAACATTGAATTTACTGTCGTCTTTCGAAAAGAAGAATGAATCTAAAACTTTATTGTCACGAAAACAACGTATCTTATGGTCGTTTCGCCTAGTTTAGGGCTCAGAAAAGCAAAAGAAATATGACTGGTGAAGCGAATACAATACATGATATCATTAAGCTGAATTTCACATGCCATTGGATAATTGTTCAGAAATACTTGGCCGTTTGAAGTTGTTTCTGTTGATTTTAGATAATAGTTGCCTAAACGAACGGAAGGAACAACGCTGTACTAAAATAAAGATGAATATCGAAACCATAAACATCAACGATAGCATCTAGTACATCATGATTTAGGGGGAATCTATGCCATAACCTATTTGCCATTGTTTTTTGTATCCAACTCACAAGTAAGACTGCAAATCGGGAGAATTTCTAGAATTTCAAAACCCTTGTTGAAAGCACACATATTTAACCCATGAAGCACTTGTTCAGACAAAAATTATGACTTGGTCCAAATAGACTCAAATAATTGCATTTCTCTGGCCCTACACCCCTGTATCTCATACGAACATACTAACAGATAGAAGTGAAGATTTGATTCAATTCTCAGAAGACTAAAAAACGAGGTTCGTCATTTACATGAACATGAAAATAGAACCATGATGCCACGATGCTTGTATACAAAAGAAGGATTTAACATTTCACTGATCTATTTTGCAGTTTCATCTATTTTTAATGGCATAGATTGTTACGAGAACGGGTAATCCATCAGACAAACTGCATTTTAAATAAATGTCCCACAGGATTATAAGATCAAACGTTTACAAGCTAATTCTAAGAAAGAGCCAAGAACAGCGTTATCAAGTGTTACACGAACAAATTTTGTTGAGATTACAAAATGATTAATACTCTTTATTTAGATGCTGTTCCATACTTCGGCTTACTTTTTTACTCTACTGATGACTGTTTGTATTAATGAAGCTATCCTAGGTTTGAGCCATGCTGTGGCAAAACGAGGTCTTATTGCATCTCCGTGATGCATAATACCAAGTCATTCATCACATACTAATGGATCTGTAAAATCCATTTTGTCAAACCATAGACTGAATAATGGGGTAGACTGGTCTTTGGAAATGCAGAAATTTGATCAACAACAAAAAGTTTCGACTCATGTCAGCCTGCGCAGACTGCGCAGGCCGACATGTGTCGATACTTTTTGCAAATGCATTAAACTCTCTTTTCACAGAGCATAGCTGTGGTGTATTACCTGAAGCATCGGGTACGAATTTGCATGAATTTACTAATTAGCGTCGTTAGATCGGAATTTCTCATTACAAAATCTTGTAGACTAGGAGTATCAGTGTTGCTAGGGTGTGTGTACCCAAATGAAACATTGATTGGGGTTATAGCTTAAAGGGTGAAACAGTGCAAAAGAAAGAAAAATAAAAACAAGATGATAATGGGCAATTCAAATCTGTACTTCACTCCTACTTGATAATATTTAACTAGTTTATATGGTTTGTGTTTTACGCCGTTTTGAACATTAGTTCAGTTATATCGCAGCGGCTAGTGTACATATCCATGCTTTCCTAGACTTTCTGAGACCAGTACTTCGCACAAAGGTCTTTCTAAGTTCCTGGCTTTTCTCTCAAAGCCATTAAATAACCAAAGATTTGTTCATAGTTATTACTGTTATGAAATTTTATTATCAGAGACAAATCCTTTGATTTAATCCACATCTAATTTACCGTCTGCAAATGCTTTCATTATTAAGGCGTCTACCTTCTTTTTTTTATTTCGTCTGGTAAAGAGTTGACGGAACCAACCATTACATTGGCCTGCAACACGCGAAAGCGGGCATTCGGACACTTGCGTAAAGTGTCTCGGATCAGCCTGCGCAGTCCGTACAGGCTGATCCGAGACGGCACTTTACGTCAACATTATATTTTGTCTTACATCAGGCTTGCGCGAGACAGAAAATCAAACACGATCAAAAAGTGTCGTCTCGGATTCCTCTGTGCGGAGTGCGCAGGCTGATCCGGGACGACACTTTACACAAATGTCCGAATGCCCCTTTTCGCATGTTGCAGGCCAATTGTAAGACCCTTTTTAGCACTTTTCAATGTGTAAAGTACTGTAAAGTACAGTTCTAAACATGTAGTTGGGCATCGAAGAGGGCCGACTAAGACCAGGCTAACCGGAAGTACAGGCTGAACTCGGTCCACCATCTACGCAATGTGACATTAGAGACCGCAAACCCTAGAAAATGGGTCAAGGAATTAGATGTATTTGAGCCATGCTCTGTGAAAAGGGGTCTTAATGCATTAAGTATCGACCCATGTTAGCCAGCGCAGTCCGCGCAGGCTGACCTGGGTCGAAACTTTTTCCTTAAGGTAAATTATCTGCATGTCAAGAAACCAGTGTACGTCATCATCCAGTCGGTGTTATACAAAATGGCCTGCAACACGCGAAAAGGGGCATTCGGACATTTGCGTAAAGTGTCGTCTCGGATCAGCCTGTGCAGTCCGCGCAGGCTAATCCGAAACGACACTTTCCGTTTTTATGTAATTTTCTGTTTTGCACAAGTCTACTGTAGGACAAAATCTGATGTAGTCGTAAAGTGCCGTCTCGGATTAGCCTGCGCGGACTGCGCAGGCTGATCCGAGACGACACTTTACGCATATGTCCGAATGCCCCTTTTCGCATGTTGCAAGCCAAATGGATTTTATAGATCCATATGGATTAATGTAATGACTTGCTTGGTATCATGCATCACGGAGTTGCATTTAACTCCCTTTTTCCAACATGGCTCATTTTCTTCGTGAAATGAGGTAAATTACTTTTAGTGGGAAATTTAACGTCCTACCTGATACTTCGGAATCTATTAATTTTCTACTCATTATTTATCAAGGACTTGTGAGAGGTATTTATGGTTTTGTTTAATGAAATTGAGCCCTCTTGCTTAATCGTTAATTGACGTGATGCGTTTGGAACTAATAATGCATGTATCATTCAATTAGTTTAAACTAAATAGCTAAAGTGCTAAGGATTTCATATGTGTCTTTCCTGACAAAATAGATCAAGCTCAGGCTGAACAGAAACTCCAGATAAATGTCAAGCCTGCACAGTCCAGTACTTTATTTTAAACTGCGGTAAACTCTTCCGGCGTCTTTGGCAAAATAAGAAGCTTTTGGCTTACGGCATAATTCAAGATGCGATTGCAAAGAACGTGTTGTCTGAACTAAAATGTACACTCTACTTGTAAAGTAAAGCCTGTGTTTTTATGAAGAGATGTCGATAGAAGTCGAGGTATATTTAGCGATGACAGAGACAATAATCGTTGGCATGGCCAATCCTGCGGGTTTTATACAACACGATTTAGTATTTTCATATGTCTAGATATATATATCTATTTTCACATATAAATATGATGCAGACAACTTTGCCAACTTTCTTGTAATCAACATCAACTACGGTTTGATATGTCAGTATGTGTGAATACATTGTGACCGAGGGAAAATATTTTTCAAGCAATTTTTCCTTCACCATGATAAATGTCATGCGGCCAGTTATTAGACGAAAATAGTAGTCTTTTTTTTTCAGTATTATTGACGTGAAAAAGCCTACGTGAAAAGAAAGCAACACAAACGTTTGATCTCCTTCTTTGTCAAAGGCCCGCCCGGGTGGCTCAGTGGTGAGCGTGTCGGACTCATGACCTGGTGGTTGTGAGTTCGATACCCGGTTGAGGCGAACTTTCTTTCCGGCGTATTTTCGCCTCTCACCTCTGCTGAAGCATGTGAGAAAAGTAGTCGGTGGCTTTGGAAAGAAAGTTGTGTTAGTACTGGTGTGAGAAAGCCAGGAAACACATGTGCGTCACCGACCGCCATGATATGACCTTAGCTGTTAAAGTGGCGTTAAACCCCAATACAACCAATCTTTGTCAAACATATAAACCTGGGCCCGGTTTCAGGAAAAAAATTAAGTCTCTTCTTTTACTCAAATCTACTAACGGTCCCAGGTTTTGATTTGAGTTGAGTTCAATATTTTAGATGAATTTCAGTTACCAGACTGTAGTAACATTCTCAAATCCTGAGTTGAAACTATGTTTTAGACTCAACTAAGCAAAGTAGTCCATTATTTTGCTGAGTTGAGTCTGACACATCGTGTCAACTTTGGATTTGAGAATGTTACATGAGTCTGTTCATGTTAGTGAAATAAGCCTGGAATAACAAACTCCACTTATGTCAATAAAGTAAGTGTGTTCGTGGATTTGAGCAAAATAAGAGATTTAAAGATTACGACCCCTAACTCATCGGTAAATGTCGTGTAGCATCGACGTTTTCGTAACGTCCATTCTGCCAATCTCGGCTGCTTCCGTCTTTTAATATGAAAAGTAGGGGCCGTAGACTCACTAACTCATCGGTAAATATTGTGTAACATCGACGTTTTCGTAAAGGCTATTCGGACAATATCAGCAGCTTCCGTCTTTTAATATGAGAATTAGGGGCCGTAGACCTTAAGTTTTTTCATGAAACCGGGCCCTGATCTCTTTCAAGGGCTTAAAACACAAACCACTTAAAATCCGAGAGATTTGTCACCTTATAGGCTTTAAAAAACAAGTATAGATCCAAGATCAGACTCTAAGTTCTAAGCAGTCTGGTTTGGATCTATGCCGTCTGCAAAAGCCCCCGTTTTCGCCCCAGACGCTGAAAGGCTTAATTACTCCATATAGACTTAACTCTTTACCAAACGACAAAATTATAGACTGGTCCAAATTGAAAACATTTGCAGACGACAAAATAAATGTAACTGAAAAATTGAAATTTGGTTCAGGAAGGGTAGAAAACATTGTGGGAAAAGGAGAAAATGCTGGTTACCAGCATTTTCTCCTTTTCCCACAATGTTTTCAAAAGGCTTCTTTCTCAGGGTCGTTAAAAGTCGGGATTGTGTGGTAAAGAGTTAAGTACTAAAATATATGAGCCATGCTCTGTGAAAAGGGGGCTTAATGTATCTGCGAAAAGTACCGACCCTGGTCAGCCTGCGTATCCCCGCAGGCTGACCTGGGCCGAAACTTTACGCTATTGGTCAATTTTCTGTCCAAGAAACACTCTACCTCATAATTAAGTCGGTTGTTAAAAAAAAATGGCAATTATGGATCCATAATTATGTGATGACATGCCCGGTAACATATATCACAGAGATACATTAAGCCCCCTTTTGCCAGAGCGTGGCTCATATTTACCCTTTTAAAAAAGGCACACACAAAGACATGACCAGAGCACCTTCATTTCGAGTTTCAATATTGAATGTTGGAGAGAGACGAAATAGCAACGAATGAACCAGATATGAATAATATCCTAGTGGGGGATAACTCTTTCATTGAAGAATCTATTATAAATAAACCGTGCTCTGGCAAAAGGAGGTTTAATGCATCAAAGGGGGTTTAATACATTTTAGTGATGCCTCATATCAATCAATCCATCTCATAATAATGGGTCCATAAAATCCATTTTGTATAAGTACTGACTGAATAATGCGGTATACTGGCCCTTTGACATGCAAAAAATTGACTAATTAATGGCAAAAGATTTCGGCCCATGTCAGCCTGCGCAGACTGCAATGGCTCGATACTTTTTGCAGATGCATTAAGCACCATTTTCACACAGCATGGCTCAAATCAATTCGACTTTTTTTTTTTGTCGAGGTCTGGAAATGCGATTGTAAGGCAAACAAATTGGTCGTAAATAGAATCCAAAAGCTTATGATGTAGCTTTAATTTGAAACTGCATTTGGTCTGCAATGTGATGTTTTCATACACAACGCCCACAAATTCTACTAAAAGAATATGTCGCCTATTGCTGTGATGGGTTACAAAACAAGAATCCAGAAAAACGACCAACTCATGATTAAACAGACATAATTGAGCCATGTTTTGTGAAAAAGTGGTTTAATCTGCAAAAGGCATTTGCATCTGCAGAAAGCATCGACCCATGTTAGCCTCCGCAGACCGCCGTAGGCCGACCTTTGTCGAAATCTTTGCTACGCTCACTCTGCTTTATGATTTAGTCGGTATCTAAAACGATGAATGCATATTTGGCTTGCAACATGCGAAAAGGGGCATTCGGACATTTGCGTAAAGTGTCGTCTCGGATCAGCCTGCGCACTCCGCGCAGGCTAATCCGAGACGGCACTTTACGACTACATTAGATTTTGTGCTACAGTAGACTTGTGCAAAACAGAAAATTATATAAAAACGGAAACTTTCGTCTCGGATTAGCCTGCGCGGACTGCGCAGTCTGATCCGATACGACACTTTACGCAAATGTCCGAATGCCCCTTTTCGCGTGTTGCAGGCCATTTTGTAATGAACTGTTTGGTATAACGGTGTAATGTGTAACGTAGATCAAGTAAACCCCCTTTTTCCCGGGCGTAGCACAAACATACTTTTTCCTCTATACATAAAACAGTGGGAGTCGAAATATTCCAGAATTAACTCCGTCCTCAAAGTAATCCTCATATATCAAATACAAACTATATACACTATATAAAACGTCACAGCATGGGATTGGGTTCGAGAAGAAAACACTTTTCTTAGTATAATTCCAAGTATTTCGTAGTGAATTTTAATCCAGGTCTATAACCTTAAAAACTCATATTTCACTAATTACTCGTGATTTCTTTTTTTTTTTGTTATCTTTAAATCTATCCACGAACAGAGAGAGAAAGAATAAACGGCGAGTATTTAGAACTCAGAGAAACAGAGGCAAATATATTTCTGTTGATAATTCAGCACGCTAGACTTACGAACTGGTTTCCAGTAAATAACACAATTATAAAAACCACAGATCTTGATAATCGCCCATGTTCAGTGAAGAGCGTAACACATATTGTTTCCAGACTACTCCTCTCTCTCGTTCTATCTCCCCCTCTCTCATCCCCTTCTATCAAGACGGATATTGGAATCTTCTAAACCTGTAGATGTTCTCAGATAATTTCGGAGAAACATGAAAAGTAAGTGAGCGGTTTTGTAAGATATTGGAATAAATAGTCTTTGTACCATTGTTTCATTCTCCTTTTCTCATATTTTTTAGACCTTTCCTTTATCCTTCAACTTCAGAGTGCCAAATAGGAAATATCGATGGTAAGATGAATTCCTTTTTTCAAGGTAAGTTTAAACAGAACAGACTGGCAGTGTTGGTACACAATCAAAGCGCTCAGGCCACATAGTCTGATCTTCCATCTACAGGATCCGAATAAAAAACCTGTTTCACAAAAGTTGTATTAACTTTTTTACAAGCGATGTTAGATATGTTTTAAATGGCTTAATAGAGGACACAAGCAAATTTGATTAATGAATTGGATTTCTGCTTGTGCCATCCTATTGCATTTGTAAATCACACAGCTGCCAATACAATTTTCTATAGATTTCACATAGCAATTCAAGTTCAAGATCCACCATAATTTCCAATTACTAGACTTTTTTTCTGTGGAACAAACATAATTTGAATGTTGCCGTAGGGGCCTGCTTGATGCCGTTCTTACCTGGACAAGTAATAAACAAATGACCGAACCGCGATTCCGACCCGAGGGTTGAAAGTTCTATTTACTTTGTATTACCAGTTTTACCAGTTAAGGTTGGCTCACTTGACATGTAGGTGGCATTCATACCTTGTATTTGAGTCATTGTAATAAAGAAGGTATACTACCACAGTAAACTTATAGAAGTATGTATTGTTACGTGCCCTGTATCTAAAAACACGTTGTATGAGACACTGGAAACATTATATTTATTGTATTTGTATAGTAGTTTTATTATGTTTTTTTTTTCTTTCGCTTCATGACACCACACCTACCCGAGTAGATTATTAATTCAATGGTTTCTAGCATGGACAAAATCATGTGCCAATTGCCTATTTACATTAAATAAAGATTGGACTGCACATTTTGATATAAAATATACGCTGTCCAATATTTTGTATCATGCTACAAAGCACTAACACGGGATCAACCTGGATTATCTTATCCTGCACGCTTACATATGAGTTACGATCTGTGAAAAGGTAGTGTAATGAATTTTCAAAAAGTATCGACGCATGTCAGCCTGCACAGTATGACCTGGGTCAAAACCTTTCACTATATGTAAATATTTTGCATGTCCAATCACCATTCTGGTATAGCTCATGATTCAGGTGGTTGTTACACAAAATAGATTTTATGGGTCCATAATTATGTGATGACTTGCTTGGTATAATGCATTAAGCAAGCGCCACTCATTTGTATTTCATTATAATTGGCTTGCAACACGCAAAAAGGGGCATTCGGACATTTGCGTAAAGTGTCGTCTCGGATCAGCCTGCGCAATCCGCGCAGGCTAATCCGAGACGGCACTTTACGACTACATTAGATTTTGTGCTACAATAGACTTGTGCAAAACAGAAAATTACATAAAAACGGAAAGTGTCGTTTCGGATTAGCCTGTGCGGACTGCGCTGGCTGATCCGAGACGACACTTTACGCAAATGTCCGAATGCCCCTTTTCGCGTGTAGCAGGCCATATATAACATTCTCCTTCTCAATTCTTTACCGGAAAACAAAATAGACAATGGCTACTTTTGACTTATTTGCAGACAACATAGTTAACGTGGGTCAAATGATGATATTTGTCTTTTAAAGGGTAAAAATACATTGCAGTTACCAGCATTTATCTTTGATCTCAATAGAATTCTCACCCAGAACCATAAAAATCAGATTTGTATGTTAAAAAATCCAAGTGAGTTCGAAATATGAAAGTCTTTCACAAACAATAACATTTATTAACTTAATAAAACATGAAAGCATTTAGAGGTAAACAAACGAAGTAGATTCGGCACCGATGGAACAAATTGACAAGCAATTACCGGATTAATTTGGTCCGTCGCTCAATCATAGAAATCGTTTAAAGGTTCTAATGGTTCCAGAGTCATGTGGACTGGTTTGAGAAACACTGATGCAGAAAATGTTGTTTTATTATAACAGTGTTTTCTCTATTATTCTTTTGTGTGAAGAACGGTAAATATACGCCACAGAATTGGCGAAGACAGCAACGTTTGGATCTCTTTGTTTCAAGTTCAATGAAACCTGCGGGGTATCGTTTAATTTTTATTTTTTTAAGATTAATTATTTTATCTCAGTTATCCAGTCGATCATTTTCTTACCTATTTGTAATACCCCGGTCACGCTAGACCTAGTTCCCAAATACGTCAATGCAAAACTAACTTAGCAAGAACTTGTACGGCTTAGAAGAAACGCAGCAGAAAACGTTAACGATAATATAGTCTTGGCTCACTAGGGTGAATTTTGAACTTGTTGAAAATAAGGATAGAGAGGGGTGATCGAATAAGTACACATAAAGGACTCAATAAATACGCTGGAACAAAAGCATAGATGTAGTACCAACGGGACATGAACCTAATATGCTCTTCATTGACAAAACCTGGTATGGACGGGAAAGATTTCACTGTTCTTTCACGAAAACTTGAAAAATGAATGAGAACGCAGAAATCGTGGACTTAATTTACAAGATCACGAAAGGCACAGTGAGAATGTGGTAAACGCCCCTTAAGTGCATTATGTGATCCAAGTAGATTCCTTGTTAACTTTGATTATGACGGAGGCATTACAGATCGGATGTGACAAAGTTCTGCAACTCTCGTTGACGCTTTCGCCTTCAATATATAAGTATTTTGAGCTATTACATCAAAATAATTAAAATCAAGAAACGTATTCTGAAATCAGACATAGTACGGTACTCTGATCAGTCTGAAGGAATGTGCTGTGTAGCCTTCTTTTGACCATCAATGCTGTATATAAAAGCTTTAATCTGTCCTGGCTCGTGCAAAGGTAAATAAAACACTCTCCTAGAGAGCCAAAGATGAAGTCGTCATGGGTCTGTATTTACTAACAATCCTCAAGAATGTTCTGTCTTAATCTCCAGAATTTTCTAAAAGAAAGTAACACAACTTCTGATTGGCTAAACCATTTGGTTTAGCCAATCAGAAGTTGTGTTACTTTCACACTTAGAAAATCTTTGAGAATAAGACTAAGAAAGTTCTAAAGAATAGTTGGTGAATACAGAACTTGTGTCGGATAATGATGCGGGTAATTCCCGGTTCAACGACCCAGGGGATATTGGGAAGGACTGTAGAAGCAGCTTTCAAAACAAATTCCTTGCTTTGATGAACCAAGCTGTCTGTCTGTCTGTCTACCTATCTATCTATGTGTCTCTCTGACTCTCGCTCTCTCTCCCTCTCTCTCTTTCTCTCTCTCTCTCTCTCTCAGAAAACAAATATCTTAAAATACGATTAATTAATGTGGATAAGTAAGCTGTCCTGAATTCCCCGCCATCTCTGTTCCTACATTTTTACGACCTATCTCAAAAGATATACTATATTTTTATAGTTCTGTAATGTATCGGTAATTAGTTCCAGGCATAGGCTTTTAACATGAAGAAGAAAATAACACTATAAGCCAAACAAAAATAAATACTTCACATCACTTGATAGCTTTTCAGAATTCGATTCGGCTGAAGATATCAGATGCTTGCAAAAGTAAGGTAATTTCAGGAGGACTAATTTCTTTATGTGTGTGTGTGTGAGCGTCCCTCTAGGAAAAAAGTGGTTTAGTACATCTCCGTGATGCACTGGAGCAAGCAACTATTCACATAATTATGGATCCATAAAATCTATTTTGTCAAACAAACTGACTGAATGATAAGGTAAGATAGTGCTTGCCCGTGCAAAAAATTTACAAATTTACAAACTTTTCGGCCCAGGTCAGCCTGCGTGGAATGCATTTTCTGATGCATTTAACCCCCTTTTCGCAGAATACGACTTAAATATTTTTTCGTTCGAAATGGTCAGTGTTGCGTGCCCAAGAACTGCATAATACAATAATACAATACGATAGAAAAAAAAATTAATTGTAAATAAAGACCACCAGCCCATAATATCTTGTTTCAAGTACAATCATCATAATAAACAGTGAAGAGTTACAAATAACAGTTACATGCAAAATTATTATTTTATTGAGCATCCTTTACCATAAGAATTGATGAAAAATACTCTGCTTCCTTTCTAATAGTTAATATAATTTTACTTTTCATTAAAATACAAGAGGGTCATTGGCCCTAAGGCGCTCACATGAGTAAAGTCATCTAGGGTTGAACAAACTGAAGAGATCCTGTTTGTGATGATGTAAAACACATGAGTGTTAGAGACCTACTTATTGACTGACTTGACGATTTTTCTTTTTTTTTTTAGCTTATCAGAGATATCGCCAAAACAAACATTTTGACCATATTTCATGGGTATCAGACTGAAAATATGGCCTTTAGACTGTACACAATGTTTTTAGAGGATTTGGCCAAATGACCTCCTTTTTGATCTGATGTGACCAAATTTCGAACTTGTCTGAAATATAATCAAGAATACATTTTTACAATGTTTCATGTGTATCAGACTGAAAATGTGGCCTCTGCGTTGCAAACAATCTTTCTCTCTAAGATTTGGCCAAGTGACCTACTTTTTTACATGACGTGACCCAATTTCAAAGTGTTAGAGGTATCATCAAGTCAAACATTCGGAGCAGGTTTCCTAAGTATCAGACTGAAAATCTGACTTTTATCGTGCACACATGAATTTTTTTAAGATTTGGCCTGGTGAACTATTTTTTGACCCGACTTGACCCACTTTCAAACTTGTCCGAGATATTATCAAGACAAACACTCTGACCACTTTTCATGAGTATCTGACTGAAAATGTGGCTTCTAGGGTTCACACAAGGTAATTGTTGACGCCCGGGCGACGGACGAGGCACGAAGCATGACGCATGACGCATGACGCACGACGGACGACGTACTACGCACGACCCACAACGGACACAGCACGATCCCAAAAGGTCACCTTGAGCACTTTGTGCACAGGTGAGCTAATGAAACATTGTATCTTTTCTACCTCGACACCATGAGGCTAACAATGTTTGTCTTTCTGCATTAAATAAGGAACAGAGGAAAAAAGAGGGATATTCAGTTTCCACAACTAATATGTCATGATTTAATAAACAATGGTGGCACGCCCTACCATCTCTTTCTTTATTCAAATATCTACCAAGTTCTACGTTGAGTCTTTGGCTAGAACAACTAAATCTTGCGAAAGCTCTTCCTAAACTCGGAGAAATATCCACACTTAGACATTTAAAGACTGGTAATCACCGGAATCTACCACTCTGTTACAGGTACTACATGTCATGAAAATTGCCTGAATCATTTCTGCAATATAATGCACGATTCACTTACCGAAAATCGCAATCGCCCCGCTAGTAAGAAAATCAAAGTACTGAAAGTACTGACAGACTAACAAGTATGGAATGAGTGTTTTTCTTTTTTTAAGATAAAACTTCGTTGGCTCATTCAAGATTAAAGAAAATAGTCCAATTCGTTATAAAGTCAGTTCCAATTCGATCCGGTCCATCCGGTTTTCAAGTCTGATTGAGTTTAGACCGGACTTATCCGGTTATATGGTCCGATCCGGATATTTTACCCACAGCTCACCATTTATTTGTCATTATAGGAAATGCCCTGAGAAGTGATTGTTTTGTTGATCTCCATAGTTCACTTTTAGATGAACTTTCCATGCCTTTTCACCATCTCATCCTCTGTACGAAGATGAACCTGGATCAGACCTAGCCCACGACACCCGCCAAACAAATCAGGACGAAAACGGTTGTGTTGAAATGAGTAAAGGTGAGGCTAAATTGCATAGGTCACTGACTTTATTTACATATAAGCAAACGTCCTGTATCTTTCCGATGACACCTTGTTATGACTTCATAAATTGAAATTGGAGTGGTAGAATTTTCTTAGTTAATGACAAGTTTGACGTCGTCATATTTAAGAGAATTAAAAGCATTATGATTTCATTCAGAAAGAATACATTTTCACGGGGAAGAACTTGGCGACTGTGGGGTGTTTTGTTTACATTTAGGATCTGGGGCACTCTCGATGGCAAGAGACAAGCGATCTTAATATGATTGCTAGTCTAAATCATTATTAGAAATAAATAATAATAAAGCTGAACCGTGTTTAATAGTAACTTACGAATTCGAATTTCATAAAATGAAAGTTGATTATATTTTGTATCGAAACGAATAGACCATGGTGCGATCACACGCAAAGTAACATCAGCTGTTGTGACATGAAGGTTATGGTTTAAGATAAACATTTTCTTGATTTATTCTTCCACACTAATACCAAGTTATATCAAATAATTCTCCGTGGCGATTTATCTTTGTTACAGAAGGCTCCTCCTGACAGTCATGTCTATGTTCCCAAGTTTTCAGACACGAACATAATCAACGTAAGTCCCGTAAATCCAGATATCTATTGAAGTACTGAAACTCTGTGTCGATATCCCCTTCTTTCCTTAAATCGTATTAAAAGCTTTTTCTGTAGGTCTTTTTTATCCTGAAAAATGACTCGTAATGATTATTGCTTGCGGGCCTTCAATAATATAGCACAAACGTGGATAATCATCCTGATAAGTCCATTTCTTTAGTCCAAAACAAAATTAACACGAATAGTTTATGATGAGTAGATTCTTAACTACTTTTGCATGTAGTTTATAATGTGAACTATTCATACATGAAGTTAATGCATACATCATTTCTGAGCAGTTTTAAAAATGGGTGCAGCCGAAAGTGATTTCATCTCCCCTAAGATCCAAAACATGTCATTAAAATTTCATATCAGATGGCATCATTTCATTTGTTATGAAGTTAATTAATTGTATTTAACATATCCGATACTTATAGACTCGCTTTCAAATAATTTCATGACCATCTTCCGTGGTTTCAAAGCTGTTCCTACTACGCGTGAACAAAGTTGAACAGAACCCAAAGCATTTATATCAAATTCTCGATTTGAACCCCTAAAAAAAGCCAATTACCATTTTAGATTAATTTCGATTTTCATTATATTCGATGTATGCTAATTTGAAAAAAAAAAAAAACATTTCTCAAAATGCAATGAAGAGAGAAACTAAATTGTGAAGTACATATGAGCTATGTTCTTGCTGGAAATTTATAAGCAGCAAACAGTTTCGATCCAAGTCAACCTGTGCGGACTGCGCAGGCTGACCTCAGTCGTACCTTTTTGTTGATGCATTAAGCTACCTTGCACAATGTTGACACTGGAAGCATTTGCACATGGCAAATGTGACTTAATGATTAAAGTTCGTCTTTCAAAGAGTAGAAAACTTTGAGATTAAAAAACGGAAATGGTGTTTAAAAGCATTTTACTCCTTTTTCCCACGATATTTCCAGATACTTTCTTCTGTATGACGCATAAATACTGGATCATTAAATCTTTATAAAATGACAAAATTGTGGAATTGAACAAATTGAAGCAACTACAGTGGGAAAATGCTTGGTACAGCATTTTCTCTTTTCCCACAATTTTTTCAAAAGGCTTCTTTCTCAGGGTAATTAAAGCTATGCAGCGTGTCGTATAGGGTTCAGTATAGAGTTAAACAGCCCTTGGCTTTTTCAGAACGTTGCCTTTTCAAGAAATAGATATACGGTTCTGATGCTTTCCCTCTTTACTTTAAAAACTACGGCCCCTAACTCTCACATTAAAAGACCGAAGCTGCCGAGATCGGCCGAATAGTCTTTACGAAAACGTCGATATTACACGATATTTACCGATCAGTTAGTGAGTCCAAAGGTCCTAACTCTTATATCAAAAGACAGCTGCCGAGATTGGCCGAATAGCCTTTACGAAAACGTCGATGTTTACCGATGAGTTAGGGGCCGTAGACCTTAAGATTCTTGAATCTATCAAACGACGTGCGTGCAATGTAATTGCACCATATTAAACAGAAAATTTCTTTTAATTTCTATCTACGATTTATGGACAGCAGACGAACGTAGTCTGCTAAATCTCATTTTATGTGACATTTTCATGTAAATTTGGGGAAGATCGATTCGATTTGCTAGAAATTGCCATTAATTCTTCTACATGAATCCCTGACTATATCAGGTTATACAGTAAGAAGTTCTCCTAAAAAATTTGATTCGTGTGCGCGAGCTTTTCTGTAACAGATTAATCCTTTAATGTTTTGACAGTGAATGTTTTATAGTGTATGGTTTTGATAGTCTTCTTTCCCAAGGATCAATATCTAAAGAAAACAGGTCTTATTTAAATCTCTACCAAACGACAAAAATTTTGGACTGGTACAAATTGAAAGCATTTGCAGACGACATATAAAATCATGCTGAAATGAGGGTAATTGTCTGTAAAAGTGTTGAAAACATCGTGGGAAAAGGAGAAAATGCCAGTAACCAGTATTTTCTCCTTTTCCCACAATGTTTTCAAAAGCCTTCTGTGTCAACGTCTTTAAAACTCCAGATTGTGCGGCATAGAGTTAATTTACATGTCTATATCCATGTTTGTTTGCAAAGGTATGGATTCAGTTGTGTGAGTTTTTTTTTTCCCCTACGTTATGATGTGTGGGGGAAAATTGAGAAAATTACTTTAATTCTAGTTCTCATCCTTTTTCTCAGATCTTATACCTCGATTCCACACCAAAACATACAATTATACTCTGTATGATGTTATTAATGAACTCTTTACTATAGACGACACAAATTCAGATTCTTCCATACTGAAAACATTTGCACATGTCAAAATAAATGCTGATCGGATAATTGATATGTAATTACATGGCAGAAAACATTGTGGAAAAAAGGCAGAAATTGTTGGATACTAGCATTTCCTCCTTTTGTTTCATAATTTTTGAAAAATAAAAAATCAGGGTCGTAAAAACCACGTGACTGTTAAATAAACAGATAAAGTACAAAAGGTATTCTCTTATTTGACACGCCAAGCCACTGTAGCTCTGTCGGTAACATACAGGACTTGAGAACAGGGGGTCGCTGGTTCGATCCTCGGCTCGGCCAATTTCTTTCCGAGGATAGATGATAGTCATTGCGACAGGATTCATCCCTCTCTCACCCCTGATAATTGTTTTAACAATGGTTCTATGGAAAAGCAGCCAGTGGCTTGGAAAGAGTATTGTGCGGACTACTGTTAAAAGAAACTCCAGCAAAGCATGGATAGGTGCATTGGCCGTCGCGATATAACTGAAATAAGGTTGAAAACGGCGTTGAACACCATACAATCAGTTAATCAATCTTATTTGACACAAAGAAAAGAGAAAGTCCCTGCATCTTTGTAAACTATTAGTATCTGTTGATATGCTGTACCACTCTGACATTATCATATAGTGTAATTTTCATGTTTGTAAATGGCTATATCCTTTGCGAAAGTTGTTGTCCATACAGTACGTCTTTCCCGCGATTGGTCCTTCTCAACATTCATGGGGAAGTTTTACATTTTTCTTCCGAAACCGTGTTGTTTGGTAACCATTCTATCTGTTCATTAGTCTTCCGTAAAGCATACAGGTACATAATGTTAAAGTAAGATTGTGTAATGTCTGTTATAATATGTCGTCTATATTAAATGATGATTATTATATCAATGAACATATATGTTAAAACAAATACATAAATATATCGTAAGTTGAAAAAAAAGGAAGGAAAACCATAATGTTATATATGTTACATGGCCTTAACTCTCAAAATATCTGGTGGATTTCATTCAAAACCGAACTTGATAATTATATTCCCCTGCATAAAACTTAAATACAATGATGCAGTTAAAAATGAAACAAGTAAACAAATCGTTCGTAAGTATGGGACGTTTGTTCCAAGACGTATTGACACGCATGGTGCTTCATGCCCTTCACCTCCATAGTGAAAATGGTGGGGCACAAAGGTAAATTCTTTCGTATTAAAACATATTTTTCGAATCCAACACAGCAATGTGCTCTTTTTGCCAACTAAGTTAGACTTCAATTAAGGATTGCATGCAATATCCAATTACCTTATACGATATTAATGGGGTGTCTTTATTTCAAACTATATCTACTTAAAAGTCAAGTTCCGGCCGACGTTAACATCAATATTGCTTAAAGAAGAAATGAGAAAATGAACATTTCCGTTTTACCGCAGCCTATTTCCCGTCATTAAGAAAGTCTCCCATTAAAATACCTAAAAGATTACCACTAAAGCATTAATGCATGTGTATACTTTGGTTTTTGCATACATCACTTTCGAGACCGATTTTGCTTAGCTCTTTCAGGGCCAACTATATAAACTCGACCTTTTCCGACAGCTGAAAACAGAGTCCACCGAGACTCAGACTTTTATTTTAAACAAGCGGACGGTGTAGATCTGTGCAGTCTGATCTTGATCTATGCCGTCCGCAAAAGTCCCTGTTTTTACATATCGCGTTGAAATATCGTTGTTAAGCACATAGCTATCTCTACCATGTATGCCTGTCTGTATTTTGAGACATAATTAATACCAAGCTTCATCCATATAAACCCAATCGAAATCCCTGTATTTTGTGAATGATTTAGGCATTCATTGTAAAAATTTTAGACTAGTGGCATGAACCTTTGAGGTCCATAAAATCCATCTAAATGGAAAGTATATTAGTTTCTGATGACTGCCGTAAGACGCAAGTAAGTCAGAAGGTTATTTAAGTCTGTGAAAATGCTTACAGGCATTGTGATGTACTGGCAGACTGGACCGCCTCGAGCTAGCTCTCCATTAACACGACTTTGACTTCATCAACTATGTTTAAAGGTTGAAATTAAGACGGGTGGAGCACCAATTCCTCCAAGTTCCTGGTTCGAATAAATTGGTGATTTGAGTCAAGCACCGGACCTAAACCGTCTAAGGCATGAGAGCCTGTTACGTCACACGGATCGATATATTGATTGAACGGTGACTACACCGTTTTAACCATTATTTCAGCCATACCACGGCGACAGCTCGCTTATTTCATTTACGTCCTCGGTTTCACCAGCACTAGGCTGTGTCTCTGTGTCTTGCAAACGGACACTCCCACGAAAATACCACTTCTTCCAGTGAGGCACGAACTCGCGGCCTCCAGGTTACAAGTATTTCACATTACCACTGAGACGAGCAGGACCCAACGTCACCAAGAGTTATGATTTCTCTATACGTGAATAAGAACAAGGTAGTCTCTTCCTACGCAGTACCCCTCCTAGTTTCCCTAGAAAAGTGAGGTATATAATTTGGCAACGAAATGGCTATCTAACGACTTTATATCACGTTTTCAAACATCATATGGTTATATTGCCTAAGAAATGTTGAACTTGTATGTACATTCGAAAAACTTCTATGTTCCGGAAAAAATACAGGTTTAAAACAATATAGGTCTGTGATGTACTTAAAATGCTCCCGTAAGTTTTATTTGAAAGTAGCATTTATTGTTAGGCATGGTGTTTAAAGATAAGTTTCTGAAGGTAGCTGATTGGCCATTATTTTGTTTAATCTATGAATGGAACATTTGTTTGACTTAATTTGCTTTGAAATGTCTGTATATGTGTTTAATGTCAGTAATGTTCCATCCCGTTTGGTGTAAATGTTTTATTGTTTCATCTAAGGAGCAAGTCTGATTGCCCAGTGCTTTTAGCGGAGTACAAGATTGCATCGTGTATATCATGTAAAGAAGGAATATGGGAAAATGAGAGTTTTCTGGTATACCAAATGATTCAAAAAGGCATTGTTTGTCTTCAGGGTGGTAAAAGAAGGGTATTATTTCGTACACGGTCGTTGGAATTAGCCAACGTGTGTAAAATAGAACTACATTTAATATATGCGCATGTATTTGATGTATATGTGAAGACAAATCCAACGACTGAAATTATATACATGTACTAGGAACGAGTTTACTCAAGACGTAAGGTACCAACCGTGCAAATATGTGTCCCATTTATTTGGAATAGGTTCAAGAATAAAATAGAATTAAGAACGCATTGGAAGGAAAAGTAGCAAACAGTCTTTCTTCCTCAATTCTACTTTAGTGATTAACCCTTAGGCTGCTAAGCGCGACTCACTGACCTTTTGCGGACAATGTAGATCAAGATCAGACTGCACAGAACGTGCAGTCTGATCTTGGATCTACACTGTCCGATATGGAGATATTATCCCCCTCTGAATAGCAACATGTGGGTTTTCACTATCGACTTGAAAGTTTCATGTTAGTTATTTAGCAGCATAACGGTTAATAAACTTATTTCCTCCAATGGTCGTCATTGGCGCCACTTGTACTAATAAGTGATATGTCAAATAACCTGTTGGATTTAAGTTTAGACAATATTTCTTTACAGACTGCACGACTGTGATTCAATACTTTCCGCCTTATGCACTTATTATGATTAATGAGATGTAAGGGAAAAATAGCGAGAACATCTCATTTCAAAAGCGTTTGACGCTAATTCCGAAAACAGATATGTTCTCGCTTATGATAATGGTTTCGGAGTCACAGTTTGAATGGAAATGAGCTGTTCCAGACAAGAACATTGTTAAAGCCTACATGTCCAATATGCTGTTGTAAGCAAAATCTTTGTCAAACACCAAAGGTCCGAAAAGTATTTCTAAGGAGCGTATATTGAAACTATACCATTATACATATGAGCCATGCTCTTTAAAAATTGGGCTTAATGCATCTGCGAAAAGTATTAATCCAAGTCAGCCTGCGTAGACTGCGCAGGCTGACCTGGGCCGAAACTTTTCGCTATTGATCAATTTTCTGTATTTCAAAGGACAGTCTACCTCATGATTCAGTCGGTTGTTAGACAAAATTGATTTTTACGGATCTATAGTTATGTGATGACTTGCTTAGTATAATAATCACGGAGATGCATTAAGCCCCCTTTTGCCAGAGCATGGCGCATATGTATGTTGATCCTCGTGACTTTTGTTCTCAAATTTGATGGTGATAGGCCCCAGGAAGTATTCAGTTACACTGCAACGTCAGTGCATGTGTGCCTACCTGGGTCATCTGAAAAGGGCAAGAGCCGGATCCAGCGGGAATCAATTCATTCATGCCGTATTTCAAGAACCGATGTTTTTTTTTTACAATAAAAAGGAGTTTTCATTGATCCTTATCATTTTTACCTATGAGCCGTGTGCATACGTCGTCGATACAGTGATGACTTAAGCCAAATAGAGCACCAATTAACTCTCCCCTGGATCAATTAGCAGTAATACGTATGTTCAAAGATAAGACATTAGTTCGGTTAATAAGTGGATGAAGGCAAACATCGGTAATTTATAACGTTCTCTGAATTTACCCTTCGTTAAGCTGGATGGAATGTACCGGGATTACCTTAATGTGTTAATAATTTCCAATCGGAGGGATAACCCTCTCCTCTTTCTGTGCAAATTAAAGAAATTTAACCTTTTTATTTGAGTTTAAAACTAGATTTCTACTGCATTTGAAGGCTATTTTGGTCTCAAGGAAAACCCACGAAAACCAAGTGGATCTAGTAGGGCTCGAACCCGGGCCCTACAGGTCACAAGGTTTACATTTTACCACCGAGACACACAGAACCCCTGCTCTGTGAAAAGTTAGGTTATTGAAATGGCAAAAACTATCGACCAATGCCAGCTTTGGGCAAAACAGGGATCGTACGTGTGCATATTCATCCCCCCCCCCCAAAAAAAAAGAATGCGTAAATCTACGCTGTTTAGTGAAAGGTACCCCTGGGTCGAAACTTTTTCGCTATTTGTTAATTTACTACATGGCAAAGGACCAGTGTACCTCATGATTCAGTCGGTTCTCATTTCATTTAGGAGACGCATTAAACCCTCTTTTGCCAGAGCATGGCTCATATACATGTATAACGATAATTATGATACACCATTTTTTAACCATCAATTATTAAGCAAACGATAAGGCTTTTATATTTCTAAGACAACCTTGATTCCTTAAGTGTTGTGTCTTTTATGTCATGAGAAGTAAAAGTGGGGCTGCAGCTGCTTTGATGTAAAAGCTTTTGTATGTGAGCATCTCTGTGTGTGTGTGTGTGTGTGTGTGTGTGTGTGTGTGTGTGTGTGTGTGTGTGTGTGTGTGTGTGTGTGTATATATATATATATATATATGAGCCATGTTATGTGAAAAGGAGGGTTTGATGCATCTGCAAAAGAGTATCTATCCAGGTCAGCCTGCGCATTCCGCGTGCATTTTCTGCACGTCAAAGTACCAGTCTACCGTATGACTCAGTCGGTTGTAAGACAAAACAGATTTTATGTATCCATAACTATGTGATAACTTGTTTGGTATCATTTTTGTACATCACGGCTTATTTGTTACAGCTACTATCCCTATCAACACAAGAGAAAGAAAGGGGGAAGGATACGCACAGAAATACAAAGTGGGCTATATCTTCTCTGTCCATAAAGTACATCCATAAAGTGATTGCAGTGATGAAATACAAGAAATAAGGCACACCCACAAAAAAATCATATATTAATGGTCTAGGCAGTATTGATGATAATGCATGTGAATGACGGTTATGATTCAATTTCAAGACTAAAGTTTGCTCCGTCTTATTGGAGTATTCGGCATGCACAGTTACAGAGAATAAATAACAACATGTCACTGTGTTCTTCTCTAGTTGATCTAGGACTATGATTTGTTTGTTTAGAGAAGTTAGAGACCCCTATATCGAGGTCCATAAATACTCTTTGAAGTGCCCAGCGTGAAGCAACTATAGGCGCGACATCACCCATCGTTTGTTTCTTACCATGTATCTGTACTTAGTTTGATAAAATCTCTAGTTTACTTTGATAGATCTTGGAACCTGGAACTTTCTGACTGATTGTTAACTACTTTACCATGGTACGACGACTCAACCCGGAAAACGTGTTCAGAGGCAATATGAGTAAAAACGGGGAAACTGACACAATTTCCAATTAATGTGCTCCATCGGTCAAACGTACAAATCGCTAATTATCTAAACGTTACCACATTGTGTGGTCTATTTATAACATACTGAGGCATAAAATGAGGCATATATTTCACATTACTTTCTCCTATTTCTGTTGTATGTTAATCCACATACTGCTATATGCGACTATTGATGTATATTGCGGGTACGGTAGACCATGTAGCCATGCCATACTTGCAGTCTTATCTTAATCTACACTTTACCTTTCTTCAACAATGGTTTTAATCATAGTAACAGTCCAAGTCCAATGTCCAATTTAAAGTTATATCAAACTCAGTATTTGTTAGAATCAGGTCAACAACAGTATTTTAGACGTACATAGTTTTAACCATCAATTTGCTAAGCCCATCCAAGTCCTATTCGGCGGAAAGTGAAGATTAAGACCGGACTGCACAGAACGTGCTGTCTAATCTTAGATCTACGTAAACCGTCTGATACAGCGGGGTTTTTCCGACGACAAGAACTCTGTAATAGCATTATATGTAAGTTGATCTACTAACGGCTTGAAATTCTTAGTCAGCTCATACTTAACAGTTTAAGGAACAAGTAAGACTTTGCGGCTGGTTGTAATGCACGGTTCAGAGCTACAAGTGTTTGCCTAATTGCTGTCTGTCAAAAAGATTTCCAGTTTGGCAAATTCTTGAAATGTTTATTCCATTTGAGCCACGCTCTGTGAAAAAGGGCGCTTAATGCATCTGCAAAAAATATCGACCCAGGTCAGCCTGCGCAATCCGCGCATCTTGACCTTGTTCGAAGCTTTTTGCTATTTGTAAATTTTTTGCATGCCAAAGGACCAGTGTACGTCATGATATATTCGGTTGTTAAACAAAATGGATTTTATGAATCCATAATCATACGACGACTTTTTTCTTATAATGCATCACGGAAATGCATTTAACCCCCTTTTCACAGAGCATGTGTCATTTACTAAGCTAGCATGTACATAGGACTAGTAGTATAGTGTTTATACCTTAGACCGGTTTGCCTACATTCTATTTGTCGCGTTTGTGTTGGAAAACTTGTCAGAGCCTTGTTATTTACTTTGTAAAATCTAATAGATCTATAAACTTGAAAATGAAACTTGCTTGAAGGATGACCTGAACACATTTATCCTTTGTATGCATAGCTCGACTTCAGGGCATTTTGTAGAACTTGCATACCCAGCTCAGACAGTATTTTTTATTCATTTTTTCACTGTAGAGCTATGCTATCCACTTTCTTCCTTTGTATTATCATAAAAAAAAAGATATTATTTTGATGACTGCAAAAAGAATCCATTTTGGGTTCAATCTAAGGGTCAAATACTTTTTCTTTTTTTAAAGTGGGGTTTGGTGCCAACATTTTCGATGGCAGTAGTGCAAACCAGGTTGAAACATGATATTTACTGTTTTCATGGGTAACCAGAAAGGATTTCTTGACAACCGGCTGAATCATGAGGGAGAAGGACCCTTGACATGCAGACAATTGACCAAAAGCGACAAGTTTCGATCGATGTCAGCCTGCACGGACTGGCGCGTGTTGAAACTTTCTTTGCAATTGCATTAAACCCCCTTTTCACCGAGCATGGCTCATATTTTTCCTCAAACGTGGATATTCCGTGGGCGTGAATGTTAGTAATAGCTGAAGGTACAATAAAACCAAGATATTTAATTACTTTCATGGGTAAAAAGAAACGACTATGTAACGTTTTGAGATTTTCACTGAAACAGTATTCAACATGACTATGGTGCCTCTATTATCTCAATTATAGTAAAATAAAAAAAAAAAAGAGATAATCCTTTCTTTTTTATTGTCTTCTGGAAAACATTACTTTTTTTTGTCACACGCGGGTAATAAACAGCGAGAAATGATAGAATCAGCTCAATGAACTCGTATATGTAAGAAATCGCTTAATATAAAGTAACACGTCCGGCTGCGTGTTATAACATGCAGTAATATAAGGCAGCTTAAACCCAATCTAAAGACTGTTATCCCTTAGGCTGCTAAGCGCGACTCACTGATCTTTTGCGGACAGTGTAGATCAAGATCAGACTGCACAGAACGTGCAGTCTGATCTTGGATCTACACTGTCCGATAAGGACATATTTTTCCCCCAAGACATATCTTTGAAATAATAAAATTCGGGTTTTTACCATCGGTTTAAACGTTTCATTTCACTTAGTCAGCAGGATAAGTATTAACTTAAAGGCATTAAATAGAGTAACAATACGATATTTTTCTTATACCAATCATGTAGCAATTCATTATGAAACGAACAAACTTTGTTTCCTATATCACTTAGAAGCGTCAGATGATAAACTCTGATCTATAACTTTTATTTAAGTAGAAATCAGTGCCATTAGCGTGTAGAAGTAAATCAGATGAAAAGATGATTGGGTTATTGATACCGCTCGGAGAAAATAATAAAATGAAGAACCCTGCGCTCTTTCCATTTAACCGTTGTCCTGCTAAGTAACTGAAACGAAACGTTTAAGTCGATAGCAGAAACCCCAATTTCGCTAGTTGAAAAGTAATTTTTGTGGAAAAATACGTCCTTATCGGATAGTGTAGACCACAGATCTTTTGCAGACAGCGTAGATCAAGATCAGACTGCACAGAATGTGCAGTCTGATCTCGATCTACGCTGTCCGCAAAAGGTCAGTGAGTCGCGCTTAGCAGCCAAAGGGTTAACGCTTCTGTTGCCTTACGCGATTCAACTCTCTTTTGCGGACAGCATAGATTAAGACCAGGCTGCAGAGAATGTGCAGTTTGATCTTTAATCTACAATGGCCGGTGCGGTAATATTATTTTTTTCCGGTGAAAAGAAGTTTGAAATTTCAATAAATGGATTATCGTTATTGGCTGCAAATACTTTCTGCAGTTATATAGGGTTCACCCTTGTGGTGCAGAAGCTGACATTGTCTATACGAGGGTAGACAGCATAGATCAGTCTAATACTTTTCTACACTTTGCATGGTGATGCGATATTCTGACGAAAATTTGCCGTTAAAATCAAATGTTTTCGTTTCCAACTATCAATAAAACTATTTTCATAGCATTTATGTCTGAGGATTATAAGAGCTCAAATATTGGCAATGGGAAATATTGTTAATCATAATCCTGTCATAAAATTATCAAATGCACATAAACGAACGAGAAAAACAGCTATTTTGTAGACATTAATAGTCTTTAACAGTCACGAGAAGAGCTGATAGTTCCGCTTTGAAATGATACTGGCTTAACTATCTGTAATACAATCAACCGTCTATAAAAAGGTCACATGTTAATTTGCTGAAGAACAGCAAAGGCCAGACTTCAGAGAATGAATGTCCTGTCCTTTCTTGGGTCTACCGTATCAGCTAACTGTTGCCATATTCTGATAAAAAAAAATCAAAGCTAGGGAAATTTGACACGAACTAAAATGTTCCTTTAATTTATTCAGTAGTTTGAGGGTATTGGTAAGACAATACTCATTAAGATCGGACTGAAAGACATAAACAACCATACTAACTAGTATATACTGGACCTTCGTACGCGCGTGACTGACCTTTTGATGATAATATCCTTTATAATCATATATATATCTGATTTATAATTCTACACTAATGGTACCAGTCTATTTTCTACTCGGTAATTTCTGATAAATCAGTGTTAACTATTTGAAGTGTTAGTCTATCGTACATTATATTTTCTCTGCTCTTTTGTTACAAAACATTTACATTCAATTGTAAACACTCTTTTCACGAGCATTTGGAAACATTTTGGAAACAGTGAACAGTGTAGATCGTTTTGTAGATTAAACTGTACGGTGTCTGAATTTGAATTACAACATTCGCAAAGGCAGGCATAACTGAAAACAGCATTCTACGGTTCAGTCGTAAAATACGTTCGTATCAAACGGCGATACGAAGAATTTGATTTATATTAATAGATCAATACGACAATTCTCTATCTATTTATTTAAAGCTCGCTTGATACTTTCTAATTTTCTTCTTAACTATCTATGTTACAGTAAACGATTAGAACCGTTGGACGATTTCTTCATTTCTACAATGAACCCAAAGCTTACAAAATTGTTGTACTGGAAATACATACTGCTAAAGAAGAGTTGCTTTTCACCAATTTCGTTTCAGTTTTAATCTCTATTCGTCACGTATCTTTTTTGTCACTCCGATGCGGTTAGCGTTAGTTTGAAAATCGGGAAAAATGTCTACAGAATCCTTGGTATAATATCATGATATATCCCTTTAGCCATTAACTCACCTCGTTAACCCTTAACCTGTAAAATAATTGAAGTGAAGCTTTCAAGCCGATAGTATAAACCCGAAGGTTGCTATTTCAAAATTATATTTGGGGGAAATATCATCTTGTCTGACAGTGTAGATTCAAGATCAGATAGGAGATTCTGTACAGTCTGATCTTCATCTACACTGTCTGAAAAAAAATCTTTGAGTCGTGCTTAGATGCCTAAAGGTTAAGGAACACTTCCAACTCTTCCACTGCGAATGCCGATTAAAAAAAAAAAAACTTTGGGGTACGGTGTAGAACGTGCAGTCTGATCTTGGATCTACATCTTGCGCTGCATAGCGATTAAAAATATCCCAAGACATGCCCGACTGCAATGGAAATGTAGTTTTAACCATCGAAAAAGAAATCAAAACTATGTTGTTGGCAGCAAAAGGTACAGAAAGAATAGACTTGGGTGTGTGAGACTTGCTTATAACCATTACATGACCATTTCACATACCTTAACCCTTGTCCTGTTGAAAAAGTTAAGTGAAACTTTCAAGCCGATAGTAAAAACGCGAATAATGCTATTTCATACTTATTTTTTGGAGAAAAATATCTTCATATCGGACATTGTAGATCCAAGATCAGACTGCACGTTCTGTGCAGTCTAATCTTGGATCTGCAATGTCCGCAAAACGTCAGTGAGTCGCGCCTAGCAGCCTGCCCTAAGAGTTAAAATTGTCTACATTTTTATTTCTTTTCTTGGAACGTTACTCATGTTTACACAGGGTGCACACAAAATGCATACAAACTTTTTGAAGAATCCTGGACACCAAATGAAATGTGTAATTTTTAAGAAAGACATATACAACTGAGGAAAAATTGATAGAAGGAACTTATTGCTAAATGCAAAGTTACCTTCAAAGAAACTCCAAGGTTACTCTTTTTATAAATTGTTTCATAATACAATTGCCCTTACACAGCAACACTAAAAGTCTTCTAACACGCTTGCGTTACACTTCAATTTCAGATTTTACATCGACATAATTGAATTGCACTCGCTGAAGAGGTGGATTGAAGCATTTAAATGTTAAGTGGCTTTTATTTTTATGAGCAATAACAATAACAGTTTTATAATAACTGGAAAATTATGATGATTAAAGTACACAATGGGCCCCAATCTTCGAGAGATCATTTTGGTGCGCCGTCTGACAGATACACGGTAAGAAACTAGACTTACGAATGTTTTTGTGCCCTTAATAATTTTTTACCTATTATAAATCTTATTCTCAGAAAATGCGTGATGGGTTGTGACCCGACAAAGCCTTGTCACGCTAAATTTCCTCAAATGAATCTGGCAGTATTGGCATGTTATGACACTTACATATTAACATCATTTTTGCTCGCATTACATTATACCACAATGATGGAGCAGTAGTGATCACACTAACTAACCGTTTTCTTCTTAAAGGCGAGGACAGAGGTTTTTGTGCACAACAGTTCTATCTTTGTATCACATAACCTCCCTTGTTTTCAATGTAATATATCTATTACGACTTTTTTTATCTTATGCACATTTGATATCACAATTGTGTGAGATCATTTTTGACGTCATTATGTAGGCCAACGTATATCATATAAGTGAATGGGTTTTATGGATATTACCCTGGTTGAATCTATAAATGGTTTTCCATCTTCCGATCTTTGATATGTGAATGGTCTTTAAGTGATTAAACGAATCTGACATTCGTTGGCGTTTGAGACAAAATTTTATTAAACTCGTCAAGCAAAAATGTTATTAAGCTTGCCTAAGGCTCACTTTAAAACATTTTCCCTAGACTCGTTTAATAAAATTTTATCTTAAACGCCAACTCATGTCAGATCCTATATATCACTGTTTCATTCTAACCTCGGAATAAAAAAGATTTCTTAATACACAGTGGCTATTATATCCCGTTGCAGCCAAATAAGTTGAATATTCGTTGTTCTGGTTGCGACGGATTTATAAATGTCGTGCTGAATAATGCATTGTGCACAGCGTTCCAACCATCTACCCTAACAAATATAGATCAGAAAATCACCAAGAAATAAACTAAATAGAAGGCTATAGTTTTACTATAAAGTTCAGAAAAAATCGATGTCAAGGGTTTGATGTCACAACTATCCTGTGTATTTAAGGCAAACTGGCGGCCAAAAATAGACACTGCGGGGTGAAAGTGCAGATTGAAATCGTACCAGTTAAAAGTATGAATATCATTATGATTCTGACAATGTGTTACGTTAAGTGATATATTTATGGTGTTTATCACCGTTTTCAACATCACTTCAGTTATATCACAGCCGCCAGTGCACAAATCCATGCTGTCCTGGAGTTTGCTGAAGGAAACATATGAAGCAAGGGTTTTTCTAAGTTACTTTACTGATATACTATTTAAAGCCCTTTGAAACAACATTGATAAATATAAATCCTAACGTTATCGTTAATCTAAAACATAAAAAAAGTATCCATAGTGATTACTATTAAAAACAGCAACAATCGAAGAACCCAATGAAGTCAATTTGTTGTCTTAGAAAACACAGATATACTATTGAAAGCCGTTTGAAACAACAGTTATGAATATAAATTCTGACATTTTTATAATCAAAAACATTAAAATAATATCGAAGATGATTACTATAAAAAACATCAACAATCGCAGAACCCAAAGAAGCCAATTTATTGTCTTAGAAAACACAGTTGCAAATAACAAGGAGTAATATGATTCCATAGAATGATACTGGCAATTAATGGCCATTAATCTCCTTTAACTAGACTACGAGAAAGCCAATTTACACTGCTCTGAGATTCTCCATTACAAATTAATCGTCGCAACAATTATCGTACTTTTACTAGCCACATCATTTTGCAGTCATTATTTTTTCTCGTCTTTTTATTCTTTTCGTTTGATGACGCCAATTTCAAACTAGTACGTATGTGCTAAATATTGTACCATAAATTCTTGTGAAGACTATACATTGTATTTGTGGCTTTAAATATAATTTTTCGTCTCTTTTCGAATCCTTTAAAAAGAAATAAGGATTGTAAGAATCCTGTTAGGATAGATCTACGCAGTCAGAATCATTACTCTACTCAATATGGATGATGAAAACTGTAGCATGCTTAAAGCAAACAGTCTGGATCCCTAAATAAACTGTTGATTCAGTGCAATATGGTCGGGAATTACACTGCCCCTATAAAACAGTTCTTGACTTCTCAAAAGTAAAAAAAAAAGTTCATTTTAACAGTACAGAGAGCAAAACCTGTAACTACAGTGGTGTCAATGGTGGTATTTTTAAGCTGCACTCTAACTAGTACAAGCAACATAACCGAGAGAGCCAAAGAACATTATTTTTCTTTTTGTATTTCAAATGATGTCTAAAATGCATCGTTTTGTTTCAGAATGTACACTTACTTCTATCCCTTCTCTAATAATATTTATCTTTGTAAATCTGAAGAACAAATAATAAGTTAATACTCCGCAACAATCTTTCAGCTTTTAACCACCAGCAAGCAAAATGTGAACTTTGTTGCTTTAGGGCATAGTACAGATAACTGTCCACAAAGGCGATGTTGCTTTTTGACTGGTCGCCTCTGGGTACAGAGACGATCGTAAAAAAATACAGTTGAAATCTCCGCACAGATTTTGTGCGCAAGTTTGAACTGTCATAACTTCACAAAACTAGGATTTGAACATACTTGTTGCTTGCGTATTCAATAACCCTTCGTTTGAAATACGAATATTTTCAATTTAAACGCTGAACATACGAAAAAAACAGTTAATTTTATCTGTTACTGGAGTTGTTTACGTTCCCGAAAACACGCAAAAAGACCGCCACACACGATAAATTTCGTCAGTTCTTTTTTCGAAATTTACATGTTATAAACGACCTCTACAAGCTCTTTAGGTAATGACAGGTTTAATAATTTGTCTTTGGTCATGTATGTAAATAAAGGTTAATTGCATTTCGCTGCAATACAGATTAAACCGACGAATCAGAAAGTCAAAATAGCGCTGTATCTTTGCTACCGAAAAATTTACAATGGACTTGAGACGGTACGGTGCACAATAAATGTCCATATATGAAAAAAAGCACCGTAGCGTCTCATTATTGAGACTATTCTTGGGCACAACGTATTCACTCTTAAAGGACCGAAAATACTAAACTGCTAGCTGCAGTCTAGAAAAAAAAAACATGAAAATTGTGATTTCAATTTTGCTCTTGTCTATATTGTCTGAGCAAAGCAGACAGTGAAGATCATCGATCACATTGCACATTTCATACAGTCTTATCTTGATCTACACCGGCCTATAATTGTAAAAGGCGCTCTAAGGGTTAATTTCAGACAAGGCCAAACCTGCAGTCTGATATTGTATATTCATTGCCCGCTATCAGGCGAGACATAACCAAACTGTCTTGCAACTGCGATAAATTGATCCTTACAAGATATTGACAATATCAATCAAATTCACCCCTAAGCTTTTAAATAAATGAAACGAAAATTTCCACACAATAGTAAAACCACACATATTGCAATGTCAAAATTAAAAAAAAATACCGTATCGGACAGTGTAGATCCAAGATCAGTCTGCACGTTTTGTGCAGTCTGATCTTGATCTACACTGTCTGCAAAAGCGCCCCGAGTCGCGCTTAGAAGCTCTAAGGGTTAACGAATATTTAAATTACCCGTTAACTCAATTACCTTAGCTTGAAATAACGTGCATGTTTTACGGTATTTGATATGCATCCTGAAAGTTTAAAATTCACAAGGCTCATTAATCATCTTCCTTAATATAGATTTTTTTTTTTTCTTCATTAAAAATGGTTTGTACCGTAAACATAAACTATTTAAAAAGATGAGGTCAGTACTAACGTAATAATATAGTAACGTAATAATATAATAATAAATAGAGGATAATCATCTAATGGTTTATTGAACGATAAACCACGATAGAAAGAAGATTATTTCGATTCTAACATGACCAGCTCTTCATCAAAGGAAAACAAGTTCATACTTAGAGTAAAAACGCGGATGCAGATTATATTCCAATGAATAATTTACTTACTTACTTTATACAGAATGACGTCACTCTATACAGAATGACGTCACTCTATACAGAATGACGTCACTCTACATAGAATAACGTAGATTTTACCACGCTTTCCTTGCACTATGTTTATAGAGCCGAATTCACGTGTCATGTTAGAACATTCTATTTGTTATATTCCTAACCCTCCCTTTGATTGCTAATAATTATCAAGAACGGTAGGTATACATAGGACTTGTCTTTACAAACACATGATCCTTTTTTGGCAGAAGCAGCTGACGCAACAGATGACGTAAGGCTCGAGAGTAAGTTACGTCATCTATCTCTTCATTTGAAGGCATGCATTGTTTTGCACCTTTACAATTTAAACCCAGCCATATGAAATTAGAAGAAGAGACAGTTAACTCTTTCCCACGTGCCAAGTGTAAGACTTTCCCAAATTAAAAACATCTCCAGATGACAAATACTAAAATGGTGCAAAAGACTTTAGGTTTTCTCATAGGATAGAAAACGTTATGGAGAAAGAAGAAAAATGATGGTTGGTATTATTTTCTCGTTTTTCCACAATATTTTCCAAGAGATCTCTCCCACAAAAGCTATCTTCTTTTCTCGAATCGTTTTCAAAAGATTTCTCCTACAAGGTCGTTAACTCAGGATTGTTTGGAAAGACTGTACCGAAAATCTTTTCACTGTGCTATTGTTTACTAAAGATGTTTGAAGCAGAGACAGAAACATTAGACTGTGAGCAATATAGGGAAAAAAAGTACTTCCGGCAAATATTCTAAAACGATATCATCACTAGTGATGATACCATATCATCATTAGTGATGTTAATCACTGTGAAAAACTGAAAAAAATAATACACTAAGAAATCCCAGTAATTCAATGATAAGAATATAATACAGACCTTTTTTTTTTTTAATTCTACAGATGAACAATGTTTGTACTTACGTCATGAAGTCGAGGGTTTGTATTCACCGCCATACTTTATTAGTTGTGCGGTCAGGTGGCAGGGGACTTGGAAACTTGTTCACGGCTGTGGTGAATCATGTCGCCCCTCGCCTTCGGCTCGGGGCGACATGATTCACCACAGCCGTGAACAAGTTTCCAAGTCCCCTGCCACCTGACTGTACAACGATTTTATTATACTGCAAAGTTTTACCATTCCAACGTTTGTTAAGCGAATTTTACCTGTTTTTTGGTTTAAAAAATTGAGTACGCTGACGATGTAGAATTTCCCTTCTGAGTGCCCCAATTTAATGAAAACTGACGTCACTGGGAACTGACGTCATTGAAACCTTGGTAATACGTGCTAAAACGTGCAGCTTGGCGCATAATCTTGATGTTAATCTTGATCGACGCCGCCATTTTGGATGTTGTGTTGATAGTGTAGTCATGTCTACGGGGCTCCCGAAAGGGAAACTGCTTTTACGTTTGTTTTGCCAGTGTACATGATATATATGTTCGGGACATATTATCCAATCAGACCACGAGAAATTTCTTTGCAGTATAATACAAGAATATTCTCTTTTCTTTATGCTGACGAATGTTCTAAATTTGAAAGAACTCAAAGTTCTTTTGATTGGCTAGAGTATCAGGTTCGGCCAATCAGCAGTTGTTTTTCTTTGAAATTTAGAAAATTCTTGAGAATTAGACAAAGAATATTCTTATGAATAGTTAGTGAATACGGAACCTGATTTTTTTTCGTATAAACACGGCGGAGCGATTCAATTCATTTGTAAGACGTTGACACCACATCATGAAGCAAAACAAATTTTAAGTTAAGCCCATCAAGGATGACATGCAGCGATTATACAAACAATGTAAAAATAAATTTAGATATAACAGCATGATTAATCAAGATATTAGCTATAGCGATACATTTGTCAGGAAAATTCAGAGTTGCCTTTGTATGTTTTTATGAAACGTAACATTTTTCCAGGATGGAAAAAAAAAACACCACTGACAAGAGAAATTCACCATTTAGTTCCAAGTATATTCCTCATATCAATGTCAGTTTAAAAGTGAAATTTTACTGTAAATACATTAGTTCTGTCTTCACTAAAATGTAAACATGTAACTGCATTGAAATGTTCAGAGCATGCAGCGTATAAAATGTCAAGTCATTTTTCCTGTATCTGCTATCCTCAACTTTATGATTAAATTTTCAAAGATCACGAAATTCATATGAGGCATTTAGGAGCAGATGTTGAGCGTCAAAGTGAGTTGAGTAAAACGCTTGTCATCTAAACTCAAGCAGCACTGTAATCATATAAGTTATACTCTGTGTAAAGGAGATTTAATGCGTCTGCGAAAAGTATCAACCCAGGCCAGCCTGCGCTATCCGCGCAAGCTGACCTGAGTTGAAACTTTTTGCTTTTGGTTAATTTTCTGCATGTCCAAAGACCATTCTACTTAATGATTCAGCCGATCGTTTGACAAGATGGAATTTATGGATCCATAATTATATGATGACTTGCTTGGTATAACCCATCATACAGATGCATTAAGCCCCCTTTTTGCCAGAGCATGGTTTACATATATACCGTTCTTGCCAAATATTTCAGCACTGTCATTGAATGCCTGTTATCCAGGAAAGCATCAAACAAACTTTGAAAGTCGGAAATGACTTGTACTCATGTGTTCTGGAATGTGCAGTAAATGATTTTATCGGGGTGAGGTTGTTATCAGGTAACGCTTTTTTCGAGGGGAAGGTTCTTGTTATTGTTAAATATCTACTCTCATGTGCTTCTCTGATGGATGCCTGTGAATTATAATTTGCTATGTGGGACAGGTTTAGAAAAATGGTATTTAGGGCCGTTTTCAGCATTCCAGTCCTTAAAATGTAACCACCGTCGAGACAATACTATCTGTGAGAGATGAAATACTGTTTGAACATAGTTTCTGGATTCTAACTCACACACATTGCTTCTAAAGACTACTAACCTTTGTGAAGAGAGTAGATCAAGATTAGCCTGCACTACGTCAATCTGCCGTGGACATTTTCTCTCCAATTCTAAATTAGCCTTACAACTCAGAGTGGGTCTTTGACTGTAAAAGCTCCCCTCGATAATTTCAGTTCAGCATTATATGGGGGTTAAAGAAAAGTACAAAGTTGAACTAATTGTTCTCTGTCAAAGCCATTTTCTGCCCGGCAGACCGTATCTAACGAGAATCTATAAACCAGTCTTTTACCACGTGACATGCTTCTTCTAGCTACGATCATCCAATTGAGAAGGTGTTTTGAAACGAAATCGTGATGTAATGTGATAAATACTAATGTGTGTGAGTTTCCGAAATTGAAAAAAAAGTAAACGAATTCAATATAAGTAATGATTTAATTCTAGTTGACCACAAACGAGTCCTTTCTTGAAGGAGGATATCAATACCAAACATACTCCTGTATGAAGCCCTGGTTTACGAAACCCTCATTTCAACATCTTATGAAAAGGGACTCTAGAATTTCAGCTCCTGTTATATATTTCACTGGCTCCCTACTACCGTTTTCCTTGTCATAATGGATGCTTCTCGTCCCTAGTAATACAGACAAATATGCAATGATGAAAACTATTAGTCGAATTTTTGTTCAACAGCTCACTGCCTCTGCAAAAGGTATACGTTTTCGCAGATCAACATTTGTCAACATATTTCCGAAAAAAAGAAAACTAACACAAAGGCAGATTAATCAGATACAATTTTTTTGAGACAATAATGTTTTTTCACCTACAAACATTAAATCGGACAAGTACATGTGCCTGTCAAAGTATAACAACAAGTATGTTTTCACTGACAAGTATTACTACGACCATGTGCTTATGACAGGAATAAGATATTCACTATGTTTGCATTAAAGGGCTTTGTTCAACTCATTCGATTATGACTACAATTATAACTCTAATACAGAGGTTTACTTTTGAAGCATGGAGGGTAAAGGAATAAGTGCATGTTACATCAACATTTACAACAATAATCTTTCTACTTCAAATCATATTTTAAAAAAAGAAAACGGATATCTGACGAGGAGTCCAACGCAACAGAATACATAGATGTATATCTCCGCCGGCCGGTTGCAGATATTCTGTGTACTATACAAACATGTCTGTTATGCCACGGTGCCGGCGACAATCCCTACCGAAAGCGGACAAAAAAAGGGGGCGTTAGTACATAAAAAAATTGTCTACGGTCTGACATTTGATTGTAAATAGGGAGAAGAATTCAATAAAGGACATAACAAAACCAGACATAAATCTACTAAACATTCAATTGTGGCCAGTAGGCCGCTATATATTGGTTCCAGGATCCATATTCACCGACCATTCTCAAGAACTTTCTTAATCTTTCTCTTCAAGATTTTCTGAATTTGAAAGTAACACAACTTTTGATTGGCTAAACCATTTGCTTTAGCCAATCCGAAGTTGTATTACTTTCATAATGTAGAATAGATAAAAAATAGTCTTGAGAATGGTTGATTAATACGGGCCCAGGGCTTGCAAAAAATTTATATCGACTATCATATAGGTTTTGCAATACGAAAGTTAAAATGTATATGATAATATCACATGTCTATAATGGTATTAAACAGTGTACTCCGTACATTTTGCCAACCATGTACATGTAGCTTTACGACTGGCCCAGCTATATTCGAAATAATTATATATGATTGTGTAAAGTACACATAGATAGATACGAGATTAGTATTTTCTTAAAGTCCAACTTTGGGTTGTAATTGTTTCTAGAAGCAAATAATTTCAAAACGGTTCTAAATTATTTATCGCTTGAGCAATCAGGATATTTTTTTTACATTGTGGATGTCATCAGAAAGCACATAACATACAATCTGATCTTCGATCTACGCTGTCCTCTACTTTATTACGTGCCTTTACCACAACTATGTTGAAAATCAACTTAAATGCCTCTCCTGCTTAAATGTCCGTAATACTTATTTAGAATGATACTGGTTAACATCCTATGGAAGTGTCAATATTTTCCTGGGGGTTGCAGCTAAGGTGTGTCGTGATTGCATAATGGAGAGTCATGACACTGCTTCACGATACATTAATTGTCTCTAATTGGTCTGCAACTGTGACATTAGCATTTGAAACAGAAGGCAAATGATAGCTTGCTAAAGGTCAAAGATTCCTCCCATCTGATGACTGAAATGGTTAGTGAAATGGATTGACACGGGAAAAATATCTAGGATAATTCGACTTTTATTTCTTCGTATTTTTTTCAAAAGTTTCAGAACCAGTTAATTATCATCCTGCCTTTTGCAATCATGGATGCTTTGTCGGAGAGTTTAAAGGCCCAAAAATAAACAAAGCGGGTATTTTGGTGCATTTGAATTTAAATCATACCTTCTAAAAGTATGGAGATTATTGTGAAGATCTGATATTATATGGTCGGTCCAAGTGTAAGTTAACGGCAGAGAAATGAATTTCAAAATCATGTTAAAAGAAAACAAAAGATAGAGCGAACTGGCAACTTTTGATCCACTGATCAAAATCATTTTTTTTTTTCCCGCTAGCGAAGTACACATAGACCTACTGAGCAATAACAGATCGTCACCTTCACAATAGTTTCCATACTTCTAAATGGTATGATTTAAATTCAGGTTCATTTTAACACCCACATTATTTACTTTTGGTCGCTATTGAAACTTTAAAGTAAGTTCAACCGACATGTATCCATTCAGTGAAGATAAACGTAACACAATGTATTTGTGTATTCGTCAGGATAAGGGCTAAAACAGTTAATAAGGTTAATTAGGTAACCTTATCTGTTAAATACTTTTTAAATACTTTTTTTTTTGTTCAACGTAAACCCCAAATGTTTCAAGTTCTAGAAATTGACCGTTATATCTAAAGAAATAATACGCTTCATACAGTTAGGTCCTGTACTACTTTTAAATACAATTGAATTTCTCGAGGGTTGAACCATGCACTCAGAAGTGGGAACATAACTATATTCACGTCCATTGGAACACGCCAAGAAGCATGTTAGCATCACAATCCAAGAATGACATGATTATACAACAGAGCCGCTATACAAATGTACAAGTCACTCACCGGTAATACCATGCACGTTTAATTCTTAGGCTGCTAAGCGCGTTTAAAAGACCTTTTGCGGACAGTGTAGATCAAGATCAGACTACATAAAACGTGCAGTCTGATCTTGGATCTACATTGTCCGATAAGGAGACATTTTGAAAAAAAAATTAAAAGAGCAAAATTTGGGGTTTTGATATTGGCTTGAAAGTTTCATTTCACTTAGTCAGTAGGATATGGGTTAAATTTGAGAGTCTGAAAAGCGTTAAGCTTTTCAGTAATGCCTCTTGTTATTGCATACATGTATTTGAGCCATGCTCTGGCAAAAGGGGGCTTAATGCATCGCCGTAATCCATCATTCCAAGCAAGCCATCACATACTTACTGATCCATAACAGCCAATTTTTTAAACAATCCACTTATTCATGAGGTAGACAGGTCCTTGGACATACAGAAAATTGACCAATAGCGAAAAGTTTCGGCCCAGGTCAGCCTGCGCGGACTGCGCAGGCTGACCTGGGTCGATACTTTTCGCAGATGCATGAAGCCCCCTTTTCACAGAGCATGGCTCATTTTAATCTAAACTTGCTAGATGTTGGGGAAGACTTTTTGTCAGTTGGAAAAATAACATGTAATGACAGTAATAGAAAACTGTGTAGTTTGATACAACAGATCTTATATGGTTGTTGCAAGACTTTAAAACAATTTGCGATTTATACTCGTTATTCGGTTCCACAAAGAATACAGTTTTTAATGTTATTGTAGTTACAAAGCACAAACCTTCGAACAGAGCACATGTTGGTGGCTTTCTAAACATATGAAAACATATTTAATCAGACATCATACGACTGAAATCGGGTATTTGTTTAGCATCATACAATCATAACAAAACTTCAACATATTCACATTTACAATCCATAAATTGTGTATGTGAACACGTTGCGCAAGAAGGTCAAAATTGAAAGGTAGATATACGCAAGCAGAAACAACTCAATCTTGGGCGCATGACCTTTTTCAACAGGGTTTAGTCTAGATTACAATAAAAAAAAAAGACCCTGTCTTACAGCTAATTACTTGTCCAGTCTCTTGTTTATTGCTGTCATAAAACTTGGAGAACATAGGAAAGGAAAAACGGAAAATGTCAAGGCTATTTTGTTGGTAGATATTTGGTTTTATGTGGTAGCCATTCCGTCCAGTATAAAAACTTGATGTGCTTTGTACAACACCTGAGTCCTACTTATAGGTAACTTAGAGACTATACAGTGGTCTTTGTAATCCATGTCACACAATTCTTATGGTTTGCTGCTATGTAACGCATTCTGCGCCAGTATTTCCGTCAAGAACAAAGGGAACTCATTGCTATTTGTCGTTGTTCTTGCTGTTTTTAAAATTCCTTGTTCTGGAACACAGCAGCAATGCCTATTTCAAGGATCCATGTTCGCATTCGCCGACAATTCCAAATTCAATACCGATTCTTAAATCTGTAACTTACCACTTTTTCCACCAAAACTGAACGTCTAGGCCAATCAGATGACCAGGAATTTAGAATCCAATCGTTATATAAACAGTTGGGTATTACAGCTTGGGACGTTTGCAATACAAATCTGACTCCAATTCAACCATTTTACAGGGGAGGACGTGAAAAACGAATTAAAATGTACTATGTGGTTTCAATGCACAAAAGTTAAACTTTTTTAATACGAGTAGTTAATTTCAACTACGATTATGACTTTAAAAATCATTTTATCCAAATTATGCGCATCGCAATCTCTCGTGTTCGTTTGTGTAGAGTAGAAACCATCATATAGGTCCGTATTCACCAACCATTCTTAAGAACATTCTTTATCTTATTCTCCAAGTTTTTCTAAATTTGAAAGTAACACAACTTTTGAATGGCTAAACCAAATGGTTTAGCCAATCAAAAGCTGTATTAATTTCAAATGGAGTAAATTGTGCAGAGTAAGAAGAATGTTCTTAAGAGTGGCTGGTGAATACGAGCCTTGGACTGACGTCTCTGAAGCCTAATATTACTTCTCGTTTTCTGATACTTAGTTATCTGTTGAAGTTTCAATATACCAAGCTTACGTCGAAATTGGGTCTCAATGAACATTACATTTCGATGAAATAATAAAAAAAAAAAGAAAAGGAATCAAAATGACTGTCAATCGGCTATTTTGAACCCAAGTTTAGAGAGAGAGAGAAAAAAAAATGTAGACAGGATTACATACATGTATTGGTATATCGGTTTATGTCATTCAAAGCCGACGGGAGACAAAAAAAACGTAGACAGGATTATATACATGTATTGGTGTATCGGTTTATGTCATTCAAAGCCGACGGGGGACAAAAAAAACGTAGACAGGATTATATACATGTATTGGTGTATCGGTTTATTTCATTCAAAGCAGACGGAGGAGAAAGAGCTCCTAAACAAACAGAATAACATCATTTTGAAATGAAAGCCAATGGCCACTTAAAAGTAACTAACAAGATTCGGTACAATGTAGCAGCACATACATCTCTATGCTTTACTGAAATCCATTCCATGGTGACGTAGAAAAAAGAAGAAACACTGAAAAAGAATTAAGAAAAAAACCAAGAAGTCCTTCATGGCCCTAACTGCTCTACAACTTTTTGAATGAATGTAACATACGCTTAATTGGCAATGACAGAGACATAAATCATAAGAAGTCTGCATGGCAATAAAATTTCATAGAGAAAATATCCTAGCGTAACTATTCCCACACACAAGAAAAGCTTTTTTCCCTCTTTCAAAGAAATCTAACAAAGATTGCTTTAACAAGGAAATTTCCAAATCTTTTGAGGCAGAAAGTATTTTATCCATGCAATGGTATAGTTCTGGAAAAAAAGAAAATGAAAGTCACAAACCTCATTTTATATTGAATATTTATAACATAACCTACCTTGTTTCCAGTGTAATATACCCATCACGAATTTTCTTGTCTTATACTTGTTTGATATCACAATTGTGTGACGTCATTTTTGACGTCATTTTGAACGTATTTCATAGAAGTGAATGGGGTTTTATGGATATTACCGCGGGTGCATCTATAGGTGGTTTTGCATCTTCTGATCTATAATTTGTGAAATATCATTATGTGATGAAAAGAATCTGACATTCGTTGGCGTTTGAGATGAAGTTTTGTTAAACTCGTCAAGAAAAAATGTTATTAGCTCGCCAAAGGCTCCCTTAATAACATTTTCTCTAGACCCCGTTATAAATTTTTATGTCAAACACCAACTCATGTCAGATCCTATATTTAACTCATCTAAACATAATTTACATCAAAATAAATCACTCTCACGTAAAACTAAAGATTTGGGTAGCCCTAGACCTCATGGTTTCGGAGAAGAGGACTTTTAAAGATTTTCAATATTTTTCAGTTTTGTTGCCATGACAACTAGAGTTTTTGCTGAAATCTAACCATTTGAAGAAATTTGGAAGAGGAAAATTTCTGTAAAATTTCATCGAAATTGGATGGATAGTTTCAGAGAAGTTTGAAGTAAAAGCTAAATCACGCAAGGTCGGACAGTCGTACACCGGGCCATGATATAAGCTCGCTGGCCTTCGACCAGTGGCGGTAAAAGTCAAATTTCCGTCCAACAGCTTCATGAAAAATGGCGGTTTGAGATCAAATCTGAAAAAGTGAAAGCTAAATCGGTGGTGGGTGGTGATAAGGTATGTCCTCTGTGTTCTAAGTTGCATTGTATTCGGCTCAGGAGTGTTGGACATATTGCCCCGGACAAGAAGTACGTACGAGCAGACGTACGGACAACTAGAAAACAATATGTCTTGTCTTTCGAAATAAAAGTAATTTTACAATCGTTTTATTACTAGTAATTAATAACACAGACAGGAAAGGGTAAGACAAATATTGTAAACACGAGAAGTAACTGTGGTACACCGACGCAGCGGATTAGACCATGGGTCGTAAAGCCTTGAGGCCTATTATCAATCATGCAATTATGAGATTAGCAAGATGCCTGCCGGTCATCTGCGATTCTACAGACATCCTTGAAGCACTGTTTCCTTCAAGTATTGATTGCACTAGCGATGAATTCGGTGAAGAATAACTTTGTCAGATGTCACACCAGACGTGGCAGAACCTACCTGCACTCAATGGAAACAGCTACACGTTTGTCTACAAATCAGCCAGCAAAGTAGGTTAAGCGATAGAAGAAAACGTAGGAATGTTCGATAAACCAACAGACTCCTAGAAGCGAAATATACATGTATTCCGTCTGTGATAATTATCAGACTACTATTTTTAGGTTTTGTTTTTTTTTTCATGAGAACTTTAAAATTCGAATGGTCTTGACCCAAGATCAGACTGCAATTTCGGGGCTTGTGAACCAACCATCTTAAGCATAAAAAACCTCCTTTGTTTCTAAAAACGTTGCAGTGACAGATTTTGGTTAAACTTCAAACCAAATGTTGTTTCTTGCTCCTACACAATTGGTACGACTGACCTTACAATGCCTCGCCGTGACGCAGACACAAGACGTTTAGTCAATGGATAGCTCAGTGTATGAAAAAAGAAATACATGAAGGAAGTTTCAACAAAGACATTTGACGAACTGTGTAGTGGTTTAGATCCAAGGTCATATATTAAGTTTTGATTTTTCTGATCTAAGTCGACACAGTCCGCAAAAACACGAAAATCTGTCCTAAGCAAGTTAAGAGTTTCAGATAACACTATTAAAGGAAAGGTTTCAATCAGGACTGTCTAGCCGGCAATACCATAATACAATTATTATATCCCTTGATCCTTTCAGTGATACACATTTGTCACCGTCCCCTACGTTCTTCGGTGAGCAGTGATTCAATAGTTTGCGGCTTTCCATGCCTGCTTCTCAACAATATCGATTGAGCCTAAAATCTAGTATGATGAAGCCTAATTTACCTTATCTTGGTGATTAACCCTTTACCACACAATCCCGTGTTTTATCGACCTTGAGGAAGACGGCTTTTAAAAACATTGTGGGAAAAGGACAAAAATGCTGGTAAACAGCATTTTCTCCTTTTCCTACCATGTTTTCTTTCCATAAAAAAGCGCATTTTAGTTTTAGAGTCACATTTACTTTGTCATCTGCAAATGCTTTCAATTTGTACAAGTCCAAAATTTTGTCGTATGGTAAAGGATTAAACTAACAGTCCTGTACCTGATGCCACCTTGAGCACCGACCTTTGTTTGCTCTTCACGCCCCTATGGTAAGTATAGACATTTTTGCTAACATTACAGTTGTCATAATTCACACCTTTGTTTACTCTTCACGCCCGTATGGTAATTATAGACATTTTTGCTAACATTACAGTTGTCATAATTTACACCTTTGTTTGCTCTTCACGCCCGTATAGTAATTATAGACATTTTTGCTAACATTACAGATGTCATAATTTACACCTTTGTTTGCTCTTCACACCCCAATGGTAATTATAGACATTTTTGCTAACATTACAGTTGTCATGATTTACACCTTTGTTTACTCTTCACGCCCCTATGGTAATTATAGACATTTTTGCTAACATTACAGTTGTCATAATTTACATCTTTGTTTGCTCTTCACGCCCTTTTGGATATTTTAGCCATTTTTACTAACATTACAGTTGTTTAATACTGTCTGCTTTGTTGAAATACCGATGTCAAAACACAAATTAGGAAAGGCAAAATATTTTTTTTTGTTTCTTTCCCACGACTTACAATTTATTCACTTTACTTATATCGTTTGCTTTAGATACCTTTACCACCCTTTGTGGTGCATTGAATGGAAATACCATTGAGATACTTTCTGAAGTACATGCATATCTATTATTGCACAAAAAGGTTTGCTTTGCTACAAAATAAGTGCAATAAAATGTATAATGCTAACAGCACTTAGACATTATCTTAAGTTAATATGTCGTTATGCACTTTAAATGCTTCTGGAAATTCTGTCTTGTTTGTTTTACACCGATAGAATGCTCGTAATTTATGCCACTTGATGTACTTTGCGCGTCCCAATTATTTTATTTCAGATGAGATATACAGAATATTATTCTGCATGACAAAGGCGCGTCAACTTCTCAGCAACTATGTTATAATTTTTTTACACCTCTGTTAATAATAAAAGGTGATCTTTAGCTTTCAACCTGGCTTTTAAAACTCGAGTAATTTATCGAAATGTTCGAAATCATAGATCCGTTGCAAGCCATACACGCTTGCGTTGTTGTTAGACTGGTATCAGTCCGTTAAATAACTCAAATGCAGGGCCTGAATGCCAGAATAGCGTTGTTGTCTTCGTGACTGAATAGATCGAATTCACACAAGGAAGTGCCATTTCTCTAGCGAAGAGTGGAAAAAATCACACATCAATAATCTGTAAAATATTGCCAAGAATTACTTTCGCACAAATGCATTTCCTGGTCATTGCATCCGACTCCTACGCGTTTAACAAATTGTGTAATCGTTAGTACCGCTTTATATAACGAATCTCCTTAAGCGATCGACAGAGACCGCATGTTCTAAGTAAGACCATTAAGATAATTACCCATGAGGAAATACATCTCCTTAAGCAAAATTGTTTTATCTCAAACCTCTGTTTTCTGGATGTCCCATCTAATCAATTCATGTGGTCTGACGAGAATATAGTATCCCACATACACATAAAGCTCTATCTACTTTTATGGAATGTCCTTTCCTTGCAGTGGGGTTTTAAAAACGGATATGCGTTGTTATTTAAGTTTCAGGGAAATATTCAGTTGTACATAGGTCTTTTTTTTTTTCAGTTCTTTATGTAAAATCTGTTTTATTACTGCTCAAACGGATGTTTACGTGATTACGTATTTTTAACTATTCGTTCACAAATAAAAACAATAAGGTTTTAGGAGCTGTCGCGCCATTATAGTGCAAATGCTTTTAAATGTTGGTTATGCAGTGATGCAGCCAACGATACAGATGCAATATGGTCTGCAACATGCGAAAAGGGGCTTTCGGACATTTGCGTAAGGTGTCGTCTCGGATCAGCCTGCGCAGTCCGCGCAGGCTAATCTGAGACGGCACTTTACGTCAACGTTAGAGTTTGTCTTACAGTAGACTTGCGTGAAACAAAAAATCACACACGATCGGAAAGTGTCGTCTCGGATCGGCCTGCGCGGACTGATCAGAGGCGACACTTTACGCAAATGTTTGAAAGTCCCTTTTCGCGTGTTGCAGGCCATATAAGACTGTACTTTCTATTCAGTCCGATCGCGATTTCAACTTTACGGAAAATAACAAAAAGCCGAGTTCCGCTATTTAGGCCAACGATACAGATGCAATATGGTCTGCAACATGCGAAAAGGGGCTTTCGGACATTTGCGTAAGGTGTCGTCTCGGATCAGCCTGCGCAGTCCGCGCAGGCTAATCCGAGACGGCACTTTACGTCAACGTTAGAGTTTGTCTTACAGTAGACTTGCGTGAAACAAAAAAGCACGCACGATCGGAAAGTGTCGTCTCGGATCGGCCTGCGCAGACTGATCAGAGGCGACACTTTACGCAAATGTTTGAAAGTCCCTATCGTTAAATGGCATGTAACAGGGACGTCTACTGAAGTCAACAAAAGTAGGACTGTAAAGCGATAATAAATAAATATTTACGGTGCAACAGAAATATTTCAAATAAAATTTATTCGGTTGGCTTTGTCATACGATCATTTTCCGACGCCTTAAGGCGCAAGGGTTATAATTCTTGTGTTCCCAGCCCGTCCGTCTGCACGATTTTCTGTAATTATTATAATTTTTGCTGAATGGGTGGACATATTTTGAAATTTTATAGGGGTATACCTCGGACGATTCTCTTCCAAAAGCGATAAAAGCGTTTCGTTCCACTCAACAAAATGGCTATTACATCTAAAAGCAATATTATAACAATACCTCCTCAGCCTCCTGATGAGTTTAAAGTATTTTCATAGATATGTTTCTTCTATGATCCTCCATCCAAATCTTAACCCTTAGGTTGCTAAGCGCGATTCAAGGGCCTTCTGCGGACAGTGTAGATTAGGAGAATAGCAACATTTGATTTTTTACTATCTGCTTGAAAGTAATATTTAACTTATTTAGCAGAATAGGGGTTAAAGGCATTTCAAAGGACCCTCCACCGAAGTTGCACAAACTGTTCTACCATGCTTACCAAGATGCTCCGCAGAGATAAACGTAGAATACCTACACACTACATCTCTTCCTTCACATGTTATCGGATACTGAAGTGTTACCTTAGGAATGTTCCTCCTGCGCCTGTCCACTGTTAGTTTTCAAACTGTTCCACGCCACTGAACAAGATAACCAAGGGAGCTCAAGTGAAACAAGCTCTTGGACAACTTTATTTCCTAAATGAGCGGAAGGAACTTTAAATATTTCCCAGATGTGCCCGTTGTTTACCGTGCAATATAATCTATCAGTGTTCTAATCCGAAGTTCAACATCGGCATCGGAGCTTTAAAAATATCCCTATCATTTAATGGCGGACACCTGTGAAGTACGATAGAAGTTCCTTTCAAGCATGAAAAATCATGTTACATAACCTTGTTCACTTGCCAATCTAGCGACATCTGGGTCCGTTTTCACCATCCATTACCAAGACTATTCTTGGTCTATTTCAAAATTTTGAAAGTAACTAAATTTTTTATTGGCTCTAAATTCTGTTCTGTTTTGTTCTGTTCTGTTCTAAACCATTTTCTTTAGCCAATCAGAATTTGTGGTGTTGCTTTCAAATTAAATATATATATGTGAATAATAAGAGATATAAAGGATCTGACATGACTTGGCGTTTTAGATAAAGTTGTATTAAACGACTCTAGGGAAAATGTTATTAAGCGAGCCTTTGAAACTTTATTGTACATGAAATCGATCTGTGACAATTTTGAATGTACCTCGGGAAGCAGTGTACAGTAAAAACAAACTGTGAAGGCCTGTGCAGTCTGATATAGAACGATATCTATTTAAAACCCACTTATTATTTTAACCTTACTTGATTATCTTTAAGTCAATAAATGGGCCCTAAAATGTGTGTGATGTTACTTCCGAGGACTTTCATAATTCAGCATAGGAAAAGAAAGTCTGTTATCCTCACTTCTCTGGTCTTAGTTTGTCTACTACGTCTTAAAACTTAACAATAATTATATCCTCGTCTTCAGGTCTGATATATTTTGTTGGGGTCTTTTTATCAGTTCTTATTAAGCCACGATTTTAATGCCGATTAAGCTTTTTTTTGTCTTAAATGACATGCTAACCTGATTTTGTTATAGTTTCTACACAGATGGAGAAAGGTATACTTAGCTGAAAAGTTTAAGTAGCGACAGCTGTTCTTGCAGTGATAGGATAACAGGGCTTTTATACAACTACGTACATCAGAGATTGTACCAATTAACACCAATAAATAAATTCAGCAGTTGTTCATATGTGAATTAAGCGAACCTCTGTAAAAGAAGAAGTTTCCCATGTCAATGTTTAATGTTGTATTTCTTTGATCTGCTTTCGTTAGCCTACGTTTCTGATATCGACAACACTACAAAACGGTCATATATTTGTAAACTGATCTAGCAAATAATATCACTTAACTTTCAGATTCTATTTACTCTTTTAAAGTTCAATGAAAATCTTTCTGAAGCTATCAACAATTATCATTTCATGATAAACTCTACACAAATGTCAAGTTGATGTTTATATTAGTTAAATATTCACGTGAAGGTTGCAATTTTAAAAAAAATAGATAAAGCAAGCCAATATCATTTCCATCAAATACGTGCATGACTTCTGCCTTGTGTCCTTATCGTTTCTAGTGTGTTCTTGGATCTACGCAGTCTGCTTTCTTGAACAGTATTTAAACTTTTTTTAAACAACCTTAAAATAGCAATAACTCGGATTTTTCCCCCACTGATTGGAAAGGTCTATTTTTTTAGTTCACTTTTATGAGGTAAATTATATTCAATACATGTGAAATATTATTTCCACCATAGATTTGAAAATGAAATATGGGGGGGGGGGAGGGGGGGGAAGGGTTTGTTCCACTTAATGATAAACTCATTTTTTTCTGCTAGGTTAAACAAGTATGTCCGACTAGTTTAACGATTTGGTGTTATTCTTTCCTCTATATTACGACACACCAAACTATATGTGAACTAGACAGACACTGGACACAAAATCCTCCTGGTTTTGTGTCATTATCAATATCCAGAGATGCTAATTTAGGTACATGATAATCAAACTGTCCGAACCCAAGCCTATCTATCAGATCTAATTACGGGATCACAGAAATCACATGCCGTTGTTCTCTAGAATCATGGCTCCTTACAGCTCATTCTCTCACTTGACCATTCTTTGCGTTTAACTCTTTACCACACAATCCCGAGTTTTGACGACACTGAAGGAGAATGCTTTTGAAAATATAGTAGGAAAAGGAGAAAATTGCTGGTAACCAGCATTTTCTCCTTTTCCAACTATGTGTTCTCGTATTTCAAAGACAGCAATCATCTTTCAAGGTACATAACATGTAATGTGACTTCTTCAAATAACTTGAGCCATGTTCTGTTAAACGGGGGCTTAAAGCATTTGCGAATAGTATCGACCCATGTCAGCCTGCGCAGTCCGCGCAGGCAGACATGGGCCGAAACTTTTCGCTTTCTTTAAAATTAATTTTCTATATGTCAAAGGATCATTCTACCTCATAAGTCAGGAAGTTTTTTGAAACAATGAATTTTTTTTATCCATAATTATGTAATGACTTGCTTGATATCATGCATCATGGATATGCATTAGGTCCCCTTTTGTTAGATCATAGCTAATATATTTTGAACAAGGGTAAAAGTTTGCCGTTTGGTGAAGAGTTAACTCGTGACCTGTTGTAGACAAATATTTCGCTTGCAGCAAAACGTTTTCGAAAATGTTGTGTCGAAAACAGAAATGCGAACAACGTCCAAATTCACTTTGCCCCAATGTTTTCATACGTACTTGTGTATCACAATTTTGTAATTGTTGGTTATCTTTAACTATTTTTCAGCAATGTTTCTTTTTAATTGTTAAAAAGGTGACATGTTATTTGTCTCGTTTAAACAATTTAAAACACAGAGCGTGTTTTATTGAAGAGCTTATGAAATTTTACTGTTTACTTGATGAACTGTGCATCGTATCCAATATCTAAACCGCCGGAACACTTGAGAGTCGAAAAGTAGATAAGGTCGTAAAAAAAAAAGAAATATTTTAACGAAATATCAAGTTTATTATCTAAACTCTTCCCAAACGATAAAATTTTAGATCAGTCCAGATTGAAATGGTTTGCAGGCGACAAATAAAAGTTGGCTACAAATGATGGGATTTCCCTTTGAAAGGTATAAAACACTGTTGGAAAAGGGAAAAAAAATCTGGTTACCAGCATTTTCTCCTGCACTCATGATATTTTCAAAAACCTTCAGGGTCGTTAAAAACAGCGATTGTTTGGTTGACCCTTTACCACACAATCCCGACTTTTAACGATCCTGTAAAAGAAGCCTTTTGAAAACATTGTGGGAGAAGGAGAAAATGCTGGTAACCAGCATTTTCTCCGTTTCCCACAATGTTTTTTACCCTATCAAAGAGAGAAATTATCATTTTAGCAACATCTAGATTGTCGTCTGCAAATGCTTTCAACTTGGTCCAGTCCAAAATTTTTTCGTTTGAGAAAAGAGTTAAGGGCTAAAACAAACCGAAACCCCTCATAAGAACTCGAAGAATCCAATGTATATGGACGTGTATAAATACTCTCTGAGGCAGGGAGTGGACAACCTCATTATCTTCCAAGTATCATGGTCATTAATGATTCCTTCTATCAGTAATGTTATTGCGTGACCGTACAAAAGAATTTGATGTAATGTCACTCCTCATTATTACTAACATTTTTCCCTCCAACTGTAAATTGCATTCGCATCTGGAAAGAGAACAGCAAGAACCAAACACCAATGCTTCATTCTTGAAATGATTTACTTGTTAATCCTTTCTCAGCTAGAAAATAAATAGACCTGTCGTAATGGAAAGCATATTGTCCAAATGATGGAGTTCGCCCTGTGAACAGCAGGAAACAATTTGAGATGAGAAATTGCTGGTAGCCAGCATTTTCTCCTGTTCCAGGACTGCTTTCAAAAGCATTTTCCCAGAGGGTTTTGAAACACGAGATTGTTTAGACGAGGGTTAATATGCAAGATGTGCTTGTCTTGAGATCAGTTTCTATTTTTTTAACCGTTTACCTCACAGCAAAATTTTAGACCTATCCAAATTGAAAGCATTTGCAGACAACAATTTCAGAGCCGCTCAAACGATGCAATTTTTCTTTGATAGGGTAGAAAACTTTATGGGAAAAGGAGAAAATGCTGGTTACCAGCATTTTCTCCTTTTCCTACAATGTTTTCAAAAGGCTTCTCCCTCAGGGGCGTAAAAGTCGTCATTGTGTGGTAAATGGTTAATATTGCGCCATATTTTTCCTACATTTTGCACCAAGCCCGTTTCTACATTTTTTTCTTGAAATTTACTTAAGTAATCTCATTTCCGTATTTCGGAGCTGATTCTACTATATCCAAAACATTAAAGCTCTCGAAATAACTTCATCTGATACATGCTTTGCGAAAAGGCGGTTTAATGCATTTGCAAAAAGTATCAACCCATCTTGAAACATGTCAACATTGGTCGAAACTTTTTGCTTTTGGACTTTTTTTTTTTTTTTTTTGCGAATCCAAAGACCATTCTACCTCAGGACTCAGCCAGTTGTTCAACGAAACGGATTTCATGGATTCATCATTATGCGATGATTTCCTTGGCATAATGCATAGCAGAGATGCATTTAACCCCAATTTGCCACAGCATAGCTCATATATCCTCGATTACAATTTTGGCCGCACCGGCGCCCGAGTCCATAACTTCTGGAATTTTAGACCGATGAAATCTGCTGCACGTGCCTTGATTCGCACCCCTCAAAGCGTTAACCTTCCCGAAATCCAATTTATACTAACAGGTCACAAAACTGCACAATGTATAAAATCCCGATAGTTTCCATTCTTTCAGATTAATGTTTACCTTCCTCTTGAGAATCTCAACAATAACATTATCAAACTTTGATTCCTGCCAAATAGTGCTTGTTTTGCAAACAACAAAAGACAGGCCGGAAAATGAAAATCAAAGACAGAATTTTGAATGCAAAGCACATTTTGCGCTGATATAATGATGGATTAATGTTTGCACAAAACTTGAAAAGCATTTCAATCGGAAACATTTTCCTTATGCTTCATTATGCATTAGCTTGCTCATACGCTATGCCACTAGAATGCTATCTATTGTGAGACACACCCCTAAGTTGTAGAAGTGACACAAGATACTAATTCTATAGAAACACGGACACACTCGTTCCGAATTGTCATGATCACTGCTTTTTGGTGATTTGTAAGGCTTTGCTTCTTTAATTTACTAAGGAATAGCAATTGGCACCGAAAAGTTACAGCATAGGCAAACACTTTCGTCACTATTCATCATTATCTTCTGTTGCGTGGTGTGTAGATCATTATCCTAGAGGACAAAACATGCAGTTTGATCTTTGATCTACACTGTCAGTCAAATATTTTGAGTAAAAAAAAAGGCCCTGTAAATAATAGTATATTTTGTTCAAAAACTGACCAAAAATGTCCATTCATTTTGTATTGAAGGGAAGATCAAATCGACTGTTCTTGAATTGAAAGAGCTCAGCGGCATTTAGGTTCGTAACATAAATCTAACGGCAATTGGGATCTTCCACTTTTAGATACATTCTGCAACTCTCTCTGGACGATCAAATTCAATCTCTACATAACGGCGTCTAGACTAAATCATAATTGAAACCTCAATGTATTCGTCATTACAGAAACGCGGCAGAAAGATAGGCCAGAAAAAGGCTAAACGCGTTATATAAACGCTTTCAATGAAGTTGGTCCTTATGTTTCTCTTCTGATCTCCATTTTACGGTGGCATCACGGTGGCATCAAGGTTTTGGAAAGAAATGCAATGTCTTGTTTTGCAAGACACAATTAAACGTATTTATTTCATGCTTTCCGGTAGGTTATCGAGAAATAACGGTGAAATATTTTTCGATATTTCATCGTTACGACCAGTGAAAATACCAATTTTTATACTCTTCAACTGAAGGCGGAAACAATAGTTCCCGCGCACAAGTTACCTAGGTAAATGCGCGTGCCTCTCAACCAGATGGAAATATGACGTAATTTACCCTACATTTCTCGCGCTTGACGTAATATTGTAATGCATTGCTTTGCGGAGGGGGTACGCCACGGGGAATAACCGAAAAGAACTGTACTGGATTTTGATGTAAGCTCCCCCAAAAAGGGTTAAAAGCATGAAATAAATAGATTATTTGTTTTTTTTTTTCGGTGAAATATGGAAATTTATTTCATCTCGTGAACATCATCGGTAATATTTTCACTCGTGATGAAATAAATTTCGATCTTTCACCATAAAAAGCAAATATCCTCTATGTATAGTAGTCAACAAAGTAACATCTATGATCTATTTAACTCTTTCAGCGCAAAATAAATAAACTCGACCCATTTTGACGGCTGAAACTATAATCCTATGATTCTCAGAAAGATCTTTATCTAAGAGGCTTGACTACACAAGCGGATGGCATAGATCCAAGATCAGACTGCACGTTCTGTGCAGTCTGATCTTGATCTATGCCGTCCGCAAAAGCCTCCGATTTTGCCTAAAGAGTTAAAGATCGAAGTGCACAAAGTACTGTAGCTCGATAAATATTTTATGCACCTTAAGCAGAATGGGAGCCAATGAAGATCTTTCGTATAACTTGTTCCGTAAATAAGTACCTGGATTATAAAGATTTGAAAGTCTGCTTCAGAATCGATGAATTTTTTCTCTGAAGTAGAACAGTCTGTTTGCTCAGATTTTTACAGCACATCGGTTGAAGACTAACAACAGCAGGTGGAACTCTGTCAAGTTACTGATAACAAGTATATAAATGCATGTCGATGTAGCTACCTACTTATTCAGGCATACTTGATAGCGTATGAGAAGTAGAGCATATGGCATGCAACACACGAAAAGGGGCATTCGGACATTTGCGTAAAGTGTCGTCCCGGATCAGCCTGCGCAGTCTGCGTCGGCTGATCCGAGACGAAACTTTCCGATCGTGTGTGATTTTATGTTTCACGCAAGTCTACTGACGGACAAAATCTAATGTAGTCGTAAAGTGCCGCCTCGGATTAGCCTGCGCGGACTGCGCAGGCTGATCCGAGACAACACTTTACGCAAGCCCCTTTTCGCATGTTGCAGGCCATATTATATCGCCTCTCACATTTCAACATATCGTACCACGTCTCACAGATCGTCACGTGAGTTTCGCTGATTTGGAGTCATTTCTACGATATTGTTTTTTGCTTTCTTTACTTTTCATATTGTGTTTATCAACAGTATTGGGCGATGAAGATTAGAGCATACAGAAAAAAGAAACAAAACGGTCGATGCCTTCCTGTCGTCATCGACTTCTATGGATGTTCATTTAGAAACTCAATAATAGAAATCTCCAAGACAAAACTTATTTATCAAACTTAATTATGGGACCAAACAAGGGTCATTATAACCCGTTTTCTGTGTATTGTGACCTTGGATGTCCCAGGAGAAGGAAGTTGAAGATGACAAGAAAGTGGATCGTAAGTCACCGTATTCATCTACGCCGAAAAACGGTTTTAAGTCTTACAGCGACATGGGCGACAACAACCCTGGCCTTTACGACCGACAAAGCAAAGAACGTCGGCCTAACCCTGGATCTTTACCATCTGCTGGCTTAGTAAAGCTTTTAAGATAAAAGTCTATCTGAGTTTTAATTGGTTACATTTCCAGCCGAGTAAGGAAGTCCATTTTATAATTCACAGTTGGTGCTGAAACAGTTAGTTTATTTTAAACATATTTTATTTCATAGGAGTTGAAATGAGGTTGGACCACAAGTTCTACCAACTTAGAATCGGTCTTTCCCCTACAAAACAGTTTCAATAATTCTTTTTACAAGAATGGCAATACACCCACAGTGAATTCTATCCTAATTTATGTACAAAAAAAGAGTGAAAAACGAAAGGAAAGAAGAAGGGTATAGATAGAAAAGAAAGAAAGAGATGAAAGGAAACCGGATGGTGCTCTCAGTTGGACGTCCGGTAACATTATCACTATTCTAGTAGGTGTCGATTACTTAAAACGTTCTGTCTCTTTCATATACCTGTGAACAGCTTCAAAAAGTAAACAATTTTGGTCTAAGGTTAAGTCAGCACTGCCAAACAATAATTTATCTATATTTAAAGGGTGGAGTTCCCTTGTTGCTCGGAAAAGCAAGATTCTTAAATCTGAATAACGGTAGCATTTGAAAAAATAATGTTCAGCATTTTCAACACCATTGTTACAGTCACACATGGGATCCAATCTTAAATGGTTCATGTAAAGGTCTTCGTTTAAATGACTAAGTTGAAACAGTTAAACTACAATATGGCCTGCAACACACGAAAAGGGGCATTCGGACATTTGTGTAAAGTGTCGTCTCGGATTACCCTGCGCAGTCCGCGCAGGCTAATCCGAAACGACACTTTCCGTTTTTATGTAATTTTCTGTTTTGCGCAAGTCTACTGTGTCACAAAATCTAATGCAGTCGTAAAGTGCCGTCTCGGATTAGCCTGCGCGGACTGCGCAGGCTGATCAGAGACGACACTTTACGCAAATGTCCGAATGCCCCTTTTCGCGTGGTGCAAGCCATATAATCCATCAGGGTTAAACTTTGGACAAAATATTTTTCCGTCCATTTTTCTATTCATTTCGACAGAACATGGCTTCAACTAAGATGTTTATCTTTAATTTAGGTAAATAATATTGAAACCTTTCTTGATTATATCAGTATTTATCGTAAAACCTGCCCAAGTCCAAGTATTAATCAAGCAAACTTTAAGATCTAGGCATACTTTTTATTCCTGGTTTTGTATTCACCAACTTTTCTAAAGAACGCTCTCAGTCTTATTCTCCAGAAATTTCAAAATTTGAAAGTAACACAACTTCTGATTGACTAAACTAATTGGAATACGAATCCTGAACTACAAATACCACAGGTAAGCTGACGCACAATTCTATCACATGCTGGTATGTGGTAAAAAGGATTTGTTATAGGTCTTGGTTTAGATTCTTAAGAGATCAATACTCGATCAAACCCAGTAGACATGAAAATGTAGAAACAGTTTATGTCAAAATAAAGATTTTTAAAAAATATATGTATACATACTGGGTAAATACAAATCGCTCCAAATGTAACATGGACGTTAATGGTTCCGTTTATTAGCTTTGCTATTGCGTGACCATACAAGTGAATTTACTGGGTTGTCATTCCCCATTATATGATACATTCTTTGTCTGGCGCAGATTCAGATCTTGTCTTCTGATAAAGTATACAAGTAATGTATTTACAGACTCCTGTTTTGCTATAATTTATAGATGGTTTTCTACCACAGAATACAGCTAAAGTTTCATGTAATATAATCAAAAACTATTCTTTCCGGCTGTTATGTGGACTTATTCATCACATAATAGGTCAGGTTATGCAAGGAACTAAACAACAACTAAAAAGGGTTTGCTAGAAGCTAACACTTTGATGTCATACTATATATATGTAGTTAGTTCATATTAAGATTGTTAGATGGCACAATAGTGTACTTTTAGTTAAACGTTAATATTGCGGAAAGAATAAACACACGTCTATTAAGTGTAATGTTTGCTTTTGTTTTAGACTGCTGTTCAAATTCAGACAACACAAAACATGATATCGCAACTCGGTGTTACACTTACCGGTCGTCTTACTCTTTACTAGATTACAAATTTTCAGACTTGTCCAATATATTTATTTAAATGCGTTTGCAGACGCCATATCAAATATGGCTTTAATGATAGAAGTAGTCAATGGTACTACAAAGAAATTTCTCGCGATGTGATTGTATAATATGCCAGGACATACAGTCATGTACACTGGCAAAATCCACGTAAAAGTAGTTTCCCTTTTGAAGGCCCCGTATACATTACTAAACTTTCAACACAACATCCAAAATGGCAGCGTCGACCGATACGAGCCGCCCAAAAGACAAACATAATGAGTAGCCTGCACCGTATCATTTCTGGTTTCCCTTCATGGTTGTCATTAAAGCGGAAATAATAGGTTATTTTTGAAAATAAATGAATACAGTTACAAAATTATCGTTTGTTGTCATTCTAAAACAAATACACGTGGTTGAAACGAGCCATCCCTTCGTCAGGTAAGCAAACTGTGAAGTGTCGAAACTCATTAATGGCAACGTTAAAAGGATAACCTAATGGTCGTTTACTTCTTGACAACAATCATTAAAATGCATAGTTACTTACCCGTAAGTTGTTTAAATCCATGTTTAAATAAAAATATGACGAATGTCTATCGCAGTGACATCATCAAGTTCATCCACCAAACTGCACGTTTTACCAAGGTTTCAGTGACGTCAGTTTTCAGTGACGTCAGTTTTCATTGAATTGGGGCACTCAGAAGGGAAATTCTATGTCGTCAGCGTACTCAACTCGTAAGGCCATAAAACGGGGAAATTTCGCTGAATACACATTGGAATGGTAAAACTTAGCCTGGCATTCAGGCCCTGCATTTGAGTCATTCTCATAAACAAGGTACACAACTATAGTAAACTCACAGAAATATGAGTTGTTACTTGCCCTTCATCTGGCGTTAAATCAGACATACAGACCATAATGTTAGTGTATTTTTTTTTTGTAGTTTTATTTAATAGTCTTTTTTTTTTTTACTGAAAATACTCTATTTAACGGACCGATACCAGTCTAGGTAAAACTTTGCAGTATAACAAATTCGTTGTACGGTCAGGTGGCAGGGGCTTTGGAAACTTGTTCACGGCTGTAGCGAATCGCCTTCGGTTCGCGGCGACATGATTCGCCACAGCCATGAACAAGTTTTTAACTTCGCTGCCACCTGACCGTACAACTAATAATGCCTTCCTTACTCCTCAATCTTTTCTAAAGACTTCCTCTATGTTTGTCTGTCCGTTTGGAAGACTATTCCAGTAATGTCGCAGCGGCCAGTACACCTGTTAACTCCCTCCTGAAGTGTATATAACCAGTACTTCGCATAATACTCTTTCCAAGCTAAGATTTATCTGCCTTCCCACATAACAATCGTCGAAAAACATATTCAGCGATAAAAAGGTCGTTATAACACGGGTTTGTTTGGTAAAAGAGGTTAGATATTTTGTCCAATATGTTCGTTGAATTTCAGTGTTCACTTTTTTTTTTATCCAAAGCATCTAACGTTTTCATAGGAATCCCATTTCTTACGATACCGTTACAACCGTACATTTTGTTAATTTTATTGAAAGAAATGAATGTTAATCGAGTAACGGCGAGTGCAGACCAAGTTTTACCTCGATATATGTGCAGTCATCAGTTGTCCATTACAGGACAGGGGTCAAATCTTTGGAACGCCAAAAAATGTGACTTGTTCTCTGACAATAAAAGAAAAAAAGATACAAAGCCAAAAATCCAATATTGCGGTTATTTGTGTGTGTGTGGGGGGGGGGGGGGGGTGGGGGGGGTGGGGGGGGGGGGGGTGGCTCGCTAAATATCTGACAGTATGCAAGTAAGATCAACCCTCACATTCGCTAAAATGCAATCTGGATACAGACTGACTGGAGAGACAAATTGAAAAGTCTTTTTCGATACTGAAAGGGTAAAGAAGACCTGAACGAATGGTGTTTACACTCCTCTTATGGAATAGTTTTATCTTTTTATCAGCACTTCCTCTCTTCAAACAAATGAGACAATATTTATTTTCTCTAACAACAAAAGAAAATCTCCGCCGATGAAATTCGGGCTGTACACTGAATACGTAACAGATTTGCTTTTTGATGGAACCGTGTAAACATAGAGTTTATTACTTCAGCACGCGCTTGATTAAAACATTTCATTTTTCTTTTTCATTTATTTGCTTGTACTTGGCCTCTCCCACCATGAATAGAAATATCTTGATTCTGTATTCACCACCCATTCTAAAGAACATTATTATGATGAATAATTTTCTAAATTTGAAAGTAACACAACTTCTGATTGGCTAAACCATTTGGTTTAAACTAATCAGAGTCCGTATTCACCAACCATTCTTAGGAACATTCTTTGTCTAACTCTCCAAGATTTTCAAAATTTGAATGTAACACAACCTCTGATTGGCTAAACCAAATGTTTAGCCAATCAGAATCTGAGTTACTTTCAAACTGAGGAAACTCTGGAGAATAAGACTGAGCACGTTCTTAAGAATGGCTGTTGAATACAAACCTTGAAGTTGTGTTACTTTAAAGTCTAAAAAAAAAGGAAGCATCTTAAGAATTACACAAAGAATATTTTTAAGAATGCTTGGTGAACACGTACCCTGTACGGTCTGGTGTTAATCCATACTGCTTGCAAAAGGATTTGTTTGTTTGAATGGTGTTTTACACCGCTTTCAACATTATTTCAGTCATAACACGGCGACAGCTCACATATTCATGTTTTTCTGGGTTTCACCAGTACTAGGCTGGGCTCTGAAGTGTCTTGCCCAAGGACACTCCTGTAAAAAACTCAGTGGAGCCTGTGCGGCTCGAACCCTGGACCTCCAGGTCACGAGTCCTACACTTCACCACTGAGCCACACAGGAGCTTGCAAATGGATCGAAACTTTTGTCACTAATACAGATAAAGATGCAACACTTCTTTTCAGTCAAGTACCCTTAACTTGTTGCCTGCAGTGTCGTTGATTTCATGACAATTTTAAAAGACAGACCACATTTTGAATAAAGTACAATTTATAACAACAATTGTTAGCATTTCAAAATATATGACGTAAGATAGAACTTATTCGTAACAATAAAATGTTCAATTGAAATTACAGTTTGGAAAAGAAAATACAGTCTATTTTTCTCTTACTGAAACGAGCTAGAAATATAAGAATAGGACTACCAAGAGAGTGGAGATAAATATCATGTCATAAAGTACGAATTTTCAGAGAATGAATTATGCTTATTACGCTTTAAATGTCTAGAATCAATACGAAAGAGATATGCGTACATTTTAATGGTGCTAATAGGATGATATTTACTTCTCAGACACGCAAAAGCTAGAGGCAAGCGAGTTTAATGGATTTAATGAAGGATAAATGCTCGAAAACAGCAGTGTTGATTCATGACTTATGAATGAAATTAGAGAGGTATTTTATTAAATCCATATCCAGTTAGATTGTTTAGGTTTTTTGTAGACAAAAACAAAATGGATGTACCTAGAGTTGTCTGGCTTTCGATGGTGACTTTGTGGTCGAACATATTGATAGAAAGACAGACAGCGTAGATAAAAAAATGTAAGATTACACGTATGGACAAGGCGATCTTATTTTTAAAGATCTCCAAGAAGCATGTCGATACGTTAATATGACGGTGCAAGGGTTGAGTCTATATTCTGTCAGAAAACAGGTAGAAAATAATGGTTCCACGTTGTTCACCGCATTTTGGGGTAATTTTCATTTTAGACATACTGTGCTATATCATTGAAAAGTACATTTACAAAGTGTGTCGAAATATATATAAGCTGACCTGGGTCGAAACGTTTTACTATTGGTCGATTTTCTGCATGTCACCGGATCGGTGTACCTCATAGTTAAGTCGCTTGTTATACAAAAGTGATTTTATGGATACATTATTATGTGATGTGTTGCCTGATATAATGCATCACAGAGATGCATTAAAACCTATTTTAACAGAGCACGGCTCATGTATTAGATTGGATGTTCGTTGGAGTCTGGTCACGTTCAAAATCATCTATAATACTGGACACTTTCGAATGATGAGGGTTAGATACGAATATTAATGCTTAAAAACTTAAACCTCGTGTTACTATTCCTATAATTGGCCTGCAACACGCGAAAAGGGGCATTCGGACATTTGCGTAAAGTGTTGTCCCGGATCAGCCTGCGCAGTCCGCGCATGCTGATCCGAGACGACACTTTCCGATCGTGTGTGAATTTCTGTTTTACGCAAGTCTACTGTAGGACAAAATCTAACATTGACGTTAAGTGCCGTCTCGGATTAGCCTGCGCAGTCTGAGACGACACTTTGCGCAAATGTCCGAAAGCCCCTTTTCGCATGTTGCAGACCATATCGTAAACCTTTCGTTGCACCATTCCTGTCTGTTTAACCTCTCGTTATTAAAAAAAATACCATTCCTATCCGTTAAACCTCTCGTTTTGAAACTAACCTCGTATCTATTCACTCCTTCGTTTTAAATATATCATTTCTATCAGCAAATTTTGTCCGCCATTCCTCTCTCTTGAAATTGTGACCTTGTGGTTGCAGGTTCAATATCCGGTTGAGGCAAACTTTCTTTCCGGCGATTTTTCGACCCTCCGATGCATGTGAGAAAAAAAATAGTCAGTGGCTTGGAAAAAATGTGTGAGTACTTGTGTGAGAAAGACAGAAAGCATATGTGTAGGTTAACTGACCGCTTTGATATGACCTAAGCTGTCAAAACGGCCTTAAACCTCAATACAAACAAATTCCCCTCTGTTTAACATGTCTATCATCAATCTCTTAAACCATTCATTCTATGGTTTCGTTATCGTATGCCCCTCGTTCGTCCAATCTTTTTTTTATCAAACATCTAGTATTCCTATATTTTATTGGCATACCATTCCCTTTAACTGGCGTCCCAAAATTTGCATTATCTTAAGGTCTACGGCCCCTAACTCATCGGTAAACATCGACGTTTCGTAAAGGCTATTCGGCCAATTTCGGCAGCTTCCGTCTTTTAATGTAAGAGTTAGGGAGACGTAGACCTTAATGCATTTATAGCAGACATCGTGTCAAGGGCGATAGTTATTGAAGTAATCGGTCAATTTTTGGCATTGCTTAACATTTTGTTTCTTACCTTTTCCTTCAAACGGAGTTTTCTTTTTTTTCAAATCAATAATGAGCGAAAAAGGGCAACGAACCATACTCTTTTTGCCAAAAAGCTTGCAAAAAAAACCCACAAGAACGAGACTAAACTCGTTTATTTAACTCTGCCTCAAACTTAAACGAGCTTTGATAATTTAGTCTTTAGGCAGTACATGTGCGTGACCATACGAATAAACCAGTCACATTTGCCGTTTCGCATTATGAGATACATCCATCTTTCCCTCGTTCTACTTAACCTTTATCTAAAGTTTCGTAACCCCTGGTGGTTTTTTGCAAAGAGGGTACCCAAGTATATACCTCATCGCCCATGAAGTATGACTTTGGTCTGTTTTCTTCCACACATACACAATTAAACCTTTACTAAATAATCCCTGTTTTTCACGACCCTGAAAATGAAGGCTTTTGAAAACTTGTGAGAAAAGGAGAAAATGCTCCTCTTCCCACAATGTTTTCTACCCTGTCAGAGATCTAAAGCTTATTTGTACAAACGCTGCATTTGTCATCTACAGATGTGTTTAATTTGAAAGAGTTAAAAAAAAAAACTGTCAGGTTAAGTTTTGGTACTCTTGCGAGTTTCTCAAAATAAATGAGCCATGCTCTAGGAAATGGGAACTTGATGGATCTCCATGATACATTATACTAAGCAAATCATCACATAATTATGGATAAAAAAAATTCATTTAGTCTAACGATTGACTGGATCTGGAGGTAGAGTGGTCTGTGGACACGAAGAAAATTTACAAAAAGGTTCAACGCGTGTCGGCCTGCGCTGACTGTGCAGGCTGACATGAATCGTTTTACTGTGAACATTTATTAAGCCCCCTTCGTAGAGAGCATGGCTCAAATCGGTGACTTTGGGCCGTTGATGACGAGAACTAAGCAGAATTCAGGTTCAATTTAGTGATCTTTTTTTTTCGACAACAAAGTAAGCATTATGTACAAGTATAAAAATGCTCAGATGGACAATGAAGCAGCGCAAAGCTAAGTCAGAAAACTTTTTGAAGATAAGTCTGATCATGTATCAACACTAGTCGTTGTTTGAAGTCACAAAAACAGTAAAACTGTATTTAATTTTGGTTTCAAAAAATTCTGTCCATTAGTTGAGCTGTGTGAAGCTTTCTCAAGCTGGTATTTTCACTCTCATTGGGTAAAAATGTATCATTTATTTCTTGCTTTTCGGTAGTTTATCGAGAAAAAATGGTGGAATATTGTTCTATATTTCATGGTTACGATCAGTGAAAAATACCGATTTTATTTTCCAAACACTTCAGTTGAAGGCGGAAACAGTACTTCCCGCGCACTAGTTACCTAGGTAAACAGCGCGTGCCATTCAATCAGATGGAAATATGACGTAATTTACCATACATTCCCCGCGCTTTAGGTAATATTGTAATGCATTATTATGCGCAGGGGTACGCCACGGGGAATAACCGAACACCACTGTACTGAATTTTGATGTAAGTTCCCCCCCCCCCGAAAAAAAAGGGGGGTTAGAAGCATGAAATAAATAGAATATTTGTCTTTTTCGGTGGAAGATCGAAATATATTTCATCAAGTGAACATCATCGGTAATATTTTCACGAGTGGAAGCGCCACTCGTGAAAATATTACCGATGATGTTCACACAATGAAATAATTTTTCGCCACTCGTGGAAATATTACCAATGATGTTCATTCGATGAAATAAATTTCACCGAAAAAAATATATATCCTGTATATCGTTGTTTATCGACGGGCTTTTTTAAAATTATTTCAAACGATAACGTTGTTTTTCTTTGATGTACCGAGAACAGAGGTAGCTTTTTTACGTATCTTTATAAAAAAAGATAAATGTGACAAGTGAAGAAAAACATTGTTAATACTTTTCAGTGTTTGTTTATGTATTGTTTTCTACCCTTTTAGTTCTGTAAATTTCAACTGACGAAAACTAGAAACTGTTTGTAAAAGTACGTTTTCCGGATTTCTTTATGCTTAATAGTTTTTGGGATAGTTAGTACAGATAGTTACTAATATATACTGAAGTGTGACTTCTAATTGACTAAAATGAATAAAACATGCATATTCTTCGTGTTCGCTACCCTATCTCTTTCTCATTATATTTTTCTCGGACTTACACGATATCATTTCTTCCTTTTTTTTATACAGTTCTACCCCAGGATTCGATCCCTGAAACACTATTTTACTTGTACCCTTAGGTATTTGAAAATGAAGATTTCTAGAATTAACTGATTAAAAGAGTTTATTTATTCTACGACACAGCCACGCTTGAATTCATCACTGAAACGTAACCGTGTTGTGAGTGTCCAAATATTTCATTTTTTGTCATGATAGGTTAGTGCCAACAACATGGGTTTATGAGGAAACGATTCATTTTGAAATATCAATAGCCCTGCTTGTCTACACTTCTGGTTGCCGGACGGCAAAGTATTCACTATTTTTTGTTGTATTCTCACAGAAAAGCCTTCTTGAAGTTTCCAGGTCTGTGATACGGACCGTATATATCCATTTTACTTATATTGCGTTATAAGAGATATACCCTTGAGGACGAAATAAATTGTGTTAGAAAAACACTCATGAAATCTTATTATTTTTGGCTGCATGATAGATGGGTCTGTATACAATAACCATAATCTACTCAAACACCAGGGAAATACAGAATACCGATGGAATCAACTATAAATATGAAAGCTTTGAAAGGAATAATATGATATTACGTACAACAAAGTCTACGTTTTTTTTTTTTGCCCTACAAAGTCTGATAGTAAAAACAACAATATGTTGTGGATAGAGCAGATACGCAGTTAATTGTTAGATTTGGTTATGTTTATTAACATTGCTTTAAAAAAATTCGATCTCTTTGCCTTTTCCGTTTTCTCCATACTAAATTCAAGTCAGTGTTTGGAAAGTAAGCAGTTGAATAATGTTCAAGTCCCGGGACTATCTTAGCATGGGTTACATGGTACTGTTACTTGTCCGGTCAGGTGGCAGGGCACTTGGAAACTAGCCCAGTTTCCAGGTGCCTTACAACCTGACCGGACAACGGATTTATTATACTGCAGTTTTACCATTCCTACGCGTATTCCAGTGAAATTTCCCTGTTTTATGGTCTTAGAGTACGCTTACCAAATCGAATTTCCCTTCTGAGTGCCCCAACATTCTGAAATCTGACGTCACTGAAAACTGACGTCATTGAAAACTGTGTGAAACGTGCAATTCAGTACATGAGGTCACTGCGATTCGACGTATTTTCATATAAATATGGATTTAAACACCTTCAAGGTATGTAACTAGCCATTTTATTATTTCTTTGCAAAAGTAAACGACCATTAGTTTACTAGATTCTTTTTTAACGTTACAATACATGACCTTCATAACTTCACGGTTTGTTTACATGACGAAAGGATGCCCCGTTTTCGTTTTAGAATGACAAAGAAAACAATAATATATTTAATCATTTTTACGTATATTGAAAATAATCGACTCTTTCCACTTTTATGACAACCATCAAAGGAAAAAAGTAATGTCAATGTGTTTTTGTCTTGTGTTTGACTGGCTTCGATTCGTAAAATTAAGGTGTATTTGTCTTTTGTGCAAGTGGCTTTGATTCGACGCCACCATCTTGGATTTTGCACCGAAGTGTTCGATTGTCTACGGGGCTCCATACAGCAAACCTGTGCTGTTCCCTGGGTGCTGCCAGTGTACAGCAATATATATACGGAGCATATTTTCCAATCAGATTGCGAGAAAATTATTTGCAGTGTAACAATACCATTTTTTATCCATGTGCAGATGTGACCTTTACCTGTAATTTCCGATACATAATTATGATAAAGCATATCAGCCTTTTTTAGCTGTTTGTTGTACAAACACGGTGATTTAAGCCCATGCATTTGACAGGTAAGAAAAAAAGAAACGAACAATTGTGTTTGTTCGTAACGTCGGTATCGGGTCTTGTTTTCCCTTCTTTCTTTCATTAAAGGTTTATCTGTTTTAAAACTTTTCGTACACCAAATATTACCATGCACAGAAAAAGGTAAATATTCCAGAAAGTCCATATTTAGCTTGATCATCAGGACGAGTGTGTCAATACCAACAAAAAAGCTAACACAGACGAATAACAGTTATAGAACCGATATGTTTACATTCTATATACAAACCTTAGCTGATAGTGTCATAACGTTATTAATGGATAGTCGATATTGGTATCAAGCTTTATTAAATCCGTGGATGTTCTTTCACCACACTCTGACTTATGACGATTTGTTATGGTCTGCATTGAAGGAGAGTTCCTTTCCCATGTCGACTGATATTTATAGGCAATTCTATCTGTAACTTTTCTATCTAAAAAATTCCTAAGTCCTGGGACCAAGCCTTTCTCGCAATCCTAGAATAATATATCCCATGAAGCATTCAATGCGTGAACTGTTGCCACCATACAAGTTAATATTTGTTGGAAACGGGAGTAAATGCCACAATACTGAGTGTGCTTTCAAAAAGGAGTTGTGGCCTATTCATATTACTGTCAGAATTGAACTATGTCTGCATTCATATTTTATTGTAATTCTGCTGAGTACTTCAAAGTTTAGTTTGACCTTGCTTCATCCGATTGCGTAAGAAAATATGATCCATCTTCCGCACTCAAAATCGAAGCCAAAAAAGAAACGGACAAAACAACCCATAGTATAACCCAAGTGTTTACTCATATCACTACATGAAGTGCATGCTAGAAGGCGATTCTAAGCGAGAGTTCAGCTGAAAGAGACATGCAAACAAAAACATAGACAGACAGACAGACAGACAGACAGACGGTCGCATGGACGGAAATATGACATGCCCTTTCGTCCAGTATCAGATTGCCTCTTATAAAGAACAAAACCGACGAAAAATAATGTCTTCGTTATATTCCTGTACATGATATATTGGTCTAGTGTTCTGTCTCACGTCCAAACTACAACAAAACTGTTATTTATGCAGATATCGGTCAAAATGAACACATTTGGTAAACAAATAAGTAAATTTGCCTGTCTCTCCTGGTCTAACTCTTTTCCAATACCGACGTAAACAGCTAAAACTTGCGGACGGCAAAGATCAAACTCAGACTCCACATATACGTGCAGTTTGATCTTTGATCTATACAGTCTGCTTTCTGTCGCTAGATCAAGGTAAGCATTATCTTTAACTGCACCGGAAGTCTACTTCTCGACCAAGAAAGCAGTCAAATCATTTAGTCAGCAACTACAGGGTTGTATGAGATATATCTGGAATATTTGTTCATTGTATATCATTGTGATTTTTCGTTATTAGATGAATAATCTTACATCGTATATCTTATTTTTTTTTGTCCTCTGTTTTTTTTTTTTTGATTTACTTTAACAATATCGGTCGCCTCAAGAACCTTTTCTACATATGAACCGTAAAGCGTTGTCAAGACTGCATTTGTATTGTCAATTCTATTAACCCTTAGGCTGCTAAGCGCGACTCAAGGACCTTTTGCGGACAGTGTAGATCAAGATCAGACTGCACAGAATGTGCAGTCTGATCTTGGATCTACACTGTCCAATAAGGAGATATCTTTTCCCAAAAAATACATTTGAAATAGCAAAAATTCTGTTTCTGCTAACGGCTTGAAAGTTTCAATTCACTTATTTAGCAGGATAAGGATTAATCTAATTCTTAAGTGTGCAACTACGATAATAAACACACACCCTGCAGTTAACAGTTATAAAAAAAGCGTAGGAAGTTGTATTAATTGCTAGTAACAAACTGCTGCTCCTTTTAGAAAAAAGGATTTCTCTTATGCTATAATTTCTTCCCATCAAAGGCCTGTCCTGCAATTCGTTGTTGTTTTTGAAGATGTAAAAGAAGCGGTTGAATTAATGAGTTACCTCCACCGTTCGGTAAATGAGGGACCCGTGTTCTGTTTGGCTCAGTGGTAAAATGCAGGACTCGTGACATGGAGGCCTCGGGTTTGAGCCTCACTGGTTTTTTGTGGGAGTGTCTTCAAGACGCTTCATAGCCCTAGCCTAGTACTTCTGAAACCCAGTAAATATATGAAAATGTGAGCAGTCGCCATGATATTACTGAAATAATGTTGAAAGCGGTGTAAAACATCATTCAATAAATCAGTTATTGAAAGAAGGATTTACTCCACATGATATCATCATTGTTTTTCACTCTGTCAAAAGAAAGATGTTTCATGAAAAACGTATACAAAAAAGACCGAAAATATAAGAGGTATTTTATCAACAACAGTCGCAACAACGAAGGGAGGGAGCGTTCAATATCATACTCATTGCCTTTTTAACCTTTTATCACTCAATCCCGACTTTTAACGATGGGGGAAAACAGGCTTTTGAAAACATTGTTGGAAAAGGAGAAAATGCTGGTTGGGGAGAAAATGCTGGCAACCAGCATTTTCTCCTTTTCCAGCAATGTTTTCTTTCCTATCACAAATAAATATCGGCTCGCCATATTTTGATTTGTCGTCTGCAAATGCTTTCAATTTGGACCAGTATAAAATTTTGTCTTCACATGTGGAAGAGTTAAACAAATTTAAAGCAGATAACTCTGAAAAAAATCGTCACTCAGTTCTAATGATCGACTAGGCTGGTATCAGTCCGTTAAATGGAGCATTTTTGTTAAAGAAAATCTTCAAGTAAAATTGCAAAACAAATACTCTTCGTTCTCAATGCTCTGAATGTCTGATTTAACGAAAATGCTTCCATTTCAGATAAAGGGCAAATAACAACACATATTTCTGTGAGTTTACTGTAGTTGTGTACCTTGTTTATTAGAATGACTTAAATGCAGGGCCTGAATGCCAGGCTAATGCTCGACAAGAACTATGGAATTTGGATGTATGAATGCATGTGAAAACTCTTTAGGAGCAATGTGTCTTTCCACAATACCTTCAAAAGTGGTCTGTATTACTAGTCAGTACCGGTATGTAAGAGCGTACATTGAAGCAAAAATGAAAATCGATTGACTGATTGATTATTTACTGTTTAACACTGTTTTCAACATTATTTCAGTTATATTGGGGTGGCCAGTGCACCTATTCATGCTTTCCTGGAGAATCTGTTACCTGTACCTTACATAATATTCTTCCAAAGCCACTTTCTCTTGTCCCACATAATCATCGTCGAAAGAATGATCAGCGGTGAGAGAAGAACGAATCATATCGCAATGACAATTATCAGTCCTTAAAAAGAAATATGCCGAGCTTGGGATTCGAACCAGCAACCCAGTGTTCTCAAGTCCTGAACGTATCCGACTGCGCTACCGGGACTCGCCCATGAAAAGTGAAGAACGTATTTCATTTTCATTTTTCTTTCAGATCCCTTTTATTATTATTATTATTATTATTATTATTATTAATATTATTATTTTAATATAATTAAATCCAAATACTTTAAAGTCTTATCAGAATTGGGCAATCCCTTCTTTTCTGTAAATTCAAAATAATATTTCTCATAACATTGAATCTAATTTCTTTCAAAAATACGTTCATTGTTTCTTTTTCCTTTTGTTTGCATAAAAATATCTGGAAGGATATCATTTAGAGTCTCCAAGTTGCTTGCATACTTAACTTATAACTTTTTCAGCACTAATTAAATAGCGGCAGCTGAAAATACAACTCATTGAAACCCAGAAGATGTTTATCTAACAGATTTGGCTATGCAAGTGGACGGTATAGATCCAAGATCAGACTGCACGTTTTGTGCAGTCTAATCTTGTTCTATGACTTCCGCAAAAGCCCCTGACGTCGCCTAACGCACTGAACGGGTCATTACTAAAAGCAGTCCGTATTCACCAACCAATTTTTAGAACATTCCAAGTCTCATCCTGGAGAATTTCTAACTTTCAAAGTAACGCAACTCCTGGTTGGCTAAACAAAATAGTTTAGCCAGCGAGAAGTAGGGTTCCTTTCTTTATCTAGAATTAGACTTGGAATGATATTAATCCTGAAACTGCTAAGCGCGACTGGCTGACCTTTTGCGGACAGTGTAGATCAAGATCAGACTGCACAGAACGTGCAGTCTGATCTTGGATCTACACTGTCCGATAAGAAGATAGTTTCCTCTAAAAAATAAGTTTGAAATAGCGTTATTCTGCAGTTTTCCTATAGGCTTGAACGTTTCATTTCAGTTATTCAGCAGAATAAGGATTAAGATTACTTGGGGAAAATACGGACCTAGGTGTATAACTGATAGTGCAGAGTAAAATCAGGCTGCAAGGATGGTGTAGTCAGATCTTAGTGTGCACTGTCCGACAGTTACAGAGAATTTTCTGCAGAAGAAAATACTGAAAATGTAATGTTTGTTCTCTCTAATTTTACCTCAAAGTGTTCTTTTCATCTGTTTGGTATGCACAGCGAATCGCGAGTTAGTATCGAAGGGAGGTAATACGTGGTTGAATATGGAAGGACAGGTTTTAGTTACCTCCTTTGATACACATAACAAATGACACGTTCCAAGCACTTTGCGACGTGCATCATCGGATAAGATTCGTGTCTTTCCCCCCCCCCCCCCCAAAAAAAAAAGAAACGAAACTGAAGCTTATCAGCAAGCAAAACTGATGCTTTACTTTGGGCTCTAGGTAAAATGAACTTGGCTTGCCTGCGGGCATTGGGATTTGCCATCAGGAAATCCTAGTTTGATTTTAACTGGCTTCACCAGTCCTTTAGCACATAATTGCTGAAGTCCAGCCTTTTATAGGTGGAACCAAGCGAAGACATCAGTTTTCGCAATTTCATCGTGGTAACACAGAAAGCAAAGAAAAATCGAATTAAATCTTTTCTAAAGGACACATTTTCAGACTTGTTCAGGTTGGAAGTTTTTAGACGACAAAATAGTTGTGACCTTAAAAAAAAAAAGAAAAAATTGCCTCTGGAAGGTTAGGAAACATAATGGCAAAAAAGGAGAAAATGCTGGATACAAGCATTTTCTCCCTATCCTACAATGCTTTCAAAAGGCACCATCCTCGGGGTCGTTAAAAACTCGGGGTTGTTTGGTAAAGAGTTGAAAGAAAGTAAGAAATCGAACTTACCTTGACAGCCATATCAGAATCTCCACCTCCAAAATTGAGTTACTAATTACGCAACAATTTCATGTTTCGCACAAACACAATGATGGAATAAATCAAAACAGTATACGCTTTGTCGCTTTGCAAGAGAGCATTGTAGGACATGAAAACATTTGCAAACTTGAGCCTTCAAGTATTTACAGTTTTGCGGCGGCAGCGTGTCACTTGGAAAGGTTTAAACCATTTGGACTTCACATGTAGAGCAGATGTGACACTAGTTTAAGCGCTTATAAACGATATATTACTTTCCAGAAATTCGTACACAGGTATTCCGAATTCTTTGACACCGTTTTCTTTTCACATTAAACCTTTGTTGTTGTTGTTGTTGTTTACAAATAAAGCAATATCGCAGGAACCAAAAAGACCTGATATTCATCAAGTTTCGTGTACAGCCACAATCAAAACAGAAAAGCGTGTTTACTCAAATAAGTTGCAAGAAATCATCGAAGCCGCACAGGAAAATTAAGGAGCAGCATGTTACTTCTGTTGTGTAATACACGGCTCTTCTGTTTTACGTGATTGTTTTGGAAACGACTATAATGTAAAAAAAACAAAGATCCCCCTAACTCTTTGAATGGCTAGAATGGAGTGTATATTGTTTTACACCACTTTCAACATTATTTCAGTCATATCACAGCGACAGCTAACATATTCATGTATTTCCTAGGTTTCACCAGTACTATTCTAGGTCTCTGAAGTGTCTCGAGAAAGGTCACACACAAGAAAAAACCAGTGATTCCACGGAGACTTGTACCTGTGGTCTCCAGGCCATGAGTCCTACACTTTACCACTAAACCACCCAGGATACCGTCTGTGAATGAATGACGAGTGGAAAGTCAGTCATCATTGTAACAATACATTTCCTTTCGATAAGTTTCATTATGTATTTTGAGTCTACGCATAACGATAACCACGTCTAAAGAGATCATGTCAAAATTCTTTTTTAGAGTATCGGAGTGTCCGAAAACGAAGACGAAGTTTAAAATACGACAATGATTGATCAGTCCTGTGTATGAACTTTTTGGTAAGTAACAAACCTAGCACCGGCGGATTCAGGGCGGGGGGAGCGGGGGCGGGGTTCAGGAGGGGAAGTAAGCGTTGTCTGCCTGAAGTTTTGACGGAGTATGAATGTAGTAGTAGATTCTAGGTCTGCGCCAAAACATTTTTCAAATTCACAAAGAGCTAGTTCTGACAACTTGAAATGTGTTTAAAAACAGTGTTTAGGGGACTTCCTCGTGGTTAGAACTGGGCAACGTTTCTGAACGACCAACATCAACACATGCGTTATATACATTATTCAAAAACATTTCTTAGCATAGGTTTTCTAGTAATATTGTTATGCTACGTTTACACCATGTTCCGGCAGCCACGTTTACACCACTAACAATGAGACATGAAAATTCTTTAACCATTAAGCTGCTAAGCACGACTCACTGACCTTTTGCGGGCAGTGTAGATCAAGATCAGACTGCACAGAACGTGCAGTCTGATCTTGGTTCTACACTGTCCGATAAGGAAATATATTTCTCCAAAAATAAATTTGAAGTAACATTATTCGGTATTTTACTATCGGCTTAAAAGTGTTTTTTTTTATTTAGCAGGATAAGAATTAAACAGTTGACTCGTCCACAGTGAAGGCGTATAAATGCATATGATAGGTAACAAAATACGTGCTTTTTTCACCATCTAAAGCAGAAGCGATTTATTTATTCTCAAACGCTCAGTTGTATAATATGAGGCTGAAACATTTCATGTAAAATTATGTTTGATTAATGTACAGATACATGTAGTTTAACAAATACCTGTTTTACCTGCTTACGTGCATGAACGTTGAGTCTTTGTGGTTTAGTGTACACGAAAATGTAATAAATTATGACCGACAGGTTTATTCTGTCGTGTATAGTATGGAAATAACCAAACAGACGTCACATAATAGAGTAATCTACGAGTAAAAAGTTGAACAAATCGAAATGAGAAAAAATAGTCATGCATTTGTACGTACAAATCCCCTTGGAATCTCCCATACGGTCTTCGACACTTACCTGAAAAGAGAAAGAGAAACTTAAGATGGACAGAAAATAAACAGCTGTTAACTCTTGACTGGACGAGATGTTACAGTCTTGTCCATTAAAAAGTTTTTGCATACTATAAATTGAATGTTGCCCTAATGGAAGAGTTATTCTACAAACGGGTAAAAAGCACCGCGGGAAAAAAGAGGAGATTTTCCCGTTTGCTCGCTCTTTTTTCAGTAGCATTCCTCTCAATGTTCGTGAAAACACGGACTTGTTTGATAATGTGCTTAAAAATGCGGGCAGTAACCCTGTACTTAGCCCAACCAGAATGTGTACTGGTTATTTCCCTTTATGTTCGTCTACTATGTACAGAGATAAGGTGTCCAGTCTGATCTGTTTTGTACTATCTTTCAGATAGACTCACAGGGAAAGCTTTGAAATATCAAAGTCCAGAGCTTTCTTCAGTCCCTGAAAATGTCCTTACCAGTATTTGGAAAGATTTAGACAGATTCAAGTAGCAAAAGCGATAAGAAAAATTAACCCCTAGGCTGCTAAGCGCGACTCACTGACCTTTTGCGGACAGTGCAGATCAAGATCAGACTGCACAGAACGTGCAGTCTGATCTTTGATCTACACTGTCCGATAAGGAGATGGTATTCCCCAAAACATAACTTTGCCATAGCAATATTCAGGTCATTACTATCGACTTGAAAATTTCATTTTAGTTATTTAGCAGGATTAGGGTTAAGCCGTACCACATGCGGACAGGCATGCATTCAGCAGAGATTTCATGTCAAACTTAACCTTCACATATATGCAGTCTGATCTTTGTCTAAACTGCATTGAGTGCTTCTTTATATCTATTGCTCCATTCGTGCCAAATCCCTAAAATGGGACTGAACTTAATGGAAGGTACTCTTGTTTCGTTCAATATTAGACAAGAGGTTGATTAGAAATCCTTTCAGGGCCATAGACGAAAACGAGGTTTTGCGGACGACATAGATCAAGATCAGACTACACAAAAACATGCACTCTTATTTTGGATCTATATAATCCATTTATTGTATAAAGATTTTAAGTTACGATTTTTTGTCAATAGTTTCAGTAGATTTTGTATATAGAAAGAGGACGAGTTCATATAGTAGGCGCTGAAAGAAATAAGGTGAAACTGAGTTACTGTTCATCCTTAAAACGGTAAATGAATAAGCCATGCTCTGGCAAAAGGGGGCTTAATGCATCTCCGTGATACATTATACCAAGCAAGTCATCACATGCTTATGGACCCGTAAAGCATATTCAGTCTAGCAACTGACTGCATCACGCGGTAAACTGGTTATTGGACATGTAGAAAATTTACCTATAGCAAAAAGTTTCGGCCCAGGTCAGCCTGCGCGGACTGCGCAGGCTGACCCGAGTCGATACTTTTTGCAGATGCATTAAGCCCCCTTTCTCACAGAGAATGGCTCAAATCAAATAGACATTGTCTCAGTCTTGGAAAGGAAAGTAAATCACCGTAATTGTAAAGATAGTTTGCAGGAATGTTCCATAGACAGTGCAGATCCAAGATCAGACTGCATGTTCTATGCACTCAGATCTTGATCAACACCATCCTCAAAGGGCATTGTGATCTCGATCTAGATTGTCTCCGGAACAACTTGAGTTGTTTGTAGCGCTCGAAGTGTTAAAGCAAGGCTAATGCATTCTTGATGATGTTTTATATGACAATTTAAAGTACAACCTGTTCTAAAAAAAGAAAAGAACTGTTTCGACTAACAAACAAGCACAGCAGACAATTCGTCTTGTTTCGGATATATATATACACGTCCCTGTAAATTCAATTATTCTGTAAGTTTACTGTTAATGAAAGGAAAAGTTCGTCTATGATTGTTTTGATTCGATTAGCTTTGTGGAATTGACTTTACGCTCCACACATTGTAATAACTTTTTTTCAGGCTGGTCATGATATATATACCCTAAAGGTATATCTTCGCTTAACACTTTACTAGACAATCCCATATTTTAAACGACCCTTTACAAAAACACTTTTAAAAACATTGTGGGAAAAGGAGAAAATGCTGGTAGGCAGCATTTTCTCCTTTTCCCACAATGTTTTTTACCCTTTCAAAGGCAGTTTTTGTTATTTCAGTCACATCTTCGTCTGTCTTCTGCAACACATATGGAAAGGGTACACTTTTGTTGTTCGGTAAATAATCAACTTTTTACATGTTAACCCTTTTCCACACTATCCCGACTTTTAGCCACCCCGAGGAAGAACGCCTTTGAAAACATCGCGGGAAAAAAATAAAACTCTGATAACCAGCATTTTTCCTTTTTCAACAATGTTTTCTACCAATCAAGGACAAATTTCGCCATTTGGGCCACCTGGAATTTATTGTCTGCAATTACTTTCAATTTGGACCGGTCCAAAATGTTGTCGTTTGGTAAAGGGTTAAGGCGTACTGTTCGTTCCATTGCAGAATAAATCCAGGATCAGAAAGCACAAAATGTGTAATATGATCTTGAATATGCTGTGTCGGGTATTTTGCAAAATGTCTTGACAAATTTGTCGAATAATTGAGACATATCGGATCTGACATGAGCTGGCGTTTGAGAGGTATAGTTAAAACACAGGTGTTTACATGTAGAGATGTGTTGAAACTTACATGAAGCAGATTCGTTATTTTGACATCTACATCAAGGACAAAAAATATTCCAAGGAAACTTGCATATAATTATTTTGTTTTGAAGCTAAATATGTTCAAATTCGCATCTTTGTCACGATCACTAATTTTGAAAATAAATTTCGCAAAGACATCTGGTTCAGCAATGTCTAAGAAATGAGGCGTATGATTACAGAGTGTAAATCAAATACAGCACTATTTGCTTATCTCAAATGTGTGTAATATAAACAAATTCGTAATGGCCGTATTACACTGAAAACATGGGTAGTTATGTGATAAATTTTGATATTTTCTCACGAATTAAAAAAAAAAAAAATGTTTCTCAGAAGTATTAGCTTAATCGTTGGGGTAACTGCATTTTCATTGTTTATGATACATCATTTTTAAGATCAAGGCAGCACCACAAATTACTAATTGTTTTTTTTTTTTCTAGCTTTAAACACATTTTGTATAAAGTGATTTGACGCTTTGGTATGAGACGTCGCAATTATTTGGAAACGGAAAGTAACCGTGATTTTTTTTTTCTTTTCAATAACTACATGGAGATAGTGCTGTAGTGTTAGTCGTGCTCAGAATTTACTACTTATGTGATTATTTCAATACGACCACGCCACTTTCTGATGTTTAACAATAATGAGACTGAAACTTTAAATTAAATGTTGTTGCTTGAGTAATTCTGAACGTCTACGTTATGTTATCATGTTATTTTTTGACCAATGACAGGAATATCCCAGGTTGTTGGAATGTCCCAATTCACTACTGATACCAAAGCCATTACAAAACATTTGGCAAAAAATATCCAAATATGCGCACATTAAAAAAAATAGACTCACTACCAGGTTGTCGCTTTCGCACAGTTCGTTGTTGAAACAGTCTGTTTGTAAAAACACCTAAAAGTGTTATAACTCTTTTTGGTGACTGAACATACAATTTACTGAAACTAAGGATGACTTTTATCTTACAGGGTTAAATAAACAAGCACGTTCTGTGCATTTTGATCTTAATCTATACCGTCTGCAATATCCGTTTATTTCGCCTGAGATGCTGAAAGGCACAATATTCAGAGAGTCGTAGAAAAAGATCAGAAAAAATGTCAAGTTTATCACGAGAAAAGTCTGATCCTCGAGATATGATTCTCTAAGACAAGAAGCAAACCCCGCGCGGTCTATTTTGAACTGTGTGGAGAAAAATGCGAAGGTCTACTCTTGCGAGCAACTATTTCTTCTAAGGAAATTCAGTTTCATCCATTTCAGCACAAACTTAGTCAACCCGAGACAAGTGCCTCCTCTCCCACTTTTTTTTTTGTCTGTCTCAAAAGTTGATAAAATGCCATTTCACAATTTTGCTTCGAACTAAAGCACGGCTGTAATGGTATCTGTACCTGAACTGTAAAACAATTTATAGTCAAAAAGAAAATGAGTAGCAAAACACGATGGAAAGTGAAATCCTTTTGTGTGACATATCCTAATTATCTGAAGAAGAAATATGAATAGAAATGTACCAAGGAATAGCGAGAAATTATGAATAAATGAATATATAACGACGACCACCATTGTGAGCATGACAAATCAGATTTCCCGCCTTGCCTTGTTATTTACAAATTAGGTTTACATCAAGTTGATAACACATAAAACGAACGATAAGACGTTAGTTCTTGTCTTCCCTTGTTCCTTTTTTTGCGCAACAGCATTCATTTTCAATCAGAATTACAGTCGAACTTGGTTTAAGGGACCACCCAATGGAAATCTAAAATGCGGTTTTTTACAGCAGGTGGTATCATATTGAAAGGATTGAGCTTTGCAACTTTTACTTGAATTTTTCAAATATCATTTTTAGACCATTCTCAATATGCCAGTGGAGGATATTAAAATAGCTGAATGACTAAATACATGCACTTGAAATATTACAAAAAAATAACATCTATCACATCAATCTGCAAGTTCAGTTTATTTTTCAGCAATTATAAATCAATTCGTTGTTGTTTCATTTAAATCTCTCCCCCCGTCCGTCCACGTACAAATTCTCTATGTTAAATTTAACCATTTCTAATAAGCTGACCAACTATCACAGTTGATATGTGATAATTTTGAGATCGAAACATGAAACTTGGCACTTCAGCAATTTAATGCACGTCGCCTGTAATTGTTAAAACTTTTCATCATGCCGACCCTCTGTGTCAAAGATAAAGCAAACAACCAAAATACCGATTTGCTATCAGAAAAATAATAATACATAATAATAGTAATAAAAGTAAAAACTCTCTAATATTATGTAGTCGTGCAAATCCAAATCAACTTCCTTTTTTATCGGCAAATGCTATCAGTCTAGCATTACAAGGACTTACACAGCTGAATAGACAAACTTTACACCTTACAGTTCACGCCATCAATCAGTTATTGATTTCTGGTTTACTGCACTATGTGTGTAATACACACCGGTTATTTATAGCACAGCATGCTATAACAACATGTACTGCTTTGCTCTGCAAGTAAAGAAGTACAAAGGAAATTTAGAATTTCTGGAGATTAATGACATAAATAGTTGTATTAGGGTGGCCGTATAGATGATATTTTGAGGATTACATTCAAATAATAGTTGCTGATTTGCACAGAAAGATGAAAAATATTGTGATGTTTTTAGTTTTTGATCTCTTCTTAGAGTTAAATGACAGAGTCTTTGTGATTTACGTAGTCGCTGAGGCAAACTGGAGAACAATGTACAATAGTTTATTAAGGTTCGTATGAAATTTAAAGGTCGCTTATGGGGTATGTGTTGGACAATACATTTCATCTCGATTCGTTTGTCGACATCTCAAAATGTGCAGTCTTATGCCGGATTTGCACCGTCATCTACCTGATTCTTATTACCAGAATGTGTAATTTCCTTGCGATAGTTCTTTTTATTCTCGGGAATAAATAAGCCGTGCTGATCTGTTTAGCGGCGAACGTGGCAACAAAAACTGAATTTTTAACATGAAAACACACTCTTTTAGACAAGAAACAAACGACGTTTCCAATATTGTGTGGCACTAATACGACAAAAAATCCTTCACGCTATGGCAATCTGTGAGACAATGTCAGGGAACTCTGACGACTATGTTCAGAAAAATCTAATTACTGTCGACTCTTCCCAAAATACACGTCGCTAAATTTATATCTCCCTCACATGCTCTGTCTATCTTACAGGTCACTCTAGGTCGGCTTTAGCCTGCTGAAATATGCAAATAGGTTGTGCAGGATTAGTAAATGGTGAATACATTCACGATCCGACGCATTATATAAATTTTGAAAGATGTAGTAACTATCTATATCTGTATAATAAAAATTAGTTAATCAATTATGCGATATATTCCATAGACATAGTAGGTATAACTCGTGAAAAAAAAACCCTGATGTAAACTCTAAAAAAACCATCATATGTATGGTTACTGCAATTGCAGGGCAAGCATTATCAGTAATAACGGGCTGCTCCCTTAACTCTTTACCAGACGACAAAATTTTAGCCTTGTCCAAATTGAGAGCATTTGCAGACGACAATTTCATTGTGGCTTTAAAGGTGCAGTTTTTCTTTGATATGGTAGAAAACATTGTGGGAAAAGGAGAAAATGCTGGTTACCAGCATTTTCTCCTTTTCCCACAATGTTTTAAAAAAGTTTCTTTTTCAGGGTCGTTAAAAGTCGGCATTGTGCGGTAATGGGTTAATTGAGAAAAGGATCATATTCATTTCTTCCGAGAAGAATTTCGATGTATACCTATCTGTTAAATGGCATATTATTCTATCAATTTTCTATTATTTTTAACAGTGACATATATGTGCGATGCTACTTTTTGTTACAGGTTGAAATTAATTAAACTTTGATACATTCATTACGGGAGCTGACGGGAATGCATCTACTGTAATTATCCTTTAGAAACAGTAATCGTAAAAAAACACACGTTTTTGTATCAAAAAGAGGTCCAGGTGCGCTTCCACATGTTGAAATATATCCAACAAGATGCCGTTTTGCTACAAAGTGTCTGTATGATCCTTTACCCAGGCAAACAGTATACCTTCCACGCGTTCCCGAGCTGAATATGCCAACAAAACTAATACTAGGACATCCAATATATTAGTTTAAAAGTAGTCAAGTGTTTCATGGGATATCATTATAAAACTTGTTTCATTCTTGCTTGAATATCTTGCTTGAATTCACTGAATAATAACTATTTACCACGCAACCAAACTTTAGACTAGCTTTGTACCCTACTGAAACCATTTGCAAGATGACAAAAATGTTATTTAAATGATAGCGTTGTCTATGAAAGGGTAGAAAACATCACTGGAATAGGAGAAAATGCTGGTTATATCCCTTCACAAAACAATCCTGGGCTTTATCGGTCCTGCAGAAAAAGCCTTTCGGAAATAGAAAAAATGGAGGGAAGAGGGGAAAATGCTGGTTTATCTACCTTTTCATGGACGAATCCAACCATGTGAGCCACATCTTATTAAAATTTGTCGTTATTAAAGTATGTCTTGATTGTTTCAATTAGGACCAGTCAAATGGTTTTTTCGTGAGGTAAAGAGTTAAAAAAAAACTTTAAAAAAGAACATATCTCTTCACTATTTTCGAATCTGTTGTGTCTTAGACATGAGATTTTTTCCTTTATATAGACGATATTAGTAGTGTCATTGTAGATGACTTACATCAAAAGCAGGTGGCACAGAACAAAGTAATGTTTGATGTACATCGTCCTCCACTTCATCCTTAACTATAATTAACATTTTCTTTTTCTTAGGTTTAAAATGGAATTTGTTACGGGGCTTTTGACAGCTTTATTTGCCTTTGTGGGCATTGTAGATCAAATCAGATTGCGCGTTTTGAGCACTTTGATCTTGACCTACACTGTCCGCTTTGATGCGACATTCTGGACTAGAACAACTGTGAAATTGCTATTATACTTTGGTCTTTTTTCAAGTCTGAATATATATGAGCAATGCTCTGTGAAAAGGAAGCCGCGTAGGCTGACCTGAGTCGATAATTTTTGCTTCTGGTCAATTTTCTGCATGTCATAGGACCAGAGTACCTCATCATTGAGTCGGTTGTTATACAAAATAGATTTTACAGATCCATAGTTATCTGATGACTGGCCTAGTATCATGCACCACGGAGATGCATTTAATCTATTTTTCCGAGAGCACGTTCCATTTGTTACGTGTAGGTCTATTTTGTTCGATTTTAATCGACGACAAACGACACTAAGACACAGTTATTGATTCGGCGACCAAAAAGAGTTAACTACTCTAAAACGTCCGTTGTTTATTTGTTATATCGTAGAGAAATTATGACTGTTCCATTGGGAAACACTTCCGGGAAATTGCTTTGAAATTACGTCATATTGCAGACAGTCCAATTGAGAAATTATCTCGGCTCTTATAAATTATTGTATTATTCACCCTTATGGTTCCGAGCACTTCACGAGATCTATTTGTGGACTGTATAGATTAAGATCAGACGACACAGGCCGTCTATCATTATTATCATTATTATAAGTATTATTATTATCATAAATATTATTATTGCTACTATCTTTGTTATTATTATTTTTTTTTTTTGTATGATACTCTGACCAAACGGTTCTTGAAATTTCCGCTATGGAGCTTTTTTAACAAAATGTCTTCTACGTATTTTATACATTGTAAGAGTAATAACAAATACTCGTATTTATGTGAAGCGATTTTATTTACTTAATATCGCTAAACTATTCACGACTCATTACTTTTTATACTGAGAATATATAAATATGCTTAACTGTTCGTGAGGTTATACTAAGAATGTTATTTACTTCCCGCACTTTCGTTTTCTCCGAACGGCTCCAAATACAACTTCATGGGCTTTTGTCATCTATGGTAGTCTTTATAATCTGCAAATGACATCAGAGTCCTAATCAACTACCATTCTCTATGGCATTTTTAGTCTTGTTCTAGAACTACAAAGTATCGCAAGTTCTGATTGGTTAAACCGTCCGGTTTGGGCGGTTTAACCAATCAGAAATTGCTTAACTTTGTAAATAATAAAAATTTTAGAGTTTGACAAAGAATGGTATTAAGAATAGTGGGTGAATAATTGCCCTGGTTTTATATCAACATTATTTTTATAAAGTATTGTTCTATAAATGATTAAAAGGGTAGATTTATGTTGATTTACAGTGGAAATGCAAGTTTTGAAACAGGAAAATTTACACGAATATGTTCATTTTGCTACGTCTTAGTTATTAATAAAATGGTATATTGGGGGACAAAAAGAAAGAATGCCATGGCAGGCATATCTACTAGATACGATAAAGAATCGAGTAATCAGTCACAACATCCCTCGATGCTAGAGGCCGTGTGCACTGTACAGTATACACTTAATACATGCATGCCTCTCGTACGAATTACAAATCAAAAATAATAGATCTGCCATTGGGTACTTAACATTATTATATAAAATTCACATGCGTGTAGGCTGCTCATTTTACTGAACATCAGAAGAATTTGTCGCGAAACTAAAAAGGAAGGTACTTTGCAGAAAATTTGTCGGTCTTCTGGATAGACCATTGACATCTCAGTGCTAGTACACCAAATGTAATTTGAGTGGAATTAAAAGATGTAGACCGAGTTGACAATTTCTGCTATTCGTTGATGCTTAATAATTGACATCAAAAAGACATTTAGTTCTAAGAACATTGGAAAACTTAAGGTACTAATACACATCATATAAATATGTTATTTACAGGATTAGATTAACCATTAAGCTGCTAAGCGCGACTCACTGACCTTTTGCGGACAGTGAAGATCAAGATCAGACTGCACAGAACATGCAGTCTGATCTTGGATCTCCACTGTCCGATATGAAAATATTTTTCTCGAAAAAGCAAGTTTTAAATAATATTATTCAGGGTTTTACTCTCGGCTTGAATATTTATTCGACTTTATTAGCAGGATAAGGGTTTAGTATAATCGCTGCAGCAATAGTAAAACAGCAACAGGGGAAACAAAACCGTTCATTGGCCAAAACTTACATCGCACCTTTTCCATAGCCGAGATAATGGAAGTAAGGAATCACTGCTTCACATCCCAAGTCTGATTTTATATCAGTAAAGAAACCCCTAAACAATGAATTGAGAATCGAAAAGATTACGAGGAATGTTCAAATATGCTAAGCACCTAAATTTTGATTCTTCATTGGTTTCACTGAAATTTTTATTTTGTTATCTCAAAGTATTCACCTCCATCAGATATACAAAATTTTTGTCTCCAGATCCAATCTTTGAAGGCATTTTCATAGTCTGTTTGCGCGTCTTCGATTTGGCCAATGTCAGACTGCTGCATGACAACGCGTCATCGCACAAAGCGTCTATTGTGCAAGACTTTCTGAAGCAGAAAAAGGCCGTTGTGCTCCCCCACCCTCCATATTTACATGACCTTGCTCTTTGTGACTTCTTTTTGTTTCCAAAGCTAAAAAAATAATACTTTTCTAGTCGAAAATTTATTCAGCACAAACACCTCGGTTCTGCAATATTCCAGTGTCTTCGTAGTATACCTAAAAACGACTATGAAAAAGCCTTCAAAGATTGGATCCGGAGACTAAAACTTTGTGTATCTGTTGGAGGTGAATATTTTGAGAGAAACAAAATAAAAATTTCAGTGAAACCTATGAAAAATCAATTTTAGGTGCCAAGATGCATTCATATTTGAACACTCCTCGAAGCCGATAACCCGTCTGGCTGTTTAGTCTGCAGGTCAAAATCAAACAGCCCTGAGGGTTCTTTTAACCATTTTACACAAAATGCCAAGTATTAACTACCCCGAGTTGAAGTTTTCTTTTTTCTTTTTTGAAAACCAGCATTTGTCTCCATTTTCCATAATGTTTTCGACCCTTATCATGCCAAATCTGACCATTTTTCGTCACATTTAATATGTCGTCTGAAAATGCTTTCAATTTGGACAGGTCTAAAATGTCGGTGACTGGTCAAGAGTCAAACACAACCACAACAGCATAGAAAAAAAAAATGGATATAATTCGTCAAGTTGTTATAAAACATAAGAAAGGAAAAAAAAAAAAACGTATTTACATGTATATACGATGTTTTAACAAAGTAAATCTTAATCTTTCCGGCGATTTTCGGTATTTTGACAAAAGAGAGAGAGAGAGAGAGAGAGAGAGAGAGAGAGAGTAAGTAGGTCAAAAGATAAACTGACTTGCTAAATTATATAGGCAACATTTTCACTTATCGGTAGTAAGCTCCATAAATAACATCGACAAAGGCCGGAAAATCTACGTTTTCTTTAAAGAACAAGTTAAAGTCTTCCTTTTAACATCACACAAATTAGATTAACAAACACACTCATGACATGGTAAGGGTAAAAATAGTTCAATAGACTGTGCAGAACTAAGATCAGGCTGTGCGTTCTGTGCAGCTAAACCTTGGTTTTCGTCCTTTGACTTCTGAGACATCCTGGTCAGAATATACTATCTTTCTGTATATAGCACGTTGTGTTAAACGAAGTTTCAATAATAATTGTCATCACATGCAATGCCAAACACACACAAAATTAGAAAATAGTTACAAATAAGTAGAATACCCATATTACCCAAACGCTGTAAGAAAATTACCGGCAATATTAATCAAAAATCTTTTTACACCTTCTTTACATTCCGATCTTGATCTACATGAACTGCATTTTTAGCACCTGAATATGCATCACTATGTTCGACAAAAGTGAAGTGTTCATTGGGCTGAGCTATCTGCCACACACAGAAACACTTGAAGGTGGACTTAGAGATTTACGATTTCCTCTGCAGTAGTCTGGAACTTCTGCTTCAAATTAATTTGCCATGTTTTATGAGACAAATGTTAAAAACCTGGTGTATTGCAAACATCATGGTGATCATTTTATGTCTTTGATGTCGCGGAAGGTTGCTTTGCGTGTTTGCTGAATTTACGGAGAAATTATAGTGCGGGTGTGTGTTTTTTTTAAACTGGAAATAAACTTTTTCTCTGTCTTTCTTTTTTTCATGAATACTAATCGAATGCCGTAACCACAGAGACAAAGAGGACAAGGAAATACGAACGCAAGGAAGAAATATTAAAGAAAAAGATGATAAAAAAGTCGCGTAAATCGTGCATTTTCTCTAAGAAGAAAATCGTTGATCCAGCAGACCTGCCTCGTCTTTTAAATAACAAATCGAAGTAGCATTTTGATAAGATCCAAGAATATGCAGGATTTCAGAAAAAATGCAATATAGATTGTCCGTAACGTTCGGTATAAAAGCCTGTATTTTTTGCTGAAATTCCTAAGCTTTGTGTAACCACTTAACGCATTGCTTTCTGACATAGAGGACTTAAGAATCATCTTGGGAAGAATATGGATAATCGACATGAATTACATGAAAAGATAACGGAAACAGTGATAAGCATTACGAAAAAGAGAGAGATTCCTCCTTAAGCAGCGGTTGATAATCATAAAGCAAACAGTTTCAAAACACATTGCGTAACAAGCCGAGAAATAATATCATTCATGTTTGATATTGACTTTAAGACTATGATCGATTTCTTTTGGCTCTTTTGCTGCAACAAGGCAATTACACTGAAACATGTCTAACTGCTTTTCATAGAAGCAGGATAGAGCATTGTTACCTGGTGGAAATACAGCTTTATTTATATAGCAATTTTGTCAATGGAAAACCCTTCTAATCTAATTTCCTGGAATATCCCACAAAGCATCAGAAAGTGTAGATGCGAAATCAGAGTGCACGCTTAATCAAGAGTTACGTTGAATAAGACATGAGTGAATTATGAATGATTCAGCTGGATACGTTTGTCAGCTGTGAATCTAACATCCTTACTGAAACAATCGCTGCATTAAAAAGGGAAAAAAGTGAAGCAAATATAAAATCTCTATTGATTAAAATCGGCAAAAGCACAAGAAAGTTTCAACCAAGGTCAGTCTACGCAGTCCGCGCAGGCTGACCTGAGTCGATACTTTTTGTAGATGCATTAAACCCCCGATTCACAGAGCATAGCACCTATACAATGAACCTATGACTTGGGAAAACGAGCCATATTCATGAGTAATCATAGAAAGCATCCTTTTATTCGAATTTATGTAACAATACATCAAAGTCAACTGAACTGACAAAAATACTTAGATGGTGAATAAACGATTCACCATCATCCCTGTACTGAAAAAAAAAAAAACCGGTTTAACGACTAAAAGAACCTTTAGGTGCCGGAACGATTTATAAGGAATAGGAAGATAAGATGCAAACGATGTCTCCACATGGTTCTTGGCCAAAGTTTCTATAATAAAGTTTATTTTGCAATCAAGTTAACAAAAAGATGATACGAAAAATACAGCAACTAATTACTTAAAATGTTTATTTCATCAAATCAATTTATCATATATCAAAAACGTTTTAGCCGAAATGTAGTCTGTAACCATTTTAAGGCTTATAGATACTTTAACAGCTTACATCCATGCGACGTATTTGGCAACGAAGTCTCTTAGCATAGAAGTATTTTTTTTTTTTGATAATAACAATTTGTAGACAGATATACGCAAATATAGATAAACCACAGACCTTGAGACACGAATGTATTTTAACCAACTTACTGTTCTATACTGTAGAGGTGTAAAACATACTATCGGTCCCAAGGTTTGAGAGTTTTCTTTTTATTATCATTTAAAGAGCAAGCGTATTATTCTCACACGCTGAATTTACCTAGAATGACTGATTGAAACACTTCATGCTTCAGAAACAAGTTTGATTTCCGCATAGACCTGTACTTTTACAAATACATGTACCCGTTCTACAGTGTACTTATGCATGTATGTTCAGTCTTGGCGGTATGTGTATAATTACTTTAAACGAGATGAAATAATTTACCAAAATACGTGGGGTGATCAGAAAGAACGCGAACCACCCGATTATTTCAAAAACTACTTTACTTAAGATAACAAAAATTTGCACAGATGAACATTAATTACCTGGTTACTTACTCAAGCGTTTAAATGACGTTATAGGCAAATAAGAAAAGAGTGACGTCATTTCAATGACATCACATACTGCGTTAGCGGTTCACAATGTCGGATGACGTTTTATTTGAGCAGAGAGTAATTATAAAGTTTTACGTTAAACTCGGAAAGTCTTCATCGGAAATTAAGGCCGATTTAGATAAAGTTTATGGGGACTCAGCACTTAAGAAAACCAGTATTTGTAAATGGATTGGACGATTTAGAGAAGGACGCGAAACCGTTGAAAATGACCCTAAATCTGGCCGTCCATCAACATCAGTAACGGACAAAACTATCGCGGATGTGCAGCAGCATGTAAAGCAAGATCGTCGAGTTACTGTCAGGGAAATAGCTGACACATTTAGCATTTCCTATGGAAGTGCACAGGAGATTTTAACTGACAAACTTGGAATGTCGCGTGTTTGTGCAAGGTGGGTGCCTCGGCTACTGACGCCCGAGCAAATGGGGGTTAGGGTCGAAATTTGTACTGAAATTTTAGAACGCATTAGGAAAGAAGGATCAAACTTTACTGATCGTATTGTGACATGCGATGAAACATGGGTACACTTTTACGAGCCCGAATCTAAACAACAAAGCAGTGTATGGAAACATCCAACATCGCCGTCCCCTGTTAAAGCCAAACTTTCTAAGTCTGTTGGTAAAGTTATGTGCATCATGTTTTTCTCTTCTCAACGTTTTCTTCTAAATCATGTTGTACCTATACATACTACAGTCAATGCTGAGTATTATGCCAGCATTATTCGAATGAATTTAATACAGGCCATCCGAAAAAAACAGCCGGAACTTCTATGGACAGGCGTCATTTTACATCAAGATAATGCTCCCGCTCACAAAGCCAAACTTGTACAGGAAGTTTTGAAAAAACTAAACATAGAAACATTAGACCATCCTGCCTATAGTCCAGACCTGGCCCCATGTGACTTTTGGCTATTTCCTATTTTGAAAGATTCTCTACGTGGCACGCGCTACGAGAGCAGAGAGGAGCTAACCCATGCCATGACCGGGTCGTTGAGAGTGATGTCACGTGACGGGCTCGCGCACGTGTTTCGCGCATGGGAATCAAGAATGAATAAGTGCATAGAACACAAAGGAGGTTACTTTGAAAAACAGTAAACATTCCAAGTTGATTTTTATAACAATATTCCGATAAAGGCACTGGTCCGCGTTCTTTCTGATCACCCCTCGTACTCTAGGTAGTCAATGCACTTCTAGAAGAATACATTTTCGGCTTTTTAATGTATAGAGGATAATCAGCTGGTTGCGTGTGATATTAAAAATCTGTCACTCGAATGGGGTTGGAAAAAACGAGTCCGGAGAACGAAACTTTCTCGTCACTGATGATAATACCATATTTATCATCACTAGTTGTGTTATTCACTAAGAAATCTCAGTAATTCACTGATAAGAATATAATAAAATGAATTATCTTATTCGATGCTTATTGTGTATGTCGGAATAACAATAATTCTAATATATATCAAAACGATGTTTATAAATGCATTCTTCGAGGCGATTACAATATATTTCTACAATAGGACAAAATATTTAAGTTATTGTTATGTAACTTCAAATATTTCATCAAGTAATGAAACACTAAAATCGCACTCGGTGACGATTTTAGCAACATACGACAGGCATTTGAGTGTCTCAGACCCAATAAAACGGCATTAATTTTAAGTTGAAAATCTTATTGAAATTTAGCTTGCTTCCATAGAACAGGCATGCGCATGCTTTTATAGATAATGGTGAGAGGTATCGCATCAATACAGCCATTTCTTTGTGAAGTCACACGTTACCAAAACTTAAATGTTTTTGATAAAAGTCTCCTTAACCCTTTTCCTGTTGAATTATATTATTATTGGAAACTGGGTCGTTCATGCTCCATGTTCTGTCTTGTCAGATCTTAACCTATACCGTCCGAAAACCTACAACCGAAAGAAGTAAGATAGATACCCGTTGTAGCAAAGTCAGAACGTATAGAAGGATTTAAATATAAGCCAATGTTGTAGACCTACAGTTCCGCATGTGGCCAGTGTATTTCGAGGTATTCTACGACCCGATTGTTTCCCAATGATGTCGAGAGTTTGAAGCAGAAAAGTCGATAAGAAGTTACTAATTTGGGAGCCGGGATGTTTAACCGCTTACCAAACCATACCGTGTTTTAACGACCATGATGGAGAAAGTAACCGAAAACATTGTGGAAAAATGAGAAAAGGTTCATAACTAGTATTGCCTCCATTTCCAACAGTATTTTCTACCTTTTAAACATGACAACATTCATCTGATCAATATTTGGATCTCCCAACTCTTACATCGGCAACGCCTCAGGATTCTGTCGGCAAGCATTCTGCAACTTTTTGCATGTCATGTAGTGATCTTGCTATCGTTCCTGACGATCAAAAAATATTTGTAAGTCGATTCAAGAATGACATTCCTCTGCGTCGCATCTTGTTACTGTAGGCTGTATTCGGCTTCTATGCCGAAACAAAATGTAGTCCACGTTTACGGTATATGCTGAACAAACCAAAGAGCAATGCATAGCCAGTTTTATAGTACATGTACATGTATGTTGGTCCCACAAACTTCCTCCGATTATCAGAAAGTTTCAACAGCCTTTCTGGAAAGAGTCGGAACAGTAGTGGTTGTAGACCTGCATTTTCTTTCTGGTGTCTATTCGTAAATGACAGGGTAAATGATATTTTCAAAACAAAACAATTTTGTCTCAACTGTAAACAGGAGAATCAACAATTCAACTGGATGCTAGAAATTATTTGTCTGTCGATTTTTAAAGAAACTTAAGCCTGACAATGGGTATTCAACTACTGCAAGGAAATACTGTAATGTTAACATAATTATTCTGTTTTGCCACAAAAAGAATAAATATTCAAGTACATCGGAGCTCCATCATTCGATTTGATGACATTTCATTATTTCAGTTGTTCGTGATGTAGATTTTTTATTTTTCCGGTAAAAAACAGAAATTTATTTCATCGGGTGAACATCATCGGCTTTTGGGGGGGGGGGGGGGGAAACTTACATCAAAATTCAGTACAGTTGTTTTCGGTAATTCCCCGTGGCGTACCCCCTGCGCATAACAACGCATTACAATATTACGTAAAGCGTGAGAAATGTAGGATAAATTACGTCATATTTCCATCTGGTTGAATGGCACACGCTGTTTATCTAGGTAACAAGTGCGCGGGAACTACTGTTTCCGCCTTGAATTGAAGAGTTAGAAAATAAAATGGGTATTTTTCGCTGGTCGTATTCATGAAATACCAAACGATAGCCCACCGTTATTTTTCGATAAACTACCGAAAAGCATGAAATATATAACAGTAAGCTCCATATAGCAAAAATGACAATAAAATGACGCAAATAAACTGGGCACTGTAAAGTTTACCGAAGTTAACCAATGCAAATACCAAAATCCTTTAGATTAATTGTCGGGGGAATTAAACGTTCTATACATGACGTAATATTTTTCAGTCAGTCCTTCACAGGCTTGATCTAAAGATCCCCTAGGGACAAGCTAGCAAAAACAAAAAAAGAAAGTTTGTTAATTGGATTAGGACATAAACTTTTACCTTCTTACTACAGACAAACTATTTCTAATGCCTTTGCTACAAAACAAGCTGGTGGGAAATGGGGAAGCTGCTATTTCAGGATTTAAGATCTTTTTAGTGCATGTAGGTATTGGGCCCAAAATACATTACACCAAACAAGTCATCATGTAATTACCGGTATGAAACCATAAAATCCATTCAATTTTAAAAACTGACTGAATGAGGTAGAATGGTTCTTGGATATGCAGAAAAATGACCCATAGCATAAAGTTTCGACCCATGTCAGCCTGTGCGGACTGCGCAGGCTGACATGTGTCGATACTTTTTGCAGATGTATAAAGCCCCCTTTTCACAGAGCATGGTACATTTATTAATTTATTAGTCAATAATAAATGAATCCGTTGTTTTAACAATTGATGATAATCATTTCCCCGTTCCACAACGGCATTTACCTCTAAAACAAAGTTCTCATCTTTTGAACAAAACTTGATTAATCGCCTGCAAATGCATGTAATTTGGCCGAGTCGGAATTTGTGTCGTCTAGTATACGGTTAAGAGTTATTTTAGTTACATTTGCTTTCATTATTGACGCGATGTAGAGAGCATTTTTTTTTTATACATTAGCCTCTTTGAACTTTTAATTCAAACATAGAAACTTTATGTACCAATTAAATAGATAGCTTTTTCTTACAACCAATCAACCCCTTACACACAGTGTTTTCTTAAGATTGCAAAGATATCAGATTCATTATATCTTTCCGTCTCTGTTTTATTCTCGTTGTTGGAACACGTCTTGGCGAGTCCAAAAATAATTCATATTGCAATGCATAAACAAGCCCGACATGTGTAAACGAAAACAAAAAAGATAAAACATATCGAGCCAAAGTAAGGGCAAAGCCTCAAACATATGTTAGTGAAATGTATCTTCCCCAAGATTTTGCCAATTTACTTGTCAGACGGCGAAATAAGTTGCTTGCAATAGCGTTATCGGAGATTTTGTTTTCATATTTCTCAGAAGTATGGTTGGACAGAAGTAATAAAACTCTTATTGATTAATAGCCCTGTTCCTTTTGGATACATTTTCTCGCATAGACTTGAGATATACTAATATAAAAACATGTTTTGTTTTTATAGATGCTAAAATTAGAAGGATGTAATAACTATAAATTTTAAAAAGGGTTTGAAGTCAGAAAGATATGTCCATGGCCGGTTCACATATTTAATAAAAAAACACACACAAATTTGAACATATTTGTAAATTTAACTCATAGGATCAATACCTTTGTGAGTAGAAAGCCCTGTTATGCAGCGTGTGTTGTATGACACAAAATGGTACAGAGATTGCATATGTCAAATCAAGGTCAACCAATTTACTAATAGAGAAACATGTACTCGAACGTTGTAAAATTTGACTATTGTTTAAAGAGGAGCAAGTACGGTAGATCATGCACCATTTCCCTTTTTACATCTATATACGTCTACAATGACATTACCCTTATATGGGCAACGAGTTTACAGAGGCTTGTGTTGATAACCAATAAATTGATCAAATAAAAACACAAATAGGAATTTTCATTATGAACAGCACCCCATTACTAGAACCATGTAGACGTTACCTACAGATGATAATCAAATGAACTATCATAAAATTTGAAAAGGGAAGCATGTACTCTTAGTGTTCTTCAATATTTCCCCGTAAAATGTACACCAACTATTATATGCAAACAAATGATGGATTGACAGTTACTTGCATTTGCCTGAGACCGCCAGGAAGAAAAATGAAACAACTTTACAAAGTGGGTTGAAAAGACCAAAATTTGGCAATTCTGATTTCTTTTTTTACTCAAAGTATTGGACAGCGTATCAGAGCTCACATTGCACGTTGTGTATAGTGTGAGATTGTCCTACCTTGTCCGCAACAATAAGTAAACCTTTTGTTTACACACAAAGGATAAAGGGAAAGAATGATAAATTGCCTATTTCTTCATAAGACGTTACATCTTAGCGTATGCTTAATATTCATATTTTTTCCAAGTGTTCGGTGTTTTAATGCATTGAAGAAGGGCTATCAATTTGTTTCCAAATTCGTAGATGACGATATCATTGTTTTTCTAGACTATTCCCTAGATGCAAAAAATGAAAACAATCGCTAGCAATTTTGCTTGCAAATTTTGTCCCTGCATTTTGGTAACGTCTTCGCCTTTCTCTCTCTCTCTCTCTATTTGGCGTTAAACGCAGTTTTCAATTTTTAGCAGCATTACGGTAGGTAAGAGTTATCCATGCATTTCTAGATTTACTTCATACGCGAGCCACTCTGCCCAAGACACTGGCTTAATTCATACACGAACAATGTTGCAATATTGTCTAGCTGCTGTAAAAGAATGCGTTCATTCAGTCCATGATATGGTTTCGTCGTGATTGGATTCGAATTTGCCTACACTAAATTACAAGCCCAGAACTTTGCTAATGTACGAGTAAAGTGTTACCAAGCATTACGTAGTTATTTAAACAAATTATCTGTGAACATAAATCTGCAACAATGACAAGCAAGATAGCTATGATGTTGCTTCTGTTATCGATCAAGTTTTCCACAAATTTGCATAGAAATAATTGAAATGTGAAGTTTATTGGCAAAATTATCTCTGCTTGGAAGGAAAAAGATTGAGAACTTTGACGCCCCCCTTTCTTCAGCAGAACGCTTTCTCTTTCACGTGTATTTGAATAATACATTTTCATTCGTGATAAGCCTTTACCAAACATTCCCGAATGACAATTTAGGAAGACCTTTCTAAAAGCATTGCGTGAAAAACGGGAAAATGCTTAAAACCAGCATTTTCTCCTTTTCCCTTCATTTTTTATACCCCTTAAAAGAAAATTTAAACCATAAGTCTACAATTTTGTCGTTGTGTAAAGATTTAATCGTATATATAGTTTCCGGAGTTTCTAGAAAATACGATTTTCTTAACCAGGAAACGATATTTGTAATTTCGGTGCTCACAATAGTTTTAAGCATTGTTTCACGTTAATACAGCTGCAATTGAATCTATCAATGCCTTCTTGTTATAGTACTTTACAATTATATTTCTGTAAGCCACCCGCAATTCACACCCCTTTAAATGTCGTCGAAACAATACAGTCGTGTAAAAAAAATGAACCCGGTTTCAAATAAAAGACTATCATGGAAAGAATTTAGCTAAGCTGGAGATCGAAGAAGCGACCCTTGGATTTCAAGCCCAGTTCCTTACCGATTGATCCTCCAGGTTCGATAGAAAATTGGTGAACTTTTTTTTTTTTTCAAAACTAGAAAGAGTTAATCTTTGTTGTGTTTACGTTGAATAAATCTGAAATAAATGAAATGATAAAGCAGAACATTGTTCAAAGACCCAACACTGAAATTTGGGTTTGCTAGTCGGATACGTTAGAAGGTAAAATATACAAATATAACACCTAGAAACTTGGCCGTTGACGTTTTTAGTATTTCGAAAGCACCTTGTTTTCTTTCTCTAAAGGTCGATTTGGTTACAATATCTCAGACGGATGTCAGACAATGAATATTTAGAATATGACTGCACGCACTGGCTTAACACTTCCGGTCAAGTTCATCAGTTTAAGGGTGAATACACGCTATTGGGGAATCCCGATCAGCAGTAATTTCCAACATTTCATTTTGTCGTCTACTTTGGTAACAGTTTTATTGAAAATAACTATCCAAAAGTACGTAGTCCCTTGTTTAAAACAGTTTCTGATGATATAACTAAAGCTTAATATGTTTAATGGCCACGGTGTGTAGCTATACTCTATGGTCCTATGAAGAGAGGTTAAGTCAAGATAGACCTGCACAGACATAAGTCAATAAGTTTATAATTTATTCCATTTATTATTTCAATTCAGTTAGATGAATCATAATTCTCTCTTGAATAATACTTGAAAAATTGTTCACATGTATTTTGTTAGAAGTGTTGAAAATAGAGAGATTTTTCTTAATTAATGTACTCTGTTGTCTAAATGCCTCACCTCAGCTTTCTATTTCAGTCCCTACATTTAGATCTCAGTCAGACAAAACGATTAAAACGAGAAGGTTGTTTTACTGCAGATTAAAAAGGAAATGTGTGAATTAATACACGACAATACCCTTTCACCATATAAAAAACATGAAATAGATAGCAATTATATAGAAAACTATTCTTTTTTTTTCTCTACTTTTGTTTCAGACTTTAGAAACTGGGCGACCTGAGTACATTTTTTGCTCCGCGTGTTTCTGTACAAGTACTGTCTATAACATCCTTCTCTAGTGAGCAGCTGGACGTTTTCTTCTCAACAGATTTATGACATCTTTCACTACAGTGAGAAGATTAATCCCTGTAACAAAAAAGTTAATCGAATCCCGAAAAAAGTGTTGGCTGGTACAACATTTATATCTGAAACAGTGTTCAAAGGACTAGTGAGGCTCAAGCAAAAAATTCAATGTTACCCCTTTTCTATTACGCAATGGTTTAGCGCATCTATAAATTGTGAACTCTGTGTAAATTTTTCCTAAATCAAATTTATTTCTACATTGCGACATTAGTCAATTCATTTTCGAACTCGGATATAATTCCATATCTTTCGATTCAGTCTGTTGCCTCCCCTATCATCAGCGATATCTCCCCTTCATCTTACATCTAAACACTAGTTTGAATGGGGTCTCATTGTATTTGGATAAAATTTAATGTGACTGCCGTCTTTCATTAAAAGGGAATAGATGAAAACCAGGAAAATGAATGAAAATTATGAAATCAAGTTGACATTTGCTCAATATTCAAGTAACTTCGCGCAAAATGAAAATTTGTTTGCCCCCTGATGTCAATTTCTGGTCAGGGTGACGCTAGCTTGCTCAAGATAACGAACAGTTTCAGCGCTACAAGCGAAAACACAGATCAAGATCACAACTGCGCTATACGTGCAGTCTGGTCTTGGACCTATACTGTCCACTTGTCTTGTAAAGCCTATTGAGTAGAAAGAATCGTTCAGAGTTTGAATGAACTGTATTTTTAGCCGTTGAGGGAGTTTAAGTTAATTTGGCACTGAATTTGGCACTGAAAGAAATAAAGTTCCAGTAAAGAGTTAAGCCATGGTTCTGATGCTGCAGCACTTATTTTCTGGTGGTATAAATAGTCTGAAGTATTCTTCGCCTGCAGAAACATTTTCTGCTGCATCCCAAAGGAAATAACAAATCAAAAAGTTTATGTCCGCTTTCTATATGATTATGTATTTTTGAATACAGCAAATGACATATCCCACGGAAAAGACAGTCAATCATGCACTTCTCTTAATGTTCATGCTTCTAAATCGAGATTGCATTTTCCCGATGAAAGGAGCAGCGACCATTTATTTATCAAAAGCCGAGATGCTGTAGAAATCTTTTCTTCTGTACAATGTATTTTCGTTGTACTGTTAGAATTTTGTGATATCAGTAATTGCTTGTAATACAAGGTCTCAACGAGGTCAAGCGTTCTATTGCATATACTACCGGTTAACTCATGTGGACATTTTGTTTCAAATAGTCTTGTTGTAGCGCCGCATGAGCGGCGGCGCTATATTTTTATTCGCTTTTGAAAAGTGCCTGTCGAGGTAGCCATATTGTTTACTATATGGACTGGTTCAGTGGGTTTTTTTTTTAAACATAGATGTAAAAATACGGTACTTTCATTACCAGATCGAGCCCGGATCAACTTTGTTTTTCTATTTGGACTGCATTTTTGTTTTTTAACATGTAAAATACCGTACTTTCATTGCCACATCGATAAAAACCAGATCGTATCCCAGATGGCCCAGAGTTTAAATATTTGTCATGTAGTATCACCACGTGGACCTCTACGAATTTTGTTCAAGTGATGCCCTTGGCGTAAAAAATTAACCCGCTGTAATGTGCCCTATTTCAGAAACAACCAATTTGCGGCGCCAATAATGTTATGCATCCATATTGCGGCACCATTAATGTTATGCATCCATATTTTCTTGTTTCATTCCTTTGGCAACCGGAAAAGTAAATTCTAAGAAAGTTTAGAGCTAAACTCAAACTGTGTCTTTTGTAATCTCTCATCTTAATCATAATTTTCCACAGAAGAACTCCTTTTGGTCGTACTGGCTTATTAGCACATGAACATATTCTAATACTTTTCTTTCTAATTGTTGAGGGAGCATAGCAGCCATGGATGCTGTGGAAGCAACTTGTTGTTACCGTACGACACCTGACCGTGTTCTGACGAAATCTGAATTAATTGCATGTGCTTCAAATGATAGATCTGGATGAATTACTATATCAGGTTTTCTACAAAGTTCACTCGCTAGCCACTGTGCTACAGAAGAACTCTGAAAGAGTGGTTCAAAAACACATCTGAGAGTTGAAAGAACCACGTTCCTTTTCGATTAAGATGTAATGTAGGTGTAATGATATAGGTCACTAGGCCAAATTAAAGAAATACCTTGTGGGCACTCTAGAGGCAACATTTATTGCTCAAATGACCTGAAATTTAGTCAGAATGTTTGTCTTGATGAAATCTTGGCTAAGGGTGATGTATCATATGATCAGGTCCTGCAAAAACAACTTACCAGCTTCTAGCAATGCCTCTAACCGCTATAATCAGGACTCGATGTTTTTGCGGTTATGAAAAAAAAAGAATCATAATAGTTACCTTTCCCAGAAAAAAATAAGGTTATCAAAGACTTTTCCATAGGCAATCTCCTATATAATTCTCCTATATAAATTGCATGCAATAGTTTCTTTGAGTTCTTTCTATTTCTAGAAAATCTTCGACAGTGTCAATAGAAACTGTGAAAAACACTAAGGTATTGTGATAACACTTTACACCGCGACACCTTTTTGTCTCAGAGGCCAGGTCTGTAATGATCGAAACAAAAACACAGGTAGGTCATCTTGTACCTATTCAGCTTTTGGATTTCATTTCGATAATAGGGGAAATTGCTTGAAACAAGCAACTGATCCTTTTCACACAATGTTTCTCACAGAAATTCAAGAGAAAATCCCCTCCTTTAGACTTTGTAGCAATATAAATACCTCTAAAATAGCTGGTAAATTCCTCGATAAAAAAAAAAGTCGTCTCGAACTAAACCAGAAAAGACCATACAACTGTGAATATCATTTAAAATAGTCGGCAAAATGTATTGCAATTACACCTTACCTAATGTGTGCCACACCAATGGAATAATTTTCATTTCCTTAGGTGTTTAATTAGACATTTGCCTAATATTCCGAACAAGCTTGCCTAATTCAGAGAAGGTCTCGTGAAAATCTCTAATGAAATGCCTCGCGGTAGAAAATGTTCATTAACTGTACATCAGCTGCACAGTGTTTAACTTTTTCAGTCTCAAATATAAATTCGACCTCCCTCGACGGCTGAAAATAGAATTCACTGAAACACAGAAAATGTTTTATCTGATAGGCTTGGCCAAACAAACGACGACACAGATCCAAGATGAAGTCCGATTTCCTTTGACAAACAGACAAAAAGCTACCTTAGGCTTTTTTTTTTAATTATTAATATTATTATTTATTATTAATATTATTTATTTTCACAGAATATACAGGTTAAGTATTGATCTACATAATAATATATTTGGATACATGCAGACCAAAGGTGTCTTACTGTCCCACAATTGCAATTTACCTTTTTATACTACTAACGGACAACAACTTGGAAATCTATGGGTTAAAACAATGGTAGAGCTTGCCCTCCTTTACATTTAGCCAATAAATCTGTGTTGCTTATCCTGCCTAATCTATAGTACAAAAGAAAGGCAATAGGGGGACACGACAAAGATATTACTCAAGAGAAAACAGATCAAACATTTGACGCATAACCATATAAATGAATTAAGATTATAACAAACTAGTAGAGTGACATAGAGCACGCATGGTTGAAGATAAGGAACTAGCCATGCTCTTGCAAAAGCCAGTTTAACCCTTTACCACACAATCCCAAGTTCAACGACCCTAAGGAAAATCCTTTTGAAAACATTGTGGGAAAAGGAGAAAATGCTGGTAATCAGCATTTTCTCCTTTTCCCACAATGTTTTCTACCTTTCCAAAGGCGAATTTCTATATTTGCTTCACAACTATTTTGTCGTCTCCAAAAGCTTTCAATTTGGTTAAGTCTAAAATTTCGTCGTTTGCTAAAGGATATGCATCTCTGTGATGCATCATACCAAGCACTTCATCATATGATTATGGATCCATAAGATCTATTTTGACTAACAATCGACTGGATCTAGAGGTAGAATGTTCCTTTGACAAGCGGAAAATCTACAAATAACAACGGCGGACTGCGCAGGCTGACATGGGTTGATACCTTTTGCAGATGCATTAAACACCCTTTTCACAGAGCATGGCACAAATACTTTTGTAATGACTTAGAAAATTGGTTTTAAGGGTCAATTCCATGTTTCAGGCTACTGACCCTTTTTACGGTGTTTTCTAAAGGCTGTTTCTTTCCGACGCATATACAGTTGTATCGCATGAAGATGAGCAAATGACTTTTTGTGGCCGCCTCGGATTATTTTTCCTGAGAAACTCCATGAATATATGCACTAAATGTAACAGAATAAAGATGTTTGATAAGTCACTCTTGAAAACCACAAATTCTAGAAGATGTTATTTTGGCGCTATATCGACCTCTCACTGTATTTCACCATCAATAAAGGAAAACGATTTCGGTAATAGCTCCTTTGAGTTTTGACGTCGTTCTTCTATTGTTCAGGAATTTTAGCGTAAAAATGAATTTATGTGCGGCTAAATAACACCATTACTATGGCATCTCCCTTCGCTTCACCGTGTCCATACTCTTTCTTTAACTCTTTACCAAACGACAACATTTTAGACTTGTCCATATTGAAAGCTTTTGCAGACAACAAATTTAATGTTACTCAAAAATTGAAGTTTAATTTGGGAGGGGTAGAAAACATTGTGGGAAAAGGAGAAAATGCTGGTTACCAAGATTTTCTCCTTTTAGCACAATGTTTTCAAAAGGCTTCTTCCTCGGGGTCGTGAAAACCACGGATTGTTTGGTAAAGGGTTAAACAGTTACACTTTAGGATAGTTTTAGACCAGTATAAAGTAGGACAAATGCCATACATAGATTGAATTAATAAATTCACGCCATATGTAGAAGCAGTTGGCGAAAAGTGAAAACAATCTACCCGTGCTCTGTGAAATGGTGGTTTAATGTAACTGCAAACAATGTCGATCACCCACAGTATGCCCACTCCGCGCAGGCTGTCATAGGCCGATATTTTTTGCTATCTGTAAATTGTTTATATGTCCACGGACCATTCTACGTCATGATCCAGTCGGTTGTTAGAAAACATTAATTTTTGGGATCCAGAAATATGTAATAACTTGCTTGGTATAATGCATCACGGACATTCTTTCATTTAAAAAAAAATCGTTGAAAGAATAGGAACAACTTGTAACAATCAGATTCACATTTTCACTAAATGCTTTTCAAATCCTGTCTGCCGAAAGAACATTTTATAGATCAATGAAAACTTTGCAATGCATTTCTGTATGACAACGACTTGGGTTTTAGGTTTAGTTTTTGACGTATTATTTTGTAATCTCGATAGAAATGGAACCAAACGAAGTGATAGATAATGGATCGCGTGACTCTATGTAAGCCACCTAAGAATGGACTATTTCGAACCGTTTCACCGTAACCACACAATCCTGACTTTAAAAGACTCTTGAGAAAGAAATCTTTGAAAAACATTGTGGGGAAAAAGAGACAATGCTGGAAACCAGCAGTTTCTTCCTTTCCTACAATATTTTCTACTCTTCCCAACACGCATTTCAGTTCTTGAGTTACATTTATTTTGTCGTCTGCAAATCCTTTTAATTTGGACTAGGCTAAAATTTTGTAGTTTTGTAAAGAGTTAAGAAAGAGAAAAAGAAAAGGAAGGAGCCAAAATCAACCGATAACATGAAAATGTCAAGAAAATATACCACAATGTAGGAGAAAAAAAGACAAAATTTAGTATGAGGAATTCCACAAAGATTTGACATTCATGGATGGACAAAAAGGTAATCAATGCTATCCCATTAAGGAAAGTAAAATGGCTCTGTTCGGGCAGTGAGAATCTGGAATCGTCACTCGCCCTCTAGAATTGTGATAAATCAGTTGAATATGACTTACTCGAGCATTACCCTTGCATCGAAATGAAACACAAATTGAAAACCTCTAGTTATATAGCATTGGCGGAAATTTCAGATAACTCAGATTTAGCTATGAGAGACGAATCCTGTCCGAAATCGATGCTTATCCTAGTAAATAATTACAACTTTTTTACGTGATGTTTGGACACTTTATTATCTACGACGGTTCTTGGACAGTGTTTTGTGTTTATCGTAAGGTAACATAGCAGATCATGATCGGACTACAACGGTATTTGTGCTGGTCCTGATTTATTTTGTTCTTAAAGAAACCCGATGTCGCGATAAGCAGGAAAACTGTTTCTATGACGATAGCTGATCACTATAACAATAACTCAAATAAATAGCATTACCGTAAGCATTTTGTAGGACTCCTGACTTAAGAGAAATGAAAAGAAAGATGATGATCCCCTTGTATAAAAGTATCTTTGCTACTGGTATATGGACGTTATACAAAACAAAGGAACAGAAAACTTTAATGAGCTGAAAAAGTTCCTCGCTCCCGTGCTTAAGTGATGAAAGGGACAAAAATTATCCCAGTGAAAAGAATATAGCCATGGCTGTGGCAAGGACGTCAGTGAAAAGAATATAGCCATGACTGTGGTAAGGAGACACATTATCTTCTATTTTATGATGCAAAATAAACGTTATATGATTCTAAAACACGGAAGTCATTAGGTGCAGGCGATGCACCCGTAAAACCACCAACTGTTCTCGGTGTTTGCGATGAAAACGTCATAGGGGACATAGGGCCCAAAAGTAACAAAAAGTACAGTCGCTGTTGGAGCATATGGGTAACAAAAAAGATGGTTCCTTTTTGTGACTACTGCTAGTATACTGGTGTCGCCAGGGACACAAGGATATCAGTTGATTGGATTGGAGATCCCGAGGCTGCTTCAATGCATAGGCCACGAGGGACTGAGATGTCTACTGTGATGAACAAATTTCATAGCTGTATCATAGCTGTGGTTCACAAAGGATAGAAGAGAACTCCCAACGAAAGTTGCAGCTGCTGCTTGGGTACTGTGGTCACCTTTGATGTACGGCAATTGTTACTAGACTTGCCCGGGACTGTCCGACAGGAGGACCACCTTTGAAGCCACGGCTGCAACGATACCTCGGACAAAAATTTTAGTTAATGAGAGATGCTTTTATTGCATTGATATTTAGGTCACTAAGCACAAAGGCGTCTCTCCGCTGCTAGGATACGGGTTTCAAAAGGGTCAAGGGTTTCTCCAGACATAAAATGTGTAAAGTGGTGACCTCGGGTGAAAACGAAGCAGTTGGTGCTATGATTGAACTACTTTTGTAATAAAAGGGTTATTTGTAATAAAATTTTCAACTTCACTATATTCCTTCAGGATTCACCCATGTACTTTAGTGCTGTGCTTTGGTCCTAAGGAATGGAATGCTTTTTGATGGAAGACGACGGCGAGGAGAGGATACTGGGGCTACGAGAGATGTTTCCTTAATGATATATTTATTCGGAGCAGTGATAACTATGACCAGACAATTCTCCTTGGGACACAATGTCGCAGATGGTTGGATACTTAAGTTCTGGTGAAAGATGAAGACCATTCCGTGATACGACTATGAAAAGCAAACGACAGTTTAAGTGTAATCAGTGAAGTAAACACTGTTGGCATACTTGGAACGCCAGGGACAAAAATTGCTCAAGTGATGAAAGGTACCATAGCTATTCGGATTTCAGCGTCTAAAGGAAGCAGAGGTGTCTAATTTTGATGAATAATGTCACTTCTGGTACACTTGGATCACTGTAGACAGAAGTTTTTCATTTAATGAGAGATACATCACCTGCTGTGATACATGTGACAGGAAAGATAAATATCTTCCGCTTTTTTGAAAGGTGATGGTGATTCTAGAACAGTCTTGTCAACAGGGACATAGTTTCTTCTTCTATTTTTTTTTTAAATAAAGAAATGCCTAACTTACAGCAATAGTCAAGTCAACAGGGAGAGAAGGGTCTCTTTTGATGGAAATGCAGCCGTTACTGAAATACGAAGTCTGATTTAAAAGCTTGGAAACCTTGTGTTGAATGAGTTAAGCAGAGATTTCTATTTTAGCCTACTCTTCCCTGACTATTTCAGGCTTTGTACCTTAGACTGGTGTCATCTGGTGTCATTTGGTCAGTTTATGTCGAAGAGGTAGCATTCTACAGTAAACAAGGCAGTGACTTTTGCAAATTGGACAAAATCGATGAAAGAGCAGTATTTTGATCTTTGCATGAGACAGGTCTAGAATCTAAAGATATCCATACTAATAGAGTATCAACCTTAGGGCATGATATTCTACGGTGAAAAGTGGATAGCGGAGTTCAAGCGTGGCAGACAGAATCTTGAGAATGACGCCCGTCCTGGAAGGCCTGCCAATGAAATAGTCAATAAAGTCCATCATTTCGTCACGGACGAGAAGCGATTTACAGAGAAATATAAGCCAGAACGGTTTGGACTTGAAGAGTACATTCCATTCTTACAAAAGATTTTACAATGAGAAAGCTTTTAGTCCGTTGGGTACCATGACTTCTGACAGCTGATCAGAAGGACACTCGTTTAGATGATGATGTCATATATGCAGTCAAGGACCTTCTGGACTGTCAAGAAAATGACTTCTCTAAAACAGCATGAGGTCCTTTAACATCGCTAGTAAAAATGTTTAGATACTAAAAGGTTTTAGGTCGAAAAATAATGCAGCATGACCACCAAAAGTAAAATCCTTATATATGAGGCTCACAACTTGTCAATCAGCTCTCATATCTTTGTCACCAGGGGAGAAAGTGTTTCTTTGATAAATGTGTCCTCTCATTCGGGATATTAAAGTCATCTGTAACATGAAGGTCTCCATTTATGAAGGATACGACCTATACTTGGGTATTGGAGTTCAAGAGACAAAATGGTCTTCTTGGTTGTAAAATGCAGCGGCCGTTTGGGTTGTCGGTGACGGAACGGTTTCTATTGATGGACGATGCTGGCGCTTCTTTAATACTTTGATGAACAGAAGTTTTGGTTTGATGAAAGATACAGGTGCTGTTAAAAAATACTGTGACCAATACAAAAAGAAGGGGTCGCTTGATGCAATGTGAAGGAGCTGCTTGAAAATTATAGTTACAAACGACACAAACTGGTTCATACTTGTGCAAATGACTTATTTTTCTCGAGAGAAACTGCTACCACATATCATTTTTTGAGAAGAAATATCCATTTCAGCAACTACTTAGTCCTAATATCTATTTTCGAATTGTTTTATGGAAGAATAATCTTGGTTTCACTGTAAATAGGTTTAGAACGATTCCGCAAAAAAACGACGCAGCTTATAAACATCTGAATCGAATTGCAAGGGCTAAAATTTAATCAGCAGCGAATTCAATTTTACCGAGGGTATAAATCAGAATAAAACATAATCAACAAAATAAGTAATAAAACTCAGAGATATTTAGATTGTACACCGTTAAAATGCATTTAATAAAAACAAATATTGCATCGCGATTGGTATTTTTCCCTGTGCGACTACAGCGATTTAAATTTAGATCGCGGAAAATACAGTATAAGATCAGCCTGCACAGTACCCTTGACGAGATGTTTCTTCATACTTCAACCGTACACTTCCGATGGATGCTAAAACTTAGACTTAGTGTAAAGAAAAGTTCACCCTTATTTCCTAGGCTACAAATTAAAAACATATAAAAATAGGAGCAAAAGGTGGTATAAACGCTTTAGCCGTCTTGTAGAGGCTTGAGTTTGATACTGCACTGTTATACTGCTTTCAAAACATATACAGTCGATAATTCAATCAAAACACAGATATTGACAAAAATCCTAACGGGTTTCAACAATGCTTGCTATCTATTTTAGCACACACACACACACACACACACACACAAATTTACAGCTGAAAAAATTCCACTGAAACTTAGAAAGAGGTTGATCTTATAGGCCTAACTAAACAAGCGGGCGGTATAGGTACAATATCTAAATGCACATTCTGTGCAGCCGGATATTGATCTATGTCGTCTGCAAAAGCCCCTGTTATCGCCCTCGGAGCTGAAGGGTTAATAGTAATTGCTATATCTTATGCATTCTACATTCAAGGCACCTAAATTTTTAGATGATGAAAGAAAAAAGACAATCTCAAAGGTGTGGTTTTATATCTCTAGAACTTTCGACTAATGTAATTGTTTTAGCAGGTATCACGGTAGACATTGCACTGCGAAATATGTCATTTAATACCATCGAACTAAGTTACGTTATCTTTTTTATTTATTCTGATACCAATTTAAATCTTGGTGCAAATTAAGCGTAATCTTTAATTAAATTTTGTTGATTGAAGTTTATCTGTTGACGATAAAATATTTCAATCGAGTTTTTTTCCCCTCTGATGTATACAATTTAATGGATAAACCTAATAACATTTCTATGGGAAAAAAAAGACGATCGTTGCCCTTCTCATTCTAAAAAAAAAAGATATATACAGACATTGCAAATTGTTGAAACAATTGGTTTAGTCCTCAAATACTTACGCAGTTGATACTTAAAATAAAAACATCGTTTCTAATAAGAAGATTAATTTCTAAAGAGCCTCTGGACCTCGCTCGAGCGAGATTTTCTGTACAGTGTTTCAAGTTTTGTGTGTATTTTTTATCGTTGGCGGAGAGTTTTACCCGCTGTCATAGTTCCCGCATGACATGTGAATGTATATACTGGTTTTCGAAGCCTACTATCTTTATCTAGGTCTATTTTTTGCTTCCGGTAGGTTTTGCCTGGATACCAGACTAAACAAAACCAGTTTCATACTCTAACAAGATAGTTCTACTATTGACATTCAAACAGGGCAGTTAAACTCGATAATGTATGACTGTATGTCCCCTCAAAAAATTAAAACCTCATGTTTCTGCTGTCTTTTTAATTTAAGATATCAGACGATTTTCACCTGAAATAAAAAAATAAAAACGTGCCAGGTTTAATACCTCTCCTCCATCTGTTGCATTTATACAATAAGATAGCTGATTGTTGGAGAACTCTTACCCTGAATTACTCGTACCCTAATTTCAAGGGTTCGAGTTCTCTGCAAAACTCGTATCCCGGGTGCCAGTTCTCCATAGAACTCGTATCCCACAAATAAATTTCAGAATAGATTATTTTCGCTTTAATCAGACAAATCATTCAGATTTTGATGACTTGATAACTTTTTGACCTCTTGTGATAAAAGAGGATATCTGTTAATCAAGCACATATGGAATGGTGATTTAGGGTAATTGTAGTGAAATATCGGTTGCGTTAACGGATATAAAGGTAAAGTAGGGTAAGGTAAAGGGGTAGTTACATTTTAGAAAAATGTAATTTTGATGTAGATCTACTACATCAGTAGAGCTTGAACGTTTCGCAGATACGGTTTTTTTAAAAATTTTTTCAGGTATTGATTATTCGTATATGGAATGTGTCACTATATTCCTGTCAAAGGTGTCGGTACTTGCCATTCACCGACGCCTCCTTAAATAGATATAGTATAAGCATTAACCCATTACCAAACAATTACGTATTCGAAAGAGAAAGAAGGATTCTGAAAACATGATCTTGAAATGGTGTCGACTACGTGCAGTCTGATCTTGGTCGACACCTTTTGAAAAAGGCATCATCGGTCGGGAATAAGAATTTGATCCAAATCTCCCATTGAAATTCGGACACTAATCATAGGAAAAGTTATTTATATTGACTGGTTGACAGTATAGTGTCCTTGTTATGTCACTCACATCGATTTTCATGACCAAGAACTTAGACACTCCAAACAGACTAATTTTGTCATTGAGAAATGGCCACGGTGAAGATAGATGAGATAAACAGATGATTGCGGGGAGCAGTAATTGTTTTAATTGAGCTGCTGAAGAATTTCATTGATCCTCCAACAGTTTCCTTCATAAATCTTGTCTTCATTCCACCGTAAAACAAGGAATGAAACAAAGCCTCACGCTTAGGCGCTTAGGCGCTTACCTTGTTTAACATATTACTGTACAGGGTGATTTGTTGATGGCGACTCTTTCATATCTCTTCTGAATATCCACACCTGATCGTCGATTTTATTGTGTAGGCATAAAAACGCACTGGAAAATTTTTGACGAAGTGGAAATCGTTTGACGAAACGGAAATGGTCTTGGTCTGAAGTTGATAGCTCAGTAAAATTGTATTACAAGAAGTTATGAAATAAATATTCATTGAATAACTTTGAAATAAACTTTATCTTATCACAGTAATATTTTGTCTTATTTTGATCCTTTGTTTTCTTTTCGTCCTTTCTTTTTTGTTCATTTTTATACCTGGGCGAAATGGAAATGGGTGGGCGAAATGTAAATCATAAATGCGATTAATTTTAAAGGGAACTGAATTAGGAGTCAAAATATTTGATAGATGACTATGTTGGCATATTTCTGCCGCGAGATACGAGATAGCTATCATGATAATTTTAGAAAACTATCGTGATAAAACAAAGTTTCCTGGAAATACTATCTAGATAATAAAAATGTTCACGATAAAAATATCGCGATAATTCTACATGTTATCATGACTTTTTTTGCTTTCGTGCCCATAACTGACATTCACGCTATCTATAATTAGATACGGTTTCGGAACAACTTCGTCTACAACTTTATGAATTCTCCTTTTCCCTGAGTGGTTTTAAAGTGTTCGTAGGAGGCATTTCGAGTCGTTTTTGTGATTTTACAGACTTCTGTTCATTTCGAGTCTTGTCAAAATTTACCAATTAAGCTACAATTATTAATTATTCGAACTTTTACTTACTGCAATCTTTTGAAGTCAAAAACTACCGAATTCATCCAAATGATAAATTTTCTATTTATAGATATCGAGAAACAGGTAGAACTATCACGATAATTTTATCTTGCATGTCAGCTTCGTGCACGATTGAGATATTTTGTGTTAAAATATTAAGTTTATCGTGATATTTTTTTCAGGAAACTTTTCGCTATCTCGATAAAATTTCAAAGAAACTTTAATTTATCGCGATAGTTTTGTAAAATTACCATGATAGCTATCTCGTATCTCGTGGCAGAAATATGCCACCATAGATGACATATTTTTTCTATAATTTTTAAAATAAAATCATGCAATTTTAGCAATTTACGTGTATGCATCGTCCTATTTCAGATATTCTTTATTAGATCTATCATTATTCATCTGTGGGATATGGAAACTGGGAGTAGGAAGGCGAAATGGAAACCTTTACAACTCACAAAAAATGTCATTTTCTCATTAATGCAGGATAAATGGGACTTCAAATACATGCATGCAACATGGAAATCGTTAAGGACTGAATATAAATTATCATTTTTTTTTTTTTTCAATTTCGCCCAGAAAAGTAAATTTCATAACATGCTAATGTCTTTTCTATGGTGATCTATCGCTCAAAGGTATACCATTTCCTTCTAAATTGCAAAAGTTTACATCAAAATGATTGAAACACTGTTTATCATTTTATGTTTTCATTCGCAAATAATTACTTTTTCAATCATTTTTATACCCTGACGACTTCCATTTCATCAAACATTTTCAATTTCGTCCATTTCGTCGAAAACTTTAACATGCGTCGTTTATGCCTACCGTATTCTAATTATTACTTCTCTAAAACCGTTATGAGTTGGAAAAAAATACAACTTTCATTCACACTTGCCAAAACCATCCAGCGATCTAAACTGTTCACAGCCAATAATGGTTCAAACCAACCCATTTGTCTCTGCAGATTTCCTAGATCTCATACCTCGATAAGAGCTGCCATGTTGAAGCCGCTGAGCAAATACAACCGAGGCATCACGTAGACCTAACATAATGGAGTTATCCATCAAGAAATGTTCATAGATCCAAACAAAAATATAAAAGGCATATGTATCAAAGACCGGACCAAGAAGAAAAAAAAACTTGTGAATCTGTACTCAAATAACGGATGTGTGCCTTGAAGCTTGTCTGTTTCACCCCCGAAAATAAAAGGCGTGAAAAATCTGTGTACCTAGCTTTGGGATTAAACCGAGTGTGAAAATGAGAAATGACGTAGAATTCTAGACACGGTGAACCCTTATAGTCCCAAATAAACAAGATAAACATTTTCGGTTACTAAAAAGGTTCTCAAACAGTGTATCTTTAATGGTGTTTGCCTACCGTTCTTTCACACAATAAAAGACAATGTCGATTCCAGATCAAGCGGCACGTTCTTTGCAGAATGATCTTTACCATACACTGAACATCGAAGCCACTAAATTAGCATCGTGCGCTCTAAGGGATAATCAAGGCCCGCAAGCATTTCCAAATTTATCTCCCAGAACATCGGAATTTCAGCAACACGCCTTCCTCACACTTCGGTCATCCATTTTATTGCTATATTTCTGATGTTACTTTCCGACGTTTGGTATGCGAGAAAGCATATATTTCTCTGTTCAGCAAAGGTGTTAACGTATATCATATTTGACAGGAAAATGCCGTGAACAACCCTACATAAACAAATCATATAAGCTTGAGATTACTTTGGGTTTTTTTTTTTTGCATTAACGGCTGATTTCACACTTTTTGCATAAAAGTTTTTTACACAAAGCTAATAGATGTAGCACATCATTGAGCAATTTTGATTTTATTATCCTCCCCCTTCATTTTACAACAATGCATTTTGTAAAACAGGCTGACCAGCAGGACAAAGTTTGTATTCATTCTCCTACCATAACAAGTCTTAAAGTAATAACGAAAGAGTAAAGTATTGGATTGCATTTTTTTTTACGAATTATGCGTATTCTTTCTCATTTCACCGAAAATGGAAGAACAGTGAGACTTCTGCTTGGCTAGTTGAGGTTTTATCATCTCGATTAATTCGTTTAAACGGCACCTGCGTCCATGTAAAACGATACGAGTTAGTGTGTGGTTCCTCAAAGAGAAAATGTGCAAGATAAAGATATATGTGCTACTTTATAATGATTTGTAACAATACAAATAATATTTTATCATCTATAAGTAATGCAAATTTAGTTTTTGTTTTATTTCTTTTATCAAACATTTGGAGTTTGAAGCATACTGCCTGAGGAAAACAAAATGCGAAAACAAAATAACGCCTGCCTTATTTTTCTTCCAAATCTTCATGCTTATTGTGCTACATATTTGTCGTTGGCGATCTTAATATGATACAGATCAAGTGTACATGAGATGGTGCACAGAAGGTGCAGTCTGATCTTGAATCTACCGTGTCGGTTTTTTATGCTTGGCTTTAACAAAAACTAATCCTCCATTGCATTGGAACGAAACTTTACCACTACGAAAAATGTTTTCTTTCCTTTCAAAACCAAATTTCGATTTTTGCGTCACGTTTATTTGTCCTCTGCAAATGCTTTGAATTTGGATTATTCTAAAATTTTGTCGTTTGGTAAAGTGTTCACTAAAGACTCCCGAGCCACATCGCCGGAGGTTACTGAAATTCCAGAAAAGAATCAGAGTGCTAGTATTTTTTCTTATTTGATGTAAAATCACTTCAACTCTGTAAAGGATTCTGGTAGAGATCGAGATCAGACTGGTCAGAACATACGACCTGGTAAACTTAATCTAATACAGTGTTTAAATATTTTCGAAAGAAAAAAGGGCCTCCGACTTTGAATGTTGGCTTTAATTTTGCTTCTTTTGTTCTTTCGCCCATCCATTTTAGTCTTGTGAAATAATCGGACATTGGCTGAAGAATGGCTACTTCATAGCACACGAATGTCATTATATCACAAAAAACATCTTGGGAATAAGATTTACGGTTCATAACTGTCGCATTATAGTATAAAACCGTACATATTTACTTGGGATTTATACTGTTCTTGTCGCCTAGAGTCTCATAAAAACTATAATATCGGCTTCCCTTTCTAATTCTACGTATATCTCTTTCCCAGTGTATCACTAAAATACGTACAGATAATAAATAAATGGAACTTTAATCTTTTTGCAACTTTTCTTTTTTCAATCCGGAACTTGGACAAACGTTTTGTGTCTAAAATCATACAAGCTATAGTATAGTGTCAATAACTCAAACATGAACATGATGTATATGTAACAAAAATAAAAGACTTTCTGTAGCAGAAGATAAATACAAGACTTTTTGTAACAGCAGATACGATGTGAACAATACTTTATGCAACATTAGGTAACAACTGATTTTCTGTAAAAGCAGATAAACCGAAGACTTTCTGTAAAAGCAGGAAAATCACAAGATTCTATGTAACAGCAGTTTAACAATACTTAAACATAAAAAACCCTTTCTGTATCAGGGATTCTAACTACTCCCAAGACCAGGTAGACCCTATAGTTGCACCATTTCTGAGTACAAATTCCTTACTATTTTTCCATGGCGACAACTACTTTGATAAATCTATATACATGTATACATCTTTTGGACTCATATTGACGTCTCAAGTTGCCTTTTGGACAATTCGCATAAAACTGATAATTGTAACTAATATCCGACTCGTATTTCAAATACTGAGATTTAACATTTCAAACTGCACAGAAAATAGATTTAGACGGAATTATTATTTATGCTTACAAAAAAAGTTTGTAATTTGTAAAACACATGCACACACGTACACACACCCTCCCCCCCCCCCCCCCTACACAAACACACACATAGCCGGAGGTGACTGGTGACTGTTTACTCTTGAACACGAACCACAAAGGTAAATGGTGAAACGTAATTGCTAACCGATGGACGGACCAAGAGCATAAAACGATCCGTCCTTTCGTGCGTATAACTATTGGACTTTCTTCAAGTTATCTCAGTGTTTCCCGTCTTTAGCTAAGATTTAAATCATTCTTTTCTGTTGGATAACAAGCTCAGGTTTCTGTTCAGATTTTCTCAAAAACTTTCGAACGTAAACCTGATTATATGCCACACTTAACTACTAAAAACTGAAATGTTAAGCCAAATATAGCAATTTCAAAGTTTTTTTTGAGGGTGAAATAAATAACCGTATTGGACTGTGTCTATGCAAGAACGAATTCTATGTTCTGCCCTGTCTGGTCATATTATACGCTGCCCGATAGGTCTCGCCTTGCAACCTTATTGTGAATTGAGCTTCAATGTTGTTTTTGGGACAGCTTGTGACAACTATATTGGAAAACAGTTGATCTTTGTACAAAACAATCGCTCCAAAAACAAAGCCATTTTATGTACTTTCACTTAAACAGAAACATATTTCCTTTATCGTTCAAAAATAGTGATTTAGTTCAGACAGTTCTTCCTTAGGCCATTTTTTCCTTTCCACCATACTGTTTTCAAAAACCTTCTCTCCGTGGTTTGTAGAAACAGATAGTTTCGAACGGTTAAACAACAGCCGTTTACAGCTTTGTTCGTGTTCCCGCTTTTGCTTTTGACAATTCAGATTTTTTCTTAAACACAAACAGTTATCAAGATATGAATAAACGGATAAAGTCCTTAAACAAGTTGTGATGTATTCCCGTTACGTTTTTAGACTCTTAGCCGTCTTATTACGGGGCCTCGGTAGCGCAGTCGGTAGCGCACAGGACTTGGAAACAGGGGGTTGCCGGTTCGAATCACCAGCTCAGTCAACTTCTTTTCGAGGTCTGATAATGGTCATTGCGACAGGATTCATTCTTCTCTCACCGCTGATCATTGTATTGACGATGGTCATGTGGGAAAGCAGCCGGTGGCTTGGAAAGAATATTGCGCGAGGTACTGGTAACAGAAAGTCCAGGAAAGTATGAATAGGTCGCCACGATAGAGCTGAACTATGTTGAAAACGTCGGTAAACACCATACAATAAATCAATTAATCTTATTCTGCGTATATGACGTACTTAGTTTTCTTTTTAACCCCATAGAGAATATTTCAGAATAAACAGTTTGTGAAAGGATATAAAATTTGAAGACTTTCATTTTAAAAATGCCATGATAGATCGACAATGCGCGTGCTGCCTAAAATTTGAAACGGTAAATAACTTGATCTAGGTTATTGAATCAGAGACGTGTTTGTAAATTACATAAGCAAATGTGGCATAACGCAACTCTTAGGGCGTAGAGTCTGGAAAAACCTATTTTGTAAGGAATGACAAATGGAAATGACGTAAATGTATGGGACCTTCTCACGAATTTGCGATACCGTGAAAAGGGTACTCCCAAACTATACTAAGTTTATAATAGCGCTTAAAGGCCCAGTAGAGGCCAAAATATCAAAGCAGGTGTCACAATACGTTTAAATTTAAATCATACATTTAAAAGTGTGGAAAATATTGTGGAGATGACAGTCTGTTATTGCTTGGTCGGGCCATATATTAGTCGCTGGCAAAAAAAAAAATTTAAAATCAGACAAAAAGTAAACAAAAGACACAGCTACCTGGCAGGTTTTAACCCAGTTTTAAAATTAATTTCTCCGTCAGCGACTAACACTTGGACCGACCGTACAATGATAGATTGTCATCTTCACAATAATTTCCATACTTTTAAATGGTATGATATAAATTCAAATGCATTTAAACACCCGCTTTGTTTACATTTGGCCTTTATTGTTGCTTTAAGATTCTGCTTAACAGTTCATGGTACGAACTAGATAGACGTATTTGACCTTGGTCTTGGTATTCACTTTTCAGTAAAGGACACCAAAGGTGTTGTGGATCTAGCACATACGTCATGGTTCTGATGAGTGTCATAAGCAATTTGATTTGGTATACCGCTATAACATAAATAGAGGATATTTTCACGAGTGGCTGCGAGTGGCTGTGCCACGAGTGAAAATATTACCGATGATGTTCACTCGATGAAATAAATCAGCCACTCGTGAAAATATTACCGATGATGTTCACTTGATGAAATAAATTTTGATCTTTAACCGAAAAAAAATAAAAATCTATTTATTCCATGCTTCTAACCCCTTTTTATGGGGGGGGGGGGGGGGGGAGACTTACAACAAAATCCAGTACAGTTGTTTTCAGTTATTCCCCGTGGCATACCCCCTCCACATAACAACGCATTACAATATTACGCAAAGCGCGAGAAATGTAGGCTAAATTACGTCATATTTCCATCTGGTTGAATGGCACGCGCTGTTTACCTAGGTAACTAGTGCGCGGGAACTACTGTTTCCTCCTTCATCTGAAGAGTTAGAAAATTAAATCGATATTTTTCACTAGTTGTAACCATGAAATATCCAACAGTATTTCACCGTTATTTCTCAATAAACTACCGAAAAGCAATAAAAATAACAGTTTTTTTTTTGTCGCTATTAACCCTTAACCTGCCAAATAAAAGAAACGAAAATTTCTACCTAATTGTTATTTAAAACCCAAATATTGCGATTTCAAAGTTGATTTCAGCTGGAAGAAATACCATATCGGACAGTGTAGACCAAGCAAGCTCCCTGTCCAGAGGTTTTGGTTATAACAAGATTAAACCTTAGGCTGCTAAGCGCGACTTAAGGACCTTTTGCGGACAGTGTAGATCAAGATTAGACAGCACAGAATGTGCAGTCTAATCTTGGATCTACACTGTCCGATAACGAGATACTTATCCTCCCAAAATTACCTTTGAAAAAGCAAATTTGGGTCGTTACTTTTGGCTTGAAAGTTGAGACACATAATTAGCAGGTTAAGGATAAATATAAAAAGAAATTTACCTGTATTAAGATTCCACCTGCCATATGCAAGCGTGTTTAGAATAGTCTTAAAGTGCTTGCACGTAACAGGATTGACTGAACGTATATTTCAGTTTTACACGAGATGTATACCACAAAAATATTTACAGCTGATTTGCTGTTCTCCTACAAGCTTGATCTAAATGATTAAGTAGAGTGTGTAGACTAAACAATGATAGAAGGTATAGGAGGGACTTTTGAAAACAAATATTGGTCTGACACCAACAATGATTTATCCACAACTAGAACTTAAGTTCATTTCATAGTTATTTTCTAATAGTGCATCGTTTCACAAGAAAACGTAGCAGTCGATATATGGACAGAGGATAACAAGCACATTAGCTCTGTCAGTGCCAACATGTATAGTCGCCTTATACAATTTACTAAAGCTCAGAAAGGTTTTTATCTTTAATGCCAGACTGAACAAGCGGACTTTATGCATGCACATTGAACAAGTGGGCGGTCTTGATCAAAGATCAGACAACATGTTTGTGATCTATGCCGTCCGAAAAAAAGAAAAACCTGTTTCCGCCTATGACGCTAAAAGGGCTATAATCAAGCTTATTGTTACACCTTGAAATGTATAAATAAATTACAGGCAAAATTATGTTCCTTAAACATTTCTTTTTAAAACATGGACATATATCGCAATTCTGTGTAAAAAAGACAAGTATAACTACCACACTTTACTATCAAATTAATGGAAAAGATATAAGGTATACAGGTGATGTAATTTGTATTCCGGAGAATCTGATTTTAGATGGCATGAACATTGTTTTACTATTGTCTTTATCACAGTTTGTTTAGCTAAGGAGGTAAATGCCTTTTTCATCTGTTGTATTGTTGCGAAACGCGTGTAAGAAAATTGTTTTTCACACAAACATTTTTTATATGATACATTAATCAGAAAAGTGTAGTTATCGAGATGCATGTTACCATCAATAGCAGCTATAACGCCGTTATTTGGTTATGGCATGTGTTTTGTTGTTGTTGTTGTTGTTGTTTCTGACAAGCTCCCCAGACCGATTGTTACCACACTGAAATCTTTACGCATATCCTCTCTCCGATGCTTTCTATACGAAGATCGAACCAAATAGTTCGGCTAGTCAAAAACTGTGCTACTTTCAAAAGAAAAAATAGTCAAGGCAGTCAGATGTATTACTGTATGCGAGGATATATATGCGTGTTGAAAAATTTGCGAATGACCAATTATGAACATTTTGTGTACGGAAATGTTTGCGAATTCAAGACACTCTTTATTTGGTGGTATACTTGTGATAAAATACGCGAACAGGAAAGTTTGCGAATTTTTTAAAATCGCAAAAATTTCCACATCGCAAAAATTTCCACTTATACTGCACTTTGAAATTTCAAACTCTCGTGATATTACGAAAGAGAGAGTTTCGGGCCTTTCTGTTTAATCTGATAGTGATCAGGATTATTTTAACTCAAATGTTACTTCCATTACTTTCAACCTTTCCTGTCTTTTGTTGACATCAATGGCATTTCACAACTGGCAATAAAGTTTACTTCTAGAACTTTGTTATTGACAATTCTTAAAAGGTCAAAGGAACCTCAATTAAATACCTGGAATCAAAAGCCGCTGAAAAGGTAGTAAAGAAGCTTTCAGATTTTTTTTCTTTTTGCTTTTCAGCGAGGATTATGAACTTTCCATGCTTGAAATGCGAATTAAAAAACTAACTATTGTAACTTTTTTCCAGAGAAAAAAAAAGATAAAGAAGTAAACACTGATGCGGATTTCTGGATTTTAACACTCTTGTCGCCATTAGAACAGAATTTTAACATTTTCTTTTGTATGGATATCGAGTTTCTCAATCACTGTTTTTGCTGAACCCTTTCAAGATGCTATGAAGGTCTTTGAAATGCATTTGAAAACACCAGAGATGAAGATCAGAACTCCCAAACCCTATCGTCTATTTTTGAATCACTGGTTGATATAATGAGTTGTTAGACATACAAGTCTTCAAAAGAAACCCTTGGCATTGCAGGTTTATTTAATATCAATCTGAAGTTTAAAGGTATATTGTTAATGAGACAATAAGAGACATCATGTTCTTGTATCAATGCATAACAGGTTCAGAAAGGTTATTAACTGACATGTAATTAGGATATTAAGACATTTTGAATTCCTATCTTAGATGTTAAAAATAAGCAAATATTTATCTTTAAATTACTTAGCACAAAGTTTGACATCAAACAAATTCGAGTGGTAAAGCTATTCTGCCTTCATTTTTACAATCCACTGTAGCTTTGACAGCAACATAAATGACTATTGATTCATGGCATCTGGCTTGGTTCAAATTCAAACTTAACGAATTATGAGAAACTGCTATCCCCTAAATTTGTAGACAGCCACGGTTCTAACGTAGTTACACATTTATCGCTACGTTTCTTGCCTTTATATTAAGTTTACAGTCTCCAAATATGTATAAGAAAATGAAACAGACACTAACAAAAGTGGACGGATACCAATGAACTCAGCAAACGCCATCCAAGCAAGGCAACTCCTCATCAAACGACAAAAAATTATCTAAATTGAAAACATTTGCAGACGATAAATTAAATGTTCCTCAAATGATGGAATATGCCTTCAAAAGGGTACAAAAAATTGTGTGAAAAAGGAGAAAATGCTGAACCAGCATTTTCTCCTTTTTCACACATTGTTTTATAAAGGCTGTTTCCTCAATGTCGTTATAAGACGGACTTGTTTGGTAAAGGGTTGACGAGACAGATGTTGTCCTTACGTAATATCTGTCCTGGCTCATTTCCTCCAGATAGAAATTTTGCAACAGATGACTGAAAATGAGCCGTGCTCTGTGAAAAGGGGACTTAATACATGTGCGAAAAGTATCGACCCAGATCAGTCCGCGCAGGCTGACCTGGGCCGAAATTTTTCGCTATAGGTCAATTTTCTGTATATCAAAGGATTAGTCTACCTCATATTTAAGTAGGTTGTTTAAACAGTGGCTATTGTGGATCCATAATTATGTGACGAGACTTGCCTGGTATCATGTATCACGGAGATGAATTAAGCCCTGTTTTGTAAGAGCATGGCTCAAATATTAATTTTATGCATAACATATCTAACATGAATTAAGGTTAAGTACATGTGCAACAATACAAACAAAAATACTGTGGCGAAAAGCGAAATTCCTCATCACGGGCAATTTATCATTTTGTAACCATGTTTTGAATTTTTTCTGCTGCAAAACCATGAAAAAGTTGTGTGCATGACATGTAGACCTACACGGTCCATTCATCATTGTTATTCTGCGAAAATATTCTTATTGAAAGCCCTTCGTACTTACTTTAAACGGATTGAAGAGCTTAGACAAAAAACAGGTATCAGAGGGTGCAGACAAGGACCAGACTGGACGGGCAGGCAGGCAAATCTTGGTCTATTCTTTCCGCACAGGAAAACATCAGAGGTCACCGTTAACGGGATATGGGTAATCAGCTTAACTTTGAGCTTTACAGTAACGTTATACCAATGAACGTTGGTTATATTTTTTCTAAACAGGATCATCGGATAAATCTTTAAGTGGCATACAAGCATATTGCACGTTACATGTTTTCCCTTTCTTTTCAACATTTGAGAAAATCTTACAGTAAATTAAATAATAATGATATAGTAATAATTATCTTCATTAGCCTGCAAAGGTGGATTTAGAACAGAAATTTAGATATGAGTAATGCTCTGGCAAAAAGGGGCTTAATGCATCCCCGTCATGCATTATACCACGCAAGTCATCCCATAATTATGGATCCATAATAGCCACATTTGTTTTACAACCGACTTAACCATGAAGGGGTTGGGCATTGAACATACAGAAAACATACAGTAGCGAAAAGTTTCGGCTCAGGTCAGCCTGCGCGGATTGCGCATTTTCACATCGCATGTAAAAAGGAGAAGGGAAAAAAACCCCTTCACTTTTTATAGATCTAAGATCTATAATAGTTCCATGGAACGTTGCTGTCTTTCTGCAATACCACCAGTGCGTTTGATCTCCAGGGAATCATGTGACCGCCACATTTTGAAGGATTTAATTGGTGATTAAGGTCGACTGGATTGTTTGTATCGCTACCCGGGCGCTACTGCAGCGATATCTGATTATTCTCAGACCTGATTCACATCATGATCTCTCCATCTTAGGAGAATTATGATGATTTTTTCGACTATGATTTTTAACACTTTAACAGTTCGACATTCTTTCACTTGTAGATTTGCCGATGGGGCCATGTTTTTCCTTGAGTTTCTTTAAAAAGAAAATGCGTAGATCGCCAAAATCAGATTATTCGTAGCTTTCCGTTTTCATCCCATCTGCTTTCCTACACGTCCATCGTTGAAACAGTGATCAGTGTAGAGAGAGAAATGAATTCTGTCGCAATGTCTAGATCTATCATCAATCCTAGGATAGAATTTTGCTGAGTTATCGAATAGATATCCAACTTATGGTAAAAAAAAACCCCAAACTTTTAGATCTATCAACAAGCTTCTAACGTCATAACATTTGAATAAATATATTTGAGCCATGTTGCGGTAAAAGATGGTTAAATGCATCTTCGTGATGCATGATACCAAGAAAGTCATCATATAATTATAGATCCATATAATCAATTTGTATGATAACTGACAGAATCACGAGGCATGCATACTGGCCCTTTGACATGCAAAAAATTGATCAATAGATCTACCATAGAGTTTTGATTCAGGTCAGCTATCGCGGACTGCACAGGCAGACCTGGGTCGATAGTTTTTGCAGATGCATTAAGCCCTCTCTTCACGGATCATAAATCCGACTTTCTCTGTAAATGGTACTTTGAAACAGTCAAAAAACTAGTTGCCGAGCCCCGGTAGCGCAGTCGGTAGCGTATAGGACTCAAGAACGGGGGGGGGGGGGTCTCTGGTTCGATCCCCGGCTCGACCAATTTCTTTCCGAGGATTGATGACAGTCATTGCGACAGGATTCATCCCTCTCTCGCCCTGACCATCGTTTCGTCGATGGTTGTGTGGGAAAGCAGTCGAGTACTGGTAAAAAAAAACTTCAGGAAAGCATGAATATGTGAACTGGCCGTCGTGATATAACTGAAATAATGTTGAAAACGGCGTTAAACACCATACAATCAATCAATCAACAATAAAAAAACTAATTTAGTCATGATTTCTTCGACACAATATTTTCTGCGAAAACCCGGCTCGTGCATGACGTAAAAATAGTATGATAAATAACGTCATCATCTGCTAGCATAGATCATTGCGTATATTTATGGAAAAATAGACGTTTAATACGCTGAAAGAAAGGAGGAAATCAGATAATCTGTACTGATTAAACTGACGATGATTTTTAAGTAATCATCCGATCGGTAGATAATTATTGTCATTTTTGACCAATCAGGTAATTGTGCGAAAGATTGTGATATGTGTGACGCTGTGCGACCAACCGGAAGACACTCAATTTTTAGTCATCCCCTTCTAGATTTAGACTAAAACCCTGAACGAAGTCGGAATTTTTTTTTTAAAAATCTAGAACGGTGTTACCGCAAAACGAGCTTCCGGCTCGTTATTACATTATATTATTTATATTTATTTGTTATCTGCTTTATCTATTTCCGCGTGTTTTCGCACGCGTGTCCTTGGGCAAGACACTCCAGCGCCTGCCTAGTACTGGTGAAACCCAGAAAATATATGAATACGTGAACTGTCGCCGTGATATGACTGAAATAATGTTGAAAGCACCATATAATCAACTATTTATCAATATTTCCGCGTTTAACCATTTTTAGCTACCATTACAAGAAATGAGTACCGTTCTCACACCGAGAACCCGTTGTAGGGGTAAAAGCAGTATTTCCTATCGAAAAATAAACAACTGCAACAGTATCGATTAAGAGACAAATTTATGGAAAGAGAAATTGTTGCAGGTTGTTATTTTAGGAACAGACATAATTTAACCAGTTATTCATAAAACATCTACGAGCTACCTTCGATTGAAAAGTTCCAGAACCCGCTTTTCCATTTTTATTAAGGACACGATGTCAATGCTGTTTCTTTTTTTGTTTCTTTACATCAATATAAGAAGCATTGAGGGTCCAAATTCAAGTACAGGACGTCTGGAAAGTAAGGTAACACTTTTGTACATCTATAATATGGCTTTAAATTTTGCTTGAAGAGATAAAAATACATATGAGCCATGCTCTGTGAAAAGGGGGCTTAATGCATCTGCGAAAAGTATCGACCCAGGTCAGCCTGCGCAGTCCGCGCAGGCTGACCTGGGCCGAAACTTTTCGCTTTTGGTCAATTTTCTGTATGTCCAAGGACCAGTGTACCTCATGATCAAGTCGGTTGTTGAAAAAGGTGGCTAATTGGATCAATAATTATGTGATCGGTTGCTTGGTATCATGTATCACGGAGATGCATTAAGCCCCCTTTTGCCAAAGCACGGCTCATATACATGTATTTAAAATATGTAAGTGTCTTGTGTGATAATTTCATTCAATTTTCATTACCTTTTACACTTTTTTACAGATTTTAAATGAGAAGTATCTTTCAGTCATTGTCGTCATTTTTGTAATTAATGAAATTTACCTCACTTCCTGTTGTCTGGGCATTTTTGTAAGACAAAATGTCATGTTGTGGTGTTATTAGGACATTTGTCTTTAACGACAAGATTAATTCCCAGCGCTACCTATTGAAATTTTTGCTAGTGATTGACAGTTTCATGGTACGTGTTCGGCATAGACAGAGCATAAACGAGCTTTACACTGAAAACCTCAATAATTACTAAAATGACGCCAATGACAAAAAATACTTCTGATTTTAAACCTTTAAAAAAGTGCGTAATGTAATTAAAATTGAATGAAAATAATACACGAAAAACTTTCATATTTTGAATACATGTATACATACTTTTATCTCTTCATCTGAAGTTAAAGGCTATACTATAAATGTAAAAAAGTGTTATCTTACTTTCCGGACACCCTGTATTACTGTTGTCGAGTTGTCAGTTCTTAAGCCATGGCAAGAATTTCTTTATTTTTTTCTTTTTCTGTTTGAATATTCCATTCGTTAGCGAATTACTGTATCTCAGATATAGTAAACGAAAAGTTCCGGTCTATGACAAAAGAAAGACACTGGAAGGTTATAAATGTCAGGTTCAAGGGTTGCGGTCTTCGAGGGGAAAATATAAGGCAGCTGTACTTTCTTGAAGGAATCTATCATATTTGCGCAAGGTTTTATCCAATTACTTTAACTTGTAACTTTAAAAAAATGTTAGAAAATATAAGAATCGTTTCAATCTGTTATCACACATTCGGGGAATCTTTTCATGTTACATTGTTAGCACGCTATTGGATTGAATTCAAATCTAAATCAGACTGCACAGAACCTTTGTGTTATCTTTCACCTGAAGTGGCACTTAGTTACATGCACTTTTTGGGTAATACCGATCCGATAGGGAAAAGCAAAGATGTATCCACAATCATGTACGTGTAAGTGATCTTTTTACTGTATCGTTTCAACCATGATGAAAGTTATTGCAGCAAACGGTTTATTTTGAACCGTTGTGATTCGCAAAAGAATAATATCTCCAGGCTGTCAGTTCTCCGTGCATGGCACACCCTCACTGCCAGACTAAAGCGTTTGTCAACACCTTTTTCGACTTAGTTAAGAGGGTCGGTGATAAACGAGCAGTTTGATGGATTTACCACAAACAGGTTAGCCAACCCTAGAATTTTGTCTACAATTACATCTGTTTATGGTCTATGAAGTTTGGAGCTATTCGTACATTGGCGTCATTTGTCAAAATGCGTTTCGTTTATTCGCGTCTTTTGTCTTTGTAGTATATGCAATTATATCGTTTCCTTGGACTTGCAGTAAGTAATCAGAACAATCTGATTTTCAGCCATCCACCCTTGTATTGTGACTATGAAAGGAAAAGCTTTAAAAAAAAATGTAATTAGAATCAGTGTCCATAGTTTGCATTTTATTTGTTAAAGGGAACAGTCAACTACATACGAGGGGTCAGCCATGCCCTGTGAAAGGTATCGACCCAGGTCAGCCTGTAGACGCACTTTGTTCAGGCTGACTTGGATCGAAACTTTTTACTTTTGATAAATTTTCTGAGAGTCCAAGGACTTTTCTACCTCATATTTTAGTTCTTGTTTGACAAAATGGATTTTAGGGACCCATACTTAAGTGATGACTTGCTTGGTATAAAGCATCTAGGAGATGCAGTAAGCCCCCTTTTCACAGCATCTGCAAAAAGTATCGGCCCATGTCAGTCTGCGCAGTTTGCGCAGACTGACATGGACCGAAACTTTGCTATCTTTAAATTTTCTGCATGTCAAAGGACAAGTCTACTTCATGATCCCGTCATTTGTTATACAAAATGAATTTCTTGGATCTATAATTATGTGATGAGTTGCTCGGTATAATGGATCACGGAGATACATTAAGCCCCCCTTTTGCCAGAGCATGACTCATACATATTCTTCAGACGGAGAAACTATTGATAATGATTACCAAGTCAATTTATTGCAAACGCATTTAGGACCACATTATCTTTTAAGTCGTTGTCTTAGAGTGTAAAATTCAAAACCTTAAAATATAACTTTTTGGAAACATTATCGGTCTTGTCATAATTTGATAAAATAATGATTGACCATTTTTGTCTAAAGTCTTGTTTTTAACTTGTTTTTAAAATTTTTTTAGTGTGTTTGAATTCTTTAACCCTTACGCTGCTAGGCGCGGATAAAAGACCTTCAACGGACAGTGTAGATCAAGATCAGACTGCACAGAACGTGTAGTCTGATCTTGAATCTACACTGTCTGACAAGGATTTATTTTCCCTTACAAAATAACTTTGATTTACAAAAATTTGGGATTTTACTATCGGTTTGAAGGTTTTATTTCACTTTTTAGCAGGATAAGGGTAAAGACAGCATTCAAGGTTGTGTGTGTGTTTATTTTACTTTAGTTAGATCGCCTTGTTTTATTAGGATATGACATAGGTGGAAACACACGACCTTCTACATGATCTACCGTGGATGGATGTTAGCCATAGTATGCTAAAGGTAAAGACTGCATACAGTCGTATCAAGATGGTGGATTTTTTGACAAATATTACTGAAATGAAGTAATCCATTAAAGATAATATTCTTTGCACTCTTACTTTATGTAAATAAGGAACTGTAATAATCTGTTTAACACAATGAAGAAAAAAGAATTTTAAGAGCATTGTGGAGGGGAGTAAAATTGCTCGCAAAGATCGATTTCACATTTTCCCGCAGTGTTCTTCTATAAAATCAATAATTTATGATCATACGAGTATTTCAACTAGTTTGTTTAAACACATAACTTTATCTGGATCTCTGAATAGTACATGTATTTTTATTAACTCTTATTCTGCAATTTGTCACCTTTGCGAGCAGTGAATTCCAAAATCAATCTACAATCGAATCTTGGTCTGCACTGTTTGCAGGGATCACAAATGTTATTGGATGTAAATAACGATTGTTGTAAGGATAGAGGGAGGATGGCCACGACCTCCCCTATCCAATATACGTGGCTAATAAAGTTTACAAAAAAAAAAAATAATAATCTGTTTTATTCTTTTAAAACATAGAACTAGCCGTCGGATAGTGTCTTCATCAATCTTCTAGAAGACATGTTAGTTGCAAGTATCGTACTCTGGGTCAACACAAAACATCATTTTGGAAAATTAAAAAAAAAAAGCCAACCCCACATGAGATTTTCTTCACACAAAACAGCTATCTTTATATCTAAATACAGGAATCATTTTACAGATACAGATTTGAGTGACAGAATCCTTAAACATACAATAACAAAAAATTTCGATGGGTAGAACGAGCCTTGGCAGACTGGTACATTATACGGCTTGGGGGCTACATGATTCGCCACGGCAGTGAACAAGTTTCCATGCCCCTGCCACCTGACCGTACAACAATTTATTACACTGCGCAAAAGTTTACCATTCCAACGTGTATTCAGCGAAATTTCGCTATTTTATGGTCTCACGAACTGAGTACACTGACGAAACCAAATTTCCCTTCTAAATGTCCCAATTCAATGAAAACTGACGTCACCGAGAACTGACGTCACTGTTCAAACCTTGGTAAAACATGGAGTTTGGTGCATAAACTTGTTGATGTCACTGCGATAGACATTCGACGTATTTTTATCTAAACATGGATTTAAACAACTTCAAGGTAGGTAATTATGCATTTTAATGATTTGTTGGCAAAAATAAACGACCATTGGTTGCCTCAAACGACCATTAGGTTATCATTTTAACGTTACAATGTATGAGTTTTGACACTTCACTATTTGCTTACCTTGCGAAGGGATGAATTTGTTTTAGAAAGATGACAAACGGTAATCTTATGTAACTTTAATCATTTATATTAAAAAGTAATCCATTCTCTCCGATTTCAATGTCAACCATCGAGGGAAACTAGTAATAATATGGTGCAGACTACTCAGTACATTTGTCTTGTGGCGCCTCGTATCGATCGATGCAGCCAATCTGGATGTTATATTCAAAGTGTAAGTATATAAACGGGGATCCCAAAAGGGAAAATGCTTTTATGTGGATTTTGCCAGTGTACATGAATATATGTTTCGGATATATTATCCAATCAGATCGCGAGAAATTTCTTTGCAGTATAATAATATGTCAACAATTCTAATCCTGTCAAAGAATAACCATACAAGCTCTCTCAACGGAATAACTAAGTAATTGTTGAAAACAGCGTGTATTTTTCAATGTAACAATAATGGTTGCAGAATACCATGTTCCTACTCACACACAAAAAAACCTCTGCGTTATTTCTGATGAAGAAGCTGATTTTCTTGGCAGCATATTGTTTTTCTTGTATCAATACAGTTTGTTTGCCTAAGAATGGTAACGGTTTCACCATGTGTACAAGCAAAACAATTCTAAGAGATTTATAATGTGTATATCTTATCCGGCACCCAGACCTCTTACATCACTTTAGACGAAGACAAAGCTCAGACTTCACGCTCCGTACAATCTATTCTCGTTCTGTTCTCATCTCGCCGGTACCTTATTAAATCTTTCAATGCCAAATACATGTATATAAACTCGGCCTCTTTCGACCACATTCCACCGAATCGAAGAAAAAAAACTGTCTTTTAAGCTTGGCTTAGCAAGGGGATGGTATAGATCCTAGATCAGACTGCACGTTCTGTGCAGTCTGATCTTGATATATACCGTCCCACAAGTATCCTGATGTAGCCTGTGGCGCTGAAAGGGTTAATAGTAAAAGAAGAATCATTTTACCCAGTCAAAATCAATAGGTATACCTGAAAAGTGCTGAGCTGTGCTTATTATTTGAATTCGGCGAGATAAATAATAGCTCTGTAAATAATACGTTCTGCGGACAAATCTATCCTTCTCACTCCTGAAAAAGTACAACAGACCTTAATTTACCTTTAGCCTGACATACTCATTCTATGGGCTGCGGATTAAAAGTTTACAAAAATCAAACTACATACGTTTATTTTTCATCTAATCTTTCATTAAGTATTCACAAAACACAAAAACATAACAATGTTCAGCCTATGACATGCTAGATATTAAGGTAGTCATAATTAACTTGCCCATGAGAGATGACTTGATGCTCACATTTATTCCTTACACAAGTTTTGCTTTTCCCTAGTCAAGGACATCAGAGCCGCTTTACCCATCAGATGACATTTTTTTTTTTCACTGACGGTATAAATTCAGATCGTATTGTCCTACCTTGGATCACAGAGGCCCTTTATTGTATTGGATATTCTAGCCAGAAATCAATACTGCGCCCAATCAGTTTCAAAATCAATTACACCTTAACCTTCTAAATACATGAAATGAAACTCAAGCCTATCCCAAAAACAAAAATGTAGCTTTTTCAAAGGAACATCTTAGGGAACAATATCATCGGATCGGACAGTGTAGATCCAAGACCAGACTGCACGTTTTGTGGAGTCTGATCTTGATCTACACTCTCCACAAAAGGTCACTGAGTCACACTTAGCAGCCCAAGGGTTATTTTGAACAATTGGGGGCAGTACTTTACGCTTTATATCAAGTGCATAATTTAAAACTGGAAACATTCAGAAAAGCAAACGGTTTTTATGTATACTGCTACTATGACGTAACTGGGAAAAGTCTTGTGTCTAAAACGGCGTAGAATCCTAGGAAATTCTATAGAGTAATCGATCGTTTAACTTGCTTAACAAACAAAGCTAAAAAGAAAAAAAAAAAAAAAAAATTACAAAATAATGACTTATGACATTCGATACGCCTCGTTTAATGTTCTTCACTTTTTAGACAGACAAAATGATCCATCTAATGCAGTATCCATGCTCCTGCGGGAATCGTAGTCTGCTATAGATTGAACATCGTGTCGAACACACTGCAGTTTCATATATATTTCACTTCCCTCTTCCAAGTCACCATGTCTAAAATATTTACAGGAAAATGCAATATTGCTTCTATGTATAAACCATAACCAATTCACCGTCGGTTTATGGGAAACTTTAACATCAAAAGTGTTTTATGGAAATGATTGAAGCTAATGTACGTCGCTGTATGATAAATTTATTTGATATGAAATTAGAAAGGGGTTTTAAAATGTCCATGAGCGATTTTTAAAGAATTAATACATCAAGACCGAGTCGGGGAAACAAGTACCTCAGTAATATCAAAAAGAATCTTCAAGTGATGTTAGACCAAATGTATGTCAGGTGATACGTCAGGTGATACCAAGCCAAAACTTGGTTTTCTATTAGAGTTACTCTAAGTCCGATTAGTTAAGAAGGTTGGCTCCGCTGTTCAAAACCAAGTACAACAGCAAGAAAAGCGGAGAATCGGCATCGAGTTTTTTTTTTTTTTTTTTTTTTTATCTTGCATACATTTGAGCCACACTCTGGCAAAAGGAGGCTTAAAGCACCTGCGTGATACATGATACCTGACAAGTCAACACATAATTACTGATCCATAAAAGCCATTTTTTAAACAACGGACTTATTTATCAGGTTGAATGGTCCTTGGACGTACAGAAAATTGACTAATTGCGAAAAGTTTCGGTCCAGGTCAGCCTGCGCGGATTGCGCAGGCTGACCTGGACCGAAACTGTTCGCAGATGCATTAAGCCCCCTTTCCACAGAGCATGGCTCATTTATGTTGTGATACATAGTCAATATTTATTATCACGATGATACATGACAATTCTGTTCGATCTGTTGGCTCAATTATTCAAAAGGGCAGTCTAAGGAAAAGAACGTCGTAAAAAAGTGCCAAGGTCTTTATAAAGAAAACATGTTACTGCCATGGACAATACGCGAAGCTTTTGCAGACGGCAAAGATCGTGACTAGACTTTCAGAACATTCGCTTCTTGCCTCTTAGATCTGATCAGAAGTTTCTTTACTTGCATTAAATTTACAGACTATGTAAACATGTTGATTTAGTGAAATACGTTTAACATGTGAGCCATGCTCTGGCTAAGGGGGTTTAATTCGTCTCCGTGATGCATTATACCAGGCAAGTCATTACATTATTATAGATCCATAAATATCCGTTTTGTTTAACAACCAACTGAACCATGAGGTACATTTATCCTTTGACATGCAGAACATTACCAAATTAAAAAGTTTCGGCCAAGGTCAGCCAGCGGGGGCTGTGCAGGCTGACCTGAGTCTACATGCATATACGTTTTGTAATTGTTCCATTTTCACAGAGCATGGCTCATATGTACATATACAACAATCCTGTATTTCGGTTTAATTATTGTTGCATCCACATATTGTTTGTCTATATAAATACGTCAACTGTTAGGTCGACTAGGGAATATAATTTAACTGTTACATAGGATGAAGAAAATACCATTTATCTTATCATGAACAAATATGCAAATATGACTTCGAAAATGTCATATGTCTGTAGATTTATGCTTGGTTTCTGTCGGTTATACTTAATCATGAACTGTTTTGCATCCAGCACTTGCTTGTTCTATATGTTTGGTAAATGAGTTTGTATTTTCTTTTTAGCAAGTAGTATAAATACTCGTATGATGGCAAATTTGTATCTCACTCTTTCACCATAATTTGTGTAGTAAGAACTACATATCTAATATGTGTTCCTATCCAATTTTATAACTGCATTAGACTCGTCTGGAAGTAAATGTAAGTTAGCTTTTTTATTCTAACCTCACATAAGTAAACTCCATGCCAAAAATCAAACTTCAGCGTGTCTATTTAGAACTTCATTCATTATCATAAGGAGTAAAACCGACTGAAGCGTAAACTATTGAACCTTACATGATAGCAAGAGCAAGTTGTTTGTCTAATGGATTGCGTGATGTTGGACAAGTGTCTGTATTCAACCTTTTTAATACAATCTATTGATATCATAAAGCTTAGAGACAGACTGATTAAGCCCATACAAAACGAATAAAGTGTTGGTTTCAAGAAAAGGAAACTTAACAGGTACAACGTGGGTGTAAAGACATCAAGAAGAACAATTTCTTCATTCTCACAACATGAGGAAACACTACTCGCCACAATATTAAGAACTTAGAACTTTTCAAATGAAGTCAAAACATGAATTTACTTATTCTTCGGACAAAAATCAAAGGTTAGAGGTCTTTTTCGATTATATGTAGTGTAACTGGATTATTCATACCAGTTTTTATCCCTCTTATTTTCAAATTTATGTCATTGTAATGTATCGTCGAAAATGGTTTAACTGTGGATCAATCTTTCCAGGGTTGACCGAGGAAAAAAAAACTTAAGAGAGTTGAAAGGGTAAACCTCGGTTTGTCGATATGAAAAGTTTTGCTGAATGCAGAAGAGCGTTCTTCGCATAATTAATGTCTTGACCAATTTAAAGATAACGACGCTTAAGACGTGGTTCTTGATTAAACTTGTCACTTTTATCAACAAATTCCGAGACAAGCAATATTGCACAGGAAAAGAGAACATCCAACTGACAGCTTCGGTAATCTAAAATAATATTGACATTTCTAGCAGAGGAAAACACGGTCCGATTTCTGTCGATCGTACAAATAGTGTTGCCATTCAGAGTTAATGATGAATTTTTACTGTTGTTTTTTTTTTTTTGTCAAGTCGGGATGTTTATTGGATAATTTCGTTTCCATACTTTGCATTTAAATATCGTTAAATTGATCGAAGCTTTATATTAGCCATGTACAGAAAATTCATTTGACTTTGTATCTGAGGTTTTCATACCAATTCTTGTCTTGAAGAAAAAAGTATCTTCTATCAGTAAACCCTTAGAAACTGTAAAGCTGGTCATTACTGTTTTGCAGATGATTGATATCAGTGTCACGCTGCAAAATATGCAGTCTAATTAGACATCTGCACCTTCCGAAATGCGTTTGATATTCGTGTAAAAACCGAATTTACAAAAAAAAAAAATCTTTATATAAACCGATTGGGAAGATCTCTGCTATTTTCTTGGTCTTTCTAAGCCCAAGATTTAGACGTTTTGTATCTACCTTTGCCATTTTTTCCTAGGGGGAGTATGTTTTACAGAGACAGATAAATAAAAAAAGTATTTGTAACACTTCCCAGTAGATCTTTTCCTAATCTTTCATTTGACCTTGGAACATTGAGAAGATTTAAACGATATATCCATTAATCCTCAGACGACGCCACAAGTTTTGAATATAAGGTAACTTGAGTCTTCGCAAACACTGACGATAACAATGAACAATTCTTATTTTGTGTAATTCGACTTTATTTTGATAAAAAAAAAAATAGATAAATAGATAAATGAGTAAATAAATAAACAGATAAAACATAAAAAAAATTAAAAGTTTCAAATTTTGAATTGAATGAGATAAAATGCTTTTACAGAAGAAATTCTAACCCTGATAGTTGAAATGTAACAATCCAGCGTTTTAAAATGATTTGTGGTAAAACTGGAATAAATCTGTCAATTAAAGAAATTTTGACGCCAAAGCTTGTTCGAGTGTTTGGATACCATGGTGTTTTGGAGATTTTGGAAACTGTCTTATGTGTTATTCAATTACAAGCCTTTGATGCCTTCAAACACGAACAGAAATCTAAAACAACATCCCCAATCGAGCATACGCGCAATTACCCCAGGTTTGTGAAAATATGACCATATACAAGATTTATCCGGCCACAAGCCAATCTCACTGCTACCTGTCACATGTGAAATCAAAAAAAAAAAAAGTTTAATCTTAATACGACAAAATTTTAGACTTACCCATATTGAAAGCTTAGTGGGCGACAACTAAATGTGGATAAAAAGTAGAAAGTCACCTGTGGAAGGATAGAAAATATTTCGAAAAGAGGAGCAATGCTGGTTGCCAGCATTTTTTTCCTTTTCCCTCATCTTTTTTTATAAGAATTCTTCTTCTTTAGGGTCGTTAAAAGTCGGGATTGTGTGGCAAAGGGTCACGGGTCCTCGCACTAGCCTAAGTAGAAGGGCAAAGGTAGTAGACATAGTTATGGACATTTATCAACACTATAATTCTCAGACGGGGTGCTGATGAAAATCCCATGAGTGCAGTTTATCGTCTGATTGGCTCTGCCATTCGGATGACAAATTTTTTCCTTGATTAGTTGGCAGTAGGCCTGGTGTCGTAACTACAGAGCTACAGATAGTTCATGTTACTATCGACCACGCCATCTACCGAGAAAGAACCATGAATATCACAAATGTTGATGAAAAGAAAAATTATTTCAAATGATGTTTAGCCCAGTTTCTCGCACTATCCCTGATATGCACTAGCCTTATCAGGTAACATAATTTTGTAACAGAACAATTTAAAGCTTAGCTGGAAAAACAACTACTTAATTTTTGTACAAAATTCATTATTGATAAGAATTTCTCTGTTTCCACACTATCAACTTGTGTTACAAATAAACGATATTATGCCGTCCTGTAATATGTATCTAATTATTAGTGTGTTGACAGTCTTCCCAACATTATTTCAGTTGACAGCTTGTTTATACATGAGTGTCCTTTGTTTCAGCAGTACAAGATTATAATTCTGAAGGATCAAGATTGCGCAATGCCACTCGAACAAAAAGTGCGAGTGCCTCATATTTTTTTCTTTTTTTTTTCTATCATTATCCACAAAAGAGATATTTTATTCGTTTTGATATTTTGCAGAATAATTGACTGGTGTAACAACATATCTCAGCCTAGGTCTGTGAAAAGAGTTTATTGATTAAAAAAAATGTTCTTGTTAAAGAATTTTATTTAACATTTTTTAACTCAACATAGAAAATCGAAAAATCAAATTTTTGAAAACTTAATGCTCGTTTTCTCGGATTACATGTATATGTTAGTGCAGATGATTATTTCCATGATTTTTTTCTTATTGCAGACAAAACTTTAGCAGTTTAAGCTTATCTTTTAAACCTGTTTTGGCTGATAGACACCACCAATGCGCAACCGATGTACTTTCTCTCTTTTTAAAAAGGCATGCTTTCTGTTGGCATAATCGAGAATCTTTTCATCATATCAGTAACATGGCTAACGTCCAAATATATATTACAGTTTGCTTCTATTTACTTGCCCATTACTTGGTCAAAGTCGCAGAAGAAACAAAAGTGGTAGTTTATAAGTTTTGCTGAGTGTTCTGATACTGGAACATATCTGTCATTACGTTACAACCACAGGGCCAACCTGGATCCGATATGGTTTAGTTTAAACGTATTTATTTTACATCGATTGAGAAACAAGTTCTTACAACTTATAATCTCTGTCCATTCTGCTTCCTGGGAACTACTCCAGTACTTGCGCCGAATGTGTGCGCAAATGGACAATTCCAAAGTTTACACCCGGTTCCGATATATGCACTTGATTAAATGTTTGAAGTGAAACATATTAATTTTCAATCTTGTAAACATAGAGGATAATATTTCTTACCGCACAGATTGCAAAATATATGTGGGCTAGTATAATATATTGAAAAACAAAATGTGAAATTTCAGTCTGCTTTGCTTAAGAAAGCAGACATACGGTTTTCTTGGATTTGATGCAATCCATATTTGTTTAAAGGTGTGCCTTTTGTATTACACATAAAATCGATATCTAAAGTAGCCCTTTGGAATTGCGACGGGATGTAGATATAGAAAAGGCTTTTTTTTTTTCTCCCTTATCCGAACATTATATAGTATTCCTTGTTTTAAATGTCCATTTGAAGCATCAAAAGCAGATAAAAGTGCCTTTAGGAAAAGCCCTGACATATCAGTGGTAATTACCGAATATGTTGAGAAACTGTAATTGATAATTCTAGAACATACTGTAAACTAAAGAGAGTTATTTCAGCCCGTATACACATAGTGGACCAGTATTTCATTAAAAGCTCGAAGTATTGCATTGCCAATGGAGCAATTTACATGAATAATTGAATTTCACTTCCAAAATCAGTAATTAAACTTTTCCTATTGTTACTCAGTAAACGGTACAAGAGTGATTTTAGCAGAAATGATATGGGCCTCGCTCTGTTAACCCTTTGGCTGCTAAGCGCAACTCAAGGACCCTTTGCGGACACTGTAGATCAAGATAAGACTGCACAGAACGTGCAGTCTGATCTTGAATCTACAATGTCCGATAGGGAGATATCTTCCAAACCCCCCCCCCCAAAAAAAATAAAAAATTAAAAAAAAAAACTTTTAAAGTTGTAATGATTTGGTTTTTACTATCGACTGAAAGTTTCATTTTAGTTATATAGCAGGATAAGGGTTAAAAGCGGACCTAATGCATCTGCAAAAGGTACCATACTAGGTCAGCCTGCGCAATCCGCGCAGGCTGACCTGGGCGGAAACTTTGCTTTTGGTGAATTTTCTCTATGTCAAAGGACTAGTGTACCTCATGATTCAGTCAGTTGTTACAGAAAATAAATTTAATGGGTCCATAATTACGTGATGACTCGCTTGGTATCACGAATCACGGAGACGTATTAAACGTCCCTTTGCCAGAGCGTGGCTCATATGTCATAGTTTTCCCAGAAAGTTGCTCAACGAAGCAGATCGTGCTACCACCGGGTCATTCATGCAACTAGACACATGTATGATTGCCCAGGAATAGGAGATTCTAGTGTAGATCGATGCATCGTTACAGACAACTGCTCCGTTTTCGTCGAAAAAGTTAATTGTTGCCTCTAGTGCATCGTAACACATCGTATACTGGAATAAAAATTTGTTTCTACTTAGTTTGGTGTGTGGACTTACAATGATCACTTCAACCACTTAATTACAGGAAAAGCAAAAAAAAAAAAGTCATTGACAATATGAAGCAGACAAATCAACTGACGAAGTAAACTTCCATATGATCAAGGACAAATAGGTACATGATGGTATATGACTCAAAAGTGTAAAGACCTTTCATCATGACATAAATTACCACTATATCCAACATAAAAATGTATCATCTATATTACCGATTAGTTCTGGATATTGACCATGTAAACATACAAACCATAACGTTGTGACTGTGCACATAAATCTTTCCATTTCAGAGCAGATAACATTCGTAAAGCAGACAATCTCATCTCAAATGCATAAATCAGTCCTATTGACATCGCACCAATGTTGGATATGCCATTTTGTACCACTAAGTAATATGTCTGTAGACTTAAGACTCGTGTGTCATGTTCCGGCAAAATGTTCATGGTGCATGATACCAAGCTAGTCATCATGTTATTATGGATCCATAAACTCGATTTCGTCTAAAAACCTACTGATTTATGAGATAGAATGTCTTGGGCATGCAGAAAATTTTCAAACAGCAAAAGGATTCGACTTCAAACTGAGCAAGTCGACATGGGTCGATACTTTTTGCAGATGCATTAAACCCCATTTTCTCAGGGCATGGCTCAAATTATCTACTTTGATGTAAACGGTCGCCGAAATCAATGAAATAGTACTTGTTTCTAAAAGATGTTTAGACGAATTGAATGGCTTAAGTCTCCAGAATATGTTTTACATTATTTGTCTGGACAAAGCAGAACATATGATGGTATTTTCTGGGAAAAAACTTTTTGATAAATCCACTTTCTACACCAGGATGTCAAAAAAAGATGGTAGATATCTTCTTGGATCTGCAGCTATCTCCCCTCGGTTCTTAATCTTGACCAAAACATACCTTTTCAATGGATTTTACACCTAAAAACTTAAGCTTTAATTAACTATTCTTTTACAAGGAATGTTTCTATTACTACCCCTCTCTCAGGCCAGGGCATTGTTCGTACACAACGTAGAAAAAAACAGACGAGGAATAACAACAGCAATCAATTTGCATACGGTTGATCAAATTGATTAGAAAGTCAGGATTCAAAATAATGGAATTTCAAAACCTACAACTATTGAACATCTTCATGTACTGTATAATAGTTGTACGGTCAGGTGGCAGGGGACTTGGACACTTCTTCAAGAGGCTCGGGGCGACATGATTCGCCACAGCCCTGAACAAGTTTTCAAGTCCCCTGCCACTTGACCGTAAAACGAATTTATTACACTGCAAAGTTTTACCATTTAAACGTGTATTCTGCGAATTTTCCCTGTTTTATGGTGTCACAAATTGAGTACACTGACGAAATAGAATTTCCCTTTCGAGTGCCCAATTCAATGAAAACTGACGTCACTGAGAATTGACGTCACTAAAACCTTGGTATAACGTGCAATCTGGTGGATGAACTTGATGATGTCACTGCGATAGACATTCGACGTATTTTTATTTAAACATGCATTTTAGAAACTCCACGGTTAGTAAGATTAGAAGTTTTATGCGTTTTAATGATTTGTTAGCAACAGTAAACGACCATTAGTTGCCTCAAACGACCAATAGGTCATCCTGTTAAAGTTACAATGTATGATTTTGACACTTCACAATATGCTTACTTGACGAAGAAATGGCTCGTTTTAAAAAGCTATAATATGTGTAACTATATTCATTTATATACAAAAATAATACATTCATTCCGCTTAATTACAACCATCAAGGGAAACCAGTAACAATACTGTGCAGGCTACTCTGTATGTTTGTCTTGCGGGCTGCACGTTTCGATCGACGCTGCCACTTTGAATGTTGTGTTGAAAGTGTAGTTATGCATACGGGGCTCCCGAAAGGGAAACTGCTTTTACGTGGATTTTGCCAGTGTACATGAATACATGGACGGGACATATTATCCAATCAGATTGCGAGAAATTCTTTGTAGTGTAATAATTATTTCTTTCATACAAAGTCAAATATGCTTTCATTTTTGTTTGGAAAGTCCGAGTGTTGCATCACATTGTAATAAAGACATTAAAATTCTGAAAAAGATAGCATGCAGGTTTTAACTGGGCTTAACGATATATCGATCGGAAACAACTCGATCAATATTTTCTGTAAAGTATCTTGAGGTCTGAAGGCAACATTAACTCAGGAAAGAACTGTATAAGCCAATCCTAGCAATTAAATCAACTTGAGAAGAAAACAGTAACCTAGGTTTTGAGTAAACTATTGTGAAAACAGTAGCACAAGATTAACCTACACGGCAGTCTGATCTTGACCTACTGTTTTCCAATACGAAATTAACTATTTGAGCCTTGCTTTATCAGCCAATCCTCGACAAATCTGGCAGAATAAAGATGGCTTAAGGCTTAAGGCTGATGTTTAGATATCAATAGTAGGAGGACGTTGCATTAATTAGACTTGTCGGTTCTAACATCTTATACTGAAACAAGCACAATTAAAAATACGAGAAGTGACAGCGGAGCCCCTATCTTGATCGTTCAAAGTTGAAGTGACATATTTCCTAGAGAAAAACTTGTTCTGGAACTTGTCAACTGAATTATAGCTTATCATGGAGTTATCTCTGAATTTAGACTTTTCGTATTTTAAGCTTTGGCTAAACCTAGATATTTGGACACGGTATTTGCACAATTTAATTTAACATCAAATTACAGACAATGATCCTATTGAAACAGGACGTAAAATTTATTTTCGCTATTCATTCATCAACCCAGTCTAAATGAAGAACAAAAAAAAAATAAAAGATTGTGTTACCAACTACATGAAAAATTACTAGAACTTGTTTTTCTACAAAAATACAGATGTCTCCCCCCCCCCCCGTTTTTAATGTCAGAAGGATTGATATGTCACCAATGCAATTTCTAACTGAAATAATGGTCGTTTTTCTCTAACGGTTTTCGAGTTATAGAGCGGACACGAAATTGTACGTAAAATGATGAAGGAAAATAATCTAAGAGAAATAACTCAAAAAATATAATAGCCAGAGTTATGGTTCTTGTGCATGACACTTTGTCTCATGGTGCTTTACAAATGTGTGAAGTTTTATCAAAATATCTTAAAAGGTTTTCGAGTTATAGGACGGACACGATTTGTGAAGGAAAATAATCAAAGGGAAATAACTCGAAAAATATAACAGCCAGAGTTATGGTTCTTATGCTTGACACTTCATCTCATGGTGCTTTACGAATGTGTCAAGTTTTATCAAAATATTTTGAAAAGATTTTCGAGTTATAGAGCGGACACGATTTGTGAAGGAAAATAATCAAAGGGAAATAACTCGAAAAATATACAAGCCAGATTTATGATTCTTATGCTTGACACTTTATCTCATGGTGCTTTACAAATGTGTGAAATTTTATCAAAATATCTTAAAAGGTTTTCGAGTTATATAGCGGACACGATTTGTGAAGGAAAATAATCAAAGGGAAATACCTCGAAAACTATACAAGCCAGAGTTATGGTTCTTGTGCCTGAGACCTTGTCTCATTGTGCTTTACAAATGTGTGAAGTTTTATCAAAATATTTTGAAAGGTTTTCGAGTTATAGAGCGGACATGATTTGTGAAGGAAAATAATCAAAGGGAAATACCTCGAAAACTATACAAGCCAGAGTTATGGTTCTTGTGCCTGAGACTTTGTCTCATTGTGCTTTACAAATGTGTGAAGTTTTATCAAAATATTTTGAAAGGTTTTCGAGTTATAGAGCGGACATGATTTGTGAAGGAAAATAATCAAAGGGAAATACCTCGAAAACTATACAAGCCAGAGTTATGGTTCTTATGCACGACACTTTGTCTCATGGTGCTTTACAAATGTGTGAAGTTTTATCAAAATATCTTAATAGGTTTTTGAGTTATAGAGCAGACACGATTTTTGAAGGAATACAATCAAAGGGAAATAACTTGAAAAATATTCAAGCCAGAATTACGATTCTTGTGCATGACACTTCGTCTCATGGTGCTTAACAAATGTGTGAAGTTTTATCAAAATATCTTAAAAGGTTTTCGAGTTATAGAGCGGACATGATTTGTGACGGACAGACAGACGGATGGACAGACGGACGCACGGGGAAAAACAATATGTCTCCCGACCCTGACGGGGGGAGACATAATAATCCTAAAATCTAAGTACAGCCATCTAGCTTGCTGACATGTTCGGTCCAAGTCTTTTAGATGACTGGTTTTGAAACTTAAAATTACAGCAGTCTATAAACTGGCAACCAAGTACGGTCCTTGGCCGTTCTTCCGTCGTGTCCCTTCTGCATAATGACATGGACATGAATGTCACTTAGAGTTCAAAGAAAGTGCAACTGCCACAAATGATATTCCACAATATGGCATAGAGGCATATACCGAAAGTAAAATCTTTTGGTAGAGAAACAACACTATTTGCTAGTACTATTTTTTGTCAGAGGTGGGGGGGGGGGGGGGGGGGGGGAGACAGTCTTTTGGAGTCAAACCAGGCCCTTACAGAAAGATACTGTGGTTAGGTGGGCTGAGGCTGACTTACAATATTCTTCGGATAAAGACTTTTTTTTTTACTGAAAGCACTTAGCAAGACTATTATATTTGTCTTAGAATTCATCATACTACATGCACGACAGCACAACACTTGCAGTTTGATCTTTGATCTACTCTGTCCGCAAATGTTTAGTCTAATTGTGACTTTCACAATTATAATCGGCCAGCGTAAATCAAGATCAGTTTGCACAAATCTGATCTTTGATCTTTGATAGCTGAGACATCGTAGACAAAACAGTTTTTATTTTGGTGCTATTCATAAACTGAAAACGTGCATTTGGTTTATTAAGCTGAGGTCTTTTATCAAACAGTATGTATTTCTTTTGGGCTGGATAAAAAAGCACATTTTACTGATCCAGATTGTTCAGAGTAAACCAATTTTTCTGGCTGTGGCGAGTTTGTAAGTGATGAAGTCGTTTGTCGATACGTAAGTGTTTGTGATAGGATAACCACATGTATGTGTACTAGGTTGATGGTATCTCAAATACGTAAAATTCATTATCATCAACTGATTTTTGTTAATGACTGATGAAACTTTATGGTTCAAAGAAACTTTGTGGCACGCACACTAATCACCCTGACGTAAGGTTTGGGGTTTTTCTTTTTTTTTGTTTAAAGAGCTTGTGTTCCACCAAAATCTTAAAATGATCGCTTTACCTCTGATAAAGGACTTTCAAAAGAAAAAAAGGACCCGTTCTGTAGAATGTTTCTTTTTTTCCCCGCATTTGGTTGAGGCGACGATGTCGGTTTCAAGGATAGTTCGATTGCAACATCAATTAAGTATATATGCACATTTTTTTCCTCTACTAATATATTTAGATTGTTGTCTAATATGTTAACATACATATTTATATATTCGCTTACGTTGATTGTATGGTAATTAACGCTGTTATCAACATAATTTCAGATATATTGCGGCGGCCAATGCACTTATCTATGCTTTCCTGGAGTTTTTTTTTACCAGTACTATGCACAATATTCTTTCCAAGCCACTGGCTGCTTTTCCAACATAACCGTCGTTGAAACAATGATCAGCGGCTAGAGAGGAATGAATCCTGTCACAATGACTTTCATCAATCCTCGGAGAGAAATAGGCCTAGCCGGGGATCGAGCCAGCAACCTCCTGTTCTTGAGTCCTGTACGCTACCGACTGCGCTACTGGGGCTCGGCTATTCGCTTACGTGAGATAGGACCTATCTTAAATGATCTTTTCCGTCAACTATACTATTTTACTTACTTTATCAACAATTTTGTCGCAGATCATATTTGGTTTGCAGTTCACATACTTTAAAGCAAATTACAACTTCATATGTCTTCTATAGACTATGCAGATCCGGACAAGACTGAAGAGAGGCTGTTCGATTCTTCGTTACATATTTGATCAAAACAGTTTTACAACTGCAAAATATCAATTTTCTTTACTGGCAAAAATCCAATCTCATCCATCTAGCACTTTTGCGGTAAAGATTGGGGGAAATAAATCATGGTGCTATCAAAATGTAAAAAGTCTATAAACTATGTTAAAAGTCCATAGAATTTCTTAAAAGTCAGTTCTGTTTTACTGACTAATAAAACCTGTTTTAACTACGGCTGTACCGAACTCCATGAACATGTGTGTATAGCATGAAATATTATTTATTTGTTTATAAATCAGTTTTATTGGCATTTATTGCGAAGAAGCCATTTCCATGAATGTACTCTGTGGTGATTGGAAAACTTTATATAGAAAGCAAATGGTGTCTGTTAGATCCTGCTTTGGTCTGTTACACATTCTGATTTGAACTCTCGACTTTGTGTTTCAAATTCAACAAACAATAACAGCTATGATAACAATGATAGTTTAAGAAAAATGATAGTGGTACAACTACAATCCCCACTACTAATAATAATATCAATAAAATAAATAATAATGATCATACATACATACATACATAAATACATATATACATACATAATTCTAATAAAGAAAAGAAGGAGGCGAAGAGTATGATGACGATGATCATGATCATGATTATGATGATTTTCATGATTAGAGTTTTAGGGATTTTTCTGCTGAAGTTTCTTTTGGGAATCTCTCGACAACACAAATATGCTGAACGATGGGACCATTCCTGTAATCACGCAACTATTATTGCCCTCTGCGAAAAGAGAAACCGACGATTAAATTGCACATCCTTCCGGCTTACTTTCTTTTTCTTCATACCAAGCATAAGCTTTACTTAAGCGATTAGAAAATCAATGATATATATTACTTAGAAATGGTTTGGAAAAAAAAATCTAATTTTGGGAAATGAAACTCGCGTCTTTAGACTACATTGCTTTTTTTTCCGAGGAGAAAAGGACTTCTGAGAAAATTCTGGTCCAAAATTTTAGAAACAAAAAATAATCACGAACTTTCAGCTTATATTCAGATTACCGCCTATAACCCTTTCAGCGCCAAGATTAACCCTTATCCTGCTAGATAAAGTGAAGTGAAATTTTTAAGCTGATATTAAAAACCAAGATTTTGCTATATCAAAGGCATTTTTGAGGGGAGATATATCCTTATCGGACAGCGTAGAACCAAGATCAGATCAGACTGCATGTTCTCTGCAGTCTGATCTTGATGTACACTGTCCCCAAAAGGTCGCGGTTAGCACCCTAAGAGTTAAAACAAAGGCCTTTAAGAACGACATAGATCACGAATAGACTCACTGCACAACACATAACATGGAAACTAATTCCTGATCCAGACCTTTGTTTTATCGAGTCAATACGATAAAAGGCTATTTCAGTTTCATAATAATGTGTTTTAGTCGTCGAAAGAGGAGAGCTTACAGACCTACACTAGAATTTAACGCTATCTCACATTCTTCGATAATTGAAGCTTCCAGTGACAAAACTTGTGTCAACCTCAGTATTTCAGTTATGTCTAATCTTGTTTGTAACGGTTTTTTATGTCCTTTTTGAAGGAAATAGACCATCCGATCATTGTCTACTGTGTCTGGGATCCTGCGTGACTCAGTGGTAAAGTGTAGGACTCGTGACCTTGAGCCCCGTGTGCGAGCTTCACTTGATCCACTGGGTTTTTCCTGGGGGCCCTATCTTAGTACTGGTGAAACCAAGGAAATACATGAATATGTGAACTGTTGCCTTGATATGACTGAGATGATGTTGAAAGCGGCGTAAAACACCATTCATTCAATCTATCAAAAGTATCGCAAAAGTCGGTTTGAGCAATTCACCGATATGAACATGTATAACTATAGAATGAAGCTAAGTTTACGAATTAGATTAACGTCTCTGACCGCTCTAAATGTAACGTAGGGGAACAGACTGTATTTCTGTCGTTGGGAACCTGTCATTCGCACTTCAAATTTATGATCTTAATTTGTCTAGACCAAAACACGCTAATAGACTAAACTTTTGACTTTAATTTTTAGCATTACGACTAAAATGGCAAGTTTACTCGTTTCTGCTGACAGTCTAGACCCAAGATCAGACTGCACTGAATGAAGAGTTTTGACAAAGCTAGGATTCGATCTCGCAACTCCTGCATAACAAGCTATGCGCATTTTGCCTTATTCGTTGATCATCAGAAAGATTGTTGACAAAACTAGGACTCGATCCCCCGCCGTCCAATTTGTCTCTATCCTCTTTCCCCTACAACAATTTAAGCTATTGTGTCGACAAGTTAACATTTTGTGAAAAAAAAAGTAGCCCTTAGGTCGTAAAATGAACCTAACAGTTATTTTAATATAGAAATAAGAACCAAATAATTACGATTTAAAAGTCACTGTCGCCAGGAGTGTGTAAGAAAAGTTGACAATATAGCCAAAGATCAGACTGCACGACACGTGGTACACTGGTAGCAGAAGCAACTAGAGAATGCTGATGTGGGTCAAAACCTTTTCGTTTGGTAAATTTCTGCATGTAAGAGATCTATTCTACCCCAGGATTAAGCCGATTTTCTGCGTGATCTGTAACAAGGGGATAAATGATTTGTAACAATGCATCTACCAGAAATATCCACCAGGGTAAGCGGCTGACCTGTGTAGAAACTAATCGAATTTTAGTAAATTTTCTGCATGTCAAAAGACCATTCATCAATTTTTTCTTCCCCGTTCAGGGAATGTTTTTTATCTAAATTATTCCATTGGGCTTTTTTTGCTTGGGATGACGAGTTTTAAAAATAGAATTTAGCTGTTCCCTGTGAAAAGGAAACTTAATGCATTTGCAAAAAGGTATTCACACAGGCTAGCCATCGCAGTCCGCTAAGGCTGACATGTGCCAAAACTATTTGCTTTTTCTGCATGTCAAGGAACATTCTACTATAGGATTAAGTCGGTTGTTACACAAACTGGATTTTATGGATCCATAATCATGTGATAATTTGCTTGTTATTTATGCATCACGGAGATGCATCGATCCCCCTTTTGCCAGAGCAGGGCTAAATAGTTTTAGTGCGACAAAATATCTTTACCCTTATCCTGCAGAATAAGTGAAATGAAACGTTTAAGTCGACAGTAAAAACCCAAATTTTGCTACTTCAAAGATATTTCTTAGGGGGGAAAATATATCCTTACCGGACAGTGTAGATCAAAGATCAGACTGCACGTTCTGTGCAGTCTGATCTTGATCTACACTGTCCGCAAAAGGTCAGTGAGTCGCACTTAGCAGCTTAACAGCTAAGTGTTATTCCTCGAAAGTCAGCTGGCAATGCTAGATACCAAACTACAATCATATTTTTCCTTGCTTTCATAGATAATAATCTATTATGGAATTCATCGACTGGGGTCTTGAGAATCATTCTAGTTGCGGAAAACCTTTGCATTTCTGCCGCCGTTTGTCTGAAAAAGAGCTTTGAGACAAGGAATTGGCATCGTAAAGCGAGTGATAACAACATGACTGAGTTAATTAGGCATTAAATGAGTTTTCCAGTTTGTTGTTGTTATGGAGGTATTGGTGTGCTATTTTTTATCTCTGTGTGTTTTGCAAATAATATTAACCGCTCATTCCAAGACTGTGATTAAGTATTTTGTTGCCGCAAAATTAATTCTGAGTCGTTAGACCCTTCAATTATTTGAAAAAAAAAAGGAGGTTGGTACATTAAATTTAGCAATGTAAAAGTAACAGCTGCATTATTAACTCTCCCTATACAAAAACAATAAGAAAACTTTAAAAATGACACTTAGGGAAAACATTTGAAAGGAAGAATAACATTGCGTGCCCATGCTGTCCAGTTATACAATAGTTGGTTACAAATATATTCGTAAATGTGGGTGGCGCTCCGGCAAAAAGGGGCTTTAATGCACTTCCACAATCAATTACCAAGCAAGTCGTCACATAATAATGGATCCATGAAACCAATTTTGTCTAACAACCAGCTGAATCATGAGCTGAGCTGATCCTTTGACATGCATTAATTGACCAATAGCAAAAGGACTGCGCAGGCTGATTTGTGTTGATACTATTTTGCAGATGCATTAAACCCTCTTTTCACAGAGCATAACTCATCAAAAAGATGTGTGAGTGCTTGAAACTGTCTTGCAACAGGTTTCATCTTCGACTATATTGAAGAAAATATAATTAAAATTCTAAGCCCTTACTTAAATACAAATTATAAAAAGATGAAAGTTCTTTTTGCCGCAGAAAAATTCTCAGTATCGGACAGTTTAGATGAAAGATTAGACTGCATGTTAAAAGTTTGTGCATTCTGATCTTGATCTGTACTGGTCGCAACAGTGCGTTGAGTTGAAATATCAATATCGAGCAGAAAGTTAAAGTGTAGTCTTTATCTGACAGACTCAAATTTCAAAACTAGCCATACTTGTTCATTTCCTTGGCTGACGCACATTATAAGTAAACCTTGGTACCAGGAAGAAACCAGTATAACGTTTTCTATAAGCCTTTATCATTAAATTTTGTCTTTAATGCAATTCAGTTTGTACGACGAAACTCATTTCTACAAAAAGTAAATGTGATCAATTCGCATTAAAATACCGGTTACAGAAAGCGATCGTGTATCACGACAAAGGCATTCAAGGGAATGTGTCTGACCTTGGCCTTGAAATCTAGGACTTTTCGGTGGCACCTAGCTGTACTGAAAACGGTTCTGTACTTTCTGCAATCTGGTTTGATTTATATCTAGTAGAAGTACATCTCGGCATTTACTGCATTCGGGTACTTGTATTCAAGAATTTCCAAAGAAAATATTGAGATAACATGTTAATTTATTGGTATGATGAGTTAGATGAAAGAGTTCCTTTCATGTTATACTAAATAATTTACAAAATATTCACAATCCTGCGAAATACGTTTCGATATTGAACGTATTAGAAGGCTGTAAAATGGAATGATGGAGTTGGACGCCTATATATATTAGAGCCACGCTCTGTGAAAAGGGGGCTTAGTGCATCTGCAAAAAGTATCGACCCAGGTCAGCCTGCGCAATCCGCGCAGGCTGACCTGGGCCAGAACTTTTTGCTTTGGGTAAATGTTTTCCTTCATGTCAAAGGACCAGTCTACCCCGGGATTCAGCCGGTTGTTAGAAAAAAGGAATTTTATGGATCCATAATTGTATGATGACCTGCTTGGTATCGAGATCGAGATGCATAAAAAACCCTTTTTGCCAGAGCATGAGTCATTTCTATAAATTGGCCTGCAACACCCAAAAAGTGGCATTCAGACATTTGCGTAAAGTGTCGTCTCGGATCAGCCTGCGCAATCCACGCAGGCTGATCCGAGACGGCACTTTCCGTTTTTGTGTAATTCTCTGTTTGGCGCAAGTCTACTGAAGAACAAAATCTAACGCAGTCGTAAAGTGCCGTCTCGGATTAGCCTGCGCGGACTGCGCAGGCTGATCCGAGACGCCTCTTTACGCAAATGTCCGAATGCCCCTTTTCGCTTGATGCAAGCCATATGCTATACAGTTTCTGTATACAGAGAACCTATTAAACTTGACGAAATATTATGAAATATAGACTATCCACCAGTGTCCTGATCTTTTTCTTTTCAACCTATAAACTGCTCAACTGATAAAATAAACATTTTAAGCCAATAATAACACTCTAAATATAGATATTTCAAAGTTCTTTTCGCTGCAAAAGCTGAGAGTACCGGAAAATGTTGATCAAGACCAGATTGAACGTTTTAAAATTTTATAAAAATTAAATCGAAAAAAGTATCAATTGTTCGTTAGAGAGGTTTCTGCTTTTCCTGTAATATTTTCAAGAGTTGTCTACTGCAGGTTCATCCAACTCGGATGCGTGGTATTTGATCAATATCGTTGAAAACATTGCACAAAAACAGTCTGAGGTACAATCTTCATATCATAACACATTTTTGTAAACTACAAAGTCAAAAATACCATCAGTCAAAACAACGCATCTGTACTTTTGGAAAGGTCTTTCGTACGCATACATTTAAACACTCACTTTTTTTTCTGAAACGTTATTTTCCTTTCTTGATAGAGGCTGTTCGCCCAAATAGTAAATAAAGAGTTATGGTTTAATGTTTTGTATTCTGTTTTAATTCCCAAAGCAATTATTTCCTAGTGTGATATTCATTTCACAGCTAGAAGATAACAGTAGTGCCAAAATATAAATTTTAGAATACGCGATTCCAAAATAACCCCATCTAGACACGCCAGTCAACATACAATACAATTATCGAATTATAATAACCTCGTGTATCGATAACGACATAATCTTCTCAGAGCAAAAACAAACAAACATATCCAATCTTGATTCAGACAAGCAGAATAATTTCCGTCTGCAATAAAACACAATCGTCCCGACATAAAGCAAGAAAATCTATGTTCCCAATTAGTTCTAGGTATTGACCCAATAAAAAACCACAATACCGTAACGATGACGTTCCAAACATAAATCTTTCGGTCTCTCCATAGATACTTATCGATACAGCTCTTTTGCTGCCAAAATAACTATTTCTACATTTTAATATATTCTTTCGACTGCTGATGAAAATATTTTATTGTAAATAGGCAAAGACCATTTGGTCATAGTTCAGAATTGGATAGCAGACGGTGTAGACCTAAGATCAGGCTGTTTTTTTTTTTTTGTTATTATTGAAAGCAACCCTTTTAGCGCCAAATGTATAAATTCGACCTCTTTCAATCAAACAATTGAATTTCAGAAATATCTTCATTCTATAAGCTTGATTCAACAAGCGAACGGTATAGGTCAGTGATCAGACTGCACAGACTGTGCTGTCTGATCTTTGATCTATACCATCCGCAAACACCCCTGTTCTCAACCATGGTACTGCAAGAATTACGTCGAAAATGCTTATGAAGGATTAGAAGGCACACATATCTTATAAACATAAATCAGATTTATTGACAATAAATAAAACCAAAATTGTCGAAACCTCGATCCGCATGTTGGATGAGGCAAAACTTGGTTCTCTTCTATAGGATAAGTTATTGATTAGGACGATACTGACCTTTTCAAGGTTGAGACTGTAAATGATAATACAGTGAACTTTTTTATACACATCACTCTCTCAAAAATAAAATAAGATTTTATTTCGTTTTGCAGTGAACACAATTCTAAAACATTGTGACAAAATAATAGGCGAGAAGTATGTACCATGATCAGCCGGCAAATTATATGAAATTTGATCTAATTACACATGGACTGCTTGACAATCTTGACAACTTTTGTAAAATAAACTTAATCAAACGCAACGTTTGCATCAAAATATTATGCCACTTAAAGAAAAAAAACTAGAACTTGTTTTTCTACAAAAAAACAGATGTCTCCCCCCTTTTTGGTGTCAGAAGGATTGATATGTCACCAAGGCAATTTCTAACTGAAATAATAGTCATTTTTCTTTAACGGTTTTCGAGTTACAGAGCTGACACGAAATTGTACGTAAAATGAGTAAGGAAAATAATCAAAGGGAAATAACTCGAAAAATGTACAAGCCAGAGTTATCGTTCTTGTGCATGACACTTCGTCTCATGGTGCTTTACAAATGTGTGAAGTTTTATCAAAATATCTTAAAAGGTTTTCGAGTAATAGAGCGGACACGATTTGTGACGGACAGACAGACAGACGGACGCACGGGGAAAAACAATATGTATCCCGACCCTGACGGGGGGAGACATGAAAAAAAACAAAAAAAAAACAGAAAATAAGCTAGAAAGGGATGTCGGACTTTAGTTTGCTGTTCTTGGATGTTCAATGGAATTTTCAGGACGCATTACCGTCAAAAACATGAATTCAAAAGAACTGAATTTGGGCGTCATAAGCTTTGCGTTACTACAAGAAAGCACACGCAAAGTGATCTGCGTTTAGTAAGAAATAAAAAAAGTCGTCTATAAGAATAAATTAGAATGGCTCAGAAACAAATGAAAAAAGTTAGCTGAACAATGAACTCAATTTGTCATTCCAAATAATGCCACAAATTCACTATTCCCAGCGCTTTCCTTTTCAGACAAAGATTTATTAGGTCGCTTACAGATTGTTATCGAAATAAATGGTTCTTACAAGTCTTTAAATTTCCCTGAAATACTTGATGCAGTTAGCAGAGGATAAACAGAGTCGGGGGAAACAACGAATGCGGTAAACATGCAAGCAGTTACAGAATACACTACTTCCTTCTTTCACATCGGTCAATTTGTTGTGTACATTTGGAAGAACAAAAAAAACACCCACAATGTCTCAAGGTTAATTTCTTTCACATTTACAGGCATCCGATATTTCAAAGGCCATATTTCATTATACAAAAGGTGCACTATTCATATTATTATACTGCAAACAAATTTCTCGCGATCTGATTGGATAATATGTCTCGTACACACAGTCATGTACACTGGCAAAATCCACGTATAAGCAGTTTCCCTTTTGAGAGCCTCGCATACATGAATACACTTTCAACACAACATCCGAAATGGCGGCGTCGACCGATACGAGCCGCCCACAAGAAAAACGTACCGAGTAGCCATATTATTTCTAAGTTCCCTTGATTGTTTTCATTAAAGCGGAAAGAATGGATTATTTTTGAAAAATAAATGAATATAGTTACGTATATTATCGTTTGTTGTATTGTAAAACAAATACACGGGGTTAAAACGAGCCATCCCTTCGTCAGGTAAGCGAATTGTGAAGTGTCGAAACTCATTCATGGTAACGTTTAAAGGATAACCTAATAGTCATTTGAGGTACCTAATGGTCGTTTACTTTTTAACAGCAAAGTCGTTAAAATGCACAGTTATTTACCTTAAAGTTGCTTAAATCCATGTTTGAATAAAAATATGACGAATGTCTATCGCAGTGACATCATCAAGTTCATCCACCAAACTGCACGTTTTACCAAAGTATTCATTGAATTGGGACACTCAGAAGGGAAATTCTATGTCGTCAGCATACTCAATTCGTGAGAACATAAAACGGGGAAATTTCACTTAGTACACATTGAAATGGTAAAACTTTGCAGTATAATAAACTCGTTGTACGACCAGCTAATAATGTACATAGGAACAATATCGAGTCATGAGTAGACCAAAAAATTGCAAATACAAGTGCAAGAAAAACTGGGAAGTGTAGATTCAGGAACACATTTTTTCAATTCAGTCAATTGTAAACTTTAAAGATTTGGTAAATCTGAAAACATTGTTAGTGGCAAAAACTGTAAAGTGTTTAGCGAGAAATGATGCTTTAATATTTGGACTAGTATAAGACCTGGGGTAAACAATCCTATATTTATCAATACGTTTATCTCTGTAGTTAACGGAGATTTATCCTAAATTTCAGAGAAATTAATGCGGATTCTAATGTGTAGTTCAACAAATGTAATTCCGAAAGTAAGATCTAGGCTATTACATAAATATTTCCAAAATTGAAAATTACACACGCTTTTCGGTCAAATCAACCCTATTCGTTTATTCGAACTGGAGTCATCAATCAAACTTTTCCTACACATAACACACATACATGTGCGCTTACCAAGGTTGGAGCGTAGATCTGAGTTGACACAGAAGTGCGTTATCCCATAAATGAATTGAACTTACACTCTTTTAACCCGCCGGTCAATCTTATTGACTGTGATAACAGGAATAAACGTATCAGATCTTCATATTGTTTCGTCTAACACTCAACGGTTTTTTCTTCGATACATGTTTGTTTTGGAATACACAATTAAGCAATACGGACCTAAAAACTGACGCTACCGATAAAGTATACAACGCAAATCTAATCGCAGGCAGCTTAAGTACCAGCCCTCATAATGTCGCGTTTCGATAACAACGTAACCTGCAACGCAATAACGAAGACGGTCTTTAGAACTCATTCAGACTAATAGAATGTAGTTGTCCCGACATAAAACAAGGAAATATGTTTGCAATTTAAGTTCTAGGCACTGGCCTAATAAAAATCACAGTGCCCTAACACTGAAGCTGTCTTAATAAATCTTTCTCCGTTCATTTAGTTGATCAATAAAGAAGTCATACGCATATTCTTTGCATAAACCAAATTCATTGAAAATAAAAGATTTAGCCAGATAATTTGTTGCATATCGTAAAGCATTTCGAGTTTTGCTCCAATAAAACTCGGAAAAACAGATACACGATGTTTCTAAATTCAGCCTTATACTTAACCCTTATCCTGCTTATCAAAAGAAATGAAACTTTCAAGCCGATAGTAAAACCCCAAATATTGTTTTTTGAAAGGAATTTTTGGAGGAAAGATATCTCCTTATCGGACAGTGTAGATTCAAGATCAGATTGCACGTTCTGAGCAGTCTGATCTTGATCTACACTGTCTGCAAAACGTCAGTGAGTCGCGCTTAGCAGCCTCAGGGTTAAAGATGGAGAGAGAAAGAGAAAAACCATTCACTTTGCAAATAATCTTCTGGCAAGTTTGAAAATAGAAAGCTATCGAAATGATTAATAAACTTCAAGTAATTTTCTTTTGGTAAAAATACTTATTTATCAATCTTACCTATATGGCCTACAACACGCGAAAAGGGGCATTCAGACATTTGCGTAAAGTGTCGTCTCGGATCAGCCTGCGCAGTCCGCGCAGGCTAATCCAAAACAACACTTTCCGTTTTATGTGATTTTCTGTTTTGCGCAAGTCTGCTGTAGCACAAAATCTGTTATTATACTGCAAAGAAATTTCTCTGATCTGATTGGATAATATGCTCCGAACATATATATGATGTACACTGGCAAAACCAGCGTAAAAGCAGTTTCCCTTTCGGGAGCCCCGTATACATGACTACACTTTCAACACAACATCCAAAATGGCGGCGTCGATCAAGATTAACATCAAGATTATGCACCAAACTGCACGTTCAACCAAGGTTTCAGTGACGTCAGTTCCCAGTAACGTCAATTTTCATTGAATTAGGACACTCAGAAGGGAAATTCTACTTCGTCAGCGTACTCAATTCTTGAAACCAAAAAACAGGTACATTTCGCTTAACACACGTTGAAATGGTAAAACTTTGCAGTATAATAAATTCGTTGTACGGTCAGGTGGCAGGGCACTTGGAAACTTGTTCACGGCTGTGGTGAATAATGACGCCACCTCGCCTTCGGCTCGGGGCGACATGATTCACCACAGCCGTGAACAAGTTTCCAAGTCCCCTGCCACCTGACTGTACAACTAATAATGTAGTCGTAAAGTGCCGTCTCGGATCAGCCTGCGCGGACTGCGCAGGCTGATCCGAGACGACACTTTACGCAAATGTCCGAATGCTCCTTTTCGCGTGTTGCAAGCCATATCCTATTGAATGTACATGAGTCCCATGGGGGCTGAACATACAGTCAACTGAAACTCAGGTTCTTATCTAATATGTTTGACCGAACAAACGGACGGTACAGGTTACAAGATCAGACCACACGTTATTGATCTGTATCGTCTGCAAAAGCCCTTGTTTTCGCTGAAAACGCTAATGGGTTAAACAGATTTGCGGCAGAAAAACTTTGGTGTAGAAATTCCTTTAATTGTATGAAATAAGGTCTAATACCTGTATACGTATGACTACATTGCTCGCTACGAGGAATTTCTACGTTTAGCGAAATCCTTCCAAAAACGGCATGTTCAACGACATACAATGTCGTTTTTAGAGGGAAACGAGTTTACTAAAGGCGGCGCTTTTCGGCAATATTCATAAATCTTATACATTGATTTAAAGTAATAGCACAGTCGCCGGTGGGACCTCCAATCCAATGAATACATATAATTGTTTGTCTTTGTGAAATGCCAAAGAGCAAATTGATATAAATAGAAGTCGCTTTCTAAACATATTAACGTCAAAATAGATGCCACTGAAATGATTGCTTAAATCATTGTCTAACTGGTTTCTTGCAGACATCCCATTAACTTTTTAAAGTGACATAACAGAGAGAAGAAATGTCTTCATGAGTAATACGAAAAGTATTGTAACAGAAAAAAATCATAATTTGCCTCTGACCCCCCCACCCGCCCTTTTTTTTTTTTTCGATCTGATCTCAGAAGCCTCCTAATGCAGGGACGTCAAGAATCCTTTTGGGGTGGCACTGGGTTATTCGCTGTTTATATGTTTACGAAATGCAATAAAAAATTACCGCTTTAGGTAACATTTATATCGGACCAACAAATGATACTCCTAATATGGTAGAGAGAATATATCTTATCATACACTGTCCCATTTCTCTTTGAATTCTAATTTAACCGCAGCTAGTTATCGCATTTGCTAAGGCATTTCATCTTTTAAGTCGTTCATTAGACTACAAAAACTGTTTTAGCAATGGGACGTATTGTATCCATCAGCGCACTTTGAGAGAGTTGTAATCTTTAGACTGCTTAGCGCGACTCAAAGACCTTTTGCGGACAGTGAAAATTAAGAAAAGACTGCACAGGACGTGCAGTCTTATCTTGAATCTACACTGTCCGCTATGGAGGTATTTTTCACTAAAAATACCTTTGAAATAGCGAAAATTGGATTTTTACATTCGGCTTGAAAGTGCCGTTTTACTTATTTAGCATGTTAATCCTTCGGCTGCTAAGCGCGACACACTGACCTTTTGCGGACAGTGTAGAATCAAGATCAGACTGCACAGACCGTGCAGTCTGATCTTGGATGTACACTATCCGATAAGGCGATATCTTTCTCCCAAAAATACCTTTGAAACAGCATTTGTTTTCCCGCTTCAAATTTACTCATTTAGCATGTTAAGGGTTAACTCTCATAATGCCCATCGCTCCCTTTGTAGCCTTTGCAGCCAGTGTAGAACAAGATCAGACTGTATTAACCCTTATCCTGCTACATAAAAGAAATAAAACTTTCAAGCCGATAGTAAAAATCCAAATATTGCTGTTTGATAGGTATTTTTGGAGGAAATATATCTCCTTATCGGACAGTGTAGATCCAAAATCAGACTGCACGTTCCGTGCAGTCTGACCTTGATCTACACTGTCCGCAAAAGGTCAGTGAGTCGCGCATAGCAGCCAAAGGGTTAAGTTATGAAAATAAACACTGCATATGATTTAGTTTGCTCGTCTGAGATAAACTTTAAAAATGAAACAGAGTTTAAATACGAAGTATGACTTTGCTAAGGAATTTACTGAACTCTATGTCAAATAGAAGGTTCTGATGTCGGACTGTATTCACAAAGATTAAAATAGGCAATATTCTGGTTAGAGTTCCGAGACACGCAAACAAGTCAAACTGTGCCCTTAGGTGCATGACTACTTACGTCCAAATATGTAAAGGTTGCTCCAAGATATCTCGATATCGTTCAGATATGCTTTGTTTACATGAATTCTATCATTTATCTAATGTTTGTCCGTTTTACTCGAGAGCAGTTTTACATAGAATGTGTGCGATATAAGAAATGGGACAATGACAGTAAACAAATATAGGTCAAAACTGTTAAATACGAGGTATATTTCAAATTAGACATCTAGATGATTTATATTGACCACAGTGTCCATTTTCAAAACACTGCTACTTTTTATGATATACAGAGGATAATCAACTGGTGGTGTGTGATATTAAAAATCTGTCACTGGAATGGGGTGTGATGCGGTTGAAAAACGAGTCCGAAGGACGAGTTTTTTAACAGTATCAAACCCCATTCGAGTGACAGATTTTTAATATCACACACCACCAGCTGATTATTCTATTTATTATATTCCTAATTCTCCCTTTGTTAGCTAATAATTATCAAGAACGGTATGTATACATGTATACAGTAGGGCTTTTCTTTACAAAGACATGATCCATTTTCCGCAGAAGCAGCTGACGCAACAGATGACGTAACGCTCGAGGGTATGTTACGTCATCTTCCTCTCCATTTGAAGGCATGCATTGTTTTGCACCTTCACAATATAAAGCCAGCCATATGAAATTAGAAGAAGAAACAGTTAACCCTTTCCCACATGACAAGTTTAAGACTTTCCCAAATTAAAAACATCTCGAAGTGATAAATACTAAATTGGTACAAAAGATCTTGGGTTATCTGATAGGATAGAAAACGTTATGGAGAAAGGAGAAAATGCTGGTTGGTAGTATTTTCTCGTTTTTCCACAATATTTTCCAAGAGCTCTCTCCCACAAAAGCTATGTTCTATTCTCGAAATGTTTTCAAAAGATTTCTGCAAAGAGGTCGTTAACTCAGGGTTGTTTGGAAAGACTGTACCGAAAATCTTTTCACTGTGCTATTGTTTACTAAAGATGTTTCAAGCAGAGACAGAAACATTTAGACTGTGAGAAATATAGGAAAAAAAGTAGTTCCGGCAAACATTCTAAAACTATATCATCACTAGTGATGATACTATATCATCACTAGTGATGTTATTCACTGTGAAAAACTGAAAAAATAATACACCGAGAAATCCCAGTAATTCACTGATAGGAATATAATAAAAGTATTTATTGCGAATACTTGCAATTGTTGTACAATTGGTCAAGGCGCAAATACACCTTGTACCTTGTATCTTTGTTGCTCAACGAAGACCTTGAACCAAACACGTTTTGAATAAAGTCGGTTCTTTTAAATTGTTCCGTATACTCACTGTAGCAAAGAACTAAAAAATCAAGTTTTGCAGTTCAGTGACCAAGTAAAGACAGGGAAAACAATCGAGTCCAGAAAAATGCATACTTGGAAAGCTGTGAATCTATAATATTACTTTATTATGAACGTTGGTTTCCTTCTCGTCCTCTCACTCAATATACGTTCCGGAAAGTAATTTGCATAATCGGAAATGCCAACTTGGGATTACTGCATGCATTCCACTAGACTACAAGATAGACAACAATATCGAGAAAATTACCCTTACTCCTCCCATTTGATACCATTTTCCCGTTGCACTGTTAGCATTTGGTTAGCAATTCGCTCCCCATATGCGCTTCCTACGCTACAGACATATTAAAAAAAAACTTTGGCAAAAGATTTGTAAATACCCGTCTTGCCGTCACAAAATAATTGCTTTTGCTTAGAGCGGTATACTGTAGTGTTTAAAGTACAACTAATGATATAAATCAAAGTTCAGAAACTTGATATATCAGAATGTTGTAGGCAAATTCAAATTATTTGGACCGGCCCACTATCTCAGAATAATGACTCTAACGTTCCAGCAGTTGATAGCATGTTGAAACATCACGGGAAAAGGAGTAATTGTTCGGTTTCCGTCAATGGATTTAATGCCACAAAAAATAACTGTTTCTGCCCATTAATAACTGTCTCTTCTGTGCCACTACCACTATTTTGTAGCGTGCATTATTGTATGTTTTGATCTTGCTTAAAGCACTCTTGTACAAAAAACAGGCAAGCTTCTAAGAGGTCAATTAAGAATGGTGAAATATCGCATAGAGGCGTACATGTAATAATAAGTAAGGTCGCGTGTACTATATATTTCTGTTCTTTGCAACGTTCCAGCAAAAGAGAAAGCTACTACCACCAGACTCTTTGATTCATGATTCGATGCACATATTTCAATAATTCCATTTTTTAAAACTTCTACCATGAGATATGTTTCATCTAAATACTGGAGCGAATATGTACGTATTTATTTGAGCCCACTAACCTGAACAATATCTCTTCGTTTTTTTTCACTTTTAGGCCTCATGACTGATCCATGAATTTTAAAGCGAAGAGCGCTATTTCTGTTTCTTTGGGGAAAGTGTAGATCACGATCAGAAAAAAAAAAAACAGATTATTTAGTACAATCTTTTCATCTTCACTGCCCGAAACAGTGTTGAAATGTTTATCTTTTTGTTGCGTAAAAACCGTCTTATAAAATTTTATTTACAAATGTAGAGGTTAATGTAGAGCATAAAAATGGTAATTGCGAACTATCTAAAAACCCACTTGAGAACAAATTAAAAGCATTCAAAAAGCAATTTGTTTTCCCTACTTGAAGGGAGTATTTACACCATCTGCTCATTTTGCAACATGAAAATGTTACGTTTTAATCGTAGTTCAGACTGGTTTCCTTTAAATATTGCAACGGTAAAACCTTGATAATGCATTAAAGAATTTCACGTTTCTGACGGGACCTATCCCAATTACATTGTCGGGCGAGTTGTCTGTAGTTGTACCTATAGGTATGTTTCACATTGCGTTGTATGAAGGTTTCAACAGTATTTCATTTATAGCATTGTGGCGGCCCAGTCATTTGCATCATGTTTCATCTAACAAAAAAGGGAAAAAAAATGGAGACAGTTATTCTTTCCTCGCATTATCTTGCTAGACATGATTAGAAGCGTTCGTGTTCGTATGCACAGCTTATCTTTATATTTCTTATTTTAAATTTCAAGAACAACCAATCGATTGGCTGGGACATTCCGACACAGGCATTCAGACTGATCGTCTAAGAGTTTAAACGTAGAACGGTTTGTGGATAAGAACATAGGCAATATAGTTGGTAGTGTAGAAGCGTGGAAATTCTAAGGCTAAATCAAAATTCTATGATATTTAACCGCGGAAGGTGTAAAGAAATCTGCCAGCCATTTAAAAGGCAGCGAACAACATAAGCCATACATTAGCAAAAGGGTGTTTAATACATCTCCGTGATGCATTATACTAAGCAAGACAACACATAATTTAAGATCCATATATTACATTTTGTCTAACAACCAACGGAATTATGCGGTAGACTGGTCCTTTGAGATGCATAAAATTGACCGATAGCAAAAAGTTTCGGCCCAGGTCAGCCTGCGCGGAATGCGCAGGCTGACCTGAGTCGATACTTTTTGCAAATTCAATAAACCTCCTTTTCACAAAGCAAGGCTTATATTCATTTGTAATTTCGACTGGATATTCCCACAAAAAAAAAAAAAATCGAAAAATGTCAATTGAACTTAAACTTCTCTATATTCTGATCTTTATTCTCACTGACGACAAAAACAACAAAGGTAGGCCTATTGCTGTACTGGATAATTGAATTCATTGCAAAACTAGTAATTCTTCTGTAAGTGTCTATTACAGGACAGAACGACGTGTTTTGGAAGGAGAGACGTGCTTGGTACCGATATAGTTCTAAGCACTAGGTTTGCAAGCAAGTTACCTTATAGGCTTCGGGGACATTATTAGTTGTACGTTCAAGGGGCAGGGGACTTGGAAAATTGTTCACGGTTGTGGCAAATCATGTCGCCCTGAGTCGAAGGCGAGGAGACCATATGATTCGCCACAGCCGTGAACAAGTTTCCAAGTCACCGGCCACCTGACCGTACAACGAATTTATTATACTGCAAAGTTATACCATTCCAGTGTGTATTGAGCAAAATTTCCCCGTTTTATGTACTCACGAACTGAGTACGCTGACGAATAGATTTCGCTTCTGATTGCCCCAATTTAATGAAAACTGACGTCACTGAGAACTGACGTCACTGAAACCTTGGTAAAACGCGCAGTTTGGTGGATGAACTTGATGATGTCACTGCGATAGACATTCGTCATATTTTTATTTAAACATGGATTTAAACAACTTCAAGGTAAGTAGCTATGCATTTTAATGATTTTTTTTGTCAAAAAGCAAAAAAAAAATATAAGTTACCACAAACGACCATTTGGTTATCTTTTTAACCCCGTAATATATGTAACTATATATTCATTTATTTTCAAAAATAATCCATTCTTTCCACTTTAATGACAATCATCAAGGGAAACTAGAAATAATATGATGCAGGCTAGCCAGTATGTATGTCTCGTGGGCCGCTCGTATCGGTCGACGCCGCCATTTTGGATGTTGTGTTGAAAGTGTAGTCATGTATACGGGGCACCCAAAAGGGAAACTACTTTTACGTGGATTTTGCAAGTGTACATGACTTGTATGTACGGGGCATATTTTCCAATTAGATCGCGAGACAATTCTTTGCAGTATAATAAAACTAACCTTATGCGAATTACGACGTCAAACATTTTAATGGTTAAATTGATGTTTAATCATGATCCATCTGTTTCCTTTGCTATCGATTTTATACTGATGCTGTCTGTCTAGATTGATGTATGGATTTACATGTATATATGGATAAGATAAGCAATGAGAGCAGTTACGATCGATTTTGGTACAAGTAGGTCGCAAGTAAAGCAAACGACCCTATTTACATTATTCACTCTGTTAGATCAGATAATGGCATTTAGTATAATTAGCGAAACCACAAAGGAATTTATCTCACCGTAAAAAGATTTCTGAGAGTATCGTATGCATCGTGTGTTATTGCTAAAGCCCCAACGATGAGTGATTTAAAGTAATATTATAGCTTTTACACCATAAGTTCATCGTGATTTAAAGTAATCAGTTACATGAAGGCTAGGTTGCAAACAAATAAAAATGTCCGTAAACAAAGTCTTTGGTCTGTTGGAACAGATACAATGTATTGAAAATTTGAATAATTGGCACAGCCATCCGGGAATTTGGGTGATCAGTAACAGAATGTATGTTAGAATACATCCACTGTAACTTTCGTTATATCGAACGGCGTTTTCTAAGAATGTTCATCCTTTTTTGTGTACGGCTTGATTACATAAGGTTTTCTGCTAGAGAATACAGTGATCATTTGAACTAATTTCTTCGTCCATACCTACATGTAGCTCGAGTGATCTCAGTATGACTGTTTATTGACTCGAGCAGATTCTTTTTAATTATTCTATGGCAATGTTTTTATGTAATAAAAGAGTGTTAACAAGCATAGTTGTATAAGTTATGACCGTATCGTAAATAATTCATAAATTTATTATAAAATGTAACTCTACAAAGAAAAAATATTTAATTCTCAAGCTAGCAAGAAACCCCACGAATATATTTATACTCTCGAAGCATGAAAATACGTATTCAGCACTTCTTTAGATATCAGCTTGTCATAAAGCCAGTAGTTTCAGAAACATTTCTTCCCAGAGGAAGTTTCTCATGAACATATCGAACAAGAATGGCCTAAATTCAGTTGGAATTCAATACATGAATTTTTTTAAATTTCTTCTAGAAATGTATGTATGTATGTATGTATGTATGTAATGAAGACAGATATATAGATGGATAATTGTCAAAATATCTAAACTTCCAAAATCTGATACAATAACGGAAGAAATTACAAGGGACAACTTCTCGGAATCTTTGTAGTAAAAAGTTTATATGAGTTACAGTTTTAGAACTGTTGACGTTTTTAATGACACAAAATAACTAACAGAAGGGAACAGGATGTTAATATACAGTGTTTATTCTACTTCGTTACTAAAAGTTATGCTTGTGAAATAGAATAAATCGTGCAAATTACACAGATTCAAAAGTATCTGCTAATTGTCCTCTTTTTTTCACCATTGGAAATTGGGTACCATGGTTATTGATCTAAATGTTTCTGCATTGTTCTGTTTTTCTTTGATTTCATCATTTTAACAACTCAAGAATTCATGATTTCCCAACGCTCCATTTGGAGAAAAATATGATTTGTGACTGAAACTGATTTTTATCATGATAACGCTTATCTAAATGTTTTGAAAGTAAACACTTATCGTTTTAAAGCTATTATCTTGTTTTATTAGTTACGGTTTTTGTTGGCTTCTCCTTACGCTTCTCCCAATCTTACTGGACTTTTATTATGAAACGCACATGACAACATAGCAAAAACAGCTAAAAGTACCCTCTGTCAATGGGGCAACAAAGTCTTCTGATGTTCTCATCAAATTTGGATAAACACAATGCGGATCTAGGGACAAAGCAATGGGCACCAAAACATGCTAATTTTCAAGCTAGCTTTGTTATGGTTTCTCACGATATTAGATGGTGTAGATCTAAGATCAGGCTGCACACCAGGTAAGTCTGATCTTGTCTTACTATGTCCTCCCAAAGAAACTATTTATACATCGACTGAATGTTTTGCCAATGGACTCTCCCTTGAAAAAAACAGTGAATCGAATGATGACCCAACATTGAACCTCCAGGGTACAAGTCCTATACCAAAAACAAACGTATTTCCAGGTAGATTCACAATGGTTTAATAGTTTAGGGAACAGTTGAAACCAGTGATAAAAAGGTTTCGTAGAAGCATGAAGCAGGAAAAAATACCGATAAGTTATTATATGAATAGCAATAAGGAAATGACATCAAAAAAGATATAACTCTCAAGAGAAAAAGTGAAGTACTATGGCAACTTTTATCGAGAAGTTATAAAACCTTATGATTCGGACGATAAGTTATTATACTGTCGGAACTAAACCGCAAACAATTAAATTAAGCACCCATATATTTCCGATCATATATACATATATATGCTCTAGACAGCAATTACCGGGATTTACCAAAGACTAAAATAAGACAGCGGACAACCGTTTGTTGGAATGAGAAATTCGAGCGAGGGGCCACTTTCAACAGTATGGAAAACATGGTGGTAAATGGAGCAATAGCTTGTTACAAGGAACTGATCTAATTTTCATGCTATGTTCCATGCTCGCAACTAGAAAGCCGTAAGGCACATGATTTTTTAAAGAAAATAAGTTAACCAATTACCACTCAATTACGACTTTAAGCGACCTGCTGACGACAGTTCAGACCGATGGGGAAAACGGGAGCATTCGGTTTTACAAAAACTGTTTTCCTTCCCCTTGGTTTAACTATATCATTACAGGAACAGTTTTGCTTTCTTTCAAATACATTATGTGTCCGTTTTCCTAGTGAATATTGCATTTATGTCTGTAGAAAGGCCATATGGTTACCGGATGGTGTGACTTTTGACCACATCATTTTTTCAGCGGAGCTGTACAAGCTGGTGTCTATTGGTATCATCGAATGAATGAATAGTAATTTGTGATGGGTAAAACATGAGGACACGTTAATTTGATGGTACCCTGCATGCCTATTCGAGGGCCGATTCACGACCCCAATATACAAGGGTTGTTAACGTTAGTCGATACCGCGGAGTGTTACAACTAAGCGAAGCTCTTAATCAAACCTTGGCATCTATTCTTGTGCTCATTGTTACCATATAATTCATTACTGTAAAGAATAAATATATACATACATTCAGACAAATCATTTTAGCAGCGACTGCTCTATTTCCAGTTATGTTTTTTGACTAAACTCTTACTTGCGATTACCTCTAATTGAAAATTCTACCTTTCAAAAGATGTCTTTAAAGACGTTTCATCGGGTTGTCAGTGCGCAACATTTTTGCGCATGTCTCTACGCTTCTCTGTTTTCTAGCGCGTAACTTTGTCTGATTGTAGTACTATTATTGGACTACTGATTTTTGCTGCAAGACGTGGAGAATGTAGTAGTAGATACATTTTTTTTTTAAAGATCAGTTTATGAAGGTGTAAATCGTTCCTAAACAGCGAAAACGGAACATGTACATTTGTCGGACATTACTTATCCGGATATTAAGTTTAGTGAGGTAAAAAGAGAAAATTACAAGGATTTTCTCCTTTTCAACGTTTTCAAACCCTCTTTCCTGGGTATTGATAGAAATCAGGATCGTTTGATTCATTTTGCTATAAGGTTCGTAAGTAATCTATGCCTTTGAGTAATTCCTGGACAGTTCTACTTGTATTGTTCTTCCATTCTCCCATCTATTAAAATATACCACATGTATTTGGTATTAACCCTTTCCTAAATGAATTAAATTGAAACTTCAAAATTGAAATAAGCTGCAGACGACAAATTAAACAAGGTTTAAATGAGACTAAAAGAACCGTTTGTGCAGAAAAGGTTGTGAGGAAAGGCACAATTGCTTGTAATAAACAATTACCCCTTTTACCAAAATGTTTTCCAAAGCCGTCCATTAACAATGTTAAATCGAGACTATATCAAGGAAAGGGTTGACACAGTACAATCTTTATTGTGAAAAAAACATGATTTAGTACTACAAATAATACATCTTACAAAGTAATTTAAAATCTTGGGTGTTTAGTGTCACTTTCTTTGTTCCAAGGGAGGTAATTGAGTTCGAATATTGGGAAAAGTAGCCTGGCAACCTATCTTTTTTTTGCATTTTTTGATAAAGGATATAATCATGTATATTTCTGAGAAAAATGAGAAAAGTCTTTGCGCTAGAATTTTTTGAGGGTCAAATAATGTCCTGATTTTCTGTGATAAAATAAGCATTTTGTAGGCTCAGGGTTTTATTGAAACATAGATAGCGTATCATTAATTTGAAATATCTGTTAATTTTTCATCAAAGTCAGAGGATCCATTGGTTCACTATGAATTTAAAACACAGAGAACATGATATGACTGAAATTACAGATTTTAATCACAAAATTCTGACGTATGCTGCAATTGTGGGTTTTTGTGTGATTTGAAAAAAGGGTTATGTTCTTCGTGGGCTCAGAACTTTTTGGTTCATCTGGCAACGTCTGATTATCTCTTTGCATATTGAAAAAACATACTTTGAAGTGTTTCTGTGTCAAATTTCACGAAATTCTCTGCGCTAGAAATAACTCGCTAAAACGCCTTTAAAGTCTTTTTCTTTTTTAATTCAAAAAAATTGAAACCCTTTGCAACTGAGTATGTTAAAATTTAGATATTTGGTTCGCAAGGAGTACTACGATCTTCGATTTTCAAACCTTTTGGATCAAAATAATTTAAGATAAGCTTACAGGTTCTAAGCAGTGTTATCTTGATCTGCACTGACCGCAAAAGCAACTATAGTTTATTTTTTCTCATAACACTACACAATAGGAGAAAAAAGAGGGCGTACCTATGATATATTTATGTTTTCAGAACGAAACACGTATCAACGAAATGGGGTTTACGAGTTCGGGCTTTGTAATACACACGTTAACAAGAAAAGCTGTAAACATTTATTGCAAATCATAAACACCATTTATTTCATCCTGAACCGTACCACAAATAGGGAGGGGTGAAGCTAATGATATTGCCAAGCACACAAACGCCTCCCTATGGCTGTCGAACTTATTATTTCAGTCTATTACAAAATTACATCATCATTTACACCTTCAAATTATTCGCATTCTTTCTTTGTTGAAAGACCCGTGTTTTAACGAACCTAAGGGGAAAAAAACTTTGGAAACCATTGTTGGACACAGAGAAAATGCTAGTGACCATGATTTCCTCCTTTTTCCTGACAGTATTTTCTACAAAAAGGCAAATTACCTCATTTGAGTAACAATCAATTGTGGTTTATCAGTGTTTTTGTTTGGTAACGAGGTATTAAGGGTCATGTTACAATTGAGATAAACGCCGAGAATATAGACAATCCCAGATAGGAAAATACATCTATGGTCGTAAATACCAGCACAAGGTCTACCTACATCATTTCGTGAAGCTTGAATGCGTTCCACAAAATGTTAAGTACAATATTGCAAATCCATATTCAGCGATTAAACTCTTTGTTGCAAAGTTTACCCTCTTGGACTGGGTGAGGCATTTCCCGTCAGCCAAACAAACTGGAGGTTTTCTTTTACATAATTTAGAATTATATTAGATTTTTTAGCAATGTTGGAAAAGAAAAACATGTCCAGCAACTCGTCTCGGAATGATGAAAACAAAAGGCAGTCGTTTCCTTATACGGCAAGCAAACAAAACACTTCGGCTTACAGTACGCAGTATCCTTAAGTCTACTAAACCTTTTACAAATAGAAAACGCATAGAAATTGAACTACCCCGTAACTTTGCTAAAATACTTTTATGATAAGATTTTACTTCGTACAACACAGACTATTTGGTTCATACCACTAAGAAATAAAAGTGACAAGTAATGGAAGGGAAGTTTACTGAAAGCAAGCTTTTTTTTTTTTGTCTTAAGATAAGATAAAAAAAATCTCTGGTACAGCTATCTTCATTTTAGAATTACAGTTTCTATAAACCATTGTAAATACAATAACACTTTCCCTATTAAAAAGGAATACATTCTAGATGTGTGAAAAGAGACCCAGCAGTTTTGATATCAAAATGCAGTTAACTACCAAATTCCAGAAACAGATGCAAATTTAATGGCACCATTATGACTGCAGTCGAGTTCTCTGCCTTCATTGAATCAGACTATGGGCTCCAAACTGGTTCTCATTTACAATGACGTGCCTGTTTATTCTTTACTAAACATTCTCGGCTTTCAATGACCAAGAAGAAAATAAGCTGTTGAAAATATAGTGGGAAAAGGAGAAAATGCTGGTAACCAGCACTGTCTCATTTTCCCACTCTGTTTTCTATTAAATCAGAAAACTTCAACTCATTGCTTTAATTTCTGAATTTTCTTGTGCAGATACTTTCAACTTGGAAAGGCCTAAAATATGTAGGTTGGAAAAGGGCCGAGCCTCGAAAAAGGAAACCGACCCCTTAAAGTCAGTAAATTAAAGACCTGTATATTGCAAGTTCAAGGTTGTTTTGACTCGAGTAGCGGACAGTTTAGCACTAGATCATACACTTCGTACAAAGTTATCAACTTTTGGCTCGAAAGACGATTTAATAGTTAAAAAAAAACATGAGATATTTCGTAAGCATTGCCGAAAGATTTATTGAAATTTTAAAATTTCAGTAATAAAGCTGATCTAAAAGTTGGTTAAATCTGTAAACTCACAGTAATATGCAATAGTTTAACATTGGTCATTTCTACGGCAAGAGCATAGTAACTGGCTCAAGCATGGCTTGGAAAAATATTAGATTGTATAAAAAAAAAAATTCAATCGTAACAAATTTAAGACTAGATGGGAGAAGTGGGACAAGACGCATAAAACGCCAGGCAATGTATCCGTTTATTTTTCTTCTATATCGTATACGTATAAGTTTATTTCATTTGCTACCCTTCAAACCAGTCATATGCCACAGTGATCATGTGCCAGCCGCACATTCCCTCATGCAATTTTTTTTCGTAAAATAATGCATCAAACCATTTCTCCTCTTAACGACAATATCACCAAGCATGCTTTCAATATCTTTCTAAGGAAGAGATGAGTTAATTTATTCTCTGTCATAAATGAATTCGTGTCTTTTCGCCACCTTTTTGTACATACACAATTCCACTGCAAGTGTATAGACCTTCTGGTGATGGTTTAACCCTTTACCACATAAACTCGAGTTTTCACGACCTTGAGAAAGAAGGTTTGTAAAAAAAGATTGTGAGACAAGGAGAAATTGCTGGTAACCACCATTGTCTCCTTTTCCGCAATATTTGCCTCCCTTCCACAAACAAAATCCAATGTTTATGTCGTCGTTTACAAATACTTCCAATTTGGATAAGTCAAAAATTTTGCCGGAAGAATGGCGACTAAGTGGTATAGACCTAAGATAAGACCGGCTTTAACAGTCACTTATTTCGGCGCCAATTGAACAAGTTCGGCCTCTTTCGACGTTTGAAAATACAATCCATTGAAAACAAGAAATATCTTTAAAAAAAGATAGTCAAAAGTAAAAATGCAAATATTGCGACTTCAGAGTTCTTGTCATCGGAACAATCTCACCGTATCGTAAAGTTTACAGCTATGATCAGATCGCACGTTTCATGAGGTCTGATCTTAATCTACACTCTCTGCAATAGCACACAGAATCTCGTTTAGCAGCCTTAAGGTTAATTCGACGATTTCCGGACTTTGATCTCTATTAACCCTTAACCTGCTAAATAAGATAAATGAAACTTTCAAGCCGATAATATAAACCTAAACTTTGCTATTTCAAAGGTATTATTTCTGGAAAAATATCTCCTCGTTGGAAAGTGTAGATCCAAGATCAGACTGCATGTTCTGTGCAGTCTGATCTTGATCTACACTGTCCGCAAAAGGTTCGCACTTAGCAGCTTAAGGGTTGTACGCCATGAAAAAGAAACATCCATCAAGCCCCACGGCTTGTATGGTATATTTACATTTCTGTCTAACAAAAACAATATAACACTTTAAATGATGAGATCAACCCACCTTGTACGATAAGCCTCCATTAACCAGTTCCATTCCAAGGACAACAACCTTATTTTACATAGGAGGAAGGAGTCATCATGGAACAGAAACCGTTCCTCCAACTTTTTTATTTGGAGGGGGTAGTTTTTTATCAGTAATTTACACACATTTCCATCCAAACAAAGAACTTCTTTAACTATTACTAATTTTATGATCTCTTACTTTGCGCATGAAAATAAGTCTTAAAGAAAGTTGATCCCACACCCTAAAATGCTTTAAAAGCCTGTTTTATCTAAAGTGCATCATTCCTGCCAAACGACCGCTTTTTCCGTCATGCAGATATCTATTACTTTAATTATTCTACATCTACATACACCATGCAATATTTTATTTGAATTGTTATAAATAATCTATATGGAGCAATAAAACGTCTACAATTCATAAGTCATGGTTTATCCGTTTCTGCCGCCAGGAGAAGGCGGACCGCGGGAAAAAATCAGATAAGAACCGTTTAAGTGGATTATCTTTTTCGGGAAGATAGTATCGCCACTCAAGTCTCCTGCGAGAACACCTCAATGACTTTAGTGCCCTATATTGTTGTGCTGTTGTGTTTACGTAAAAGTTATAACCACACAAATTTAAACCTTCGATGCGACAAGCAATTATGCAGCTGCCATTTCGAATTTTTGTTTTTGTTTGAAAACGCCGCCGCTGTTAACAGTTATATCACAGCGACGACTTACTTGTTTTTATGTTTCCTTAGTTAAAATAGTACAGCGTGGAGGCTAGATTCCGCAGAGCCTTGATCAAAAGATTGTCCAGTATTACAATGTATATAAACTATTTAACGTCACTCTCCTCTACAAAATAGAGTATTCAAACAAGGTGAACTCATTACAATGCCAGATCAGTACAACAGATGGATTCAATCAATAAAATAGTAAGAAATTTTACTTAAGTGGGACATTTGCTGCTCAACATCTGTTTTCGGACAACGAAGACCCGAGATGAGACTGTACTTTCTGTGAGATTTATTATTGACCTACACCGTCAGCAAAAGCAACTACGGTAACTGCAATGACTAGCAGTTTAACACTTAATTGATAAAAGCACACAAAATGGAGCGGAGAGAAGGCAGCGATTTCAAATTGTAAATCTTTGTGCGAAGGAAGGGGACATATTTTTGAGCGGCATTGAAATAAAACATTCACCTCGATTTGTATCAGCGGATATAAAAAAAAGACATTTATGATGGATGGTCTGGTAATACGCATTCTCGAAACAGCCCACATTGTTTCTGTAAATATTTATCACTTCAGACGTTTTATTCCTTCGATTTTAATCCATCTAAACAAATTCACAGTGGCGTTTTCTGCCTATCAGAGTAACAATAATTATACCTGTGAGCACTTTGCGGGATTAGAATTAAAAAAAAAAAAACTTTTCTACTACGGCTTTGTTTGTTGGTTTCTGAGTTCTCTCTCCACCATTTCTTTTTTTTTTCTACTTTCGAAAGGATATCTTAACCCTTTACCACACATTCCCGAGTTTTAACGGCCCTAAAGAAGAAAACATTTGAAATAATTATGAGAAAAGGATAAAATGCTAGTAGTAACCAGCATTTTCTCCTTTCCCACAATATTTTCTACACTTTCAGAACCGAATTCTAATATTTTAGTCAAATTCATTTTGTCGTCTGCAAATGTTTTCAATTTGGACAAGTATAAGATTTTGTCGTTTAGTAAAAGGTAAGCGATATTACACAATTTGAGTGAAACGAAACCGCTTAAGACAACTTTTGCTGTCTTGTATCAGAACAATCTTGGATGCAATGGGACAAAAACAGGAAAAAGCTCAAAACGAAATGAAGAATTATTTCACCTTCCTCTGAAATATCTGATAATGAACAAGATTTCATGCGAAAACCAACAGCGATCTAATATCAATGTTAGATAGCAGTGCATGCTGGGAGCAGAATGAAACTGATAATCGGAATTCTTCTATTTCGGTTTTTTATTAAAAAGGGATCAAACTGGATTACATGAATTCGGAATTGAGTTCATTGTGTGCAGAGCCATGTTGCAATTACGCCAAAAGAGATTTCGTTCCAATTTCCGTATTTTTGTAGTTGTTCATATAAAATACGACTTGTCCATTTATTTCGTCTGATACATTTAACCATACGCTTACACCATGTTCCCGGCAGCCACGGCAGCCCCGTTTGTCCGAAATGTGGCATGCCGTGAGATTTTGTTCGTTTTTTCTCAATTTGCCAAGTTAAGTCTATTTATACGGTACCTCACGGTATCCGTGACAAGTCGTGGAGGGAACTCTACGTTTACACTATGTTCCCGGCAGCCACTGCAGCCCCGTTTCAGACAACCTTTGACAAAACGGGATTGACGTAATACAACGCAAAGGAACGGGAAAAACAAACTTGTCAGACCGTGATCGCCGGGGTTGCCCTACCAGATTTTTTGACGGTTAAAAAATTTGCCACGGCAGTCCCGGTGCTGATGAGACACCTAACAGACCTTAGCGGAACGGGTTAATCGTTGCGTTAGCCAATCAGGTTTTGTGTTCTTGAGAATAAGACCAAGAATATTCTTAAGATTGGCTGGTAAATACAGACCCTGTATTTCATATAAACATGTTTTCATAAAAAATAATACTTGCCACTCCAAACGTGTTACTGTAATATTCAGTAAACAAACCTAAGTTCAAGAAGAAGCTAAAAGAAATTAAACTACGAGATGTATTTAATAAACCCATATCTATACAGTACATGATCACATTATAAATCTTAGACTAGTCCAAATGCAATATGACTTAAATGTTTGGACATGTATTTGACAACTTGGAAAACATTGTGTGGGAAAAAAGAGAACAGGCCGGTCACCAGATTTTTTTCTTTTTTCCACTCTGTTTACATAAGCTATCTTTCTCGGCGGCCGAGCCTCGGTAGCGCAGTCAGTAGCGTATGGGGCTTGAGAACAGGAGGTCGTTTGTTCGAATCCCAAGCTCGGCCAATTTCTTTCCCAGGATTTTTGATAGTCATAGCGACAGAATTCATTCCTATCTCACCGCTCATCATTGTTTCGACGACGGTTATATGGGAAATCAGCCAGAGGACGGGGAAGAATATTATGTTAAGTACCGATAAAAAAGTCTAATAAAGCATGAATAGGTGCACTGGCCGCCGCGATACAATGAAATATGTTGAAAACGGCGTTAGACACCATACAAACAATCACCCAGTTCTTTCTTGGGCCTTCAAATAAGATTGTTGTTTGTATTCTCACCGACTTTCTAGTTATCTAATGCTTAATCTTTGAAAATTACACCATTTTAATTTCTTTGATAAATATTAAAACAGCTGTTTAAACAGAATACAGGGACAGTATATGTATATTTTGCTGGTTTACTTCTATATCAAAATTACGTGCATTTACATAATTTCAAACGTCACATAAGTGTATTTCTTCTCTTCAATATACACAATATTATTTAGAAGTTATTCATTATTAAGACCCAAGTTCTTATCGTTAGCCTTAGGAACAAAATGGAATTTTTCTACGTTTAGCTGTCACTCACTCGTCAAAACAATTCTGGGTTTGTTCCTCAAATTGGCATGAACTCATGTCTGTAAAGGTGTCAAGAGGCATTTCTTGGAGAGTAGAAAAAAAAATTGTTTCTTGGTATCGTATATCGACCGGCTGTGTTTTATAATCATTTGCAATTTAGTTTTACGACTGTAACCCCTTTTCGCTATTGTGGTCATTAAACACTGCAATTTAACTATTTACAATACGACACAATTTTAAACTCGTCCAAATTTAATGCATTTGCAGAGGAAAATCAGAGATGGCTAAAAATGATGGAACTTGTCTCTATTTAAAAAGAAAACATTGTAGGAAAAGGAGAAAATGCTGGTTACCAGCATTTTCTGCTTCTCCAACAATGTTTTCAAAGGGCCTCTTTCACAGGGTCGTTAAAACTCAGGATGGTTTGTTAAAGGGTTTAAACAATGTTATACATCAAGATTTTCTAAAGCATCATGGGAGTTGAATATTCTGTTAATTGTTCTTTTATTTCTTTCGATTTCACTTGGTCTTCTCCACTAACTCTTGAGTTGCACAGATTTCATCTAGACAGGCGATGCAATCAATGTAATTCCCTTATCAAATAATTACATGTTTTTTATATATTACTGACCCGTGTATCACACTCTTTTTCTTCTTATGTTTTTCTAGTTATTTCAAAATATATTGTGTAGATGCAATAGATAACATGAGCTCACCTATTAATTCTAATTTGATAGGATAAGCCGTTTTGGCCCAGACAATCACATAACTTGTCTTGGTATTAAAGATCAGAATTGCATTTAGAACGTAGTGAATAAGTCAGTGAATAGGCATCACGGACGTCAAGTGGAATTACCAAAATTACCAAACATTTTTTGCTCTCTGAGCTTAAAAAGTAACATCTTTTTACGTAATTTATATATCTATATATAATTATATATTTATCTAAACAAGCTATGCTCTGTTACAAGGGGGCTTAATACATCTGCAAAAAGTTTCGACCCATGTCAGCCTGCGCACTCCATGAGAACAGATCCAGATATTGAAGATCCAATTCATACCTTGGCCGAAATGTAGGATAAATGAAGGAAGAGAATTCGATTGTGTTTGGAAAAACTGGGAGCAAAACAATCGAATGCCTGCTCAAAACAGTTTCTGAAGTGATTCAAAATCCTGTGCACAGATGGGACATATCCTTTGACTTTATTAACCCAATTTCGATGTGCTACAGCCATAAGACATTAGACAACCGCAAAAAACCAGATACAAGTCCCATTGGACAATGTCACGTGATCCCTATTTCCTGTAGATTGCACCTGTCACAAGCGCTCTTGACGATCGATCACTGTATGGAGGTTAGAGACGAGGACAAATCACCGCCAGTAACAAATGTTTATTTTGTCTAGGACATTCTTATCGGTCCTTTAACGTCGCTAAGAATTAATGAGAAACTCTGAACAAGGGGTAAATAAACATACAACAATTAGTTTCAACGAATCATTTGACATTTGTTTTAGTATCAAATGACGGAAATTATTTTGATAAAAAAATGTTTACATTTAAAAGCATATACCTGGAATTTGCACACCACTACTCGGCGATATTCTCCCGGAGCATACCCGATCTGAATATTCCTAATTACAACATTCTTACATGTAGTTCATAAATGAATTTACTTGCACAGTTGATATACTTTGAGAAAGGAAATATAGATTCGAAGTGAAAATAAACTATAATTTCAACATGTATGCTGTGGATTTTTTTTTAAAGTAATATGTTATTTCTTTAAAACTGAAATTCCCCATCAAAATAAAGATAACACAAATCCGTCGTTACTTTCTGATGACAGGGTTTAATCGGGACATCATAATAATGAATGTCTAAAGTTCTTAAACAACAGCGTTACAATATCAGAGAAGTCATACATTTAACCCTTTACCACACAATCCTGAGTTTTAGCGAATCTGAGAAAGAAGCCTTTCGAAAACATTGTGGAAAAAGGAGAAAATGCTGGTGGCCAGCAGTTTCTCATTTTTTTTTTTTGCGATGTTTTCTACTCTATCAAAGACAAATTCCACCAATTAAGTCACAACCTAATTTGTCACGACCTAATGCTTTCATTTCGACAAGCGTACACTTTTGTGGTGTGGTAAAGAGTTAAAAAAGCTTTGTTGCCTTTACTTCAGACAAAATTTTAAAAAAAAAAGAGGAAATGTTGAAATATTCTCCTTTTTAAACACTTTTAAACCCCTTTTGCGCCATAGGCACAAACAGCAACTTTTGCAGATGATATAGAATAAGATCAGACGACACAGATCGTGCAGTCTGATCGTGAATCTATACCGTCCTCTTTTTTAGACAGGCGTATCAGATGAAAATCTGTGTTTCTGTAGGTTGTATTTTCAGCCATAGACAAGAGGTCGAGTTTCTCGTATTTTTGGTGTTAAAATCGTTACTGGGTTTTTTTTTTTTCTTTTACTCCCCTTCTTTATGACATAACTGGTTTCTATCACTTTTATCTCTTTCCACCACCATCCCTCTCGCAGAGCCCCGGTATCACAGTCGCCCCCCCCCCCCCCTCGTTGCAGAGCCCCTGTAGCACAGTCGATATGAGAACAGGAGGTCAGTCGCTGGTTCAAATCCCAAACTCGGCAAATTTCTCTCCAAGGACTGATGATAGTCGTAGTGACAAGATTCATTTCCTTCTCACCACTGATCTTTGTTTCGACGATCGTTCAGTGGGTAAACAGCTAATGGCTTAGAAGGAATATTATGTGCAGTACTGGTAAGAACAGATCCCAGGTAGCATGGATAGGTGCACTGGCCGCCGCGATATAACTTAATAGATAATGTTGAAAACGAAGTTAAACGCTTTAACTTTAAACAACACCATATCTAACGGTTAACCCTTAGGCTGCTAAGCGCGACTCACTGACCTTTTGTGCACAGTGTAGATCAAGATCAGACTGCACAGAACGTGCAGTCTTACCTTGGATCTACACCGTCCGATAAGGAGATATCATTCCCGTAACCATAACTTTGAAATAGCAATATTTGGGTTTTTACTGTCGAATTGAAAATTTAATTTTAATCATTTAGCAGAATAAGGGTTAACGTGAAACAGACATCTTGTTTATTGGCTATGAATATGAATAGCGTTTTAAGGCCCGTCGACAACTTAGGTCATATTGGGCGCACTTACTTAGTAAACAATAATGCGAGGTGAAAATAACATACATGTGCAACAACATAAGACAAACATGATAAATGAGGAATGGACGAAACACAAAATGATGCCCCTTTTGTCGCCTTTTACGACATGCATGCTGTCACTTTTGTTCCGCCAGATGAAATGGCAGATGTGACGATCGCGGGACTGCAGTGGTTTATTCTTATACCCCCGATTAAACCACACGGCGTCCCACAGGCCAATTGATTCCCATTCCAAACCCTATTTACATCGAGAAAAAAATACAGGATTTGGAACAAGAACTACCCAGCCTACTGCAATCCTACGAATTACGAGGAAAGCAGCCGTTTGTCTCTAATTTTAGTCGCCTTCTACGACATGCCATAGAGAAAGGCCGAGGTCCTATTCTATAAATTAAAAAAAAACCCGGGACCCCACGGGGACTTGTTTATTGGATTTTTATGTATCAGAATACTTCCAATGTAGATAGAAGTCTAGGGAAGAGTATGTAGTTGCCTATTATCTATTTGTGTCATCTCTCGGATCTGATGAAATGTTCAGTAAAACTTGTATAAAACTTTTAAATCCGCTCATAAATCCTCAGAAAATCATATAAGTTTACTTTGCCTTTTCATGTAGTACACGAAGTTTGAAAAGCAACAACAAAAATCAAACGATTACAGAGGCCCAAGTGGTGGTTTTCGAATCCGAAAAATAAATGTCGTGATGTTTGTTACTATTATACCATGATGAAAATTAAAAAAAAAAAACTGGATTTACAGTCACCTTACTTTGTAAATCTAATATATTCCCTTAAGTTGTTCATTTGAAACATAAAAAAATGAATATTTTGCGATAAATGCATACTGTGTCATGTCAGGGGCACTAAAACAGAATATGCAGGGATGTGAATGGAAATACCTTTTTTTTAACCTTTGTTGTGGCTATTTATATTTGAGTGGCGCTCTGGCTAAAAGAGGCTAAATGCATCTAGGTGATGCCTTACAACAGGCAAGTCATCATATGGATCTATGAAGTCCATTTTGTCTCACAACCGACTAAATCTTGAGGTAGACTGGTCCTTTTACATGCAGAAGATTAACTAATAGCAAAAGTATCGACCCGTGTCAGCCTGCGCGGATTGCGCAGGCTGAACTGGGTCGATATTTTTTGCAGATGCTTTAAGCCTGCTTTTCCCAGAGCATAGTTCATTTATTGTTTAGTCGAAGAAGAGAATTTTGAGCATGGGGTTATGATAGATTACGCTAAAAAATACCAGAATAGAATTAAACCCACACACCCACCCGACTCCCATGCTCCTCTGAACCTATGACTGTTGCGCTTTACATGATAAAGATCACTGTTGAGTTTGATCCAGCTAAGTACTATTCAACCAGCTAAGCACTATTCAATAACAACAATGCCCGAAAAAACGTAAGAGAAATCCGCTACTAATGACCAGTTAATATAAACACTTGGTTTGACGGCGTTTATTAACTCTGATATCTCAATAGTGCCCTTGCAATATACTAGTATGGATTATTAAAGCAGATTTTTAATTCCAACGTAGTATACGTTCTGCTTTTTCCGACATTCAACAAATACAAAATACAGATTATTTTTTAGGCTTTATCGCACCATCAAAAGAAAGTTATTGCTAATAATCTTACAGTTTGTACTCCATAGTGAAGTGAAATAAACATTTCAAAAGGAGGACTTTCAAGTGTTATATCTCTATAACTATTAATCCCCTGGTAAACATCCTTACTTTGCATTCCTACTTTCTTATATCAATATAAGCTGCATTCCCAAATTCACTGTTAGAATGCTTTGACGTATTTTAGTTGTTTTGCAGAGCAGAGCAAGTCAAGGTCAGGCCACAGAGAAAGTCCAATTTGTTCTGTACAATCATCGTTTGATAAGCATTATAACTGCAACTCCCGGATTAAACAGTTCGATGTCATGTAAAGGGCTCTTTGATTTTAATCAGAAAAAATGGCCTTTTTTTTAAAGTACTTGCAGAGGAAAATGTAGGCCTAAACATAGCCGAAATTATGAGATTTGTATGCTAAAGGGTAGAAAACATTACAGGTAAAAGAAAATAACATACTGGTTACAAGCACTTTTTTTCTTTTCCGATATGTTTTCAAAAGACTTCTTCCTCAGGTTCATAACCCTTTTCCTGCTAAATAACTAAAATGAAATTTTCAATTCGATAGTGAAAACCCAAATATTGCTATTTCAAAGTTATGTTTCAGGGAATAATATCTCCTTATCGGACAATGTAGATCCAAGATCAGACTGCACGTTCTGTGCAGTCTGATCTTGATCCACACTGTCCGCAAAAGGTCGGTGAGTCGCACTTAGCAGCCTAAGGGTTAAATACAGAGATTGTTTGTTAAAGCGTTAAGCGTAATACAATTCAAATACTCCTTTCTATGCCTTCTCATTTCCCGTTTATTTTAGGTTCTTACATGGGATTAACGGATTTTTTCCCTCCAGATGTGGGGAAAATATAAAACGGACAAAACTCAACAGTAATTAAGTTTAATGCAGAGCTAATGTTTTTTGCAGGTATGATACATCAACTTTATGGTATTGGAATTAACCTTTCTCCAGAAAGAAAAAGGCAGTAAGATTCCATTACAAAAAGGCATAATCGACTACGCCCAAAGCTTTACTGCATTATGTGCAAATTTGACGAATTCTACCGTTATAACACTGATAAATGAGATTAAAACTGAACGTATTTAGTTGTTACAGAGACAGTGTTTTTCTTCTTTTTTTCTGAATATATGTAGGTAAAGCAGATGCACATGTATTGAATATTCCTCATCTAAAAATGTATTGATATTTATTTCAGTGTAAACAAAATGCTATACCAGTCTTCCGATGAATAGATCTTTTTTTGTCTATCATCACTTTCTATCTGAGAAAAACACTTTGTCATTTACTTACTCTCTCTCTATCTCTCTCTCTCTCTCTCTCTCTCTTTCTTTCTCTCTCTGCACTATCGCCGTTCTACAAAATCCTTTCGCAACCGTTTACTTATTAAAACAGCAGGTATTAATACTATAAACCTAAAGAATGTATAATAACCTCATTTGATTGCTTTCGGATGCCTTCACAGAACAGAAAATTCAACCGACATCTTTTAAATAGATAAGGCAATCGGAAAAACCCGAACTTAGATGTAATGGCAGTTGTACAGGTACTACAAAATAAATTGCTACGATTCTATATAGACTGTCATATACTAGTGACATGTATGATCGAATACAATAAATAGTAGCTTTGAACTTTAACCCCTAGGCTGTTAAGCATGATTAAAGGACCTTTTGCGGACAGTGTAGATCAAGATCAGACTGCACAGAACGTGCAGTCTGATCTTGGGTCTACAATGTCCGATAGGGAGATATTCCCTTTTGCCAAACATAGAAATAGTAATATTTAGGTTTAGGCTATCCACTAGAAAGTTTCAATTCACTTAATTAGAAGCTTAAGGGTTTAACTGTAAAAGTATTCAGAATCAACTGACCGTTTGAATAAAACCGTTTTACATTTTAAGTGTCTTAAATTTGAGCAGGTGTTCCGGTTCGTAGTCTTACTGATTGGACGAATTTCTTACATAACTAACATCCCTCTTCATAAGATGGTGGGGTGATCATTGTTAAAAAAGTTTAATACGATATGTGATTGTATATGACTTATTCATACAAACTACTAGAGCGATATGTCAAGTTTTTAGTATATGAAAACTCAAACAAATATTTAAGTTCGTTTTGACAGAATATTGCTGACAAATGCGCAACAGTTTAGATACAAGATCAGACTGCAAGTTCTAATCTTGATTTACACTTGCCGTTCATGCATCTGCAAATTTTATTTAGTAGGCTGATTTACGTTGAAAGCATTTGAGTAACAGTTACTTATCCCAATCTAATTGTTGCATGATGCCCTACCTGGTATTGGAGACCAAAGGTTTAGATACAGACAATCCTCCTGTTGTTTCTTCAGATTTTCCATGACCTTCATGAATTTCCTTGCAGACCCTGCGGCTAACTTGGCTCCGTATCCGACGGCATCCTGTTTACAGACGGGGGCATAATCCGTAAAATCCCTAATATCAGACCATGTTGGCATTATACTGGTAGGTTGAAAGAAAGTAAACAACTTTCCACCAGCGCCTTTGAGAGAGCCGAACTTAATTCCAGCGTATCTTTCAATGGCCTTCAGATTATCAAAATTATTAGGAAAGTCAACTTTAACGCCCCTCATTTTGCCCCAGCTTTTCAAATCTATTACCCTCTTACTATATTGAGTCATAGAAATGCCCACCCCGTCACCGTAAATAAAAAAGTTCACGAATAAGAGAAGTACCCAGAAGCACTTTATATATTCCATTGTAAATTTAGTGATATTTGATATCTCTTGAACTACACATTGCTCACTAACATTATCTCCAGCCGTATTTCGTTATTTCACTTTTTGAGATTCACTTTCACTTGTAATGACTGATTTATTTATATTTTTGACGTCGCAATTATTCTTAAATCGTAAAAGAAAATAAAACATCAAACAAAATATTCACAATCACGCAAGTATGAATCCAAAATAAGAAGATGAATAAATCCTTGAAACTTGAAAAAATACTTCTGTGATAATAAACACACTACTTGTTGCAAACATACAGAGCTATCATAAATTTGATATTTCAATGAAATTTCTCCCTCGTGTATTACAGATATTTACCTATATTACCACTGAAAGAGTGGGGAATAACCAATTCTACTCTTTAAAACATCATTCGACTCGATATACTCCCGAAGATCATAATAAAACACTCATAAAGTAATTCAGGATCCTGCATAGATACGTATCGTCAATACGTCGCAAGGCCAATGTAGAACAAAGTTAACGCTTTACCCAATGCTATTCAACAATTGGTACATGTAGTATAGCAATTTGGCAAAACAGAAAAATAACATCTATCTTGAGAACTCGCTGATCATAACATCACATCATCAACTCGTGAAAATAAACGCCAAAACTATCCGAATCTTCTGACAGTTTACAGGAGTTTCTTAGAACTAGTTCTACAATAATCTGCCGAAATCGGGCAATTCACGCAGCGCAGTGTACGACCGATGAGCGGATATTATCAGTGAGAACCACAGCTGAGTTTGGAACGTATGTCACCTTCACTGAAAAGAGGTAGAATCGTATAATATTCCGATACAGGAAGAAAGCTAGCCCATATCTGACTTATCGCGACCTCATAGGCCCTTTGCGTATTTAGAAGACCTCTATCAGCCGGCCTGTCTTGAAATCTGGTATTGGTCCACACTCTTTATGAATTAAGCAATTATTAACCTTTATTCTGCTGAATAAATTATATGAAACTTTTCAAGAGGTTAGTAAAAACCCAAATGATGCTATCTCAAATGCATTTTTGAAGAAAAATATCTCCTTATCGGACTGTAAATCGAAGATCAGACTGATCTACACCGTCCGCTAAAGGTCGGCGAGTCGCAATTAGCAGCCTAATGGTTAAACATTTAATTAGCTACTATTAATTGATGAATGGATCATAAATTGTCTAGGGTTACTTGGATTGTTTTACCTATAACTACACATTACAGTTTTATGTTCTTTCTGCATAGAGATTTAAAAGATTATAAGAATAAGAGAAACACTCGTATGCCCTTTTTTTGCAAAACATCTACATTATCATTCGCTTTTCTCTTCGTTTCCTTGAATCTTTTCTGATTTGTGTTCTTTGTTGTGGTTTATTTTGAAGATAAAATTGTGTACCATGGCACTGCAATTACCTCTGAAATAGAACTAAAAGGGGTGAACATCACCTAGGGACGGGCGACACAGTCAAGAAGATGTGATTTTTTTTTTTTTACAATCTTAGACTTACAAAATATGTAGAAATAAATTACCTTACATTCAGAAAATATTTTCAGTTTCTCAGATTAAGTAACTGTTTTGAAATCGGTCCATTTAGCAACGTAAAATCGTTGGTAATCTCTGTTTTTCTGTTGTTATTTTCTGTATTTATCACCCAACTATTCATTACCAGTGTATATTTTGAAATTCTATTCCAATTTAAAACGGTCTGCATTACTGTCCATTGATATCTGTAGATAAATGTAAACTACTATTGAACGATTTCTTGGCTCAATGTAACAGCGGCAACTGAGATAGGCGGCACTGCCTCAAACCCTATGTATCTAAAAGAGTGTCTGAGAATGCTTCCATTACAGCGATCACTGATTGGTCGACAACCAAGCTTAAATGACGGCTTCAGTCGGCAAGAGTCCTGAAAATGCTGCTGTAAGCTGAACGTTTTGGGCAGGTACCGAAAAGTATTTGAAAGCAAAGTTTCAACATCAATCATATAACTAAAAGATGCGATTGAAATAATACTGTTCCATTTTATCTCCACTAAGATTTCGAATATGTAGGCTGTAAGTTTCTATTTTGCTGTCAATCACGGAAAGTTGCATAAGAGGTATATTAGTTCCAAGTTCAAAGAACGTGTCGTCGAAACCCATTTCAAAAAATATGTTGCAGCTGATTGTACAAAAACTGTCTATCTTCGTTGGGACCAAATATCGAGTTATCCTACAAAGGGCCTACGTCACTGAACACTTTTATGTTATATGCACCCGACTGAATTTTATCATATAAATTGAATAGCTTTGCGTTATCCGAGAAGATAGCCAGATAATTTTCGGTTTGGTCTAGAATGAATATTTATTAAGCAAGTAGAGATTACATCAATTTAAAGGGATATCTTCAAAATCGTGCCAGCCCATAAAAAAAATTACACGGTAGCCTCTCAGGTAGACTGTCCTTTTCACGATCTTTCTGCAGAAACGTATCTACAGGCTAAAGTTAGTGATCTTCCTTCTTTTCGAAACAAGTTCTTGATCCTCTTAATATATGAGACATCTTCTGTGAAAATTGGGGCTTTATGCATCTGCAAAAAGTATAGACCCATGTCAGCCTGCGCAGTCGGCGCAGGCTGACATGGGTCGAAACTTTTCGCTATATGAAAATTTTCTGCATGTCAAAAGAACAGTCTACCTCATGGTTCATTTGGTTGTTAAACAAATTAGTTTTTAAGGGTCCATAATTATATAATTACTAGCTTGGTATATAATGCACCACGGAGATGCATTAAGCCACCTTTTGCCAGAGCATGGATCAATTATATAATTTCTTACTACTATCAATTGCTGTGACTTTGCACGGAAAGGGGAAAAGGTCAGTAGACCAATGAAAAAAGAAAAAGGAGTAAAACCTGTCTTAGTGGTCAGATCTCTAAAGTAAGCTAACTCATTATCTCCCTTTAGATGGCATTCTACAAATAGACATCTACATGTATCTATTTGGGCATTCTAGGTACAGAACCGGACTACTTTTCAAAACAGCCGTTACTTTGAATTTCAAAATGAAATAAACGTTTACTCAATAAAACGGTACCTGGTGCGATTCATTTAACTATGATCGGCCAGCATGTAACCTTTGCACCGGCAATTTATTAAAACAGCCCCTACATGCCTGGGTAATAGGCTAATAGCTTCGGTATAAGCCCTACTTTTCCCAAGTATACGGGGATGGGTGATGCGTCATAGCAGAGAGGTCGAATCTTCGAAGAATATGACATGCGCAGACGACGTAAACTAACAGTATAAAGCAAATACTTATTGGGGTATCAGAGATGGCGTATATGTTAATATGCTGACGTCCATAAGAAACGCCTCATCTCCCTCTGTCGCGTCATATTTCATGAATTAAATATCGAATACATGATTTTGTAATTTAAAAATGAATTTTTTCAATATTTCTACACATATCACATGACACAAGCGTTTAGCTAAACATTATACAAATTTAACAGCCATTTCAACAAACTCCTAAAATTCATCAATACCGTGTATGGCCTCCTTGACTTGCTATCAGTGCCTGCAGTCGCCGTCCCATGGACCCACACAGATTACGCAGGAGATAGCGTGGAATGCGAGCCCACTCTTCACGAAGAGCATTTGTCAATTCTTGGACGTTTTGCGGCAACGGGTTACGTCAACGTAAACGACGTCCAAGTATGTCCCACATGTTTTCGTTTGGGTTACAATCCAGAAAGTTAGCAGGCTATGGCAGCAGGGCAATATTATTGGCCAAGAGAAAGTTTCTGGTAAATCTGGCCGTATGGAGGCGCGCATTGTCATGTTGAAATGTAAGGCCACGGCGTTGCTGAAACATGGGAACGACCACAGGACAAAGAACTTGGTTTACATACCGTCTGGCATTTAAATTACCATTAATAACAACTAGGTCAGTTCTAAATGTGTGGTTTATTGCTGCCCCAACTATTACACCACCACCACCACCAAAACGGTTGTGCTCCAGAACACAACTTCGAGTGTACCGTTTATTACGTCGACGGTGAACGCGGACTCGTCCGTCGGCACAGGAGAGGTTAAAACGGGATTCGTCACTGAAGACCACATCACGCCAACGTCTTCCAATGTTGTTTTGAGCCCACTGCCGCGTTCCCGACGGTGGCAGTCAGTTAGCACAACACCACGGTACGGCTGCCTGCACAATATTCCACGCTCCCGAAGACGTCGACTTACTGTATTCCAACTTACATGTCTTCCACGATTCCCTATTACCATCGACGTTGTGGATTGCGCTGTGACAACACGGTTTCGCAAGTGACGTTGACGGATAAAATTGTCTTGTCGTACAGACGTCACACGCGGAGCACCAGGTCGGGGTCTATCAAACAAGTTGTTTCGTTTACCCGTCGAACAAGACGCCCTATTGTTTATCTTGCAACGTTAAAGCGTCTTGCAACGTGACTTTGAGAAAGACCGCTTTCAAGCATGCCCAAAATGCGTGCTCTTTCTTCATTATTTAGTCTTGGCATTTTCGAAACTGATGTTTTCAAAATATTGCTTGGACTACTCATTGTAAATCAATTACTGTATACACACGCGTAATTTTGACCGACATAACCACGTGGGGAAAACGCATGGGGCGCACGAGCAAAACGGTGCCATGAGACATCGTTAAAGCAAACACAATAGACTGGCACGAAATTTCATGCTTCAGTAGATTAGAGAAGTGAAAATTCTATGGTAAGCAAAAAGTGACATATATACTGAACCAAAAAAGAAACTTCCCCTGTGTTTAAGTGCAGATATACACAAATATGAAAATCAGGATTAAACTAGATTTATATGCATTGAAAGAATATTTTATTGCGACTTTGTGTGAAAAAAATATTGCTGAGAGTTTATCCAAAAGTAGTGAAATGGTAGTTAAAATGCGGAAGGGGTCGCTCACCAAAATCACAAATTAATACCGGGTATGACCACCTTCAGCATGAAGGACTGCCTGGCATCATTTGCGCATAGAACGGATAAGTGTATTGATTTCGGCTTGTGGAATATTGTTCCATTCCTGAATTAAGGCTTGTCCTAGCTGAATGACGTTTGACGGTGGAATAGGGCGACGTCTAACACGCTGGTCCAAATTATCCCAAAGGTGTTCAGTGGGATTCAGATCAGGGCTTTTGGCAGGCCAGTCATTAATAAATGAAATGTTATTCTCCCTGAGGAAATTCACATTGTCCCTAGCTGTATGGCTTGTGGCATTATCATGCTGAAAAAGAGTGATATTGGCATTATTTTGAAACGTGCCTCGCAAGAATTTCATCTCGGTAGCGTTGGGCATTCAAATTCCCTTCGATAACGACGAGATTAGTGCGAAAGCCATGTGCAATCCCCGCCCAGACCAAGACAGAACCCCCACCCCCAAAACGATCTCGTTCAAGTACGCAACAGTCGGCATAACGTTCATTTCTCCTACGGTATATTCGAACCCTGCCATCACCTCGATGAATGGAAAATCTGGACTCGTCAGAGAAAAGAAAGCTATTCCATTGTTGTCTAAGCCAGCGTTGGTGTGTACGTGCCCAATTAACACAATTTACGCGGTGACGTCGCGTCAAAACACAACCAACGTATGGACGACGTGCACGTAGCCCACCCTCGCGCAAGCGATTGCGCACAGTTTGGGCAGATATACGGTTGTTATGTGTACCAGGGTTGTTAGCAGCAGTGGCTGTGGCAGTTTGGAAGCGATTGCGCAGGTGGGTGTTCCGAATATAGCGGTCTTGGCCGCGCGTCGTGACGCGAGGACGTCCACTACGTGGTCGATCTTCCATACGCCCTGTTACTTGAAAACGTTGCCTAAGGTGTCGAATAGCACGAGTAGAACATCCAATATTCATAGCAACAGCATTCATCGTCATACCAGCATTAAGCATGCCAATGGCACGTTCGATTTATTTCGCGGAATTCTAGGCATATCAAAAATAAAGAAAACTAAAAAGAATTTACTTCTTTTCAACGTCTTTTCCTTATTGACATGAAAGTGTATAAAATTAGTCTGAAAGGTTTCAAAAAATATACACGAATTATACTGGTCCGTGCATGCACGTGAAAATCGCTTTCAGCGGGTTTCTTCTGCAAAATGCTTTCAGTCGAGTTAAAATTTGTTTTATCGGACACATAATCGTTTGCCCGAATATATGTAGGTAATCTGATATTTTGATTTTTTTTAATAACATTGCATTTGCACTTAAACACAGGGGAAGTTTCTTTTTTGGTTCAGTATATATTCTAGGTATGATGAAAGCTATCGCACTTTTTCGATGAGGCGTTTTTTATGGACGTCAGTATACTTAACCTGCTAAATAAGTGAAATGAAATTTTCAAGTCGATAGTAAAAACCCGAATGTTGCTACTTCAAAATTATTTTTGGGAAAAATATCTCCTTATCGGACAGTGTAAATCAAAAATTACGCTCTGTGCAGTCTGATCTTGATCTACACGGTCCCCTATAGGTCCTTGGGTCGCTCCGCTGTCTAAGTGTTAAAATATACCTGTACAGGGCAAGTGCGTCTCATAAGCAAGCGCTTTCTGAGGGTCAATTAGGTTTTTATTGATACAGGCTGAAATCATAATGATAAAAGTCTTTCGTTATATCTATCACTCACATTCAATAGGCAATTTATACACGACATTCTTTTTAGCTATCTTAACCAGACTCAGCCATATTTTCTTCTCCAAATATTACACGAAGGGTTACACGCTATATAAAACACAATCATTAACTCTTCCTTTACCATGGCGACACCAAATGCTTTTGTGGACAGTGTAGATCAAGATCAGACTGCACAGAACGTGCAGTCTGATCTCTGATCTGCACTGTCCACTGCTATATTCTAGATTATGACCGAACTGTCTCTTGATCTTGCAGAGGTACTGTATCTTTAGTCTTTGAGAAAATGCAATTCATTTATTCAGTAGAGAAAGAGTTAATCACAGAATATTCATAGCAAACAGGTCTGCAGTGATTTTAATCCCGAAAAAACTGCTTCGTATAAGAACTGTCAAGATATAAGGTTCAAAGACAAAACAAGGGCCTTTAGAAGTTTTCAAAAGCAGGATAAAACATATCAAATGGGAACCTTGGTCTTGTATCTTCACTGGTAGTCTCTATTTATCCCTTAGAGGGCTTACACAAACATGCATTTTTTTTCCTTGAAGATGTCGAAGTGGAGTCTGTTTCTGTGTTCTTTGACAGACACCACAAAAACCTGTAATAAACCCTGTACAGCACAAACATGTTTAACCAGGTTTTAAAGGTTTTAACTCTTTACCAGACTGCAAAAGTGTAGACTGGTCAAATTTGAATGCATTTTAGAAGTAAATAAAAAATGGCGAAAATGATGAGATTTGTTTTCTGACGGAGAAAAACCTATATTTTATTTCATGCTTTTCTGCGTTTTATCGAGAAAAAATGATGGAATATGCTTTGATAATTCATGGTTACGACCAGAGAAAAATACAGATTTCATATTTTCTAACTCTTCAATTGAAGCCGGAAACAGTACTTCCCGCGCACTAGTTACTTAGGAAAACAGTTCGTGCCATTCAACAGTATGGTGGTGTATTTCTGCCGCGAGATACGAGATAGCTATCATGATAATTTAAGAAAACTATCGTGATAAAACAAAGTTTCCTGGAAATTTTATCTAGATAATAAGAATTTTCACGATAAAAATATCACGATAATTTTACCTGTTATCATGATTTTTTTTTTGCTTTCGTGCCCATAACTGACATTCACGGTATCTATAATTAGATACGGTTTCGGAATATCTTCGTCTACAACCTTATGAATTTTCCTTTTCCCTGAATGGTTTTAAAGTGTTCGTAGGAGGCATTTCGAGTCGTCTTTGTGATTTTACAGACTTCTGTTCATTTCGAGTCTTGTCAAAATTTACCAATTAAGCTACAATTATTAATTATTCGAACTTTTACTTACTGCAATCTTGTGAAGTCAAAAACTACCGAGTTCATTCAAACGATAAATTTTCTATTTATAGATATCGAGAAACAGGCAGAACGATCACGATAATTTTATCTTGCATGTCAGCTTCGTGCACGATTGAGAAATTTTGCGTTAAAATATTAAGTTTATCGTGATATTTTTTTCAGGAAACTTTTCACTATCTCGATAAAATTTCCAGGAAACGTTACTTTATCGCAATAGTTTTGTAAAATTATCATGATAGCTATCTCGTATCTCGTGGCAGAAAGATACCACCATACAACAGGACGGAAATATGACGTAATTTACGCGCATTTACCCTACTTTTCTCGCGCCTTACGTAATATTGTAATGCGTTGCTAGGTGGAGGAGGTACGCCACAGGGAATTACGGAAAACAACTTTTCTTGATTTTGATCAAAATCCCAACAACAACAAAAAAAAAAGGGTTTTCCCTCAGTGTATTCAAAAACCTTCAGAGTTGTTAGAACTCGGGATTGTGTTAAGATGTTGAGCCGGTTGTTTTACAGTAACAAGACATTAAAGATCCCTCATAGTACAACTGAGGTATATATTAATGTTCCGTTTTTCATGACATACCTTGATATCAAATGCTATCAAAATGCAGGCAAATGATTTGATAAGGAAAACTGCAATGTGTAGTGGTTTACATCCGCGTGGTAAAAGTATACAGAAGGTTGTAAAATTTGAGGTATAAGATTGAATGCATTTTCACCCTTAGGCTACTAAGCACGACTTAATTACCTTTTGCGGACAATATAGATCAAGATTAGACCGCACAAAACGTGAAGTCTGATCTTGGATCTACACTGTCCGATAACGAGATGTTTTTCTCCAAAAGAAAAATAAGTTTGAAATAGAAAAATTCTTTTTTTTTTATATATCGGCTTGAAAGTTTCATTTAGCTTATTTAGCAGTACCAGGATTAACATACGTGTTGTCTTTTTTCTTTGGACACTCTTCAGCTTACAGTGGCATAAATTGCGCTATTTTCTACATATTGATTACAGTCTAATTTCCACATCTTGGTTTCCTAACCTTTAGACAACTGTTACCATTATTTTGCGCATGTGAAGAATCGAACGCTATTAACATCAAGGCAATGCTTTATCATAAATTCAGCTTTTTCTATCTCAGACTACTTACTTTCTTATGATAGTATCGTGCTTATCGTTTTTCTTCTCATGAATGAAAATATTTCAATGCATTGCAGTGAAAATATTTTATTTTCCTACTCCGCAAAGCACTTTAAACATAACATCATGGCCTACCACCCTAAAAAGACAAAAAAAAAAGTTGGAAGATAAACAAAACTCTGGTCGGCGACGACCATCCCCTTCGCAAAATTTCACAGACACATCAGAAGTACAGTATGCGTACAAGTATGACATTTACAACGAATACACTGGCTTACTATCCACTTTATCAACTTTCAGACAGGTTCTTGGCAATTGTTCACACTTCTTTTGCCAAGCAATTTTGAACTGTCACCATTTTGTAATGAGTGATGTCAATTATGCCAGACTCAGACCACTATGCCGCTCTTTCCATAATATGCAGTGTTTTTACAGACAATTGCATAGATCGAGGGATAGCACCCATGTTTCAGAAGTTTAAAGTATAATATCAGAGAGCTAGTAAATGAATTTTATCTCCTCACAAAATCCACTTATATTAATTATCTTTAATCATCTTTTTGTCACCAAGACAAATGTGAGGTTGACGAATATACTTTACAGAAATGTCGCGGGTGATCAAAAATTTGTTTCGATGTCAAAGATTCGGTGTTTGAAATCTTAAGAAATGTTAAGGATTACATCTATACTTGTTTTTCAGCCATTTTTTTGGCCCATTTCATCTTTATTTTATCAAATTTTAATAATTCTACAAGTATCTTCATGCCTAATGTTGCCCCTAACGGTTGCAAGGTTGCGTATATTACGAACGATAGAAAATGCATTTCATTTTCTTGGGGCCATCAAAGAAGTCACTGTTGTGACATGTTCGGCTTTAAAGCGAAAATTTCCAATAAGTGTATTCCCTTACAGCATATATATCGGTAATTTATCTATGTCTACACCGTTGACTAAATTTTGAACCATTTTACAGTCTATCGAATGTTTACAGCGTTTGTTTCTCTCTGGCCGTAGGGATGTATTTTTGAAGATACAATGAAAAATTATCCTTAGAAAAGAAAAAAGACAGTGGGGTGCAACTGAATGCAATTGTACAGAGGTACACATTGAGTGGTATCCTATAGTACTACATTTAACTACCATAAATCGAACTGATAAGTTACACATAATCATGTTCTCAAATTGCTAAAGAACAATCCGAGAAAGATAAAATAGAGAAACATGCTTTACAGGAAGTTGACGCTCTAAGTATCTTTCTATGAAACGAAATCGTATATGAGTCTCAGTATTCATACCTGGTTTATTTTTCTCTCACCGACTGAATACTTTTTTTAACTGAATCTAGAACGCCACATCGTATCATTATGTATGCTTTAAGGCAAGTGTAGGAAACAGCAAATAATATGTTGATAAGAGATGCTACTGCAAAAGTAAAAGCAAACGTTGACATTTACACAAGTGCATTTCCAAAAGAATTTATCAAAAGAAAGTATGTACGGTGCATTATGACGAGATCTGAAACAAATATGAATTAGTCGTTATATGATTGAACAATTCAGGATGATATTACAAGCTTCCTTCTATGTGTCAGACTATGTGAAGTCTGTTGACGTTTATGGTGCATTCATTGGCTTGTTGTTCGTGTTAGCATGTTTAGGACAGTTACTTGGCGTTTGATAGTACTTCTTTTTGCCAAGCAATTTCAAGTTGCCACTGGAGAGGGTATTGTTGATTACATGTGTAGTCTTTAAGGCATAAATGTTTTCGTCATTTTGTTTTTAATTAGTATATGTACTCTAAAGTAGCCGTATAAACTAGGAAAAAAGCCCGAGAATATAACAGTTTTACCGCTATTTATTTTAAATATCACACAGCGCAAAGTACATTCCATAACCAGACTGCGCCTTCTGCTCAAAATGTTATGAATTTTTACTCGCCACAAAAACAAGTAAGTGTGATGGCACTCAGAGATCTACATTAGTAAGGTAGCAGTCTTGTAGACTCTTAATATAATGGACTTTGCTTTCTAAGTAGCTGATGTGTTAACCTAAGTTAAGACTCTTAATATAATGGACTTTGCTTTCTGAGAAGGTGATGTGTTAACCTAAGTTAACTTATGCACCCAGCGCTGCAAGGTCGTAAAACTGCAAGGTCGTAAAACTGCTAAATTGATGGGCCATGCTCTGTGAAAAGAGGGTTAATGGATGCATCTGCAAGAAGTATCGAACGATGTTAGCCTGCGCAAGCTGACATGGGCCAAACGTTTTACCTTTGGTATTTTTTTCTGCATGTCAAAGGACTTCTAAATTTAGTTGGTTGCTAGACAAATGGGTTTTATGGATACATACTTATGTGATTACTTGCTTGGTATAATAATTCAATATTAGTTTGCTTTTATGGACACTGGCGAGTTCTGATTGGCTGAAAAAAAATTTTCATAGCTCAATGAAAAAAAAAAACAGCAGTGCCGGAACTACTTTTGGAGGTATGAAAAAAAAAACCTAATCACACTTTCATGGAGGTATGAAAAAAAAAAACGTAATCACACTTTTGGATGCGATTTCATACAGTGTGATTAGGTTTTCGCGGTTTCATCCAAAAGTGTGATTAGGTTTTTTTTTCATACCTCCATGAAAACAAAAAAAAATCTCTTCATTCCTTAAATGCATAACAGAGATTAATTAAACTTCCTTTTATCAGAGAATGACTCTTACGTGGTTGAATACAACAAATGGGGATTTGTTGGCTCTGTCGCTGCGAACTTGACTGATTCAGTTTCGTAGTGGCAGTGAGGTAGAACGTCGGCCTTGTAACCATAAGGTCCTGAGGTCAATACCCTGGAGCGGGTGTCAACCTTTGGACTGTTCGTTGGCCCACACATTCGGCGTGTGTACCTGTGTAGTTTTCACGAAGCAGAAGCGAGATAGATTATTATAACTTGCAAGAAATAGTCCCTCAATCGATAAAAAAATGAATATGTTTAAACTGAATTTATGAAGTCGTTTGGTTTCTGAGGTCTAAAGGTAGGTTTTCATTGAAGAAACTTTGGGTCATAGGTTAGAATCAGGTTGCGCACGGTGAATATATATTATCAGACTACACTTTCTGGCCAGTCTGATCTTGATCTTGATCCACCCCCTCAACAAAGTTCTTTATTTTTTTTTTCGGTGTAGCTGAATGCACTGGCTTTTAACTTCTTCGTGATATAAATGAAATCTAATGAATAGATAGTAATATCAGATCGGTCAAAATGCGCACATGCTTATTCGGCACACCCCTGCTAGCATATTTGCTCGCTCCTTTATGACACTAATACACTAGCGTTGGCACCGCTAATCGATACCCTTCGGCCTTGATTCACACCATAGCAAACTAATGTGACAGAGGATGATCCTTTTTTGTGATAGTAGCGTAAAAACTTTTCTACAAAATAACCCAAGACTGTATGTCTACACGATTGTAATACGACCAACCATGTTAGATTCAGATGAATGAGTACAGGTGCGTCATGGAAAGTTATGAAAAGCTGTGTTACTTCCTAAAGCAGTGTAAATGTACCAATCGCTGGCACATCTGTACAGTATGATAGAGGCTTTCTAATGAAGTTAGCGTCGAGCACAAAGGATTGTGCTTGGATGGGTCACCAAATCGTCATGCGATTTTGAAGTGTATAGGGGTTTTTTTTTTTTTCCCATTTACGACGAAGATTGGGATTATATTGTAATCTTGCAATAGTTATCGAATTGAAATTTCCTTTATCTAGCAAAATGAAATTAATGAGAAAAGAAAGAACATTACTGTTGAGGTTATTTTTTACTATTTCTCTTCGTATTGAGCCACACACAAAAAAAGAGATTAAATATTCATTTTTTGTAATGAATTGATAAATGTAGACCTGGGTCAGACTGAACGAATGTGCACCACACCGAAAGTCGTCATCTATGTTTTATTTTAATAGGGAGTATATCAGACGTTTACCTAACTCTGACTGGAGGTCGCAAACAGCTTTAATAATTTGTAGCTGAAAAGCTACACGTGTCTTTATGACTACTTGTCTGACGTCTATTTATAATGCAATGAAAACTAAATAGCCTGGCATGTGAAAAATTTGGTTTTTGTATTAGGCTTGCATGTATCTTACTGATAGAAGTAGTTCTTTCCAGTACACGGAGAGACAAGGTGGAAGACAGAGAACGGGGTTTACTGTAACTTTATCTAAAACTTGTTCTCTTAGTCATAAAGGAAATGTTCTATGCGAGTGGAAGAATGGAAGAACGGCCTTCTCCAAAAAGGACTTGCGTGAGGCAGGCAATTATATCGGAAAGTCATGCTTAATCGTAAGAAAGAAAGCAACTAAAGTACTCCGGAAATGAAGAGTTAATAAAGGGTTGTCAGGAGAGATTGCTACTTTGACCAGTAATTTAGATATATCATATGTACATAGGGCTATTCTTCGTATTGTTTTGTGCTTAAGCTATAGCTTTAAACGGTAAATGACTTAGAATTTTCTTTCTCTTAAACCCGATAAACTTCGTCTCTCTCTCTCTCTCTCTCTCTCTCTCTCTCTCTCTCTCTCTCTCTCTCTCTCTCTCTCTCTCTCTCTCTCTCTCTCTCTCTCTCTCTAGTTAACGTGATATGAGTTCTGCTCGAGTATATCTGACATGTCATAATACTATAAGTGGTCTCTACATAGTCGCGTGCAGCACACAGTAAGTCGCTTAAAAGCCTAGTAAATGTATTTGGAATTCAATATTAGACAAAGATGGAACTGTATGTAATGCTATCATAACAAAATCTTCAGTTACTTTTCTAAATAGCATTTAAGTTTCCCCAGAGTGCAATGCCATTCAGTTTTGGAAGGCTCACACGAGTATTCATGTGGTGAATTACTGCGCATCGCTGTTTTCAGTGTTATTTAACAACGATAGTCTACATGGCTGCCTTGACTCAGAACTTTATAAGTTACGTTTGTTCACGGCTGTGGCGAATCGTGTCGCCCCCAGCCGAAGGCGAAGCGGCGACAAGATTCGCACAGCCGAGAACAACTTTTCCAGTCCCCTGCCACTTGACTGTACAACAAATTTATTATAGTTCAAACTTTGAAGTTTTACCATTCCAACGTGTATTCAGCGAAATTTTCCTGTTTTATGGTCTCACGAATTGAGTACGCTGACTATGTAGAGACAACTTATAGTATTATGACATGTCAAATATACTCTTGTAGAGCTCAAATCACGTTAACTGACGTCATTAAGAAATCACTGAAACCTTGGTAAAACGTGCAGTTTGGTGCATAAACTTGATGTCACTGCGATAGACATTCGATGCATTTTTATTTAAACATGGATTTAAACATCTTCAAGGTGAGTAACTTCGTATTTTAATGATTTGTTGGCAAAGGAAATCGACCATTAGTTGCCTCAAATGACCATTAGTTATCCTTTTAACGTTACAATTTATGAGTTTCGACACTTCACAATTTGCTTACCGGACGAAGGGATGGCTCGTTTTAACCCCGTGTATTTGCTTTAGAATGACAACAAACGATAATACATGTATCTTTATTCATGTGTTTTCAAAAATAATCCATTCTTTCCGCTTTAATGACAGCCATGAAGGGAAACTAGTATGAATATGGTGCAAGCTGCTCTGTATGTTTGTCTTGTGGGCGGCTCATATCGATCGACGCCATCATTTTGGATGTTGTATAGCTATGTATACGGGGCTCCCGAAAGGGAAACTGGCTTTTACATGGATTTTGACAGTGTACAGAAATATATGTTCGAGGCATATTATCAAATCAGATCTCGAGAAATTACTTTGCAGTATAATAATATAAGACGCCTTATTCTGGTAACGGCAGTAACCTCCAAAAAACAACGAATCCTCAAATTATTCTGAAAAAATACCAAAGACTCGAAGTTCAACATATTCTTGAAATAGTCATACTAAGTCAAAACATAATTATGCACTTCTATTTCCTTTATATCCTGTATAAGCGCTTACTGCTCTTCTCTTGTTGTTGTTTTTTTCTTTTGTGTGTGTGTGTGAGACTTAGCTGGGGCTTGAACTTAGCATTCGCTGCTGAATATAGGAATGATAACTTCGCGTTCACTGGGCATTATTGAAAACATTCAAAACTGTAGCTAAATATTTACTTCACTGAGGACAAATGGCCCGTCTATTCCCCGGAAGGGTCGACTGTAGACGGGAGTCGCTACTAAACCACTTTTGAGAAGATATGAATTCAATCATTTCAGAACAGGAAAGGGTTTCATACTGTTTTATACAGTTGATGAAAAAAGATTATTTTATCTTCGTTTATCACCGTTTTTTTAGCTTACCTGAGCACGAAGTGCTCAGATGAGGTATTGTGATCGGTCGTTGTCCGGCGTCCGTCTGTCCACAATTCCTTTAAACATCTTCTCCCCCTAAACCGCTTGGCCAATCTTGATGAAACTTGGCAGGGATGTTCCTTGGGTGAAGCTCTACCAAAATTGTTCAAGAGATTGAATTCCACCCATAACTCTGGTTGCCATGGCAACAAAAAGGAAAAAAATAGCAAAATCTTTGAAAATCTTCTTCTCTGAAACTAGAAGGCATAGAGCTTTGATATTTGGTATTTAGCATCTCCTAGTGTACCTCTACCAAGTTTGTTCATATGATGCCCCTGGGGTCAAAACTGGCCCCGCCCCGGGGGTCACAAGTTCGAACATAGGAACAAAGAAGGAAAACTTTAAAATTCTTCTTCTCTGAAACTGGAAGGCGTGGAGCTTTGATATTTGGCATCTAGCATCTCCTAGTGGATCTCTTCTAAGTTTGTTCATATGATGCCCCTGGGGTCAAAACTGGCCCCGCCCCTGGGGTCACAAGTTCGAACATAGGAACGAAGAAGGAAAACTTTGAAAATTTTCTTCTCTGAAACTGGGAGGCGTAGAGCTTTGATATTTAATATTTAGCATCTCCTAGTGGACCACTACCAAGTTTGTTAATATGATGCCCCTGGGGTCAAAACTGGCCCTGCCCCGGGGGTCACAAGTTCGAACATAGGAACAAAGAAGGAAAACTTTAAAATTCTTCTTCTCCGAAACTGGAAGGCGTAGAGCTTTGATATTTGGTATGTAGCATCTCCTAGTGGACCTCTGCCAAGTTTGTTCGTACGATGCCCCTGGGGTCAAAACTGGTCCCGCCCCGGGGGTCACAAGATTAAACATGGGAACAAAGAAGGAAAACTTTAAAATTCTTCTTCTCTTAAAATGGAAGGTGTAGAGCTTTGATATTTGGTTTCTAGCATCTCCTAGTGGACCTCTACCAAGTTTGTTCAAATGACGCCGCTGGGGTTAAAACTGGTCCCGCCCCGGGGGTCACAAGTTCGAACATAGGAACAAAGAAGGAAAACTTTAAAATTCTTCTTTTCTAAAACTGGAAGGCATAGAGCTTTGTTATTTGGTATGTAGTGAACCTGTTCTAAGTCTGTTAGCCAACCTGAGCAAAACGTGTTCAGTCAGTTCGAAATTGGATCACCTGGGGTCATAAACTAGGTCACTAGGTCAAATTAAAGTAATACCTAGAGGCCACATTTATTGCTCAAATGACCTGAAATTTGGTCAGAATCTTTGTGTTGATAAAATATCGGATGAGTTTGGATTTGGGTCACCTGGGGTTATAATCTAGGTCACCAGGTCAAATTAAAGTAATACCCTGTGGGCACTCTAGCGGCCACATTTTTTGCTCAATTGACTTGAAAATTGGTCAGAATGTTTGTCTTGACAAAATCTCAAGTGAGTCTGAATTTGGGTCATGTGGAATCTTAAATTAGGTCACTAGGTCAAATTAAAGAAATACCTTGTGGGCACTCTAGAGGCCACATTTATGGTCAATTGATTTGAAAATTGGTTATAATGTTTGTCTTGGTGAAATCTAGAATGAGTTCAAAATTGGGTCACCTGGGGTCATAATCTAGGTCACTAGGTCAAATTAAAGAAATACCTTTAGGGCACTCTAGAGACCACATTTCTTGCTCAATTGACTTGAAAATTGGTCAGAATGTTTGTCTTGATGAAATATCGGATAAGTTTGAAATTGGGTCACCTGAGGTCATAAACTAGGTCACTTGGTCAAATTAAAGAAATACCTTGTGGGCACTCTAGAGGCCACATTTATTGTTCAATTGATTTGAAAATTGGTTGAAATGTTTGTCTTGATGAAATCTAGAATGAGTTCAAAATTGGGTCGTTTGGGGTCATAATCTAGGTAACTAGGTCAAATTAAAGAAATACCTTTAGGGCACTCTAGAGGCCACATTTCTTGCTCAATTGACTTGAAAATTGGTCAGAATGTTTGTCTTGATGAAACATTGGATGAGTTTGAAATTAGGTCACCTGGGGTCATAAACTAGGTCACTTGGTCAAATTAAAGAAATACCTTGTGGGCACTCTAGAGGCCACATTTATTGCTCAAATAAATTGAGAATTATCCAGAATATTTGTCTTTCAAATAAGTTCTAAATGGGGTCAGCTGGGGTCATAAACCAGGTCACTAGGTCAAATTAAAGAAATACCTTTAGGGCACTCTAGAGGCCACATTTTTTGCTCAATTGACTTGAAAATTGGTCAGAATGTTTGTCTTGATGAAACATTGGATGAGTTTGAAATTAGTTCACCTGGGGTCATAAACTAGGTCACTTGGTCAAATTAAAGAAATACCTTGTGGGCACTCTAGAGGCCACATTTATTGCTCAGTTAACTTGAAAACTGTTCAGAATATTTGTCTTGATAAATTTTTTGATGAGTTCTAAATTGGGTCACGTGGGGTGATAAATTAGATCACTAGGTCAACTTACGGAAATTTCTTTTGGACGCTCTAGAGGCCACATTTTAAGCTCAACTGACCTGACAATAGGTCAGAAATTGAATTATGCACGTGGAGTGAATTTCGCCTATTGACTCAGGTGAGCGATCCAGGGCCATCATGGCCCTCTTGTTTTATTGGTTGCGCTGTACATATACACATCAGTTAATTAAAGTTAAATATACTCTTTCTTTTTGTAGCTATTTCTTCAAAGCCAATAATAAAGCCTATGAAACAAACTATTAAAAATTATATGGTTCATATTTTTGACAAATTTGAATTTTCGAAAACATTAAATAAACGAGTTATTGAAAAAAGTCCATGACTTACTGGCACAGCTCTCGTATGCAGTCAGTAGCCTACTCTGATTCATCAGTACCGTTCTACTAGTTGTCCAGAAACCCACCCACCTTGAACGGACAAAATGTAAGCTGCTGCACCAAGGATTTTATTTACTTGGAGAATATATATCAAATCCCCTCAGACAAATTCACACAGTTTCAAATTGCACTTGTATATCTATTTATAGAAAACACCCGGTCATTTTAGGACACAATTTCCTTTCGATTAGTGCGACATCACCGGCAGCTATATACCCTAGTACTAAATAGGAGTGCTTATCTTCCATGTAATTAGCAATTGTTTTTTTTTTTGCTTACAAATATCCCGACGTTGACAAAATGTATGTATCTTAAATGCAAAGCAAAAAGATTCATAAAGTGAATTCTTCATTTATAGAGATAATAAAAGCTCATATGTGATAATTTGCTTTGTTTTCTTTACTTCGACTAATCAGGATATCCTCAGCAAATGATACCGTCGTGGGACTATTAATGAAGTCATGTGACAGTCTTGTGCCCCGTCAAATTTCCGGTTTGTTGTATGTCATCTGCTTGAAACGAAGTTCCAGACAATGCCTTTATTTGATTTATTCATGTACGAGTATCAGAAGTCTTGTCGGTATATTGCAACTTCCCTGTGATATAGCGCAGATTTAAAACCGCCACCGATAACATCGAACTGTACTAAACCAGCATTGTAATTTGAAAGGCATTGATGTACATGATATTTGTTGTAGATTTGAAACATTTCTTCCTAATTTTCTGGTAAGATCTGAAACAGTTTATTCGCTCACCACATAAAATATTGCAGAATATCAGCATATCATGCTAAAACAACTTTTTATTTTTCATTTACATTTTGTGGCTTATAAAAGGTGTTTACTAGTTGCCTAGATCAATTTAGGCGAGAAATAAGATTGATTTATTTTGGACACTCAAACTTTCATTTCACTGAGAATTAATAGTTCGTTAATGCAATACAGATGAGAGTAACTGAGATTTACTATTAAAGCAATTTTGTCATGACAAAATGTTTTGGAAAATCTGCTGAATGATGTTTATTTTAAGAGTAGTATACAGGGAATACTTTTTTTTTCAAGTAATGTCAGTAATTCCTAATGTGCCTGACAAACATGACGAAATACACATTAAAAGCTTAGGGAATACTTGAGATTCTTATTGCTTTATTTTAGTGCTGAAGAAAAAAGAAAATATGCATTATATATTCGAAGTTTAGAAGCATTTTTAAGAATGGGGTTGTTCCTGTTAACACCTCCAAAGGCAAGAATGTTCTCATAAACAGTGGATGCCCCATAAATGACCAAATTTTTGAGGCATCATTATCAGGTTAAGAATTTATACAGATCTAAGCAAAAGAAAGGTGAGGTTTCCAACAAATGGCAGGCAATATAGCTTTCTGCTTTCTTTATATCATATGTCTAGAAATAAACCTTTCGGTAATTCAGAGTTAATAAAACCTGTTTTATGTAACTAACTTGTATCATTAGCATAAGCATTTCTAAAAAATCAAAGTTAAGAATTTATGTTTTATAACTGGGCTTGTCTGAGATAAATCCCCTGTGCAGGTTGGACGAATGTTTGGAGCACTTCTGTTATAAAACATAGAAAAAAGGATGTGTCATTAACATTTCTTTCGTCGACTGAATCGATCATATTTGGAAAGTTTTAAAGGCAAAGTTTAAAACATCAATAAACTTACAATTGATTTATGAAAGACCAACCAACTGTAGGCGTGTACCTTTTCAGTCAGATAAAAATGTAATTCGTTTAATGTATTCGTAAACTGATCTATATAATTGTTATTACATTCCAGCATACACATACACACTGACACGTAAAAAAAGAAGAAAATTAGAAGACGAAAAGAGTTTTAGAAAATCTAAGGGCATACTAATTGAGGCATTCGAAAGAAAATTCTATCAATGAATTCTGTACACTTAGCTGAATTTAATTTAGAAGCTCAGACACTGATGATAGTTTGACATTCAGTAATTAAAGCAATTATCTTAATTATTGTAATATTGCTGTACAGGAAAATGGACATGTACCGCGTGATTTTGTTTCCTTTGTGTACACTTTAACTTGCTAAGTAAGCGCAGTGATACTATCCAATTAAAAGAAAAAACAGGCCTGGAATAAGGAATTTTAGTATTTTCGCTCCTGAGAAGAAACACGATAGAACTAATCTAGAACCAGGCTGCAATGAACTTGTTCTTTTTTTTTGGCTGAATGACATAATGATAGTGTGAATTAAGAAAAATAGAATTTCGTTGTTTGAATTGTTTTTGTCAAAGAACCTGAAATTTGCGTGTACCATGCCAGGTCAAAGTCCTGATCCTGTAACAGTTATGGAAAAAATTGATAGATACGAACTGTAATATCGATCGGCGAATTGTTATTGTTGTTAAGATTTTGTCAGAAATTGACCATCCTGAGGCAATTGGAAAACTGAAGGTTTGGACAAGATGGCCACTCGTGAGTCATTAACTAACTATACAGAAGTATCAGAGCCATTTTGCTCTTTCATTATGATATGAAGATGTAAATGATCATATACAAACAGTTCCTGTACTTTATATATATGACCAAATATTTCAAGAGCACATCATCATTCGAAATCGCAGTGTAGAATTCAGACCATGGACTACCGCACGAAACAATTTTTCAATTTTCTAGAGCTGAATTTACGGTTAAAAGTTTTGCAAGCTGTTAACACTGGAAGACGTTGGAAACAACTTATCAGGTAGAGTTGATTGAATGCACATGCATGTTACATGGATTCGAATCTTAATCTGCACTCCGCATAGATTGACCAGTAACTTTTTGCATTCTACGGATGAAAAAAAAAAAAAGATGATGACGTTCCTTGCGCACAGCAAAATGCATAATGTTAGCGTTAGCTTGTTTTGTAAGTTGTACGTCATACTTTATATCCAGAAATTATTTACCTTGTGGTGTTGACGTTTCATAATAAATTACAACCGTTTCGGCTATATTTACCAGAAATGTCACATTCTTGTGAAAATGAATTTGTTTTCCTGAGTCTATATATCACTCTTCTTCCATTCATTATATAAGGTTAGGAGTTACACCCCCATTAATAAGAGCTATCAAAACGTCGGGCTTTATGTATCCATTATTATGTGAAGACTTGGTTGGTATAACGCATCATGGATATGCATTAAACTCCCTTTTGCCAGAGCATGGCCCATAATAATCTGGCCTGCAACACGCAAAAAGGGGCATTCGGACATTTGCGTAAAGTGCCGTCTCGGATCAGCCTGCGCAGTCCGCGCAGGCTAATCCGAAACGACACTTTCCGTTTTTATGTAATTTTCTGTTTTGCGCAAGTCTACTGTAGCACAAAATCTAATGTAGTCGTAAAGTGCCGTCTCGGATTAGCCTGCGCGGAGTGCGCAGGCTGATCCGAGACGACACTTTACGCAAATGTCCGAATGCCTCTTTTCGCGTGTTGCGAACCAATTATATAACTTGAGCTTTGAAGTATTTCTATTTGAAATGTAAGATTTTTTTTTCAGGAGGATGATGTAATTAGATCAAGCCATATTAGCTTTTTCATGTATGTAGTTGCCAAGACCATAGAATGTAAATCATCTTAAAACAAACAAATAGAATCAAGAAAAACTTACTGGATTGATCACGATTATGAAATTGCTTTTGAGAGTTTGTCTGGAGTAGATGCTGAGAATATAAGCGTACAAGATAAACAGTTGGGGAGGGTATCATAAATTTTAAAACTGTCGACCGAAACAAAATTTTCAAGAAACTTGTGTTTTCTAATTATTTCATGCGAGTAAGAACTGATTACATCGAGTAACAATGTGGTGATAACTACCGGGATACGTTAATGTCTTTAACGCTTACACGTGGGATTACACTATGGCGCCTCACTAATATTACATGCAAAATTCGTTCGCAAAATAACTAAACCTCAAAATCAGTAACTCTATTATATTGATTACTGTTATTTATTAATGGTGAAATTGAATACGAGAGAAATCATGGTCCTTATTCACATAATTCCAACTACCAGGACTAGTCACCTGATTTTAAAGATTCTGCAAAGTCCTCTATATTCCAAATTTCAGACTCTCGTTGGTCACATAATCTAAAACAGTCACTCCATTATACTGATTACTGCTGTTACTGCTATTTAATGGTGAAATTCAGTACGAAAGAAATCATGGTCCTTATTCAAATAAATTGCAACTGCCAAGACTAGTCACCTAATTTTAAAAGTGCTGCAAAATTCCCGATATTCCAAGTTTCAGACTCTCGTTGGTTACATACCATCACCAAGCGTATTTAAGGAAAGTGCACCCTAATGGGATTCGTGTAACATCGACCTTCCTCGCCAAAATCGTACGGATTCGGCTATGACTCGGGTAATCCGTAATCGATGCGGGGAAGCATCGTCTATCGGCCGATCTATAAGGGTGCCCTATCCTTAAAATCAAACTGCGTTTACTAATAAAGCCTGAGCCTTTACTTACCAACCGTTTGAAGAACGTTCTTAGTCTTATTCTAGAGATTTTTTTTAAACTTGAAAGTAACAAAACTTATGTTTGGCTAAACCAAATGTTTTAGCCAATCAGAAGCTGTGTTACTTTCAAATGTAGAAAATCTTGAAGAATAAGACTAAGAATGTTCTTAAGAATTGTTGATGAATACCGATCCTAGTCCAGGTCTAAGATCAAACGGTTGTTTTTTATCAGTCTCATCTTGACTTGCACTGTCCACAATGATCACTAAAATCGCTATTGGCGCCAAGCATGATAACATTATTTTCATTACGAAACAATTATCCGAGTTTATTTAATATCTCTCTTAATTTTACTTTCGCCATGGTTATAATCTCATTCTTTATGCTACTCAACGAATTAAAGCGTATTGAATCTCACAGCAAAACACTCCTATATAGCAATTCCAAGGCTAGTGTATGTCCTACAGAAACAAAAATAATCGCAGTAACGGTCACTGTGGATTCAAGATCGAGTTGCATGATCTCTGAAGCCTGATTTTGAACTATACGTTTCACGCAAAAGTGCATTGAGTCACGCTTAGCAGCTCAAGTGTTAAAAAATCGAAAAGCTATATGTACATGTAGGTGATTGTATTATCTATTCATACTATCTATCTAATTTCTGATAACCTATCACGTAATTAGTGACTGACATTCCGGTTTGAGTTTCGCATGATCTGATTCGGATCTGTAAAGCCAGTCAGAGGTTGTGTTACTTTCATACTTAGAAAACTCTTAAGAATAAGTCTAAGAATGCTCCTAGGAATGGCCGGTGAATAAGGCCACTGTTTCCGTTCATTAATTGCTTATGTAGTTCAAGCAATATTTTATTCATGAAGCGGATGTTTTATTATTTACTTGGGTATCTGAGAACCATGCGTCGTTTTTTTCCCCTTCTTAACAAGGTACGCTGGATTTTTAAATCCTAAAAGTTCGCCGAGTCGTCATCTCCAAGTATTTACTTTTCGATTTTTCAATGTTTCGTAAACATATGATTTATTATTATTATTATTATTATTATTATTACTACTAGACATCGCGTCATTATATTAGTTCTATTAAGATAAGTAATTCTGACAGGCCTTTCGCAGTGAACTAACGAAAAATCCTATCACCATCACGTTAACTTTGAATTGGAAAGTCGCAACTTCAGGGCAACAATTGATAATTTTTACTCTTTGTTCGTCTTTGTTTGATTCCAAGACTGGCCATATATCTCCGTATTCACAGCCATTGTTAAGAACACTTTATCGTATTCTCAAGAATTTTCTAACTTTTGAAGCATACCAATTTCTGATTGGCTAGACCAAATGGTTTAACCAATCATTTGGTTCAGCCAGTCAGACGACTTTCTTAATGTTGAATTATAATAAAGAAATGTCGGTGAATATGGACCCAGATTTGCTTAGATAGAAACAATTAATCAATCAGATGTCTAGCATTGGTACTAGATATTGTAATCGAACTTAAAGGGTTGGTAAATACTGACCTGGGTAGTTGTGCAACGATGTTAGTGAATGATGTAGAAATTTATACGGAAATATACATGGGAGTGAACGATTTGAGATATCATTGACTGGGTAAGATGAATAACATAGTATTAACGATAGACCTATTTCTGTAGTTTTACGAGATCTTTGCGTGTGCCACTTCATATTTTCACCAAAAAGAGCTTAAAATATATATACGGAGTTTGAAATAAGCCTGGAACTGGAGTGTTTACTTTATTAGACTATAGTGACATTTGATCACGTGACTGAGAAATATTCCTCTGGAGAACAATAGGAATATCATATGTACCCTTTGGTAATGTTTCACTGGTTGATAGAATTTTGTTTTGCGCCGCTTTCAACATTTTAAGTCGTATCACGGTGCAAGTTCAAATATTCATGTATATCCTGGGTTTCACTAATACTGAGGTATCTTGCCCAAGGACCCTCCCACGAGAAACCCCGTACTCCAAGCGAGGCTGGAACGTAAGGCCTCTAGGTTACGGATCCTACACTTTACCATTGGGCCATGCAAAGTTCTAAAATTGACAATGGAGCCTACCTTGTACATGAAAATCTATGCATTTACCTTTTGAATTTATTCATCTTACCTTTGAATAAACGAGTCAAAGTCTTCATCAAAATATTGCAATGTCTATACTTCTTATATTTCAAGTGAAAACCTATGACTATAAACACTGTTAATCTTCGAAATAGTAATGCTAAGGAAACTTAACTACAGTTATCGAACTTGCGAACACTGCGGAACAATACAATCTTTACCTTAAAGTAACCGAGTGGGGGCATTTAAGACCCAGGGCATAAAATTTTGTGCACTATACGTATTTCTATATTTTTTCTGAATCTGATTATCACGACTATGAAACAACACTATTGGTGACGAGGCATGTCATTTTTACAGTTACATGTTTCAGACAAGTCCCAATATAATTTATACTATTTCTGATGCCATATCATCAGATTATCTCTTATATTACACATTGATTTAAAATAATAATAATAATGTCGGTCTTTTTTTTTTTGTACGGAAACGATGTCCGATGCATTCATTGTGAATAGAGCTCAAGTCTTTGCATATATGGTATCCACCGGTCCTTCTATATTCTGATGTTTTAACAATCTTATCAGGTTGTAATACATATATTACTTTCATGATCTAATGTTTTCATGTTGATTCAACAATAATAATAATAATAATAATAATAATAATAATAATTAAAAGAAGAAGAAGGAAAAGACGAAGAAAAAGAAGATAAAGAAAAAAAGAAGAAGAAATAAAGATAACATGCATTTTACGGGATTTAACAGACAAGGATTGTAGAAATAAAGTTAGTATTGTTCTATTGGTGTGAGCTTTTGATTACATGTTTGTTACAAAGTGTCAAATTCTATACCTTTTTTACATTACATGATGGAAAAAAACTAACTGGAGAGTAAACTAACCATGAAGAACCGAGAAATAATGAAATGAATAAAAGTATTTGTATAAGACTTACTAGGGTGATAAATAATCTTATTGGACTATATTGGCCTCTTATCTGGAGATTATATAGAGCAACTGTTTCATTGCATGACATGGCGCACCGGCAAATATGCTCTAATTGAAATTATGTTGAACATGTTGAACGGCATTAGATAAAAAACAGACACTTGTCTTTTTTAATCACTTAATGACGTTAACTATCAGGAATAATTTAAGTATTTTCTATCCATTTCAATAATTTTTCGACTTCTTTTGCCTGCCACTCCAAAGGTTATGGTATTAACAGCACTTTGACTCGTTGTACTGGTACTCGAAGAACAACGGGATTTGCAACCCACTCCTAGAGTTTCATAAACATCAAAAAGCAACATTTTTTTTCAAATTCCGATAAATGCGAAAACGCCTGTTTTTAGAGAAAGCATGCCAAGCTGTAAAAGCCCATATCTTTGGGAAAACGCAAGTCTATTAACACTTACATATTATGAAATGTAAACTACAACATGATTTGAATGATAATCTATAACATTTTCTTGACTGTTTCATGAAAAAAAAAAAATAGGTTCTTTTAAAGAATGTTTAAGGTATTCAACTTTGATTGTTTATTGGTCTGTAAACTTATTTCAAAAATCACATTGTACATTCTCTGCAGCCTGACCTTGATTTAAATCCTCCGTTACAGCGGCTAAAATTCCTTTCAAACCATAAGGGAAAACATGCCGTTTTCCAGCATGTTATTGGATTGCAATTTATCATACTAAATAATTTGCTTTATCGCTCACAAGAAAAAAATCTATCTTGCATACTGGATTCTCTATCACTTTCTTTTTGATTTTCTATTCAATCTTGGTCAAAGTAATTAACATAAGCTGTATCCTAGACTGAGATTTAGACTGCTGAATAAAGGATGTTAGCTATTAAAACTTTTCATCTTATACACCCCCATTATTTGCTGATAAATGCAGTTTATTTAACCCATAAAGGAGCGAATAAACCCAGCTGACATTTTAAGTCTAGAAATACGACCCTATTCAGTGCAATTTCAGGGTTGCTTTCATCTATAGAGTTTCAGCAAAGTGGACAGTGTAGATCAGACTGGATCGGTTTAGTCAATCAGAAGTTGTGTTTCTTTCAAATGTTGAAAATCTTGGAGAATATGACAAAGAGCATGCTAAAGAATGGTTGGTGAATACGGACCTGTGATTATTCAAATAGACTTCTTTATTTTATGGTTATTTGATTAATCGAGAATTTACCATTCGATCGTGTCCGAGTGAACATTCTCACAGTTACTTTCGATGCCCATCTTTCTGTAATGAACGTGACATTTAAGGTCCATCCAGTGGCATATTATCTCGTTCAGTATGGATCAGACAGTTTCTTGGCAGCTTATTACACCTTTGCTGCCAAGGAGTTTTGTAACTGTCGCCATTATAATATTTAATACTCGATAGTAAAGTCTCCAGACCGCAACTGTTTTGTTGCAAATCTTTTATTTCCTTAATTTCTGAGTAGGTTGTAAAGTGGTATGTCTGGAAAATTTGATGACGTGTCATGAATTTTCCAATTTGCCCATTACGAAAAAATCTATTTCCTCATAACTCTAAAGAAAATAAATTTCTTACCCCCCTAACCAACACCCTCCCCTAACCAACACCCTCCCCTAACCAACACCCTCCCCTAACCAACACCCTCCCCTAACCAACACCCTCCCCTAACCAACACCCTCCCCTAACCAACACCCTCCCCTAACCAACACCCTCCCCTAACCAACACCCTCCCCTAACCAACACCCTCCCCTAACCAACACCCTCCCCTAACCAACACCCCCCACTAACCAACACCCTCCCCTAACCAACACCCTCCCCTAACCAACACCCTCCCCTAACCAACACCCTCCCCTAACCAACACCTCCCACTAACCCCCACCCCACCTAATGCCCCCCATGTGTCGACGCAAGATAAGCCTATGCATGAGGGACTAATATAATTACTATATCCATTTTACATAAAATTCAAAAATAAATTAATGGATAAAAATTTTTTTTTTGAATTTCTTAAATTTTAACCCATAAAATAATTCAGGATGAGTGTGTTAGATAGATTTAGAAATTATGAAATTATACTCAACCTAGAAAGAGTTATTAAAAATAAATACCATTTAATTAGGTTCTATTTAATAAATAAGGAAATGTATGTAACTGCAAATACTAATTTACTACAACCACAAATGTTTGACCCAATTGTTATGTTAAAGAAATTAATACCATACAATTATTACTTACATAGTAAACAAAGGTTGGATGAATCTGATTTCACCACAACTATTTTTATGGTTTGGCCAGACCAGTGTCGTTATAATAGAGACCCTAATCGCTACAAAGGTAACAATATGTATACTATCATTGAAATACCATTTTGTAGGAGTAATAATTTCATTGGTGATTATAAAGATGCTTTGTTGGAACTAGTGGAAGATGAACATAGAGAACCGGCTCCAACTACTTATTTTTTATATTCTATAACAACATTTAGAAATGATATTCATCCTGAATATGATAATGAATATGTTAGAGAGAGTATAGAGTCATATAATAAACAAGGTAGAAGTCAAGGTTATATATTATGTTATGATTATTTTTGGGTTGGATTAGAAGCTCTTACTAAAGGAGTGGGTAATGCAACAATTGGTTATAAGTACATGCCAGAATTTAAAAAACTAAAAAAACCAAAAAATTTCTTTTTGGAGGATGAATGTTGTATATGTAAAGTTAAAAAACCTAATAAAATATTTGATTGTGGCCATGCATGTATATGTGATGAGTGTAATGAAATAGGTGAATTAACATGTAGTTCATTTAGATGCCCATTGTGTAGAGCATAATCTTTTGTTAAAAAAAGAAATTAAAATTTGAAAACGTGGTTATTTCGTTATAAAAAATATTATGAGTTCTCTACACGATAACGAAGTCTATCTAGATGTTCTAGATACAATACCATTAAAACATGTAGTATTAAATTGGTTAACCGAAGATGAACGAAATAATTTAGAAAACCATTTATTAACCAAATATCTCTTATCTACTGTATTCGGTAAATTCCATTACATATACGTTAACGAATGTAAGTAAATATATAATATATTTTTTATAATATATTATATATATTTACAAGTCTAATTCTATTAAAATAGATATGTAAGCGTGTGTTACATTTCGGTTATCTGTTCTCGAAATAAAGTTTATTATGCTGCATTGATTTACCTCCAACGCTCTTGGAAAAATCGTACAGCTACAAGTTTCGTCCGCTTTTTTAATAATAGTGTAATCAACCTGTTCATTTCCGTTTACCGTTATATTAATTTTTACCTCTTCTGGTGCATTACGATCCCTTTTAACGACCGTTAAAGCTCCTCTTGTAATTCTACCTGATGCACTCATACAGTAACCTCCTAAACCGTGTCTTTTACCAGAATTACCATTACCGAATGAAAACTCGTAATTACCGTTTGAAATTGGTCCCTGTTCTTCGGCCCACACGGTTATAACAGGTTTTGGTTTATATGCCCTGAAGAAACGCTCCATATATTCTCTAGTGACAACATCTTTTTCATTTCTTGGGTCCGCAATATTATATATTCTTAAATTATTCATATCAATAGGTTGGTTTACTGATAGTTCCCCATTCGCTTTCATTGAGAAAGATCTATACATGGCACCTTGACCACCTCTAATATTTTTAATGAGGTCATCAACATAACCTTTAGTGGTAACCGCATCTTGGGATATGGGGCTCGATAATCCAATAATTTGGTTACCATTCATATCTATTCCACCATCTATTGAATAGGACCCATCTTGTTTCTTCGTTAAAGCTTTTTCACCCACGGTAACTCTCTCAATACTAGTATCCACATAAAACTTATTAGAGGCTTGATCGTGTCTCGTGGGGGTTCCGAGATTGTTAATTACTCGTCCTCCCATTGAGATTTCATCATCTGCCTCATACCACCTTCCGTCTTTATAAACGAAGGCTCTATCAACATTATCCACATAATTTTTAGTAGCAGCTTCACCCGGTTCTTTTGGGTCCTTAACATTTCTTATTGAATTAAAACCCATATTTAAATACCCAGTAAAGTGGTATCCACCGTTTTCATTCAACAACCCTGAGTTGGCGTCAACATAATCCTTAGTTGCAACATCATGAGAATTTACTGGGTTACTAACCCTCGTTAATGTATTACCATTCATGTCTATGGAACCAGTAACAACAGTTGTTCCATCTTTACGTAAGAAATTATTATTTATGTAAGCGAGTGACACACCATCACCGCTTGTTTCACCATCATCTTTCATTCTTCCGAATTTGTCAACAGGCATTTTTTTATATAGCGTTAAAAAAGTTTATTTAAAACATTTTGGAACCGATTACCTCTAGATAACTCTTTTAGAATGTATAAACACAAATGCCCGCAAAACACTTGCCCAGCTTGTTGTAATTGATCAGTATTGTACTGTATTGGACTTTTTAAATAATCTCGAATTTCAATAGGCGGTTGTATACCATAACTATCGAAATAAATTTTAGTTTCACCATTTTTATACCAAGCGACCCAATGTGTACCAGGTCCATCACTTTTATCAAAGTTTACTATACCACATTCTTTTTTACTCGGTTTTCTCGGTAGTGAGTCGAGTAAAAAAACTCCTCTAAAATAAGGAATCTTTAATTTTTTAACGGCATCCTCTAATTCGAAATTGGTTAACGGTTTATTCGGTAAAATTACGTTTTCAATCGAAATATTTGTCATTTTTTTTATAGTTAAATATTTCTAATATCTTTATTGTCAACCCACGAATTAAATTCATCGGGATAACCTTTCCACTTTACGAGAGATTTCTTTTTTCCTTTTTTAACAACCTTTTCTATCCTATACACCTCTTGACTGGTTTTCTGCAGTTCAGGTTCATAAAAGGTACCTTGTATTTCTTCTCCATTAAAATCTTTAATTTTATATGTTATAGGTGATGTATGTTTAACCTCAGAAACTGTAAAAACCTCCTCAGTCCATCTTGTTGTATAGCCTTTTTCAAAAGTCTTTTTCTTTTTAGTTATCCTTACTTTGTCTCCAACAGAGAAATTAGGATTAGAGTCTCTTATTTCAAGATTATCGGGATAAAGATTTCTCCAAACTCTCGTTTCATTTTCTTTTTTACTAGCGTTTACCGGAGTCATCTTAATAGATGAATGCCTCGTGTTATTATATTCTTTAACTAAATCCGGTAGCGCATTAATGTAAACGTTTGTAGAGTTAGCGGAGAAATACTTCCACATTTTTTCTTTCATTGTTCTAATCCATCTCTCAACCACACTAGATTTTTCCTCATTTTCGGTAGAATATAATTCAACCGAGTCTTTTACATCTTTGTTATAAAACTCTTTACCCTTATCCACCCACATTTTTTCAGGTTTTCTCTCCTTAAAAATATTTTTTAACGCTATAGCAACAGATTTTCCTGTTTTATCTTTTAATGGCATCAGATATCCGTATTTAGAAAAGATATCAATGACAGCGAGAAGGTATTTAACACCGCGATTAAGCTTAGAAAATGCTTGCATGTCTACTAAATCCGCAGCCCATATCCTATCTATACCGTTTACTCTAACTCTCCTTTTCTTAAAATTCCTTTTTACGGGTTTATGTAATTCTTCAGCTAAATTTTTTTTTTTACTCCCATTCCAAATTTCATTTTCGTTCCAATGAGTCTACTTACCAAACCTCTTTCCATTTTTTCTCTAATACTAGGATTGTAAATCCCTTCTAACTCCGTTAACATATTCTTATCACACACTGCGTTTCTTGTAGCAGTATCATTGTGTTGAAGATAGCAAACATCATGATTATAAGCGGCTTTATCAACACGGTTTATAGGTTTACTCCATTCCTTCGGTGTTAAATCTGGATTAAGTCTTTTATTTAGTTTGGTACCTGGCCCCGTAAAGTTGTGCCCTGGTAGATGCATTTCAACGGGTAAATTATTTATAAATTTATTTAATATACTACTCCCGGTGGTTTTTTTTTTATAAATTGTGATTTAGTTATTCCGCAAATAACACATTTACCCTGCATCATATTTCTACCATTTTTAGAAACAGAATATTTTATATTATTCGTATCTGTATGTTTTTTACATTTAACGCAATACATGTTGTTTTATATAAAAAAATAAAAATATTTAAATAAAAAAATGGAGGTTACGGACTTATCATGGCATGAACTAGTACCAAAGAGATTTAATAACCCCCTTTTACCGAGAAGTATTAGGGGTTTAATTGTAGGTAAATCATCATGTGGTAAAACTACTTTATTGGTAAACCTTTTACTCAAACCGGGATGGCTTGACTACAACGATTTAAGTGTTTTTGGAAGAGAACTTCGTCAACCGGAATACCAAATAATAAAAAAGACTTTTGAAGAAAAACTACCGAAAGAATGTGCCTTAAAATTGATTGACATATGTGATGAAGTACAAAGACAAAACGTTTCACCAATAGCTTTAATTGAAGAATGGGCTAAAAAAACGGTTAAGAAAACAGATATAAATTGCACCTTCTTTGAAAATTCTAGTGATGTACCCGATCCGAGTGAGTTAAACTCAGAAAATAAAAATTTAATGATTTTCGATGATATACTTTTAGAAAAGCAAAATAAATGTGAGTGTTACTACACTCGAGGAAGACATAGTAATGTTGACTGCTTTTACCTCGCCCAGAATTATTTTAGACTACCGAGACAAACTATTAGAGAAAACGCTAATTTTATTTGCCTTTTTCCGCAAGATACAAAAAGCGTTAATCATATTTATAGCGATCATGTAGGTGATGATATGCCTAAGGATGAGTTTAGAAAGTTTTGTCGAGAGGCATGGGAAAGACCACATGGTTTTGCTATCATCGACTTATCCAGTAAAAAAAATGATGGAAAGTATAGAAGCGGTTTTGATAACTTCTACATACCTAAACCAGTATAAAAAATATTTAAATATTATAAAATGGAAAAACTTTTAGAACAAATTGTTAAAAATACGAGCAACAAAACATCGCTTCAAATCATAGTAAGCGATAACAAAACAAGTTTTAGAACAAGGTTTAATCCACCAATTCAATTGGAAAAGGATAAAGAATACGAAATAGCTATGGTAAACCTTGAAACTTACTACTCTTTTCCAAATATTGATGAAACGAACAACACATTCGTTTATTCTCCAGACAATGGCAACACATGGGTTAAAATAAAAATACCTGAAGGAAGTTACGACCTCGTTGACATTAATGATACGATTCGTCAGGAAATGAGAAAAAATGGTCATTATGATAGAGTTAATGAAGAGTACCCTATTAACTTTTCTGCGAACACTAATACCCTAAAGTCTGTTCTTATTATTGATGATGGTTATCAAGTAGATTTTAATCAACCAGGTTCCATCGCTAAAGTATTAGGATTTACTCGAGCTAAATATTCGCAAGGATTTCATGAGTCAGAGAATGTAGTGAACATTCTTAGCATAAATAGTTTACTCGTTAACATAGATATTATTTCGGGAAGTTACGTTAATAGTTCAACAAGAAATACTATTTACTCTTTTTTCCCAGATGTTGCACCTGGATATAAGATAATTGAGTCACCAGTTAATTTAGTATACTTACCAATAACGTTAGATGAAATACATAGCCTAGATGTAAATATTACTGACCAAGATGGTAATTTACTAAATCTTAGAGGCGAAAATTTAACGATTAGGTTTCATATTAGAGAAGCGAGATGAGCTAAATAAAAAAATAATCGTATATAAAATGGCAAGTTACACTAATGTTAAAGTAAATATATCTGAAGGGCAAAAGCAAAAACTTCAACATGCTGTTAAAGCTAGTTGCCCAGTAAGTATTCGTTTAGGTCATGAAGATTTACAAGGTAATGATGTTTTAGCAATTACCAATTCGCAATCGAAGAAAATGGCTAAAGCCTATGAGGATGGTGTGGGTATAACTATTAGAATGACTACGAAACAACTTAAACATAACATGAAAATAGAAGGGGGTTTCCTCGGAATGTTAGCTGGGTTGGCTGCTAGAGCTTTACCAATGCTTGCAAAAACCGTTTTACCAGCTTTAGGTGTTGGTGCTCTTTCTGGATTAGCCCAAACAGGTGTTCAAAAAGCTATGGGGTCAGGTCTTTACCTTAAAAAAGGAGGATGTGTTTGCCAAGTTGAAACTGATGGAAGTGGATTATACTTAAAACCATACAAAGGTAAAGGATTAAATTCCGTTGGTGATGGGTTGTATTTAAAACAAGGAGGAAAAATGTATGATGGAAAAGGGCTTTTACTTGGACCTAATAGCCCATTTGCTAATATCCCTATCCTAGGGGCTATATTATAAATAATATTTAAATATTATTTATAATAAATAAAAAAATGGATATTCATAAATTTGGTATAAAACCTAATATTACTACCCAACATAAAACTATATTTTGGAAACCTCATTTAAATGAAGTAAGATATCCTCCCTTAAAGCAAGATTCTCTAAAATGGAAAATATACTCGCAACAAACTATCAAGATTCCTCCTAATGATGGTAAGAGAGTTCCGTTAGAATTTGGTTATATTGCTACACGAGGAGTTGTAGTGATATCTATTAGTAATAAATGGAAAGATAGTTTAACCATTTTTAATGGTATACATCTTGATAATGATGTTAATGATATCTTAGTCTACATTTATAATTTCTCACAAAAACCGATCGAAATACCTGAGGGAGAGTTATTCTGCTATCTAAAATATTTATCATAAAAAAAATATTACATTTATAAAATGACAGATACAGATCAGAAACATCCTAATAAAGTATACCCTCCACTACCCGAAGAACCAGGTACCGCAAGCGCTCCACCTATTGAAATGGAAACAATGGATAATGGGCATTCTTATAGACTTAAAAAAATATCTGAGGTTTTAGATTTTCTCAAAAAGGAAATAACTGAAAGGGAAAGATTGAATAAGAAATATAGTAGGATGGCAAAAGTAGTTGATAATGTTGAAGGTGGATTGGTTGTTGTTTCATTAACGTTAGGTGGTGTAGGCGTTGTTTTGCTTTCAACTGTTGCAGCGGCACCCGTTGCTGTAGGTTTGGAAGTTGCTGCTGGTGTAATCGGTCTTTCTTCATTGGTTAGTAAAGTATTTGTTAGGAAAACTACTAATAAAGCTGAAAAACATTTGAAAATTCAAACTCTCGCTGCTGCTAAGCTTAATACTATAGCTAATCATGTATCAAAGGCTTTGATGGATAATCATATTTCTGATGACGAGTTTAAGTTGATAATGGAAGAAATGAATAAATATGAAGAAATGAAGAGTGAAATAAGAACTAATTTCAAGAAGAGAGTAACAGTCGAAGAAAAGGAAAGTTTGATTGAGAAGGGGAGGGAAGAAGCGAGGAGTTCCTTTCGGAGGCTCGTTGAAAAAAATAATGGAGAAAAGCTTCCCTTTTAAGTTACCTAGTTTTAGATGTAAATGCCAATGTGAAATAGGGGATAATGATGATGAATAAATATATAAGAACATTATATACGTTCTTATATATTAAAATCTACGTTAAAAACTACGTTAAAATCTACGTTAAAATCTACGATAAAATCTACGTTAAAATCTACGTTAAAATCTACGTTAAAATCTACGTTAAAAAAATATGTTGCTAATTAAAAATGTCATTTCTGAAAATAACTGACCCTGCAAAAAGAGACTTAATTGTACAAGAGTATCACAAAACGAAAAAGAATATCCGAGATAATCTACTAGCAGAGAGAACAGGAGAACAACAACTTCAAACCGATTTATCAAAGTTTTTTAGACCTATTACGGAAACGCAAAAAGCTACAACAAAGGAGATTACAGAAGGGCTTATACCTATTAAAGAAGGTATCGAACAGTTACCACAAGCTATTAAACTACCAGAATTTCCAACAATAGAAGCTTATCCCTCTGGAGAAAAACCAATTATTGAGAAAGAGGGATTAAAAGAACATGGAGGCACATTTGACATTGGGCCACTTGCAACAGAGTATCTAACAAAATATCGTGGTAAAGATATTGATAAAACATATGGAATACGTGATGAAGGTGGTAAATTTGTTATTGGTAGCAAAGCTGTCATTATTGAGCATGATGATATTCTTCTTGGCACAAGGACATATATGGGAACACCTGGTTTTTGGGAGTTAATTGTTGCTAAAGCCCCAAAATTAATTTTTACAGAAGAGGATTTAATGAAATATCACGATTTAATGAAACACACCAACGCTCTTTATCGAGATAACGACCCAGATGAACGATATCCTAAAAGTTCTAAAGGGGAAAAATGGAATAAAATTCTTAGACCTCTTTGGCTTAGTTTAAAAAAGCGTGAAGGAAAAGGAATTGTTATCCCATCTGACCCTAACGCATTAGTAGAAAGACTAGGTCTGTTGATGGCAAGTAAAGAAGCAGGTAATACAGGTGTAAGAAATGAGTTAGTAAGTATTTGTGATGAATTAAAAAGACAAGGTGTTATAAATTCGCACTCCTATAAAAATTTAATGTCTTCATTATAAAAAAGATGATAATCAATAAGAAACATGGATTTAAAACAAGGTATTCACACGGTGGTTCCGGAATCTTTGATAGTATTGCTAACTTTTTAACGAGGCTTTTTACTAGTAGTGCAGCTAAACAAATTACGTCTTCTGCTCTTGATGTAGGAAAGAGTGTAGCTAAGGAAGGAGCAAAGAAAGCTCTAGAGGTTGGAAAAAGTGCAGTGGTAGAAGCGGGGAAAAAATTAGTTACGAAAGCCTTAACACCAAAATCGAAACAAATTTTACAAAAATATAATACAACACCAAAACCTAATGATACTCCTAAAACGCAAAACATTAGCGCATTAATAGATGGAAGTGCCATTGCTATCCAAGACTTAGTTAAAAGATTAAACAGTGGAGCGGGTATTAAAACGGTATGAAGAAAAAAAATTGATAAGTTAAGAAAATTATATTTATTATAAAAAAGAATGGGTTTATTAAATTTTAATCGTGTAGATAATGAAAAATATAATAGTACTAGTATTGAAATAACAGGCGCTTCTTCTTTAAACATAGAAGATTGCGATATCCTCGGAATTGATAAAACGAAATATGGTAAAAAAAAAGCTGTTGTGAAGTTGTCTTCTGAAAAGGTAACCAAGATAAAAGAGATTGAGAAAAATGTGAATGAATATTTAAAAGATAACGGTATACCTGAAATAACACTTGTATACGGTAATAAAGTTTATCCAAAAGCTGAACTGGGTGCCACAAAAAACATTAAACTCCAAGGTGTGTTTGTTAATGGTAATAATAAGTCTTATCCCCAGCTTTGGTTTGTAATTTAAGTAACACAATTATAATTTTTAATTTTGTTTTAAAAATTATAATCACTTTATAAAATGGACATTTTAAGAATAACTGAACCAATCTTAAAAGATGATAGTATTGCTGAGTATGAACACCATGAGTATGAGCCAATCACCGGTACAAACCTTAACAACCTAGGAGAAATTAGAATTAGCATTGAGACTCAAGATATTTTTACTCATCCTAGTGAGAGTTATTTAGTTTTTGTAGGTGAATTAGTAAGAAGTGATACTGGAGCAGTTTACGATGCTAACGCTGATATTTCTTTAACAAACAATGGCCTCATGTATCTTTTTAAAAATATTAAGTACCAACTTTCGGGTATGGAGATTGAATCTGTATTGAATCCTGGTCAGGCTACTACAATGCTTGGGTTGTTAAAATATCCGGATGATTTTTCTAAATCACAAGGGTTAAATCAATTGTGGTATAAAGATACAGCAGCTAACGCGGGTGCCGGAAACACTGGTTTTATTGTAAGAAGAAATTATATTATTAATAACCCTCTTCCAAGAGGCACCTTTAGCTTCAGAGTTCCATTAAAACATATATTTGGTTTCTGTGATGATTATGATAAGATATTGTATGGAATGAAGCAAACTCTCACATTAACGAGAAATAATGATAATGATGCAATCTTTCGAGATGGTGCTGCTCCTGCTGATGGTAGAATTAATTTACTTAAAGTATCTTGGTTTATGCCTCATGTGTTACCCTCAGATGAAGAGAAATTGCAACTTTATAAAATTATTGAGAAAAAAGAAAAAATACCGGTTGGGTATAGAATGAGACAGTGTGACTCTATTTCAGTTCCCGAGTCAACATCATTTACCTGGAGGCTCGCTGTCAAATCATCACCTGAAGTGCCGCGTTTTATCATTGTTGGTTTTCAAACTGGTAAAAGCGGGAATCAACAACAAAATCCAGCTATATTTGACCATAGAAACGTTAATAACATTTATGTTACGTTAAATTCTACTAGATATCCCGCTATTGATTATAACCTCAGTTTTACCGCAAACCAATTTAGTAGAGTGTATGGGGACGCTTCTCTATTTAGGTCTAAGTTTTATAACATGAATGAAATGGTGTCAAACCCTAACATTACTCCACCAGATTATAAAAGCCTTTATCCTTTGTTTTTGTTTGATGTTTCCAAACAGAGTGCGAAATTGAAATACTCTGTCACTGATATCCAAATCAAAGCGAGTTTTACTGAAAATGTGCTTGTGAATACAGAGGCATATGCTGTTATTATTAGTGATAGGTTAATTAACTTTCAGTCTGATGGAAGTAAAATGAGTGTAGTGTATTAAGATTTTTTCTTTTTATATAAAAATGATAAAGGTTGCAGATTTAAAACAAATTCTTAAAGAAAATAATATAAATTTCTACTCATACTGGAATAAAAAGCGTTTAGTTGAGTTGGTGAAAGAACATGGATTGTTTCCGAGTGATTCGCCTAAAGAAGAAAAAAGTAAAGACTCTAAATTTGATAGATTACAAACTATTATGAAAAATCCTAAGAAAGTTAGTTTAGAGGATGTTGAAACTGGAGAAATAAAAACCTTTCCATCCATTTATAAAGCGGGTCAATTTATAGACCGTAGTCCACAAACGATTGAGAATTGGAATGGAAGGGTTTGGAAAGATAAATATAGGATTAACGTTCATTAATTTTATTATATTTACACACAGATATAATAAAATTTTTTGATAAATAGGTTAAGGGAATTATATTTACTCTATAAAATGTCTTGGCTTAACAGAATTTCTAATATAGTTGGAAGAGCTGCGTCAAATGTTGGAAGAGTTATAGCTAACACTATACCTCAATCAGTTCAACGTAGAATCAATAATTTTACTGATTGGTTAACTGGTAATGTTAGAGAAAACCAATTACCACGAGTTCTTGATGAAATTGTTCAGAATGTTAGAGAGAATTATCCACCAAGACAACCGTTTGAGGTTAGAAGAGAGCGCTCAGCATTTAGAGAGTTTGTTAATCAATATGTTATAGATGGTAGAGGAAATTATAACCCGCAAAGATTTTTCGCAGAAACGTGGGCGCCTATTACAAATACTCTTCGAAATAATTTACGAACAAAGGTTAAACTTGTACTTAGGTGTAAAATGTGGTTAATGACAGATATTGATCAGGGTCCCGTGGAACGTGCTTTTCATAGTAGCCAACATTTAAATTTAAACAGTGAAGAAATAGAGAATTTATTGAACACAATGATAGATGAAGTTTTAGAAAATTTAACTAATTTCCAAAGAGAAGGTAGTGGTTGGACTTTTGGGAGTATCGTAAAACTAGAAATACATACAGCTACTTATGTTCCTTTAAGAGCTAATAGTTGGATACCTTTACCACTATGGATTGCTAACAAAAAAGCAGTTATCAATATGAAAAATAAAGATAGTAAATGTTTTTTATGGTGTGTTTTAAGAGAGTTAAATCCAAAAGAAAAAAATCCACAATTATTAGATAAAGCTTTGAAAGAAAAGGAAAGTAGTTTAAATATGACGGGAATCGACTGTCCTGTTTCGCTTAAGGATATCAGTAAGTTTGAAACACAAAATCCTGAAATTAGTGTAAACGTATATAGTTATGAGGAGAACAAAAAATTCATTTATCCGCTTAGGCTTACAAAATGTGAAAAAAGTAAACATGTTAACCTTCTTTTAATTAAAAATGAGGAAAACATGCACTACGCTCTCATAAAAAACCTTAAAAGATTAGTAATAAGACAAGTAACTAATAGTCATAACTCTAAAAATATGGAAATTTGTGAACGTTGTTTAAATCATTTTGGTAGTAAAGAACTTTTGGAAAAACACAAACAATATTGTAATGAACACGAACCTATTACTTTAGAGATGCCAAAACCAAATACCTGGGTAGCTTTTAAAAACCATTCTAGAAAACTTGAGGTTCCCTTTGTTGTATACGCTGATTTTGAAAGTGTTTTAGAGCCAATACACACGTGCCAACCAAACCCAGAAAAAAGTTATACTATGAAATATCAAAAGCATATACCTTGTAGTTTTGTTTATATTATAAAATGTTTTGATGATAGTGTTAAAGCTCCTATATTAAGAAGTTATGTCGGAGAAAATGCTGATGAAGTTTTTATAAGCTGGTTGAGAGATGATATACGAGAAATTCATCAAGAATATTACCAAAATCCAAAACCTATTATAATTACAGAAAAGGAAGAAATGGAACATAAAAAACAAACACATTGTTGGATTTGTGGTGAGGAGTTTAATCGTGTTAATTATAGAGTAAGAGACCATTGCCATTTTACGGGTAAATATAGAGGTGCCGCACACACTGAATGTAACCTAAACGCTAAAAACCCTAACTTCACACCTGTATACCTTCATAATCTTAGTGGATATGACGCTCATCTTTTTATTAAATGCCTTGGCAAATCTAAAGGGAGGATTGATTGTATTCCAAATAATGAAGAGAAATATATTAGTTTTAGTAAAGAATTTTGGGTTGGAAAAAATATAAAACATAAAATTAAATTTCTTGATAGCTTTAAGTTTATGAGTTCTAGTTTAGATAAGCTTTCGAGTAACTTAAAAGAAAGCCAATTAAAAATTTTATCGAAATATTTTAATGTTAATGAGTTATCTTTGGTTAGGAGAAAAGGAGTTTTCCCTTATGAGTACTTAGATTCATTTAATAAACTTAAAGATGAAGAATTACCACCTAAAAAAGCATTTTACTCTAGTTTAAACAAAGAAGGAATTAGTGATGAAGATTACGCTCATGCACAAAAGGTTTGGAGAACTTTTAACATGAAAACGTTGAAGGATTACTTAGAACTTTACAATAAAATAGATGTATTGCTTTTAGCGGATGTTTTTGAGAACTTTAGAGATGTTTGTCGCAAAAACTATAATTTAGACCCTAGTTGGTATTATACAGCCCCTGGTTTAGCTTGGGATGCGGCATTAAAAATAACGAAAGTGAACCTAGAGCTTTTAAGTGATTCTGATATGCTTTTAATGGTTGAAAAGGGTATCAGAGGAGGTGTTAGTATGTGTAGTAAAAGATACGCAAAAGCAAATAATAAGTATATGGGTAAATTATATGATTCTAGTAAACCATCAAAATATTTATTATATATAGATGCAAACAGTCTTTATCCTTGGGCAATGAGCCGACCTCTTCCTACACATGGTTTTAAATGGATGACAAATAAAGAATTAGAAATTTGGCAAAAAACCCCATGTATATTAGAAGTAGATTTAGAATATCCGAGAGAATTACACGATTTACATAACGACTTTCCTTTAGCGCCTGAACGTTTAAAGATTGAAAAGGTAGAAAAACTTATTCCAAACTTAAATAATAAAGAAAATTATATTATTCATCATGAAGCTTTAAAAACATGCGTTGATTTAGGTTTAGAAATTACTAAAATACATCGAGGAATTAAGTTTGTGGAAAGTCCGTGGCTTAAATCATATATTGATACAAACATTGAACTGAGAAAAGCGGCTAAAAATAATTTCGAAAAAGATTTTTTTAAATTAATGAATAACTCGGTTTTTGGTAAAACTATGGAAAATCTAAGAAACAGAGTATCAATAGAACTGGTTTCTAGTGAAGAGCGTTGTAGAAAATTAGTAGCAAAACCAAACTATAGTCACGCAAAAATATTCGATGAAAACCTAACAGCGGTACACATGAAAAACACTAAGTTGGTATATGATAAACCTATTTACTCAGGATTAAGCATCTTAGATATTAGTAAAACACATATGCAAAAAACTTATTATAATTACTTTAAACCTAAGTATGGTGAAAAGGTTAGAATGTGTTATACTGATACGGATAGTTTTATTCTCGAAGTAGAAACTAACGATTTATATAAGGATATGGAGAAAGATGTGGTTAAAATGTTTGATACAAGCAATTATCCTAAAGATCATTTCTTAAAAAATGATTGTAATGCTAGAGTAGTTGGAATGTTCAAAGATGAGTTAGGTGGTGAAATTATGACTGAGTTTGTTGGTCTTGGGGCAAAAATGTATGCTTATAAAACTTTAGATAATATAGAAGATAAAAGATGTAAAGGTGTTAAACAATCAGTTGTTAAAAAAGAGATAAACTTTAATAATTTCAAAGAGTGTTTGTTTACAGAAAAAGACCAGTATAGAAAGATGACTGTTTTAAGAAGTAGGGAGCATAATATATATACTGAAGAGTTAAACAAAAAAGCGTTAGGGTCAAGTGATGATAAAAGGTTTGTTTTGGAAGACAAGATTGATACTTTAGCTTGGGGGCATCGTGAAATATAATTTAATTTTATGAATTAAATTATATTTATAAAAAACTTTCTTTAGCTTAAAAACTTAATATCTTCAATTATCTTATTTTTTATATCATGTACATCTTCGAAATTAAAGACTTTATTTCTTCTTAATTCATTAACGCGAGAACATCTTATTTGTTTTCCGTAATACGTAAGACAATGCAGCATATAGGTGTATATTATTTGGTTTTTAGTTGATTTCTTATCTGGTTTAATTCCAAACTGTTTATTAACTTTAGTTCTTAAGGTTTTTTTAGATACATCTTTCTTTACATGAATTTGAGTAAAAATTGCAGCTTTCATATCATTATGTTCATTGATTCTAGGGTCTATGGAATCTAAAATACTATTTACACAATTAACTAAAAGTATAGCGAATCTCGCTAATAGTTCTTTATCTGAAATTAAGTTTTTAAATCTATCTTTAGCTATATCCATATTTATTAAATTTTCTTCCATGTTATCTATAGACTTCATTAAACTTTTATTTTCATCTAAGTTCAACTCTTTTAGAAACTCTTTTAACGGCTCCATCCTGAATTATTTTATGGGTTAAAATTTAAAAAGTTCAAAAAAATTTTTCTCTAAAGTACGCATCTACTACATTCCATACTTTCATCATTGATAGAAGATATATCTTCCGCTTTCTCTTCAGCTTCTCCTCTGTAATAATAAAGTCCTTTACATCCTTGCTTCCAAGCCTGGAAATGAATATCGTGTACTTCTTTTTTCGTAGCGGATGATTTTATAAATACATTTAGAGATTGCCCTTGACAAATGTATTTCTGTCTATCGACCGCCAATTCTATTATTTTTAGTTGATTTATTTCCTTAGCGGTTTTAAATATTCCTTTAATATCATCGGGTATATTATTTAAATGAGAAATTGAACCCTTGTTTACCAAAATGGAGTCCCACGTTTTTTTGTCATTCATATTTAATTTCTCCAATTCTTCTTCGAGATATTTATTTTTAACTAAGAAAGTCCCCGCTCTAGTTTTAGAGGTGTAGGCATTTGCTATAATAGGTTCTATAGAAGCTGAACAAGATGTAAGAATTGAGCTATTAGACGTAGGAGCCACCGCTAATAAATGAGAATTACGCCACCCTGTACCTTTCATTGATTCACACTCGCCTCGTTCTAACGCTAATTGTTTAGTTTCTTTTACGGCGCACTCTTTAAGAAATTTAAAAATTCGTTCATTTAATTCTTTCGCTTCTACGGATTCAAAAGCGATTTTTTTCTTTTGGAATAATGTTCCTAAACCCATAACTCCTAATCCTAACGGTCTATCCCTTATTGCTCCTTTAACGGCTCTTTGTATATTCTTATGCGCTGTATCTATAAATACGTCTAATACATTATCTAATAGTCTTATAATATCTCTAACTAACTGTTCATCCCATTCATCGAAATATTCGGCGTTTAAAGATGAAACGCAACAAACGGCATCTGTTTCTACGTCTGTTGGGAGATGAATTTCATTACATAAATTACTTCCGTGGATTTTTAAACCTTTATCTTTCATTGGTTTAGGAAGCGCTTTATTTATAGTATCAATGAAGTTTAAATACGGAGTACCAACACGACTTCTAGATTCTAAAATGGTTTCCCATAATTTTCTGGGATTTACGGGAGTGATATTTTTCGTTTTCGGGTCAACGAGATTGAAATTCATTCCTCGTTCTACGGCTTTCATAAATTCATCAGTGATATTAATAGCGTTAAATATATTTAAATTTTTTCTATTAATATCCCCGCCTGTTGGTATTCTCATTGAGATGAATTCGTATATTTCCGGGTGAGAAACGTCTAAATACGCCGCGTAGCTTCCTTTACGAGTTTTTCCTTGTTTATACGCGTTAATAATAGCGTTTATAGGATTTAGAAAAGCTATGGGGCCAGGAGATTTACTATCCGCTACTCTAACGGTACCCCAATCTGCGCCTATTCCCCCTCCAACTATCGTAAACCAACTTACGGATTTCAAATGTTCTATAAGCCATTCTATTTTATCGGGAACGTGACTTATAAAACAAGAAATGGGTTGGCTTTTTAATGTTTCTCCCGGTAATGGAGCGTTACTTAAAATAGGAGAAGAAAACATAAATTTTCTAGAAGAAACGTAATTATATATTCTTTGAGCGAATTGTAAATCCCCTTTGCTATAAGCGACACTAGCTCTAGCAAATGCCTGTTGAGGAGTTTCATTCGCTCTTAGATAATATTTTTCTAGGAGATTTAATGAGTGGTCATTAAATACTTTGTCTAATTCATGGTTTATCGTGATTCCTAAATAATTTTCCATTTTAGTTTATTACATACGGAATTATTTTTTAAATGAAATCATTAATTTATTTTTGAATTTTATGTAAAATGGATATAGTAATTATATTAGTCCCTCATGCATAGGCTTATCTTGCGTCGACACATGGGGGGCATTAGGTGGGGTGGGGGTTAGTGGGAGGTGTTGGTTAGGGGAGGGTGTTGGTTAGGGGAGGGTGTTGGTTAGGGGAGGGTGTTGGTTAGGGGAGGGTGTTGGTTAGTGGGGGGTGTTGGTTAGGGGAGGGTGTTGGTTAGGGGAGGGTGTTGGTTAGGGGAGGGTGTTGGTTAGGGGAGGGTGTTGGTTAGTTGGGGTGTTGGTTAGGGGAGGGTGTTGGTTAGGGGAGGGTGTTGGTTAGGGGAGGGTGTTGGTTAGGGGAGGGTGTTGGTTAGGGGAGGGTGTTGGTTAGGGGAGGGTGTTGGTTAGTGGGGTAAAGAAATTTATTTTCTTTAAAATTATGAGGAAATAGATTTTTTCGTAATGGGCAAATTGGAAAATTCATGACACGTCATCAAATTTTCCAGACATACCACTTTACAACCTACTTTTCTGTTTGGTTAAAATGGTCGAATAAATCATTGCCGCGTGTATTTGTGATACTTTCAATTGAACACTCAATGCCGAAACAAAAAACTTGGTATCCGGGGAAGCATGCACGGACTTAGCGGCTGATCTTGGTCTGCGCTCTTCGCAAGAAGGCAAGAAATGTTGCTTTACGTAGAAAAGCGTTTGACTCTTTACCAAACGAAAAAGGTTTATGACCCGTCCATATTGAAGGCAGTCGTAATAATATTCATTTGGGCCAAAATCAGGCGATTTGTCTCTGATAGGCCAAGAAACATTGTAGAAAAAGGAGAATCTGTTCAACAACATTTCCTTCTTTTCTCTCTCTTCCGAAAACCTTTGCGCTAAAAGTAGTTTAAACTTGGGGTGTTTGATTAAGGGTTAATTCATAAGCATGGGATATAGCATCGCTCTAAACATTCGGGCTACGATACATTACATCGAAAAACTGGTCCTGTGATGACAGCAATTATGTCTTTTCTTCCCAAGCCCCGGCGGAAACATATGTTGTTTTTTCCCAAACAGTTTAGACACTTCAGAATTTCCGGCGAAGTAGCCGATCCATAGATATATGAGATACGAGCATGGATAGCCATATTTTGTCATGGCTTTTGACCGGAACTGCCGCCGACCTTACGAATTTTCCACGGAACGACAAACCGAGACACACTGGCCTCTCGGTGGGCCTTTGATTTGAAGAAAGAGACTTTTTCTCTTACTATTTATCTCGCTCACATGAAACCTTGGTGTTGTTTACATATTTAAAAATCTCTTTTAGAAGAAAAGCAGAGGTGATGTAATTGTGTGAACCATACTCTGTGAAAAGGGTGTTTAATGCATCTGCGAACAGTATCGATCTTGGGGACTGCGCAGGCTGACAAGGGCCTAAACTTTTCGCTATGGGTCAATTTGCTGTATGTCCAAGGACCAGTCTATCTCATGATTTGGACGGTTGTTAAAAAAGAGGTTATTTTGGATCCATAATTATGCAATAGCTTGATTGGTACAATGTATCACGGAGATGCATTAAGCCCCCGTTTGCCAGAGCATGGCCCGTGCGTATTGTATAAGCACAGTTCAACTACAATGATAGAGTGCATTCGTGTGTAGCATTGCTAAGATACGTTTTGATTAACTTTGTTTCCACTAATAGGGATATCCTCAGTTATTGGAATTGTCTTGAGACGACTGATGAAATCACGTGACATCCAAAAGCTTTGTCTGGAATTTCCCGATCTTGGCACTATGCAACTTTGGTATAAATGTGACTAAGTACTACAGGATAGACTTTAATTTAGTTCAAGACTAGGTCAGATTTATGGTAGAAACATGTACACATAATTAGGTACAAAACAATATTTTATCTATAATGGTACATACATGTACGAGTATGTCAATTAAAAGAAGAAAAAAAAACTATTTAAATCATTTCCGAACAAAAACATTTCTAAGCCTTTGCAGCAGCCAAACTTTGGGGTTAATGCTGTTAAAAAAAAAAAAAGAAGAAAAAAAAAAAATTCATATTTCCAATATTCCACAAAGTAATTTGCCTGCATTGTTTAAGGTAAAGAGAAACAGTTTTGTATGTAATTTCAAACATTGCGAAGAGGTATTATCGTCTCAACCAGTAGAGTCCCTTTTGAGACTACTGTTGATACTACTATGCGAATGAAACAATCACACAAAAAAAGAGAATTATTTGTGATGTTGTAAAATGCACGCACATGGCGCCCTGAAGCTAATTAACATTTATATTACTATTGATCTTCTGTCTCTCGCTCTGGTCGTTTCTTTCATTTAATCGTCTTATGATGATACAAATATGAAATGAACGATTCTGACAAGAACGGGCCGGAAATGCTACAAAGTCTTCATAACAGACAAAAACCATATTTCTATCTAGGAGCAGTGGTACGGAACATCAAATCTCATTCAAATCAGACGAAATGTGTCTTTATTCGATTCTAACAAAAGGCAATGCCAAACAAATGCATGAAAGTCTGCTTCAGTTTAGTTTGTTTGTAAATGTCTCCAGCAACAAAAATCATTTAGGAATAGAATTATCGCCGATACTGAATTGGTTTTGGAATATTTAAGAAGAACAAAGCACATTTGATGATGAGATAACTAAAGCACTCATTCATATGAGCCTTTCTCTTGTAAAAGGGGCTTTAACACATCTGCAAAAAGTACCGACCCATGTCGGCATGCGCAACCCGCGCATTGGGCGAAACCTTTTACTTTTTGTCAATTTTCTGATTGTCAAAGGACCGGTCCACCTAAGAATTCAGCTGTTAGTTATACAAACTGGATATTATAGATCCATAATTATGTGATGACTTGCTTAATATAATGCATCACTGCGATGCAGCAGGCTTCCTTTTTGAACAGCTCGAATACCTCAAGTGGCAGGGCGTGGGACTTGTAAACAACACGTCTCGGGTCGCTTGAAGGTGCAGATACGAGCCCAACGGCCGGCCATCTAACTTTACCAACAGTCTTTCGGATGGGATGTCAAATACGCGTAGAGGTCCTATGTAACGGTGCTATACTCCAAGCACGTTAAAGAAGCAGGCGTAACTTAGGATGGGTTTCGTCCTGTATCTTGCACTAACCCCCGTAACATAACTAACAACGTTTTGGGGAGCGTTGCCCATATGGGCAACCGGTGGCGACGATAAATAAATGGGAAATAATCAATAAAGGAAAATAATTAATAAATAAAACCCCTTTTTGCCAGAGCAAAGCTCAAATGTAACAGCAATTCAAGGATTCTGAAATTTGTCCGACTTCATTGTGCTGACCATTAATCAGTTTATCTCTTTTATCAAGCTCGTTATTTAGAATCTCTCTGTTTTTAAAAGAATTAAGAACAACAATCACCTGCATGTTTGTGGAGTCAAATTTGTAAAAGACGAAACCATTCAATCTTTGATTATTGCAAGAGAAGATTTAGAAAGATTTATCTTTCACATGTCCACCGGAAAACTTTGAATGAAGTTTGAACTGTACAAATTATGATTAGCCTGTACATCCTGATCTTTGATCTGCACTGTCTACAATTTGAATACTCACATACAAAGTATTTACGGATAATGTTCATAACATTTTTTCGTATAGCTTAGATATACCACCTCGCAGAAAAATGAAGCAATAAAATACTACAAAACTGTGATCATCATCATCATTATTATTATTATTATTATACAAAATATTGAAGGCAAAGAATTCCCTTCGATCCAAATAAATTTCGATTGAAAACAAATGGCATATAAATCCAAGATAATTACTATACGAGTGCATGGAACAAAATCAGAAACAGATCTATTATCATTTATTGTCTGTAATATGTTTAATTCGACCGCTGCATTCTATTTTTCATGAAGATGATCTTCATCATTCAAAATGAAGTTGAGTATACAATTTCCTCTATGTTAAGGTATTTTTGGCCCAGACCTTGAAGTCGCAATCTTTGGTTATTTTCCCACAGAAAACCCCTTTATTTGTTTACCTGGCGCTCTGAAGCGTAAAAGACTTCATAATAATTAATGCCGCTTTCAAGAGTTGTTTCTTCTAAACGAAAGGATGGCATATATTTCCACTCACTAGTAAATTAACTATTTACTAGTATAACAACTGGAAAATATAGCTAAGTCGAAGACACTATCATTATATCAAGTGCCATCAGGAATCGAATTCGGGGTATTCGGCTAATAATGCCACAGTGGTATTAACTACTGAGGCCATAGAGAGCGCCGATAAAAAGATAACACCTATTATAAACAAGTTTATTCTAGGTAGGGCCAAACAGCTACATTTAGCATATTGCAAAAGACGCCCATCTGATTACAGATTCTGTATGTTGTCACACACAACAGCACTACTTAAAGTCATACCACCAGTTAAAGTTTCCGTAAGCATGCATCATCAAATAAACATCAGAAACACATTTCAGATCTGTTCATCTATCTTTTCTAATAAATGAGTAGAGCCGGATTATTTTATGTTATATACTCTTTTTCTTAAACGAGTTTACTTTTTAACACTGAATGGTAATTAACCAGAGACAGTTTGCATAAACCATTCTAACCTTGATTCTGATTAAAACTCTAAGGAATTTTCAACTAAGACAATTTCTGATTGAGTACACAATTCAGTCAAGCCTACTGCATATTGTTTTACTTTCTAAAGTTTGACTAAGGCTGAAAACACACACACACACACCCACACCCACACACACACACACACACACACACACAAGAAAAAACAATTAAGAATGAACGTTGAATACAGACCCCGTTCCAATGTTACACAAGTTTGGTAAAGCTTCAAAGCGCCAAGCAGATGATATGGATTTTCTTCATCAGGAAAGTAAAACAAAGCATAGAACCACTTTTGAAATAGAACGGATATTTGAAATAATAAATTTCTAGAATATAACACACAATAGCTAAGACTTGATTCCTTTTGTGGTTTCAAGCACAATCTATGTGATGGTACTAAATATAAACTTCAACAGTATTTAAGTTTTATCATGGTACTAACATCCTTACCAGTGCTTCTTTGGCCGGTACTCACCAATGATTCTCTGCGCGTTTTTCCTTTTTTTTTTTTTTTTATATATTGAGGATGTATCGCGAATTCTGATTGGCTAAACCATTTGGTTCAGCCAATGAAAATTGTGTTTCATCCAAATATCGAACTTTTTTCAGAAGTAGAATACATAAGAGCATCATATGCGGCTGCCAACGCTCGTCTGAAGTTGCTATGAGAAAAAGATAGAGATATTAGAAAAGGTTGATTTTCAGAGAAAATTATCGGTCGAGAAAGGGGCGTAACTGTAACAAAAATATTTTGATCATGAACTACCTTACTTGTATGGGTTCCCTTTTTTGATAGTAAACAACAAGTCCGAGGCTGAAGTAAATATCTTTAATGATGACAGAGATGTAATAGTGTCAAAGTTATTACACTACGACGCAGACGACGATAACAACGCAGACGACGACAGGGCTATGACAATACCTCGACGTTTTCTTCGAGAACCGCCCAGCTTAAAATGCAATTTAGGATGCTTGGTGAATACAGGCCCTTATCATCTACCAATTTTCTACAAATTACAAAGCTTGGGTCATTGAATTTTTTTCTTCTTCTTTTTATCAGACTGTATACATTTAGAACGCACAGTCTGATCTGGGATCTACGCTGTCCGCCATTTTCTTGCTTTCATGGCAAAGAAAAAAAAAAAAACATGGTGTCATGTTGTGTTGAATATATTTGTAAAAATGGATATTCCAACTAATTAGATCATTTTCAAATTGACTGTCAGTTCCAAGTTTGGTGAACCTTAACCCTTACAGTACCAAACAAATGAAATTGGTTATATCGTAGGCCTCTGAAATTCCATTGGTCTATCACGGGATAAAGAATTTTTCATTATCGGACACCGTTACTATAAATAGCACATTGGCGATTCCCTCTTTATCCTATATAGAAAGACAAGCTTGTCTTATAATATACAGCATAGAGGCAGTCGCCACTGTGCTATTTATAGTAACGGTGTAGAAAATTTCAATATTCCGTAATACATACAGGCGATGCACCGTTATGCTTTTATAAGTGTTCAATGATCGACCAAGGAAAATTTTAGTATTCTGTGATGGATCAATGGAACTTAAAAGGCCTGTGATTATATCCACCAGGAAAACAAAGCATAACATTTCAGTTGGAATTTACAATTTACCTTTATTTTGTAAAAACATCCGGGGGAAAAAAACATTTGAGCCATGCTCTGTGAAAAGGGGATTTATCGTATCTGCAACAGTATCGACCAAGGTCAGCCTGCGCAGTTCGCGCAGGCTGACCTAGGTCGATACTTTTTGCTATTGGTCAATTTTCTGCATATGAAAGGACCAGTACACCTCATGTTTCAATCGGTTGTTAGACAAAATAGATTTTAAGAATCCATAATTATGTGAAGGCTTGATTGGTATAATTCATCACAGAGACGCATTAAAAGCCCCTTTGCCAGAGTTTGGTTCATATGATATTTCTGTAAAATGGTCTTTCACAGAACGTTTCAGATTGTAGTCCTCTAACTGAGCATATCGATTCCACTCAGGTTGGAATTCCATGGCATGAGTGAATTATATCCGTTCGTAAATAAAAGAGACTAAGATGGTAATTACGTTAAAGAGATTCAATTACCAAACATTTTTTAATCAAAGTGTAGAATTGGCAGGGAAACAACCGAGCCGTAGTCGCATGCCGTAATGGGATTATAGTACAGCATGCATGCTTCACTAGAGTCCGATTAACATCTTTATCACAATTGATCGATTGTCGCGTGCTTTTGTCTCTTTCATTCATCCAGGTTTTGCCAATAGAAAATGTCTGCCACGTAATTGACACGAGTGAGTTGAGCTTGCCAAATTGTCTGCGTATAGCAGAATTGGACGCAGAAGAGCAGTGTTGTGGAAGACGTATATCTTCTGGGCTCACCTAGGTTTCGGCTTTTTTTTTTCCCCATAATATACTTTTTGTAGCAGAGACAATTACTGTTGTCAGCACTGGACTCTCTCGTACCCCTAATGTCCCTTAGTTTTTGATATGTTAACTTCATCATATTGCTTTTGGTCTCCAACTAATAAAATCAATTTTAAACGTATCGAAATGTTCATATGGATGAATAGATAAACTTTTCTTTTTTTATTTTCGAAAAAAAAATAACATTTTTAATCCAGCGTTTATAGTTACTTTTAAATCAAAGAAAAGCAAAGTTATACAAGATTGCACAACATCACAGACGTATTGTGGCACTCCCTGGACAGCTGAAAGCTACTTTCATTTCTAGTGGTATATATGTTTCACAAGATTACTTGGGTTTAAGTTTCCTTTTGGTTCACCTAATTCAATTTACAATTTCCCAATCTGTAGATAACCTGGCGCCTCCGTCAGTGCGCTATGTACAATCAATAGCGAAACAATAGAGTGCCAGTACTGTATTCATTTGATATACCGTTTCAAATATCGGTTCCTTCTCTATTCCTAGATTCGCCTAACTCGATAAGCTGTTTTGTATCATATTTAGTTTGCGCTAATGACCGTACCATACCCGTGCGAGTTTTTTTTACGCTCCTGCAGTAATGCTTCATCTGTATTTGAAATTATTGTGACAAAAGGAGCAATTTACAGCTTCAAGTCATCGCCTCTGGTTCTGTAATTTTTTTCCCTGTGATTTTAAGTCGATTAATTCGAAAGATTCGTCATTTTTTGTCACTCCTGTCCAACTAGATTTCGTGTACCTATGAAAAATGTCTAAATGGAAATTGGTCGCCGTTCTGGCTTTTGATTCTCACTTGTGTCCAACATGCTGTGGGCTATGGATACCCCTTTTTTTATAATTCATTGATGTCTAGGTTTTCTTTCAAGTTTACGAATGGTTGCAATCTGGATCTTATTAATTAAAATTTCGCTTCCAGTTTGTCAGAACCATGTTGAGAGTTATTGTAAAAAGTAATGCGTGCCTTCATGGCCATGAACCTTCATCGGAAGTTATCTTCATGCGTAGAATTCAATTGCAACGTACAGAATCACAAGTTATACTTTTTACAGTGTAGCTGGTTTTCTCTGCCTATAAATCTGTTTCATATATAATAAAAGTTTTTGTAATAGAATAAGCCCCTCTTTCAATGCCCCCGGAATAAACATTGTAACGGAAATTACACAAAACTTTGATATAAGACCTTTCTTTGACCTCGAAATTCTAACTTCTTACCTGAAATTTAGCAGGGACAATTTTCTTTATTATCATTTTTATTTTTAATATCCTGTCAGAGTCAGATGACGCTAGAGCAAAGCCAGTGTCTACATACTGTCTAGACAATGTTTAATCCATAAAACGCCTATCACAACTATAATTGCTTGTTCGACAAGTGTTATCAACATCAGACAGCCAAAAATATGCATTATGACCTTGATCTACTCCGTCCGAGACATTGCAGAGACATTCTTGCCAATAGCAGTTTTGAAATAATAATCACTGTCTGTGTTTCTGACCCAAAATTTCTTTTTTAAAACCTTATCCTGCTAAATAAGACATGAAGCTTTCAAGCCGATAGTAAAAAAGCCAGTTTTTGCTATTTTACAGGTACTTTTTGAGGAAAGATATCTCCTTATTGGACAGTGTAGATCCAAGATCAGACTGCAGTTTCTGTGCAGTCTGATCTTGATCAACACTGTCCGCAAAAGGTAATTGAGTCGCGCTTAGCAGCCTAAGGGTTAAAGAGTCAGTACGTTTTGTGGTGTTTAAGCATTCATTCAATTAGGTATGTTAGAGGTCAGATCGCGATAGGCTGCTGGACCATGCATATTGATCTTGACCGATTGGTTTGCTTAGAGCACTAAACAATGAGATTCTAAAAGATTGTTAACATGCTAAAAAATTGCAATCTCCATCCGTACTTATGTCCAAATCACTTGTAGATACAACTTTACTCAAAAAGACAATCCCCATGGGTTAGAAGTAATTACCGTTTTCACTACAAGGACATTTATAAAGATTCGGATGCTTTTATAAAAACAGGGAGGATAGTTAATATACGGTACGAAAATTCTCTTTACTCCCACCGCTTTCAGAAACAGTGAGAGACTCGGCACAAGTACGTAAAAGCAGAAATAAAAACCTATGGAAACAAAGAGTTTTTGTTGTCCCTTTGTTTCTATATTGGTTTATAGTTCGAAATAGAATAAAATAAAAGAGGACTGAATTAATCAAAGAATATTATACGACTCTCTCTCTCTCTCTCTCCAAACTTTGCAATCGTAAAAAGATCTGTCTTCGTTAAGTTCAAGACAAGCATTTCGCCATGTTGTTGCAATTTCGATTTCCATATGTATCGCCGTCAGATGCCAGCTTTTCCTTGAGGAATAATGTGATAGGTGATTCGATGAAGATATCCCCCAACTTGCTGAAAGAAAACACATATTCCTTTATCCTCTTTTCTTCTTTTTTTTCTAGTATTGAAACATTCCATCCTGCAGATTAGCCTTTCGCCTGCCGTAGAGTAAAAGAATTTTAAAACCATTGTGTACAAAGGAGAAATTGCTCGTGACGAGCAATTTCTCCTTTGAACACAATGATTTCATACGCATTTATGTATTATTTTTCCAAATTTTATGCTGATTACTCATATTCTATAAAAGTGTTTACTGTTGCAACATATTTTGCGGAAGGCAAGGATTTGATGTGGCTTAACGGGTTTCATGTTCGTCTCACACCGAGACAAGATTAGGGAAAGTCTAATATTTTCTGCTTTATTTATTAAGCCGATACCCACTGATAAGCCAATCAGGCTGTGCGCGTCTTTGATCACAGTGGGTCTGAGCCAAGAGAAATTTCAATTATTCTTATGAAAACAATTAATCGTTAAAACACTCCAATACCGATTACATCTAAGAAACATATGTTGTGGTATAGATTTACCAAGACTGAAGTGAATTTATCATCATTTAGGACGCGGCAGGTGCGCTGAAGTCACATGTGATCCGTTCATTTAGCGCAATAATGTTGTTCAACTGACTTTCATTTAGCGTTGCTTCACAGAGAAATTGTCCCCATGAGAAAGCAAACTATTTCTTTCATTTGTCGTAAAAACAACTTTGATTGAAACTAATGACCAAAGAAAAGCTTTGTATTTATGGGAAGTTTTTTTTTCTTTCTTTCTTTCTTCTTACGAATGGTTAACATATGATTCAAGCTCAAAAGGTAAATCAGAAATGATTATATTTTGTTGTATTATGCAGCCTTAAAAACAGGTGAACAAAGTTCTGAAAACACAGACAACTAGTGTTGTAGAGATCAAAAGAAAAAAAAAAAAAATCAGACAAAGATGTTCTAACTGTATTTTTCTCTCATTTTGAGCTTTGGTCGTTGTTATCATTTGAGATCTACAAGAATATAAGATTCTTCATGCCTCTATGAGAATCAAGTACTGTTAAAACGTCTCGTAAGCTATTTGTGATTATTTATAAGGTAGGAAGACATGACGTCTGTTAAGTTGAAACACATTTGGGAATATCTGTGGACAGAGATGTCATATTTTCAGCACATGATCCACTAGTATGAGCATTTGAAAGGAATTCACGATCGCTAAAAATGAATGAAGGGAAAAAAATGTTTTTCATCGCTTTTTCCTGTAATTACTATGTATCTGATTTTGTCTGTCATAATTTGTCTCTTTGGTGCTGTCCTGTGAATGGTTTCAGCATGAAAGACATTATTAGTTGTACGGTCAGGTGGCAGAGAACTTGAAAACTTGTTCACGGCTGTGGTGAATCATGTCGCCCCGAGCCGAAGGCAAGTCCAAAGTCCCCTGCCACCTGACCGTACAACGAATTTATTATACTGCAAAGTTTTACCATTCCAACGTGTGTTAAGCGAAATTTCCTTGTTTTATGGTCTCAAAAATTAAGTACGCTGATATAATAGAATTTCCCTTCTGAGTGCCCCAATTCAATGACAACTGACGTCACTGGTAATTGACGTCACTGAAGCCTTGGTAAAACGTGGAGTTTGGTGCATAATTTTGATGATGTCACTGGGATAGACATTCTTCGTATTTTTATTTAAACAGGGATTTAAACAACTTCAAGGTATGTAACTATGAATTCTAATGATTTGTTGGCAAAAGTAAACGACCATTAGTTGCACCAAACGACAATGAGGTTACCCTTTTAACGTTATGCACAAAGTATGAGTTTCGACACTTCACAATTTGCTTACCTGATGAAGGGGTGGCTCGTTTTACCCCCCACCCCCACCCCCACGTGTATTTGTTTTAGAATGACATCAAACGACAATAATACATGTAAAGTTCTATATTCATTTGTTTTCAAACATAATGCATTCTTTCCGTTTTAATGACAAAGTAATATGTTGCAGGCTACTCGGTATGTTTGTCTTGTGGGCGGCTCGTATCGATGGATCGACGCCGCCATTTTGGATGTTGTGTTGAAAGTGTAGTTATGTATATGGGGCTCCCTAAAGGGAAACTGCTTTTACGTGGGTTTTGCCACTGTACCTGATATATATGTTTGGGGCATATTATCCAATCAGATCGCGAGAAATTTCTTTGTAGTATAATAAAAATAGTATAAATGATAAACCTATAAGATCTTCTTTCCGAAACAAATTGAAGCAGACTACCATGACAACAATGTTGTAAATTATCGAGAATCAACTTTGATGAGATAGGCTTTGAACACACCATACGTGTGAAAATATTTGATCCATGCTCTTTGAAAAGGGACTTTAATGCATCTGCAATACGCACTGAGCCACGTCAGCCTGTGCAGTTCGCACAAGCTAGCATAGGTCGAAACTTTGTGCCAGTTGTAAATTTTCTGTACATTCAATGGCCATTCTACCTCAACCTTTGGTTGGTTGTAAGACAAATTTTTTTTTTTTTTAATCCATTATTATAAGATGACTTGCTTGGTTTAATGCATCACTGAGATGGTGCATTTATCCACATGGTTTTTAACTGTCTTCAACAAGACACTTGAAGTCGGCTGAAAGTGGTTATGAGTAAACCCTTATAAATTTTAGACTTGTAGAAACTGAAAGAATTTGCAGAAGGGAAATTAAATATTGCTCAAATGGTGGGACTTGTCTTTGACAGGGTAGAAAATATACTGTGGAAAGGAGAAAATGCTGGTATTCACTTTTTCACACAATGTTTTCAGAAGCTGCCGTCTAGAGGGTCGTTATGACACGGGGTTGTTTTATACAGGGGTAAGATATACATAGATAATGTTCTACTAGGGATGGCGCGTAGCTTACATAATGACATGATTAATAGATTATATTTTGGTATTTTCTTTGGTTTGGTTTGGTTTCATCCTAAAAGTCGCTCTTGCTCGCTTGTAATTAAAGGTCCATTTGATCTGCGTTTATAGTGAAATGTAGCACAAACGTGAACATTTACGTTGGACAACACTCCATGTATGTGGTACAATTAAAACCTTTCCATATAGCTTATAATCAAAGATCCATTTGATCTAAGTTTCTTTAATACAAATAGCACAAACTTCACATGCAAAGGTGTCAAACCACTGGGATTTTGCTACATTGACAATAGAGTGAATTTCACTGTCTTTGACTCTCTGCTACCCTCTTATTGGCAAACCGACAGCTCCCCTGTTTGTTTCTAACAGATATATCCAGTGGCCTACAAACGAGGCTAAGAAGTTGGCCCTTCAACCGATTGTGTTTTTCGCTTTCCTCAAGCGCAAGTACCAATGAAAAATTACAGTCAGGAAAAGGCCTTTCGGGGCGATAGACTATGTTCCTTATGTGGACAAAGGCACAAATTAGTTCACCCATACTAATTTCCACAGAAATCATCAACCAACACCAGAAACGTATTTCAGACCTATCCTACTTTTCTCTCTGATAAAAAAGTGGAGCAAAAGTGCTCACTGTCAAATTTTGAAACGGGACTACTTTTGACAACTACGACCCGGAAGGAGCTCACAGTGGTGCGACACCTACATCAAAGTTAAGGAAGTACCACATTCTATGTATAACGCCACGCTCTATGCATATGATGCTTCCCTCTATGATATTTTATTACTACTCTCTCATCATGTTCTGGATGGGAATCTCCCTAGACGTTTCCACAATCTTGCTCTCCAGTAGACATTACAATTATTTTACTCATGACCGAGTTCGTGAAAAAAGAAATTAAACAGACATATATGCATATGAGTCATGCTCTGGCAAAACGGGGTTTAATGCATCTCCGTGATAGATGATACAAGAAACTCATTACATAATTATGGATCCATAAAAGCAACTTTTTTTTAACAACCGACCTAATCATAAGGTAGACTGGTCCTGGGACATACAGAAAATTGACCGATAGCGAAGAGTCGGCCCAGGTCAGCCTGCGCCGACTTGGCAGGCTGACCTGAATCGATACTTTTCGTGGATGCATTAAGCCCCCTTTTGTCAGATTACGACTCGTATATATACAAATGAACCATTAACATTGATATTTCTAAATATCTGAGACGACCAGGGACAAACTGTCAGTAAGACACTGTGAGCATTAAAATACCGAAAGGAATTGAAAAGTGTTTCTCTCGTCGACGATTCTTTTTTATCTTACCATAATAAGTATATCGACGCATCATACTTCTAACCTGCGTTACGGTAAAGCACTGTCCAAAGTGTGTGGCTATTTTCTTCTAGGAGGAAAAGCATACAAACACAAATGAACTAAAATTGTGTTTCGAGACTGCAAGTCGAACCTGCAACCTTCAAAGTCATGTTCCACGGTCGCTTCCAGCTAAGTTACCCATATGTCAAGGGCGTTTAATAAGTATTTATGTTTTGTTTCGAAATAACAACTATCCTGTGTCGAACACGATAAGAAAATATGGACGAATGGAACTTTCTGTGTATTTTCTACGCTCGTGTTCTGTCAATAACTTAGTTTTAACCCTTAGGCTGCTAAGCGCGACTCAGGGACCTTTTTGCATTCAGTGTAGATCAAGATCAGACTGCACAAAACGTGTAGTCTGATCTTGGATCTACACTGTCCGATAAGGAGATATGTTAACCCAAAACTACCTTTAAAATAGCATAAATTGGATTTTTACAATCGGTTTGAAAGTTCATTTTACTTATTTAGCAAGATAAGGGTCAAGGTTTTCTTAGCAGACAAATGAAATGAGCCATGCTCCGGCAAAAGGGGGCTTAATGCATCTCCGTCGTCCATGGCACCAAGCAAGTCATCATATTCCTCTGGATCCATAATAGTATTTTTTTTTTTTTACAAAATACTAAATCATGATGTAGCCTGGACCTTTGGCTTACAGAAAGTTGACCAATAGCGAAAGTTTCGGCCCAGGTCAGCCTGCGCAGTCGGCGCAGGCTGACCTGGGTGGATACTTTTCGCAGATGCATTAAGCCCCCTTTTCACAGAGCATGGCTCAAAAAAATTATCCTTTTTTTTCCCAAATTATTATTTCAACTCTTTACCACACGATCCTACGTTAAACGACCTTGAGGTATATTTGTCTAAACGTTGTGGGAAAAGAAGAAATGGCTGATAATTAGCTCGTTATCCAGGGGTTGCTAGATCGAATCCTACCTCGACTACACTTTTTTCTCTGATAGACGATAACCACTGCGGCACGATCCATTCCTCCCTATCCGCTAAATATTGTAAAGACTTGGTTTAAATCTCTACTACACGACAAAATTTTAGACTTATAAAATATGACTCAAAAATTAAAATCTGTTTTTCAGAAGGGTAGAAAGCATTATAGGGAAAAAAGAAATTGATGGTTACCGGCATTTTTCTTCTTTTTCCACAGTGTTTTCAAAAGACGTCTTCTTCAGGGTGGTTGAATATCGGAATTGTGTGGTAAAGGGTTTTAATTAGAAAGTGGTCAGTAGCTAGGAATTATTACTTGGCCTGCAACATGCGAAAAGGGCATTCGGACATTTGCGTAAAGTGTCGTCCCGGATCAGCCTGCGCAGGATAATCCGGGACGGCACTTTACGTCAACATTAGATTTTCTTCCACAGTATACTAGCATAAAACAGAAAATTACACACGATCGTAAAGTGTTGTCTCGAATCAGCCTGCGCGAACTGCGCAGGCTGATCCGAGACGACACTTTACGCAAATGTCCGAATGCCCCTTTTGGCGTGTTGCAGGCCAGTTTGCGTAGTGCTGGTAGAATGATATGTCAGAAATTCGTGAACAGGTGTACTGGATACCGCCATGTAACTTAGATATAGTTGAGCGCAACACCAAACGAACTATCAATTCACTTGGTTCCCCCGTGATTGTCATTTTATACAAGAGAAGTTGCTCAGTGGGTCATTTCTGTAAGTCCTTGGTTAAAGAGCGCTAAGTATGGAAACACTTTTGCCATCTTGAGGGGGGAAAGTATTGCATTTAATGATATACAACAACGCGTTAACGGCATATCTCGACTGGTAAAAGCCTATTAAGTTTTCAAAATATGTATGTAAGTTGTAATTGTTTAGTAACGGGTGAGGTACAACCGAAATATAAATGTATAAAGGGAAGCAACCCACGAAGATTAAGTGGAAGATAGTGATAGAGTTAGCTATCTTCGTAACCCTCCTTCCATCTGCTGCCAAATATTGGGGGGAAAAAAAACATAGAAGGACTGAAACCTCATAAACATAAACATTTTTATTCGTAGGTAGAGAAGTTGGGATGTCTGCTAATGTGCAATGGTTATATTTACCAACAATTTTGTTAGACAAAAAGGCGAGTCGAATTTACATGTGTATGTATTTAGCGAATATAAGCATAAAATTATATTGTGTGTTCAAATAATTTCGAACGAGTTCAGTTCGTGCTCTTTCTAAGCAGTGCTCTATGAAAAGGAGGATCTAATGCGTCTTGGTTATGCCCTATACCATGCAAGTCATTACATAACATGAATCTATTTGTCTGAAAGCCGCCTACATCGTTAGGGAGAATGGTCCTTAGACTTGGAAAAATTTACCTACAACAAAAAAGTTAAACCTCTTTTCAAAAAAACATGGATCGTATATTTTTTACTTTTCCTCTTAAAAGATAAGCTATTTCTGTGTTAAATGGCCCCTTTTCAGATTTTTCTTTGGACTGTTTTTCGGGTATGATAATCTTTTCTCACAAGTCTAAAAAAAAAACGTACCTCGTAAAGAAACTGATAACACGGTGCGAATTCACATGAGCCGTACTCTGTGAAAAGGGGGCTTAATGCATCTGCGAAAAGTATCCACCCAGGTCAGCCTGCGCAGTCCGCGCAGGCTGACCTGGGCCTAAGCTTTTCGATGTTGGTCAATTTTCTGTAAGTCAAAGGACCAGTCTACCTCATGATCAAATTAGTTGTTCAAAAAATGACTATTATGGATCCATAATTATGTGATGACTTGGGCTGGTATTATGTATCATTGTAATGCATTAAGCCCCCTTTTGCCAGAGCATGGCTCATATATAGAATGCAGAATTTTAAGAGTACGTCTCAGTGGTGTCACTCATTACCAAACGATAAAATTTTAGACTCGTCCAAAGTCAAAAGATTTACCAACATGTTCTCCAATTCCCATAAAGTGTTCCATAGCATTCCTCCTTTGGGTCGTTAAATCACAGAATTGTTCCAGCGCCGATAAATCGGCTCATAACAACTCAAGAAACAGGTAAGCTTGTACTTGTGTGTTCTTTTTGAAAATTTGTAAAAAAAAAAGACACATTACGGAAAGTTATAGCCGGCATGTGTACAGTATTGTCTGATTCATATGTGCCGTGGGTTGACCGTTGCCGAAATTATTACATCAGGGATCTAATTTCAGGTTGATACTGCCACTGCATTAGCTAATTAGAGAGCGTTTTGCAGTCCTAAAAGCGTGGATTATTGTCTAGAACTTTTCTATTCGCTACTTGCAAAGAATGGAAAAGAAATAACATAAAATTGACATATGTAGACCGACTCTGAATATGTCAGTCGATACCGATGGATAAGGGCTTTTCAAAAGTTTAGTTGTCGGTAACTTACTGAACACATAAGCTCTGTTTTCCCGCTAATACCAGTCACCCAAAAAATTAAAGTATATGTTTGTACGTTGGAACGTGACCAAATTTCTGAAAATACAAAACACTAACATAGTCACATAACAATCGTGTTAGAAAGAGAGAAAACATTGTGGGAAAAGGTGATGATCATTTAGATCTTTAAAACGAAGGATCGATTTAAAAGTGTAAACAATAAACTAATGAACGAACAAAAAAAAATCCGAGCCTTATGGGCTTTTCGTGGGAGTGTTCTTGGACAAGACACTTCAGAGCCTTGGCCTACTGATGAAACCTGGAACATTTATGGGTATGTGAGCTGTTGCTTCGATATGACTGATTTCATGTAGAAAGCGGCATAAAACACCATTGAATTTTTTACCAAGCGACAAAATTTTAGACTGGTCCACACTGAAAGCTTTTGGAGACGACAAATTAAACGTGACTCTGCTTTTGTCTTTGGAAGGAAGGAAAGCATTGCGGAAAAAGGAGAAAATGCTGGTTACCAGCATTTTCTCCTTTTCCCACAATGCTTTTCAAGGGTCTTTTTTCTATATGTTGTATAAGACCAATTAAAGTCATACGAGGGAGGAGAATTTAGCATCCAGTCTAAACGTTTTTTCCATTATACATCCTAAAACTAGTCATTTGTTTGGCGGAGACGGTCTATCTGGTTACCAGCATTTTCTCCTTTTCCTTTTTTTTTTCTCTATGTTGTAAAGGACCGATAAAAGTCACACGAGGGAGGGGAATTTACCATCTACTCTAAATGATGTTCTGTTATACATCCTAAAACTAGTCATTTGTTTAACGGGGACGGTCTATCTTTAGAACTCAGAATTCACATCGTGAGTAAGGGCTTGCTTTAGGAAAAGGGCTTATATCATAGTCTTTGTTTCACGATGCTATTTCCCTAGTCTGCTACTTTTACCTTGTTTAAGATTTGCTTTGTCCCCAGTCAAATGTTTTAACCCTTTCCGAAACAATCACAAGTGTTATTGATCCTTAAAGAAGGCGTTTGAAAACATTGTTGAAAAAGGATTAATTGATTGATTGTATTGAGTTTAACGCCGTTTGAACAGCTAAGGTCATATCACGGCGGTCAGTGCACCTACCTATGTGTTTCCTGGCTTTCTCACACCAGTACTGACACAACTTTCTTTCCAGGTCACTGACTGCTTTTCCCACGTGTATCAGGGGTGAGAGGCAAAAAATCGCCGGTAAAAAAAATTGCCTCAACCGGGTATCGAACTTACAACCACCTGGTCACGAGTCTGATACAATAATCACTGAGCTACCTGTCCGTGCTGTGGAAGAAGGAGAAAATGCCGGTAATTAGCATTTTTTTCCTTTTTTCCCGCAATGTTTTCTTCCCCGTCAATGATAAATTCTATTATTTATGCCACGTGTGTTTTGTTGTCTGCAAATGTTTTTTTTTTTTATTTGGACAAGTCTACCATTTGTCGTCCATGTACAGAGTTAACAATACAAGTGGTAGGTTGCACGTCTGCTATTGAAACCGACCGTTTGATATAAACTACTATCTAGAAATAGTTACATACGTTCGTCTGGCTCTGAAACTAAACAAACACTTAAATTCTACTTAAAAATGAAACGTAAAAGTACTTTATCCCACATCTATATATAGAATCAAATGGCTAAGCCCTGGAAACCCATTATAGTATGTTGATAAACGTAGCCCAGGGGTAAAAACAGGACAACCTATCAAAACAAAAGAATGACCATTGTGCTTACCTGATATCGAATAGAAAAATATTCTTTAATCAGCTTATTTCTTCAAATCAGTCATCTATTTATCCATTCTTTCATCTGTCTGTCTGTCTGTCTCTTCTCTCTCTCTCTGTCAACTATTTATCAACTCATTTATCCGTTCTGCTACCTTATTATTCTGTCTTCATTCAATACGGTTTACCCCTTAGAATCTCTCTCTCTCTCTTCCCCCTCCCTCCTCTTCTTCTCCTTCTCTCTCTCTCTCTCTCTCTCTCTCTCTCTCTCTCTCCCTCTCCCTCTATAAATGAATATTTAGGTCAGGTGAATTTTACATTCAGTAAACGGTTCAAAAGAAAAACATAATCATGTGTTTGACCCTAGAGACGGTTGACATTCTGCTCCGTCTCGAGCTTGTCGGTTATTCACTTTACCTTAGAATCCCTTTTTTAACGATCCTAAAGAAATACTATGGAAACAGGAGAAACTGCTGGTAATCAGCTCTTTCTCGTTTCTGTCCTTCGAAAGACAAATCCAAACTGTATGGACTACGCATAAGTTGTCGTCTGCAAATGTTTTACAGTTAGACATCTAAAAGTTTGTAGTCTGATAGAAAGTTAATAGTTGCTTTTAAAAAAATAAAAATCCTACTCGATTATTTGTTTCTTAATCACGACAGACTTAACATTCATATTCATATTTTTTCCAATCCTCTATCTATGGATCATTTAATAATTGGAAGAAAGAGGGTGCGGATAACTTCATAAAGGTGCAAGGAGCTGTCGCAAAGATTGCATGATGGGCTAATCGAATTATGACCGGAAAAGTAGTTTCTAGGCAACGATTCGACTCTCAATTTTTACGTTTTTCTTTTTCGAAAAAAATACCTATGCTGGTTAGGAATCATGCGTCAACGCCATAAAGCGCAAATGATGCATTTACTCAATTGTTCACTATTTGAATGGAGGAAATACCATGTGCCTAATTGGTTGTACGGGCCTTACGGAATCACATGAGCTATGCTCTGTGAAATGGGGGCTTAGTTCATCTGCAAAAAGTATCGACCATTCTGCTAATGATTTGGGCCGATTTCTAGACTAAATGGATTTTATGGATCCATGATTAACCCTTTACCACACAATACCGACTTTTAACGATTCTGAGGAGTATGGCTTTGAAAACATTGTGGGAAAAGGAGAAAATGCTGGTAACCAGCATTTTCTCCTTTTCCCTCAACGTTTTGTATCCATCCAAAAACAAAACCAAAAAAAAAAATCATTTTAGCCACACTGAATTTGTCAACTGCAAATGTTTTCAATTTCGACAGCTCTAAAATTTTGTCATTTGGTAAAGAGTTAAATAATGACCTGCTTAGTATATCTCATCAATGAGTTGCATTAAAGTCCCTTTTGCAAGAACATGAGTTATGTCTATGCACCACGACTCCCTGTGGAACAGAGATAATAATCCCAACGTGTCGAATTATCCATTTGTCATTGCAACATTACACAATAGGATCGACATCTTTTATTCTAATTATTATATGCGAACACTACAAGGTCTCATTTTCATCTGTATTAAACTAAACTTGAATGGGAAAAGCATTTTTTTGTCTATGAGTGAGGTGATGTATACTAAAAGCAAATTATTATAAATGTAACTTTGTCTGCTTAGTAATTAGAAGAAGTGGCTTGCGATCTGAAAACTTAACTTTCGATACGTTGAAACAATTTTTTTTAATTATTTCCCAATTATTTCCAATTATTAAGCATAAAGCTTAACTTTGTATACTGTATTCTTGAATCAAATTTTGCTTCAAATTAGAACTCTCCTAAACCAGCGTCAAAAACTATTTTCTGTATGTGTTTTTCTTTCTGTGTGTATATGTGTATATGTACGTGTGTATGTGTGTAGGCAGGTATGCACACATGCATGTGTATATGAGTATATACTCAGTTCCATAAATAAGTGTGCACTTAATTTTATTTCTCGTTGCATGTTTTACTGAAGACCAACAAATTTGGTATCATACTTTAGTTCCGAGTCTGTAGAAAATGCCAGGCTAATCAGATTTTGACTAACAGAAAGTTTAAGTTAGGTTTTTGCAGTTTAAATGAAGGTGGTACTAAAATCAAAGTTGCAAAAGTACTCAAAGACTAAGGTAACATTAAAGTTAGGTTTTTCTTAAAGTTCTTGTAATTTTTCAATCAATATCTTATATGGCCACCTCTGCTGTCGATACAGGCAATTATTCGACGTCGCATAGACTTTACATAACGTAAAATCATTGCATCAGGAATGTTATTTCATTCCTGAACGAGAGCGGTGGCCAAAACCTAAACTTTAATGTTACCTTAGTACTTGATCGACATTGATCAAGATCAGACTGCACAGATTTAGTGTTGTCTGATCTTTGACCTATAATTTCGCTTGATAAGTCAAGCCCTTACAAGAAAACATTTTTCTAGGTTTCAGTCTTTTTTACTTTCAACCGTCGAAAGAAATTGTCACATTGTCGGACAGTGAAGATAGACGTAGTTTCAGCCTGTGTTTATATTCACCAAGCATTCTATAAAATATTCATAGTCTTATTCTTCACAATTTTCTACATTTGAAAGTAACACAACTGGTTTAGCCAATCAGAAGTTGTGTTACTTTCAAAAAATATTGGAGAATAAGACTAAGTTCGTTCTTGAGAACTGTTGGTGAATACGGGCCCAGGTCCGTTTTTGATCTTGATTTACGCTGAACGCAAGAGCTCCTAAAGTCGTGTTTAGCATCCTAGGTGTTAAATCGTGTTCACTGAATATGAAGGTAGAGTGGAAATATTATTGACTGCGGTTTATGCAATTCTCGATCTAAATTGAAAAGCTGTAATGCATTAAAGACTACCGATGGACAATAGAGATATCCATATCTATCAAATATCACATCTCTCATCGGATTAATGTGCCAAAACACCAGTAACTGCAATCAATATTATGGGCTTACAGTAATCAAAACCTTTTCTATCATATCACATTAAAGCAATATAGCACTTAGTTAAAGTAACAATAGCTGCCAAAGCTAAACTAAGCACGAGTTAAATTACATTTTTACACCATAACGTTATTATCTCAAAGAATAGAAATTATTGTGATAATGACAATCTTTTATTGTGCGGTCGGTCCCAGTGTTAGTCTCTGGCAGAGAAATTAATTTCAAGACTAGGTAAAAACCTGCCAGATCACTCTATCTTTTGTTTACTTTTTGCTTAATTTTAAAAATTCATTTTTTTTCTGCCAGCGACTTACACTTGGACCAACCACACAATAACAATTTGTCACCCTCACAATATTTTCCATACTTTTATATAGTATGATTTAGATTTAAATGCTTTTCACACCTGCTTTGAATTCTATGGCCGCTTTTGGGCCTTTAAGTGCTTAATCTTTGCCCTGTTTAATTTGAATAGCGTAAAACTCGTATCCGGGAGGCCCTGAGTTCGATCGTCACTCGAACAACTGGGGTTTTCGTGCGTGCGTGTCCTTGGGTAAGGCACTTACGAGCCCTAACCTTGTAGTGGACTTAGATTAATATCTGAGCTAACGCCGTGATAAGCATGAAATAATGTTGAAATCCTCTTAAAACATCATTCAATGATAATGATAACACCTGAACCAGCTTCTGTTTCGGTGTCTCCTAGTAGTTTCAAACAGGCATAGCTAACTCTTAAATATTATAGATCTCGCATCAAAGAAAGTGGAACAAGAACAGACTGAACGGATGTGCATGCTGATCTTGGTCTACACGCTTTCTCAAATATAAACAAATTGCGACACGTTCGGTATGGGTTGACAAGTCGACTGCTATAAACAATGTAATGAACAATTTCAGTCTTAGGAAAAGCTCCAAACAGTAACCCTCTACCATACAAACCCGATTTTTACCGACCTTGATTAAAGGCTTTTGAAAACATAGTGGATAAAAGGAGAAAATGCTGGTTACCAGCATTTTCTCCTTTTTCCCACAATGTTTTCTATCCTATCAAAGACAGATGTCATCATTTGAGTTACATTTATTTTGTAGTCTGCACATGCTTTCACCGTGGTCGAAAAATTTTGTCGTTTGGTGCAGAGTTAAGAAGCCCATTTTTGCCAGAATGATACATAAAACTTAACCAGACGACAAAATAATCGACTCCACTATGTTGACAGCACTTGCAGACGGCAAATTAATATCTAGGTCAAACGACCGAACTGGTTTTGAGAAGGTATGAATCATTTTAGGGAAATGGAAAAGAGCTAGTTACCAGAGGTTTCGTTTTTTCCTGTCATATCTTTAAATAGTTTGCTTTGAAAAAAATAAAACACAGAATTGGTTATTATACCTATCGATTGTTTAATAAAATGTAATGGGAACATTTTCGTCAGACAGATGGATTCAAATATTTAAAACATTTTTTTTTAGAACATTCCAGTGTATTTCTAACATAAATCTTTAACCCCAGTGCCATCATTTAATCATTTCTAATACTTCACTGCACAATATCGAGTTTTAACGACCCTGAAGAATGAAGCTTTTGAAAACATTGTAAGAAAAGGAGAATATGTTGAAAACCAGCTTTTTCTTCTTTCCCCACAATTTTTTCTATCCTATCTGAGAACTACAGCTCATTTGTGCCAATGTCAAATTTCTTATCTGCAGTTTTTTTCTAATTAGGAAGAGTAAACAGTTCGTTTTTTGGAAAAGGGTTAAATAATAAAATACACCATTTAAAAGGTTGGCCCTTCCATTTCGAAATAAATTAATCATCGGAAGTTCACTTCTATAGTCAAATGTTAAACATGTGCCGTCTTTGATTAGACATCTAAATGATCTTCAACCTGGCGGATACATAGATTATACAGCTTTATGAAAGGACAAATCATTTACTGTAGGCATTGACTTCATACAAGAATTCAGATTTTCCCCGGGTGACTCCAAGGTAAGCCAGTACAAGACAATGTTTGGCCTCGAGGACATAATTTATAGACCTTTGATAATTTTAACTGATTATGCTCAATGTAAAGAAAACTAGTACCAGTCCGGTTTCCGGCGACATAATCTTTGGAACATCTCTCTTAGTGCTCTAAAGAAAAGCCATCCTCTAACAAAAGTGCATTTAACCCACATCCTGCTAAATAGCTGAAATGAAACTTTTAAGCCAATAGTAAAAAAAAAAAGATTTTTGCTAATTCAAAGGTTTTTTTTTCCGAGAAGAAATATCTCCTAATCGGACAGTGTATATCCAAGATCAGACTGCACGTCCTGTGCAGTCTGATCTTGATCTACACTGTCCGCAAAAGGTCCTTGAGTAGCGCTTAGCAGCCTTAGGGTTAATCACGGTGTCTGCAGAAAAGATTAGACCAAGGCAAGCCTGCGCAATCTGCGTCTGATGCCCTGGACCGAAAAGTTTTGCTATTAGTCAATTTTCAGCATTCTAAGGACCATTTTACGCCATGATTCAGCCGGTTGTTAGACAAAATGGATTTTTTTTTTTTATCCACAATTATGTGATGACTTGCTTAGCGTTTCCAGAGCTTGGCTCAGTTATTTTCCAAGAATAAATGGATTGCACTGTCAGTCACCGAAGGAGCCCGAGTTTATATGTGTAGCCCTGAAACGGAATAAGGAAAACGGAAAAAGTTCTCCTTTCTAATTTCAGTACCTTTATATAGAGGTATGTTGACAACTATCGGTCTCACTATTTCACGTGTAACTACGTAAGCGGAATACTCACGAGACCCGTCTAGACCGGAAACTTTATTAATCTCTAAATTGCTAACAGCTGTGCAGATGATAACCTATCCAATACCCCATTCTATCGTTAATGATCTATGAAATTCTTTTCTGTGACAACTCATCGTTACTTGGATGTCGCTGTTTGAGAACGGATGTGTTGTTTCACAATGTATGTGTTGTTTCACCCTTTACCAAACAATCCCTAGTTTTAACGACCCTGAGGAAGAAGCTTTCTGAAAACACTGTGGGAAAAGGAGAAAATGCTGGTAACCAGCATTTTCTCCTTTTCCCACAATGTTTTCTACTCTTCCAATGTCAAGTTTCAATTTTTGAGCCACTTTTATTTTTCCGTCTGCAAATGCTTTTAATTTGGACCAGTCTAAGATTTTGTCGCTTGGTAAAGAGTTAAAAAAAAAACAACGGAAGCTTTCAAGCTTAGTCGTAACATTAGTTACCAGTATAAGTTTAACCCCCATCCTTCTATATAAAAGAAATGAAACTTTCAAGCCGATGGTAAAAGCCAAATTTTCCTATTTCAAATATGGTTTTGGAGGAAAGATATCTCTTTATCGGACAGTGTAGATCAACGATCAGACTGCACGTTCTGTGCAGTCTGATCTTGATCTACACTGTCCGCAAAAGGTCGGTGAGTTGCACTTAGCAGCCTATTGTATTTGAATTTCGATGATAGCCACACTGGCATTATTTATTTGAGCTGGACCCTGGCAAAAGGGGGTTTAATGCGTCTCCACGTGTGATCCATTATACCGAGCAAGCCATCATATATGCGTACAAGTAATTATGGATCCATAAAATCCGTTTTGTCTAACAAACTTCTTAATCATGAGGAAGAATGTTCCCTTGACGTGCAGAAAACTAACCAACATCAAAACGTGTAGACACTTGTCAGCCTGCACATACTGCTCAGAATGACCTAGGTCAATACTTTTTGCAAATGCATTAAAACCCCTTTTCACAGAGTATGCCTCATTTCATTTCAGTTTCAATTATGTTTATCAATAAAAAAGGGGGGTGGGGTTGTCATAGCAATTGGTACCACTGGTTGGAAGAATGTTGCTCAAACGCATGACTACGAGAGTATATAATCTAAAAAGAATTCAGAAAAACTTCTGCAACAAAACTTGAACAGGAAAATCCTTTGTTTTCTATTTCTGGTACGGTTTTAGTTGCAGAAAAGACTACAATTGTACAAAAGCCATTCCAAAATTTTCCAGGGATTAACTCTATCTTCCAGTGGCAACACTAACAACTTTTGCAGACGACGTAGATCAAGATCATATTGCACAGAAAATGCAGTCTGATCTTGGATCTACGTCGTCCTTAACTCTAACTAAACGATGATTGAAGTTTCTCTCTGTTTCAAAAGGAAAAGAATGTTACAGCCATTTAAAAAGTCTCTTTATCTATTCGGCAGTGAAAGGATTAAACAAGCATTGTCTGTCTAAAAATGGACTGTTGAAATTCAATGAAATAATCCAGACAACTTGAAAAGACGTCGATTTGCTACGTAAATAACATATTGATTCCTTCATGCTATCATGTGTCATCCTAGATTGTAATTAAAGAAAAAAACAGTTTGACAATTTGTTATTTTTGTTTCATATCAAATTTGTCAATCATTTATCAGGTTGGATAAAATTTCGTATCTCTGTCTTTCAGTTTTCCTGTCCTCTCTCACACCTGTTTCACCCGTCTCTCTCTGTCTCTCTCTCTCTGTCTCTCTCTCTCTGTCTCTCTCTGTCTCTCTCTCTCTCAGGAACTCCTTTTGCACTTTGCTGATAATAGATATTTGATTCATTGTGTTTTCTTTATAGATATTTTTTCCGCTGTTTACCATTATTGTTAAGTTTATTTTTGATGCTCTTCATTTGGAGTCTGTTCTCTGAATCATTGAGAAAGGCAAATTGTTAAAAATTTAAACGTCGCTTAATTCGGCGTAGCTGAGACTGTGCTGGTTTTAAACCTACTTTTTGGCACTGATAAATCAAAGCGTTGAGAACCCTGAAGTGGTATTTGTCAAGGAAGCCATTGTATGGAATTAATAATTTGAAAGAAAAAGAACAATATTATCCATATATTGGCTTGAAAGTCAACCTACTAAGCAAATGAATACATTTTTTTTTTTTTTTTTTTGTTGAAGGGAGAGTACTCATGACAAAGGGTTATTTGTGTATTGGTGGTCTCCCTTGGATCATTAGGAGTCAGGAGCAACGTCCCTTGACAGTAGGATGCATGATGGATAGAGAGAGAAACCGTGTGAATATATCGAATAAAATTAAGTTTGTACCTAAAAACTATGATTTTGAAATATCTTTGGCCGTTAACATTTAATTCCCAACATTACAATCAATTATTTCGATCTATAAATATTCATGCCCAATCAAATGGAGTAGCGCGCAATCATTGGATGAACAAGCCATGGGACGAACTGGTTTTGGAACGAAAAAGCCCAGGACCAAGTGATCGGTAGACAAATTTTGTATCATTGCGCCAATAGAAGGCTATGAGCGAGTGAAGCTATTTTCAATCAAAAATTAGTATTTCCACGATCGATGGCCTCACCTAGTGTATTTTAACATGCCATTTCAATTACATATCTGAGTGCTACCGAAAAACTCATTTGCCTGTGAAAAATTGAGTTTAATTGGGTTTATTTCCTTCGGCTTTGCACAAAATACGATACATGGTCTTCAAAATTCAATATTGAACTCATAGTGGTATTGTCTTCGACAAATACCACACAAATGAATAAACAGAAATTTGTGATTGGTAAAAAATGTAGACATGTTAATTCTAAGGGCCCCTGCCTATTTGCGGGCAAGTTAACGCCGTCTATCTTTTTTTAGAGATATTTCTTGTTGACAGATATCAGACCAGATATTACCAGATATTAGACGTTCAAGATCAGACTGCTCATTTTCTTCTACACCTGTTCTTCACCTTTGTTCTATAAATCCCTCTATTGCTTGAGGTACTCTGATGTACTTTCAATATTCATTGAAAACTAGATTTTGAGCCGTGCTCTGGAAAAAAGGGCTTTACTGCATCACTGTGATGCATTACACCAAGCAAGTCTTCAAATAGTTATGGCTCCATGAAATCCATTTTTCCAACTACCTACTGAATCAAGAGGTAGACTGGTCCCTTGACATGCAGAAAATTGACCTATAGCAAAACGGATCGTCATGTCAGACTGCGCTGACTACAAAGGCTGACCTAGATCGATACTTACTGCAGATATTCCAAACCCCCTTTTCACAGAAAAAGCTTTCTTACAAAGACAGAACGACAGCTGCCCCTTAAATTGAGCTCTTCACCTCTTTTCTCGAGACAATGTCTTACATCAAACAAGCAAGAAAGGATTTTAACATTTTACCAGGCTGCTCGAAATTTGAAAGCATTTACGTGCAAATATTTTGAAGTGTTTCTCAAATGATGGAATGCATTTTTAAATGACTAGAAATCACTGCAGGAAAAGAAAAAGAAAAAAGCTCTAGTTACCATCGTTTTTTCTTTGCCCATAATGTTTTAAAAAGCTTTCTTCCTTAGAGCTGTCAATGACGAAATTGCTTTGTAATGGTCTAAAAGAAAAGCTACCAGTACTTTACATGACGTAAGAATAAAAAGAAAACCTCATCAAAGAAACACAACTCTAAATTTCTCAAACAGACAAACTCTGATTTATAACAAAATCCTGTCGCCAAATATGATGGATTAAAGATAGGACAATTTTCTGTAATCATACTAGAGAGGTCCCCGTGTTATCCGATGATCATACATCATAAGTGACACCGTGGATTGGCATTGTGGGAAATTGGCGGGAAAGATATTGCCATACGTTAAAAATTGATCCGGAAATATTAGAACTACTTCTTATCTGATTGTACATACTGTATCTGGATTTATGTCTACAAAGTATGTTGAAATAATGCTTATTCTAGCTAAGGTATTAGAAACAGTCTGATAGACTAAGACAAAAATGAGAGAAAAACTAAACACGCGTAATAACGTCATAACTTCCGCTGTAACTTGTCGGAGTGAAAAATAACTACAGTATACAATATGTGTGGCTTTTATCATTTTCGAGGATATCCTGTGATTCTTCTTTTTGTCATTTTTTTGTTACGCCTAGCTCTCAACAAAAGTTTAGGCTTTTCAAAACAGAAAACAGCCGCAGACAAGAAAGAGAATAGGCTCAAACAGCGAAATTCGTAAATGGCAAACAGTTAAGCAATGCTATGTTAGCTATTTAAGCATAATTTATTCCTCTCTCAACGCTATGATAGCCGTTCAGAGTTCATTCCTTTCTTAACGGTTAATAATGTTCAACAACAAACAAACGCTATGATAGCCGTTCAGAGTTCATTCCTTTCTTAACGGTTAATAATGTTCAACAACAAACAAAAACATACCATTAACTCTTCCAGCGCCAAAGGCGAAAAAAGTGACTTTTGCGGACGGCATAGATCAAGATTAGACTGCACAGAACGTGCAGTCTGATCTTTGATCTATGCCGTTCGCTTGTGTAGTCAAGCCTATACAATCAAAATCTTTGTAAGTTTCAATCGATTGTATTTAGAGCCGTCGAAAGAGGTAGAGTTTATTTGGCGCTGAAAGAGATAAACCTAACACAATCTACGAATGTAAAGTTAATAAAGTAGTTTCAGCAGGGTATAGGTTAAGATTATTATACTGCAAAGAAATTTCTCGCGATCTGATTGGATAACATGCCCCGTACATACAAGTCATGTACACTGGCAAATCCACGTAAAAGCAGTTTCCCTTTTGAAGGCCCCGTATACATGACAACACTTTCAACACAACATCCAAAATGGCGGCTTCGACCGATACACGTTGGCCGCCCACAAGTAGCCTGCGCCGTATTATTTCTAGTTTCCCTTCAAGATAGTCACTAAAGCTGAAAAAAAATAATTTCTTAAAATAAATGAATATAGTTACAGAATTATCGCTTGTTGTCATTCTAAAACAAATACACAGAGTTAAAACGAGCCATCCCTTCGTCAGGTAAGCAAATTGTGAAGTGTCGAAACTCATTCATTGTAACGTTAAAAGGATAACCAATTTGTCGTTTGTGGTAACTAATGGTCTATTACTTTTTGACAACAAATCATTGAAATGCATAGTTACTTACCTTGAAGTTGTTTAAAGCCATGTTTAAATAAAAATATGACGAATTTCTATCGCAGTGACATCATCAAGTTCATCCACCAAACTGCACGTTTTACTAAGATTTCAGTGACGTCAGTTTTCATTGAATTGGGACACTCAGAAGGGAAACTCTATGACGTCAGCGTACTCAATTCGTGAGTACACAAACGGGGAAATTTCGCTGAATACACATTGGAATGGTAAAACTTTGCAGTATAATAAATTCGTTGTACGGTCAGGTAGCCCTTGGAAACTTGTTCACGGCTGTGGCGAATCATGTCGCCACCTCGCCTTCGGCTCGGGGCGACATGATTTGCCACAGCCGTGAACAAGTTTCCAAGTCCCCTGCACCCTGACCGTACAACTAATGCTGTACCCTTGACTGTAACAAGATCTTGAACATTACGTTTCCATTTGTTCATCATATATCATCTGTGTAAGTAATAGAAACAATATATCAGTTCATCTTACATAGACAAATGGAGCCGTAACTCTTTGCCACACGACAAACATTTTACACGCATCCATATTGACAAAAAAAAAAAACAATTCAAACTTTGCTCAAATTATAAGAGTTGTCCTCGAAAGAGTAAAACAACACTGTGCAAATCGAATAAAATGCTGATTACCAGCGTTTTTTTTTTTATTCCAACAATATCTTTAAAAACCTTCTTTCTCGGGGTCGTAAAAAGAAAGAATAATCTAAAAAGGGGTGGAAACATTTTCTCGCCTACATAGAGTTTCATGTCGTACGATTTCCCTAAAGTCTATTACATCCCTACACTGACCCGAAATTCCAGCTAATAACATTCTGTAATGATGTATACCAATGGGTATGCGTGACTTGTCCCTGCGGTGTAATTATTCCTGTTTTCAATCTATTCCGCAAAGTAAATGTATTGCTCTTCGATGTTCGTCCAACTGATATAAAGCTTTCGTTCTTGTTAAATCCTAATATCCCTCCAGAGTACAAAAATCCTCGGTAAAGAGACGGGGAGCTGTCTCTTATATTTAGAGACACGCAAACGTCCGCTTACAATAATGCATTATGATTTGTGGTTATTGCAGAACGATCGTTGGAACTGACAAACAAACCTTTTGGAAATGTTGTTTTTCGACATGTTAATAGTTCTGGTGACTGTAATACACAAATAGTCTAAAAACGGCCCAGCTTCTAGACAGACAGACAGACAGACAATAACGTTCGACGTTGTATTTCGACCCTTTCTTCGCCATAGGCGAAAACAGGTGATTTTTGCGGACGGCATGAGAAAGTTCAATATGTACAGAACATTCGGTCTGATCGTAGACATACATGTTTATATCGCCAGCTTGATAAGTCAAATCTATTAGATAAAAAATATTTCTGAATTTGCTTAAATTGGCTGACAAGGATCGAAGCTCTTTGCTATTTGTAAATTTTCTGTATGTCCAAAGACCATTCTACCTCCAAATTAAGTTGGTTGTCAGGCGAAATGGATTCTATGGATGCATAATAATGTGATGCTCTGCTTGTTATAATGCATCTCAGAGATGCTTTTCCAAGAGCGAGGCTCATATTATCCAGCCGTTGAAAGAGGTCGAGCAACGCTCTGTGAAAAGGGGGCTTAATGCATCTACAATAAGTATCGACCAATGTCAGCCTGCGCACTCCTCGCAGGCTGACCTGGGCCAAAACCTTTTTCTATCGGTCAAGTTTCTGCATTTCAAAGGACCAGTGTACCTCATGATTCATTCGGTTGTTAGACAAACTGGATTTTATGGATCCATAGCTATGTGATGACTTGCTTGTATCATGCATCACGTAGATGCATTAACCTTTTACCAGACAATCCCAAGTTTTGACGACCCTGGGGAAGAAGCCTTTTGAAAACATTGTTGGAAAAGGAGAAAATGCTGGTAACCAGCATTTTCTCCTTTTCCAACAATGTTTTCTACCATTTGAGAGTCAGGTTTCATTAATTCAGCCACATTTAATTTGTCGCCTGCAAGTTTTGAAACTGGTCTTGAGTAAAATTTTGTTGTTTGGTAAAGCGTTAAAAAAGCTCATATTATCCAGACGTCGAAAGAGGCCGAGTTTATAAATTTGCCGCAAAAAGAGCTAATTATGTTTACTCAGCAAAAACGAAAGATTCGTGATGCAGTCAACAGTTTTTGTCGTCTATCAACTGCATCTCTGTTTTGTAAAGCACGTCGTGATTTATCACTTCAAAGCTTGGAAGATGTTTCGATTGCAATTGATTTCTTACACTACGGTCTTGCCATAGTGATTAATTTATTAGTCGTTGGAAAATGTTGAGATGTTAAGGAATAAAACTTAAAAACTCTGTCTGAAATTGAAGTCTAAAAGTCTTGAGTGCAGCAGTATTATTAGAAAATTACAAGAATGACGAATTACAAGATGATGTAAACTCTGACACAGGTGACCTATTTTTATACAAAAAAATATACGTGTTTTCATTTCATGCTTTCCAGTAGTTTATCGAGAAATAACGGTGAAATCTTTTTCGATATTTCATGGTTACGACCAGTGAAAAATACCGATTTTATTTTCTAATAACTCTTTAATCGAAGGCGGAAACAGTTGTTCCCGCGCTCTAGTTACCTAAGTAAAATGCGCGTGCCACTCAACCAGATGGAAATATGACATAATTTACCCTGCATTTCTCGCGATTTACGTAATATTGTAATGCGTTGTTATGCAGAGTGGGTACGCCACGGGGAATTACCGAAAAGAACTGTACTGGATTTTGAACATCATACTCGATCGTGAACATCGTCGGTAATATTTTCGCGAGTGGCATAGCCACCCGTGAAAATATTACCGATGATGTTCACTCGCTGAAATAAATTTCGATCTTTCACCGAAAAAAAAAACCAAATATCCTCTATGTCTACATTGATATTCCATCAAAAAGAGCCACATATTTACTTTATGTCGCGGGTATATATTTTAAAGGCGGTAATGCATCATATACATGTACTTCCGACAGAACATCGTTACAATAAACGATTGACGCTTTTCTTACCACACGCGACCAAGGAAAGGGATGTGGCAAGTATATCAATTAAGAGTGTTAATTGCAACATTGATTTACAGGTTTCCATGCTATACTAAAAATCATATCAGTTAAACTATAACGTATTTGTCCGGTTCGTTAGAATCATGGTAATCTAAACTAGGTCTTCAATCTAAAAATAGACAAAATTTCACCAAAGACAGGCATATTGTGTAATCTAAACTAGGTCTTCAATCTAAAAATAGACAAAATTTCACCAAAGACAGGCATATTGTGCTAAACTGCAAGATCCGAGATATATTAACGCAACATAACCTATAGACCTATACTGTAGACCTCAACACCAGACATAAAGTAAATATTGTATAGACTTTGCTAGTTCAACAACAAACTTACAGTAATCAATCTGCTTAATGACACAACCTGATAACACATCACTTCTCTATCAACCTTACAGTGAACTATTGGCCCGTTCTTATATATATAAAAAAACATTGAGTATGATCTGTGATTATTTAACCCTTATAGGATGCTAAGCACGATTGAAAGGCCTTTTGCGGACAGTGTAGATCAAGATCAGACTGCACAGAAAGTGTCATTATCTCCCGCTAGATGGCATTCTACAGATACACATCTATCTAATTTGGGTACAGAACCGGACTACTTTTCAAAACGACAACCGTTACTTTGAATTTCAAAATCAAATAAACGTTTACTCAATAAAACGCTACCTGGTGCGATTCATTCAGCTATTATCAGCTAGCATGTAACCTATGCACCGGCCATTTATTAAAACAGCCCCTACAGGCTTGGGTAATAGCTTCGGTATAAGCCCTACTTTTCCCTAGTATATGGGGTCGGTGATGCGTCATAGCAGACAGGTCGAATCTTCGAAGAATATGACATGCGCAGACAACGCAGAAAGTGCAGTCTGATATTGGATGTACACTGTCCAAAAAGAACCTTTCTTTTCTAAAAAATACATTTGAAATAGCAAAACTTGGGTTATTAATATCGGCTTGAGAGTTTCATTTCACTTATTCAGCGGGATAATAAGGGTTAACCTCCCGGTGGACTTATGACAGACAATAACAGATTCAATACATGGCCATCTAGTTTCCATCTCTTACTGCCCTTTTAGCGCCATAGGCGAAAACGGTGACTCTTGCGGACGGCATAGATCAAGATCAGACTGCACAGAACGTGCAGTCTGATCTATGATCTATACCGTCCGCTTGTGTAGTCAAGCCTATACAATCAAAATCTTTGTCAGTTTCAATGGATTGTATTTTGAGCCGTCTAAAGAGGTTGAGTTTATTTATTTGGCACTGAAAGAGTTAAACTGTTACATAGTCAAGTATAGACAGTCGACATGTTTCGACAGTGGCAAAGACATATCCACTGAAGCTCGGAAATGTTTGAATCTTTTAGGTTTGACTGAACAAGCAGACGATATAGATCTACGTTAAGACGGAAGATCCGCAAAAGGCCATGTTTTTGCCCATGGCTAAAACAAAGTAACACGGAGGTTCAGAAATATAGAAGACGCCATGACGGTGAACACGTCAAAATGAAATTTCATAGTAATGACTTGTCAGACTCATAGCATTTTTTCAATGTCTACAGATTAACCCTTAGGCTGCTAAGCGCGACTCGAGGACCTTTTGCAGACAGTGTAGATCAAGATCAGACTGCACAGAACGTGCAGTCTGATCTAGGATCTGCACTGTCCGATAAGGAGATGTTTGTCCCCAAACATAACATTAAAATAGCAATATGTGGTTTTTACCATCGACTTTAAAGTTTTATTTAAGCCATTTAGTAGGATTGGGGTTGAGGTATTCCAAACGTGGGCATGTAACATAAGTTTATTTCTCTCCAGTTAACCCTTTAACAAACAATTCCGACTTTAAACGACCTTAGGAAAGAAGCCGATTGAAAATATTGCAGAACTAGCAATTTCTCATTTTCCACAGTGTTTGTTTCCCTTTTTAAGATAAATTCCATCATTTGTTGTCTGTAAATGCTTTCAAGAAAAAAATATATAACTTTGTCGTCTCGTAAAAAATAACGTCCAGGCTGCCATGCGCGCTTCAATGCGCATTGTTGGAAAGACGATGCTGCACAGAACGTTGATCCCGATCTGGGATTAACACTGTCGGATACAGGGGGATTTCTGAGAAATTTCACAATTGTGATATTTTTTTTTAATGTTTTCTATTGCATTCTGGAAATGTCAGTGATTTTCTATTTAGGAGTTTCAGGGAGAAAGTCTGTCATAATCACTCGTAAAAAGAAAGTCATCGGGTATCTTGTGTATAATAAAGCAAGCAAAATCTGATATTTTTTCGTCAACTTCTCTCGCAAATTCCATACATTATCGTCATTACTGCCGAACGTGTGCAAAATACGAGTAACCCTTATCCTGCTGAACTAGTTAAGTGAAACTTTTAAGCCTGTAGTAAAAACCCAAATGTTGCTATTTCAAATTCATTTTTTTGGAAATAAACATCTCCTGATCGGACAGTGTAGATTAAAGATCAGACTGCACGTTCTGTGCAGTCTGATCTTGATCTACACTGTATGCAAAGGGTCGGTGAGTCGCGCTTAGCAGCCTAAGGGTTAACATTTGACAGACACAGTCAAATAACGCGGACATTGTCAGTTTGACTCTTTATCGAACGGATTAAAAGAATACCTGCCCAAATTGAAACTATTTGAGAGGACGGATGAAATGTAGCCCAAATGATGATTTCGGTATTTGATAGGGTAGAAAACATTGTGGAAAAAGGAGAAAATGCTGATCAGCAGCATTTTCTCCTTTTCCCACAATGTCTTTCAAAAGCCTTCTTCATCAGGCTCGTTAAAACACGGGTTTGTTTGGTAAAAGGTTTGGGTATATTTTCAAATACCTGAAATGTTTCGTCTTCGGCTTTCCCTTTCCTCTCTTGTTGCTTATTTGTGTATTTGTATTACATTTTACAAAGGCAAGACAGACACAATGTAGTTACAAACACGGTAGCGTGTCAACTAGAGAGACATTTTCAGGCCTTATTTTTCGCCATGATGTGGATTCTGTCTGTTTGTTTCCTATCACTGGATCAATTAGTACATTCTAGGCTGACAGTGATATACATGGTCTTTCAATGGGAGCCCTTCATCGAGAAATTTAAATGTCTGCTCAATATTCGATTAGTTTTCTAGAGGCACAGTTCATTGCGATTTACGATCAATCGTGGAGGTCAATTACCTGGGAGAGCAAAGGAACAGCACATGTACTAAGCACAAATGCCGAGACATTCCATGAGATTTAGAATAGAGAATACTACTTGAGGGTCTACGATTTTTTTTTTTCTCCTGTACATACGGCTTATAGCTTCAACATTCATATATCAATACCAAAGTCATTTAGTAAAATTTACTTTGCTTAATACCTGGTATGCTCTTGAAACAGCTTACGATCAGACGCAAGTATCTAAATTATACAACGAAACTGAAGATCGAGATTTTTTTCTATGTTGGCGCATGAGTCTTGAATATACCAGTGGCTGAAGATCAAGATTTTGTCTATACTGGTGCAAGTATCTTAAATATAATAGTTGAGGATCGGGATTGTTTCTTGTTTATTGGTTCAAGAGACATAAAATTTCCGGAAAGAAACGATCGAAATTTTTTTTTTATGTATGCAAGGGTCTTTAACTCCTTACCAAACGAAAAAAATCTTAGACTTGTCCACATTGAAAGCAACTGAAGACGACATATGAAATATGGCACAAAAGATATGAATAACCCTTGAACGGATAGAAACGCTTTGGGAAAATCAAGAAAATGCTGGTCGCCAGCATTTTCTCCTTTTTACCACCATGTTCTTTTTAGCTCACCTGAGCACAACGTGCTCAAGGGGAGCTCTTAGGATCACCCCGTGTCCGTCGTCCGTCGTGCGTCGTCAACAATTCTCTAAACATCATCTCCTCCTAAACCGATGGGCCAATGTCAACCAAACTTGGCAGAAATGTTCCTTGGGAGGTCCTCTTTAAAAACTGTTCACAGAATTTGATTCCATCAAAAACTCTGGTTGCCATGGCAATCAAATGGAATTTTCTAAGAAATTCTTTAAAAATCTTCTTCTCTGAAACCGCTGGTCAGATTTTGAAATAATTTCACAGAAATGTTTCTTGGGTGACCCTTTTCAAAAATTGTTCGCGAAATTTTGATCAGTCGAAAAACATGGCCGTGGTGGGGGGGGGGGGGGGCTATTTGCACTATACGGACATGAAGAAATTCTTAAAAATTCTTCTTCTGTGAAACCACTGGTCAGATTTTGAAATAATTTCACAGAAATAATCCTTTGGTGCCAAATTATGCCCCTTTTTCGACTTAGAATTTTAACTTACTATCCAGCACCCAACAGCCAATCGTTGGCACCCGTATGCGGTGCTCTTGTTTTTTTTATTGAAGTTATTGAAGAAAAAGTTTTGGAATAAAAAAAAAAACAATTGGCTATGGTCCTCTCAAAAATTCAGGTGAGCGACCCAGGGCCATCTTGGCCCTCTTGTTTAAGCCTTTCTCCCTGATATCGTTTAAACTCCAGATAGTTTTGTAAAGTAATAAAAGTGTACAAAGAGTGAGAATTCTATTAGCAACCCTATAATCATCAGCACATTTTTAGAATCCTAGATTCTGTCTGTCCCCATATAGGTCACTCCAAATGTCTCGTTGATCAGGAAAAACAATGAACTTTCGGATAGATCAATGATCATACTACATAGAATTACTGTCTGATCTGTAATCTACACTGTAAGAAAAAAAAAGAAGTTCTTAAAGAAAAGCCTGTAACTATTTCGCTTCCAGATAAACGACATCGACTTTTGTTTCGTCTAAGGTATCAATTCAGTAGAGATAATTTTGGTTGTAGATTGGCATCATGTAAGAGACGAAGTAGATGCAAGATCAGACTGCACGTTTTGGGCAGTCTGATCTTGATCTATGCCGTCTGCAAAAGCCCTTTAGTATGCCCCTGTGTTCGCCTACATGGCGCCTTTGGCGTTGAAAAGGTTCAATGAAACATCTTAATCTTTTCTATTGACTACTGAATACAATCATTCATTGTCACTTACTAAGCACTGTAAGAGTTGGTAGTTCAAAATCCAATAATGTTCAGGCTTGGACAATGAATCAGTCTACAAGTAAATAGGTAATTCCGATCTGGACGTTAATTAAAGACAATGATTTTGGTTAAGTATGTAGTTTTACTTGTCTCGTAAGATGTATTATCCAGACGTATGGTTTAAGTCACGAAGGTCTCTATAAACTTAGTTAACGACCATTCCTGTCGCAATGTATTTGGCTTTGGGAAATACAAGAATCAAACGGATAAGCAATATAAGTAGATCGAAAGGATGTGTCCCTTCGTTATGTAACTTTAGTTCGTCCTGTGATCGTGCTATATTATATGTGTGTAACCATACGACTCGAATACTTCATATCTGCCATCTGACTTATTTGTTGCACAGTAGAAGTAAATTAATAGAAAGAAGGAGACGGAGACAGGGGAACTGAGATAGACAGAGGCGCAAACAGACAGACAGACAGAGAAATAGCATGTGATGACAAAAAAAAAAAAAGTAATGGTCGCGAAAGGAAAAGGTAATTAAAAAATTGCTGCGGTTTATTCCCTAAACTAGAATTTGAATGAGGAAGATTGCTAGTCTGTTGGAGGTGGAAGAAATTACGTCTTGCACTTCGTATACAGGTAGCTAGGTGCAATTATTCATAGATATTTTATATTTTGGTACAGGTATGAAGACCTTTCACTACGTACAGTCAACAACGCCGACCAAGAATGTAAAAATACGTTTTAAAATAGATATATTATAAATAAACACAGTACTCTGTCAGTCATTTTTCATCTACAATGGAGGAACTATTTATAACTACATTCATATACCATCGTTCATGAAAGTTGAAGACATGGTTTTTCTATGATCTTGTCTCGCTTAGTGCATTCTCAATGACTCAAACTGGCGAGTTAAAAAAAAAATCCTTGTTTTAGTCTATTGATTCAAAGAAACAGATTGCCGTAAAAAAAGAATAAATTTGCAGCATTATATAGGAATAAATGCTGAAAGAGCTTTCTGGCGCTATTGTGATGATTTCATCTATACATCTTATTTGAACTAAATTATAAATCACCGTTCTTTTCTTTGTAATTACAAAGTTAACGTTAGGGAAGACTCCAGGTAGTGATGAATCATCAAATTTGTACTTTAAGGAAAATTTTGATATCGTTTTACCATATTTGTGTGATAAATTTAATGCTATCCTAGATTTGGAATCTTACCCTAGTGCGTGGGCAGAAGGTATTGTTGTCCCTATTTTTAAGACAGAAGATCCTGACATTGTTTCTAACTGCAGAGGTATTACACTCCTCGTTAACTTTAGTTCGATTTTTAGAAGTGTTCATGTATAACAAAACAGAATAAATAAATGGGGCTATGAAAATAACTTAATCTCTGAAGCTCAGTTTGGATCTAGGGAAAAGATGTTTACAGACAACACTACATTTGCCTTAAACTCATTAATTTAATAATTAATAGGCGAAAAGAAATGATTATACTGTGCTTTTATTGACTTTAAAAGAGCGTTTAATAGTATTAAAATAAGTCGTTTATTTTTTAAGCTGGATAAACTTGGTTTAAACGGCAAAATGCTACGTGTAATTAGAAACATGTATTCGACAATCAAATAGAAAGTACGTAAAGGTAATGTGTGTTCTGATTTCGACAACAATGTTGGTCTATTGTAAGGGAAGAAAATGTTGCCGGTTTTATTTTCACATTTCCTTGAATATTTAGAATCATATTTACAGGAATCTGATGGTATTGAAATAACTGATATAATTTTAACCCTATATCTTTTCGCTGGAGATATTGTTATTTTGGCAAAATCATCGTCTGAAATATAACATAAATTTAAGAAACTACAAGGTTATTATGAAATATACGATTTACAGGTTAATTGCGAAAAAAAAAAAAAAAGACAATTGCTTTTAGAAAACGAGGGTATTATTAAAGAAAATGAAAAATAGTGGTATTGCGATGAGCCCATAGAAATCTTTGAGTTAGCTGAGTACTGAATTTTACTGAACTTTTAATTCTGAAGTCATATACGGTAAAACTCTTTAGCCCCTGAATGTATACATGTGTAAGATTTAAGAATATGGGTCTTTTCCTTGTATGGCTTGCAATACGCGAAAAAGGGCATTCGGACATTTGCGTAAAGTGTCGTCTCGGACCAGCCTGCGCAGTCCGTGCAGGCTAATCCGAAACGACACTTTCCGTTCTTATGTAGTTTTCTGTTTTGCGCATGTCTACTGTAGAACAAAATCTTATGTGGTCGTAAAGTGCCGTCTCGGATTAGCCTGCGCGGACTGCGCAGGCTGATCCGAGACGACGCTTTACGCAAATGTCCGAATGCCCCTTTTCGCGTGTTGCAAGCCATATTATAACACGGTTATTTGATTCTTACGTTGGTTCAATTTTAAACTACGGCGATGAAGTATAGGGGTTTCAAAAACACAGAAAGCCCCACTTCACGTAACTCTTTATAAACGCTTACACAAAAACTGGTTTTAGCGTGTAAAAATGGATAACAAGTACATAATCCTTTCTGAAGTTTATATGACGTTTAAAGCAGATGCCGGATCCGGAATTCGAACTGGATTTCGAATATAAAAGCTTGTTGGAACGCTATGGATTCGCCAATGTTTGGCTTAACCCTTATAGTATATACATAAACAGCTTTCTCTAAACAAAAGAACAAAAAATAAGTCGAACACTGAATCTTTATACTCATACAAGCATTATAAGATAAACTATGGTATTGAAATATATCTAACAATTTTACCTTAAAGATTTAGAATTTGCCTTTCAAAGTTACATTTATCACCTCATAATTTAAATAAATATGTAGGACGCTATGGAAAGGTACAAACTAAAGGAAGCGAAAGATATTAGTCGAAATGTAATATCCATGATCTTGAGGATGAGTACAAATTATTTTAATCTGCTCTTGTACAAGGATTTAAGGAACACATAGGTAAAAAATACTTCCCGAAAAAAAAACAAATTTTATAAACATATATATGTATTTCATGTCATCATTAAAAAAAAAAGGCAATATTTGTATGGAAGGCTTTATCACTAAGAAATCTGTCTCAGGTCATGTAGTATCTAAAACAAGTTCATTCTAAAGAGAAAATAAGTACTACAAGTAACAACACTTAAAGCTTCCTTTTGAGTACTACTTTATTGCTTCCCCGATATGATTGCTGTTTCTCTATGCTTTTGTCAACTGATATATTACGATGTGTCTCAAGTATGTATTGTAATATGAAAATTTCATTTTCTTACGTACCTGTCATAATGTTTTTGAATCAATCAATGATCGAACGTGACTAGATCTGTCTGTCTGTCTATCTATCTATCATCATTTTGTGAAATCTAGGTTCTATTTCAATTGGATTATTTCTTCCTTTTACATCCTGCATGCGTCAAAGAACAAGAAATAAAGCAAATGATTCGGAAATATTCCCAGAAGACCTTCTGAAACAGTGAATCACATGGTAACATGCTCTTTATAAGTGGAAAGAATATGTTTCAACCATTATGCCTAAGGAAAGAGAAAATACAATGAAATTAAATTGATTTCCTTATTTGGAAAGTTTCAAGGCCCTACTTCAAATTGTGTCTGCGAATTTGGACAAAAATAATTTAGGGGCAGTTTTTTTACTACAGACTTATAGATGCACCTGGCACCTGACTTTATTCATAAGCTACATGTATATATATGGTATAACTGTACGGCAAAACACCATGCGTCGAAATATATTAAACCTATCTGAGGACGCGTTTTTCTTTGGGGATGGGGGGGGGGGGAGATTGCACATTTGGAAGAAACAGACTTATTAATTTATATGATGATTGGTAACTGATAATCAATCATAAGTTAACGTTTTCGGTGTTTGTCTAGCTTTCTATGATCAAGGCTGTATTCGCAGTCATTCTGAATTGCAATTCTTATTCTAGTTCTCAACAGTTTCAAAATTTTAAAGTAATGCATTTTCTGATGGGCTACGTTTTTCTTTAAAGTTCTGAACAAGACACGAAGCTTCAGAGTGTAATTTAGAATGCTTGGTGAATGCAGACCCCTAGAAGATCAGGTCTCATTCAATCCCTCAAACCAACCTGGTGAAGACGACTGTGTAAACCTCATATGCAACTATAGGTAATCAGTATGAGACATTGTTTCCATGTGAAAGTATTGTCGCCAATTATAACAATTTTTTCCCTTTTCATTACTGTTTTAAAGTAATCTGCATTACACATTTTTTTTAGCATGCATTAGTTGAAAAGGGGTCCAGTATCTCACAAACGTTATCAATCTTCACTACGAAATGGGCACTAAGTAAATAGAAGTCTGTCAAAGTCGCTATCACTTGTTTTCCTCTTCGAAGAAGAAAACGCCATTGTTAAAAACGTAATGTGAAATGAGACCGGTATTTATATGTGGTCGCAAGCGTATAATCATGGGCTATCTGTTTTCTATCTGTTCAAATAACGTGACAGAGTGTTATTATCTGAAGATGTAAAACACAAACTCCGATAAAATAGGACCAAATTGTTTTATTTGAATCGAGGTAACTATAACGGACGAAATAAACATCTCACGTAACAAATACCGATGTCATGTTTTTTTTTCATTTTTCTTTTAGGTTGCATACTTTGTGGCACCATTATTTCAAGAAGACATCATATTCCTTCTAAGACTATTAGCTGCTAGATGAACTCGTATCGTAATTGACCGACTATGGTATTTGACGTTCTTCATCAGCACATATGTATAAAGAATTGAGCATATGTTAGATATTGAAACAAAGCACGTATTTTAGATATATGTTAGATATTGAAACAAAACACATATTTTCCATCCTACCCTAGGCCCGGACCGAAGAAGTTTTTGTATGAAGTGAATTTCTTACTTTAAACGTAACTCTTCACCAAACGACAAAAGTTTTAAGTTGTTCAAATCGAAACCATTTCAAGTCTTCAAATCAAATTTGGTTGCAATAATGGTCTTTGTCTTGAAAACAATCGAAATCACTATGGAGGGAAAATGCTGGTTTCCAAAATGTTTTCAAACACCTTGTTTCACCTGGTCGTCAAAACACAGAATTGTTTGGTAAAGGCTTCAACAAATAAATCAGTTCCAATACTGCCTACTTTTAGAGATATCATCAAGTACTGACATAAACAGAAAAAAAAAAACGGGAAAGTGCCTCACGGATGATTTAGGCAACACGGTAAAAAGAATACTTAGGGCCTACTTGTAGCAAGCAATTATCCCTGTTTAAGAGGACTGTTCTACTGCTCATACATACTGCTGCATGGGTCAGTCAGTCTCTAACACCTTGGTTAACTACACATACATTATATTTATTTCGTATCAATATTCGGAAAGAAACTACCGGTAACAATCCAGAAAAAAACATGTTTATGTAATCTAAAGCTAAAACGTATAGTTGTACGTCTATCTGCTTGCCATGTTTTATTGATGTATAACTACGGATAAGATAATGTATATTTATTATATACCTAAAAGTTTTTCTGAAAAAAATACATGCGTTGCACGCGGATAAAATATCACAAAGGACAGAAAAAAAAATCCGTAGCTACACACTGTGAAATACGGTTCCAAATATGGTATGATGACGTTATGATGACGTAACTCACGAGCGGAACAGGTATTTATCTATTTGGAATTTGATTGGTCAAAATTTTACGCTGTAATATTCATCCGCCATTCATAAAAACGAACTTAATGGCTACTACACCATTATTTGTTTTATTTTGCTTACCGTTCCAATGAAATGTCAACAATTGCAATAAATTATTTATTCGTTGAAAAGTGAAGGTATATAATAAAAGGAATATTATGCTGTAGTAACTTTCCTGGCGCTTGTATTTGCTTCTCGCCGCGCAAGAAAATTTTGACATCTCGCTCGACCTTCGGTCGATATCAATATCAAATCAATATCGATATCAAATTTCTCACTTGGCTCGAATCAAATACATGCCCCAGAAAAGTCACTACAACATAATATTCCGTATGTATCTATTACAATGTAAAGGACCAATTTCTTGTTAGTAGCAATTACTCCTTTCCATGAGATTCTTTTCAATTCATATTTTTTTTAAAAATATTGTGCTTTTTTTACATGTCAATACTAAATATCTGACTTGCCAAGAAAGACGGCCAATCTGGAGGCTACAGGATTAAGATTTTAAGCTTGATTTTCATTTGTCATGCTCTGTGAAAAGGGGGTTCAATGCATCTTTGTTATGCACTGTATCAAGCACATTGTAGCATAAGATAAACCAATTTTACCTGAAAACAAATTGAACCACGAGATAGAATGCGGTAGAATGGTGTTTTACCATGCATAAAATTTTACATATAGCAAAAGCTTTCGACCCAGGTCAGCCTGTGCGGCATGCACAGGCTGACATGGGTCTATATCTTTTGCAGTTGTATTAAATCCTCTTTTCAGATCTAGCATGGCTCATTTATAATCGTTTGCAGACTCAGCCCAAGACAACATACTTTGTTAACGCAAATATGATACAGAGCCAGAATGGAACCTGTTTTAAATGGTTTAAATCTGTTTTGGTGCCCGTAGCTCCATATATTGATTGCAACCGTTAGAGATGTATTAATTCGATGTAACCTCCTGACCTACACTGTTGATTTCAACTTCAAAGACAAATAAACATGAAGAGCAAATCAAGAAATTCCAATAATCTAATACAAGCAATGAATCTGTCTATCGGTTATTCCTTCAAGAAAATCTGATGTACAGAACTCATGTGTATGCGGTAAGAAAGGATCACATACGTGTGCTTAGAAAGGGAAAAACTGAAGAGTATCCTTAAAATCAACTTATTAGTAATGAAGATTTGCAGAAAAGTTTGTAGTAAGACAGTTTTCACAAAGTTTATTTTCAGTCACACAAAATACTTACTGCAAGAGAGCCGTGGGAGAAAAAGGAGACAATTACGTATTCTGCCATTCTTGTTGATTATCGTTCTTGTTAAGATTTTTTTTTTAATATACGTATATATAAATGTTTTTTTCTTTTTCCAAATTCGTCACTTTTGCACTAGTACTGATGTTGAAGCTATAACAGACAGAAGGGTAAAAGTAATAAAACTGTTTCACAGTGCAAGACCAAATTCAGATTTTACCTTCTATGCAATCGAATCTTGCTTTAATTTGTTCACAAGATAGCCATATACTACCACAAGAATGGCAATTGCTACAAAAAGTCAGCGTAATGTTTTTGTCGTTCATCCGTTTCTTTTGATAAATGTTCTTTAAACACACAAGATACAAATGCTATAAATAAGAAGGAAATAGCAATTGAGGCTTTGTAATGACTGAAAACAATCTTTAAACATTGTAATCTCCTGCAATTGCATGAAATCACTAAATTAAGAAAACAATCAGGAGGAAATCGCATAGTTTTCCCTCTGTTTTGTCCCATGACTCCGAATTTATTTCGCCAAATCATGCAAAATCCATTTCAAAAACCATATAATTTGAGAGGTATATATATTTTTTGTGCGACTGATCTTCGTTAAAGTATACCAAGTGCTGAAATCGAAGAGTCAAACTGTGTTTAAAAGTAACTACATAAACAGAAAACTAGAAATTTAATTGAAGATAACATTCTTGGGTTTCCACTTGACAGATATAGAGAGAGTGAGAAAGACTAGAGGGATGTGTTCTTTGCCCTCTTTGTTTTCAAAACCTCGACATGGCTGGGCTTTTAGATATAATTGAACGTTCTGCACAGTATTTATCATACTGTGTTCGAAATGACACATATATGATTTAGCAGCAGCCTCTTAATGATCTAAGATTACTTTCTTGGTGGTGATAGCTTCAAACTTTAAGTGCGCGTAAGCTAAATTTTCAAAGTGTTTAGCACGTCCATGGAGGAATACAGCGTTTTCATCTGTTCTAAGAGTATGGGCGCGAACTTACTGCAACCGTATAATTCAGGGCTTACAACTTTGTCGACAGGTTTAATTGTTCTTCCCCATCTCTAACTAATGACATTCACTTTATAGTCTTCTTGTCTATAATTATGTCAATGCTAACGATCAACACCATGCATTGGATGTGAACATAAACGGTCTATTCCAGACAAAGCAATTTATCGTCCTCGTAGATAGCAATTTTGATATAAGGAAGCTATAACGGGATTTACACACTATAGAAGTCGTGCGCTCAGAGTAGGTAGAATTCCTAGCTTCGAGAAAAAGTTCTCTTTGGTCTACATTTTAAGATTGCGATAAGGTTGTTCCTTTTCCCTACATAATCTAACAAAGGAAATGGAATACGAATCCCTTGTGATGGTTTTTGATCATGATAGTAATGATAGCATTATAACATTATGCTTTTTCGTTTCTGAAATTATACTAGTTAATTCGTTGTGACAGCTTATATAGCTCACTCCTATAGTCTATTTTCATTTATATAGAGGATTATTTCGTTTGGAGAAATGAGAAATATTATTTTTTGGCAAAAGATAACACTCGTAGAGTTATATTGAAATATGTGGAATAAAGGGGAATTACTTGTTGAAGGAAAATGCGCCTATTCTTACAAAATTTCCAAACGGCTGTAAACAACGGTGGCACAGAAGGTAGTATTTACACGCTAATAAGTTACTTCACTTTATTCATTCGGTCGTTACAGAATCTTCGTTTGGAAAATATGCTTAGCAGCGTTGCTTTCGAGCAACAAATCCATTTCTTTTTGGTGTAGTCTAATACCGAGTAAACTTGGTGAGTCCGAATCATAGCAACAGCCATTTGCAAACAAAAGTAGTGTCACCACTAAATGAATCTTGATTGTGTCGTGTGCAGGTCTTAACCTATTCAATTGGAGACTGGTGCAGAGCATAAAGCTTGTATAATTTATGTGAAAATACTGAAGATTGTTTGCGGAATAATACAAGAAATGTTAGTGTATTTTTAAAACAAACTATAATTACATGTACATGTAAATCAACTCTACAGTGGTAAATAGAGCCATTCAAAATGAGACATTTCCGTGAAGTTTCATGTGAAGTTTCGCAAGCTTAAGGAATACCGACATATTTTGGTGTTTGCTATCTACCTTAAATGAAATAAAATCAATTAAAGTTTAACAAAACAATACAGGTTAAAAGCACTGTGTGGCCAAACAAGAAATTGTTCATAGCAAGCAAACTATAATTATCCCAACTCCCCTGTTGCTACAATGTTTTAAATGGGGACGGTTGCACTACAAAAAGTATTTTTCAGAGGTAACGTGTTAGCTGGTGTCCTGGTCCTTATATACCATTCCTCTCCTCTCTTCCGCCCTAAGGAACACTAAATCAAACTCACCAAAGAACCTAAAGGCTTGGAAAAAAAACTATAAATGTGATCAATGAAGCAGTTCAATAATCATGTTACACATTAGACATTCACAATCATTACATTCTGGTATACTTCTCACATTTTCAAAACCCGGAAGAATTCTTACAGAAAAAGTCTCTGAATAAAGCCCATCAAAAAAGCCATTAGTGCAAAGAGAGCTGTTTCTCTCGATTCTTATCTGAGATTAATTTGTATAAACATTTTAGAAGGACGAAAAACAGACACGATGCCACAAAGTAGTTCCTCGGTCACCCGGGAACGATTGTCAATATCTGTAAATGGAAGTATTTATAAATGTCAATTATCTTACATTTTAAAAAATTGTGAAGTCTTGATATAGTTGTTACCATCCAAACCTTTTTAATAACAAGAGTCTTTAAATATTCCAGTACCAAGTATATAAAATGGTCCTATTCCAACGGCTAAAATTAGACTGAGGCTCGGAAATAACTTTTACTAATAGGCTTGACTCAACAAGGGGACGGTAAAAATGCAAAATCAGAATGCAACTTCTGTGCAGGCATTTATTGATCTGTGCTGTCCGCAAAAGCCCCTGTCCCGGGCTGTGTTCGCTAAAATGATTAAAAAGTGCGTGTGAACTGTTGTAAGTGATTAAAAGTCATACCTGGTGAATTAGGCCTTAAAATTTAGTGTTTTTTAAAATATTTTGAGAAAGGGCACAAATGTCTTTGACAAGCAAATGCTCCTTTTCGAAACAAGATCTCTAAGCGGCTGAAACATGGAGACATTTTTGCAAAACAGTTTCAAAACACAGTTTTGTGATCGTATTATATTCGCGGAAGCCTTTCACTGGTTACCAAAAAGCACAAACGGTGTGAACCAGTGATGCCGAAATTCGAAGACTGTCTCTCATCAACAATTAAATATCTTAACATTATGAGCAAACACCTTGTACCTTTTACTACACACTCCTGTGTTTTAACGACCCCAAGAAAAGAGATTTTTTAAAACATTGAAGGAAAAGGAGAAAATGCTGGTAACCAGTATCGTTGCCTTATTCCACAATGTTTTCTGTCCTTTTACGGATGAATTCAATTAATTTAGACATATTTGATACGTCGTCTGCATATGCTTTCAATTTAGACAAGTCTCCAATTGTGCCTTTTGGCAAAGAGTTAAATATTATGTTGACCTACTCAAACCATACCGTCTTTTATTGCGACGTTTTGTTTTGATGACGTTTATTGATATAACAGCCCCCTAAACTGTTCCATAAATATGACATATAATAATGGAACATGTCAGTTTGGCCTTTAAGAAATAAATGAATTCATGCTCCTCCAGGACACATCCTAGATAATGGAACAACGTCTGCATTTTTTTCCTAAAGAAAAGCACTTGAACCTGAATGGACTATACACTTCGGATCCATTGATGCATACAGAACCGCCAAAGCCGGTAAACCTTTTGCACCCAGAAAGGACATGAACGTGACCTTGATATTTAAGGTGAAATACTGACACTTGTAACAGCGCTGTAAAAAGCAATTGAAGTCCCAATTCTAATTGAACGTATCTAACGTTGCACTACACTAATCATATTGACTTACTCAAACCATACCGTCTTTGTTTGTTTGTTTGTTTATTTGTTTGCTTGTTTCTTTGTTTGTTTGTTTTATGGCCTTTCTACTGATATTACAGATCCCTAAACTGTTTCACAAACATGACATGTAATAACGGACATGTAAGTTTGGCCTTTCACTCTTTCAGAGCCAATTATATAAACTCGACCTCTATCGTGGACATTATTAGTTGTACGGTCAGGTGGCTGGGGACTTGGAAACTTGTTCACGGCTGTGGTGAATCATGTCGTCCCGAGCCTTGTACGGTCAGGTGGCTGGGGACATGGAAGCTTGTTTACGGCTGTGGTGAATCATGTCGTCCCGAGCCGAAGGCGAGGTGGCGACATGATTCACCACAGCCGTGAACAAGTTTCCAAGTCCCCTGCCACCTGACCGTACAACGAATTTATTATACTGCAAAGTTTTACCATTCCAACGTGTATTCAGCGAAATTTACCTGTTTTTTGGTTTCAAAAATTGAGTACGCCGACGAAGTAGAATTTCCCTTCTGAGTGCCCCAATTCAATGAAAACTGACGTCACTGGGAACTGACGTCACTGAAACCTTGGCAAAACGTGCAGTTTGGTGTATATTCTTGATGTTAATCTTGATTGACGCTGCCATTTGGGATGTTGTGTTGAAAGTGTAGTCATGTATACGGGGCTCCCGAAAGGGAAACTGCTTTTACGTTGGTTTTGCCAGTGTACATGATATATATGTTCGTGGCAGATTATCCAATCAGATCACGAGAAATTTCTTTGCAGTATAATAAAACATATTGGAGCCATGCTCTGCAAAAGGGTACTTCATGCATCTCCATGGCAAAATTGGGGGCTTTTGATAAAAGTGTGACCAAATTAAGAACGAGAAAAAAGTGCAATCTGATTTTAGTCTATGACGGTTTTCGACAGTTAGATGAATCATACTGAAATTCCACCCTCTTGCAATTGAATATATCAAGATTTACGTTTGCCTAGCATGAAGTGCGACAAATATTTGAGTCATGCTCTGGCAAAAGTGGCCTTAATGCATCTCTTTCATCCATGAAACAAAGCAAGTCATCACATGATCATGGATCCATAAAGTCCATTTTGTCTAATAAACGGCTTAATCATGGGGTAAATTGGTCCTTGAACATGCTACCGATCAACAGCAAAAAGCTTAAGGCACGGGTCAGCCTGCGCGGACTGCGTAAGCTGACCAGGGTCGATAGTTTTCGCAGATGCATTAATCCTCCTTTTCACAGAGCATGGTTCATTTATAGGTGTTTCTTTTTTTTTTTTTTAGGACAACAGCCTTTAACTTGAACAGAAGAAATTAAACTTCGATAATACGTATCATGTCAAACGTTATGAGTGACTGCTAATTCCACGGGACTCCCATTTAACCCTCTCCCAAACGACAAATTTTAGACGCTTCCAAATTGAGACCATCTGCAGACGACAAATCTGAAGTGGTACTGATAAACTTATGTTCTTTGACAGGGTAGAAAATATTGTGGGAAAAGGAGAAAATGCTGGTCACCAGAATTTTCTCCTTTTCCCACAATGTTTTCTAAAGGCTTCTTCTTTTGTGTCGTGAAAACACGGAATTGTTTGTCAAAGGGTTAAAAAAGTCATATTAAGGTTCTCAGGCGATCGTTTTGTATATAACATATTCTTTAGTATACTGGTGGCGTAGTTAAGCAAAACGATCGCCTGTGTTTAGATTGGTATAACAGGGCTTTGTACATTAGGACGTCTCTTGGTGTGATTTAGAGATAGATGTTTTTAAACATACTTTATTTTACATCGATTGAGAAACAAGTTCTTGCAACTTTACTATTTTCTCTCAATTCTGCTTCCTGGAAATTACACCAGTATTCGCGCCGAATGTGTTGGCCAATATTCAGCCCCAAAGTTCACATCTGATCCCGGCTGTCGAACTCAGGACCTTATGGTTACGATGTCGACGCTCTTCCTCACAGCCACTGACACCACTATATAAAGACAGATGTATACCAGTAGATATTAATTCTTTACCAAAAAATCCCGAGTTTTAACGAACCTGAAAAAGAAGGCTATTAAAAATTTTGTTAGAACTGGAAGAAAATGCTGGAAACCAGAATTTCCTCCTTTACCCACGAACATTTTCTTACCTTTCGTAGACAAAACCTGTCATTTGATCCTCATCTTACAATTATAAGCTGTATATGTTTTCAACTTGGACAAGTCCAAAATCTTGATGGTTTGGTAAAAAGTTCACACTTTTCTTTACCACACAACAAAATTTAAGCTTTGAAAACATTTGCATATACAATATGCATATATGATGACATAGTAAAGAACACAGTGGGGAATGGGGAAAATGCATGCATGCAGCGTCGCCATTGGCGTTCGTGTAAGGAAAAGTTTTTTTTCTTTTTTTCGAAAATTTCGATTACTTCTAACAGCTAAATTTCTATCCAATTTCATGTTATCACATAACCTTCCTTGATTTTAGTGTAATATACCCATTACGAATTTTCTTATCTTATACACGTTTGATATCATATTTGTGTGACGTCATTTTTGACGTCATTTTGTACGTATTTCATAGAAGTGAATGGGTTTTATGGATATTACCGCGGGTGCATGTATAAATGGTTTTCCATCATCTGATCTATATTTCGTGAAATATCGTTATGTGATAAAAAGAATCTGACATTCATTGGCTTTTGAGATAAAATTTTACTAAACTCGTCAAGGAAAATGTTATTAAGCTCGCCAAAGGCTCGCTTAATAACATTTCCCTAGACTCGTTTAATAACTCGTTTAATAAAATTTTATCTCAAAAGCCAACTCATGTCAGATCCTATATATGGAAATATATTCTTCAATTTCTGTTTTTTTTTTTTATGTGTGTGTGTGTGTGATTGTTTGTTATGCTCTGTCATTTACAGTGAGTGACAGGATACATAGAAGAGATGGTTGGTGTCTTGGATTGGTTAAGTTCATCGGGCTCGGCCCCCAAATTTATCCGGTTCGCCTTCGGCTCACCAGATGAATTCCTCCGTCTTGCCCAATAAACTTAACCCATCCAAGACACCAACCATCTATTCTCTATTTCTGCAGCTTTTCTTGAGTGATGTGGTGATGTTAATGCACGAAATGGCATTTCTAGATTCTAGAGAGATGCAATTCACATAATACCTACTTTTATAATCTATCAATTTGCAAAAAAATATGATAAAACCATTTAAGTCTGAATAATAAAACAAGCTTAACCCCTAGGCTGCTTAGCGCGACTCACTGACCTTTGCGGACAGTGTAGATCAAGATTAGACTGCACAGAACGTGCAGTCTGATCTCGGATCTACACTGTCCGATAAGGAGATATTATTACCCAAAAATAACTTTGAAATAGCAACATTTGGAATTTTGCTCTCTGCCTAAAAGTTTCATTTTACGTATTTAGCAGGATAAGAATTAAAATACAATAGGTCTATGGATGGTACTGGCGGCAGCAGCTGTCCTTTTTTTTCCAAATACCTTTAACCCTTATCCTGCTAAACAAATTAATTGAAACTTTCAAACCGATAGTAAAAGCCCGATTGATGATAGTTCAAATTTATTTTTTGGAGAGAAAAAATTCCCTAATCGGACAGTGTAGGTCAAAGATCAGACTGCACGTTCTGTGAAGTCTGATCTTGATCTACACTGTCTGCAAAAGGTCAGTGAGTCGCGCTTAGCAGCGTAAGGGCTAACTAATCCTTCGGATCAATCTCGATATTTTTATTGTAAATACTGGTCAGATGGGGTGTTTAAGAGTGAGTCCAGGGTGTCTACCGTTCCCCTCTTACAAACAACAAGCTACGTGTATATATAAGGGTAATGAAGCAGTCTGGATTGTTTTAGATTTAGTCGAAGGCTTACATAATAGAAATACAATATACTCTCTCTCTCTCTCTCTCTCTCTGGTATCATGCAACAGCATCGATAGTTACATATCAAACCCGTTTTCATTCGAGCCTTACACAAGTCATTAAACTGTCATAAATATGCCATAATTTACAAGGCAAAGTATCCACGTCTTTTTTATCCAATATGAGACAGTTTATATTCCTCAAAGGTGTTATAAGTCTGAAGAAACGACAGTGAATAAGTTAATGATACTTTAAATTTCTAGATCTTCTATGGACGTTGAGGCCATTCCAAACTAGGGCAAAGAAAGAGGACATAGAGGAAAAAAAAACATAGAGCTCCAGACAGAGGGAATGATTTTGATTTTCAATTTGATAACATCAATTATTCTCCACTAAACCTTATGTTATGGGCACTCATTAGAATCGTTTCATCGAAACGATTCTAATGAGTACCCACAACATAGGGTTTTGAAGAGAAATAATGAATTCAGCATACCATCACTCTGTCTTATCTGGAGCTCTGAACTTTTCCGAGGTATCTTTAGAAAATCTTTAGACAGTGTTCACGTTTATCAAACTCACCGCCTACATGTCACAAACACATTCCTAGAAATGAAAGGAATATATTCCTATTTGTTGAATAATTACAAACACCTAAGGATCGCCTATTTATTTCTATATGTTTCCTATCAGAGGTATTCTTACGTTTATTCATGTATTCAAATCAAATTCTACTTGGTCATCAAAGTGCGTGAATTAAGGCAGTGATTAACGTAATGATTATTACTATTATCATTTTTTACTTAAATACGAAAAAAGTATACCAGTCTAACGAGTTCATTCACCTTCTAATAAAACAGCACCCCTTGGTCCATTTCCTCTTATCGAACCAAGTAGTTAATCGCTTTTGAAATGATTTTGAGAGAAGGAGTATCTGCTTGTCACAGGCTGTTGTTCCTATTCCCAAGAACAATTTAGAACAACAGTCATGCTTTCAACGATATTTCCTCTACCGTTTCTCCCCAATCTTGCATGCAGTTAAAATGATTTTCCCGGAAATGCATTTGCCGGAAATCAAAATGGTTTCTATAAATGCAGTTTTTATTTTATCGTTTTCTTTGGCGTTGAATGCCATTTTCAACGTTAAATCGCTTATGCCCGCAAACAATGCATTCTTGAAGTTTCTTCAACCAGTAATGCAAACAAGACCCTTTCCAAGACAATGGCTGCTTTTCCAGACACTTTTGTTCTTTCAAATAGTTCACCTGTATACCACTTGCACTTGTTTAATGAGCGTAGCTTGTAATGCATGCCTTATTGAACTGAAATGTAAGAAATGGAAGACAGAGTAAATATTTTGAATTGTATATTATTCATTCCCTTGGGAATATTAAGTGGATTTAACATGAAATGTAAGAGGCAGCTGCAAGGAACACGTCGTAGTTAATTTGTATCCGTGACGAAATATTGGTTTAAAAGCCGTATTTTTCTCATTGGAGTGCTTGCACTTTTCCAAGAGGTATGTTTATAAATAACAGTTCATCCGTTACCAAACAGAAAAGTCTTTTAATGGCCTTGACGAATAAAGGTTTTGGAGAAATTTTGGAAAAGCTAAAAAATGCTAGTCACCAGGATTTTCTCTTCTAACCTAAATTCTATCTAGCCTTTCAAAGACAAATCCTGTCATATAAGCAACGAATTCGTCGTCTTGAAAAGCTTTCAATATCGATGAGTCTACATCTTTATTGGCTGGTGATTAGCGAAAGTAATTGGTGAAATAAAGACGTACTAAAGATAAAAAGTAGCGGCAGCTGCAAATACAATTGCAAATTTATCCTGGTATAGAGGATGGTTGTTCAGAAGGCATTTGTTACTGTACAAGGCTATAATTATCCACTTACAAGACCTTACTGACAAAAACAGCCTCATGGCGGTTCTCGTTGACAGTTATTTCCTAGAGAAAAAAATAAATCTTTGAACGTATTGTTGTACTCATTAATAATTAAAGCTTTGTCACTTGGAATGAGATACTGGTAACATACAGCAAAAAGATGCACCGCATGTAACAGACAACGACTAGTACAGTTTGATCTAGAGCAGTTTGACAAAAATCCACATTTAGGTATGCACTGGGAGACGACTTTGAAATCATTATTGTGACATGTGGATTATTATATGGTGAAGGTTTAATACTTAACCCTTTACCAGACGACAAAATTTTAGCCTCGTCCGAATTGAGAGCATTTGCAGACGACAATTTCAGTGTGCCTCAAATGGTGTAATTTTTCTTTGATAGGGTAGAAAACGTTGTGGGAAAAGGAGAAAATGCTGCGAACCAGCATTTTCTCCTTTTCCCACAATGTTTTCAAAGGGTTTCTTTCTCAGGGTCGTTAAAAGTCGGCATTGTGCGGTAAGGGGATAAACACAATTAATGACATCGTAATGACATATTCTCCTCTGACCAAATGGTCTTTCAAAGCGGTCTGCTGCATGGCGCAAAAAAAAAAAAACCTGAATGAGGTATTGAGTTACGGCAAGTAGCCTATGAGACATCTTGAGTTACTTGGTTACAGAGTATATTTAGTGTTTTTTTTTTTCCAAAACACGTGAGCCACGCTCTGGCACGAGGGGGGTTTCATGCATCTCCATGATGCATTATACCAAACAAGTCATCACATAATTATGGATCCATAAAATTCACTTTGTCTGACAACCGGCTGAATCCTGGGGTTAAAACAGACATGTAGAGAAATGACCAAAAGCAGAGAGTTTCGACTCAGGCCTAGGTCGGTACTTTTTGCATATGCATTCAACCCCTTGTCATAGAGAATATCGCGTATAGTTTTCTTCGTCAGACCCGGCATGCATTTAGGTATGCACTGACAATGAACTGCTCGAATAGTGCCTCAAGTCTCCATTCCAGACCTTAATAAACTAGCAGTGTTTGTTAAAATTCTATTAATAACGGACGTCAATATCATTTAAAGACCATTCTAAATACTGATTAGACTGTGAATTTATTCGATCATGTTGTACCAGTTTTGTGTGACTTTATTGCGTATTTATAACTGATATTTTTATCGTTTTCATTCTGTTATGGCTAAGATACAGTTCACATATTTATCTTTGGTTATCATGAAACAGGAAAAATATTCATCATTATTTCATGCTTTTCAGTAGTTTATCGAGAAATAACGGTGGAACATTGTTTGATATTTCATGATTACGACCAGTGAAAATTACTAATTTTATTTTCTAACTATTGAAGGTGGAAACAGTAGTTCCCGCACCTAGGTAAACAGCGCGTGCCATTCAACCAGATTGAAATATGGCGTAATTTACCCTACATTTCTCGCGCTTTACGTAATATTGTAATGCTTTGCTATGTTGAGGTGGTACCCCACGGGGAATTGCCGAAAACAACTGTCCTGGATTTATATGAAAATCCCAACAAAAAGGGGGTAGAAGCATGAAATAAAAAGAGAGTATTATTTCAGTGAAAGATCGAAATTTATTTCATCGAGTGAACATCATCGGTAATATTTTTACTCGTGGCTGCGCTACTCGTGAAAATATTACCGATGATAGTCACTCAATGAAATAAATTTCGATCTGCAACCGAAATAAAAAGTATCCTAATTATACTACATATTGATATGATTTTGTATTCTTAAACAAGACATCTCATTGACTGACATAGAACGTCTCAGACAGCAAGTGCCCGGTCTTGAAATCATTAAAGTTTAAAGAATAAAACTTTGCACGGATGGTGATTACGGCTCTATTACTTTAAATTACACATTTTCCTGACATCAGATCAGTTTACTTCCTCTCATAAATCTTAAATGATAGGCAAAAAATCAATCAATTCAAGCTCAACTTGCCGAAGGCCAGCAAGCCAATATCATGGCCCTATGTCCTTCGTGTGTCCGTCCGTGCGTCCATGTCTTAACTTTTATGTCAAAGATCTTCTTCTCTAAAATAATCCATCCAATCTTGACCAGAATATCTTCAAAAATTATTTTTCCTGTAAAAACTTTCTTTGCCATGGCAACAAAGATGAAAAGTATAGAAAAACCTTCTTTTCTGAAACCATAAGGCCTATGGCTACCAAATTTTGCATGTAGCTCCATTTAATAAAGATTTTTTTTTACATAATTTATATTCAATAATAAACGTAAATGTTCAAATTCATTTAAGAAAAGGGACCTGTAACTGGACAGACATTTCCCAGCAAATTTATGATAGCTGTCCTGTGTATAACAGTGCTGACCATGACTCTTTTTGCATCCCTTTGAACAATAACTAAATTTACTGTCAATTTCTCTTTTCATTTACGATTTTTTCAAGCTTGATCGAATCCCTTTAACATCACCTGTGACATAAAGCTATTAACACTGCCCTGCGTGATAGATAGCGTTAAATGGAGGTAGTCAATAAATAACATTCATTCATTTTTTAAGCAAGTGAACTTCTCAAATTTATCTACTTCAGTTTCGTTTCAGGTACCTTATTGGTAATGATTAATAGCAAGTATATAATTGGCAAGTTGTCAATGGTTACTTAATAGAACTAGTTTCACGTTACAACTCTGTCGAATCCAATTTACTGTTCCTCTGTTTCGAGAACAAAATTATAGTGTACCCAAACTTATGTTTATAATTCTAAATACTTTACCGGCCTGTTCTTGAAAGGTTTATTTGTATGGCTACTGCATTTTCATTTAGAGAAAACTATAAACCTGTCGTGTAATAGCACCAAGTAATGGGCATGTCAGGTCAGGCTTCAAAAATAGATATATATAGCTTCCAAGAGCGTAACTAGAACTCTACAAGAGTAAGTGGTCACCACTGGTTGTAAAAAACTCTGTAAACCTTCGCCCTATTATAATAAGCGACATCATAGTGATCGTTGCGGACAATAAACTAATTACATTATGAGCATACTGCAAAAAGTGTACAGTCCGATTCTGTGACCTATAATGGCCGATACCTTGTGAGATTTTCTAACGAATAGAAGTCTCCAGATTGGAAGTTCTGCGTCATTTTACGGACTGAAATTATCCATTTCAGTCATTCGGTACATTGGGTTTGTGTTAAGCAGAGATCACTGAAATTTTGCTTATCCTTGAACGCTTGTAGGTCGTTGATTGCTGTAACTCCCGAACCACAACACCCATCGAGCTTCACGCTAGACATTAGTCTTACTTCCTTTTAAACGTTGCTTTCTAAGACAAGTAGTATCCTTTTAAACAAATCAACCTCAATCATTTCACCCTAAGGCTGCTAAGCGCGACTCAAGGACCTTTTGCGGACAGTGTAGATCAAAATCAGACTACACAGAAAGTGTAGTCTGATCTTGAATCTATACTGTCGGACAAGGAGATATTTTTCTTGAATCAAAAAAAAAACAATATTTTGGTTTCTACTATCAGTTTGAAAGCTTTTAACTTATCTAACAGGATAAGGGTTAATACTTATAGTGTCAGGGGAACTTAAAGTTTCTTTTTTGTTGGTCAATGTGTGTCGAGATCAAACTGTGTAAAACGGATGTAGACCCTCGCATATTTTGTGAAATGTTCTTACCACAGAAAATCCATCATTGAAATATATAGAATTGTTTTTGCTAACAAAATGCTGCCTTTCGCTAATTTGCCGCTTCAAGATTTTAGCTAGTTTATTTCTCATTATTGCCTATTATCGTTGCATGAAAAATAGTTTCTTGTCGAATTCATGCCATGTTCAGTAATTGCCTTTCTTTGTAGAGATTATACGATAGAATTTAATGATGCCGCGTGTTTCGTTATTTTGCTGTTAGGATAAATAAATTTTCATTTTATTTCGTGTTCCTGTTGAAATTGATGACATTTTGGAGCATTTTTAAAACAAGCTGATTTTATCAAACAAGAAGGCTATTTCTGCATCCAGGGCTCGAATTGCACATCATTAACTTTCAACCCTTTTCCAATCGAGGCCACGTCGGGAAAAAAGAGACGACCCCACAATAATGTTTACCCTGTCATAGGGCCCTCTCATTAATTTTATAAGCCATGTTGAATTGGTCGTCGACAATTGTTTTCAAAGATAAATATAACATTTAGTCCCCTGGCAAATTTTGTGGTTTGGTAAAGAGTTTTTATTTTCTTCAACAAAAACATATAAGTACAGAGATAAACTTGTGAATTAGGTGAAGGTGGATGAGCGGAAATAGTCTGCGCCAATTGTTGAACTGGTCATTTTTTTAAATGAGTATTTGTATTCGACATAGTTCCTGTTCTACGTTTTATTCCAGAAAAAGAATGCATAGATCTACGAATAAACTTCACCTAGAAACCGGATAATTTGCTTGCCAGATTTGTCTATGTTTACTTTTCATGTATCTTCTTCGTGCCTAGCCTCGAGTGTTTGTAGAGAATTAACGTCTGCGTCCTCACAACACAAATGATTCCAATTTGGTCCTTTCACATCTTTACACCTAAAACGTCTGTGGAGGGTATTTACAGGCCAGAATAAAAGTTCTTCACCTTTTATTACTTCAACGCAAAATATATATAAAACTTTTCCTCCTTCTACGATTGAAAATACAATTAAATCCATTTATACTGAGAACGGGTTTTATCCTATAGGCTTGACAAAACAAGCAAACGGTACAGATATGAGATAAGTCTGCTCCTTCTGTGCTGTCTGATCTTTAGCAATGCCGTCCGCAAAATAAAAAAAAAACTCTGTTATCGCCTAAGAAGCAGAAGGAGTTAAAAAGAGTTAAAGGAAATTACACCAGACAAATGTTGCATGTCCTTGTCAATCAGAAAATTGTTCAACGCCATTGGGCAATCGCATGCTTTTAAGTGGGTTATACTGTACATGCAACAAATACTTTGATCTTTTAGTATTAACCCATAAACTTGCATATCTGATGCTGCTTGTAAGTAGAGTTGACTAAGAACAGCCTGCAAGTCTATTTGGTATTGTTATATCGCTATCTAAAATTAAGAGATGGGTTATAGGCACCAGCAGACTTGGTAATTTAACCCTTATCCTGCTTAAAGCCCAAATGATGTTTTTTTGTTCAAAATTATTTTTTTGTGAAAAATATATCCTTATCGGACAGTGTAGATCCAAGATCAGACTTCACGTTCTGTGAAGTCTGATCTTGATCTATACTATCCGAAAAAGGTCAGTGAGTCGCGGTTAGCAGCCTAAGGGATAATTCAATTAACAAGAATAAGTATATATGATGTTAATGCCATCCAATTATCGTGATACTGTGATTAATTTAAATGATTTACCATGCTCAAAGGCTTTCATACCCCTCAAAGCTATTTTCTTTTCAAATTTATTGTCTGTTAGTGTTTAATCTTTCAGTGCAAAATATATTAACTCAAGGTTTTTTAACGGCTTATAAAACAATCCACTGACGTTCAGAAAGAGTTTTATCTTAAAGGCTTGACTAAATTAGCGATAAGTATACATTTGAAATCAGACTTCACGTTGTTTTGCAACAGATCTTGAACAAAATAGGTGCTTATAACCCAACACCAAATACCAAACTGCGTAACGCATTTTGGTGGTAAATATCAGTGTTGGGTCATCAACTAAGTGCATTCCTAAATTTCTTTTTCTAAGATCTCTTTTCTCAAAATATAATTTATTGCGAGACACTATCTTTTCAGTTCCTCGTTAATAAATTGCTATTAAGGGGACAAAATCAAGCATGATTTACAAATATGAATATTCCATAATCTGTTTTTACGTCATATGCATAAAGCATATTGAAATTCGGACGTACTACTTTTTCTCCTAAATCAAACTTACAATTTTTTCGCACCGGGCATGGCTTTAACTCTTTGTAATCGGTGACAATCTTATCATTTTTTTTCCATGTTGTTTATCCTTAATTAGCATAAAACTAATAAGGTGAAATTCATTTTGGAAATTAGATGTATCCCTTTATTCGTTTCATCGATAACAATCAAAACATAGCAAAAATAATTAGTAATGCACCAAGATATTTCATGTTTGCAGAATATTTAAACAGCATTATGACTTCATTAAAAACACTTTCTTAGCCGTTTACTGTGTAGTCCCCTTTTTTAACGACCCTTAGGAAACAGGCTTTTGTAAACATGAAAATGCTTGTAAACAACAATGCTTCCTTCTGTTATATAGGTAAATACACATTCATTTGTCGTCCAAAGGGTGTTGAATATGGACATGTCTAAAGTTCTGTCGCCTGACAAAGAATTCAGCCCTTATTATTTTAGGTATACAACTAACTAGTGCAATCACACAAAGGATAGAGACTGCAAGGAAAGCATTCCTGAATAACATGGAAGAATGTGACAATTTGCTGATGCAAGCAATTGCTTCTTTAGCCTCATGTTTCCTTTAGCTGGCCAATACAGAGACGTATAACTGTATTTGAACATGAATAGAGCAGAGTAGAAGTAGTTTCTAAATTCTTTTAAAATCATTTTTGTTACCGAAAGTAAGTTTAATAAATGCATTAACGCTTTCGCATTTCATTATTTATCGGAGTCGATTTAATAGAATTTCTAATTCATTAACCAGATTACTAAATTGGATGATAGAGTATCTGGTAGCACTCTTCTATCACTTTATTTTGTATTGCATAAATTTCATGCTCTCTTATTATGTGACGCATTTGTTTCCGAGAACATCTACAAAGAAGAGATTATTACAACGATTGGCGTACTATTTACAACTGGTTCACACATGTGGAAAAATCGTGCAAGGTATGATGACAATTTATCTACCGAATCTTTATTTTTACTCTCAGATCTTAGGTTTTGCATTCACGTCGATTTCAACATTTTTTTCTTATTTTTAATCAAGAACGGTGATACGTGCACATATTTGTGCGTTCATGCATGTTTATTTGGACCAATACTTTGACCAAGACTTTCTCAAGGCCATTGGCTGATTTCAGAAATATTAACATTGTCGAAACTACCTTTGTCCGAGAAACCTTAACCCCGTAACTCATTACCAAACCACAAACTGTTCGACTAGTTCAAACTCAAATCATTTGGAGACGACAATTTAAATGCGGCTCAAGTGAGAAATTTGTCTTGATAGGGTGGAAAACATAGTGGGAAAAAATAAAGAATATTGGTTACCAAAATTTTCTCATTTTCCCACTATGCTTTCAAAAACCTTCTTTCTTAAGGTTATTAAAACTCGGGATTATGTGGTAAAGGGTTTATTAATACCTTAAGCCCTGGTTGGGGCCGCTGGCACCCTTTCTTAAAATACTTAACCAACATCAGCCCTTATAGCAGACCATTTTCCTCTGTAGTGGACACTATTTTGGAAAGTAGCACAACAACGTCTTATAATTTGGAATACAGTAAACCACTTGTGTCTTTACAAATTTTCATTTGTTATTTGATTTAGAAGTCTTGTATATGGCCTATAACACGCGAAAAGGAGCATTCGGACATTTGCGTAAAGTGTCGTCTCGGATCAGCCTGGGCAGTCTGCGCAGGTTAATCCGAAACAACACTTTCCGTTTTTATGTAATTTTCTGTTTTGAGCAAGTCTACTGAAGAACAAAATCTAATGTAGTCGTAAAGTGCCGTCTCGTATTAGCCTGCGCGGACTGCGCAGGCTGATCCGAGACAACACTACGCAAATGTCTGAATGCCCCTTTTCGCATGTTGCAAGCCATACGTATAAGGCTGCATAGAGCTGATTATGTCAAGACAAAACGGAACAAAAGACATCTGTATTCGATAATAGAGGACAAAGTTTGTCGATATACAAAAGCCTGTTCCATAGAATGTTCGAATCCTGTAATTCTCAAAAGCCAACCTTGGAACTACTTGACTCAGTTTTGCTTAAATTTCTAGGAACTATTCACCAAGAATGATTCAGGTAACTTGTAAGGTTTCACAAAACCACCCAAAGGATTGTGCGGCGCTCTTGGTTATGTGGTGTAATACACCTCCTTAATGTATTATACGAAGCAAATCATGATAATTATAGTTATGGATTCTGTCTAATAACCGACTGAATCATGAAAGTGAATGGTCCTCAAGCATGCAGAAAATTTACAAATAGCAAAAACTTTCGACCCATGTCTGCCTGCGCGGATTGTACAGGCTAGTATGGGTAGATACTTTATGCAGATGCATTAAACGCCCTTTTCACAGAGCATGACTAAAATGGACTAATTCAAACCTAGAGAAACACTTACAACAATTACAGTTTGAAAAAAACATACAGAACCAGAGAAAGAAAAACAAATTCAACACGACATAATCACGTCTTTATTTTTCTCCCCGATTGTCAAAGCAATATAAAGATGTCCCGCTGTTCATTAAATGACATTTGTCGCCATCACTCAGTAAGGTTCTTGCCTTTTAAAGGAAACATCAACAGACGTCGGAAATCACTTACAATTAATGTATGACCTCAATTAAAGATTTCTTGCATGGTGGAAATTCTACTAATTTTTAACGCAAATTACTAGGTCAAGAACGGGAAGGCATTGCACTTTAAAATGATAATAAAGAAAAGAAATATATTGCTAGAATTTGGTTAGATTTATTTGTATACCGCTGAAAGAACGTATGAGAAATACATTTTATGGAAACATCTTATTTAATTGTGAATTTCAAAACGAGCAATCTGATTAGCTGACGTTTGGTTGTGGCCAATTAAATGACCAGTCTTAGAACCTATAATTAGAACAGCAGTTTAAACGTTTTGTGATATATACCCCCCCCCCGTTCCCCCCCCCCCCCCCACGTTACCAGCTACCTCTAAAAACGCATTGCAATACATAGAACTAAATTCTCTTTCATTCAATCACCCGTATGCGTTTTTTTTTTTTTTGTCTTAATTTGTAATAAAAACACCTGGCAGAATGTTAAAAGAAAGCCATAGATAAAGATACTAAATGCAAACTGCTTTCATTTTCCTCTTCCCGTCGTTTACTGATTCTAAATGAAATCTATGCAATAGGCAGGCCTAGTAATTAGAACCGTCTCTTCGAGAAAGTTTCTGTTAGAATACACAGCAGTGGTTTAGTTAAAAAAATTATTACAATACAAACCGAATTAGATTCTTTCATTCATCCATTTAGGGCCCGTATTTACTGAGCTTTCTAAATTGTATTCTTTGTGTTATTCTCAAGAATGTTCGAAATTTCAAAGTAACGCGATTTCTCATTCGTTAAACCAAATCAATTGTCAGATATTGTATCACCTTCTAAATTAAGAATTAAACCAAGATTGCATCTGAGAAAGGTTGGAGAAGACAGGGTAAAAAGACAGGATAAAAGTAAAGGTCGTGTGAAAAACCGTTACTCTGTATGCAGTACCCATAGTACAAGCTTTAGACAAACGCCAACAATTGGTCCAACAATAGAAAAAATACGATTACCATTCGTTTCATCAATATGATGTAACTATCCAGTAAAAGAGTTATTAACATGGAATAAATCGGGGCAAAAAAGTACAGAGAACTACAGTTGAACCGACCGATAATTAATTTATGGTCTGTTTTATAGCACTCAATATCCGCTTTGACAAATAAGACACTGTAGGGAAGAAATTGATCTCTGCCAGACGTCGACGATTTAGTGTTAAAAGACAGTTGGTGAATATATTTGGATATGCTTGTCTTCATCCATGGCTTCACATTTAATCTTCATCGCTATCGTGACCATGGAGGCTAGCATACGTGGTTTGTTTAGGATTATTCGAGTTCTTTTTCGAAGAAAATAAGCACTGTGCAAAGTATAGAAATCATCATTTCTTTAATGTTACGGCCTCTGCACATTGCTTTAAAAATAAAGAAATATTTTCAGTGAACTGTCTATAAAAAGAGAAACAATATATTTACATTTACTTGAACTTTGTAGAATACATGTACTTGTACGTGAAACCATTCGCGTTGTACTGGTTAAATTTTGAAATTTTGAAGGATAAGTATATAGCTCTGTCCAGAATTCTACCTGGAGGGGGACAGCTATCTGACCGCCTTGAAGAAATAGTGGATAGTTTCAAAATTAGAGAATTTTGTTAACGACTATTTCTCAGATAATTCAGAAAGAGACACTCCCACCTGTTTGCATCATGATTGGACTTTTTTTTCCAGAATCAAAGAGGCCCACAGTCTCTGCATTGGCAAAACACTAAGTAACATACATGTACACTCTAAATGATAGTCATTTACATGTATTTAAACATATTATCAGTAGAATATGGAGACTAGAATACAACATGAACGGAACTGTGATTTTTTTTTAGATAAAAAAACCAGTAAAAATTAGCGTGTTCTGACAGTGTACATCTATAATCAAACTTTAACTTTTGTACTTCATTATCTTTCATAGCCATGGCTGTTTCCATGTGTACCTAATTACTTCCGGTATTTTCTCACAATGCTAGGCTGTATTTTCTTGTGTATAATGAGAGTAAAACTGAAAATTTTACTGGCAAATAGTAGAGAAAAATTCAACGATCTACCAAACGATGAAAAATCTGGACTCTTCCATAATGTGGCTTGCAACACGCGAAAAGGGGCATTCGGACATTTGCGTAAAGTGTCGTCGCGGATCAGCCTGCGCAGTCCGCGCAGGCTAATCTGAGACGGCACTTTACGACTACAATACATTTTGTTCTTCAGAAGACTTGCGCAAAACAGAAAATTACATAAAAACGAAAAGTGTTGTTTCGGATTAGCCTGCGCGGACTGCGCAGGCTGATCCGAGACGACACTTTACGCAAATGTCCGAATGTCCCTTTTCACGTGTTGCATGCCATATTGACGGCATTAAATTTTATAGACGACAAATTAGATCGACTTGTATGATAGCATTTTCTTTTAAAGGCTATGAAACATCGTGGGAAAAAAGGAAAAAAGTGTATAGCGTAACCAGCATTTTCTCTTTATCCCACAGTATTTTCGAAATATTTTTTTCCAAAGGGTCGTAAAACATGAGATTCTTTCAAACAGGATTTGACATGGGACTGTCAAAGAATAAAATGATATACAGCACAGAACACTAAAGACGAATTCCCCCAGTTTCATGTAACATGTCTGATCAATTGCATAACAGATTACAAACACAAGCCCCGAACGACCTCAGTACCACTCATTTATGTTCTACAGCGTTACAGTGAGTTAATCAATAAGAATATTTGGCATAATATCTGTCTCGTCCAGGAGAAAAATGTATACATTCATCCGTTTCGTTCATGAAGATTATAATTTCAACACAGGTAGATTATATTTTTATGATCTTGATCCTGTTTCCCTTATACCATATCCTTCCAGATAAATGGAATGAAACTTTCAAGCCGATAGCAAAAACCCAAATTTTGCTATTTCAAAGGTATTTTCAGGGGAAAATATCTCCTCATCGGACAGTGTAGATCAAAGATCAGACTGCACGTTCTGTGCATTCTGATCTTAATCTACACTGTCTGAAAAAAGGTCTTTTCTTTTAAGTTCCCGTCCCTTGCCTCTTTTTCTCTCTCAAGCAACTATGTCTCACAGAAGATTTTTCAAGGTATATAGAGGAAAGGACGTTTCATAACAGGTCCTAGCCAGCGGACGTATCACCCTGAGGGATCACCCTTTATGAGTGTTTCCAAAAATCCAAATGTTCTAGATGAGAACTTGGCAGATTACGTCATAGCACTGAGATCATAAGCCTACAAATCAACAAAATTAATAACGTTGCAGATCAAAGTATAGAAATAAGTGCAAATTTATTGGTCTATTTGACCTGAACATACTTCTATAGAGAAGTAAACATAACTCGTAATGAGATGGTACTGTTTACAGATAAGAAACAACAATCATGTGTCTTTTAAAGTCTTTTTTCCGACAGGTCTCATTAACACCTTCAGTGCAAGATCTTTGGCGACTATGTTTCTATTTCAGCAGTTAAAAATGATACATTTATTCCTATGGCAAACTATAGTCTTTTTTGTTAAAATACCTCTAAGCATAAGACCTTAGGTAAGATCAAGAATCAGACTGCACGTACTTTCCAATATAATCTTGAATCTACAGTGTCTAACAAAACGTATGAGCCATGCTCTGGCAAAACGGGGTTCAGTGCATTTCCGTATTGCTTTGTACTAAGCAAGTCATCACATAGTTATGGATCCATAATTGGCCTGCAACACGCAAAAAGGGGCATTCGGAAATTTGCGTAAAGTGTCGTCTCGGATCAGCCTGTGCAGTCCGCACAGACAAGTCCAGAACGACACTTTCCGTTTTTATGTAATTTTCTGTTTTGCACAAGTCTACTGTAGGACAAAATCTAATGTAGTCGTAAAGTGCCGTCTCGGATTAGCCTGCGCGTACTGCGCAGGCTGATCCGAGACGACACTTTACGCAAATGTCCGAATGCCCCTTTTCGCGTGTTGCAGGCCATATATTATTTTGTCTAACAACCAACTAAATCGTGAGGTAGACCGGTCCTTTGACATGCAGTAAATTGACTAATAGCAGAAAGTAGTCTGCGCGAACTGCACAGGCTGACCTAGGTCGATACTTTTGCAGATACAATAAGCGCCCTCTTCACAGAGCATGGCTCAGATACAAATGGCTCTTTATGCCTAACACAGACCTCAAAATGAATAATTTGCTTCAATGCCAAAATCGGTTACATCTTGCTACAGATACAGAACATGTATTTTAGATTCGCAGTGTGTGAATTTTATATTTTCCTCATTCTTCGAACATATACTAACGACAAGAAAAAATTTAAAAAAAGCAATTGAGAATGGGATAGCTATGAATATAAAATGGATTTACCACTTCAGCTACAAAGACCTAGACAATTTTATTTCAGTCTGTTTTTTGTCAGAATGTCTTACCAAGTAGCGGACAGTACTGGTCAGATATCAATGTCTGGTTGTAAACGTCCGAAAAACAATTGAGCCGTGCTCTGGCAAAACCGGATTTAATACATCTCCGTGATGCATGATACTAAGCAAGTCATCACATAATTATGGATCCATAAATGAGCCATGCTCTGGCAAAAGGGGGCTTAATGCATCTCCGTTATGCATGATACCAATCAAGCCATCACATAATCATGGATCCATAATGACCACTTTTTTCAATAACCGACTTAATCTTGAGGTAGACTGTTCCTTGGACATACAGAAAACTAACCGATAGCGACAAGTTTCGGCCCAGGTCAGCCTGCGAAGGCTGACCTGGGTCGATACTTTTCGCAGATGCATTAAGCCCTCTTTTCACAGAGCATGGCTCAAATCTATTGAACTAACTGAACCCTGAGGTACTCTTGTCCTTTTGACACGCAGAAATTTTAAAATAGCAAAAAGTTTCGACCCAGGTCAGCCTGCGCAGACTGCGCAGGCTGACTTTGGTGGGTACTTTTTACAGATTCCTTAAACTCCCTTTTTCACAGAGCATGACGCAAAAGATATTAATTTTTGTGTCAAATGAATAAAACTATTCTCACACGTTTGAGAGCAGGTTTCATGCTTTAACGTAAATCCGATCCTAGTCTCGTTACACAGGTATGTTAAGCTTTTACCTAAATGATGAAACTTAGATTATCAATGTGCTGTTAAATAAATGAAATAAAATTTCAAGCCAGTAGTAAAAACCAAAATACTGCGACCATTCTAAAAAAAAGAACGAAATTCACTGGAAATGTTTCTGCACATCGGTCCACGTACCGTATACATATCCAAGACTGCACTACCAGCAAAAGCGCCTTGATTAACGCTTATCGCTCTAAAAATCTATTGATCCCGATAGGTTTGATGTTTGGCGTTTTGGGCCGTTTTTTAAAGATTTAAAGTTTGCATTGAACATTCCATTAGGCGTATATTTCGTTTTCACACCATCGATACATGCCATTTTTCCAGTCATTCTGTGCATCTCTGCTTTGAGGATTCGGCATAAAGTCATTATGACTCTAAACAATTTTGAAAAGAGAAAATCTAGTAACTGCTCTTGATGAAGATATTGGATACGATAAAGAAAAAAATCCGTTCGTATTTTCAAAGTAGTCAGGCGATATACGGATTGCCAGTCGTAAAAAAAAACATGTCGAAACGAAAATCTAAATTAGCTAGTCAAGAAATACTTCAATCCAATTCAATTCAAATTCCTTTATTTAGCTCAGATCTTAGGATAACAAGATATATGAGCATTTCCAACAATTCATAATAATTTAGTGTGACAACGAGGGGTTTCTTTTCGATAGTCAAGAAATACTATTTCTCTCAAAGACTTCTTTTTTCAACAAAAACATTAGACCGAATAATTTTCCGTCAATCACCCTCTCTCTCTCTCTCTCTCTCTCTATCTCTCTCTCTATCTCTCTCTCTCTCTCTCTCTCTCCCTCTCTCTCTTTGAAAACTGGGTATTTTTTTTTTCTCTTACGAACCTGATTCATGCACCAGATAAACTAATTTTAACAAACTGGATAAAACATATCAGTTTCAAAAGACGTTTAGCATGCCGAGGTAAAATGGGTATAAAGTATTGATGGTGCAATATGTAAATCACAATAAAACAACGTAATTACAGATTTTCCTCATTACCAAACGATTCCATGTTTTACCGGATCCTACAAAGAATACCTGGTAATCGGTATTTTGTCCATTTCCTGCAATACCGGTATTTTCTAACATTTCAACTACTAATATCATCTTAGGAAAATTTTTATGTCGTCAGCAGTTGACAAGTCTAAAGTTGTTCGAGTTAGAAAAGTTATAGACATACAACGTTTAGTCTTTCCAACAGTGTTAAGACCCGCGTGGTAAACACGAGTTATACATTTCGAAATACAGAATCGAATCGATTTTTCGTAAAAAGGGGAAAATGGTCATCATGAGCATTCATTCGTCACGATATTTTCCAACTATAACGATATGCAGAAGCATTTATATGCACCGGTATGAGAAAAAAAAGGTTAACCCAACACAAGAGTAGATGAAAGAGCAAATCATTGCAGATTTATAGACGTTCTCGACTTAAACAGACTTTCGTTAATAAGCAAACATTGAAGATTAAACAGTTGCTAATGTCATTACGCCATAAAACACAATTGTTTATAGACTTTAGGCAATGAACGAAAGTCTTTTTAGCATCCCACCTTCAGCTGGTTTAGTATACCCTTAACCAAACAATCCCGCGTTTGAACGAATACTTTCTCTGTTTAAATTCAATCAGCCGCTTATCTGAACTTTCAAACACACACATATAAGACAATTTGTTGAAAAGTGGTCGGTATCACAGCAGTACCTCTCCCCACTGTCCTAGAGACGTCATGTGACCTTGAGTAGTACCGTGCATACAAATAAAGGGAAGTGTTTGGAATTACTCTCAACTCGATAGGTAAAGACGTGAATTTGTAGCACTATATTTGAGCCATTCTCTGTAAAAAGGAGGCTTAATGCATCTCCGTGATGCATTATACCAAACAAGTCATCTCATGACCTTGGATCTATAAAGTCCACTTAGTCTTACAGTCGACTGGATCATGAGATAGACTGATCCCTGGACATACAGAAAACTGACCTATAGCGAAAAGTTTCGGCCCAGGCCAGCCTGCGCGGACTGCGCAGGCTGACCTGGGTCGAAACTTTTCGCGGATGCATTAAGCCCCCTTTTCACAGAGCTTGGGTTAAATGCATCTCTGTGATGCATCGTTCCATGCAAGTCATCACATAACTATGGATCCATGATATCCATTTTGTCCAACAACTGGATCAATCCTGAGGTAGAGTGGTCCTTTGACATGCAGAAAATTTACCAATAGCAAAAACTTTCCACCCAGGTCAGCCTGCGTGGACTGCAGAGACTGACGTGGGTCGATACTTTTTTGCAGATGTATTTAGCCCCCTTTCCCTAGAGTATCGCTTATTTGTAAACAAAATCTTTGCAATATTTTGTCGTCTGCCTTACATCAAGCAAACATCAAAAAGCTAACCTTTTCATTCGAATTGTAACCGCAAAGAAAAACAACAAAAAATTCTTCTATGTTACTCAAATCGATAGGAAACATGACAAAGCTTGACCATACATTAATGTTTTGAAATAGCCCAAAATAATTTTCAATGAATAGTTTCACACAGCCTTTACACCTCTACAAACCTGAAAACATCTTTAGCAATAGTTCAACTTAACGAAAACTTTGGGCCAACTTTCAAGCCACTGTTGGCAGATAATAATTATAACCTCTGAAAGGGCTGACCATTGTTATTCTTTGAACGTAATTATGCAAACTATTTATAGGACAGACAAATAGACAAATACATTTTTACGTCTGTTTCCTAAGCAATAAATCTGAGCCATGCTACGGTAATAGGGGGCTTAATGCATCTCCGTGATCCATTGCAGCAATCAAGCCATCACATGATTATGGATCCACAATAGCCACGTTTTTTAACAACCGACCTAATCAGGAGGTAGACTGGTCCTTGGACACAAAGAAAATTGACCAATAGCGAAAAGTTTCGGCCCAGGTCAGCCTGCGCGTACTGCGCAGGCTGACCTGGGTCGATACTCTTCGCAGATGCATTGAGTCCCCTTTTCACAGAGCATGGTTCATCTGTATACTGCTTACCTGAGGGCACGTAGACGTTCAGTCTCATGCACTCCTCGTATTGCGACATCGTAAAGGAGGACAGCCGCTTTAGCCTTTCCACTTCTCCGACAGGCTTTTCTTTCAGAAGCTCTTCTTCGTTAATCAGGTTCTGAGGACATACCGATCTATGTGTGTATACAACCCGGATAGATTCGATCCATCTTTCAGCCGGACTCACAGGTGGCATGAATCGAACCGGTCTGTGGTTCATTGTGGTGCCATACTCCAGACTTAAGAAAGCGTCAACTGGTTTCAGCCGTGAACCTGGGAACTCAACGAGCGCCCCACGCATTTGTCCATATCTTGTTTTGACAATTTTTGACAGTTTCTTGGTAACCACAGTACATTCAAATATATAACAAACACACGAGAATAGTACCATCAAACACAGTAACTCCTTGAAAATCATTTTGAAGCTCTAGGTAAGTGAAGTGCTTGTAAAAATGATAACAATTCTTAGCAGGGGCTAGCACATGAGAACGAGTTAGAACTTATCAAATGTAATTCGATTTTATTTTTAAGCACTATCAGTTCACGAGAATTTTAAGTAATTTATCCGAACCTCACACAATCACATTGAACTTCACGCTTATAGCACTCATATTACATTAACCCAAACGTACCACAAAACTCCATCAGAAAAGCACGTATCAAAGGACACGCAGAAACAATAGTTATTTTCCAAGTACAGTGAGTGTCGCCACACACAGATTGTAAGGTTGTTTATATTTTTGAAATGCTTCGCCGATTTCCCTGGAAATCCTGAAATATAAGGTAAGACCCTACAAAGCATCTACAGCAAAGTTCGACTGACAATGATAGATCCATACTAACCAGACCTACAAAGTGCATAACGAAGATATCCACCAAGCCTAAAAATTACGTCAAGAAAAGAAAAAAACTTTGAAGTAGAATGAAGACATCGCAAGTAAGCAAGCTCATTGCATTAGTTAGAAAAAATATGAATCGTCGTTACACATTGTAAACAGATGTTCGTCTGATCTAAAACTTAGATCTAGCGGTATTTTAAGCTCTACGGAACATAGATTAAGGCGATTACAAGAGAACGCTAGCCTCTCAATTACATGCAATATCAATGAAATAGTAAGAACCTTCAGTTTAGAAAACAGAATCAATGCACATCACCTACAAACGATGAGCCAACAGTCAAGTTTTTCTGAAGGTAAGTCAAGTTTTCAAGACAAGTCATTGAATTTCGACTGCATAGTCAACCGTTATGTTAACCACTGACTTCAACTTTATTTTAAGGCAAAAAATGTGCCTGTCGAGAAATGAAAACAGATGTTGCCTTGCAATGTAAACATTTCAAGGGTTTCTTTTCTGTTCTCTAAAAAATGAGGTATATCTGCTGATGACACTTAATCAAAACGACACGGGTGTTCAGTCTGACCACAATATGACACACAGCTTGTATGACATCATTATTACGCTGTATCGATATAAGATAGATATCCAATAAGATTTGATGAACTGTCTTGGTAAAAAATTCTCCCTAAAGGGACCTTTATGTTACAAATAGAAGTTCGCCAATAGAATGAAATACTAGGATATAGTAACCAGAGTCTATTTTATGCGTGATCCACGCTTTTTGAAATATCTCTATCAACCTATTTAGTACTTCTGACGTACTGGCTTCCAGAGAAAAATATTGGATATCAAGATTTTCATTCGTCGATATGAGCATTTGACCCGGCTCCAAACAGAAAGCATTTCTTTCTGGGGACAAAGATTTATTCGAAAAAATATAACTTCAAGTCTCTCCACTCTTTACGATAGGCGTGATTCTATTTTTAATTATCGGCTGTGATAACCTGGCCTCGAAAGCTTTCCAAAAGAGGTAATGAAACGTAACCTTTTGACCATTACAGAAATGAGCCATGCTCTGTGAAAAGGGGGCTTAACGCATCTGAAAAAAAGTTTCGACCCATGTCAGCCTGCGCTCAATGCGCAGGCTGACATGGGTCGAAAATTTTTTGCTATTTGTAACTTTTCTATATGTTCATGGACCAGTCTACCTGATGATGCAGTCTATTGTTAGGCAAAATTGAATTAAGGGATCCATAATTACGTAATGACTTGCTTGATATAATGCATCACGGAGATCTATTATACCGCCTTTTCCAAGACCGCCACTCAAATGATATTGAAATTTTCATTGCATTCATATTTCTTTGCAATTAGAAGGTTTTATTTGGACAATATATCTCACACTAATGCAGACACTAGATCCAAGTTCAGACTGTACCGTTCTATGCAATACCGAGGTGCGTTTTTACCAACATTTCTAATTTGCATTCTTCGTCCTATCCTAGATTCAGAAAGTAACGTAAACTAAATAATTTGGCCTAAAAGAAAGTTCGTTTCCTTGAAATCTAGAAAATTCAAGAGAATCGGACTCAATTTTTAATTAAGACTGCATGGTAGGTGAATACTGCCCCAAATTTAAATCTACACTCAGCAAAGAAGCACCCACCTTTGTGCGAAGTATATCTCTCTTTACCATATGATAAAAGGTTGACTTGTCATTTCAAAACTGAAAGCATCTGCAGACGACAATTTCGATAAAGCTCAAATGATTAAATTTGTCTTTGAAAGGGTAGGAAACCTTGTGAGAAAGGAGAGAATGCTGGTTACCAGCATGATCTACTTTTCTAACGGTGTTTTCAAAAGGCTTCTCTCTCAAGGTCGTTGAAACTAGGGATTGTGTGGTAAAGGGATAAAAAGGGGTTTTATATCGACATGCTCGGTGAAAAAAGGGCTTACTGCATCTGCGAACGAAAGGTATAGACCAAGGTCAGCCTGCGCAGTCCGTGCAGGCTGGCATGGGCCAAAACTTTTCGCTGTTGGCCAATTTTCTGTATATCCAAGGACCAGTCTACCTTATGATTAGGTCGGTTGTTAAAAAAAAAGTGGATATTATCGATCCATAAGTATGAGATGGCTTGCTTGGTACCATGGATCACGAAGATGCATTAAGCACCCTTTCGCCAGAGCATGGCTCATTCTACACTCAACTATGAACACTCTACTGATATCTTAATGAGCTATTGTCTCATTAACCCTTCACCAGACGACAAATTGTTAGACGTATCCAATAGAAAAGCATTTGCAGACGAATGCAGACGACAAACTCAAAGTGATACAAATGATAGGAGTCGTCTTTGAAAGCGCAGAAAACATTGTGGCGAAAGTAGGAAATGCTGGTTACCAGCATTATCTCCTTTTTCCACCGTGAAAGTTTTCAAAGGGCCTTTTTCTTCAAGGTCGTTAAAATTCGGGGTTGTGTGGGAAAGGGTTGAATGAAATTTTTACCTAGGCGGTGTTCCATAAACGAGCGTTGTTGAATGACTGCTCTCCTTCTTTCTCTCACTCCTGTAGATCGTTTAGCATTCTTAAAAAGAAATTAAAGAGCTTAAACCCTGTGGCTGCTAAGAGCGACTCAAGGCCTTTTTGTGGGCAGTGTAGATCAAGATCAGACTGCACAGAACGTGCAGTGTGATCTTAGATCTACACTGTCCGACCAGGAGATATTTTTTAACCTAAAAATAACTTTGAAATTGCAACATTGACGCTTTTACTTTCGGCTTGAAGGTTTCATTTTACTTACTTGGCAGGTTAAGGGTTAAGTTAAAATAAGCATCTTTTAAAAAAGCAGTAATAAGCATCATTTCTTTCATGTTTAGCAATCTCGCTATTTTAACTGCTGTCGTTTTACTTCACACTGATGGTTTGTAAAGATAGCAGAAGTGATAATAGCAACGTTTATATCCTTTATGAAGACATATATCAGTATCAATCGGGCAAGTTTTCTTTCTCTGTAAGATAATCATCTTTTTGCAGAACTATTTCATGAGTTCTGTATAACGTAAATATTTCGTTACATAAACCATTTTTCTAGATTTTCTAAGCAGACAGTTTAAGGATTCACCTTCCTTTTCATGACAGAGTTTTAGTTAGGTTATAAACCGTTATCCTACTAAATAAGTGAAATGACACTTTTACGCCGATAGTAAAAAAAAAAATTACTATTTCAAAGAGAGAGAGAGAGAGAGAGAGAGAGAGAGAGAGATATATATATATATATATATATATGTGTGTGTGTGTGTGTGTGTGTGTGTGTGTGTGTGTGTGTGTGTGTGTGTGTGTGTGTGTGTGAGGGGGGAAGGTATCTTATTATCGGACAGTGTAGATCAAAGATCAGACTGCACGTTCTGTGCAGTCTGATCTTGATCTACACCGTCCGCAAAAGGTCAGTGAGTCGCGTTTAGCAGCCTAAGGGTTGAAGAGTCTCGTTACCATCGACATTATGTTAATCCAGCAAAACTGGCCTTCTAAAAGAAAACTCCTCGCCTTAAAGACATGTTGTATGTTGTTAGTAGCTATTCATTTTCAAGCCTTGTACTGCAAAAACTGGTTTATCGATCAAGATAACGTGACATTAGTCTAACATTCATGGAAATCATTATTTCAGACCTTAGTCAAACAACCATGAGAATGATACCTTCAGTATAACTAAAGTGTTTTTTGCGTACGTTCAAGAAGTCCCAGTATATATTGTGTTCCTTGCAAGTAAAAAAAAAAACTTAGGTGTAATCCTTAAAGTAGGAGCGCATAATTTATTAAGAATCAAAGTGCTGATTGCACTGGTGTGGCATTTGTCAAGCGAGCGAGCCGTTGTGTGGATATTTTGAATATTTTTGATTGATATTTTGAAAAAAAAATATAGACATGTTCCAAATATTCGATTGAAATTCAGCCTATGAATCAAATTAATACCTTGGTCAGAAAGCAGTTTTAATAACGTTAACTCTTATTCTGCTTATCATGACCCAGGATGTCGTTTACGACCAGTTAAGACTTAAGTAAGACCACACATCCGTTGGGTCTTATTTTTTCGGCACTGTTCGCTTATAATTCATAATATCACGCCAATAACCCTATAAATATGAACAAACTGGTCAAAAATAGGAATAAAAAAGACTACATAATTTATTCAGCAGGATAGAGGTTAAACATCAATTAATTTCTTTTAGTGAGTCAGTCTTATTATTATTTTTTCTTCTTGCTTAGCCTCTGTAAGGCAGTCAGTAGCGATTCAGGCTTGTAATCCATGATACCCCAGCTTGCACTGGCTCGAACATTGACTCCGTCACTTCCCTTTGATAATTAATGAAAGTAGATGCCACAAAATTCAATTTACTCTCACCATTGGACTTATATGACTATGTGAGGACGCAATCGGTGGCTTCGGACGAATGTTGAATGCTGGTGAGGAATTGCCAGGAACACATTGGTAGATTCACTGACTGCCGTTGAAAATGGTATTAATCCCTATTAATCAATTTTCTTGTATCAAGATACTTCAGATGAAATAAAACACATCGTATTGTATCAATCGCCCACATGTAGATCAGTATGAATTGTGACGTCAGTGATTCAAAAGATTATTAGGAAAACATTTTTATTAACTGAAACTTCTCTTAACATAGAAAATAAGTACATTGTGATACATATACACCAAAACTAAAACTAAAAGGATTTATCAAAATTCAGCAAGAGCCGTCGTCAGAAATCATAATTGTTTGTGTACACAAAAAGAGAATGAAAGAGACACGTCAGCTCTAATGCAAATCATGACAACTTCGGAAGTTTTCAATAAAAGTATTCTCTTGTTAAGAAACTGTAACTTGCAAAGCGGACAAATACCCGCACTGGCACCTTGACAGAGCGGGGTGGGGGGGGGGGGTAAAATAAAGTTTTATGATACTGCTGGTAGTATGAGGTTATTCCTGAGTAGACTGCTTCAGGAGATACATATTCATAGAGACAAATAAGCCTGAAGCAAGCAACCCCTTTTCCTCAGCCCCTTTGCTCATACAGATGATTTATGACATGCATGCTGCGGCAACCGACTAGAAACAAAGTTCTGCAAATACTGCAAGCCGGGTAACTGTTACTTACAATAAATTATTTCGATTTATAAATATTCATGCAGAATCCATAGAGTACCACGGAATCATGTTGGACGAACAAGCCCTTGCAAACAAACCCCGGGACCAACAATCCCAGGGACGAACTGGTATTAGGACGATCAAGCCCGGAGCCGAGCGGTCAGGAGAAAAAGAGTGTGTGTATCATTGCGCCGATAGAAGGCCTTAGCGGGTTAAGCTTTTTTCAATGAAAGAAAAAAAGGAAGTATTTCCACGGGCCATGGTCCCATCCATTTTTATTTCAATATGCCATTTTCAAGTATATATCTGAGTGCTTTTGAAACACTTATTAGTCTGAAAAAAATTAAGTTTAATTGGGGTTACTTTCTTCTGTTGTGCACAAACTGCGATACATGATTTTATAAATGTACTATTGGACTCGTATTGGCATTTTCTTCGTCAAATGCTGCCAATCAATTTGAGCAAAGAAATAAGCTGAAATATGCCGATCCTCATAATTACCTCACTTGATGTCTTCCAAAATATTTCAAGGAATAATACATCAAAGGTGGGACAACTTTTTAAAGTCAAAAACATGGCGAGAGGCTTGCCAGAGAAATGAAAAATAATGTGGGCGTTTACAGTAACTGTGCAATAAAATTGCGATTTCAATTCAAGGCGTCATTTTAGCTTCAAAGGGAGTTCATGGATAATTATAAATGTGTCAACTCTAACACATCCAGCGTAAACCTCAAACTTGCTTTTGATACTTGCACATACACGAAACGCATTGTTACAACTATCTTTCCCAGGGCAATATTAGTTGTACGGTCAGGTGGCAGGGAACTTGGAAACTTGTTCACGGCTGTGGTGAATCATGTCGCCCCGAGCCAAAGTCGAGGTGGAGACATTATTCGCCACAGCCGTGAACAAGTTTCCAAGTTCCCTGCCACCTGACCGTACAACGAATTTATTATACTGCAAATTTTCACCATTCCAACGTGTAATAAGCGAAATTTCCCTGTTTTATGGTCGTACAATTTGAGTACGCTGACGAAATAGAATTTCCCTGTTGAGTGCCCCAATTCAATGAAAATGACGTCACTTGGAAGTGACGTAACTGAAATCTTTGTAAAACGTGCAGTTTGGTGCTTAATCTTGATGACTTCACTGCGATAGACATTCGTCGTACTTTTATTTAAACATGGATTTAAACAACTTCAAGGTAAGTAAATATGTATTTTAATGATTTGTTGGCAAAAGTAAAGCATTATTTGCCTCAAACGACCATTAGGTTATCCTTTTAACGTTATGCACAATGTATGAGTTTCGACAATTCACAATTTGCTTACCTGACAAAGTGTATTTGTTTTAGAATGACATCAAACGATAATACACGTAAAGTTCTGAATTCATTTATTTTCAAAAATAATTAATTCTTTCCGTTTTAATGAAAACCATCAAGGGAAACTAGTAATAATATGGTGCAAGCTACTCAGTATGTTTGTCTTGTGGGCGGCTGGTATCGACCGATCGACGTCGCCATTATGGATGTTGTGTTGAAAGCGTAGTCATGTATACGAGGCTCTCGAAAGGGAAACTGCTTTTACGTGGGTTTTGCCAGTGTACATGATATATATGTTTGCGGCATATTATCCAATCAGATCACGAGAAATTTCTTTGCTTTATAGTAATATTGTATGTCACTGCGCTGAAATGTATTTGTAAACTAGTGATCTAAGATCGCTAATCCATTGCAATCGAGACTGACCCAGATCCGAATGTAAAAAAAAAAATACAGTCGCCAACTACATTGTACTTCCCCACAGATTTTTTTTTTTTTTTTTGTATGACACTGAACTACATGAACTACTCAGATTGCAACATTTTCTGCTTACAACGTCATAGATAGAACAAGATGGCATCATAAAATAAAATATTAATGTTTATATATAAATTAAGCAGTGATCTATAAAAATCAGGCTCATAGTCCTCACGCAACTTTGTATTTTTCGCTGGTGTTGTAAGCCTCTTCCAGCTATAAGTCCGTCCAACCGACAAGAAAGTGAGACAGTCTGGGAAGATCATCGAAAAAAAAGAACAGAGTTGAAAGGCCGAACCGCATCGGACATAACAATCTTATTGGATCGGATTGGGCCGGATCGGACTTAATAAGCGGATTTTTACCATTTTCTGCAATTTGGTTTTATCTTTGCCAGGTCCGCTTATCCCACATTCGCTAATGAGTCAGTACATTCACATTTAATACTTTGATTAATCATAGTATGCAGGCATGGAAAAACGAAGATTACCGTGGGATTTTTTTAGAGGGTTTGTGAATTCTCCTCCGCTTAATTACATTTTCTATATAAACTCCTATATTTATGTTTAAATCTTGTTAAAGATCTGAATTTCAATAAATTATAACACGCTTCAGTGGCTCTTAAATTAGTAATCTGGAAATGCTTAAATTCGTTACCAAACCACAACACTTCAGACTGGTCGAAACTGAAAGAATTTTGCAGACAAAAACTTGAATTTAGTCTGAGCAAAATGCAAGTCTTTGAAAGAGTAGAAAACATATTCGGAAAGGTGGTTATTGACATTTTCCCCTTTACCCATGAACTTTTTTAACGCCTTCCTCGGGGTCGTCAAATCTCGGTATTGTTTGGTAAAAGGTAAATAAATTAAATGTGTATTTATTCCTTAGACAAGTAAATCCAAATTTTGTAGAGTATGCCATCAAGTGAAACAGCAAACAGCTAAGATCTAACTAACTGACAGATTGTGTGCGTAACTAGTATATGATCACGTGGTCCTTGTGTTACATGCATAAAAGCATTGAAATACTTTCAAATTGTCCTACATTTTTTGTTCATTGATATCTGGTCAATTGTCACAACTCGGCCAATTCCGTAACTACGTTTTACCTTGTCCGTATCCATTAGGGGGATTAGACTGAGGTTTTCCATTTTGATGTACAGTCAGTTACATGATCTTGAACATTGCCGCGCCTATGTAAATCGACCAGCAACGACATAAACAACCATGATAAAGTTATTCACATCTAGCAGTCTATCAATGAAAAGTGCCAACGGAATCGATAGACCACGTTAAAATTGATATTAAATGTATAAACTGTTTGTCAACTGAAATATATTTAGAAATATTTCGTTACTAACGGTGACTCGTGTTTTCTTTTTTTAAGTAGAACCCTACACATTATCTTCCGCTAGGTGGCATTTTTCAAATACAGACCTATCTGATTCGGGCATTCCGGGTACAGAACCGGACTATTTTTCAAAACGACAACCTATACTTCGGATTTCAAAATAAACTTTTCCTCAATAAAACGCTACCTGGTATGATTTATTCAGCTATGGTCAGCTAGCATGTAGCCTATGCACCAGTCATTGATAAAAACAGCCCCTACAGGCTTGGGTAATAGCTTCGGTATAAGCCCAGACATTTGTTGTTGATAAGTCAGTTGAAAAACCCAGCATAAATCCTGGTTGCCCTAAAGTCTACATTTAGAAACTGTATTCAAAGATTTGCAGTAAAACAATAGTATTTGTAAAAACTATTTTCCCCGTTTGAAATTATTAAAATTTTAAGAAATTTGGAGCAAAAAACAGGCTAGATTTTTCCACAGATGTATTGTTGATAGCCTTTTTCTCTAGTGCTACTTCATTAGCGGCGAGTTTTTGTTTACACACCGCGTATTAATATTTATCCTTTACAGGGTAGTGATGCGTCATAGCAGACAGGTCGATTCTGCGATGAATATGACATGCGCAGACAACGGAGCCCTACAATTTTAATAACGGTAAAGCGGTGTATTTCCGGCGATTAAATGCACCGTGTAGTTGCATGTCACTATACAGCCGAGAGATCTGATCAATAGATCACCCGAGGTTTTAACTCACTTTAATATTTCTACCATAATGGTAAGTGTTTTGGATAACTTTCCTCGTTTATTTGGTAATCCCCCTTCTGATAAAAGTATTTTCTCTGTGAATGAAGTGACTCTACCAGAAAAAAGGTGGTAAAAGTCTTGGCTTGTGCAAGATTATCAAGCTTTTCTCCGAAACTTATCTGATTCGCTCTCAGCCCACAAGATAACTTCCTCTGCCTTACAGCATGCACAACATATTGTCTTTTATCTTTCACGTAGCATGGTAGGCACAGCCTGATGTGCTTTTGGGGATAGTGTATATCAATATCAAATCGCGCATTTTGGAGTTGTTTAGCCCTTAACCTCTTAAGTAAATGAAATGTAACTTTCAAGCCATGGGTAAAAACCTAAATATAGCAATTTCAAAGCTATTTTTTGAGAAAAATATCTCCTTATCGGTAAGTGTAGATTCAAGATCAGACTGCACGTTATGTGCAGTCTGATCTTGATCTACACTGTCCGCAAAAGGTCATTAAGTCGCGGTGAGCAACCTCAGGGTTAACTTTCTTTATCAGTATAATATTTGACCTTCACCTAAAAACAGTATTGAAAGAACCGTGTTATTTTCTTTTCTAATAGCTAAACTGGACTTTTAATCTTAACCAAACACTACTTGGATAGCTATTTTTGAAGAAAAAAAATAGTAGAATGTGATTGCATTTAGAACTACTACATTCGAACCCTCCCCTCGGAAATTCTCTCATTCCTAATCGTAATTCTAGTATAAGGATATATACTCATTTCAGCAGATCATTAGATCGTAGAGTATTTATCAGATAAAGGGCGTTATAGTTAATAGTTCGGATCTTCAACCCAATGCCCCCTTAAATACGAGTATGCACACCTTTCTGTGGAACTTTTTTTAGAAGCAGTGTAAGAAAAGGAGCAACTGCTTATAGTAAGTAATTATTCCTTTTCTCAAAATGTTTTCTGACTCATTCGAAATATTAGTTTTTTTTTTTCCCTCAAACGACTGTTTTTGTGCCACTGTTACTTATTTAGCAGCATATTTAAGAAAAGCTTATATAGTGACGGGCTGAGGAAACTGTATTGGCATTTCTGTCAAACAGTCCATTCAGCTGAGTAACGAATATAGACAGGTCGGAAATTCACGAGATACAATTAGCGCTTCTTTGACCCCGGAAAAACAAATCCCCTTTCGTATCTCTATCTTCCTGATATTCTTCACAAATTAGACAAGCAATGCAATCTATATGTTTGATTGTTTGCTCGTTTGTTTGTTTTATTTGAATGGTTTCTAATACCGTTTTCAACGTTATTTCAGTTTTATCGTGGCGGCCAGTACACCTATCCACGCTTTCCTGGACTTTCTGTTACCAGTACTTCGCAGTATTCTTCCCAAGCACTGACTGCTTTCCCACGTAACCAGTGTCAAAACAATGATCAGCGTTGAGAGAGAAATGAATCCTGTCGCAATGACTATCATCAATCCTCGATAAATAAATTGGCCGAGCTGGGGATTCGAACCAGCGACCCCTTTTCTCAAGTCCTGTATGTTACCGATTAAGCTACAGGGTATTGGTCTCCATGTTTGATAACAACGGGTTTTGCCTGGACAGGTTACGAATTGTCAGTGATTTGTTTACTCTATTTTTCGCTGGACATGCTGATAATTAAACCTTGTTGGAGAAAATATAGGTAAGAAAATGCAGGTAAAAATCATTTTTTTCCTTTTCCAGAAATTATTTGTACCCTCTCAAGCACAAATTCGATCATTTGGCCACAGTAAATTTGTCAGTTTGAACAACTAGAGAACTTTGTTGTCTTCGACAGAGGTACTTATCAAAGAATTTGATTCACCAGTTCAACAATAAGGCGAAAATCTATAGGTAACCTTACATGTATTTAATGCAGATTTTGAATAGTCGAATACGCAGATCATAGGATTGATATCCATCAATGAAATGCGCTATTGATAAAACTTTCAACATCTATTTAGATATCTTTTTATTACATCTGTATCATAAAGAAATCTTTACCACCAATAAGAAAGCTTGGACATTGCACCATGATACCTGTTGGAACTATGTGTAACGCAATTAGAAATTGTTAAGAACGGGGAAAAAAGCTAGGTGTATAAACATAATAATTCAAGAACATATTTCTGACTGAATGCTTTGACAGTATCAGGATGAAATAACAAGCTTTTACACTCACAAATTAATGATATTTACACAAGTATACGATCAAACGAATACAGCAATTACAATTTTAGACGTGGAAATTTTCATTGAATCTCACAACCGAAATACCCTACGACTATTGTCTCGATCTGACGACTGCATCTATTACAATCATGGAATTCTCTTTTTCTGTTTATGTCTATCTCCTATCTAAACGACGTCTATGTTACAAGGGCAATTGCCAATAAAATACGGCATTTGACATAATTCATTGACTTCACATAGAAATACAATCATGAACAATTTCTTGGACACCATGGCTCTCAGATAAAAACGTTACACAGGAATTTGATGTAACGGAATACGTACAGAGAGATTAGAAAAGGGACGCAGTAAAATCCATTCAAATATTGGTTATTTTTAAGACGTAAGGTAAAGAAAGTATTAAAATTCAAATAGAATACTACTACACACATTACAATGATACGTCTGGAAAATACTAATTGGCGCATTCATAGCATCGAGCTGAATCAATCTGAGCATAGAATATCTTATTTAATCTAATAAACGAATCAACCTGACACAATTCTCCCAATTCTCTTCAGTTATGATCACAGGCTTCTCTTTTCTGTGTGTACATGTATATACCCGATATCCGCACAACATCTATGTTACAATGACAATTGCCAAGTATATTCGCATCTGGCATTATTCATTTCAAATTCTTAATTTTAACTTTTCATTGGACATCACATATTTCAAGACAAAACGTAACATAGGAATTTGAAATGGCCGACCAATGGCTGTTACAACATAATAATGGCATTAAAATCTTCTTAATCAACTTTCGAAATGTCTACGAGCACAAGAAAGCCTACCGTAGGGAAGTAAAACTGAACTCGTAAATATGGCCTGGAAATTTAACAAATAAAATTCAAAGAGCAATAAAACCCAAAATAATACTAGCTTTTCTACGTCTGATTTTTTTCTTGCCTTCATTCCATTTACATAATAACCGAAATTGTTTCATCTTATTTGTACAAAAAACTTCAGGAAAAAACAACTAAAACAATTTAGGGAAAAATATGTAAATATCTATTACTTTAACAAGGATAGTAAGACACGAATTACAATTCATTAAAAGAAATACACGCACCAGAATGATACGTCTAGAACATCAACGAGTACATGCCTAGACAGCATCGAGATGAATTAATGAGGACGTAGCAACTTTTATTCAGTCTCACAAACGAATGACCCTAACACAATTGTCTCAATCCGACGACTGCATCAATTAGTATCACAGACTTCTCTTTTCTGTTTATGTCTATTTGATATCCACACAGCGACTATGTTACAGTGACAATTGTCAATAATATACGGCTTCTGGCATAATCCATTCACTTTACTTATAAATTCTATCATGAATGATTTATTGGATTCTGAAGCCTTGAAGGATATAACGTCATACCGGCCTTTGAGATGACCGATCTATCGCTTATATAACTTCAACTATCCTATTGAACATTTTATCACAACTCTTTTTATCTCTTTATTTGGTGATAAACTCACTTTTCAACAGTACTGTAAGTTGTGTCACGGCTGCCAGTGCACCAATCCATGACTTCCTGAAGATTCACATCTCTGAAAGAATTTTGACAGAACCGAAACTTAAACTTACAAGTCCTGGGTAGCTAGCCTTGTGCGTTACCAGTGAGTAGCAAGTATGGCTCCTCAAGTTTGCCTCGAGTGCATAAGACCGCGTATGATAGTAAAATTGGGCTTTTTGTTTAAGTTCTGTTCAAAACTATTATAATGCAAAAGTTAAAGGCTTTTGGAAGACTACATACAACTAATAGCTTCTTCACTGATCTATGCTGATTGATATTTTGTGAGGCATTCTTAGTAAAACAAATTTCAAAAAGGCTTTCTCATTTGACCAAAAAATAGATGTTTCGCCTAAGCTGAAGTTAATATACTTCATAGCGTTGTAGAGTTATATATGACGGTAAAGGCTCTGTGCTTTCTAGATATGAAAATGAAATAGAAATAAGTGTGTTGACCCAGCAATTTATAACGCCTATAGGCGTCACAATTTCAAACATAAAGCTAAATAGGCGTCTCGAGACTAGAACGACGTAAAGTAATTGCTTTGACCTATGGCTTGAACGAACAAAGGTTTGTATTGACGAAAAGATTTAAATACTTAAACAAAGTCTTTTCATACACATTTTCTTTGATGTTATATTTGCAGTGGAAACGTGAAACCTGGTACCTGTTAAAGTAACAATAGCTGCCAAAAGTAAAAGAAAGTCGGGTATAAAATGCATCTAATTTCAAATCATACCATTTGAAAGCATGGAAATTGCTTTAAAGATTACAAGCTGTTATTGTACGGTCGGTCCAAGTATTAGTCGCTGGCAGAGAAATTAATTTTACTGCTAGGTTAAAATTTGCATGGTCACTTTATCTTTTGTTTACTTTTTGCCTGATTTTAAAATTCATTTTTATGCCAGCGACGATCACCTGGACTGACCACACAACAACAGATTGTCATCTTCACGATATTTTCCATACTTTTAAATGGTATGATTTAAATTTAAATGCATTTTAACACCTGCATTGTTTTGGTCGCTCTGTTGCCTTTAATATATAACATGATTCGGACATTTAAAAAGAGCAATAACAACAAAAAAATCCTATTTTCTTTTGAAATTCATGGCATTGCGACATGAGTATTCAGTTGTAAACAATTCAAATCTAATTCTTATAAATCTATCTAGATATCTATCAAGAAGCTATGTAGGAGCACATTTGTCTCGGAGCACATTTGTCTTGGGTAATGTCTTACCAAATGTCTAACCAAAAAAACACGTATGTGTGACAACTGTGCTCCGATCGAGTTTTTAAGGGACAGGAAAGCACATTTGTCTCATGTCATTTTTTAAGGAAATACAAGCACATTTGTCACATTTTTCCACGGCAGAAAAAATCTTAGAATCGAGGTTCGCCGTTTTACCTCATGTCAAGTGTAATCACCAGTAAGTTTGCTAATGCTTTTTTCTTTATAAAATCTTAAACCTAAAAACTGCAGTGGAACTATTAATTCCAATATCTCTAATTCAAGAAATTTGAGTGGCTGAACCTTAAGGTGTACACTGAAACATACGGAATCCCGTTAGTGTCATATGGAATATCGTGCCTCTCATCCTTAGGGCGAGACACGAGAATCGGGCCAGACCCGATATTCCGACGAGACACTACGCGAGACATGATATTGTAACACTAGATCTCGCACTGTCGCAGTATCCCATACCATGAGATTCCGTACCATGAGATTGATTTCGCGGTAGAATATCGTGTCTAGCTTCGTTTTTCGCCGGAATCTCGCGTCTCGCTTCGTTACGAGGCCCGATATTCCATAATTATGGCATTACCCGGATTCTTTTGGGAACTCATGCACGTTGTAAGTGCTTTTTCAATGGCAGATCTGAGAGCAGCAATTCTCGGAAAATGGCGATATTCTTTTTTCATATTTCTGATGGAAACAAGATACGTGTGGGAAGGTCTACTCATTTTCTTCCTCAGATCATTTAGGGGCCTCCGTGGCCGAGAGATTAAGGTCGCTGACTTCAAAAAACCACTTGCCCCTAACCGCTGTAGGTTCGACCCTCACTCGGGGCGTCGAACTCTGTCATGCGAGGAAGCCCGTCCAGGCTCCAAACGCGGAATACCTGTCGCGTGCGAACGAGGTCATGACGCGCAGTTATTGTTTTTTGTCATTGGTAATCCTATTAAAGATAATTATCTAAGCCTCAGAAATATGGATATTTTTATGTGTAGTAACTGAAAAGATGATTATAATTTATTTAGCCTACACAAGTAAAAATACAGTGTTTCCTTCTGAAGGACTGAAAGAACAAGAATTTTCAAGTACCCGCTCGGCGACGTACTTTTTTCAAATTGTTTACTAAAATAAAAGAATGAATAAATGAAGAATTGATAAGAAAACTGAACTATTCTATAAAACTATCATGATAATATACCGAATATGAAGGACTGACAGCGGTTTCTTAATCGTGTAGACTTCAAGTGAAGACACTATTCGATTAAGAGACTTTTAATATATCTCTAAGTAGGTCTGTTATCGCAGATAATTTTCAGGTTGTAAATGTGCACAGACAGACGGACAGAGAGACAGACAGGCAGCTAATTTTTATACCCGCCTTTTCGGACAATTACAATGTACTAAGCAGAAACAGTTTTCCTTTTAAGTAGAATTTTAGTATAGATAGAATGTGAGACAAATGTGCTTCGAGTGTCCTTTCTATTGTGTGTCAAACACATCTGTCTCATTTCCAATTTGTCGCAAATATGAATGTTTACGAGCACACCGGTCACACCTCGTGAGACAAATGTGCTCCAAGACAAATGTGCTCCTACAAAGCTATCATATCTTTACTTAAGTACATTTCTATTTTAGCTCGTCGAGTTGAAATTAGCGCCGCCTAATTCAAACAGGAGTATTGCGTTAATTAGATAATATTTACTGACACCCCGCACTCCTTAGGGGTTTGTCTCATTTACGGAGTCTCCGTATTCCTGAAGGATTTTCTCCTTCGCCATACAAATATGGTGACTCATTTATGTAAAATTGGCTTTTGAAAACATAATTTGAAAATACGCATACATTTTGCTAATACCTTTTTGCTAATAAAAAATACTCCTCAATATTTTACTGTTTTCGTTCTCTCTCTCTCTCTCTCTCTCTCTCTCTCTCTCTCTCTCTCTTTTCACACTTAAAATCTATATGACACCAGGTAAACGATAATGCCGCGAATGTTGTATCCATGTTACCTCATTAATCCCTTCCCAAAGTCGACTTACTGCACCTTTCAGTTGACCGCTATAGGCAAAAAGTAAAGTCATTGAGGCAAAAGGACAGATTACTGGACACGATCAATGTCTCTTTTGGCAACCTCGTTAGTAATTATCATTTACGTTTTATCACCCATCTTTAACGGCAATGTTTATAAATCGGAAGGACGGCTGAAAATGTGCATGTGAAGCATAGATTTTTCTTTTATAGTTCGATCAGTCCTGGGGAAGATCTGGGAATTCGAATCAAGGACTCCCCTCTCCCCGACTCAGGTTCTGTACTTTACCGATTTCGCAACCGGGGCTCGGAAAGGTTGATGAGAGTCAATGAGACGACATTCAATGGCTCTTTACCAAACGACAAAATTTCAGACTAGTGCAAACTGAAAGACTTTGCAGATGAGAAATTGTATGGATCCCAAATGATAGCATTTTTTCTTTAAAGGATCGCAAAATTGTGAGCAAAGGAGATGTTCCTTGCGTTTTCTCTTTTTTCCCACAATTTTATCAAAAACCTTCATATGCAGGGTAGTTAAACACGGGACTGTTTGGCAGAGAGCTAATCTGTCAGCCTGCTCAGTTCGTGCTGGCTGACCCGAGTCGAAACTTTTTGTAATTGGTCAATTTTCTGCCTGTTAAAAGACCAGTGTACCTCATGATTCAGTCGGTTGTTAGACGACATGGATTTTATTGAACAATGTATAGGTGATGACTTGCTTGGTATCATGCATTTAAGAGACCCATTAAAACCCCTTTTGCAATAGCATGGCTCATTTCTTTGAGTACATCGACAATATAGTGTCTTTGAATGTATAGTCCTACTAGTATTGTATGACAAGATGCACTAGACGCCGTGATGTAACAAAAACACTTTTGAAAACGACCTTGGTACCAATCAAACAAGCAGCATTCTAACTTCCATCGATTTTTCATGTTCTACAATAAAGTTAGACCATAATGCAACATTGTGAAAAACACCTTTCTTTGAAAAAGAGATTAATTCGGGGCGCATGTATACATGCGTTATTCAATCATACGGACTAATGGTTTCATCAGCTTGACACGAGGATTTCACCGGCCAATAATCCCACAGGGAACCGGTCTCCAATTTGTTTAGATAAAATCGCATTAGTTTGGATTATTGCTGATGCATCACCAGTTCCACCATTCCTCAAGACAAAATTGTTATCACACCGGTAACTTTTGGTACATCGAACCTAGTCCTTCGGCTGCTAAGAACCATTTAAAGACCTTTTGCGGACAGTGTATATCAAGATCAGACTACACAGTCTGATCATGGATCTACTCTGTCCAATAAAGAGATATCTTTGCCCCCCCCCCCCCAAAAAAAAAAAAAAACCTGCAAAAAGCAAAATTTATACTAAGGTCTTGAAAGTTTTGTTTCACTTAATGACCAGGATAAAAGTTAAAGATAAGAATGTTGCTATTTCTCCGCGGAAATAGCTACGCTTGAAAAAGTAAGGTGAAAGAACTTCGTTACTAATCGTATACTTATGTGGAAACAGACAAAGAAATATCAATTACTTCCTCAGTCTTCAGAGAAAACGTCCAATTAACAACAGAAACCAATTTTAGACCAATCCTTCAATATTGTCTTTAAAAAGAAATCATGCAGGCTGATCTCGGTCTGCATACTTTAATGCTCAGTGAAAAAGCGTTCAGACTTAGGTGTGTCCATTTCAAACCAATAGGTGGCACTTTAAAATGCTCTTTTCTGCAGCCTTTTTTTAGATTAAGCAGGATACAGGTAAATCATGGGACACTTTCATTCCACACATCTTCATTTCATAAGTTAGATACATAGAGAATAGATGGTTGGTGTCTTGGATGGGTTAAGTTTATCGGGCAAGGCGGAGGAATTTATCTGGTGAGCCGAAGGCGAACCGGATAAATTTCGGAGCCGAGCCCGATAAACTTAACCCATCCAAGACACCAACCATCTATTCTATTTATCCTATCACTCACTGTAACGGAACAAAACAAAACAAACAAACGGAAAAAAAACATTGATAAAGACCGTACCTTCAGTAAATTTCCGGAGCCGAGCCTGATCGACTTTCTTAATCCAAGACACCAACCATCTATTTTATTTATCCTTTTTCTGAATTATAATCCAAAAATCCGACTAAATTGAACATTTCGCTCGAAATAAGGCACATATTGACATCTTTCTCACTAGATCTATGAGAAACTTGAAATGAAGAACCGTGTTTACATAACCCTCTGGATATGTAGCTGTAATAATGACGTCATGAATGATATTGGCTACGTCATAATTATCAAACGTGACGTATCTCCGCAGAAAAATATTGTGGCGAAGAAGACAATGTGTTTTAACATAACAGACTATTAATTAAACGAGCAAAAGTATTCGCTAGCGATTGATTCATTCATTACGGCAGTAAGACGCTTGGTTGAAAATAGTCCCAGTCAGCAGGTGCGCACTTAGCGGTCATGTGACCAACTGACGGATAACAAAAAAAATATACGGCACCCTGTTATCCGTCAGGTAAACCCGGAAGTGACAGGATAAAAGCCACTGGATAGCAGGGCAAGAAATGTTTGACACAATTGTGCGTACACTCCATGACAATAATAGATCACTGACACTGAGCGCACTAGCAATGTTTGTTTGCGCTCAAATAACATTCCGTATCGGAAATCCCAGTCGTCTTTTTGACGTAAAATGACATCTTCTCGATATTTGTAGCTTTAATGGTTTGAAATAGGGGAAATATCTATTCTCTAACGCAGACTTTCCAGAACGCACCAGGAATTTAATCTCATACATTTCAGGGAGTATCAAACTTGTAACAAGAGGGCCATGATGGCCCTGTATCGCTCCACTGGCTATTGAGTAAAATTCTGACCAGTCGTTTCAGAGAAGAAGAATTTTTAAGAATTTCTAAATTTCCATATAGTGCAAGTAGCCCCCATTCACCAGAGCCACATTTTTTGACGGATCAAAATTTTACGAACAATTTTTGAAAAAGGTCACCCAAGCAACAATCCTGTGAAATTATTTCAAAATCTGACGTGCTGTTTCAGAGGAGAAGATTTTTAAAGAATTCCTTTATTTCTGTATAGTGCAAGAAGCCCCCATTCACCAGAGCCACGTTTTTTGACGGATCAAAATTTTACGAACAGTTTTTGAAAAGGGTCACCCAAGGAACAATCCTGTGAAATTATTTCGAAATCTGACCAGCGGTTTCAGAGAAGAAGAATTTTGAAGAATTCCTTCATTTCTATATGGTGCAAGAAGCCTCCATTCACCAGAGCCACATTTTTTGACGGATCAAAATTTTACGAACAATTTTTAAAAAGGGTCACCCAAGGAGCATATCTGTGAAATTATTTCAAAATCTGACCCGTGGTTTCAGAGGAGAAGATTTTTAAAGAATTCCCTAAAAAATTCCATTTGGTTGCAATGGCAACCAGAGTTTTTGATGGAATCAAATTCTGTGAACAGTTTTTAAAGAGGACCTTCCAAGGAACATTCCAGCCAAGTTTGGTCCAAATCCGCCCAGTGGTTTAGGAGGAGTTGATGTTTAAAGAATTGTTGACGACACACGACGCACGACGGACACCAGGTGATCCTAAAAGCTCCCCTTGAGCACGTTGTGCTCAAGTGAGCTAAAAAGTTAACATACGGATGGACGCACAACGGACAACGGGCCATAACATAAGCCTGCTGGCCTTCGGCCAGTGGAGCTAAAAAACTTGTCTAGCACCAATCATGTATCACTGCAGCTTGATAATCAAGGGAGGTAAATAGTAACGAACTTTATCTTTCATAAAAAGAGTTATTTCCCTTGATTAATGTTTAAATTGAAGTGACAATATTTTGAAGCCCATGTTAAACTTGCGATCCCTGGAATGAAGGCAATTTTGACCCCAGACCTACAATATGAAACTAGAATGTGTGGTTATAAACAAAAAGATTTTTTAATCTTGCCCAATAAAAAGTCATGTAAAACAAGTTTGCTGAATAAAAGGCCCTGTAAAATATGTGATCCATGACACAGGTTTATCAAGTTTTCACTATAAAAGCCAATGTAAAACTTGTGACCCCTGGTGTGGAGTCAAACTTGACCCCCAAAGTTAAAATTTGGGCCCTCTTGGTAGAGGCCCATTATATAAAGTTACATGCAAAATTTGGTAGCCCTAGGCCTAAATATGGCTATGTACAAGTAGATTATTAAAGTTTCCTTATATAAGACCATGTAGAACTTGTGACCCCCTGGGGTGGGGCTACATTTGACCCCCTGGGCTATAATTTGGGCACCCTTGATAGAGACCCCCTAGATAAAGCTAAATGCAAAATTTGATAGCCCTAGCCCTTATAGCTAGATGCGAAAGATTTTCCTATATAAGCCCGCCCATGTAAAACATGTTACCCCCCGGAGCGAAGTCAAATTTGACCCTCGGCTATAATTTGGACACCCTTGGTACAGGTCCACTAGATAAAGCTACATGCCAAATTTGGTCGCCCTAGGCCCCATGGCTAGGTCAAAGAAGAATTTTAAAGTTCTCCCTATATAAGCCCATGTAAAACTTGTTATATAAGCCCATGTAAAACTTGTTACCCCCGGGCAGGGCCTAATTTGACCCCAGGGCTATAATTTGAACAATCTTGGCAGAGGTCCACTAGATAAAGCTACATGCCAAATTTGGTAGCTCTAGGCCCTATGGCTAGGTAGAAGAGGAATTTTAAAGTTCTCCCTAAATAAGCCCATGTATAACTTGTAACCCCCGGGGCGGGGCCAATTTTGACCCCAGGGCTATAAATTGAAGAAACTTGGTAGAGGTCCACTAGATAAAGCTACATGCCAAATTTGGTAGCCCTTGGCCTTACGGTTTCAGACAAGAAGATTTTCAAAGATTTTCAAAATTTTTCAGTTTTGTTGCCATGGCAACCAGAGTTTTTGAAGGAATTAAATTCTTTCAAGAAATTCTGAAGAGGACCATGGCAGGATCATTTCTGTGAAGTTTCATCAAAATTGGATGGGTAGTTTCAGAGAAGAAGACGTTTAAAAAAAAAGTTAACGCACGGACGGACGCACGGACGGACGGACGGACGGACGGACGCACGACGGACAACAGGCCATGACATAAGCCCGCTGGCCTTCGGCCAGTGGAGCTAAAAATGGCCCCTGAAGTATTATTAGTCAGAAAATTTTGATCGTTGCGGGTTTGCCTCCTACCAAAGTCGGGAACACGCGTTTCTGAATAATGGAATCACGATCATGTTACTGCTTCATTACAGGAAAGAGAAAAGGTCAATTTTTATGCAATGACAATAAAAAATCGAGCAATAGTTGGGATTCTCTGAATCATTCATGTGTTTGAAAAAGACAGCTTCGGGCAGTTCTGAGGTTGTGTATAGAGAGATAAGGGATATATTTTCACCTCTATTAATATATCTGAATTATATTATTTTCACGCGGTATATGGTAAATGTATATACATGTCAGTATGATATGAATCAAACTGTTTGGTGAACATTTCTTTCCTAGATGGTAATAGGCCTTTACAATTTCATAACATGAAGAACTTCAAGACAACGTCGGCTTTGTTTCGCATATTGATATCACAAGACATCATTTAGCATTTCGTTACAGCCAACGATTACTGATACAATTACCCTTTCCATACATTTGTCTAGTTTACGATGGCTGCAAATTATCGAGTGTTCATTATCTTCCGCTTGGTGGAGTTTTTCAAATACACGTCTATCTGATTTGGGCTTTCTGGGTACAGAGCCGGACTACTTTTCATAACGACAACCGTTAGTTTGAATTTCAAAATAAAATAAACGTTTACTCAATAAAACGCTACCTGGTACGATTTATTCAGCTATGATCAGCTAGCATGTAACCTATGCACCGGCCATTTATTAAAACAGCCCTTACATGCTTGGGTAATAGCTTCAGTATAAGCCCAGACACTTCCTGTTGATACCTCTGTGGAAATACTTTGCACGAATCCTGGTTTCCCTAAAGCCTGTATCTAGAAACTGTATTAAAAAATGTGCAGAAAACGAGAGTATTTGCGAAAACTATTTTTCCCATTTGAAATAATTAAATTTTGAGGATATTTAGAGCGAAAAACAGGCCACATTTTTCCACAGATGTACTGTTTATAGCCATTTTCTCCATTGCTACTTTATTAGCGGCGTATTAATTTTCTCCAGTACTGGAGATGTGTAATGCGTCATAGCAGACCGATCAAATCTTCGAAAAATATGCGCAGACAACGATCGGGTGTTATTTTTTCGGAACTTTTCATCAATTGTTTAAGGTAAGAAAGGAAACCTTTGATAGTAAGAAGTAAGCTGAAATCATTCAATACAAGTTTAGCTTAGGCATTAAATTACCACAATTATCATTTCTACATATCAAACTTGTCGAAAGTGACAGAATTATCTGTAACCCCAATCAGGTTTTGATTTCGACATTGGTAGAGTTATTAATTTCAAGAAATGGACATTTGTACTTTGAAATGAGAGCATTTCAGGAAAGACTCGAACTGTATGAATTCCCCTTAGGTGAACTGCCCCTATACGCAGGGAAATACCATGAATAAGAATTAGAATAGAACACTTTGCCATTTGTCATCTATATTCTAATATGCTTTATTCAAAGTCTGTCCCATACCCTTCCCTAGCCAGGTCATATTAAGAATAGCTTGGGGTATTTTTATAGAAAATGTGCAAATCTCGCCAAAAAAGCAGACATAAGCGCTGTATATCTTGTTTGAATTGAACAGCCGTATGATTCCGTAAAGGCTGCATGATTTGAACACAGACTAGCCATATTATCAATTATTTTTTGCGATACTTCAGGTATTTTTTTTTTAATCCTAGATGTACATATCGTAAGTTCTGATGTTCTTTGTGAAGAGAGCGCTCGACGAAAAGTCAACTCATTCGAGTAGCCTATTTATGTTGTGATCTGGTAAAACTTTCAACATAGTCGATAATCATTTATCAGTCTCTGCTGCACTGCATTGCACGAATTCGGCCAATGAAAGTTGTCCAGTTAAATCTAAAAAAGGAGAAGTAAAGAATTTGCCTATGGCCATTACCATACAGCGTGGTAAATGTTGAAATTTCACTCTAAACCAAGCTGAGACAAACACTTTAGATACGGCAAACAGTTTTTATGCTTGAAATTAAGAATGATCCAAACTTGTGTCACGGAGAGAGGTTAGATATATAAGCACTTGAAACCTGCCTTGCTGTTGAGCTAGCTTTTACAGCGATGCGGTTTGGTGTATTTCTCTCCGTGGAAGTTAAGCAACGTGTATTAGGTTAGTGCCTGGATGGGTGATCAGGTCGTTGCACGTTACATTTGGTGAAAGCGATGGGATTAATGACAACTGCCGGACTGGAGTTGCCTTACCCATGTATATCCCCCTGGTTTATTTGCATATATATGCTTGTATATAAGTCTCGGGGTCGAGACTTCTCGAAGGGAGGAGTAATGTCACGAAGAGAGGTTAGATATATAAGCACTTGAAACCTGCCTTCCTGTTGATCTACCCTTACAGCGATGCGGTTTGGTGTATTTCTCTCCGTGGAAGTTAAGCAACGTGCATTAGGTTAGTGCTTGGATGGGTGACCAGGTCGTTTCACGTTACACTTGCTGATATACATGTATCTGACGTTCAGTATGCTGACATGCTTAGTCTAGTGCCTTAAGATTCTTTATGCTGACTAAGACTGTATCGAGCAGGAAATGTCGATTATGGGTGCACAACGTGTGATATGTAGTACCAAACAGAATAACATTTAAAACTTCATTCCATTTAATAAGAATCACTTGAAAAAAACTCGTATGCAATCTTAGCTAGAACGATATTCCGTTGTCCATTATCGTTTATATTTAGAGTCGTAATTGGCCTTTTTGCTTAAAGTCACGTTTTTTCTCGTCCAACGAAATAGTTTTTCTGATTGAAGCAGTAATTACTTGCCTCTTAGTTTGATACTATAAATTGCTAGAAGCAAAGGAAATGTTGCATATTTATGAGAAAGAAAGTACGACCAATTTCTAAGTTACTTGGAAAATAAATTTTATGAAAATGTATTCATGCCTCATCCCACAGAATCTCTTATGTAGTTCTTTTAAGAATATTATAGGAAAAGGAGAAAATGCTGGTTATCAGCATTTCATCCATTTCCTACGATATTTTCTACCCTATCGACAGAAATTGTCATATTACCAACATTTATTTTGTCGTGTGAAAAGTTTATTTTGTCGCCTACAAATGCTTCGAATTTAGTCTATTCCAAAATATTGTCGTCTTGTCGTTTTTTGAATTGATTTGATGGGGAGGGGATTAGGTACTGATCGTCTGGTGGACGAAAAAGATTCCAAAACCGCAGTGATATTGGTGGATGTGCTTTTTAAATTTTTGATAGGGGAAAAAGGGGGGAGTTGCAGTTTTATCCTCTGATACCTGATTATCATTATCTTTTTTTTTTTTCAGAATTTCTAAAGCCATGACTGTTTGTCTTTCAGGACGAGCTTAGGCAATGTCAGTACTCTGATTTTGATTTTGATATTGTAGGGTCCTGACCTGTTTTGCTCGATTTGCCTTAAAGATAAATCGAGGTTCTTTAGTGGTATTGGGAGAAGTGGTAGGAGTGGGCTTGACGAAATTTCACGGGGGCAGGGGACAGAACCACAGGTAGGGCATGGACCACACGCCGATTCGGCCCGCGCCGAAGAACACTTGTGAGCATTCTTGCACTCTTGTACTTTTAATGCCCACAGGTACACCGGACAACGACTCGAACAAAGCCAGGCGCTTTGGCCTTTTTTCCCCCATTCTCTTATCCATTTTGTTTCCCTTTCTATGTGAATATTTAAATGAAGGCCAGTTTGTCTGTTACCATGTTGTGTTTACTTTTTTGTCACTTTTATATTACTTCTTTGTAAAGATCATACAAATTTTCATTTTTCACATTGCAAACCTTCTATTGCTCAGATTGTCTTGTTCTTATACATAATATGTATAACTTCTTCCTTTCTGCTTGCATTACTTCAAGGCTATGTATTAATTAAACTTAATTTATCTTGTATTTTTATGATTTATTATCAGTGTTTATTTAACACTTGCCAGTTTTTGTTTGATATTGTACACATTCAAAAGAGGCAGAATCTTTATTGATATTTTAACTGACCAGTTGTTATTAATCTTGTTTGATAGAAATGTTTCGACTCTTCTTATTTGTACAAGGGGCAGAAGGTCTGTGCATGGGATCTCTCTCTCGCTCTCTCTCTCATACAAGCATATGTAGGTACTTGTCATATTTCAAAATGAAATGACTGCTGCAGTATACCTTGACTGCTTTAAGCTCCTTCTCATCTAATATTAGCATAATCATATTATTGTGCATGAAAAGATGGACATTTTTTTTATATTTAGTATCAAGATCACGGGCTTATTGCTGTTTATAAATTGTAATCCAATGTTACAAACGATAGGCTACAGTTTTCTGTAATATTCCATGTGAGTGATGCAACAATAGTTGTCTGTCTGAAGAAAGAAATGATCAGTGAACTCATGGAGAATAGGTCCTTTTTTCAAACATGCTTTCTCTTTCGCAAACTCTTTGCTGTGAAGTTCGACAAAACTCCATCCTATTATCCAAACGTCTACATTGGAATCATTGTGAGAATAACAAACTCAGAGTTTCAAAATGATTTTATGCAAGCCTTCTTTGTGTACATTTTGATACTGTCTATTTTGTAGTAAAATTATCTTATTTGGGAAGAACAGAAACTTCATTGAATTATTACAATATTTACTAGGTATTTCCTCATGTCATAGACATGTAATACATGTTTATGCTATTTACCATTGAATTATTACAATATTTACTAGGTATTTCCTCATGTCATAGACATGTAATACATGTTTATGCTATTTACTAGGTATTTCCTCATGTCATGGACATGTAATACATGTTTATGCTATTTACTAGGTATTTCCTCATGTCATGGACATCCAATACATGTCTATGACATGCTGAAAAATCTTTTTATAATACTTATTAAATAATAGGCAAATATAATGTAAATTTATAGAATATATATGAGGAGAATGACAAAAATGTTGACTTAATGAGTGTGCTTTCTGGGGATGAAAATGATAATGAATTGACTTTCATGAAGTGTGGAAAGATTTGATAGAAGACAACTTCCTACTATTATTAAACTCTTTGAAGGGCCACCATAAAGCAAGAGATCTGAACAACTTTATTCACTGGGTTAAATGCAATAATACTTTACTCACTGTTGAGCATAGAAATGATATATACAATCCTTACCACAATTAATTCTTATGGTATAACAGCAAACTATGTCTGAAATTCGTGCAAAGGTAATAAGATTTCCAAAAAAGTTCAACCTTTGGTGCTTTTATACTCTGATTGGCTTGGCTAAAACAGCTTATAGATAGCGTAAATCAAAATCAAAAGGCACAACGTTTTTCATAAGATCTATTCTGTATCACCAAGATCTTAATTGTAAACTGCGGATACGTTTATAAGTACCAGTCATTTTACGCTCACAAACATGACCAAATACATTTCTTGTAAACTGTGGATACGTTTATAAGTACCAGTCATTTTAGGCTCACAAACATGACCAAATACATTTCTTTCAGTACTTTATTTGAAACTTTGACCTCTATAACTCACAAACGCCCCGCTCGGCAGGTGGCATACTTCGACAAAGTGCTCAGGAGACACTGGGCTTTCCAAGAATAAAAATGCCGAAAAATCCAGACTCACGGCAATCTCGAGCCATGCTAGTAAGCATAACCAATTTAACTGAAAGAGCCTCCAAGAAGACCTTTATGACATGGCTAGAAGATAAGTAGAACCAGCAACCCTTCGAATTCCAAGGTGGCGCTTCAAATTGATTGGGTTTCAAAAAAAAAAAAGATATTAGCAAAATACGTCTATCCAATATTGTGCAACTTGAACCCAAATTACATTTACAATCTCTAAAATGTCGAAATTATTGCAGTTTCGGGGTGATGACAGGACTGTGTAGACACAAGGTCAGACTACATACGGTTTGCGCAAAGTATGTAGTCATATTTTCGGCAAAGATCTTAAGCATGTGCGCAGCATAGGAAAGAAACATGATCTAAACGGAAAGAGTTTGTCTTGGGAATCGTAATTACACGATATCATTTTAAAGAAAGCTCCAAGTTTTGAAACAGTAAAAGCCGCTTCTTCCATTTTCTTCTAATTTCTATTGTTGCTCCCGTTTGACAAACATCACAAAACATTCTTATTCAGAGCTATTTACATGTTTTTCACATACGAGTGAAAAATCTATATGCATAAAAATGATATTACCACATCATCTCCTGAAAATTTATTCCATTATTATTTTAGAATGGATTTTAACGATGTTTTCTTCCAATACCGTAAAGCAGCATAAAGTGCTATTCGACATTCAAATCACAACGTCACTTTTTTTTTAGTGAAAAAGTTAACAGTGAATGTCTCCGTACGACAGCAATTACCATTTTAACAATTAACACATCTATTCAGTAATTGAGGCTACTGGTCTCATATACATATCCCAAATGTAATATATCCCCCGAGACACGTGACATAAATATTGATATAAAATGGGTAAATTTTGATTAGAATACAAACTTTACATTGTGCATATCCCCGAAATGTTTGTAAGACTAGACCTTACAATGAGTTTTAAACCCTTTTAACCAGTCCATGTCATCAACTAGAGAAATTATGCTTCATAAAATACAAAACAATCCTAGATATTATGAGCCATTCGGGTAAGCGTTTTCTTTAAATTATCAGCACAGCTGATCGATCAAGAGTGACGTCATCAGGCCTGTATGAATTTAACATCTCTGCTTAGAATTATTAAACATTTCCTGAAGAAAACTTCTGTAATGGATGTTTGTGCATAACAAAAAAGTACAGACGGGAACTTAAAGAAAACAATCATGTGACAGAGGTTAAAACATACTGCAAGACAAGAAAAGTAGATATTTTCGTTAATCTCACGTCAAAATAACCTTTGTCAATTAAATAGAGAAAGTATGCCGAATTAGAGAAGGGTTACATAGACGGCCGGTAGCGTAAATTTTCGATATTAACAGAGCACGCTAACGGTAGAGTCCGAGACTACCTTTGGTTGAATGTGTTTTTTCTCCACATCAGAATAGATATTTCGATAAAGACCCTCGGAATTAGCAGTTGCACAATCTCAATAATTTACATATTAAAAGAATAATGAGAATTGTATAAGAGGGTTCCTTACACCATGAAGTTACCCCTGTACATGAAATATAGACCGTAAGAACCTCGGCAATCTAAATCAACATTATAAACATTAACATTCTCTTGACAATAAGATTAACATTTGTTAATGGTATCATAGTGACATCTGTCTGCAGATTGAAATAAAGATAATACGGATGAAGTAATTGAATCTCTATCATAAACAATATCGTGACAAGACGCTATCTCGTTTTCACATAGAACATATGCTGGCACCAGGGGCACTATAGTCGCTGACCGGTATTCGCAAAACCGAAATCTGATGTCAGATTTTTTTCTCGTTTTCTTGACACGTTTCTTGTTTGTTTGTCTGGTGTTATATGTCATGTTCTTTTAATTTACATCTGAGCGGCAAACGCACCTACCTGTGGTTCTCTACTAGTACATATACTGCCTACAATTCTTTTGCTAAAACCACCGGCTGCTTACAAAAAAAAAGTCTGGAGATGGGAGAGGGAGCGAACGCTGTCTCAATTTTTTTTTGTTTATCATTCCTTTTTTTCAAAAGTTTGACCAGTCCAAGATTTGCACTCGCAGCCTTTGAACTACTAGTCCTTCATGCCAACACTTAGCTGCCAGGTCTGAAAAAGTGGAAAGTTTAGGAGAATTCTTTTAGCACAGTTGGAATAATTGTTTTTAGTGTTTTTCAGTTAAAGAGTTGTGAAAAGTTCTAAAATACTGAACACTATTCTCATTTGTTACGTCGAAATGGCCAAAATATGGTTATCTGCGTATTTCGGAGTCTAGAAGTCTGATTTTGATGTATAATTAGAATAAAATTCAGGGTAAAGCAAATAAGCAGAAGTAGAGTATCTGAAGGCTAGTCTTTTGAACTCTGCTGCGAATAAAGGAAAGTAATTACATTTACCATATTTCAGATACTGGTAAAATCTATTAAAGGTACATATATACTCGTTTTCAGCCAGTTTTCAACCCATTTCATCCTTATTTTTATGAAACTATAGTCATTCTTGTATCTTCATGCCAAATGTTGACCCTGGCGGCTGCAAGGTTGCACAGATTACAACGGATAGAAAATGCATTTCATTTTTTTGAGGCCTTCAAAGCAATCGCCGTTGTCGTTTCCGGTTTTAAATGAGGACAAATCTCTTGAGTTTTTCTATCCTTATATATTGGTAATTTATCGATGTATACACAGCTGAGCCATTCTATATACTTCCAAGTTTTTACATCGCTTTTTTTTTTTGTAACTGTAAGGATGAATCTTTAAATATCTGACGCATAACAAAGTATTCGAGAAAAATACTCGTAGGACGCTTTCTCTCTCTCTCTCTCTCTCTCTCTCATTCTGATGTATATCGATCAAAATCGTAAAAAAAGCCCAAATAATACTTATTAACGAATCTGTTTCTTTTCGTCTAGGTTTTTCGAAGTTGTTATAAGCATATCAACCATTAGAAAGTTGCCACCTGCTCACGTAATACTAAGACGTAATCACTTCAGTGTATTGCACCCTAGATGCTTACCTTTCAGCTTCGTCGTTTGTTACTTTTTGACCAAATGGACTGCACCAAGATGGTAAGTGTAACGATATGTCATTCACTAAATGGCTTGCAACACGCGAAAAGGGACATTCGGACATTTGCGTAAAGTGTCGTCTCGGATCAGCCTGCACAGTCCGCGCAGGCTAATCCGAGACGGCACTTTACGACTACATTAGATTTTGTGCTACAGTAGACTTGCGCAAAACAGATAATTACATAAAAAAACGGAAAGTGTCGTTTTGGATTAGCCTGCGCGGACTGCACAGGCTGATCCGAGACGACACTTTACGCAAATGTCCGAATGCCCCTTTTCGCGTGTTGCAGGCCAAATGATGTCGTATGGTAAAGAATGAAAAAGACTTACAATAACGTTTGCTTTGCAGTCTGTCTTGATTACTATCGTTCTATTAATATGTGTCTGACTGTAAGAACAAGGAGTTCAACCATTTAGAATTCTTTCGTCATTTATTCAGCAAACCAACTTGTTTACGTGGTTGTTTCTTTCCAAAAAAAAAAAATCTTATTTTTTGTAAGAACGATACCCTTCTGTCGGCCATTATACGAGCTGCCCTTTACCTTACAAACAGTGTTTCTACCTGCATGTCTAGCAAGCCTCTGGGAAAAAAAACCTTTTGAAAACTAGCATTGGCGTCTTATACAATATTGCTCATTTGCTCACTTTTTTATACCATGTAAAAAAGAGGTCTTTCTTCTGTCTTTGTTATCTCTGCCCCTGTGTGATTTGTAACAGTTATCGGTGATCAGCCTGTGCGGTGAAGACCAGATGAAAATCAAGTATAACATTTGTTCAAAACTTGCTATTTTGTTCGTAAAAGAATTCTCGTTTCTATTCTCAAAATTGCAAGTTAATTTGATACTTACGTTTAAATACAAAACCGTGGGGAAGGGGCCAATCGCACAATTCAAGGGTTCATTACCCCATGGGGGGGGGGGGGGGCAATTAATCCTGGAAACGTACTTGTTCCTTCGAGCACAGTTTTAGTAATCATTTGGCTTTTTTCTACGATTTTTCCATTTCATTTAAAAAACAATCTACTAGAATCCTAAAATGTCCCTTTACTATTACTAGTATGTCTAACATCAGTTTTATGTTAAAAGAAAAGGGAAGAGAAGGGTATGTGCATCTTTGGAAATGAATACAACGCGCTAGCCGTACCAAATATTCGTGAACCCATTCTTATGCAAGAAAATGACACCCAAACAAAGCGGTCAGACAGAGATCGTTATTCAATCTCACCAGTCTATGACCCTCAAGACTGATACAATTGTAGAACTATATTAATATATATACATTCTCATTTATTCTACCTTCTTCGACGTCTTCACGCTGTAAAATTTTGAAAGCTGTGGATTGAAACGTCTTCCTTACTTTTTTACAGGAAATACTGAAAACAATGATGAACGTGAAATGGTGTGATTTCTATGGTGGCATATTTCTGCCGCGAGATACGAGATAGCTATCATGATAATTTTACAAAACTATCGCGATAAATTAAAGTTTCCTGGAAATTTTATCGAGATAGTGAGAAGTTTCCTGAAAAAAATATCACGATAAACTTAATATTTTAACGCAAAATTTCTCAATCGTGCACGAAGCTGACATGCAAGATAAAATTATCGTGATAGTTCTACCTGTTTCTCGATATCTATAAATAGAAAATTTATCATTTGGATGAACTCGGTAGTTTTTGCCTTCACAACATTGCAGTAAGTAAAAGTTCGAATAATTAATAATTGTAGCTTAATTGGTAAATTTTGACAAGACTCGAAATGAACAGAAGTATGTAAAATCACAAAGACGACTCGAAATGCCTCCTACAAACACTTTAAAACCATTCAGAGAAAAGGAGAATTCATAAGGTTGTAGACGAAGATGTTCCGAAACCGTATCTAATTATAGATACCGTGAATGTCAGTTGTGGGCACTAAAGCAAAAAAAATCATGATAACAGGTAGAATTATCGCGATATTTTTATCGTGAAAATTTTTATTATCTAGATAATATTTCCAGGAAACTTTGTTTTATCACGATAGTTTTCTAAAATTATCATGATAGCTATCTCGTATCTCGCGGCAGAAATATGCCACCATAGATTTCTTTCTTGGGAAAATCTTAGTTGAGATTTTTCTAAATTCAGACGTCTACATTAGACATTAACGTGCGATAACTAGTTCATTCAAGCCTGTATTTACCTTCCATGTGTAGTATACTGGTCTATCGCACAGATAGATATAAATGTATACCTTACGTTTGTATAAGGAGACACTTGAACTGCTGTGCTGTACATAGAGCTAGCATTTGTAGCGACGTGGTAGAGCGTTCGCCTTGGGACCTGGAGGTCGAGGGTTCAATACTCGCCCTGGTAGGTTATTTGTCAGAACTGTTACAAATGAATAACATGCCGAGATGTAATTTTGAGAAGTTGTACATAGAACATTTTGTAAACCAACGACATTAAAGTAACAACAAAGCCCAAAAGTAAACAAAGCGAGTGTTTAAATGCATTTGAATTTATATGATACCATTTAAAAGTATGGAAATTATTGTGAAGTTGACAATCTGTCATTGTAAGGTCGGTCCAAGTGTTATTTGCTGAGAGAGAAATTAATTTCAAAACTGGGTTAAAACCTGCCAGGTAGCTGTGTCTTTTGTTTACTTTTGCCTGATTTCAAAATTCTTTTTTCTGCAAGCGACTAACTTATGGCCCAACAACACATTAACAGACTGTCATCTCCACAATATTTCTCATACTTTTAAATGGTATGATTTAAATTTAAATGTATTATGACACCTGCTTTGACATTTTGGACTTTACTGGGACTTTAATATAATGGCTGTAAAACCTTCATGGCATTTGAGGTAATTGAATTGAGAATGATCTCGTAAATACGATACTAGAGGCGCTTGAGCGCCTGTATCGCTCCACAGGCCTGATATTTCTATAATGGCGAAAGGAAGTTTTTAACAATTATCATTCAATCCTGCATTTTAGCTCACTGAAGAAACAATTTGGTAGACAACCACCATAGGAACTTACCTGCAAAACAACAATGAAATCCAATGAATAGTTTTAGAGAAGAAATTTTTCAAGGATTTTACTTTATACCATAAAAGGAAAATGAGTCTCCCATAAAAGCCATGTTTTTTGACAGATCATTTTTTTTTTTTTTTTTTTAAGGAAATCTGTAAACCTGTATCTAAGGAACATTCCTGCAAAATAATAATGCTATCCAAATAGCGGTTTGGGAGGAGAAGATTTTTAAAGGTTTTTTACTTTGGTTGCCATGGCAACCAGAATTCTTCATGGAACACAATTATTTGAAGGAATTTGAAAGAGGACCACCAAAGGAACATTCCTGTGAAATTTGGTAAAAATCCAGTCAATAGTTTCTGAGGAGAAGTTTTTTAAAGAAAAAGTTTACGGACGCACGCTCGGACGAACGGACGAACGGACGAACGAACGGACGGACGGACGCACGACGGACACAACGCCATGACAATAGCTCGCTGGCCTTCGGCCAGTGGAGCTAAAAACCACAAAAAGTCAGGGTGTCTAGATACCATAAAATAAATCTTATATAAGGTAAACCCCACAAGAAGACTCCATAACAGTGCGAAAAAATAAATTATTCCATGCATTTAATTCAAGAAATCAAATGAATTATGATAAAAATAGATGCATTTATTTCATGCTTTCCGGTAGGTTATCAAGAAATATCGGTGAAATATTTTTCGATATTTCATGGTTACAACCAGTGAAAATACCGATTTTTATATTCTTACTCTTCAAGTGAAGGCGGAAACAGTTGTTCCCGCGCACTATTTACCTAGGTAAAATGCGCGTGCCTCACAACTAGATGGAAATATGACCTATTTACCTTACATTTCTTGCGCTTGACGTAATATTGTAATGCGTTGCTATGCGGAGGGGGTACGCCACGGGGAATAACCGAAAAGAACTGTACTGGATTTTGATTAAGTTCCCCTCAGGAAGGGTAAAAAGCATGAAATAAATAGAATATTTGTTTTTTTTTTTCGGTGAAAGATCGAAATTTATTTCATCTCGTGAACATCATCAGTAATATTTTCACGAGTGGCTGCTGCGCCACTTGTGAGAATATTACCGATGATGTTCACGAGATGAAATAAATTTCGATCTTTCACCGTGAAAAACAAATATCCTCTATGTAACAGAAGTTTATCGGGAATTTTAGACAATAATTTCACGAATGAACTGCAATTGTTGTTAGACAGTGTGTTGGAATATCGTTTCTTCAGGTTAAAAGAAATCGCTTTCTTCCAGAAGACATGCTATTGTACCTAAATCACTGGTTCCATGTTCGTTCTTGCAACGGATGACAAAAGAAGTTTAACAAAGAATTTTACCCAATCAATATTATAGATGATATCATGCTATCCCGTGGCATCGATGCATGCATTCCTTTTTCAAATCAATTCATAAGTCTGTTTCCAACGAAACATTCTCCGGGGTACAATTTTCCAATTGAAAATCATGGTTACACAAAGGGTAAAAGGGCATACTTGTATAATAAAATCTCTGTATCTTACAGACATGACGTTTTCATTTATAACGATTGTGTCCTTTGATAGATATCTTTTGAAGTTATACTATAGATCCTTATGCTCGATGTCCTGGAATTGGCAGGCTTTTTATTATGACACTTTTTCATTGGTTACAATTTTACAAACGCATAAAACTAACATGCAATCTGATCTTGATCCACAAATTATATGAAGTACCAAAAATTATAACGAAATGTGTGTTTGCGAAAGTTAATGATAGAAGTTCGGCAATTACGAGTAAAAAGCAAATACTTGCATGAATTTAAAGCCTTCTGTTTATTATCCATTTCTACTGACGTCATCTTGACATCAACCTAATGATAAGAAAGGTGACATTGATAAAAAAAAAAAAAAACGCGTTAATAACGAAGCCTATGGTGATACAGGAAGCACGTTTCCACAAACGTTAAAAGGATGTGCGAACTGATCTTGGTCTAGTCTCTCCGGTGTGGATTTAAGTGGTTTTAATGTCAAGGGGGTTGAAGGATATACACGGGTAAGAATTTCCGTAATCTGCTTTGGGTTTTATAATTCAGAAATGTAATTCAAGACAAGCAACTCTGAAAATTTAGTGTATGATGTAATCAGATTGAACAGCCTTGGGATAATAAGAATAATCTAGTCAAAATGATACTAGTACCTTTCATTGTTTCTATCAGCCAGCATTCAAACCCAGCTACCAAATTCAAGTATTGTATAAAAAGACATTAACCTTCTCCATGTTTATACCTCGAACTGATATGATACAGTCGTATCAGGGGGTAGACTGTAAACTGAAGCGTTTAAAATTTATTAATGAGATTGATCTGAAAACGATATGTTTTTGAAATGGGCTGCTTGTTTAATGTTGTTATTCCGAACTTGTTGAAAAGCAGGTGCCAATCACTATAACCAAAAAGAACTTTCTTGCAGTACTAGAAATTCTTTATTTGTGCATAGTTCTTCAGAACGCAATGAATTGATATAGCCTGAGGACATAGATCTCTATTCAACCACACATACTAGCGATCCAAACTCGATTGATCCAATTTGTAGGCTGTAAACCATCTAACAAAGACTTGTATCAGCCAACAAGTTTACACACTAAATGTTCATTGAACCCTTGGCCTGATAGGAGCAACTTAAAAGAATTTTGTGGACAATAAAGATCTCGATCAGACTGCACTAAATGTCTCCTTGAAGTTTACGCTGATGCACCTCCTGACATTTAGCAATACAGACACACTCGTATTCAATCAGGCACACAATCAAAGAATATGTAAAGTCCCTACTTCAAAGGCTGTAAAATTTGTCTTATAACTCTATATTGAGAGCTACTTACACAGTTATGATATTGCGTAAGTGGTATAGGCTGCACATATAGAGAAAGATTTCAGACTATCTCATTGTTAGTACATAACCACCAACTGTCAGGGATTTTTTAAATATTTGAAAGAGATTTGATGGAAGATATCGCTATTATGTTGTCTTACCTTACTTGCATAAATTACTCACTGCTTTTTATATCAGTTTTGTAATCGAATCAATTTAAAACTAATTTCCAACCTTTTTTGTGTACAAGTTAATAATACCGGTATAGAAAATACACAAATGCAAAGAGTGTGGCAAAGAAACATGTCGTTATAAAAACTCAAAAGCTGACTCAAGTTTCATTCTCAAATACTCCGTTTTTTGTGTGCTTGGATATCGAAATATCAAGGATGCGAGGACGTCAATAATCAAAATGTGTTAAGTACATTTTATCTATACTTCTGTGTGACATCTTTTTACACCTTGAATCGAAATTGTTAAACGAGTCTTATTCAAAGAAGTTAATGGTCAAAGCTACTCGGTTACTATTCTTGGTGGTAAAAGTTTGGAAAGAAAAAAAAAAGGAATTATTGGGAATACCTAAGATAGCATTTGTTAAAAAACTTATGAAGCGATGAATCATATCAGTACTAAGCTAGCAGAACACTTTTGCCACCTTCGACAAAACCATCATTCAGAAGGATGAGTTCATAGAGAGATAAAACTTCCTTAAGCGGTAACTTATAATACCAAAACTCTATGTTCCACTTTTAGGCTTGAAATTAGTGTGGTGACGACCCAAGACGTCAGCTAGACTTATTTACGACAAGAGAGCCACTTTACTCCAAAGAAATCAATAAAACATCTGATTGAAGTCCAATGAAAAGTACTCGCAAAAACATTTACAAATGTAAAATCAAAATTTGTGTGTTCAGAAATGATAAGTAAATTATAGTAAAACATATCATACTTAAACTACTTACTTCATTGTTCTTACATTATACTTGTATCCCAAAATAGTCCGATTTCGTCTTTTGAGTCGTGCGTTGTTTTTCATAGAAGACTGTCAAATTCAACAATATTAAACATTCGAGGATTGTAATTTTCAAAATTTCTTTCTTTATTAATTTGAAGCGTAAATATTAGTTTCGAATGTGCAATGACAGTCAGCATTTGTGTGCTTTTTCTTTTCTTTTTTTTTCCTAAGAGCTGTCCCTGTTGCACATAATACTGTAAAAATCAGACGTATAGGTAATTGTGTCCTCTAGAGTTCAATATTCAAACGAAGCGGATATTTGCACTAAAAATACATGTTGTTTCTTTACACAATTACTTTTGTTTCTATTTGAAATTTTTTTTTTTTTTTTTCTGACAAAAAAAAAAAAAAAACGTTTTTCACAACTCTATCTCTGTTCAGTTAATGAAGGGTCTTAATATATATCGGAAACAAATAGAATTTTGAAAAAAAAAAAGACCTGTTTGTTTAGGTGAAGAGACAAGTAGCCAGTCCAATTATATATTTGACTGCAAAAGTTAAGTATGTTACTGAGGGCGCTGAAACATCTGACCATAACATTGTAATGCACACAGTGATTCCTGACAGAGTTGTTGTTGTAAATCCTGAACTTTTCAAAGTGACGTAAATGTTATTTATCGTCGAGAACACAGCGAATTCATTTCGAATCAGGTAGCGAAAAATGTCTGTACTTTAATGAAAATATTGGTACACACTTGTATGAAGTCGCAACATCGAAAAGATAAAAAAAGAAAGATTGAAAGAGCAACTATCCGAAGGGAAATCAAAATTTGTTTTATAAGGCTATAAATTTATAGTTCTGAAATTCGGTTACATTCCACACTCCGACTTCAAATTTGTTTATATACGGCGTAAGATGTTATCGAAACAGGTTTACGACTAGAAAACCATTTCATAAATAGAAGTCTGTATCAAGATCGATAATATTTCAGCTCCTATTACAACATCAGTAAAGCTAATTCAGAAAAGTTTACAAACTCATTGACTCGTAGCTGAAAGATTTGGTGATTTTCTTTTTCAAAAAGTTGATAGCTTTTTGTGTGATGCCAAAACAGAGTTCACTACATTTAGTCAAAGCATTCGGAGACGATTCAACCCGTCTTGAAAATAAATTTCAGGAATGAGACTTCTATAAATCTTTCTGCAAAACTAATGTTGCCTTCCTCCAGATGAATAAGATGAAAAGTTTATACATGTAGCCCCAAGAACTCTTTGTTATAGCATGATTTTTACCAAAGCAATCATAGAGGCTCGGTCATGTCCGTATAACATTATTCGGTGAGTTACCATTTCAAATCACTCTACAGTAGGATTTCAGCAAAGTGTTCCCTTGAGTACTACCTTTCATGCTGTCTATATCGTAAATCATAGTTAGAGATCCGGAATTTGCCAGCGATCCGGAGTTTGTGAAATGATTTCGTCAAAAATTCAACTTTTAGATAAATCAGATTATTCATTAACGGTTTCTATTTTCATGTTTCTATTATTTTTCCACCATTCACAGATCAGAGTTTATCATCGGGTTAGAAACATACATTTATATATTTTTCCGTAGATAAAGCAGCATTTATCAAGAGGTCCAAAGACTAAGAGAAAACTATGATAAGCTTATGTATATTTGGTTGTACCCTAGAAAAATCCTATCTAAATCGCCGTTTGGCAGTATGAACCTACTAATTAAATTTTATCCTCTAGTTTCAAAATAAATTCGTATAAAAAGAATTCACTGTTTTGAGATATCATTTAATGTTTTACAAGCAAACTAGAGCACATTATAGTTTAAATTTAAAATGTAAGAAGCACTCATTTTTTTAATCGTTTTCTTCAAGAACGTGGTTGATTAGTATGACATTATGAAAACAATTTTGCGGCTTGAGAATCTACTTAGGCAACTAAATCAATACCATATACTGGTGACACCAACTCATCTGCGAATGAACGTATTTCAAGTATATTAATTTTGAGACTCGCAGTTTTCGTAAAAGGCTAAGTCTTATGTCACTTCAAGTGCAGTTCTCATTTATTTCTACATGGCAAACCAGAAATAGGCCAGAACTTTGTAAATACAATAAATATACCGCTGAGTCGACAGAAAAAAAGTTGAATATGGGCAATAAATCGGGAAACAATCGGTTGATCCTAAATCGAACGTCAATATTACATACCTATGTATGAAAAATGAAACCGCCACTATAACATTTAAAAAAAAAATAAGTAAATAAATCGGAAACACTTTTTGCAAAAACTGAAGATTTAACACTCCAACCACTTTCAGAATTAAATCCGAAAAAAACAAACTTGCCCGCTGAATCAAAAAAGAAACATTCGTAAAGTATGTGTAATTTTCTGAGGTTCCTTTGTGATGTAACCGTGTGGTAATGTGTGTCAAGCCGTTATAGTGTGCAAATCGGTTGGTTAATCCCTAAATAAAAGTTCGATCGATTCTTTTTTTAACGCTAAGTTCGAGTTTCTTGTGTAGTTAAGGGATGGAAACATCCGGCCCACGTGTTGGGTATTGCTAAAGTCGTATACCTACTATGTTAGAAAGTAGAAAGTGACTTGGAAAGAAAGTTGTGTCGGTACTGGTGTGAGAAAACCAGAAAACACATGCGTAGGTGCACTGACCACCGTGATATGACCTTAGCTGTTAAAACGGTTCCAGTTCAATCAATCAAACGTATACCTACTACAAAAAAAAAATGGAAAACCATTTAAATCAAAGAAAGTTTTTGATTAGAAATTTCGATGTAAAGAATTCTGAAATGTTTAAGAGAGAGCATGCTGGAGGCTGGGCTCCCTACTTCAGAGGCAGCAGCTCATGTTGGTGCGTCCGTGCAAGCAGTCCGGAGCCTTCAGCGGCGATTTTCGCAGACTTGGAGTCCAAAAGACTTACCACGGAGCGGCAGACCGCACGTCACGACTAGATCCGACTTGAGCCCATATATTTTGAACTCGTACCTCCATGTACGATATCGCTTTCTAACAGCAACATCTACATCTGCTATTACCCCGGGTACTCGCATCGACCGGATTTCTGCCAAGACAGAGCGAAATCGTTGAGCTGATAACGATTTGCACGGAAGTCGCCCGTCCGTCGGCTCGATTTTGATGCGCCACGATCGAATAATAAAGAGCAATTAGCTTCGGGACGCATATACTAGATAAGGCAAGGTTGATGGGCAATTTCTGTTACTGGTGAGTCGAGGGGTGTATAGCCTCGAGCAAATGACCGTGAAGGATTGTTCCGACGCAGGAATGAACGCTTTGCCGACTGTTGCGTATTGCAACGCGATCATAAGAGGGGGAGGGGGCGGTTTTGGTATGGGGTGGTATTGCTAATGGATGTCGCATCCCGCTCGTCGTTATTGAGGGAACTTTCAATGTCCAAAGATACAGGGAACACATGTATAATTTAGGCACTCATGTTGTCCCAAAAGCCCGGATTTGAACTGAATATAACATCTATGGGATGATTTTGATCGACGCGTACGTCAACGTCCAAACACCGCAAACAACCTGTGAGTAGCACTGCATGAAGAACGAGATAACATCCAATAGCCAGACATAAACAAGCTTGTGCTCTCAATCAATGCGACGTCGCTGTAAGGCAGTCAGCATTGCAAGCGGTGGTCACACACGTAACTGATTATTGACTTTTAAAATCGACCTCTTCCTTGTTCTTTTTCAAATCAAACAATCAAATTGATACGTTCTGCTCAATATGCCGAAATCGAAAGATTCACAAGACATCCTTTTACACACAAAAAAAAATTCAAGTCAAACCTATTGAAATGTTAAAGAAGTATCTACATTCAAACTGACGGAGTTGTTCTCTTTTTTTCAGTGCATTTTTTGTTATTATATTCCTGTAAATATAATTTTCGTACGTGCGAGATGTATACAATATAAACCTCCATTGAAAATAGCGGATCCATGAAAATGAATCCTGTATAAAATCACGTAATTGTTTGAGAAATTCTGGCCTAAATATTGAAAAAACACTTGGGTATTGGAGAGCAGAGCAGAACTCCAGACTGGGCAACAAGAAATTAAAAGTCTACACCCTTCGAAAAGGACGCAAGGGATCTTGATAAACTGAGTGCATCTTAACAAACATATTTACAATTTTTACATTCTTCTACAATATCCGTAAAATTTGATCGAAATAAAAAAAAATCGTCTAAAATTCTATTAAACCAGTAACACTGTGTGAGTGCTACTTTTATCTTAAAAAACAGGGATCACTTAGTACGAATGTACAGATGCTGTACTGATAAATAGTTAGTATACATACAATGTTTTGATTTGACAGTATACATACAATGTTTTGATTTGACAACTCGCTGAAACGAAGGAATAGTAATGCAATTAAGGATAGGGCACCCTAATGGGAGACGTGTAACATCGCCTTTCGTCGCCGGAAAAACGTACGGATTCGGCTAAGACTCGGGTAATCCGTAATCGATCGGCCAATAGACGCTGGTCCCCCCCCCCCTTCCTCGATTACAGATTACCCCGAGTCTTAGCCGAATCCGTACGATTTTGGCGATGAAAGGCGATGTTACATTAATCCCATTAGTGTGCCCTATCCTTAAGGACAGCGTTCCACATCTACGAAAAATGAGAGATAAGTTTTTTTTTTCAAGAGAGCGTTTTATTGAACGCCTGGATTTCTGTTTTTGGCACTGTACAGAGTCTTGGGTAAATGCAATTTCACAGAGGAAAGACATATCAGCTTGAGTGAATTTATGCTGCTGTTTTCTCCTTTATGCGCAATTACTCGCAATGTAATGAAATTTTAGGGTTAAGAAAAACTTCAATCGAATGTTTTATTGATCAAGTTATTGCGCTAAAAACAGAAAGATAGGCTTTCTAGTTCTAACTTTTAATGAACATGCCTTTCATAGCTTACATCATCAAACTGTGGATCTTTATTTATATCACTGCAATAAGATATGAGACATGAAACACGGAATCTAAATAGTCCAGCATTAACTTCAATATATCATTATTAACATTAGCTCAGTAAAATATATAGCAGTCGAGAGATCCATCATGCAATACTCTACATGGTTACTGACCTGCATTTGATATAGCTATTGAACGTTTTTATATAAATATGTAAAAATAAGCTCCGGTGCCTTTTATATAAAGGGAATGGAGATTTGCAAGACACTGACTATTTTTCGTCAGTTCTGATTAAAACATTTTTAAAAGTTGTTCCACTTCTAATTATTATGAACAGCTATTAGATTACCACAGCCGTTCGCAGCTTGACAGATCGTAAGTCTCTAAGTTAAGAGTTGGAATAATATTTAGGATGGTTGAACACTGCAGACGCTGATTTTTTTTTATACCATCCACCTACAAAGCAGAAGAGGCATACTGGGTTCACCATGTCTGTCCGTCCGTCCATCTTGTTTTGGTTTCCGTGCTCTAACTCAACAGCTGTTTCACCAGAGACCCTGAAATTTTCTACAACTATTCTTCATGACACAAGGAGGTGCCCTATTGTTTTTGATTCACATAGGCCAAAGTTCAAGGTCACAGGTGAACTTTGTTTGAAAAGCTTTTCCTTGCCATAACTCAATAGCTGTCTAACCAGGACCCTTAAACTGGTGCCCTAATTTTTTGGGGTCACATGAGTCAAAGGTCAAGGTCACTGGTTATCTTTGTTTAAAAATCATTTTCGTTCTCTGATTGTGCTGCTTCAGTGACAAGGTGCTGTTTGGGGGGAATTTGTCCGATTAGCGACAGCTCTAATTTATTCAACGTCTACTTAGATTTATTGTGTTGATACTTATTCCTATGAAGTCTTTGGTGGACTATGAAATAATTCCTTAGGCTTGTTGTTAACGTTAACTAGTTAATGAACTCACTATGCGGTTACCACGTTCCAACATTGCCCTCCGTGATCATTATTTTCTTTCGTTCTTCAAGTTTCTTGAGTACACCGTACAATCTTTTATGTCTAAATAGGTTTATGCTACGTTGGGACTGTCTAAGGTCCATGACCCGTTTGTACTGCGTTTGTACCGTTGTCTGTATTGAGTCATGATTGCATCCTAATTCGATCAAGTCCTCGCTTGCGAGTTCATATTCTGAGAATCTTGAAAGTTCTCTGACATCGGCGAAGACCATGGCGATCGGTTGTACAAGTTTGATTGATTTATTGATTTTCGTTAATTAATGTCGCCAACAGTTGCCCATTCATGTGACACCCCCAGAAGTCTGTTAGCTATGTGAAAGGGAATAGGGCAAGGTAAAGGACGAAATCCATCCAAAATTTGGTTCTGTAACTAAATCAGTGTTTAGCATCGTAACACAGGACCTATGTTTGACGTCTCATCCGATATACCTTTTGTAATATTTTAGGTGGCCAGCCGTGGGGATCGAACCCACAACCTCAAGTAACCCGAGATTTGACGTCATAAGTCTCATGCTCTATCAGTTGAACATTTGGGCTGGTCTACATGTAGTTGTACAAGTTTGTATTGCGTCAGCCTGGTTTTATACTGACGACGTGGAAACTTGGGTCTTGTGTGTCCGGGGTTTAGGCAAACCATTTTTTTTGGGGTATGCAGAATCCATTATTTCTCTCAAAACTTTGAAATAATTCTCTCGTCCTGGCAATAAAAGTGCAATGTGGTATCGTAGAGGGGATAACACAACTTCAAACAGATTCCGTTTAATGGTTGATTATGCAGCTTTCAGCGGCAGAATTCGGATTTCTTGTTTAACACTGAGAGCAAGATAAGTTAACTCAGTATTTAATATATATGTTCAACAAATTCCAAATTTTGAGCTATTGGTGTCAGATATTTCCCCTCAGTATCGGACAAAGTAGATTCAGTGTCACTCTGCATAGTTTACACAGTCCGATCTTGATCTACACTATATAGAAAAACAAGTAGACTCATTATTGATCAGAAACGGATTATGTATCTATCAATCAGCAAAATAAATGCAGAATCAGAGGTGGATCTAACACTAGCTTTCAATATTCATTTTGACGAACAAAAAATAGCTGTTGTGGTCCTAGTCTATGTGTCTTTTACTGCAGGGATTATTTTGTCGACTGTCTGACAGATAAAATAATGACTAAGCTATCTATATAACACCTCCATAATGAATGTAAATGTAACTGTTCAAGAAAAGAAGCTTCCTTACTTTTTGAGTTGAATAGGCGAAGAAAGGATAGGAAATCAAGTAAGTATATATTGTAAAAAGGGGGATATAAATTCAGGCATGGAGAGTATTTTCAATAGAAAGAAGATATGGGGCAAATACAGAAATAAATGTAATTCTACCAACAATTTTAAATGTTTCTTTTTCGTAAGCGTGTGTATGTGTGTGTGAAATGTCATTCGTATTTATCGAACATTTTTAAGCGTTCATTGTTATCTTTTACCAAAGGTGACATTTGGACATTCTCCACTTTCACCATCATCCATGCAACATTTGGACTTCTAGATATTTTTCTACATTGACCTAAGATTTTGCTGTTTTTGCTTTGGCCTAACTTTCCTCTCAAAGATTTTTCGCCATTATATGTTATAGAAGATAAAATGGCAGCCTTCATTTATTTTTTTTTTTAATATTTCTTTCGATATTTATGTACATTTTCTCGATACCCCAATAACCTTCTCTGATACTTACCACAGTAACATGATAATAATGGTAAGGGTAAGAATAGCGATAAAATCATTGTTGATTACCCTTCTCACGCCATCACTACATGTAGCATAGTCGTACACTTCCGGTTCCGTATAAATCGGACTAAATAGTAGTCATTCCGCAATGACATTCCACAACTTGTTGACAACATTTAGAATTCAACGAATTCACTTGTCTGTTAATATTTTCATCTTGAAAAGGAATGTACATGTACGTAAGTTACTAGCTAACTTGATTTCTGGTCCATGTTTTTAATAGGATCTGCTCATGTTGCCTTTATCAATTACAACATTGTTGAGCCAAATTTGCATTTTCATCTTTGCTAATAGATGTGCGTGCTGTACAAAAAAAAAATATTGTACACGCGTAAAACAAACTTCTATACAAATCTTTCCTAAGCGCTGAAGTCCATGAAGCAGAATGGCTAATAACCTACATCAATGGTCATATAGTAGGCGGAAAAGACAAAATACTAGCTAGATCCAAAGGCCTAGATCTGCTGAACACTGCATGCTACTACTACTATATGTATGTTTGTCCATTTTGTTACATAATGTATAAAAGCGTATATGCATATTCGTGTCATCGATTGGTATTATATGGTGAACACTGACACAGATCATATAACCTATGCACCTGTATTTCACGATCAGTTCTTCGAGTCTGTATGCATGCGCATCCAAAGTTGAACAAAATGATGAATATTATGAAATTCTCCCTTGCATGCTGAAGGGAACGTCTAGATTGAATTATGAGATGGTTTTATTAGTTTTTGGAATGCTTCGTGAGGTTTATTCGATTTGCTTCCGTTTCAGAGTTTATCTACTGGCAGTGACTCGCGGGATTCTCAATTAAAACTGTGACCGTGGTCGCTCATAATTTCGTTAACGCTTCGACACTGAGTGAGCCTATCTTATAATGTTTACGCACTGCGTCTTCTACAAAGAGACAGATAAATACACGTAATTTTGTCGTATTCCCAACAGACCCCCCCCCCCCAATTTGTTTTCGTTTTAGCTTCTCAATTTGTTTATAATCATCTGGTAAGTTCATATCTGTATATAGATTAAAGTACAGCGGTTGCGGCACGCATCGAAACTCAGACAAACGTTAAACTTTATGTTTCAAAACCGGGTTTTTGATCAAGAGCTCATGTACTTCACTGAGAAACTCCAAGAAGACATAACGATTACCTAACAGCAGGATTTGTATTGACTGTTGCTGATCTTTCTCAGTAAGCGCTATGCAAAATGCATTTCACCTTTTATATAATACATTTAATCCCTGGATCAGGTTCACGACTGATTTTGCCCCTAGGGCACTTTTCTCCGACAAATCTAAATGGCAATTATGCAAAGCGTTACGCAAAGAAAATTGTATCATCACCTACTGACATGCTGTAGGACTTAACAGAAAACTCAATATTCTAGATTCGTTCTGTACATTGTACTGTAACAGAGCAAAAAAAAAAACTTTCTAGGTGTAATTGATTTATTACTACACTAACTATACTAAAAACATTGAAAGCCATTAAAATTACAAAAGCAACAAATTAAACTTTTAACAAACAATACCATAATTTAACGACATTGGAAAAATTGCTTTTGAAAACATTATGGGAAAGTAATAAAATGTTTTATTTTCTCCTTCCCAAATATTGGTTCTACACTGTTAAAAACAAATCCCGCGTTTAAACTTTCAAGTCAAAACTCTTCTGTGGCCTGGTAAAGAGTTAAATAGAGATGAAAGTGTCATTTTTTAAGAAATGAAGAGAATGTTTTTGTTTTCATTGAGGTTAGGTTTGAAAAAAAAAAACCTAGTCACACTGTATGAATCTGCGAATATCTGAATGCAAATGGTGTTAATGTTAGGGCTTGGCTTGCGGTTTCTCCAGACCTAAATCCCATTGAGCATATGTGGGATGTTCTTGGTCGTATAGTAAGATATAGTCATCATGTAAACACGTTGCAGGAGCGAGAGCACGCTCTGAATGGAATAATATTCCTCCGCACACCGTACAACTTTACGTCGATTTCATGAGACGTCGTATTGTACAGGTAATACGCCAAAATGGAGGTCATATCCGATATTAATGAAATTATCACAACTACGCCAATAGGAGAGTCTTTAAGCTTAATTTTATTCACGATAAAACCAATATAACAATATTTTTGATTTTGATCCCTATTACCCTTTAACGATTTATACACGTCTATACAAATCGTTATTTGAAGAAAAAGTACACCACCACCTTGTACGAAATTAGATACACTAAAATTCGGAACCAAACTTATATACTTTCATTCACGGATCCATGAGAAATACTAAAAATAAAATTCTATGTTTCATTTGCGTGTGGGTACAGCAAAAAACTGCTCACTTTAAAATATTCGTGATGAAAATGTTTCGATAAGAGTTTAATAGAGCTAGTTATGTTACCTTTTGATCGGGGAAAAATAAGATAATGAGGTGTTGCTTGTGAAATCTTCAGTTTCGTGACATTCATATATTTTAACCATATTAGATTATCCAAAATTTCTAATTAGAGAATCATTTCTACAGAGACTGGAAACAAAACAGCGACTCTTCAAAATCGATAAAACCTTCGCTATTCACCAAAGTATGCCTGACGTTTTGTAGCGCAAATCCGCTTATTCGTGTTGATCAGCCTGGAATTTAACCCGCAGGCTGCTAAGCGCGACTCACTGACCTTTTGCGGACAGTGTAGTTCAAGATCAGACTGCACAGAAGGTGCAGTCTGATCTTGGATCTACACTCTCCGATAAGGAGATATGTATTCTCCAAATTGACTTTGAAATATCATTAGTCGAGTTTTTAGTATTGGTCTGAAAGTTTCAGTTAATTTATTTAGCAGGATAAGGGTTAATACTTCAGCCGCACTCCGTGCAAAGAAAGTTAAAAGCATCTGCAAAAAAGTATTGACCCAGGTCAGCTAGCACAGTCCTCTTCTAAAAGCTGACCTTGGTCGAACCTTTTGCTTTTCGTATATTTTCTACATGATCAAGGACCATTCTACCTCAAGATTTATTGGTTGTTAAACAAAATTGATTTTATGGATCCATAATCATGTGATGACTTGCTTGGTACAGCAACATGGAGATGCACTGAATCTCTTTTTGCCAGAGCATGGCTCAATTTATAGCTGCACATTCTTCACTTGCGTCTTTCAGTTTTATATGACATTAGAATAGTCTGTGAAATGCGTAATAGGTATTTATAGTGACCAAGTAATAATAATAAGTGATACCAAGGAACTAGCGCAAAGCTGTTTTATGACTAGTTACATGTTATTTATGCATGCTGCACAACAGTTTTCTAGCAATAGTTCTTTATAGGCGTAAAGCTCACAAATACCAAAGAACAAAAAAAAAAAAACTTGCATTCGGTAAACACCAATGCTGAATCATGATTGCTCACGAAGCTTAGCATACATCAAATATGATGTGGTTAGGACGTTTTTCGCTTTCCATCACTCTTGCTGAATTCGTCAGTTTTTTTTTTTTTACTTGCATGTATCGATTGTACATTGTTTTTAAAATGTAACAATGCAAAATTTACCTGTCAACAGTGGTATACGTAAAATAGAGAGGGAGAGAGCGGAGAGATAGAGAAAGACATTCACTTGAAGGAAATGATCCCAACTAAAGCTTTCATACCTTTAACATGCATATACATGTACGTGTATAGGAAGCTTATATAACATTCTTGCGAGAAGCCAATTCCCTACCCAGCTTTTACCTGTGAGCATTCGCTTGGGAGTGTGGCTGCCTGCGCCTGTGTGATATGTAGTTGCATCAGTTTACCAAGTGTATTGACTTGATTTCTATTGTACAAATACTACAATCTTGTCATTCTTTACTTCGAGAACCATAGTTAGTATCATTAAATCTTTCAATGCTAAAAAAGTAGACTTGACCAACTTAAAGGTGGTCGCTAAATACACACAATTTAAGTTTAGTCACAGATTCGTGACAGGATACACACCATATAACGCAGAATCAAGGCATGGCTTTTGAAATTACTGGCGGCGACTAAATTTTCGTACGCTTCCCGACTGGTTTGAAGTAGATACTGTGCGCTGATCTTTATTGCATAAACAACATTTTTATAAAGATCTAAACTGCCGTAAAATGATTAACCAAGATGCTTTACACGATGGCTTTGTTTTTGACAAATACTCTTTAATTTTTATCCGAAAATTCTGTGTGCACACCATTGAATGCAGATCCCACGTTACGGCAGTAGGGTCGGAAAACAACCCAAACTAATGTGCGCAGCATATAATGCAGATCTAGCCGTTAATACAGTTACACCAGAAAACACACAAAATAGTGTGCACAACATAGAATGAGGGTTAAGGTTACAGAAGAAGGGAATGAAAACATACAAAATATGTGCACACTATAGAATGCAGGTCTAAGATACTCAGCAGCGTCGGAAACATTCCAAATTAAGTGCACACCATTGAATGCAGGTCTAGGCTACTGCAATATGTGCACACCATAGAATGAAGGTCTAGGTTTTGCGGTAAAGACGGAAAACACCCAAAAGAATGTGCACACCATAGAATACAGGTTCCTATTAAGAACAGTAGGGACGGAAAACGCGCTAAATAAGGCGCACACCATACAATGACGGTCCCTTGAAAGCACAGTATGGACAGGAAACGGCAAAAAGCTGTACACACGGCAGAATGCAGGTTCCTGGTTATATCAGTAGAGACAGAAATTGCTGCAACTAATGTGTACGCTATAGAATGCAAGTCCCTTTATCTGCGATAGGGACAGAAAACTCCAAACAATAATTATTGTGCACACCATACAATGCTTGAATTGATCATTTGTGATATATACTGACCAAGGCCTAGCCTTGATATTGCAAATGAGCCATGCTCTGTGAAAAGACAGTTTAATGCATCTGCTAAAAGTGTCGACTCAGGTCAACCTGCGCAGGCTCGATTTTCTGCATGTCCAAGGACCATGCTACCTCATGATTAAATTTATAATCAGACAAAAGGGTTTATGAATCCAGAGTTATGAGATGACTTGCTTGGTATAATGCAACACAGAGATACAATAAACCCCCATTTCACAGAACATGGCTCAAATATTTAAATCTCAGAATGTTCATATTGAACTTTCTATGAGTTTATTATTATTTTTTTATGAATATAATTAAACGGATCCAAAAGATAAATAGATACATGTATCGTATTTGTTACGTTCGAGCAAATTCCTTGCTCTACAAACCGAATTTGTTAATACAATGAAATGGCTTTTTGAAAGCTTACAATTCACCTGTGCCACTTTAAACAACAGGAACAAAACAAAAGTGGTGAAGCAGAGATCTAACAATCCTGTTGGATAATCTTCTTATCTCTCAAGTGGTAATAAAATAGTTCAAGAACGTTCTATACAGAACCTATGAAATGTTAAACAAGTGTGGATTAAGATTCACTTAGGTCATTTACCTATTTGCTTTCACCAGTGACTGGTAAACTGGATTATACTCGTATACAGAGCAAAAAAAGACTGAAACCAAGTCAGGCCCTATTTTGATGAATATAACCGATTTTCACATTTTTTGTCCAAATAACTTGAAATATATACGCAAAGCGTATTTGTTTAATTAACACAGACAAGTTGTAAAAAGTTTTTTAAGAAGTTGTACCATCAATAAGGAAAATTACCCATACTATTAGAGTATTTTTCATCTCATTTGTCAGAAGTGAGATAAATAATAAACAAGTCTAGTTAATTGATAAGCAATTGGAGATACTGTATTTGACTGTATTTACTGTACTGTATCTTCTCTTCTACTCAAGTGCAGTTTTTTTTCAAATTTCCAGTCGCTGACAGAATAAAAATATCTTAAAAGTAGCATTAATGTTTGCAACTTTCGTTCTTGTTTTGAAATACATTTTTCTGCCAGCGACTGATTGTACTGGCAGATTGTACTGTCACACATCATCAGACCCATAATGATATCCTTACTTTTAAATGGTATGAATTATTATATATCTGCGTTTCAACTCCAGACTTGTTTATTTTTTGCCGCTAGTGGGCCTTTAAGTTAGAATATCATTCTTAAACATGGTGTCCGTGGTTATGAGATAGAGCGTCTGCTTCGTAATCATAAGGTCCTGAGTTCGATACCAGGAAGCGGGTGTCAACTTTGGGACTGTCCATTGGCCCACAATTTCGGCGCGAGTACCGGTGTACAGGAAGAAGAATCGAGGGAGATTAGTATAAGTTACAAAAAATTGTTTCTCAATCGATGTAAAATAAATATATTTTAACTAAACGTGATTTCAAGAGTGTTCATCTCAATGGTTGAGATATCTTGTCCTAGTCAAATCAGCAGATCAGTGATAAACTATACAAGGACTACAACATTGACAGGCTGACTCGGGAAAACGACTTTTTATTGTCTAACATTGGACCAACTTTGAAATTGTAGTTCACTCATTTGTGGCTATACAACGTAATTCTGATGAAATGTTTTTTTTTTTCTTTCTTATGCAAGAAAGTTCACCGCATTTCTCTTTACCGACCAACAAAATTGTAGACCTGTCCAAATTAAAAGCATTTACAGACGGCAATTTGAATGTGGCTCAAATGATGGAATTTAATAGGGTAGAAAACATTGTGGGAAACGGAGAAAATGCTGGTTACCAGCATTTTCTCTTTTTCTCACTATGTTTTCAAAAGGATTCTTTCTCAGGATCATTAAAACCCCGCATTGCGTGGTAAAGGGTTAATGGGCATTCTACATCAACTGAAGGTCAAGCAAAAACAACTCAATGTTGTGTACTGGGAAATTCACTCTTGTTGTTGGCCACTGAATTGAATTAAACTCTGGTCTTGAACTACTTTGTCCGCAAAAAATCAGTTCCCCTTGAAAACGTTTAATCTAACGTAATTTGGTTAATGGAACTCTTGGACCTTCCATGATAGCAAGAATAGCCATTCCACATCTACTCAAAGTCAAGTGTATCTATTTCTAAGCTGTGTGATGGTAAACTTTATGCAGTTGTTGACCATAAAATACATGCTAGGAAAAAAACTATACAGTACAAAAAGAAGCATACTATATGAGCTCTGTAAGGATACGACTTAACTAGAGTGTCTAATAAATGTAGATTTCGCGTAATTAAATTGACCTCAAACCTTCTTACACTAGATAAACGTGGTGATCTGTTTTTGCCTTTTATCTTAAACAGATGCTAACAATTTAGACTGGTCTAAATTAAAATAGTTTACAGGCGATGAGCTAATTTTGGGTTGCCTTTCAAGTGGGGGATACTATTACATAAAATATTGTACTGGATTATCGGTATTTACTCCTTTTCCCGTTTTCCTCCGGTCGGAAAAAAAATTTTTTTAGAAAATGGGACTGTTTAATATAGGGTCATATTCACCCATACAATGAAAATTTTAGGATTTTTATGGCCAATATATCAGCCAAAACCGTCGAACAGCAAGAATTACGATCAGAATGCATATTTTGTAAATTTTGACCTTGGCCTCCTTTGTCCGGCAGAAACAAATGTTTAGTCCTGAATATCGGAAAATGTTTCATTTAACGTAATAAGGCTAATTAGGTTTTTTATGAAACGCAACAAACTTCAGTGTAAGACATGAATCCAAAACAACTTGCCCGAATCGATCGAGAGGATCATTAGTTGTGATCTCTGATACATTCCTGTCAGAAACTATGTATTAATTCATGCACATACAATTCGTTCTTTGATTGAGACTTTCCAGGACCATTGTAATTGATTTTATAAACTGCATCGATCAAGATCAGACAACACAGAACATGCAGTCTGATTTTGGGTCATTATTGTCTTACTGTCACATATTTTGCAAGCTTTTCCTGGTTAACTTTCGTAATCAGCTGTCGCTACCAATTTGATAAATTCGACTTTTCGAGGTCTGAAAGAGAATTTCCACTGCAATTTCAGATATTCTTGAGTGGTCATACTTAGACATCATGTAGCGGGCGGAGTAGATCCAAGATCAGACTGCACGTTTTGTGCAATCTGATCTTGGTCTACGCCATCCGCAAAAGCTGTAGAGAGGGCCAATGATGCAATGAAATCGGAATGGAGTTTTATTTTTACAGACGGACCATACAAATTTCACATGTACGGTGCTCTGACAGTTAATGTTAACCCTTTGGCTGCTAAGCGCGACTCTCTGACCCTTTGCGGACAGTGTAGATCAAGATCAGACTGCACAGAACGTGCAGTCTGATCTTTGATTTACAATGTCCGATAAGAAGATATCATTCCACAAAATATAACTTTGAAACAGCAATATTTGGGTTATTAATATCGAATTGAAAATTCAATTTTAGTTATTTAGTAGGATAAGGGTTGAGGGTTTTTTTTGTGCACGTTCCCGAGAGGACGAGGGTTAATTTGATGATGTTGGGAAAGGTGAAACTATTTTATTGTCTTTAATTCTGTGATTTGTTACGCCATTCTATATAGCAGACAAATAAATTGACACATTGTAGTCTGCCAGTATTTAGCACGAGAGTCAGCTTAAATTTAGTAGATAGACATATCGGAACCGATTTATTTTATTGAGCATATGCATGCTCATGCGCGTTCACACGAACGTTAGAGTTGCTTTATCTACATTAGTTTTATATTAAGAAGAATTTTCTGAAAGCTATGCAAGTCAGGAAAAATGAATGTTTTAAGTCCCATCCCTCTATGCACATGATTCAAGTTGCACCCTGTTTACTCAAAAATTCATCATGATCCTCTGTCCGTGGGTTTTCAGTTCCAACAGATAGTACATGTAGGTGGATAGAAATATTTATATATGAGCCATGCTCTGGCAAAAGGGGGCTTAATGCATCTCCGTAATCTATCATACCAAGCCAGCTATCACATACTTATGGATCCATAACGGCCACTTTTTTTAACCACCGACTAAATCATGAGGTAGACTGGTGCTTGGACATACAGAAAATTGACCGATAGCGAAAAGTTTCGGCCTAGGTCAGCCTGCGCGGATTGCGCAGGCTAACCTGGGTCGTTACTTTTCACAGATGCAGGAAGCCCCCTTTTCACAGAGCATGGCTCATATGAATTTCATTGAGTCAGATATTTTAGCAAAGCATGCTGTAGGCAGAAGTATTTGAGCTCTGGCAAAAGGGGAGCTAAATGCATCTGCGAAAAGTTTCGACCCAGATCAGCCTGCGCAGTCCGTACAGGCTGACCTGGGCCGAAACTTTTCGCTATCGGTCAATTTTCTGTATGTCCAAGCACCAGTCTACCTCATGATTAAGTTGGTTGTTAAAAAGTGGTTGTTATTGATCCATAATTATGTGATAGCTTGACTGGTAAAATACATCACGGAGATGTATTAAGCCCCCTTTTGCCACAGCATGGCATATTTTCAAAGCAGAGTCCCAACCTTGGACTGGTGATACCCAGGGAAGACATGGTTAAATAAGTCGTTACCGTGATGTGTGTGACATATTGTTGAAAGCGGTGTGAAACACCATCTAAACAAACATTCAACCAAAGTCATATTTATGGGCGAGAAAATATGGACTTCATACAGGGAAAGTGGGCGGGGATTCTTGAAAGCGTTACCAATAAAACAGATATATTACTGGTGTTCCTGAACGAAATCGTCTTGTTGCACATGTTCCTAAACTCAGAGATAAAGGATAAGTAATTAAGAGTATCTTTATTCTTCTCACTACATTAACGTAACTGGTTATCAAAAAAATATGGCGGAATTTTTGAGTCGGATCCTGCATTACATATGTTCACATATTTCATGCAGCACAATCTCAAATCCATTATTCAAATGAATGTACACGAACCTGTTAAAGGCTCGGTAAAGGCCAAAATATCAAAGCAGGTGTCATAATATATTTAACTTTAAATCATACCATTTAAAAGTATGAAAAAGATTGTGGAGATGACAGTCTGTTATCGTGTGGTCGGGCCCATGTGTTAGTCGCTGCCAGAAAAAAGAATTCTAAAACCAGGCAAAAAAGTAAACAAAAGACACAGCTACCTGGCAGGTTTTAACCTAGTTTTGAAATTAATTTCTCTGTAATTAACTAACACTTGGACCGACCGTATAATGACAGATTGTTATCTTCACAATAATTTCCATACTTTTAACTGGTGTGATATAAATTCAAATGCATTTAAACACCCGCTTTGTTTACTTTTGGGCTTTATTGTTACTTTATGCAAGGAGATTTACCAGATAGCATTTATGTCGATCTTGAATGTAATGAGTATTTCTGTCTACATTGATTCCATTTATCGTAAGAGCTTAATTGAAGTGTACAAAAAGTCCTGCATTAAAGAAACAATGATAAAGATGCTTTCTGTCGAATTCGAAAATGATCAGACGATTATTCTCCCATCGCTAAGCTTAAATATTTGTATAGGTATTTAAAGATACATCTTTACAGCCAGAGAGTAAACAAACACTGTTAAAACTTTACAGTGTGTAGAATCTATTTAGCTGTGTAAACGTAGATAAAAAATCAATATAAGGTGTATGTGAAAAAGAAACGCAGGGGATTTGTCTAAGAGTTAAACCGGAAACTATGGTTGTAATATCTAGAGAAAGCCTCTAGAGCATACAATGCATTTTCTATCCCCCGTAATCTGTGCAACCTTGCAACCATCAGATGCAACATTAGGCACGAAGATACAAAAATGATTATAGTTTCATAAAATAAAGATGAAATAGGTTAAAAAACTGGATGAAAACGAGTAAAGATGTATCTTTAACAAAGAGTACGGGTCAGGATTCTCTCTTTTTTTTTTATTAAGCGACCGGTAATATAAGTATTCTGCTGACGTGTATGATGTGACAACAAGCTAGTCCAAAAGACCCCGCGGCTTTTTAAATCTTTATCCAGCGGCAAAATATGAAAGCATTTGCAGATGTAAAATGTCTCTCAAGTGTTGATATTTGTTTCCGAAAGGATAGAAAACAATGCAGGGAGAAAATGCTTGTTACTAGCATTTTCCCCCACTATGTTTTCAAAAGGTTTATTCCTCATGGATGTTAAACACAGGATTGTTTAGAAAAGGACTAAGACACGGGGTCGATTTTCCCAGTTTACCTTCCATAACTAGCAATCTGATCGGCCTACATGCTCTGTTTTTGACAATCAGTTAGCTGGGCTTGAAATTAGAAATTTAGGAGCGATAAATATTTAGAATGGGTCAGTTAAAAATGTTTCTAGCTCATCCGTTTTCAGAACGATAATAATGGCGTGCAACACGCGAAAAGGAGCATTCGGACATTAGCGTATAGTGTCGTCTCGGTTCAGCTTGCGCATTCCGCGCAGGCAAATCCGAAACCACACTTTCCGTTCTTATGTAATTTTCTGTTTTTTGCAAGTCTACTGTAGCACAAAATCAAATGTAGTCGTAAAGTAGCGTCTCGGATTAGCCTGCGCAGACTGCGCAGGCTGATCCGAGACGACACTTTACGCAAATGTCCGAATGCCCCTTTTCGCGTGTTGCAAGCCATATGTCAGTTCATACTTGGTTTGAGTTCTAATGTTATGCATTTTCGTCTGCCAAGTCTGCATAAACTGTGATAAAGATACGCAGTGTGAACGTCTTTTGTATCAATAAATAATCAATCAACACATTGGAGTCCTTCGCTTTATTGTACATCTTCAATATGGTGACTTAATAGAAAATACCCATTACTTCGTTATAGGCTAGATCTAAGTTCAGCACAAAACGTTTCATTTTTAATTCTGATTTAATCAAGAGTCTCTCTCTCTCTCTCTCTCTCTCTCTCTCTCTCTCTCTGCGTCTTTTTTCAAACATTTGTTTTGGTTTGTTTTTAAACAATTAATAAAATTTCAGACTACTAAGTTGTTCACGGTAGTCTTTAAATTTCCTCGTATTGCATACATGTATACCAGTAAACAACTGCATACAAGCATGCTGTTGTCAAAGTATTCGTTGGTGACATCTGCGTAAAGTAACGTCTCGTATTAGCCTGCGCGGACTGCGCAGTCTGACCCGAGACGACACTTTACGCAAATGTCCGAACGCCCCTTTTCGCGTGTTACAAGCCATATGTCAGTTCATACTTGATTTGAGTTCTAATGTTGTCTGCCAAGTCTGCATAAACTGTGATAAAGATATGCAGTGTGAACGTCTTTTGTATCAATAAATAATCAATCAACACATTGGAGTCTTTCGCCAGGACTTTTTTGTACATCTTCAATATTGCGGTTTGATAGAAATTACGCATGTGACTACTTCGTTATAGGCTAGATCTAAGCTCGATACAAAACGTTTCATTTTTAATTCTGATTTAATCAAGAGTCCTTCTCTCTCTCTCTCTCTCTCTCTCTCTCTCTCTCTCTGCGTCTTTTTATCAAACATCTGTTTATTTTTTTTTAAACAATTAATAAAATTTCAGACTACTAAGTTGTTCACGGTAGTCTTTAAATTTCCTCGTATTACATACATGTATACCAGTAAACAACTGCATACAAGCATGCAGTTGTCAAAGTATTCGTTGGTGGTATTTTTCTGAAACGATTCCTCAAAAGTAAACAGATCTATATACAACAGGAACGTTAAATTGGTTTGAAAGAAAAGCACCTAAAACATTTGAGGCTTGGTTTCTACTGATGAGAAAATGACAGACATGTTTATCTTGTGCTTACAGTGATATGTCTCATTTGAAATCTGCAACCAACGAGTTCAATCCTTTACCAAACAATCTCGTGTTTTCACGACATTGAGGCAGAAGCCGTTTGAAAACAAGATGGAAAAAGAAGAAAATGCTGGTTACCAGCATTTCTCCTTATCCCACAATACTTTCTACCACATCTAATATTTTCAGTCCATTTGTATCAGATTTGTTGCCTGCAGATGCACTGAATTTGGAAGAGTCTAAAACTTGTTGTTTGGAACACGGTTTAAAGTACACACCTAGAAAAAAACTCATGTGTACAAGTGGGATGTTTGACGTCAAAATTCATGACCATTCTTCTGTGCAAACGCCTATAATCTAATGCAATAGTACAGGGGTATGAGTATGCTATAATTCTGTGAACCTTCAATTACCGTTACTTTAATCCTTGGAGCGAATTTAACGTTCATATTTTGTTAAAAAACATACATAACTGCTAAAGTACACTTGTTTTCAGCAGATTTCAACACAAAATAGTAGACACGACATATCTAAGATCAGTTTATTTTTTATGCAATCTTATTATAATCAACAGCGCGCGTTAAAACGATAGCATACCTCGTAGAGAACTAAGAGTTAGACAGCTTTTAAATGACTTGTTCAACCTTTTGGAGTCTTGTTCTCTTTTTCTTGCGCGAGATTCATGTCCACGTTCTTAAATTGCTCAAATTTATATCTCAATTCATGTATTTGGGTAGGACATAGAGTAAATGGCAGTTCAGTTTTGATCGGCACCACAACAGTTACTTTACACCCATCTTGCCCTACATGGTAAAAGAAAACTTCAATTATAAGACACGCTAAGATATACCACTGTTCAGTTACGACAAGGGTGAAACTGGATGTTCTGCCTTTTCGGTTCTATCGATCGTACAATTTGATTCTGCTTTATATACCATTTATATACAAAATGGCGTAATAAAATTTCTTCTGTGAGGGCTGTTTTACCATTTGAAAATGGCGTAATGATGCTGAAGTTCGTGCATCCAGTGTAAGGCCGGTAATGCAGGTACAAAGAAGTTTTATCAAAATCGATCTAAAACTCGTGTCTTAACAATGATGGGATATAAGTCAGCGGTAAAACTCTATAACAAAATCTGTAAACAATGTATCTGATTTAAATCTTAGACCATGTAACTCGGTGATAGGTGTCGGGCTTGCAGTTCAAAGTTTGTGGGATTGAATACCAGCTTTGCCGACTTTTGTTCTCCGAGGACTGCTTATAGTCATTTCGCCAGGATTCTTTCATGCCTCACCACAAAAAAGTTCTCTCGATTTTGGTTATATAAGAAATGGCCACAAAAATGTGGTTTGAAGCAAACAGTTGCTCACAATAAATACGTCCTGTCTAAAAGCACAATTCTAACATGACACGTGAATTCGGCTCTATAAACACTGTGCAACGAAAGCGTGGTAAAATCTACGTTATTCTATGTAGAGTGACGTCATTCTGTATAGAGTGACGTCATTCTGTATAAAGTAAGTAAGTTATTCAATGGAATATAATCTGCATCCGCGTTTTTACTCTAAGTATGAACTTGTTTTCCTTTCATTAAGAGTTGGTCATGTTAGAATCGAAATAATCTTCTTTCTATCGTGGTTTATCGTTCAATAAACCACGTTGTGAGTTATGAGGCGCAATGAATAAACCACTCGGGCTATCGCCCTTGTGGATTATTCATTGTGCCTCATAACTCACAACTGTGGTTTATTGAACGATAAACCACGATAGAAAGAAGATTATTTCTTAAATGAAGTGTTTGGACATACACTCGGCGGTCTGGAATGACTGACTGAAGTAGTTAATGTAGAAACTAGTTCGATTCTTGCATTGGTAATTCAACAAATAACCTATTTACCTTGAACCTATTTACTCACACAAATATGTTAAGTCTTTGTGGTTCATCTATACATTTGATATAATTTATTATGATAGTGTAGCAGAAACTTGATCCCAACTCGCTTACATGCACGACTTTCCCTAGTAGAGCTGCACTTCAAAAACACAGTAGACAAGCACAAAGTTTTACATTGTGGCTTTATTGTTATTGAGCCGTAAAATAGATCCTTCATTATCTATGAGGGCAATAAATATACTCAAACGGTATGTCAGGAAAAATACATTCAGTAAAAATAAATACCAAAACAATCCATTTTCAAGGCTGTTTGAACTTCATTACCAAACAACTTCGGTCAGTGTCAATCCAAGATCACGTTTTGTGTAGTTAAGTTAAATCCTGGTTCACATTATCTAGCAAGCAGTTTAAGCTGTTCTCAGCTTTTTGAGGATTGATTTATCTTAGTGAATACAAGTCTGAGAAAACTGGCAGTTAAAAAAGTGATATTTATCGCTGGCACTTCTACTTTCGTTAGACGAGTTTTTCAAGATTTATTAGACTCTCACATACTTACAATTGGCTGTCAGTGCCAAACAATGCACAGACGAGTCTCGATTACTGTAACATAAAATCGATTGAAATGAGCAATGCTTTATGAAAAGGAGATTTGATGCATCTGCAAACAATATCGATCCAGGTCAGCCTGCGCAGTCAGCAAAGGCTGACCTGGGTCGAAACTATTGGTCACTTTTCTACATGTAAAAGAACCATCCTACGTCATGATTCAGTTGGTTGTAAGACATAATTATTTTTATGCATCCATAATTATGCGATGACTTGCTCCGTATAATGGATCACAGAGATACATTAAAACCCCTTTTCCAAAGCGTTGTCCAAATGTATCCTTACATTTAGAGCATTTTGTGTGATTAACATGCTTTTGAAAAGCAAGAGCACCGCAAGCGTCTGCAAACGCTCTGGTACATATACCTCTTTTTTCTTCAAATGAATATGTGAATTTAGATAAACTGGTCTGATGAACATACCTTTGAAAATCAACAGCACTAGTACCAAATCGAAAAAGGGGCATAACTATGCAAAAAAACGCATGAGTGTTATTTATCATGTTGATCAACTTTACTTTTCTTAGTTAAAACTGACTTGATTCTGATGTAAATATATTTAGTAATGACAGGGACATGAGAAAATGTCAAGGTTTTTGCACAACGACAACGCAGACGTCGTCAAGGCTATGAAAAAACGGGAACTTCTTTTTGCATGTCTTTTTACACTCGGGAGTAGTTCTTGCAAAGGTACAAGTTGTGGCAATGTGACAGGGGCACCAACCCTTATACTGCCTTAATCTCTGGCTGTTTACTATTCGTATTTATAGTGCAGGTATTTCAGACAGTATTAAAATAGTCTAACCATCACGATGTCGCAGGGATTGTCTAGTTCACGCCAATTTTTTTTGTCTAACGAAGAAAATAACTATTGTTGGATGCAGAACTTTTCCGGATAATTGTACAGCGAAGATTCCAAGACATCGTTAAGATTCTAAGCTCTCAGGAGAAAAAAGGTGTAATCAAAGTTAGCCACAGTGGCTATTGCCCCAGCCTAGTAACATAGTGCCTGCTATGATATGTCGTCAACAATCAACCAAGTTGGAATGCTTCCGGTTAACTCATGGAAACCTATGTATAACTCAGACCAGTATCAGTCGATATATATCTAACTGAATGAAAAAGGACGATGTGAACTTACATTACGACACAATTAAAATTATAAAAGGTGTGTAATACTCAGATCACTACCCCCATTCAATTCATTTACTTAGCTGTCCCAACAGGATCCGTATTCACCAACCATTCAAAATTTCATTCTACGTCCATTTCCAAATAATAACGGCCTGCAACACTCGAAAAGGGGCATTCGGACATTTGCGTAAAGTGTCGTCCCGGATCAGCCTGCGCAGTCCGCGCAGGCTAATCCGAGACGGCACATTACGACTACAATAGACTTTGTCCCACAGTGTACTTACATGAAACGGAAAATCACACACGATCGGAAAGTGTCGTCCGGAACGACACTTCACGCAAATGTCCGAATGCCCCTTTCCGCGTGTTGCAGGCCATTTATTATAGAAAGTAACTATTTAGCTATTTAGCCAATCAGAAGTTGTTTTACCTTCAAAGTCAAATACTCCTGCGAATTAGACCGAAAATGTTTTAAAGAACGGTAGGTCAATACAGACCCTGTTTGGGCTAATATGCTTTTGATTTTAGGACCTAGGATTCGCACTTACTTTACAAAGATTTTTTTACCAGTTAAAACGTTATTTCAGTTTAATATTTCTAGATTCAATCATTCTAAATTTCATTCTATTTCCAGATGTATACTGAAACGCAACTTGTAATTGGTTTAGCCAATCAAAAGTTATTTTACCGTTAATGTTAGAAAATTCTTGGGAATTAGATCAAGAATGTTTTTAACAATGGTTTGTGAATACGGGGCCAGTAATTTGTGTCAGTATGCTTTTGCTTTTAGGTCCTAATACTCGCTCATACTTTACAACATTTTTTTCTTTCAAATTACTTTAGTAGGCCTATAATATACATGTATCCAGACAAAAGAATAAGTGAAATTGTTGTATTCCGTCAATGAAAACATTACAAAGGAGCTGGATGTTCGTGGTGACTTTTGTATTCTACAACTTCAGCAAAACTGGATCCTGTTTTATCAAGAACCGTGTACAACTTGTATAATTATCCGAGTATAAGATGCTTCTTAGTGGACAGATATAGAAAGTTTAAGGAAATGTATGGCTTAATATTTTTAAATATCGGTCAGTGAAGACTTAACCATTAACCTACTAAGTTTAAGGACACTTTCAAGCCGATAGTAAAAACCCAAATCTAGCTACCACAATTTTGTTGTTGTTGTTGTGGGGGGATATCTTAATATCGGACAGTGTAGATCGAAGATCAGACTGCACATTCAAGGTCATTGAATCGCGCCTAGCAGCCTAAGGGTTAAACTCATTTCTCAGATTTACACTCTCTTGAAATGTTGCAAAGGTCAGAATTACTACAAAGATTCTGTTTCTTTACTCCTACTCCTACAAAATTAGTTCAGATGTAAGGAAATGCGACATTTCAAACGTTTTTTTCCCCTATCACAACACTCCGTTAGAAAAGTGGCCAACTCCCAATTAGGAGAAGTGATACCCATCTGCCTGTACGCAATGTACAACAGAAGACAAATGATGTTTGAAGGACTTCCGTGTTTTTTGAGATACAATATGGTTGTATCACGTTCTGTTGGGAACAACAGACGCAATATCCATTTAGAGATAAAATTGCATTTCATCTCCATAAAACAGTATATTTGCGTCAGTTTTCTCAAGATATGCATTATCAGTGTAGCAATCAGTAAAAAAAATAATGTACAGTCTAGTATTCCTGTAGGACTTGTACTTGATAGTTTTTCAGATAAAATGGTACACAATGCAAAGGCTCTAAAACTGAGAAAGGAATTCCTTAGAAAGAAAAAAAAAAAAAACACACTTACAGTTGCTTTTGCAGACTGTATGGACAATGATCGTATAGAGTGCAAGGTCAAACAGAGAGCTGTCTGATCTACAGTGTCCGCATTTTGTGAAAGTGTCTAAAATGAAATAAGTTTGTACCTGCATCTACTGTTTCAAGTAAAAACTGGCTTGAAATGTTCGATATAGTTATTTGGCACGCGAAGGAAAAAGTGAACCGCTGTCAGATATGGGTCTAAACCATCCACAAAACCAACTCAAATTGCGTTAAATCCTTTACAGAATCAAAGTCTTTCAACCTATAAGAAGGAGCCTTTTCAACCTATTGTGGAGAAGTGATGGCAACCAATATTTTGTTTTTTTCCGACAGTGCTTTGTAGTATTTCAAAGACAAATCGGAACAAATCAGCAACATTTAATGGTCATGTGCACATGATTTCGGTTTCTACGAGTCTCCAATATTTTCTGTTTTTACCACAAAATCCCGATTTAACGCGAACCTGGAAAAAGAGGCCTTTGATAACATTGTGGGAAAGGGAAAAATGCTGAGAAACAGCATTTTCTTCTTTCCCCACAAAGTTTTCTAGTCTGTTGAAGGCAAGTCCTGTCAGTTAAGCCACATGTAGTTTTTCGTCTGTAAATACTTTCGATTTCTACGAAGCCCCGATATTTTCGCTTGGTAAAGAGTGAAGCAATCAATTGGTTAAGCTCCCAGAGAAATCCCGATATGAAATCACTGAATGATGCATTTAATCTCCATAAAACAGGACAGTTCTATCACTCTCGTAGAGAGGTGAGATGAAAAGTTTCCATTTTGACATGTTTCAAAATCAATGTTAACTAGAATGGAAAAAGATATAATCCAGTTCCACGCCTTCTTTCATGGACTGAGTATCTGTGTTTTCTGGTTTTCGTATAAGAACTTGTAAAAAAAAAATAATGCATTTGTTTCTCCAACGTTATTTTGCCTTAAACTCTTTACCAGAGGAGACAATTTTCAACGAGTCCAAATTGAAAATATTTTCAGGCAACAAATTAAATGTAACTCAATTGATTTCTTTTGTCTTCGAAGCAGTAGAAAACATAGTGGGAATTGGGGGCAAGCATTTTCTCCTTTTCCCACAGTGTTTTCAAAAGTCTTTTCCCCCGAGGGTCGTTAAAACCGCGGAATTGCTTGGTAAAGGGTTCAGGCTTCATGCAGTATCCAAAGGCATTCCAGTATAATTACTCCCAGTTGGTAGTGCACATTTTAGTACACAAACATTTCATTTCGGCAAATTTGCTAAAACAATCTGTACAAATACTGATTACCGATAGATAGTATTTTTCCAGCCAGGATGTAATGACTAAAAAAGTAATGCGTGTCTAAAGCGCCTTGAATGTCTGATTCCATTATTTTCTTTTTTTATATATACATATCAGATTTCACTAACTGTAAGATTTATTCATCCTTTGTCACGCATTAAGTCGTTATGTGATCAAATAAAAAAAAACTGTATTCCTAATTTAGTTGTCCATGTACACATGTACATGGTAAAATGCTTTGACTCTGAGAACGTGCAATTTGACTTTGTCAAGTCTATACGATAAAAGTCCTTCCGAGTTTCAATGCATTGTATTCTCGGCTGTAGAAAGAAAATTACTGTTACACGCATGGCATTTAGTACTTCTCGGTTGATTTGTCGATAGGTAAATATAATTGTGTCGCCTACTTGACCGACAATCACTGTCTTTGACTAGATGGTGTACAAATGATAACCACTGTAAGGTGAACCCAGTGTTTGATGTCGAATAACGAGCAAAGCTACCCGTATACTGCAAAACTAAACGTACATGCCTTTTACATAGCATGTACGTGTTAACACATAAATCAATCTACTGTAGCAAAAGTCCCTGTCCACTGACACCAATATCAACTAATATCCGCGATAAATGGTTTTAATCTTAATGCAGGTTCATTTAGTATGGCTAAGTAGAACTGAGACCACTTGAACACGCGACCTAAAAGAAGTTAACTGAGTTAATTCATTTATGGAAATAACTATGTCAATGATTATTTCTCGTACATTACTTTGGTAAGAATATCTAATACTATCTCTTTGGGTGTAGTCTTATGTTGATCTACACTGACAGTAAAGAATCTGAGATCATCTTTGGTACCAAGAGGGTAAAGCAGTGACCTTGAAGTACACGAAGCATTTGATTAAGGTAGTCCTTATAAAACTGTTTCGGCCAGATTTTTTTCCACAGCAACAAGCCCACAGACCACGGTGTCGATTCAGTATCAAAATGTAGGCTCTATATTTTCTGATGGGTTACTTTCGTAAAAAAATTCTTTCTTCCCTTTGTGAGCTAAGGAACAGTCCCAATGACGTCAGGGTCATCGTACAACCCGTTTAAAGATAAAATGGTGACAAATGTGTCATTTACAGCAATTCCGTCGTTCTACAGTCAACTAAAGGAACCAAGGCAAGAAAGGTAACGATAGATCAAGTGTGAATGGAGACCAATCCGCATGGGACAAGACCTTAAAATATCTTCTCAGACATTTTATGTCAACCACGGATACCTATTCACTTTAACCCCTACGAAACCAACAGTAATTTTATTTGCTCTACACATAATAAATCCAGATAAAACCACACAAATTATCAAGTCCGATCTTGGATCTACAGTAATGAATTATCTGAAATGTTCTAAAGAAAAGAATGTCCCTGAATCGGAAGACTTTAGCTTTTTAACAGGTTACTTATTGTTAGCTCAGTGGAGAAAACTAAGTTTTCATTTGTTATCGTTTTTCATTTGTCTGAGGGCGGAGTCTAAAATTGTTGTTAGCGGTGGTGTCATTGCAAAAATTATGCTCCATTTTGATAAATTTTCAAATTACTTCAAGTAGTAACCAAATTGCTATCACTGTAGTATGTTCAAATTTTAAAAAGAAAATGACCGTACAAAAATGCAGTTATCTAGAAATTGCTAAATATGTAGAGAAAAAAAATGCCAGTATTTTCTGATTCCTCGAAAAATGGTAGGCTACACTTTATCATCTCTGGGTTTGATGTCAAATAAAAACTGAACTAGGAGTTACAAATTTTACAAATTACTACAGAAATTCGGCTTAGGAAACAAAACTATCTGCAAATGCAATTAAAGGCGGTTTTGAAGCGGGTCTTGCACGTCAAACTTTGAATTATATATCTAACACAATAATAATTTCATTTTACCTCTGAAGCCTATTGCGTTTTGTAAAGATTTTTAAAAAGGAAGATCTTCAAGCTTATTTTACAATCTCAGACATTGTCGCTGAAAAATGTACAGCAGTATATGCGAGCTGAAACGACGAGGTAATAGAGTGCAAAGTGTAATCTTGCATGCGATTTGTTAGCATCTCTTTCACCATTAATCATCAACGAAGTTAAAGCAACAAATACCTACCACATAAGTGCTATATAAATCCCAGTTCAAAAGTAAGTCCAGTAAGATGATTGAAGTTTATCTTAATTAATAAATAAATCAAGTGCGAGGATTAACACTAGCAAGACAAGTGCTACAAATGTTTTTAATAGCATTCCACAAGAACCACACAGAAATATCCGACTCGATAACTGTAGCAACTAAGTTTCCGCGTTGTACCTTAGCTCAATAATAGAGCTGCCTCCTAGACGTGAACGACAGTATTATAAGGCAATCTACGGCGATGTTTTGTTACAACTCTCCAGAATATCGGAAAGTATTTCTGTCTATTAAATCTGTGTCCGTAATCCACTCCAATTGTCAGAAAATCATTTTAGAACATGATGTACTGTGTCGCACAATTCTTGCATGCCGGATATTGATACCGTAACCTTGATCTCGCCGAATTAACTCTTTACCTCACGCTCCCTGGTTTTGAAGGACCCTGATAAAGAAGGCTTTTGAAAACATTGTTGGAAAAGGAGGAAATGATGGTAACCAACATTTTCTCTTTTCCACAAAATGTTTTCTAGCCTTTCAGAGATAAATCTCACCATTTAAGCCATATGCATTTTGTCCTCGGCAAATGCTTTGAAGTTGGAAGAGTCCAAAAGGACTTTTGTCGTTTGGTAGTCTTATCTCTTTACCCTTCTACTTAACTGTAGTTATGTCCAAATTGAACTCAACTGCCGACGACCAATTCAGTGAGGTCTAAAATTTTGGATTTGCTTTTGAATCTTCAAGAGAGTAGAAAAAATGTAGGCAAAGAAGAAATTGCTGGCTACCAACAGTTTCCCCTTTTCCCGATGTGTTCTGTAAAGGCCTTGATCTGAGTCATTAAAACACAGGATTGTGTGGTGAAGAGTTAAAACAATGAACCGGGACCTATAGAAATGAATAACGATGGGCACGATCTATTTTTTACAAGAGCAGCTGGGTCAAGATCAGGCTGCATGGAAATGCAAGTTGATCTTGGTTACCTCTCGCGTTGCACAGATTATGGATCATGCAGTCGCGGCTATATCTCATGTAAGTGTTACTGACTTTAGATTACCGTTTTTTTCTACCTGAAAAATACATAAGTTTTGACTTATTTCTGGTTCTTTGCTTAAGGTGTGAATGCAAAAGGAAAAAATATACGAGACACAGTTTACAATATCAACTTGCACTGTAGATAAATACGATTTTCTTTTTATCTAATGTATAGTTTTCGAACCTGTTTATTTTGTGTGTGTGTGTAAAAATGGTTACCCAGTCACTGTTAGCAAATGATAAAGTGGCAGACAAATCTAAAAGGTCTCCTGGTATTACTAAAGATATACAAATCCCATAGACTGACGACTACAAGAAAACAGTTTATGTAAAAAACACGGTCAGTCCCAATAGACAGATAATTATAGCCGACGTAGATACACCCTCTCTTTCTCTCTCTCTCTCTCTCTCTCGCTCTCAAAAACTCACACACACAAATGGACTTACACTTGTTTGAAACAACGCTGTTATATCAATGAATTGAGCAGATTCCATATCAACGCATAGTCTGATAAACAAATCGGGAAGAAATTTAATTTCTGGTGTGGGCTGATTCACCGCAATTTCAAAGCTGTATTTGACAGAGAATCAAATATCTGCAGTACAAAGTGAATTCAAATTTAGACTGCATGTTTCATTTTGTTTGGTGTTTGACGCCGCTTTCAGCATCATGTCAGTTTCATCGCGGCGTTCTGTGCACCTACTCATGCTTTCTCAGAGTTTCTTTTACCAGTACTTCGCACAATATTCTTATCAAGCCTCAAGCTGCTTTTCCACATAATCATAGTCAACACAACGATATCTGTTGCGAGAGGAATAAAGGATCCTGTCAGAATGCCTACCAAGGCTACCATCAGTCCTCGAAATGAAGTTGGCAGAGCTGGAGATCGGAACCAGCGACCTACTGGTTTCAAGCCTTGTACGTAACCAACTAAGGTACCGGTTTTGTTCTTTCTACTCTTATTTTACATCTTTTTGGTTTACATTTTGCAAAGTTTATTTTCTGTAGTTTCCAATATCAAAGCGTGGTAGGAAAAGCGGAAAGGAAAATTTGTTTTGTGCGAGATGATACACATTTGGAGTGCTGGGCTATTTCGAACACCGTTTGCTCCAAAACATATCGTACCTTAAATGCATTTGAATCATGCTCTGGCGAAAGAGGGTTTAATGCATCTCCATGGTGCATCATACCAAGCAAGCCATCACATAATTAAATGGATAAATAACACTCCGTTTTGTCTAAATCCAGCGGTAGAATGGTCCTTCGGTATGAAGAAAATTTACGTATAGCAAAAATTTTCGGCACATGTCAGCCTGCGCGGACTGCCCTGGCTGACATGGGTCAATACTTTTTGCAGATTCATTAAACTCCTTTTTCACATATCATGACTCATTTCTTTCATTTTTCAGTGCCGATCCCCGGTAGCCAAGTCGTTAGCGTGCAGGACTTGAGAACAGGGTTTCGTGGGTTCGATCCCTGGCTCGGCCAATTTCTTTCCGAGGATTGATGATAGTCATTGCGACAGGATTCATTCCTCTCCCACCGCTGACCATCGTTTCGACGATGGTTATGTGGGAAAGCGGAAAGAAAATTGGCTTGGAAAGAAAATTGTGCTGGGTACTGTTAAAAGAGACTCCAGGAAAGCATGGATAGGTGCACTGGCCGCCACGATGTAACTGAAATAATGTTGTAAACCCGGCGAAAAACACCATACAACCAACCAACCAATCATTTTTCAGTAACTTTTGTCTGATACAACACAAATAATTCAACAGCACATACAGGTATACTTACGCCAAAATAAGAATTCTTTGGGATCTTGGGCTATAATGGTGGAACGCTGGCAATAATCTAACTTGAATAGTTTAGAAGTTTCTATCGTGTGCGTATTTTGACATACTGCTTCTTTGCATATTAGGCGTTTGTCGAATAATTTGGATTCCTCCATGAAGCAACAATAATGACAAATCACTTCCCTGTACCAGTTTTATTGGACAGGTACTTCCGAATAAAAATGCTTCTCACCCGTAAGACAAAGGTTCATTCCGGGCATGCTTAAAGGCCCGATAGCAGCCAAAAACAATGCAGGAATTAAACGCTTTTAAGTTTAATTCATACAATTTAAAACTATGGAAAATATTATGAAGATGACAAGTTGTTAGTGTATGGCCGGTCCAAGTGTTAGTCGATGTCAAAAAAAAAAAGATATTCTAAAATCAGACAATGAGTACACGTAAAAAAATAGAGTTACCTGGCAACTTTTAACCTAGTTTGGAAATTAATTTCTCTGCCAGTGACTAACACTTAGACCGACCATACAATAACAGATCTTCGTGTTCACAACACTTTCCATACTTTTAGATGAAATTAATCAAATTTGAATGCATTCGCTTTGTCTATTTTTGCCAGCTATTGTAAATTTAAGTGGACTTTTTCTGTACAAAATAAATCAAGGCTAGTGCTGATTATTTGATCTAGGATCAGCCGTTTCAGTTTCATTTATTTGGATAAACGACATAATATATGAGCCGTGCTCTGGCAAAAGGGGTCTTAATGCAACTCCGTGATGCATCATACCAAGCAAGCCATCACATAAATATGGTTCCATAATAGGCACTTTTTTTACAACCGACTCAATCATGAGGTAGACTGATCCTTTGACATGCAGAAAATTGACTAATAGCGAAAAGTTTCGGCCCAGGTCAGCCTGCGCGGACTGCGCAGGCTGACCTGGGTCGAAACTTTTCGCAGATGCATTAACCCCCCTTTTCACAGAGCGCGGCTCATATATATTTGGCCATTTACAATAAAAAAATTAGAAATCAACAAGGTCTAAATATTTTGGGAGCCACTGTATTCTTGCAGTCCGTTTGTCCTTTGTTCTAAAAGTCTAAAAATGTTGATTCCATTTTACTTAGATTCAATCTTATAGTTAAGATAAATATTGGTTGAGCCATAACCGTTGACTGCTAGAAGAGCTGCTGGGCCCGTATTCACCAACCGTTCTTAACGACGTATATGACAAATGTTCGTGCGCATCGTGCTGCGCATGTATTTTTGTCGCGGATATTGAATCAAAAGTGCACCTATGTGTTTTTTGCACATAATGGCAATACTATTGGTGCACTGAAACAAGTAGCACTTTCTTCGGGTAGTACTGATGAAGAGAAAAAAATGGATCTTTGAACTGTCACCGTGAAATAATTAAAATGCTGCTGACACGGCGTTACACACCAAACAAGGAACAATGGCAGGTAATTTCAAGCTGTGGAAGTATAGCTGTTTCCACTTTGAAAATTATTGTTGAAAAAGGAGAAATCGTTCCTATTGAGATGTACCTCCTATATACAGATGTACCTGTTAGACTATTGATGAACGTCAATAATGTATAAATTCATGTACCTACGATATGGCTATTGGTGACCATTAATGGCGACTTATCGTGCACCTGTAAAGTCACTGCTATTCTTGAGTAATTACGCGTCTGTAAGGTTGTTGATCACTGAGAAAGGTGAGCAATAAAGTGCATGTATCTGTTTGGTAACTGATAGGTGGCGATAGTGAGAAATTGCATAACTGAAAAGTTATCGATGATCGTCGATGCATTGCAGTTGTCATCTTAACAGTAACTACTATAATGTTGATACGATACAAAAAATAATTGAATATCTCAAGCGGTATACTATTAAAAATCAACACTGAAATTGCTAGCTCTAGATGAACAATTACAATGTCCGTCGATAAGTTATATTCAATACATTTACTGCATTTCAAGGTCTTGAGATGCATTCTTGTACTAGAAATTATTGAAGGGTAAAGTCAGTGTAAGTAGTGATGCGTTTATAAAAAATCAGTAACAGCACCAAAATAAAAGATAATATTATTCAAAAGGGCGGAACACGTTTTATGCATAGATCAACTACAGTCAATAGAAATGAGACAGCTCTGCTATTATTTCTGTAACTGTGTTGTTTTTCTTGACCCTTTGAGTCAACGTATTTTTTTACTGAAGATACAAATGCGCAGACCGCACAACTAATAATCTTTGGTATTAGCTGTTCGACATTTTGTCACATTTTTCGGGTTAAATTGCCGATTTTTACGTTTTAGAGGTTACAATGTGGAAATAACAACAACATGGGTGTTAAAACTATTTCATTTATTCAGCACTTAATTCCTTAGCACCTGAAAATCAATTGGGATTAATTTGAGCTCGAAAACACAACACCACTTAAATAAAGAAGAAAGAGGACGTGCCTAAACTTTGCTAAGGGCATTTGTCAGGCGACGAAATTTTAGCCTCTTCCCCATTCAAATCATCTGCAGACGACACATTAGATACTGTTCAAATGATAGGATATGTTTTTGATATGATAGAAATAAGTGCTGAAAATTTAGAAAATTCTGATTACTGACATATTCCCCTTTTCCCACAAAGCTTCTTTCTCAGAGCTGCTATGACACGGGATTGTTTGATAAAGGGTGACAGGTCAATGGTCTTTCTTACACTGATGTGCGTCTTTATGCCGCCGAATCATGCGGACAAACGATATTGCTTTTTTACTGCCTCGCTCACACCAAAATAAAACAATATAAAAGCAAAGATCAGACCAACAGCTTTCATCTGTAATACGTGGTTTTAGCTGACATTTTGGCGTCTCTATTCTCGCCGAAGCTCATAAAATCAGAATTTCTCAGACAGTAATCATAATGTTCTATAAACCGTTACCTTATAAGTGAAATGTCGTTTATAACAGAGCCATGGTTGTGCAGAGGAAACGCCCATGTCGGGTAAATAACATGTTCTGGGTCCAAATTCCGACTTGGTAAAAATTCTTACCGAGGTTTGATGAAAACTATCCTGACAGAGTTCATTCCTTTCACACGGTTTATTCAAGGTTTTTCATGTGCGAAGACAGACAATGACCTAGAAAGCATGTTGTAGGCAACACTGGCTGTAAAATAAACACCAGGAAGCATAGATAGAGACATTGGCGACCGTGATGAAATTTATGTTTTCTTTGAGTCCACGTTCGCAAAAATTATTCTAAGACAATGATGTCATTTACCTCCGTTTGAAGTTCGTTTCTATGTTTTTTACACTTACTACAAACGCTGATTATAAAACCTCAATGGTATATTTCTCTAACGCCACAAACCCTGAACAGACTTTCAAAAACTTCTTGTTGGTAATAAACTTTAAGATTTACTTTCTTCTCTAGTGCTGTTGGGAGACATCCGCAAAGAACTTTTATTTGCATCTGTAGATACTAGACAAAAAAGTTTTACATCTGTCTAAATTGCAAGCAATTGCAGATAACAAATAAAACGTGTATCAAATAATCGGATTGTCTGTGACAGGGTCGAACAAGTACTAGAGAAAGGAAACATGTACCGGGTACAAATATTTCTTCATTCAAAAAATCCTCCTCAAGGCTCATTCTCAAGGATTGTGGAAATACGGGACTGGTCGGCAAAGGTTAAAACGCCGGACCTATTTTATTCATTTGAGTCATGTTCTATGACATGGCGGATTAAAGCATTTTCAAGAAGTATCGATTCATGTCAGTCTGTGCACTCCGCGAAGGCTTACCTTTGTCAAACCTTTTGCTAATCATACATTGTGTTTTTCCAAGGACAAGTTTTCATAATGATTCAGTTGGTCGTAAGGCAAAACGGATTTTATTGATTTCTAATTATGTGATGATTTGCTTGGTACAATGAAGTACTGTGATGTCCTTTAAGCTCCTTTTCCCATACCGCCCCTTACAATCATTTCTCTAGATCTGTTAATCCTCACCTTTTTGTACATCATATGCCCGCCCGGGTAGCTCAGTGGTTAGCGTATTAGACCTATGATCTGGTGGTTTTAAGTTCGATATCCGGTTGCGGCACTTTCTTTCCGGCGATTTTTCGCCTTTAATCTGTCATGCATGTGGGAAAAGTAGTCAGTGAATTGGAAAGAAAATTGTGTCAGTGCTGGTGTGAGAAAGCCAGGAAACACATGCGTTAGTGCACTGACCGCTGTGATATGACCTGAGCTGTTAAAACGGCGTTAAACTCCAATCAATCAATTGTACATCACATGGTTACGAAATTTTCAACCTGTGACAACGGTGGAAAAAAACTCCGAGAATAAGTTTCACACATGAAAGTTGATTGACCCCTAACAAAACACAATCCCACGTTGAGCGACCGTGAAGGAAAGGGCTTTTGTGAAAAAAAAAAAATGTGGCAAAAAGAGAAAATACTAATACCATCATTTCCTCTATTTACCACAAAATTTACAACAGTATAAAAATCCTTCATTTGATCCGTAAGTGATTTGTTGACTGCAAACGCTTTCAGATTAGACAAGGAGATTTTTTTTTCGTCTGGTAAAGGGATAATGAAAGTGTTTTAACCCTTTAGCTGCTAAGCGCAACTCACTGACCTTCTGCAGACAATGTAGATCAAGATCAGACTGCACAGAACGTGCAGTTTGATCCTTGATCTACACTGTCCGATATGAAGATACTTTTCTGCAAATGATATTCTGGTTTTTACTATCGGCTTGAAAGTTTTATTTGATTCATTTAGCAGGATAAGGGTTAATGCGAAACTCACAGCAGAGTTTGACAGACATAATTGGCCTACAACACGCGAAAAGGGGCATTCAGACATTTGCGTAAAGTGCCGTTTCGGATTAGCCTGCGCAGTCCGCGCAGGCTAATCCGAGACGGCACTTTACGACTATATTAGATTTTGTCCTACGGTAGATTTGCGCAAAAACAGACAATTACATAAAAACGGAAGGTGTCGTTTCGGATTAGTGTGCGCAGAGTGCGCACGCTAATCCGAGAGGACACTTTACGCAAATGTCCGAATGCCCCTTTTCGCGTGTCGCAGGCCATATCACTTTAAGAAATGGTTCCCTCGAGCTTGTCTCGCTGAAATATTTGTGCAATCTGTTCTTCGCAGATCGCTTTCTAAACAAAAATTACATTTGAATCTCTTGCATGTTTAATCAAAATATACATACAACATTACATTCGGTCCCGAATGGGGAAAATATGTTTTAACAAATTCGAGGAAATTCTCTAGGTGGCACATTTGTTTATGCTTCATATTTTTAATGTTCGTATATGCTAGAGTGCCAAATATAATATTTGAAGTATAAAACCCCAGTCTGTCTGTCTGTCTGTCTGTCTGTCTGTCTGTCTGTCTGTCCTCCCCTCTCTCTTTCTCTTTCTCTCTCTCTCTCTCTCTCTCTCTCTCTCTCTCTAAGAAGTTTGCATTCTGGCTGGAAGGTAAATTTGCCTCAAAAAAAAGAAAAAAATGATGGGACAGAATTAAATTACTCCAAACTGGGCAGAGTCAAAACGAAATAGCAGGTATTTCTGAACTAATGTTTGGTTATGGAATTATGCTGTTTTGAGTTCTGTGTCTACATTTGTTTTCCTGAATTTCGTTTTCGTCAGCTTTCACTGCAGCAATTAATAAAAACTTATTGATTTACAATGATTAAAGCTGTTGTTAAGTAGGAAAAGAATGTTGCCTTGAGAAAATGACCTGGAAAATGAAGTTGTTTAAATTTTCACAGTTAAAGGAACTAAACAATCAGTGGGTCAACCAGACTGGCTGTTCCAAGTTAGCCTGGGTTCATTTGTTTTTCCTTTTATTTATTCCGACGTTACTTTTTTCAAAAATAGATTTACTGAAGTGATAAACCGTTTTGGTATAGATCTGTACGGACCGTGAAAGAAGACCACAATAAGGAGTGATTTAAAGATCATTACCGTATTGACCAAGGCTACTGCCGAGCCCCTGTAGCTCAGTCGGTAGCGTGCAGGACTTGAGAACACGGGGTCCAGGGTTCGATCCCTGGCTACGACCCCTGGCTCGGCCAATTTCTTTCCGAGGATTGATGATAGTCACCGCGACAGGATTCATTCCTCTCCCACCGCTGACCATTGTCTCGACGATGATTATGTGGGAAAGCAGCCAGTGGCTTGGAAAGGAAAATTGTGCGGAGTACTGGTAAAAGAGGCTCCAGGAAAGCATGGATAGGTGCACTGGCCGCCGCGATATAACTGAAATAATGTTGAAAACGGCGTTAAACACCATACAATCAATCAATCAATCAATCAACCAAGGCTACTACCAATTAGACAGTCAGCCAACGGGCCTTGCACGAAGTACTAATCTCTGTACTCCAATTTTACTGCAAGAAGGATAGAAATATCATGTGCAGGAGGCATAGATAAAAATCAGACTTCAAAATATGTGCAATCTGCTCTTGAATCTACACCTCCCACCATTGAGATCTAAAATCTGATCCTGTACCTGTAAAAGTATCGAAAGAAGTGAAAAGAAATGAACCGGCCTCGATAAAATGCAATGAAATTGTCTATCAAACGGACAGACACACATAAATAAACATTATAAGGGAAAAGATAAATAGTCTTTAAACTTTGTCTGCACCTGTAGCAAGAAACTGCTGACAATTTTCTTTTAGGATTTCATGTAAATTGTACTTTATTTCTGTTTTTTACTACTAGGTGACATGGCCAGGAATACATTGCAAAATTGTCAAAAAAAATCTCGTCAGTTCTTCGCATCTTCTTCTTTGTTTTTGGTACTCATTTGTTGTCTTAATAGCAGAAAAGTGAAACCCTGTATGACTAGATTTTACGGTAAAGAAAAAATACAAAGTTTAAGCATATGTCACTCTTTAACCTTCTGTCATACAACTCCGAGTTCTAACGGCGTTGAGGCAGAAGCCATTGGAAAACATTGTGGGAAAGAAGAAAAATGCTGGTAACCAGCATTTTCTTCCTTTCCCATAATGTTTTCTCCCCCTTCAAAAATTAAAATCATCTGTAAAGACGACACATTTGATTTGTCGTCTGCAAATGTAAAATCAATTTTAATGCGACCAATTTCTTTTTTTGTTCCATAAAAATTTAAATTGACGTTGTACTCCAGAAAAAGCAGGGGTGTAGCAAGTGCACTATTGTTTCCTAATACGGCGTGTTCTGTATCAGAAAGTCTGACAAATAGAAGTAAATCTTTCCCGAGACGTATCAAATATGATGTAATACAGAAGTGTGACTGCACCTTTCGAATTATCGGTCTAAAAGGATAGACAACCCCGTTACACCCTATAATCATAAACAATATCGTTCTACACTTGCTATAATGACCTAACTGTCGAGGCAATGACATCTATACCTGTATCGTGCGTTTCTAGACACCTTCGTTGCACTTTGCAAGGAAAACGGTATCCCGTTAACACAGTCTGATCTTGATTTCTTCCTTTAAATACACAATGAAATGCTTAACTATTTCAGTACCAGGTGACACAAGTTTTGACTCTCACAAACTGAAACAACCAGCAGACGACAACTTGATTGTGGCTCTAATGATGGAGTTTGTCTGTAGAAGAAGAGGAAAACATTGTGGGAAAAAAAGAAAGGTGATGGTTGCTAGAACTCTCAACTTTTCCCATGATGTTTTCCAAAAAGTTCATTCCTTAAGGTTAATAAACCCTGGGATTGATTGATAAAGCGTCAAGGTTAATTCATTTATTTTGAATCGACATTTTGATTCAAGTAAACGGTTTATTCACTCCATGATTATGCGTGTTTCCGAACTTAAAATTTCATTTAACCTCTCTAAAAAGTAGTACAAGTTGGGCAAGGTTATTGGTTTTTCCGCACATTTAACACGCCGAAAAGTTTTTACATAAAAATAGCTGGCCTGTTAAACTTTTCAAGCAGGGAAACCTTAAAACTTCGTTCTGAAACCTTTGAAATTTAAGATGAAAATCAATGTTAAATTCCCAAGGTACATCAATGAAAATGTGATAAAATGTCTTCCAGACGTTTATATTGTATTAGAATTTCAACACCGAATTGTCAGACTGTTTACAATATAGGCGTTTAGATGAATACTCTTGTACACAACACCTCAAATGTTCACTTTCATGTTGTGTTGCTTTTTCTCTCGCGATGACTCAAGGCCCATATTCACCAATCATTCTTGATAGCATTATTAGCATTATATTCTTTTTTTTTTCTCTAATTTTTAAAGTAACACAGTTTCTGATTGGATGAACCAAATGAGCCGCACTCTGACAAAAGGCGTTTTAAAACATCTCCGTGATGCACCACACCAATCAAGTCATCATCCAGTTAAGGATCCATAAAATCCATTTTGTCTTACAACCGACTGCATCATGAGGTAGATTGGTCTTTGGTAACGCAGAAAATCACCAATAGCAAAAGTTCGATCAAGGTCAGCCTGAGTCGATACTTTTTGCGGATTCATTAATCCCTTTTTCACACAGCATGATACAAATGGTTTAGCCAATCAAAATTAGCTAATACGTGCGCACGCAATAGTATTACGTGCGCACGTATTAGTTATTACGTGCGCACGTATTAGCTACTGCGTGCGCACGTAATACTACTGCGTGCGCACGTATTACTTATTACGTGCGCACGTATTAGCTACTGCGTGCGCACGTAGTATAAAATATATCTTCCATGTCACTTTTGTGCCACCGTAGAAATAACCTAAAAAGATTTCCATTTCACCAAGGTCTAGAAGCAAGGCACTTTAAAGATAGGGCACCCTAATTGGATTGGTGTAATATCGCCTTTCATTGCCAAAATCGTACGGGTTCGGCTAAGACTCGAGTAATCCGTAATCGATGCGGGGAAGCAGCGTCTATCGGCCGATCGATTACGGATTACCCGAGTCTTAGCCGAATCAGTACGTCTTTTCGGCAATGAAAAGTGATGTTACACGAATCCCGTTAGGGTGCCCTATCCTTAAAGTCCATCACCGGTAGAGTGTTATTCTTTCAAATTTACAAATACTTTTAAAGGCTTAGCTTAGAGAATAGTGTTGCTGTCTTTTGGGACTATTCAACTTCTAAGGGAGAAACTTTTCGAAAACATTTTGGGAAAAGAAGAAAATGCTGGTAACCAATGTTTTCTACCCTATCAATGACTATTCCATCAATTATATAACATTTAAACTGTCATCTGCAAGTGCTTTCAATTTAGACAAGTCCATATTTTTATCGTTTGATAAAGACTTAATTAATTGACTTTTTACCAAACAATCCTGTGTTTTAACGACACTGGGGAGGAAAAGAGGTTTTGAAAATATTTTGGAAAAAGAAAAAAAATGCTAGTAACCGGCATTTTTCTTCTTTTCCCCTACAAGTTTTCAAATATTTCAAGGCAAATCTAATCATTTATTTTATATTTCGTCTGCAAATGCTATCAAACTGGAAAAGTCTGAAATTTTGTCTGAATATATAAACTCGGCATCTTCTGATGCCTCAAAGTACAATCCATGGAATTTCAAAATGATATGAGTCATAGGCTTGATTAGAAATGTGGACGATCTAGATTCAAGATCACACTACACGTCCTGTGCAGTCTGACTTTGGTCTATGCCGTCCGCCTAAGCCCCGGATGTTGCCTATGGCGCAAAAAAGGTTTTAAAATGCATTCTACTCATTCAAACAATCAGTGACGGATGAGTGTGACTTGACATTCATACAGTATTACACTGCTCGTCTCAGTTTCACAATAAATCCAACAGCTAAACAATTAGGAAGTAAACTGATATTGATATAATAACTCAACTGTTAAAAATATGACATTACGTGCCATTATTTTAATGTCAACCCGCTAGAAATGCAACGTGATAACCATTACAATACTTTGTAAATGAAATGAATATTTAAAGCTATTAGGGAAACGTTAATTGTAACAGTTTGAGTAGTGTCTGATCACAAAATCTCTAAACGACTGACTTAATTGAAAGACTAAATGACTGACCGAACGACTGATCGACTTAGAGATTGACTAATTCATGGATGAAAATTCAATATATAGTTTTGGATGGATGGATGGATGGATGGACGGACGGATGGATGGAAGTTGTAGGGCCGGTAAATGGCAGAGGTCACGTTTTGCCGGTGACATAAAAGGAATGTTGCAGACGATTTCTTGAACTGATAAAAGTTATATAACAGATCTATATGGCTTGCACCACGCAAAAAGGGGCATTCGGACATATGCGTAAAATGTCGTCTCGGATTAGCCTGCGCAGTCCGCGCAGGCTAATCCGAGACGGCACTTTACGACTACATTAGATTTTGTGATACAGTAGACTTGCGCAAAACAGAAAATTACATAAAAACGGAAAGTGTCGTTTCGGATTAGCCTGCGCAGACTGCGCAGGCTGATCCGAGACGACACTTTACGCAGATATCCGAATGCCCCTTTTCGCGTGTTGCAGGCCAATTATAAAAGAATGCTTTACTCTTTGCCATACGACAACATTCAAGGTTCGTCCAAATTCAAAGCACTCGAATGGTGTAAATTTCCTTCGAATGCGTAGAAACATCGTGGGAAAAGGGGAAAATACTGGTCACCAGTATTTTCACCTTTTCCCAACAAAATTTTTAAAATTTTTTCCCCCTTTGGGTCTTTGAACCACTGATTTGTTTGGTAAACAGCTAATGCCTCTGCGCACCTACAGTAGTTCATTCTCACAAAATACAGAGTCCATGCCAATTTAACCCATTCGGCGCCACAGTGACTTTTGCGGACGGCATAGATCAAGATCAGACTGCACAGAACGTGCAGTCTGATCTTTGATCTATACCGTCCGCTTGTTTAGTCAAGCCTATACAATCAAAATCTTTGTAAGTTTCAATGGATTGTATTTATAGCCGTTGGAAGGGGTCGAGTTTATTTATTTGGCACTGAAAGAGTTAAGTTAACTTGTACATGCATACAGGGGAAAGAAAGCCTTTTAAGTTCAAGTCATAGTTCAAAAAGTAAATAATTGCGATGTCTAGATCTGACTGAAAGGCGCATTTAAAGATCTTTCAGAGATCACAATAATACAACAGAACGTCTCTTTGATAGACAGTATTGGAGAAATGAGTAGATATTATTTCAAATATATCGTGTACACTTGACATAAAAAATAACAAATATTCCAAGAAATGCAAACTTATTCCATAAGTATTGTTTTTAGCAGAACAATGGCGTACTGAATATGGTGTTTTAGTCGTACACATATTGAGAAGTCTATATACACTCTCTGACATTATTTCAGAACACTGCTGCATTTTAAGTAAACACACTAGCAAATGCCTGTGATGTATTTTTGCATTCTTCAGGCAACTTGTTTAAACTTTCTTAATACATGCAGATCTGTCACGAGATTAAATAACCTACTTTGTGAAACTCCTCAATACTGTTCAACCAGGTCAGAAATGACAGTTGTGTGACTTTATGTTCCAGATATAACATAAAGAAGTACTTATAGTATACATGTGTATTTCCTTTCCATTTTAGTTCAGTGATATAGTCATATTCATACATTTCTTGCTTACTTGTAAAAAATACCAACAGGAAGATCTATGAATATCAACACCCAGAATTATTTGAAACATACATGTACTGCAATTTAAAAGTAGCTTCAGCTAGACATGTCTCTTGAAATCAGGGACTGGGTTGTCCAATAAAAGATTTCACAACTTACAATCTGATCTCTAACTGTCATGTACGAAAAGAAAACTTTTTATCACATAACCTCCCTTGTTTTCAGTGTAATATACCCATTACGAATTTTCTTATCTTATACACGTTTGATATCACAATTGTGTGACGTCATTTTTGACGTCATTTTGTACATATTTCATTAAAGTGAACAGATATTACCGCGGGTGCATATGTTGATGGTTTTACATAATTATTCTGATCTATAATTTGTGAAATATCGTTACGTGATAAAAAGAATCCGATATTCGTTGGCGTTTGAGATTAAATTTTATTATACTCGCCAAGAAAAAATGTTATTAAGCTCGCCAAAGGCTCGCTTAATAACATTTTTCCTAGACTAGTGTAATAAAATTTCATCTCAAAAACCAACCCATGTCAGATCCCATATATACTCGCACTAAGCATTGTAAGATTTAATTTTATATTAGGTTAGTGGGATGACTATGCAATGCCTGTAAAATTTCATTCAAACAGTGAAATATTTATTGATTTCCAAATTTCCAAAGTTTTTCACCAATGTACATTGCAAACGCATTGCAAGCCACAACATAATCCTAAATAAACTATATATATTGATTTTTGTGCTAGTTTTCTCTGTAATTGTTTAAGCTATGTACAGCACAATAATTTGTCCAAATTTACTCTTATTCATGAGTTTTCCGAGGAAGCGTTTCCTAAACACTTGTAGTTACCGGAAATAAATGGCACGCGAGGTCATTCAATGACTGACAGCTACATTTCCGAGTTTTCCCCTGCTTGTTTGAAATTTTCTGCGAGAGTCAAGATGAAATTTATTTCTATGATCAATATCATTAGAACGGAAGAATTTACGAATTGTAACGATTATCACAGTGAATTAGATTGTGCATGAATACTTGTGGTCCATTTTGTGAAGATGTAAAGATCAAGTTTGCTTTCTAATCTCTGAAATTATCACAGTTTTAGCTTTGCAACGGAGTAAGAAATCTTTCGAATTGATATGTTTTCCCTTATTGCCCAGATGCTATATCATGCTATAGAAATGCCATTTTCAGCTGACAGTCAAACAAATTTTTGTTATAAAATAAAATATCGCCTCTTACTTTAATCCGACATAAGACAAATGTAAAATTCATTCTTCCGTCCTAAGGGCATACAAATGTAAAATTGCTACATGATTTTACCTCTTTCAAATACACAATTACACACACTCGACTTCTTGCGACGTCTGAAAAAACAAAGAAATGAAACTAAGAAATCCTTTTTTTCAATCTTACATCTTGACTAAACAAGGCTGCAGATAAAAAAAAAGGACAGACTGCATGTTCTGTGCTGTCTCTTCTTGATCTATGCGGTCCTCAAAAGCCCCCATTTTCGCCTATGGTGCTGACATAGTAAGAAAGAGACGGTATTACATAGTGCTTGTGATGGAGGTGCATAAAGCGATATTTAACCACATAGCCCCAGGTTTGCCATTGACTCAAGCTCATGTAAATCTATTTCGCTTCTAACAAATGTTTATGTACCAGTTATTTAAATAACATAGCACTCTACTCTATTTCCCAACGGAATATGTCCTAAAGAATACAATATGCACGTGTTGATTTATCGTAAGAAGACAAAGATTTCAATCAAAGACGATTTATTTAAGGGGCTTATTGCAACTTTGCTTGATCCCACTAAAACAGCATAGTAAGAAAGCATGGTGAATTGAACAAATGATGAAATAATTGACGAGCAATTTTTCAAATCCAATATCTTGGAACCCAGCCAAATTTGATATGGTTTCAGAAATCATTGTATAAAACAATTCCTGCAAGTTTCAAAGAAATTTGACCAATACTATGGACTAAGTCATCAAATGACTGCTTTTCCTAAACTGATAATTCGATTTTCTTCATTTTTGATAGAGTTCAGTCCCTTGATGACACAAATGATCTGTGCAAGTTTCAAAAGAACTGAATCAAAAATGCCGACTTAATTGTGTCAACAAGTAACGTACATTTTCAACTTTAAATGGCTATTTTTCCCTTACTTATTGTCACATTTCTTTTAAAAATCAATAGGCTTTAAACAAAAGAGCCGTAACTCCTTCTTTGGTATACATGTATTATGAATTTTTGGCTTTTGTCCAGAGTATAAAGTCAAAAGTTTAAAAGCTGTAACTTTTCTGCAATTGTCTTAGGCTTCGTCTGTCCTTTTGTCCACCCGTGCGTCCAATAAAATCTTGTTTTAGGTATAGCACCCAAACATAAAAAGGAATTCAAATAAGAAAGATCACATTGAAAACAAGGGCGATGCACAAAATTTGTAGCTCAGTTTTGTTTGAGTAATTGCCCTTTGTCTAATTTTACTATTTGTCTAATTCTACTTATCCCGTAGCATGGGATGTAAAAGAAACGAAACTCAGAAATACGTTGGCCTAAAACACTCATGTTATTTCGATGCTTTTGGTTTGCTTCAGTAACTAAGAAAGCATTATTTGTCTAGCGCTTTAAAGGTCAAAATGAATTTTAAATAACAATGTCCTATAAGCGACAGAAGGGCCTTTCACCGTTTATCTATAATTATTCTATAAGTAATACCCTGCTTTCTTTTGATGTTCGTTCTTTGCTTAAGTTATACAGATTAAGATATGTTGGCTAACCTCTGCGTTAATGGAGTAACTCTGTCAGATCACAAAAGTTCACTATTGTCCAATTTTAAATCATCGACAGACAACAAACATGATGCGACCGAAGAAATTATATATGCCCTCTACATGATAAACGGCATTGCATCGGGAAAAGAAGAAAGTGTTGGCAATCAGCATTTTCTCCTCTTGCAACAGAGTTGTCAAATCCAAGATCGCCATCACCGCAAAAGCACGAGATCGTTAGGACTGAATTTGCCTTAACGAGATACAAACTATCTTTATAAAGGAAAAAAAGGCTGGTCAGTCGCATTTTCTCTTTTCCCACAATGTTTCAAAAGCTTACCTCGTAAAAAAATGTTGTTAGTAAGTAATGAATTAAAGTCGACCGAAGTCAACAGGATTATTTACTTAACTCTATTGCAGTCCATTATACTGTCCATTATACTGTCTGAGAAAAGTTGGACACAAAGTTGCTATTTACCTATCAAACATAGACATCGTCATAACTCGTTTTCAAAAAAGGGTGACTTAACATTTTACCACACAATCCCGAGTTTTAACTATCCTGATGAAAAGAGCTTTTGAAAACGTTATAGGAAAAGGAGAAAGTGCTGATAACCAGCAACTTTTCCTTTTCCCACAATGTTTAATATTTTAGAGACAATGCTCACCATTGAACCAATTTAATTTGTTATCTGCAAATGCCTACAATTTGGTCAAGTCCAACATTTTGTAGTCTGATAAAGAGTTAAAATATCTACTCCGTGCCTTAACAAAGTGGAAGTACTTCAAGTTTTAGATGAACATATTGACATAAAAAGAAACTTCACCACTACAGTAGACAATTATAGCTATAGTTATTTTTTGTGGACAATATGAACATCTTGGTTTTTATCAAACTGCCCTTTGAACGTACAGTCTGATCTTGGATCTTCACAGTCCGCTCCGAGAAACTCTCTAACATAAACATCCTTAAAAGTGCAGTGCAGTAGTCTGTCTGATTAATTCTTTACCAAACGAACGAAAATTGGACTCTTCCCGGCTGAAAGCATTTACATGTACTAAGAATGCTGATTTCTGTCTTTGATAGGGTAGAAAAACATTCTGGGAAAAGGAGAAAATGCTGGTTGCTGGCATTATCTTCTTTTCCCACAATATTTTATATGCTTTCTTTCTCTGGATCGTTAAAAATAGGAATTATGTTCTATAGGGTTAAGATGGCTTTATGTTTTTTTAGCGGTCGGATATTACGTGATTTTTTTTCTTTTGAAAAACGCCATTTAAATTGTAATGCGTTTGGTGTTTCACTGATTCAGTAGGTTTCATATAGTCAGAGTCAAAATAAATAAGAAAGAGGAGCAAATTCCTGCAATAAGTGATAGTCTTTTTCCCATTATGTTCAGATTATTCAAGAAGTGTTTGAGCCATGCTCTTGTAAAAGGGCTTTTAATGCATCATAATGATGCATTTTACCAAGCTACTCATCACCTAATTATGGGTTCATAAAATCCATTTTGTGCAACGGCCGACTGAATGATGGAGTAAGAATGGTCACTGGACATGCAGAAAATTTAACAAGAGTAAAACGTATCGAGCCAGGTCAGTCTGAGCGGATTGAGCAGGCTGACATATGTCGATACATTTTGCAGATGCATTAACCCCTAGGCTGCTAAGCGCGACTCAATGATCTTTTGCGGACAGTGTAGATCAAGATCAGACTGCACAGAACGTGCAGTCTGATCTTTGATCTACACTGTCCGATAAGGAGATATTATTCTCCAAACCATAACTTTGAAATTGCAATATTTAGGTTTTTACTATCGAATTGAAAATTTCATTTTAGTTATTTAGCGGGATAAGGGTTAAATCCAATCTCACAGAGCACAGCTCATATTATGTTTCTTTCCTTCAGGTATTCCTTCATTGCGAAATGTCTACAAGTTAAGGGTATGTAGCCCCTACAATAATGGATTAATTCTACCACACCACAAAAGTTTACAATTGTCCAAAATTAAAACATCGGCAGACGACAAACAAGATGCGTCTAAAAGTATTTGATAAACTTTCGACATCCCAGAGAGTGTTGCAGTGGAAAAAGAGAACATTTGGTCATCACATTTTTCTTTTTTTTTTCCATTATGTTTTCAAAATCCTCCTCCTATTTATCAGGGCCTAAAAAACACGCCGTTTGTTATGTAATAAATTAAAGTCAACCGGACTTCAAGCCATAATTCGATTACAGTCTATTACAATGTCTGTGAAAAGTCGAGGCACAAAGTTGTTATTTACCTATCAAACATAGACGCCGTTTTTTCTCCTCAAAGACAATTCTGTTTTAAAAAAAAATGGCTGTCATCCCTAAGACGAGTTTTTTTTTTTTGACTGATATTGATGGAACCATTGACGTTTCCTCTTTTTAACCTTTAGGCTGGTAGGTATGAGTCAATGCAAGCAGTGTAGATCAAGTTAAGACCCAAGTCCCGGTAGCTCAGTCGGTAGTGAACAGAACTTGAGAACAAGGGGTCGCTAGTTTGATCGCCCGCTCGGCCAGTTTCTTTACGAGGACTGATGATAGTCATTTCGTAAGGATTCATTTCTCTCTCTTGGAAAGAATATTGTGCGGAGTACTGGTAACAGAAAACTCCACGAAAGCATGGATAGGTGCACTGGCCGCCGCGATATAACTGAAATAATGTTGAAAACGGCGTTAAACACTATACAATCAATCGATCAATGAAGTTAAGGCTTCAAGTCAAGAGCGTGTAGTCTGATTTTATTTATCTATACTATCCAATACGATAATACTTTTTTCCTCCCACCAAAACTGTAAAAGTACTCTGACAAAAGCTTGGAAAATCAAATCTTTAACTATTGTTCCATCCACCTCCCGCCAAATTTAAACAATTCATACTGTTACGAGCACGTACATCTACAAAAAATTCGTGGATCAAATAGCATCACAAATCCTTAGAAAAGTATGACCTGTTTTTAAAAAAAAACACTAAGATAAAGAATGATTATTGCAAAAGATCACCCCTTGTCACTTTGTTTTTTCTTCAGAAGTGAATGTCTGCAAATTTGTGAAAGTAAGTGGGAGAATAAAGTTATTCCTAGCATATATTTTTCAGCGACGCCCTGTGAAAAGGAGTTTTAATGCAACTTCGTTATACAGGGTGTCCGGAAAGTAAGGTAAGACTTTCGTACATTTATGATATGGCTTTTAATTTCAGGTGAAGAAATAAAAATATATGAACATGTATGTAAAACATGCAAGTTTTTGGTGTCATAATTTCAATCAATTTTCATTAGAGTATGCGCTTTTCTACAGATTGCAAATCCGAAGTACCTTTCTGTCATTGGCATCCTTTTAGTAATTAATGACGTTATCAATGTGACGGCCTTTTATAACCCTTTCTATGCTGAACACCCACAATGAAATTGTCAATCTCTTTAGTATTCATTCGAATATCTATCGCCTTAGTTTCACATTTAATGTTCACAATAACATTTCTGTGCTGTCTGACTTGGATTGCGGACTTATGACTTCAAATAATCCAAAGGGAAGAATTTGTACGGGTTGAGGTCTGGACTGTATGCAGGCCACAATGTTCCGCATTCTTTTACCTCCAGATATCGTCTTGATATTATCCCATCATCGTTTAGAAAATCTATCCAGCTATTAGATGTGTGTGCCGTAGCACTATCCTGCATCAATCATTTGTTTTGCAATCTAGAAGACTTACTTTAAAGCGGACGAAAAACTTTAAATAAAAAAAAAAGCGATAGGTAGCGCTGGGAATTAATCGTGTCGTTGAAGATATATGGTGCAATAACATTGTGACATGGTATTGCCCACCATATAGGTAATTTTTCACTGTACAGCGGTCTCTCTGTGAAAACAGTGTAGTTGTTCATGTGCTCAAAACTGCATATTTTGTTTACAAAGATATCTAGACCACAAGAAGCGAGAGAACGTCATTTCTAAAAATGACGTCATGGACAGAAAGGTACTTCTTACTTGAAATCGGTATAAAGGTGTTTAATGTTACGAAAATCGAATGAAATTATCACACAAAAAGAACTAACATATTATATATACATGTATATATATTTTTACCTCTTCATCTGAAATTCAAAGCCACTTTATAAATATTCAGAATTGTTACCTTACTTTCCGGACATCCTGTGCTATGTACCAAGCAAGCATCGTAGAAAGAACGATTTTATCTGAAACAGGCTAAATCATGAGGCAGACTGTTGCTTTCACATGCAGAAATTACACAAATGGCAAAAAATTTCGAACCAGGTCAGCCTTCACGGATTGTGCAGGCTGATGTGGGTCGATACTTCTTGCTAATGCCTCATCCGCCCCCCCCCCCACCGCTTTTCAACATAGTAGGACTCTTTTTTTTTTAGACCACATCATTTTTAACTTGTGCACGTAACAAATACAACGCTCGCTCTCTCTCTCTCTCTCTCTCTCTCTCTCTCTCTCTCTCTCTCTCTCTCTCTCTCTCTCTCTCTCTCTCTCTCTCTCTGGTTGTCCACTTTGTCTTTGGTATAATGCACAAATATGCCCTGTCTAAAAGCAGGTGCTGAAGAGTAGTACACAATCTAAATCCCCGAATCTCGAATTATCATGTAAACAAAAGAAGGGCTTTCAGCGATTCCCGTTCACACAGAGAGACTTAGCTGCAAATAAATACCGAAAAATATAATTAATTTGGCTATTTGGCTCATACTGATAGCATAAAATCGGATATTTATTCTACAAATTATTTCTAGAAATCGCTGGGGACAGCTTTGCCTTAAAAACAGATATTATCATTAATAACACAAAGGGAAATTTAATTGAATTATCAGTAACTATTGGAAGGCTTTCTTAATTTGATTTATAGTCGCTTTAGATCCTTTCTGACTCTATCTTTTAACTTGATATTCATCCAGTTTTTATGCCAACGTAACTTTGGTTTTATTTCCCAATTTAGAAATATTGCCTCTAATTGTTGACTAATCTTCCTGTAGATGACACCAAAACCCATTACGAACCGATCACATATTTTACTAAACCTGGGAGAGACGGCTTCTGAAAACATCGCGGGAAAAGAAGAGAACGCTGATGAACAACATTAACTCTTTTCCCAACATGTTTTCCACAAAGATAAAGGTAAACCCCATTATTTGAACCTCATTTGATTTGTTGTCTACAAAAGCTTTTAACAAAGAACAGTCTAAAATACAGCTGTACCGTAAAAAGTAAAATAAACGGTTCGACTGGGGCCCCCACATATGCAGAGCTCCAGATAGAGGAAGTGATTTTGATTTCAAAATTGAAAATATTAATTATTCTCCACTAAACCCTATGTTGTGGGTTCTCATTAGAATCGTCTCATCGAGACCATTCTAATGAGTACCCACAACATAGGATTTCGAAGAGAAATAATGGATTTAGAAAACCATCACTTCCTCTTATCTGGGGCTCTGCATATGAATTCTTTACCCGTTCACTGCCAGTCGAGACGCAAGTTCTTGAGACAGCCTGCATTCAGATCAGACCTTACAGAACGTGTAGTTTAATCAACGATCCTAACCAACAGCCACCAGACGCTGTTTAGAGCAAAAAGTGTCTTTAATTCTACAAGGTACTTTATTTTGAGACTTTAAACAAGTGTAATCTAACTATTCGACAGAGACGTAATTGATATACTAGTATTTAATATTAAGTGGAACGACTTTTGCGTAGAACGTTCACTTAAATCTTTAAAGTCCGCTTTGTACATATGCATAGTACACTTTAGCTATATCATGCCTAAAACCAATCTACTAAATTTAACTAAAAAAAAAAATGAAAGTATTTGCATACGTCACATTAAAGTAGTAGACCCCTAATGGAAAACAGCTATTTCCACTATAATATTATCCTACAAAATTTGCTATCATTAAAAATGAGTATTACTGTACTACTTTAACAGAGCCACTTTTTCCTTTTTTTTCCTTCTTAGAATTGTTATTTATAAATCTAAAACCACTAAATTCTCATTACAAAGGGAGATGATAATTACCTCCCTTTTCAGGATACTAAAAAAAGTATCAACAAATAATTTCAAGATAGACATCAAAGGAATTTCTGGTCGGTAAAAAATGTGCAAAAGTATTATATCAGTATAAATCCCTATTTATCAACTAACAAAAAATTTTATTCCATTTTGCACTAGAAGCATTAGGGGTCTACTACATTAAACATGATGAGACCTGTGTTCGAAAAGATTGAAAACATTGTTGGGGAAAAAAAAAGAGAAAATACCGTATATTAGCATTTTATCCTTTTCAAACAATATTTTCAAAAGGTTTCAAAAGGGTCAATAAAAACCCAGAATCATTTGGTAAATTGTTAATAAACTTTCTATTTTGATTACCTCGCATGTATGAATATTTTGAAAACGGCTAAATATAAAGTTAAAGATTGCCGATTTTGGAGATTTATATCTCGACATGAAATCATGTTTTTAAGTGGATGATAATATAACAGGTTTATACCATTTGGGGACAGTGTTATTGAACATATCCAAAAACCAATGTAACCGATTCTTACCTTCCTGCAAAGAATAAAAGGTGAGAAGCGCCTGCCTCTATCGTACCAACCGCGCGATTTCGCTCTTGTCTAGATCAAATACCAATTGACAGACTTAGGCCTTGTGTCGTCATCCCAGCCATGTTTGTTTTTTGGTTCTTCGTCTTATTGTTATACATTAGACATAATCAGATATACACGAACAATGTTGTGCACTATTTTCACAAGCTCCAGAAAAACCCTGAACTGACCATACGGGTACGGCGATTAGTTAAAACAGCGTGTATTGTTTATCGCTATCTGCAACATTTTATCAGTTATAATGCGACAGCCGATGCACCTATACATGTTTTTCTGGATATCTTTTCTTTCGGTCCCCCCCCCCTTTCCTTTTTTCACCTGTTCTACGCACAATATTCTTCCCAAGCCACTGGCTACTTTCCCATATAGCCATCTTCGAAACAACAATTAGGGGGTGAGACAGGAATTAATCCTGTCACAAAGACTGTTATCAATCCTCGGAAGAAATTAGTCGAGCCAGGAATTCGAATCCGCGACCCCTGGTTTTAAGTCTTGGGCCTGTTTTTACCTTACATTCAGATTAACAGCAATTGAGCCATGCTCTGTGAAAAGGGGGCTTACTGCATCTGCGAAAAGTATCGACTCAGGATAGCCTGCGCAGTCCGCGCAGGCTGACCTGGGTCGAAACTTTTCGCTATTGGTCAATTTTCTGTATGTACAAGGACCAGTCTACCTCATGACTAAGTCGGGTCTTAAAAGAAGTGGCTATTATAGATCCATAAGTAATTGATGGCTTGCTTGGCACCATGGATCACGAAGATGCAATAAGCGTCCCTTTACCAGAGCTTGGTTCATATCGTATAGCTTATCTATCAATTCTTTCAGCATTCACCGTGTAAACTCGGCGTCTTTCGACGGCTGTCCAGAAGTACAATCTACTGAACCTCAGACAGATTTTATCTTAAAGGCTTGTCTAAACAAGCAGACGGTGTAGATCCAAGATCAGACAGCACGTTCTGTGCAGTCTAACCTTGATCTTTACCCCCTACAAAATCCTCCTATTTTCGCATGCGCTAAAAGGGTTAACATGAGATAGACAAGATGTAAACGAAACTGTAAGAAATCTTATAAACGATATAACATATTCATATAGATACAAATAGTTTTCGGGTTCTGTAACACTCATTCCATGATTTTATTAAACCTTTGCTTAAAGTAACAATAAAGGCCAACAGTAAACAAAGCGAGTGTTTAAATGCATTTGAATTTATATCATACCTTTACCATGGTTCCATACAAAAGTATGGAAATTATTGTGAAGATGACAATCTGTCAATGTACGGTCGGTCCAAGTGTTAGTCGCTGACAGAAATTAATTTCAAAACTAGGTTAAAACCTGCCAGGTAGCTGTGTCTTTTGTTTTACTTTTTGCCTGACTTTTCAAATTCTTTTTTCTGCCAGCGACTAACATATGGCCCGACTACACCATAACAGACTGCCATCTCCACAATATTTTCCAAACTTTTAAATGGTATGATTTAAATTTAAATGTTTTATGACATCTGCTTCGATATTTTGGCTTTTACTGGGCCTTTAAATTCAAGAAAAACATTATCGCCGCCTGAGAATTCCTTTTTATTTTGTTTGTTTTTAGTTCCTCCGTATGCTGTTTAACGCCGTTTTTAAAGTTATTTCGGTTATCTGTCACAGCAGCAAATGCACCTAAACTATGTATGTGCAAATATTTCTCATTCTATACTAGTAACACCTATCCTATGATTTTATATTAGGCCTTATACGCCAGGGAAACAATAGCGCCGTTTAAGAATAAAAACTACCAACATTTTTCTGTTTAATCATAATAATAATAATAAAATGATAATAATAATGATAAAGATAACGCGTTGTAGCAATGGTATCATCATTATCATTATAAACTTTGAGACACTTGTGCACAATGTAAAAATATCACTATTATACAGCAGCTCCTCTACTACGGACGTTTCCACAGAAATGGGCAACGTGAGAAAACGGGGGAGTTTTTTGTCAATTTTCAGATTTTAGTTGTCTGAGAACTCATGGAAAGCTTGTACAAATCAAATTTTCTTTCATGACAAACCCTTTATCCAAACAATTCCGTGTTTGAACGGCCCTTTGGGAGAAGCTTTTTTTTTAAATAATTTTGGAAAACGCAAAAAAAAAAGTTGGTAACAGGCATTGTTTTCCCACAATGTTTTTTTTTTTTAATCCTTTCAAGGACAATTATCACCATTAGAGCACACTTAATTCTTTCATTTCCAAATATATGAGCAATGCTCTGTGAAAAGGTGATTTAATGCATCTCCGTGACGCATAATACCAAGCAAGTCATCACATATCTATGTATCCATAAAATCAAACATGTCCAACAATCCGCGAAATCCTGCGTTAGAATGGCTCTTGGATATCCAAAAATTTGATAAAAGCAAACAGTTTCGACACAGGTCAGCCTGCGCAATCTGCGCAGGCTGACCTGGGTCAATACTGTTTGCAGATGCATTAAACCGAACATAGCTTTTATAAATCTGAACTTCTTTGACGGCTGGAAATACAATCCACTGAAACACAGAAAAGTTACATCTTACAGGCTTAAATAAATAGATGGACGGTATAGTCAAGATCAGACTGCACGCTTTATTCTGTCTGATTATGAGTTACGTTATCTGCCACGGCCCCTTTTTTTAACCTCTGGCGTCGAAATGGTTGAACTGTAGTCTTTAATGCTTTCAGTTTGGAAGTGAAAGATTTTCTAGTCTGGTAAAGAGTTAAAAACGTCCAGAATTTATTGAACCATCTTGGTGACGACGGAAGTTGTGTTTCAGTCAATAACACAGATTTTTCAACAAATTCGACTCGAAGAAAACATAATCTCCTTGAAACCGGAAATGCAATGTCAGTCACGCGACGTGTTCTCGAACGATTTATATTCATCGTAGAAAACGAGATTCCATCTCCTCTTGTGTACATATAAATATAAACAAGGGCCTCACTGTTTACTGCCATGAAACGCTTCCTGGCGAATTATGATGGAGGTAGCTTGCCTGCCATCCGGGATATTAATTGACCGACCGACTGACTGACCGACCGACCGACTGATAGGTTAATAGATAAATTGGTACATTACCTAATCCTCAAGAATATCTAAGCCTTAAGGAGACAGCTTACTTATTCATGAGAGTCCGAGGTTTCAACCGTATTACACCCGGGCTCTGACGTGTAATGCCCATGATTATTTCATGCTTTCCGGTAGGTTATCGAGAAATAAGGGTGAAATATTTTTCGTTATTTCATGGTTACGACCAGTGAAAATACCAATTTTTATATTCTAACTCTTCAATTGAAGGCGGAAACAGTTCTTCCCGCGCACTAGTTACCTAGGTAAAATGCGCGTGCCTCACAACCAGATGGAAATATGACGTAATTTACCTTACATTTCTCGCGCTTGACGTGATATTGTAATGCGTTGCTATGCGGAGGGGATACGCCACGGGGAATAACCGAAAAGAACTGTGCTGCATTTTGATTAAGTTCCCCCCAGAAAGGGTTAAAAGCTTGAAATAAATAGAATATTTGTTTTTCTCCGGTGAAAGATCGAAATTTATTTCATCGAGTGAACATCATCGGTAATATTTTCAATCGTGGCTGCGCCACTAGTGAAAATATTACGGATGATGTTCACTCGATGAAATAAATTTCGATCTTTCACCGTAAAAAACAAATATCCTCTATATATTCCCCTTAAAACATCCAGGTTCTTGAGTGACAATTGAACCTGGGCCTCCACTTATCAACCATCTTCCTTTTTTATTAACTCTCTCTCTCCCTCTCCCTCTCTCCCTCTCTCTCTCACTCTCTCTCTCTCTCTCTCTCTCTCTCTCTCTCTCTCTCTCTCTCTCTCTCTCTCTACCAGACTCCAATGTAAGACAAGGTCTTTTGGCTCTGAAAGGTTTTTATGCATACCAAGCTCAGAAAGGGTCTAGTGGCTTTGAAAGGATTTTATGCGTGAAGAGAAACTACGGGACAGGTGCATTAGTCGCCTCGATACAGAAATTATGTTTAAAACGGCATCAACCAGCATTTTCTCCTTGGCCCACAATATTTTCTGTCCTATCAAAGACAGAAATAATCCTTTGAACTACATTTATTTTGTCGTCAGCACAGACGTAGCCCAAGGGTACTGACTGTTTAAACTATCAAAACAAAAGAATGACCATTATGCTTGCGTGATATCGAATATAAAAATCTTCTTTAAGCAGCTTACTTCTTTAAATCAGTCCTCTCTTTATCCACTATTTTATCCGTTCCGCCATCATATTATACCTTACTCATTAGTTTACCCCATAAAAGCCATCTCTCTCTCTCTTTCTTTCTCTCTCTCTCTCTCTACTAGGCTCTAATATCAGACAAGGTCTGGTGGCTCTGAAAGGATCTTATGCGACGCAGGCTCTAATGTCAGATAGGGTCAAGTGGCTTTGAAATATCTCATGCACAACATAGGTAAAGAGAAACTACCTATGGTCGCCTCAATGTTACAAAAAGTACGTTTAAAACGGCATCAACCAGCATTTCCTCTTTGGCTATCAAAGACAGAAATCATCCCATGAACTACAAAAGCCTAATTAGGCAGTAAGTATTAATTAGACAACAAATGGCTCGAGCCCCCATCCTACGAACATCAAAGTTCGCAACAAATGCATAGTTCAAATACAAATCGCACCTTGCGGGATTCGAACCTAGAACGCCCGGACGAAAGGCCAATACCATAACCACTGAGCTAAAGAGAATTCTTCCTAACGCAGTTGGCAGGTATTGTATTAAATCGGGATGAAGCCATGCATGAAGGAGTGGTCTCCCGTAACACACCCCCTCTTAAAGTCATCATTTATTGATGACTCAAAGCCTAATTAGGCAGTAAATCGATTAATTAGACAACAAATGGCTCAATGGCCAATCCCGGACTAACCCACATCCTACGAACATGAAAGTTCGCAACAAATGCATAGCTCAAATACAAACCGCCCCTGGCGGGATTCGAACCTAGAACACCCGGACGAAAGGCTAAAGACTGAGCTAAAGGGAATTCTCGCAGTTGTCAGGTATTGTATTTAAATCGGGATGAAGCCATGCATGAAGGAGTGGTCTCCCGTAACAACATGTTTTCAATTTGGTCGACTTCAAAATTTTACCTTTTGGTACGAAAGTAACACGTCTATTCAACTCTTTACCAATCGACAAAGTTTTATAATAAAATGATTGTCAAAGTATTTGATGACGTAAAAACGCGAGTGCGGAAAAGAACTGTGACATTGCACTATTTCTGCTTTTATCATTTTTGACTGAAATAGTAGAAAACGCAACTTTTTAGGCATAATGCATAATATGCAAGTGCGTAAAAGGGCTTTGGTATTGCAATATTTGTACTTTTACCTTGCTTGACTGAAATAGTAGAAAGCGCAAGGTCGTATACAGATGCGTAAAAGAACCTTTACCTTACAATTATTTGTGCGTTTACTTTTACCTGCTTTTCTGTGGTAGACTAAATGATTTGAAAACGCTAGGACAGAATGCATATAACACACAATATGCAACTGCGTGATGTAAAAAAAGGAAGCATAACGCATTTGTCATTTACAGAATATTGTCATTCACATTGATAATTCTTTACCAAGCAATCTCGTTCTAAGCCCAGCTGACCGAAGGACAGCAAGCTTATATGTTCTGCAACATGCGAAAAGGGACATTTGTGTAAAGTGTCATCCCGGATCAGCCTGCGCACTCCGAGAGGACACTTTCCGTTTTTATGTAATTTTCTGTTTTGCGCATGTCTACTGAAGGACAAAATCTAATAAAGTCGTAAAGTGCCGTCTCGGATTAGCCTGCGCGGACTGCACAGGCTGATCCGAGACGACACTTTACGCAAATGTCCGAAAGCCCCTTTTCGCATGGTGCAAGCCAGTTATTATGGATCTGTGTCCGTCGTGCGTCAGTCGGTTACTTTTTATCTTAAACATCGTTTTTATCTGAAACTATCCTCCTACTTTTTACCAAATTTCACCGGACATTTGGTGTGTAGCTTCACCTAATAAGCATTTACCAATTTACTTAAAAGATATAGCCTTGGGGTCAAAAGTGGCCCAACTCCGTGTGGTCACAAGTTTTACATGGTTTTACTTATAAATATCTATAATGAAAAATTGGTAAATGTTCCCTACCATAAGGCCTGGGCTGCACAGCCCCATATAAGCTGCGTATTTTCTTATTTTTTGCAATTCGGAACAGGAAATACGCAACAAAACTTATTTTAAAGCCTACCAAATACGCAGATACGCAATTCGTCTGATTTTCAACCAGTATTTTTGTTTACAATCGAGATAGTCATCTTCAATGGCTGTGTTGTCAATGAAACGCTAACAGCCAAACCTTTCTCTAATTTGCTAGTTCAGTGTTCAGTGGCAATATCAGCCTGAAATTAGATCCTTGATCTAACATTTTGGCTACGGTTAACCCACGGCACAAATGATTCAGACAATACTGTATACATATTACAGCTCCGTAGTGTAGAAAACACAATGAAAGACCAGAGCATTGCGTGACATTCTCTTTTTTTCCGAATTTCAAAGAAATAAGTACACATAAGTACACAGAATGACAAGGTTGCCTGTTTCTTGCGTTGTTTTGAGCCGATATTTCGGAGCCGGAAGACCAACACTACACTTTCTTATAAAAGCCATTGACTCCGATTATGAAGTTTCCTATCTGTGACTGGCCGTCGCGATATAACTGAAATAATGTTTAACACTATACTTACAATTAATCAACAAAAAGTAAAGGGAATAGTCTCACTTTTTTTTTTTTTTTTTCATTTCCAAGGGAAACAAATCTCAAAATTCAAGACAAAAAAGTAAAAGTTTTGTCCCTTGAAACAAATAACGTCTCATTTCTTCTACGTGCAGGATTCGATATTTTCTGTGGCACTTACTTAAAGATACAGCTAAGAACCACTTTTTGTGATTGTTTCTATTCTTTGCTGTGCATTGTTTTCCCGGATCACTCCATAACAAACGCGAAAGTAGACCTTTACGTGTTACCATCCTGATAGTCCGAAGGAGAAAATTTGATAATATGTGTCATTGAGAATGTGGAAAACACATCAACTCCATTGGTTTCCTATCCTGAATGAACAAGTCAAAAGGACTTAAAATCCTCTTCTACTCCATGTTACCTTTTCAATTACAGTTACTCTTGATTTTTCTAAGAATATGTCAGTCTGTCCCCGGACTAAGGTATAACCAAAATGTAACCCTAAAAAAAAAGACTTCCATCAATAATTTAAACAAGGCACTTTTAAATAATGTCAAAGGAATATTCTCACATTCTTTGGCACAATCTAAGCATTCGAGCAGCCCTCCGTCAAGATGGGGGTCTCATGCATTTCCGTAATACATTATACCAAGCAAGTGCTCATGGAATTATGGATCCATAAAACCCATTTTGTCTGACAACAAACTGGATCATGAGGCAGACTGGTCCTTTGACATGTAGAGAATTGACCAATAGCAAAAAGTTTCGACTCAGGTCAGCCTGCGCAGTCCGCACAGGCTTACCTGGAGCGATACTTTTTGCAGATGCATTTAACGCCCTTTTCACAGAGCATGCTTCATTTTCAAAACAAGTTCGCGTTCTGTGATCGATCTGACAGGAACTTGATCCTCTGGATACGCATTCGCTACTCGCGGTGTACTCTCAGATTTAGCTAATAATACTATTCAACATCTCAATGGTAGCTAGTGTATTTACTGCGTAAGTGCATACAGTCTTACATATGATAGGATAGAAAAAACGCGTCAGATTGATGCTCTGGCTTATTTGTGCATTTGATCGGTTGACCACCCAAAAGCAATGAAATCACAAGTAGCCTGCACTGCTGACAAACTCCGAGTCTCCTCGGCCTTCCTTGTTCCATCAAATAGTTTCATAAGAGTTGTGAAGCTTACACGCTTATAAGGTTAACTGATGGTACAAGCATGAGTAAGAAAGTTTAGGGTTGGTCAGCTCAGCAGGCTGAGTGCTGTTTCATTGCATATAAGAGCTTCATATGATCCTACCCCATTCAGTAATCCAGCAAAAACCTGCACAACACTTACAGTCCTTTGATTGATAATATTTGGTCTTCCTCGTCCATTTGTCTACTTTCACCTGAAACCCTTCCATGAATAATGAAAATTATCTCTTCCACATGCAATGATCGATTGACCGATAATAAATTAAACACAAACATAAACACAGTAGTTAACCATTAAAGCGCCTTTTTTCACAATTGTTGTCCATGCGGCCAATGTAGATCAAGATCAGTCTGCACAAACCGTATCGTCTGATCTTTTGATCTATGGTGTCCGCTTTGTTGAAACAATATAGTCAAGAGCAGCCTTCCCTGTTTGTAGACTAGAAATCTCTGCTAGGGACTTTTAGCGCTCTATGGGTTAAATTCAAAACCAGCATAAAACTTTAGCTCTTTCAGCGCCTTATATATAAACTCGTCCGCTTTCAACGTCTTAAAATGCATTCCATTGACATTCAGAAAATTATTCGGGCGGTCGGTATAGATCCGAGATCAGACTGCGCGTAGGATTTATACCGTCCGTCAAAGCGTCTGTTTCCGCCTCTACGGCGATGAAAGGTCTAAATTTCTGTGAGGACAGAATTCAAAACTACAAGCGCATTTTATCTTTCACGCTGTAGAACACTTTTGAAAACATTGTTGCGAAAGGAGATACTGCCCGTAACGATCGATTCCTCTTTGGAAGCAATTTTTAAGCTTGTATTCTTGTATTAAAGATCATTTCTGTACATAATTTTTTCATGGACCAAAAACAAATCTTCACATTTTCCATATGTTCAAAGTGTTTGGGGTGTAAAAACTTCGTGATGTATTTGTGAAATTATATATGTGGGTTTAAAAGCAATGAGCAAACTGAAAACATTTGATGCAGAATTCATTCTACCACGATATTAACGAAAACCATTTAGCTGCTGTTATTCTAGTCTACCCAGCTGGTTATATAAAGTCGATCCGAAGGCCCGTGTTAACCAACTATTCTAAACTGCATCTAAGTCCAGTTTAAAATTCAGAAGGTAAAACGATTTCTATTGGCTAAAATCAATTACGAAGATTTCACAGTACAAGTATTTAGAAGTCAGGATTTTGTGGTACAGGGTTAAACTTTGCAGCAAAATGAGAAATTGTTTCTCAAGAGTTTTGTTTGGTTTTTTTTTTTTCATATATTTAAATGCTTTCACAAGTGGTATGCAGCAAAAGGTCATCCACAAGTAGCAAATATTTAACATGACGGAAATGTTACAGTTTTGGTACCGGTTTCCGTTGATAAAATCGAGGAATGAATTCAGTATCATTAACTATGTTTTATAACTTACAGTTTCTCTCTTCGTCACAATCATTCTCTGTGTAGATCAACACTGCTGCCTGCCTGTCTTAAAATCTATACAAAAAAAATGTATGTTTAACCGTTTAACTCTTTCACCACTGAATAAATAAATTGCATTTTCCCAAAGACTAAAGATACATTTCATCTGCAAGATCAAAAGACAGTTCGGTCATGATATAGAATATATATAGCCGTGGACAGTGCAGATCAGAGATCAGTCTGCATGTTCTGTGCAGTCTGATCTTAGTCTACACTGTCCACAAAAGTTTCTGGTGTCGTCTATGATGTGGAAAGAGTTAACATACAACACCGTGATCTAACGACTCGGAGCAAAATATCTTTGAAAGAATTCTGGGAAAGGGATAAAATGCTAGTAGTTGGTATTTTCTCCTTTTCCATCAATGTTTTCTGCCCTTTAAAAACCTGATCACATATGCTACATTCAAATGCTCATCGGCAAATTGCTTTTAATACTGACAAGTCCAGAATTTGGTCTAATGGTGAAAAAAATAACATTTCAAAATACAAAATCTTTTTGCAAGGTAATGCAGAGCAACTAGTTTGTACTTCTGAAACCCGGGCAGGGCACCAGTAAGCTGATACCGTCATATAGGGGAAAATCTGTTAAAATCTGGGTAAACACCGTTCCAATTAACCCTCTACCATACAATCCCACGTTTTATTGAACCCGAGGCCTTTTAAAAACATTGTGGGAAAAGGAGAAAATGCTGGTAAACAGAATTGCCCACAATGTTTTGTGCCAAATGAAAGAGAAATTTCGTGTTTTGAGTAAAATTTGATTTGTTGCCTGCAAGTGCTTTCAATTTGGACTAGTCTAAAATCTTGTCATGTGGTAAAGGGTTAAATGAAAGTTGAAATTATCATGCCGTTGCCAGTTCTGGTGAGGCTATTTAAAAAAATAAAATGAAACTTTAATCGTTCGCCTTTGATCATGGTGGAAAAAGAAAGGGCTCGGCAAAATTTTGAAAGAGGCTCTAAAAACAATAGATGCAAGTAAAAGTTATGCAAGAGACGTTTTCTGCCGATGCGGGTCCCGAGCTTTTTGACCTATTGATATCAATGCCAATCGATTTTGAATTAACTTCAACCTTCCCTCGTGCCACGGACCAATTTTTATTAAGATCCTATTAGGGTTTATTTTTATTATCTACTGACTTGATTTAGTAAACGGCTCCGTAGTTAAGTAACAAGCTTGTTGTATTAATTTGCTCACTTATTTTTCTAATGTCAAATACCAGCTATCTAAAGATATAATTAATAACTATCCGAAACAAGCTCAACTTTAGTTATTACGTAGGTTTCGTACCGTGGTGACTCAGCCGCAGGAGAATCATCACACAAGAATCAAGAAAGAATCAATTACCGCAGCAAATGAAACAATTAAGCGGAGCAGAAGTTCTTATACGATATAACTGACAGTGACCGTACATGATAATATTTGAAAACAAAGTAAGAGACGGAAGTGCACTCGCACTCGCGGCATCAACTGCATTACTTTTGTCGATGAAGGAGTGGTGAACTAATATATGTATATGTTTATTTCAAGAACACCTGCATTTTGGCACTTTGACATGTACAAATTATTTCCGGTCGATGGGTACATTACTTTCAAATACAATCAATAACACAGGAAAACACCTGGCATCATAGGCAGAGGTTGCGGATAAGCAGGACGAATCAAAATTTTAATCTATAAATTTCCTAAAAAATACATAGATCTATGTTGTGGGTATTCTTTCAATTTGTCCGATCGAGATAATCATCCCGAGAACTTTAACACCTATCAGCGACAGGGGCGGTAACGGGATTTTGTAGACGTTTGAGATCAGACTACAAAGAGCCTACAGTCTGACCTTGGAACTTTGCCACCCGCTTGGTTTGTCAAGCCGACAAGTTACAGATCTTGAGCTGAAAGAGTTTCTGTATATTTTAAATAAGGACGGAGATTTGAAACCCAAAATACTCTACTTAACCCTTTACCAAACGACAAAATTTTCGACTTGTCCAAGTTGAAAGCATTTGCAGACGACAAAATAAACGTGACTCATAAATTGAAACTTGACTTTAGAAGAGTAGAAAACATTATGGGAAAAGGAGAAAATGCTGGTTACCAGCATTTTCTCCTTTTCCCACAATGTTTTCAGAGGGGCTCCTTCGTCTGGGTCGTAAAAAAATGGGATTGTTTGGTAAAGGGTTAATTCGATGATTTGTATATATTTTGTTTTTGTTAACTTTCAAGGCGGGACACACTTTAAATATAACTGAGTCGCACCAAACCAGTCATCATATTTTTGGATCCATAAATTCCATTTTGTCAAACAACCGACTGAATCATAAGGTAGACTGTTCCTTTGACACGCAGAAAATTGACCAAAACTCATTAGTTTCGACACAGGTTAGCCTGCGGGGACAGCGCAGGCTAACCTGAGTCGATACTTTTTGCAAATTCATTAAATGCCCTTTTCACAGAGCATGGCTTACATAAACTCGAAGGCTGACAATACAACCCTCTGAATTTAGAAATACCTCAGGCTTTCGACTTTTTTTCAAAACGAGAAAGTCTTTGACGTATCCAAATTAAAAGTAAATGCAAACTTTGTATGACTGATACAAAGGAATTTTCCTTGGAAAAGGTAGAAATCATAGTGAAAAGAGGGAAAAATGCTCACTACAAGCATTTTCTCCTTTTGCCTCAATGTTTCCAAAAGCCGTCTTCCGCAAGGTCGTCAAAACCCGGGATTGTTTTATATAGGGATAAACAAGCGGACAGTATGGGTTGAAGATCAGACTGCAAGTCTTGTGCATTCTGATCTTGATCTATTTCGTCACCAAAATCACCTGTGGCAGTAATTTGTGAATATTTTACGCGGTAATATGCACCAAAATGATCAAATGATAAAATGTAAAAAACCAACATTTTTCTTCTTTTCCGACAATGTTTTTTTTTTGTTAAACATCTCCCTCAGATTCGTCAATACTCAGGATTGTGTGGTATTTAAAGCGTTAAACAAGCGGGCGGTAAGGATTCAAGATCACACTGCACGTTCTGTGTAGCCTGATCTTGATCTATTCCGTCTGGAAAATCGCTCGTGGCACTGATAAGTGAACATTTTATGCAACATTTTGCATCAGATTTATGAGATACTAAAATCTTGTTCTTTCGGTCGGAATCGGGAAATTAAATATCAATATTGCACAATATTATCTTCTCTTGCCACAATGGTTTAACTCTTTACCACACAACAAAGAGGTAGACTTGTTCAAGTTGAATGCATTTTCAGGAGACAAATTAGATGCTACTTAAAACATGTAATTTGTCTTTTAAAGGGAAGAAAACATTGTGGGAAAAGGAGAAAATGCTGGTTACCAGCATTTTCTCATTTTACCACCATGTTTTCAAAAGGTTTCTTTTCCAGGATCATTAGAAGTCGGGATTGTGTGGTTAATGGTTAAATATTGGTCTTTTACCACACATTTTGCTGGAAGCAATATGTTACAGGGAGATATCGAGGTATCAACAATCCAGTGTTGCTCCTTCCACAAACATGGTTGTCACTGAGCGCGATTATGCGCCAGCTCCTTAAATCTGTCGTCATCCTTTATTTATTACGGTATTATTCAATCATCATGTCTGCAGTTCCTTACAGAAGCCTTCAATCAATCAATTAGGCCCGTTTGAACGTTCAATATTAAATATTTCATGTTTTAATAAAAAGGTTTGATGTATTTACCCATTTTACAGAGAGTCCGACATCCTTGCATTCTTTTATCGATCACTGATGACGTATTTACGTTTCCGTTTTGATTGAATATATTACTCACAAGAAATGCACTTGTCACTGACTTCGTATTTATTTGTATGAAAAGTTCTTTTACACAAATTGCGTGCATAAGATTAATTTCTAAACATCACAAAATATTAATATGGCTTCCATTAATTGGTTTGTTGCAGACGAAATGGCCACGCATGCTCGGAGAGGCAAAACTATCACGCCACCTATAGCGACTAATTTTAAATATGTCATGTTAATTTCATTTCTTTGTTTTTTCGTTGCATGTATACTTTTCTATGACAATCAAAACAAGGCGACTAGAACCTTTTTTTTTCTTTTTCTTTCTAAATCAATGGTTAAAACTTAAAGGAAACATACCTCAGGTCAACACGGGAAAAATATTTCTATCATGTATCAGACTGGTACAAATGTCCAGTTACAATATCATAGTAAACCAATTATATCATAGGATCAGCGGGACATAATGTTACATTCTGTCTGTCTGTCTGTCTGTCTGTCTGTCTGTCTGTCCGTCCCTCCGTCAATCTATCTGTCTGTCAGCCCGTCCGTAAATTGTCTGTCCGTCCGTCCGCTCGTCGGTCCGTTTGTCTATGTGTCTGTCTGTCCATCCGTCAATCTATCTGTGCGTTCGTCCAAACGAAATCATTCGGCCGACCGTCCGTCCGTCAGTCTGTGCGTCCATCCGTCTGTCTCTGTCCGTCCTTCTGTCTGTCTCCGTCCGTTCGGTTGTCCGTCGCTCCATACATCCATCCATTCTTCAACCCACCCATCCACCTAACCAACCATCTATCTATCTATCTATCTATCTATCTATCTCTATCTATCTACGTGTATCTATCTATCTATTTATCTATCAATCAATCTCCAAGTTAACTGGATTTTTATTTCGATAAACTTTACACTTTTAAATGCACAAACATGGATGGATGGATGGATGGATGCCCATCTATCTATCTATCTATCATAATGTTGAAAACGGTGTTAAACACCATATAATCAATCAATCAATCAATCTATCTATCTATCATGACTCCAAGTTAACTGGAATCATGTTTGGATTAACTATTTTACTTTTTTAAATGCAAAAGAAAAATTGATATGAGACGAGTTAAGAATAGAAAAACACAAACAGACAGACGGAGCGACAGACAGACAGGCAGGCTGGTATACATACTGACAGACAAACAATGGCTAGTGAGGCTAATGAGTCCGACAGGGTCATTTTCAGAACAATAATTCGCGGAAATGCAATCAGAGACGAGTCCGAATGGTCCATAGCATTTTCAAGGAAATAACCCGTGGCCATTTTGATCTGTCTATTGGTCATTTTGGGTCTGTAAGTCTCGTCACGTGACCATGAGAGTTCTAGATCTAGCATAAATTTATCTCCTATTCCGCACAGTATGTGGAAAGATACATGATGCAATTACCGAAGATTAAGGTAGCTTTTAAAAGTTCGAGCGATCTGAAAATTTCATTTATTGATCAGAGAGCGTTATGACTGTGTACACGCCACAAGCAAGGACAGATCGTATTCAATGCAGGTAAACAGTTTGGTGTTTGAACCTACTTTTGGTTTCGTATTCAATAGATTAACATTTTCTTAATGGAATTAGATCTAAATTAAAATATATGAATCACGTTTCTTTAACGTTTCACAGTTGTGTGAAGGCATAAAATGAAAGCATAAGTACTAAGCAAGACGTTTGAAAGCAGATATTTAAACTTTAAATCCTCAATGTGCCGAGGGCGACTGCATATATTCGTGTCCGCTGTTAAATTCAGCCTCCGATAATTCCAGTATTTCAAGGTTTAGGACAGCCTCATAAATAGATATTCTTCTCGACCACTTGTTAGGAAAGAAACGCGATAACATAATGAATACATTTTTGATATTTTTCTAATATATATCAATTAAACATTTTTTTTTTCAGGTTGTGCTTGATGATGTAAACAATGTTATGATTGGCTAGATCTACGAGGTGTCAACGTCCCATAGCAGAGTACATTGTATGTTGGCAATGTCATCATAAACAGCAACAGCAGACTTGCTGTTTGGGTAATTATTTGCATCATGTTCATGCCACTTGAATATAATTTCAGTGTTTAAATCTAGTAATTTTTGTTAATTTTTTTAAAACAAAGTACAGTGACAGGGGCGTAGCTGCCTGTAACCTTACGCAAAAAAATACAGTTGCATACACTTTTAAAAATATTAAAAAAAAAAAAAGAGAAAATTCTGCCAAAAAACTATCTACAGAGGCCACCAAATAGCTTCTACAATTAAAAAAAGAAATTCTGTGGAGGCCCTCCTGGGCAGTCCCCCTCCAATTTTAAGTACGCTTTGGATAATGCATTCGGTATCACTTTTGCGTGTACTTTATTTTTGGCTAGCTACGCCACTGAATGCTGGTAGTGACGTTGTTAACCTTACAGATGACTGCTCATCAAAATAATCTGTGATCTCTCTTTTGCAACTAAAGATGATCTGCCATAAACAAGTTTAGTTTTGGAAATGAGGTAATTGTGATTTCTTTCAGGAATAAGGCTAGAAAGCTCCTTTTTAGAAATATGCCATGCTCTATGAAAAGAGGGCTTATTGCATCTGCAAAAAGTATCGACCCAGGTTAGCCCGTGCAGGCTTACCTGGATCAAAACTTTTTAGCTCTTGGTCAATTTTCTGCATATCAGTGGACCAGTCTACCTCAGAGTTGAGTCGGTTGTTAGATCAAATTAATTTTTTGGATCCATGATTATGTGATGACTTGCTTGGTACAATGCATCACGGAGATGCTTTAAGCCCCCTTTTTGCCAGAGCATTGTTCAAAAATATTCAACACAGATGGAAATTTTAGAAAGTAAGACAGTGATTTGAAGCCAAAATCTAATGGATTATCTTGAAAAAGTGGAGATTTGTGTGTACTGACACATGCCATATTGATACACTGAAACAGGTAGTTTCAACAAATCTTCTGGTGTCCCTGGTGAGGCAGTGCAGAGCATAAGCCTAATACTGGTAATATTAATCTGTAAACAATTACATAAATGGAAATTTTAAGTCATTGAAGCTGCTCCAATATTGTGATTTCAAAGGTCAAATCATATAAGACAGTTCAGATTCAAGATCAGACTGCATGTTCAGTGCAGTCTGATCTTGATCAACACTTCCCTGAAAAGCATATTTAACTTTTTACCACACGACAAAATCTTTCACTGGTCCAAATTGAAAGGATTTGCAGACGACAATTATATGTGTGGCTCAAATGATGGAATTTGTCTTTGGGAGGGTAGAAAACATTGTTGGAATATGAGAAAATGCCGGTGACAAGTATTTTCTCATTTTTCTACAATGTTTTCAGAGAGTGTTTTCCTCAGGATCATTAAAACTCAGGATTGTGTGGTTAAGTGTTAATAATGCTTCGCAGGCTGAGGGTCCTTTAAAAAAATGCAATATGCAGTGAACTAGAGTGTTGTGCTAGGTCCTTAGCAAAGATACCTAGGAACAGATGCACTGACTGGCATATGAATGAAATGTTCAACCCATTACCAAACAATCCCAAGTTCTAATGACCCTAAAGAAAAGGGTTTAGGAAAACATTGTGGAAAAAGGAGAAAATGCTGGTAACCATCATTTTCTCCTTTTCCCACCATATTTCCTACCCTTCCAAAAACAAATTTCAAATGCTTAGACATTCTTATTTTTTTGTCTGTGATTGCTTTCAATTTATACAAGTCAATAACCCTGTCATTTGGTAACTAGTTAATACAGTGGTTAGCCAGTCTTATTCTTTCGTCTATGAGTGCTTTCAATTTATACAAGTCAATAATCTTGTCGTTTGGTTACAAGTTAATACAGTGTTCAAGAATTACTGTTAATACCCCCGCCCAGTTCTTTGATATAGACAATACATGTTCAAATCTAACATGCAGTTTTCATAAAAAATGTCTCAGTGAAAGGCTTACAGGTGCATTATACATACAGATGAACACATACAAGATAATCAGGCTGATGTCAGTATTGGGTACAATAATGACCACCTTGTCATTTATTACAGGTATAGCAATTCTTTGAGTATCCCAGGGTGGGTTTGTGGAAGGGAACTTTGGTATCAGTGAAGTTCACCACTGAATCTTCATTGAAAAGATATTATGTCCTGTGTAATCCAGCAAAGGATATGAAAGCTATTGGACAATACAGAGACTGTCAAGGTATTCTATAATGATTTAAAGGTTATTTTATGTACAAGCATAATTTGTCACATTTATTTCATGTTATTTAACCAATAGTAAACCTTTACATCACAGACAATTTCAAGCATGATTTCCTTTTCAAAGGGAAACAAATGACCAATAGGATAGACGTACCCAAATTACTGATGAAATTCACATGATTTTTTTTTATCAAATGTTGTCTCAGTACAGAGAGATAAACAAAAATCCAACAGGCTAGGCTTTTTTGAAGTATGAGTTTAACAACAAATTTACAAGAGTAATTTGGTATTATCATTGCAGCCACTGTTTCATGAACATCTCTCACCAGTAATACACTTTTCCACACTATTTTTTGAGCCATGGCCCATCCATTTGACAAAGATCAATGTAATTTTAGTCTGTTCTGGACATAAACTTGTCAGCTGAAAAGCAGCCAGTTGCTGTGATGGATACATACAAAGAAAAGCCAAGAGACTCGTAGGAAGGTAAGCTATCAGGTGTGATTAGTTGTTGATTGAATCAAGTTTTTTGCCGCCTTCAACATTAAATTTTTGCAGCTTTAATTTGACCAAAATACTGTTACAAACAGCTTTAAACTCAGTTCCAGATGATTTTAAAAAAATGTCAACAATAGAAAAATTTACAAAAGATAGATTAATGACTGGAGCTAAATAGCTCTGACTGAGCACTTTTTGCTCTGGTGAACTAAAAACTTGTATTTCTTGAGATACTATATTTACAAACATCTCTTACGAATATACTTTCAGAGCTTTCTCCTGATGGAAGAATGACACTGTATAAGAACCATGACTGCGGGCACCAAATACAAGACCAACTACAACTCACAGCTAAGAGAGTATTTAACCCTCTTGCTTTATAAATGAAATGAAACTTTCCAGCCAATAGTAAAAACCTGAATGTTGTTGTTTTGATTTATTTTTTGGGTGAGAAAAAATCTTCTTATCGGAAAGTATAGATCCAAGATCAGACTGCACGTTCTGTGCAGTCTGATCTTGATCTACACTGTCTGCCAAAGGTCTGTGAGTCGTGCTTGGCAGCTAAAGGGTTAAAACCTAACCATGTAGTTCTACTTTTTTGTGACCAAATATATGATATTGCTCACAGTAAAGCAATATCTGTTTGCCACAATGTTTCTATCTCAATCTTTCAATGATTTTTCTCCATCTCCTTCAGATTTTATCAAGTACTAAGTGTAAAGGTACATGTAGGTTTCAAGACTTAGTCAAATCATGAAATAATAATAATAACATTGTGTAGAACAAAAGTCCTTGATGCCACTTTTAAGACTTAAAGCAATATAGTAAAATTCACTCATTTTGAGCTTGGGCGGATATAGAAATTCAGTTAAATACAAGTCCTATTTGCTGCACAAATAGTCCTCTGAAAACAATGTAAGAAAAGGTAATTAAACAAATTTGAATTTTCTCACAATATTTTTCCAAACCAGAAATTTGCTGCATCAAGGGGTCTTATCAACATGATAATAATATAAAAGTGTTATGTTATTACAAATGTGATATTAACAAATATTTACAAAATTTTCATACTTTCTCACTCTATAGATCTATTTATTTTACTCTTTCCCTTTACCACACAATCCCGACTTTTAACGCCACTGAGAAGGAATGCTTTTGAAAACAGTGTGGGAAAAGGAGAAAATGCTGGTAAACAGCATTTTCTCCTTTTCCCACAGTGTTATAAAAACTTTCAGAAACAACTCCAATCATTTGAGCCACATCTAATTTATTGTCTGAAAAGGCTTTCAGTATTGACCAGTCTAAAATTTTGTCATCTGGTAAAGAGTTAATAAATGATAAAATGTTTGACTTGTTTAAATCCAAAGCATTTGCAGTTCAAACCCAAAGCATTTGCAGAAGACAAATTGATTTTGGCTCCAACTGTACAATAGGGTAGAAAACATTGTCTTGTGAAGGAGAAATTGTTAGTTGTCTTTTCCCACATTGTTTCTAAAACCATTTTTCCTCAGCATTTTTGCAGCATACAACTTCAGAAGTATCCTTGTAAATTGTGGAAAAAAATAAGATGTAAACGGTGAGTATTTATGAAAACTTGTCAAAGGTCGATATTGCTTATTTTGACCAATTCGTCCTTTAGTCAAAATGTTTTCAAAAGTGGACTGCTGTAATGCACAAAAAATTATCTACAGGATGTAGAGAGTTGACCACTGTATCTGCTGATATCATATCACCAGGCTGTCACTGGTCCAGCAACTAACAAGGCTTAACAAATTCAACAATGGCTTTATCAGAAGTAGGCCTGGTATATATATCAGAGTGAAGAAACCAGAGTACCATTAGCATAAAACAATGTAATTGTTTTAACTTTTACCATTTCAAAAATTTTCAACTTTCCATTTTGAAAGCAATGTTGGATGATGAAATAAGTGAGTCTCAAATGATGAGATTTATTTTCGAAAGGATAATAAAACATTGTGGGAAAAGTATAAAAAGCTAATGACCAACATTGTCTCCTTTTTCTTCACTATAGTCAAAAGCCCTTTACATCAGAATTGTTTGGTAAAGAGTTAACTCTTTCAGAAAATAAAAATTGGACTGGTCCAAGTTGAGAGGATTAATAAAGCAGGTGACACATGTAGCTCAACTGATGAGATTTGCCATTAAAAGGATAGAAAACATTGTGGGAAAAAGATTTCCAGCATTTTCAATTTTGTCTCACAATCTTTTCTACTGCTCCCCTCCCCCAGCTGTTGAAACACGAGCTCATTTAACCCTTAGACTGCTAAATAACTCAAAACTTTTAAGCCAACAGTAAAAACCAAAGATTTGCTATTTCAAGGGTATTTTTGTTGGAAAGATAGCTCCTCACCGGACAGTGTAGATCCAAGATCAGACTGCACGGCCTGTGCAATCTGTTCTTAATCTACACTGTCTGCAAAAGGTCAGTGAGTTGAGCTTAGCAGCTTAAGGGTTAATAATAAGTTAACAGGATGCCTATTCTTCTAACAGCTGTAGGAAAATGACAGGCAAATCATATCTGATGGTACATCCTGATTAACTTCTGTTGCATCTATTGCCATTTGGACTGTCATGATTTATGAAGCTTGCCTTGTATTTTACTGGCTTGGAATATCCATAGCACATAATACATTTAATATACTCAGTTCCATAAATAATTGTGTACTTAATTTTCTTTTATTTCTCGTTGCATGTTTTACTGAAGACCAACAAATTTGGTATCATACTTTAGTTCCGAGTCTGTAGAAAATGCCAGGCTAATCAGATTTTGACAAACAGAAAGTTTCAGTTAGGTTTTTGCAGTTTAAATGAAGGTAGTACTAAAACCAAAGTTGCAAAAGTACTCAAAGACTAAGGTAACATTAAAGTTAGGTTTTTCTTAAAGTTCTTGTAATTTTTCAATCAATATCTTGTATGGCCACCTCTGCAGTCGATACAGGCAATTATTCGACGTCGCATAGACCTTCCATAATGTAAAATCATTGCATCAGGAATGTTATTCCATTCCTGAATGAGAGCGGTGGCCAAAACCTAACTTTAATGTTACCTTAGTCTTTGAGTACTTTTGCAACTTTGATTTTAGTACCACCTTCATTTGAACTGCAAAAACCTAAATTAAACTTTCTGTTAGTCAAAATCTGATTAGCCTGGCATTTTCTAAGTAAAGTATGATACCAAATTTGTTGGTCTTCAGTAAAACATGCGACGAGAAATAAAAGAAAATTAAGTGCACACTTATTTATGGAACTGAGTATATTTCATGTGGCATTGAAAAAGATGTTTTGGATAGTTGATACAATTGCTCTGAAGCTGTTGAATCTTGCTGTTGAGTAAATGTCCATGGAAATGCGTAATGGCTTATAAATAGTGTGCTCAGATTCTGATCTTCAAACATGTAACCACCAAACCGGTAGTTTGAAGGAGCCATCCTCTGTAGAATATTAGAAATAAACAACAGCATCTGAAATGAAAATTTGAAAACCGTTTTATATGAGTGAAATCCTTCTGGGGATCCTTTTCTCTGAACATTCATCAGACCAGAATTCTATCTCTAAGTCTGAGTGTCTTCCTGCACACTTTATGTACTCGTGTACATCATTGGATTTGATTTGATTGAGAAACAAAGCATGTCAATTTTGGGTTTTTTGTTTTTGCCACTTTAATCCTTTAACAAACAATTCAGTGTTTTAGAGACCCTGAAGAAAAAGGTACCTGTATTGAACATATTGTGGAATAAGAAAATCCAGGTTACCAGCATTTTGTCTTGTACAAAAATGTTTTCTACCCGTTTCTCAGCCAGAAACCATCTTTTGAGCCAAATTGTATTTGCCTACTGAAAACACTATTCACAACTTTGGTCATGTCTAAAATTTAATTATCTGTTAAAGAGTTACATGTTTAAAGAAAAAAACAAGAGAATGACATATGAAGCTACATGTACTATGTTTCATAAATGTATGATGCTCCCTGTGAAGGCAATCGTGCATTATGAAGGCAGTGGAGATGGAAAATGCTTTCAAAACATGTTGCACAATCAATATCAATATTTCATCAGTAATATCAGTTGAAATACATGTAGTATTGTTATTTATGTATCTCATTAACCTCTTTTACCAGTATTAAAACATCAAAACTATAAAGTGTATGTCAGTTTTGACTTTTATCCTCTTAATAGATCATTTTGTTAAATATTTCAGAATATTACCACACAAACCTAAGTTTCAATAACCCTAAGGAAATTTTAATTAATAACATTGTAGGAAAAAGCGAAAATGCTGGTAACAAGTATTTTCTCCTTTTCTCACAATGTGTTCTACCCTATTGGAGACAAAGCCCACCATATGAGCTGTATCTAATATGTTGTCTGCAAATTATTTTGAGTTTGGAATAATCTAAAATTTTATCATGTGGTAAAGGATTAACTAGTAAGCAAACGACAAAATTTTGGCCTTGACCAAACTGAAAGCATTTGCAGACAAAAAAATAAATGTAGCTCAAATGATGATTTCTTTCTTTAATATGGTAGAAAACATTATGGGAAAAGGAGAAAATGCTGGTTACCAGCATTTTCTCCTTTTCCTACGATGTTTTCAAAAGGCTTCTTGTTCAGGGTCCTTAAAACTTGGGATTGTGTGGTACAGGATTAAAGAATGAAAGCCAAGTCCCGGTAGCTCAGTCGGTAGCGTGCAGTACTTGAGAACACGGGGTTCAGGGTTCGATCCCTGGCTACGACCCCTGGCTTGGCCAATTTCTTTTCGAGGATTGATGATAGTCACTGCAACAGGATTCATTCCTCTCCCACCACTGACCATTTTTTCTACGATGATTATGTGGAAAAGCAGCCAGTGGCTTGGAAAGAAAATTGTGCGAAGTACTGGTAAAAGAGACTCCAGGAACGCATGGATAGGTGCACTGGCCGCCGCGATATAACTAAAATAATGTTGAAAATGACATTAAACACCAAACAATCAATCAATCAAAGAATGAATATATATGAGGTTACTATATAATAACCTCATTGCTTCAGCTTTATCTGGAAATTTTACTTTGCTTTAAAATAGTAAGCTTTGCCTATTTCCTCTTAGCACAGTGATAACTGCATAATTTGATGTTAGGATTTTATGGCCTATCTGCTTTTCTGCAGAAAAAATAGGGTATAACAAATTCAAACGCTATAAAATAAAATACTTTCCATAGAAAATTTCATCATTAAAAAAATTATTATACAAGGGCCAGATCTACACAAAAATGTTAGGGAAAGCGGGAGGAGAACATGTACTGATCTTGAGTATTCAAATAGTCTACAATTCACTGTTATAACCCTTAAAGTGCCTTTCACTCCTTAAGTTGCTTAGGCAGTCAATGTAGGTCAAGATCAGACTGCACAAAATATGCAGTCTGATCATTGATCTACACTGTCCACCTTGCTGAGACATCACAGACAAGGGCAACCTTAACATTACTCTTATTAAGATCTTATTTCTGGGACAAAAATGCCTGTTTGATATGATCGGCAGTCTGTGGGTTAAGCCACTTCATCCCGTCTCCACTCAGTTGATGATTTTACCTGAAAATGATTCAACAAAAGATGCCAAAATAGGCTTTGAAGCCATGAATTCACAGCCAGTTCATTATTTTCTTTGGTCTTACGTATGTGTAAAGCTTTCGAAGACAAGAAAGATAAATAACAAATGGCCGAGCAACTGCATTTGTCATTATAGGCAATATTAAATATGGAGCAAAGGAGACTTAAGTGCGAAACTACACTGGTGCGAAACACATCAAAGCGGCAATATGTTTCTCAACGCTCTAAGACGGGACTAGGGTTCACTTATACAATGAAATGCTGAGAACATAACATGACATAACATAATCTTTATTTGGCATTAGATACAAACATAGTTTTAGCCAATACAGTTACACAAGATAAGAACGAGATGTGAAAAAAATATATGTATTTATATCAGTACAATTGGGGAAAAATGTGTGTGCCGGTAGTACTTGAAGTACTTTATGTTTACCGATGGAAATTTTGGAAAACAACTACAGATTACATTGAAAAACAAACAAAATTACATGTGAGAAGTTGTACTCATCTGAAACTCTTAGCTGCTAAGGGCGCCTAAATGCGACATTGCGAACGATGTAGATCAGGATCAGAACGCATACAGTAGATAAAATTGTCACTCCATTGATAGGATAACGACAACTGTTTTCAAAACGAGTCTGTTCATTGATTGTAATTATATTGCACTGTTTATGTATATTGTTCTTCTGTAGAATAAAATATGTTTTGAATTTAAATGAACAGGTTCGTGCTTTCTCTGTATAAAAGTTGAAAACGGCAAACGTAGAAGAGCTGCATCAAATGCCGTTGGGACAGATCTATCTCTCTCTCTGTCACCGCTGATCATTGTTTTGATGACGGTTATATAGGAAAGCAGCCTATGGTCTGGGAAGAACATTGTGATGAGAACTGATAAAAGAAACTTGGACTGCAGCACTGGCCGCCGCGATATGTGTGAAATAATGTTGAAAACGGCGTTAAGTATTTACCACAAAAAAAAATTCTGGACTCGTCTGCAATGAAAGGACTTGCAGAAGCACAAATCAAATGTGGCTTAAATTATGAGATTTGTCTGTGGTAGGGTAGAAAACATTGTGGGAAAAGGAGGAATGCTTGCATCAAAAGTCTCTACATCAGGGTCGTTAAAACGCGGGATTGTTTGGTAAATGGTTAAACGCCGTAATAAATCCGTCAAAGCATCAAATGCGGAAAAACGTAGTCATGTTGTTTTATTCTCCAGTACAAGGGAGGTAACTCTTATACTGGTCGTCAACTTCTATACAGCAGTTACTGTTCTTATATGAATCCTTTAACCCTCTTAGTGCCAAGCGCGAGACAAAGACCTTCTGCGAACAGCGTGGGTTAAGATAAGACTGCAAAGAACGTGCAGTCTGATCTTAGATCTACACTGTCTGTTATCGTGATATTTTTTCCCATAAAATTAACTTTGAAATAGCAAAATTTGGCCTCTTAATATCAGCTCGAAAGTTTCTTTTTTCTTATTTAGCAGGTTTAGGGTTAAAACCTGTATTGTTTTCTAATGTATTACATGTATTCTATTATTAAGATTATTTAAGTTATATCGTGGCGGTCAGTGCTCCTATCCATAGTCTCCAACAGTCTGTTTTACCGCTTCTTTGCACATTATTCTTCCAAAGCCACCGGCTGCTTTTTCACTCAACCATTTTCGAAACAATTATCAGCGTCGGGAGAGAAATGAATCTTGTCGCTACGGCTATAATCAATACTCGAGAAGAAATTGGCCAAGGTGGAGGATTCGAACCAGTGGCCCCTGCAATTTCTTGACTGAGCTTCCAGTCTGATCTACAGCTAATCAGACATGGATCCGCCGATTATTCCAAGAGAGGAAAAGCCTTCAAATATGTGAAATACTGTCTGGCAAATGAGGCTTAGTGCATCTTCGTAATGCATTATACCAAGTAAGTCATCCGATAAATGGTCCTTGGACATGCAGAAAATTGACCGATAGCAAAAAGTTTTGACCTAGGTCAGCCTGCGCTGACTGATCTGGGTCAATACTTATTGCAGATGCATTAAACCCCCTATTCACAGAGCATGGCTCATTTAGATTTCTTCAGCGAAATATTTTCAAAGAACTTGTCTTAAATAAACGATGAATGGTATATTATAACCAGCCGCTTTTCTTTTACCCTTCACCAGACGACAATATTTTAGCCTTGTCCAAATGAAAGCATTTACTGACGACAATTTCAGTATGACTCAAATGGTACAACTTTTCTTGATAGGGTAGAAAACATTGTGGGAAAAGGAGAAAATGCTGGTTACAACTATTTACCCCTTTCGCAGCAATATTTCGAAAAGCTTTATTATTCAGGAACGTTTAAACACGGGACTCTTTGATAAAAAGTTAACCTATAATTAGTTGTACAATAAGTTCATCAAGACTTGGTGGAAGAGGGTTGAGTAGGTCTGAAAATACGGTTGTTTTTGTTAAGGCCGTTTTCAACATTATTTTAGGCACATAACGGCTATTAGTGCACCGAGCTATCTGTTCCTTCGAATTCTTTTCACCAAGTATCAGTGTCAATGGCATAATAATTGGCATGCAACACACGAAAGGGATATTCGGACATTTGCGTAAAGTGTCGTCTCGGATCAGTGAGTGAGTGAGTGAGTGAGTGAGTGAGCAAATAAAGACAAACAGACTATGGCAGCTATGAAATGTGGAAGAATTCTGGATAAAGAATATTTCTTTTTCAGTTTAATTCCGTTTTATTTTTTATTCGTTGTTCGCAAGTTTTGTCACCCTGCTGTAAAAACAATGAGAACATATAGATATATATATATTTGTCCAAATGGAAGACATTTATCTTTATGTACAGCAATAGTAATCTTTCATCCCTTTCAAAACAGTCCGGACTTATAATGACTACGAAGAAGGAGGCTTCTCAAAACATTGTGGTAACCAGCATTTTCGCCATGTTCCATAATGTTTTTCTTTCCTTCCAAAAGCAAATTTTATTTTCTAAGTCACATTAAATTTGTCGTGTTCAAATGTTTTCAACGTAGACAAGTCTAACAATTTTTTCATCAAAGAAAAGAGTTAAACTTTACCAATAGACAACCACTCAGATATGTTAACCGTGAAAGGATATTCAGAGAACACATTAAATGTGACTTAAGCGATAGAATTCTACGTTTGTAGGGCAGAAAATACTGATGTAAAAGGAGAAACTCATGACTACCAGTATTTTCTCCTTTTTCCACAATGTCTATAAAGCAACCTTACCCGCGGTCATACAAAATTTGAAAAATCGACTTTACAATTTGCAAGAAATAAAAACATATATTCTACCGACAAAGAGGCAAAAAAATATAATAATGTCATACCTTATATTAATATTCAATAATTCATAATATTTACATCATTGGCGACTTCAAAAATCTAAGCATATGTACATAAACAATCATATAGTTTGCATTTTACATTAAATATCACAGATACAGTTCAACTCCATACCAAGCGACAAAATTGTAGACTTGTCCAAATTGAAATCATCTGCTTACGACAAATTAGATGAGACTTAAATGTGACTGAAATGATAGGTTCTATATTCGAGTAGGTAGAAAATATTGTTGGAAAAGTATAAACTTCCAACAACATTTTAAAAAGCCTCCTTTCTGCTGTCGGAAGCAAGTGTGGATGACAATTTGAATGTGACTCAAATGGTGATATTTGTCTTTAATATAATAGAAATAATATTATCAGAAAAGCATAAATTGTTGCTTATAAGTAAATATTCCTTTTCCTGTACCGTTTTATCCTACTGGTAGTTAAAGCATGAGATCACTAGATGAACAGTTCTTCGACATGGCATGCAACATGCAAAAAGGGGCTTTGGGACATTTGCGTATAGTGTCGTCTCGGATCAGCCTGCGCACTCCGCGCAGGCTAATCCGAGACGGCACTTAACGTCAACATTACATTTTTTCCTATAGTAGATTTGCGTGAAACAGAAAATCACACACGATCGGAAAGTGCCGTCTCTGATCAGTCTGCGGGGAATGCGCAGGCTGATTCGGGGCGACACTTTTTTTTTCCACGAAATGTATTGTTATAGTATGCATGTACAATATTAAACTTGAAAAATACATGCAGTTGGACACGGAGTTCTCTTCAAAACGACTTGCTGAAGTTATTTCGCACTCTCCACAACTCGGGTAATTCCGTAAGAAACATCAAGGGATCACCCGAGGTTTGCCGAGTGGCTATTTCGATGACGTAAAACTGTGCTATACTTCCGAACCCGAATTCACTTACCATTCTAAGTTTAATTTAAGAGTAATTCATTACATCTCTGAGATAGGCTCACACGTGGGCTGCAAAGGACCCTACAGGTTTTGTCTATAAACTTAGCTTTTCATTATACAATTCTTATCTTTTTCACAACCATGGCACACAGCCCGACTATCTTCCCGCGGGGGTCACAGGTGATGCTAACGAGATCTGACGAAAAAAACGGATTATCTCTTAATCAGTAACCTTTAACCCTTTACCACACGGCAAAATTTAAGACCTATCCAAATTGAAAGCATTTGCAGACGACAATTTCATGGTGGCTCAAATGACGCAACTTTTCTTTGATAAGGTAGAAAACTTTGTGGGAAAAGGAGAAAATGCTGGTTACCAGCATTTTCTCCTTTTCCCACAATGTTTTCAAAAGGCCTCTTCTTCAGGGGTGTTAAAAGGCGTCATTGTGTGGTAAAGGGTTAACGTGCCAAATAAACGAAACGGACAAGCATGACCAGCTAAAAATATCCCATGTGCTGCAATCTTAAAAATCCTATCCAAGATTGTGGATCTAAGACCTTACTGCTCATTCTGTGCATTCTGATCTTAAATTACATAGTCTGCACATTCAAGTAGTCTTTGGCACTAGAGATTTCAGTCTCTGATCCGGCTGTTCTAGCTTATACCGCCATTAAATGGCAACAGAAACTATAATTGAGCATGTTCTATGAAAGTCACGTGTCAATTTTAAAAATACCAAAATATGTGAGATATTCCTCGCTACTCAAGGCAGATAACCGGGATACTTTCACGTAGAGTTGATCGCCCTTGTTCAACTTCAGTGCAGCACCAACGTAACTCGTGTAACGCCCGAACGATTTATTTTGTTCCCAACACTGCGTAAGCTCGCTACGTAAAAGTTCCTGACTTCCGTCATTGGGATAGGTTGCTTTGTACCGGAATATTTTGTGAAATAGGGCCTGACTTGCTAAGTCGATGGTCTGTGCTTTAGTTCCAACGTCGTAAAAGATCAAGAAGCCGACTTGACTATACAGGAAGTAGGTACCCGTTTCCGGTATAAGCAGACGATCGTCTACCAGTAAAATCCCGCTGAGATGTGCGCCCTTTCCGAGGTGACTCCAGTGCCGAATTGGATTCTCCGAGTCATCTAGAATAAAAAAGAAGTTACTTTCTTACAGGGTTTACCAGTTAAATTTACCAGACGACAAAATGGTCGAATTTGAAAACATTTGCAGACTACAAAATCAAACTTGGCTTGAATCAAGGAATTTGTTTTTAGATTAAACCTATTTGAGCCACGCTCTGGCAGAAGGGGGCTTAATGCATCTCCGTGATGCATTATACCAAGCAAGCCATCATATAGTTATGGGTGCATAATCGCCACTTTCTTTAACAACCGAGTTGATCATAAGGTAGACTAGTGCTTGGACATACAGAAAATTGACCAATTGCGAAAAGTTTCGCCTAGGTCAGCCTGCGCGGTCTGCGCAGGCTGACCTGGGTCGATACTTTTCGCAGATGCATTAAGCCCCCTTTTCACAGAGCATGGCTCATTTATTTTACATCGATTGTGAAACACGTTCTTACAACACAAAGTAACCCTAATCCAGCTAGATAAGTCAAATGGAACGTCTAAGCCAATAGCAAAAACCCAAATTTTGCTACTTCAATGGTATTTTTAGGGGGAAATGTGTTCTTATCGGACAGTGTAGATCGAAGATCAGACTGCACGTTCTGTGCAGTCTGATCTTGATCTACACTGTCCGCCATAGGTCAGAGAATCGCGCTTTTCAGCCTAAGGGCTTATCATTCTCCTGTAAATCTTAACCAGTACTTGCTCCGTGATGTGGATAGTTCCATAGTTTGATTTTGTCTTTAAAAATCTAGAAAACGTCGTTGGAAAAGGAGAAAGGTCTAGTTACCACGGTGTTTTCAAAGTCTTTCTATTTCGGGGTTGTTAGATCTGGGTATAGTGTGATAAAGGGATATCAGAAGATCATGTTCTGTATGACAACAGACAAAAACATCTTCGGAATGGGAGAAAATTAGGCAACCTGTGTTACATATTTTATATACATGTACATGTGCCACAGTACATGTCACTCTTCAACATAATTCTTAACTTAGCCTTGAGATTAGGCTTTTGACTTAAGTGAACAACAAAGGTGCAGTTCAGGCTGGCTGTACAGATGCGTCTTCAAAACATTTTGGGAAAAGGAGAAATTGCCGGTTACTTTTTCCAACAGTAAGTCAAAGGTCCTCTTCCTTACAGCGATTTGCAAAGTAAAATATTAACCCTTAGGCTTCTAAGCGCGCCTCACTGACCTTTTGCGGACAGTGTAGATCAAGATCAGACTGCACAGAACGTGCAGTCTGATCTTTGATCTACACTCTCCGATAAGGACATCTTGTCCACCAAAAAACACTTTTTAAATAGCAAAATTTGGGTTCTTACTATTGGCTAAAAAAATTCATTCCACTTATTTAGCAATATAATGGTTAAACCAAGGCTACACATGGCTGATGGGAAAACAATTATCCAAACAATTGAAATAAAGATGTATATACTCACTTGAGTTCTGGGTCTTTTCTGGATTTATCTGTAAATGGGCCGACGGCCTTGAGTAATTTCTGGTCGGAGCACCCGGCGGCACTGTTGCTTCACCTGCACAACCACTGCTGGGTGTGCTGTTGGGTATGTCTGTAGGTCAAAAACGACGTGAATGATAATTTTCCAGTGGTAAAATGAGAAGAGACTATATTTCTAACAATTCGTGATAAAACACAGTATCATTATGCTATTGGGATAACTTAAAGGGGGCATTAAACCATGTTTTGACCTATTTTTAGCTGGAGACAACCAACACGAAAGTACTGAAAAAGTGCAATAACTGCTAAACCGTAACTAATGGAATAGCAAAGTTAACGCTAAAAATACAAAAACTCAATCTCGATAATTTCTCGTGTCCTCTACATGTCTTGCATCTATGTTTTAATGTCAAAGCCACTCTTGCATGCCAATGGAAATCGGCGGTCTTTGTTAAGATCTTCTGAAAAACTTGCAAAACGAAATCTGGGTTAGTATGCACCAATCATTCTTCAGAACGTTTTCAGGCTTATTCTCCAGATTTTTTTAAAGTAACACAACTTCTGATTGGCTAAACCGTTTGGTTTGGCCAATCAGAGGTTGTGTTACTTTCAAATTTAAAAAAATCCTGAAGACTAAAACTAAGAATGTTCTTTAGAATGGTTGGAGAATACGGAACCAGGTTTAATGCCCCTTTCATGTATATCTTGTATTTTCTCACAGATATCGGATATTTGCCGTAAATTTAACACTTTACCGGACGAAAACATTTCAGATTTTTCCAAATTGAAAGCATTTGCAGACGACAAATCAAGTGTGACTCAACTGTTGACATTTGTCTCAGAAAGTAGAGAAAACATTGCTGTAAAGGAAGAAAAGTTGTCTGTTTGCCTTACCTGGATTGCATTTCTCAAGCTGCTTTCTTCTCACAAACTGAAAAAATGGAGAGAGGTTTAATCACATCTTTGGAACAATTATTTCGTCACTGATGCTACTTAAACCAGGCGACAAAATTTTACACATATCTTGATATATCAACATTGAAATTATCTCCAGACGACATATCAAATGTGGCTCAAGTTAAGGAATGCGTTACTGAACATGTAGAAAAACAGTGGTAGAAAAAAGATGGACGGCGTAAAAGATACTTGAATTTGAATACTGAAACTCTTTTGTGGCTAAATATGAAAATCAGCCTCACGAGAATTTGCCTCTTTTTCCTCACCATTTTTTTTTTTAAAGTAGTAGATCTACTGGGTATTTTCGAAAATTAAATGAAACAGTGAATTTCCAAATAGAACAAAAAAGGATCATTCTCTATTACATTAATTTGCTATGGTGTGAATCAAGGCCCCGGGGTATCAATTAGCGGTCGCAACCCTTGTAGTGGTGCCTCGTAAATGTGCAAGCAAATGTGCCAGCAGAGGTCCGCCGAATAAACATGTTCATAGTTTTGACCAATCGCAAATTACCATTTATTCATTCTTTATAAGTACCAAAAAGTAGGTCAAAAGCCAGCGCATTCAGCTACGCCGAAATGGATACAATGCTGGTTACCAGTTTTTTAAAACTTTCCCCGTCAAGGTCTTGAAAACTCGAAATTTTGTGGTAAATGGTAATATAATTGAATTTTTCATCGGGAACTATACTCAGCCACTGAAGTACATGTACCTTTACGTTAAAATGAGCAATGTAGATCTAGACTGCACACTCTGTGCTGTCCGACCTCCATGCTTACTGTCCGTAAAAGCAACCAAAATGAATGCAAGGTATGCAGGCATCACTCGTTTAACACACTTACCAAATCCAGTAAAATAGAGATTTGTTCTGGGGATTTGGCACAGCACGTCATCGAACCGTTCTCCTCTTTTTGAATCAAATTCAGATCCCTGAGCTGCTCCTTGTCCTCGGGGAATGGTCCTTGGACGAGATCATCACATGGCATACACACATGCGGATCTGCTAAACCCGCGGTATACGCGCCTTCCGCTGAAGATATACGGGTCTCTAAATCATTGCACTTTTCCCAAAGTTTTGTCGATATGGCGACTGATACACAAGCGAACAATAACGAAAGAAGTGTCATTAATTGAAGAATATAAATAGTACATTTTGAAACGCATTTGTGGTCAGTGGTGGAACCAGCCGTAAACTCACTTATACTCCTGACCAAACCGCGATTTGGGTTGTGGTACCCGTTCGGGCGACCTGCATCAACCACGTGACCATTTGAGCGGGAATCGTTGCTGGACGGACTTCTAATGGAAATGTAAGCATTACTGTTGTTGTTTTCCAAATGGTTTGGATTTGTTTCCTCCGACATTGCGGGTTCTTTGATTTGTGTCTCAACGGCGAGTCGGTCTGCAAAAATAGAAAATAGACACGGGTTTAGAAAAGGGTATTATTTTGGGGCATGAAAGTGCAATGTCTTTTTGGGTGTTAACAAAAACTTGTGTCATGGATATCTAATGCAACTTCACGTCAAGACAATTCAAATAAGCGGTTGTCAGCTTTTGGACTGTCATTGGCCCACACATTCGGCGCCAGTACTAATGTGGCTTTCAGGACGCAGAATCGAGAGAGATTAAGTTAAGTTGTATGACCTGGTGTCCAAATCGATGTGAAATAAATGTGCCATGTTATGTGAAGAGGGGGTTTGATCCATCTGCAAAAAGTATCGACTCATGTCAGCTTGCGCAATCGGTGCAGGCTGATTTGAGTCAAAACTTTTTGCTATTGGTCAATATTCTACATGTCCAAGGACCAGTCTACCTTAAGACTCAGTCCGTTGTTAGACAAATGGATTATATGTATCCATAATTGGATGATGACTTCTTTGTACTATACATCACGGAATTTGATTAAACCCCCTTTTTGCAAGAGTATGGCTCATATGTTAAAGTCAATTATGATTCAAAATTACCAGGCCATAGACATGTTCTATATATACATATCAAATACATACTGTAAGATTAACAGCAATATATTACAGCTCAGGCTTCCAAAGGACAAACTTGTTACCACTATAATGTAACCCTTACCCTGCCAAATAAGTCAAACAAAACTTTCAAGCCGATAGTAAAAACCCGAATAATGTTATTTCAAACTTTTTTTTTTAATATCTCTTTATCGGACAGTGTAGATTCAAGATCAGACTGCACGTTCTGTGCAGTCTGATCTTAATCTACACTGTCCGCAAGAGGTCAGTGAGTCTTGCATAGCTGCTTGATAGTTTAAAAAAACAGCCGACTTCTGTATTAGTTCCTTAACTTTTTGCCAAAAAAACCCCACAAGTTTTGATGACCTTCAGGAGGAAGGCTTTTGAAACATTGTGGTAAAAAGAGGAGGAACTGCTGGTAACAAGAATTTTCTCCTTTTCCCCAAGTGTTTAGAACTATTCTTTTAATGACAATTTATACAACTTGAGCCATGTCTGATTATTTTGTCCTCTGCAAATGCTTTGTCTTTGATTGAATAGTGTTTTACGCCGATTTCAACATTATTTAAGTCATATCACGGCGACAGCTCACATATTCATGTATTTCCTGGGTTTCACCAGTTCTAGGCTAGGGCTCTGAAGTGTCTTGCCCAAGGACACTCCCACGAAAAACCAAGTGGATCCAGTGAGGCTCGAGCCCGGGGCCTCCGGGTCACGAGTCCTATGCTTTAATGCACTAGGCCACACAGGACCCCGCAAATGCTTTAGACTTGGACAAATATTTGAAAAAAAAAATGCTATATACCTGTACACTGTTCGTTAGGAACACCACCAGACATCTTTATTTATATGCTAAATTCTACTTGACTGTCCAATAAATAGCTTTTTTCCTAACAGTTAGGAACATAGGTTTGCACACCTCTGTTTATTGCTATACGAGAAACCGTAGAAACTCTTTATTAAGGGTCGTATTCACCAGCTATTCTTCGTCTTATTATAGATTTTAAAAGAAACGCATTGTCTCACTGGCTAAGCCAGTTGGTTTCGCCAATCAGAAATTGTGTTACTTAGAAATTGAAAAAGAAAAATATTGAAATTAGACCAAGAATCCCATTAAGAAATACTCAATATACGAACACAGATGACGAATTCTAAACTTGCGCATGCTGAAAGTATCTATAGACGAACAATTGTAATGCAACTCAAATGATTGTCGTTTGTCTTTCAAAGGGTCGTAAACATTTTGGGAAAAACAAAAAAATGCTGCATGGTTACCAGCATTTTCTTCTTTTTCCCACAATGTTCTCAAAAGACTTCCCTAGGAAAGAGATTGTTTTGATAGATTGTTAGTCAAGGAATTAATAATACGAATGACAATATTCTCTCAAGTGACAAAAATATCCTGTTTTTTTTTTAATATATATATATAAGCCGTGCTCCGGCAAGAGGGGGCTTAATGCATTTCCGCGATCCATGGTTCAAAGCAAGCCATCACATACTTATGGATCCATAATATCCACTTCTTGTAACAAACGATTTAATCAAGAGGTAGACTGGTCCTTGGATATGGAAATAATTGACCGATAGCGAAAAGTTTCGGCCCAGGTCAGCCTGCGCGGAGTGCGCAGGCTGACCTGAGTCGATACTTTTCACAGATACAGTAAGCCCCTCTTTTCACAGAGCATGGCTTATGTATAATGCGCTTGCGTAGTGTTCGTTATAAGTGTTGTCACGCCCTTAGAATACACTGCTTATTCCACATTATTTCTGTTTAACTCTTGCCAGTATACTAATCAAATTGCAAGTTTACTGTCTTAAAATCCTGGGACAAATGATATTGCGAATGAACATCATCGCTATATAAAATTATTACAGATTTTTACATGTTAAGAAAAGGAAACGAAATCAGGTCTCCGAATTTCCACGATAACTGTGTGTATAATGATTCACTGAAAACGTTTATCAGGGCAATGTTTTATTTCATATCTAACTGACGATAAAAGTGAGCCTACCCGGAATTAGATTTTGGAAAAAAAATTACTACCCTTATGACGTAATCTTTTTCCCACTACTTCAATTCAGATTTTTACTTTAGATTTATATAGATAAGACAATGACAAACTTAAAGGACAGAAAAAAAATCTTTTTCATTCAAATAAAAAATCATTTCGGTAAAACAAGCAATTACTTTTTACAATCACTCTCTTATTTTCCATCGGAGTTTTCTAAAGTTTATATATTTCTCAGGCGTGTAAAGAGCGCGAAGGTGGCGGGTTTTTTATAAGTTGACGTGAATAATTTGATATGCCTTTCGATTCGCTTGATTTTCTCTAAATCGGGTGTTCTAAATTAGTTACTGTCATAACTTTGATATCTCTTTAGAGTGGTGTGGATCAGGATCAGACTGCACAGAATATGTAGTGGGATCTCTGATCTACTCTGTTTAACATACTTTGCGACATATTAAGCAGAGACCTTTCCTGTATTAGCAATCCTAAAAAGGGTCTACTTTATCATTACTATAACATTTTTCGCTTAAAGCACAATCCTCGATCAACTTTATATCTTTCGGGAAAAAAAAATGGTCGAAAATTTGACATTTTACTGTGTAATGAAAAAGCAAACTAAAATGCTGCTATATTTTTTATTTATCTTTACATTTCCGTTCCGCAATCCTCGAATAAAATACGCCTTTTTCGAAATAGCTACAATGCTTGTTCGAAAATTCGGCATTTTACTGTGTTTGTTGGGAATAAAACAGAAAAATGTTACTTTTTTAATTCAGCAATATTTATTAGATACATATATCGTAAAAAGAGAAAGTAATATGGCGTCTAGGTATATCAATCTACTGTAATTAAAAGGGGTTTACCCCAATTTCCCTGATAGTGTTCATAAACTAAAAATAGTAACATTATGTAATTACCATAAATATAACTTCCTTCTCGCGAAATCCTTATCTATAAAAACTAAATTTAAAAAAAAAAAACGAAAACCCCGATTTTTCTCAAATTTTATCTCGCTTTTCACGCATTTTATTATTCAATGCTCGAGTAGCACGTTGCAACTCTTATAGCAATGTTTTATTTAAAACGTATCACAAATAAAAAAAAAAATATTCTACAGGTTGTGCTGAGGGAAGCCCGATCGCTATTGTTTAAATCTTTTGCCGCCAAAGGAGAGACCATTGCAGACGACATAGATGAAAATCTGGGTCCTTATTCACCAACCATTCCTAACAAAGTTCTCAGTCTGATTCACCAAAGTTTTCTAAATTTGAAAGTATCAAAACCTCTGATTGGCTAAACCATTTGGTTTAGCCAATCAGAAGTTGTGTTACATTCAAATTTTGAAAATCTTGAAGAATAAAACGAATGTTCTTAATTATGGTTGGTGAATACGGGCCCAAACTGCACAAATCGTGAAGTCAGAGCTTGGATCTACACTGTCCGCTTATTTAGTCAAGCCTAGAGCAAAAATTTCTCTGAGTTCAGTGGACTATATTTTCAGCCGTATAAAGAGGTCGAACGATTTATATATTTGGTGCTGACAGGGTCAATCTTTCAACATCAATAATTTTGACAAGTATACTAGGTCATATTATTACTCTATCTAAGAACAATTCGTATTTTAGAATCCTCAACCTTATAATTGAGCCATGCTCTGGAAAAAGGGGGCTTAATGCATCCCCATAATGCATTATACCAAGTAACTTCAAGTCATAACATAATTAGGGATCCATAAAATCCATTTAGTCTGACAATTGAATGAAATGGAGGTAAAATTGTCCTTGAACATGAAGAAAATCTACACATAGAAAAAGATTTCGATTCATGTCAGCCTGCGCGGACTGCGCAGGTTGACATGGAACGATACGTTTTGCAAATGCATTAAGCTCCCCTTTCGCAGAGCATGGCTTAATCATTTTTGAAAACATGACTAACAAGCACTATCCAGCGTCTAAATAGAGTTAACTTGTCTAGAGCAGCCACTGAAGAGAAAATATAAAACTACACTGACGAGACCATAAAACTAACCTCTTGAGACACGTTGTTAAATACAGACGCATTTTTTTATTCAAAACTAGACTTGTGAACTTAAACTGATGGTTCCTGTATTTACTTGGCTGTAAAACAGCATTTTTCTCCTTTTCCCTAAATGTTTTCTACCATATCAAAGCAAGCCATATTTATTTTGTCGTCTTACAATTGCTTTTAATCTAGACAAGTCTCAAGAGTTGACATGTGGTAAAAGTTATCACCTGTTCAGGACGGACGTCTGCTTTTGAAAACTGTTTCGGCCACGGTTCGTCACAAGCGTTTAACCCTTTACCAGACGACAAAATTTTAGCCTTGTCCAAATTGAAAGCATTTGCAGACGACAATTTCAGAGTGGCTCAAATGGTGCAATCTTGCTCTGATAGGTTAGAAAACATTGTGGGAAAAGGAGAAAATGCTGGTAACCAGCATTTTCTCCTTTTCCCACAATGTTTTCAAAAGGCCTCTTCTACAGGGTCGTGAAAACCAGGAATTGTTTGGTAAAGAGTTAACGACGCTAAATGACCAATCTTGACGCAGAACATCTTGAAGGAGGAGGTTTTGGGACGTCAAAGGAGCTTTTTTTTTTTTTAATCGAGACGTACCCAAATTGATTGAATGGCGTTTTACGCCGTATTCAACACTATTTCAGTTATACCACGGCTCACATATTCATGTATTTCCTTGATTTCACCAGTGCTTTACTACTGATCTACGTATGACCCATCTTGATGTAGCCAGATGCGATCCGAACTCATGTTGCTCGTAATGGACAATAGATTTTGTATTTTCTGTATATCAAACGGAGCTATGTCCATAAACACTTATATATTGCTGAAACATGGCCAGACCGACCTGATGGCTGACGACCGCGTTGATAATTACTATCCTTCGTATTGTGACCTGTAATATCCTCTTTAGTGAGCCTTGAACAAGATCAGCCTGCAGGCAGGTACTGTTTGATCTTAACCGATTATCTTCCGTACCAAATTAGTTTGACTAATCATTTAACATCAATATCTGCTTCCGGAATATGGTCCCCTTGATACAATTCAGGAGTTTAAAGTCAACGTCTTTTAATTGAATTCCTAGTCTAGAGCTGGATTTAAAAAGTAAAGTAATTCTTCTTAGCTTAACCATTTGGTTTGGCCAATCAGAAATTGCGTTACTTTCAAATTTTGAACATGTTTGAGACTTACTCTATGAATGTTATCAAGAATGGTTGGCGAATACGGATCTTAATTCTTAAAATAGATACAAATGTACGTCAGCTAAAAATTTTGTTAGTTATCTTGCCATCGGCTATTGCAGGACACAATTCTCTCCCATACGACAGGGCCCTTGGTAGCCTAGAGGAAATGGTTTGAGATTTCTAGCCCGACAGTCCAAAGTCTAAATCCTAACTGCATCCGGCAGAGTATTTTCCTGCATCATAATATTTGTAGATGACACAGAAAACATTGAGTCATGCTCTGTGAAAAGGGGGTTTAATGCATCTGCGAAAAGTTTCGGCTCTGGTCAGCCTGCGCAATCCGCGCAGGCTGACCGGGGCCGAAACTTTTCGCTTTTGGTCGATTTTCTGTATGTCCAAGGACCAGTCTATTCAATGATTAAGTTGGTTGTTAAAAAAAAGTGGATATTATGGATCCATAAGTATGTGATGGCTTGCTTAGTACCATGGACCACGGAGATGCATTAAACCCCCTTTTGCCAGAGCACGGCTCATTTATAAATGTTCTATCCCCATGATATGACTGATGTCAAATCCATACCACCAGGGACTTATTAGGGGGTTTTATGTCAGCACAGAGCTATTGGTTTGTTATTTTTTGTTTATACCCTTGCTGTCAACGCAAGTGCGTGTTATGCAGAAAAAAAATAACAATAAAAATGTTTAGTCGATTTTTACGCCTCCAACTGCATGAAAAAATAACTTTGTTGTTGAACGCCCTTTTCAACATTACCTTAGTTATATCGCGGGGGCCAGCACACATATCTATGCTCTCCTAGAGTTTCTTTTACGAATACTTCGCAAAACTTTCTTTCCAAGCCACTAGCTGCTTTCTCACAAAACATCTTCGAAACCATGTTCAGGTCTACGGCCCCTTACTCTCATATTAAAAGACGGAAGCTGCCGAGATTGGCCGAATAGCGTTTACGAACACGTTGATGTTACACGATATTTACCGATGAGTTAGTGAGTCTACGGCCCCTAACTCTCATATTAAAAGACGGAAGCTGCCGAGATTGGCCGAATTGCCTTTATGAAAACGTCGATGTTCACCGATGAGTTAGGGGCCGTAGACCTTAAGAGGCAAGATAACTATAACATCATTTTACATTTTCGAATACGATGTTCTATTTCCTCGATTATTTTTATTAATCCGGAAATACGTATAACTTAGTACTTCAGGTGCTGAACCCGGCTTTAGTTGCTTGAGCAGACAGTGCAGATTAAGATCAGGCTGCACAGAGTGTGCAGTGTGATCTTAGATCTACTCTATCCGCCACATTGTTACAGATGTTGGCTAAAAAAGTTGAAATAGCAGGATATCGACTGCTGTTCCTGACTACTCGTAAGAAAACCTAGTTTATAAATTCAGGGCTGTACGGGTTTAGCACGAACGTAACATAATATAACTCTTATAGCGCCTAATATGACCTGAGCCACGCTCTGTGAAGAGGGCGCTTAATGCATCTCCGTGTTGCATTGTACCAAGCAAGGAATTACATAATTATGGATCATTAGAATCCACTTTGTCTAACAACCCACTGAATCATGAGGTAGAATGGTCCTTGGACATGTTGAAAATTTACAATCAGCAAAAAGTTTCGGCCCAGGTCAGCCTGCGCGGATTGCGCAGGCTGACCTGGGTCGATACGTTTTTGCAGAAGCATTACGCCCCCCCTTTTCACAGAGTATGGTTCATATAAGCTCGACCTTTTTAAACAACTGAAAATGTAATCCCGGACTGAAACTCAGAAAGATTTCAATCTTATAGGCTTTGACTAAAAAAACAGACGGTATCAATCGAAGGTCAGACTGCACATTTCGTGTAGGACTGCTACTCTGTGCAGTCTGATCTTGATCTATGCTGTCCGCAAAAGCCCCTGTTTCCATTTATGACCCTAAAAGGGATCAATTACCAAAAAGTGCACCTTGTAGAACTGAAAATCGCATCCCTTACCTAAAGCAGAATATTCAATATCTCTAACATCTCCCATTGTTTCACACAACCAAGTCCGACGTTCTCAACGTAAACATTACGACATGTAATCAAGTTACTGTAGGCGAGTCACTGTTTATTTATCAAACCAGGGGGATTTTACCTCACTCTACTCGATTTCTATGCGTCATAATACATCGGAAATGACTTCCGTTATTTAATCTGGTTTATGTATATCTATGCGAAAAATGCCAAGATAGTCAGAATAAGTGTCTATTCAGCTCACCTCCTTTATGTTCTAAATGAGTTTATTTGATAAGTCAACCAGTCTTTCAGTTTTGTGTGTACACACAATTTCAACAATACAGTATAACCTATTTTAACACTTTACTACATAATAACGCATTTTAACGACCCTGAAGGGAAAGCCTATTGAAACACTATAGGAGAAGAATAAAATGCTGGTAACCAGCGTTTTCCCCATTTCACACAAAGTTTTCTACCCCTTCAGAGAATTTCAGTTCATTTTTTACCAATTTCAAATTTGTCATCTGCAGATGCGTTAAACTCGAAGAATCTAAAACTAGTTATTTCTGAAAGCGTTAATTCAGCCCAACTTGTATCAGTGGTCCCTTGAATTAACCGACCACAATTAGTCTGTTATTCTATTTTTTAAAGCTGTGTTGAAAATGAAATCTTTGTTTAGCAAACATCTCATAGGCAAGTATAATGTTTTGTTACAAGGCAAAAAAGATTGGACTTGTCAAAATTAAAAGAAGTTTCGGACGGCAAATAAAATGCATCTCAAACCTTAGAATGAGAATGGGTTTTTCTTTTTTTTTTTGGAGGGGGGGGGAGTGTAGAAAACAGTTTGGAGCAAAAGAGGGAAATGGAGTTTAGCAACATTATGTCTTTTTCTCAATGGTGTTTTGAAAAATCTTGGATTTGTTTGTTTGTATTAAAATGTAACGCCGTTTTTACAGGTTAGGTCGTATCACCACGGTCAGTACCTACGCATGTGTTTCCTGGATTTCTCACACCAGTACTGACACAACTTTCTTTCCAAGCCACTGACTACTTTTCTCACATCCATCAGAAGTGAGAGGCGAAAATTTGCCGGAAAGAAAGTTTGCCTCAACCGCTATCGAAGTCGCAACCGCAAGGTCACAAGTCAAATACGCTAACCACTGAGCTACCCGGACGGGCGAAAAACCTTCGTACTCTGGCAAATAAAATCACATGATCCTTTTAAAAGGGTAGTTAAATAAAGCTAACAATTAATTTCATGCTTTGTAATGAGATACATCGTTTAGGTATTATAGCTCTTTACTCAACCGCCATATTTTTCGCAAATTACAAAACGTACATGCTTTCAAGGTCAGCATAGAAGAAGATCGGATTTCAGTCTGCTAAGGTCTGTCAAAGATCAAATTGTATTTTTGTGTAGCCCGGCGTAGGTCTGTCAAAGACTAGACTCTACTCCAGCGCAATATGGTATAGGCCAGTCAAAGATGAGATATATACAGTTCCATGCAGTCAGGTGTAGGTCTGTCAAAGATCAGACGACTTCTATGCTGTCTGGCGTATGTCTGTCGAAGATTAGACTGAACAAAAGTACAGTCAGACTTGGAATTTGAAAACAACATGTGTGCCAAAGCAGTTATGGGAAATGCCTGGCCCATGGCCATCTCCACACCAGTCTCATGGGTTCAAATTTAGGTTTAAAAATTCGACGTGCTTAGGAGTGTCTATAAGCGGTCCCATGGGTTCAAACTTTGGGTACTACGGTTACAGATTCAACGCACTAAGGCCAGAATCTCCACATTGGAGTATTGGCATATTTTAATCGGTCCCATAGAGTTAAACTGTGGACTCTTGGGTCACAGACTCGACGCACCAAGTATTATCTAGGCCAGAATCCACACAGTGGAGAATTTGAAGGAAAAAAAAATAATGACAACTCTTTTTTTGATTGAATAAAAAGGGGGTCTTTATATTCATTTCCTATACTGTGGTTCTCCAATACCTTTTCCTTACTTTTATTGCGTGAGTCATTTTTTTGTCATATCTACATCCGTCCTGACAAAGAAACTCTTATTCTGCCGTTTTCGGACAAGGGATGTATTTTGTGGAGACTGTAAAGCAAGATCAGCATGCATGTACGTGCAGTCTGATCTTGCTCTACAGTCTCCTTTGCTCTTTCAGTAGACTCACAGACTCGAAGCACCAAGTATTATCTGGACCAGAAACCCCACAGTGGAGTTTTTGAAAAAATAATATACTAGCTAGTATTATTTTTATTATTTAAATATTTTTATTAAGTAAAAAGCTGGTCTTTTTTCGATATGATTTATACATATGATAAGAGCTTGACTTGATTTTCGTCGTCGATATCGTTTGCACTATCTGGAATTGTTCTGGTAACAATTTCTCCTTAAAAAATTTATCAGATCACTGCTTTGATCCATTTGGTGCTTTTCAGTGGTAATTATGTAAAAAAAAAAATGTTATGCAAATACAATGCATGTCTTTAACATAAATTACAAACCAAATTGAGCCATGTTCTGTGAAAAGGGGACTTAATGCATCTGCGAAAAGTATCGACCCAGGTCAGCCTGCGCAGTCCGCGCAGGCTGACCTGGGCCAAAACTTTTCGATATTGGTCAATTTTCTGTTTGTCAAAGGACCAGTCTATCTCATAATTAAGTTTTTTGTTAAAAAAAATGTGGATATTATGGATCCATAAGTATGTGATGGCTTGCCTGGTGCCATGGATCACGAAGAAGCATCAAGCCCCTTTTTGTCTGAGCATGGCACAATCATAGTAATTATACTTCTGTGTGCCAAAAGGGTTAACCCATACCCTGCTAAATAAATGAAATGAAACTTTTAAACCGATAGTAGGAAAAAAACCCTCAAATTTAGCTATTTCAAAGGTAGTTTTTGGTTCAGCCAATCAGAAGTTGTGCTACTTTTAAATATAGAAAGTATTCGAGAATAAAACTAAGAATGTTCTTAAGAATGGTTGGTGACTACGGACCCTGGTATGGACGTCCATTTTTAAGCCACTGAATCTCTCTTTGTTTATTGGTTCGGTTTCTTTCTTTTTTTTTTTTGTCTTAAACGCTATTTTAAGATTATTTCGGTTGTAACGTGACGTTAACGCGAATGAACTTTCACTAAGTAATTATCCGTCTTAGCGTCCGCTGTATTGTGAAAAAAATGAAATTGTAATATGCAATTTCCACCCTAATGACATTTATGATTGCCCCATCATAGGTGCTTGTCAAGAAGTTGAAAGAGTACGTCAGGGTATAAAAAAGCCACAGAATTTCACCCCCGTCGTCTCAATAAGTTTCGAAACTGATACATTTATACGAAATGATTCAACAACTATCAGTGACTAGGATACATCTCATCTTAACTCTTTCCTCACCATAGTTGAAAGAAAAGCTTTTGTGAATAGTCTAGATCAAAATTAGACCACACATACCATTCAGTCTGATCTGTGATCTATCCTGTCCACTACTTTATTATATATCAAAACTTTCTTGTCATCTTACAGTGGAACTGTATATGTTGCCGTTTTAAAAATATTATCTATTTTGTAGTGAAAGAGTTAAACGCTACAAGAGAGTATTCCTTTTTTTTTTGTCAAGAACCTAGCATTTCAGAGGTGAAAAAAAAAACGGAATGGTTTTGTGAAGAATTACAAGTAATTATTTCGTGACTTCCTTCTGAGTAATCGGATCTGAAATTAAAAACCAGGCTGCAATATCAGTTTAATCGTGTGTTATACTATCTCTTTCACCATGAACCCTTTACGGGGTCCTGCGTAGCTCAGTGGTAAATATCGATCATTTATAAATAAGACACAATCCTATCAAAAATGTTTAAATATCATAGATCTAGATTATTTAAAAAAAAGTTTAACTTTTTACCATACGTTTACCGACATTTAACGAAACTTTGGAGAAAAAATGTGGGAAAAGGAGAAAATGCTGGTAACCAGCATTTTCTCCTTTTTCCCACGATTTTTTCCACCCATATAGAGTCATGTTTCATCAACTGAGCCACATATAATTTGTCGTCTGCAAGAGCTTTGAATTTGGACAAGTGTAAGCTTGTGTCATTTGGTAAAGAATTAAATTAAACTCCTAACTAATCTCTCGAACAAGAAGCCACCATTTTGTGGTCACAGCCGGTTGATTTAATCATCACTTTCGATCATCCTTGTAATGTTTAACCACATCGAAAAATGAATCCAAAATCTTCACATCAAAGTTTTCCTCAGTGCAACTAAAAATACCCTTTTCATCGCTGAAGACAAAAATAGGGGTCTTTGCGGACGTCATAGAACAAGATCAGACTGCACAGAACGTGCAGTCTGATCTTTGATCTATACCGTCCGCTTGTTTAGTCAAGCCTACAATTTAAAAAATAACTTGGGTTTCTGTGGATTATATTTTTAAGCCATCGAAGAGGTCGAGTTAATATATTTTGCGTTGAAAGAGTGAACAGGGCATCAGCTGTGATTAAATTGCCACAAAGAGAACCTTTAACTTTCACACCTATCCTGCTGAGTTGATATGGATGACTGTCAAATATATTAATTTCTCTTCGTCTATTGTTTGGACACAAAACGGTGTGGGAAATGCACAGATTTCTTCTTCGCTTTCCCTTTTTTCCACAAAACGTTGTCGCCGAGTCCGGTATTGCTGTCAGTAGCGTACATGACGTAGAACCAGGTGCCGCTGGTTCGAATCCCCAGCTTGGCAAATTTCTTTTCCGAGGATTGATAATAGTCATTCGGAATAGATTCCTTCTTCGCTCAACGTCGATCATTTCGACGATGTTTATGTGGGAAAGCAGCCAGTGGCTTGGAAAAAATATTGTATCAAGTAATGGTAAATGAACTGCGGAAAAGCATAGATAGGTGCACTGGCCATTGCGATATGACTAAAATAATGTTGAAAAAAGGCGATAAACACCATACACCCACACTCAAAACGTTGTCAGATGCTATGGACTAGCCTTAACCCTTATCTTGCAAATTAAGTTTAATAAAACTTTCAAGACGAAAGAAAAATAATCCGTATAATGCTAGTTCAATATTTTTAAGGAGAAAAATATCTCTTAATCGGAGAGTGTAGATCCAAGATCAGACTGCACGTTCTGTGCAGTCTGATCTTGATCTACACTGTCCGCAAAAGGTCATTGAGCCGCGCTTAACATCCTAAGGGTTAACTTTTATCGTCTGCTATAAGGATTTACTGCAAACAGATCGGTGTAAATCATTCTAACATACTACTATTAAATATTTTCTATGCACTAAATGACCTGTTGTTCCACCGATATTGTATACTAAACGATCTCGGTGCATTCTACGGCAGACATCTGCAAATTTTTCACCTCAACGAATGCACCGGTATTTCTCGATGCAGTTATTTGAATCTTATTTTGGTCATCTAATTCCTTGCGTTTTGTTTATTTTTCGCTATGCTGACGGTAAGTTACAGTCTCACACTCTTTTTAGCAGACTGTTAGAAAAAAAACTCTCTGAAACTTAAAACTGCGCATCTTCTTTCTTCGCAGATACCGCAAGCATAGCTGAAAAAAAGAAAGATACGCAAATGCAATGGTAAAATCTCACATCTTTTTTGCCAAATGCCATTGGAGAATACCAACTTTTTACTTCTAAAACCATTGTGCGATTTGTCTGAGATGAGAGGTTGTAACTTAGAATTCGCACACTTTATTTTCAAATAAAAGAATAGGAGAGAGAGAGAAAAACGCGAGGAATTATATGGCCAGAATAGGATTCAGTAGTAATTCAGAAAGTTAGAGCAGAGTATATTAAGTTAAAAGAGATTATTTTACATCGAATTTAATTGATTGAATGGTGTTTTACGCTATTTTCAACATTATCTAAGTCACGTCTAGGCGACATCTCACATATTCATGTAAGTCCTGGGTTTTACCAATGCTAGGCTTGGGCTCTGAAGTGTCTTGCCCTAGGACAGTCTCAAGAAAAGCCCGGTGGATTCAGTGAGTCTCGAACCAGGGGCCTTTAGATTACGAGCCATACACTTTTACCACTGAGCCACGCAGGACCCCACATCGATTGTGAAACAAGTTTTTACAACTTCTATCAATCACTCTCGACGATTGCTTCCTGGAAGCTTTAACCATTTACCACACAATACCGACTTTTAACGACACTGAAAAAGAGAGCTTTTATAAAAAAAAATGAGGGAAAAGGAGAAAATGCTGGTAACCAGCATTTTCTCCTTTTCCCACAATGTTTTCTACCGTATCAAAGAAAAATTGCACCATTTAAGCCACACTGAAATTGTCGTCTGCAAATGCTTTCAATTTGGACAAGTCTAAAATTTTGTCGTCTGGTAAAGGATAAATCTGTAAGTCTCCATAATGTGGGCGGTTCCAAAGGTTGACCCCGCTAATTGGATTGGAATCCAGAGTCTTTGGTACGAGAGATCGACGCTCAAGCCTTACACCACTTGGCAAGGCACCGGAGAGACTGAGCATAATACTTGTGAAATTCAGCGATTATATGACTAAGTGACCTTTCGCAATGATATACTGAAACAAAGTTGAAAGTGGAGAAATACATCATTAAGTGATTAAGTATATTTCAACAGAACCAGCAGATTGAGAGCAAATGGCTTTGTGGATAAGCCTTTTATTACATAATCCCGAGTTTCAACTACCCTTACAGAAAAATATGAGCTTTTGAAATCATTCTGAGAATAGTAGATAATGCTGGTAATCAAAGTTTTTTTTCTCTTTTGCAGCCAAAATCTCATAATTCCAGCTGTATTTCAATTGTCATCTGCACACCCATACAATTTTGAAAATTCGAAAAATTATGTCATCTGGTAAAAATTTAAACATACAAGTACATATGTTCAGTTTCCTTTCAATTCGTCATTCGGACAGCTCCTCAGCTATAAAGTACTAGAAATGAAGGAAACAAACCAAAAATATTTTTTTCAAACGTCAGATAAAAACCTAAACGTTCGTATTTAGACTTGGTGTTCGTGAAACAATAATTAAAAATAGCGCGTGAAATTCCCCACATCCTGGTAACTGTTTGTTACGTAATGTAGTGAGGAATTGCTGAAGGAATCCCCTAATCATGTCGTGTCAGGTAGGAAAACTACTGAAAAATAAAGGAAGCTTAAAAGAAAAAAAAACAAAAATAAAACCTATGATCTTAAATTCTGTTAAATCTCTGAAATTCGAATAAAAAAATAGTGTTTTCTCCTTTCTCACAATGTTTTATAACCTTTCAGAAACAAATCTTAATCATTTGAGTCACATTTAAGGTCTACGGCCCCTAACTCTCAAAGACGGAAGCTGCCGAGATTGGCCGAATAGCCTTTACGAAAACGTCGATTTTTACCGACGAGTTAGGGGTCGTAGACCTTGATATATCGTCTATAAATGCTTCAGTTTGGACCAGCCTAAAGTTGTGTCTTCTAGTAAAGAGCTAAGACATTTCAGGCAGTTGAAAAAAAAAGTCCGTGTTTCGCTATTGCAGAGTTATCTCTCAAAATATCTCAGTCAATGCTAGACAGTGTAAATTTAAGTTTAAGGTTTACGGCCCCTGACTCTCATATTAAAATAGGAAGCTGCCGAGATTGGCCGGATAGCCTTTACGAAAACGTCGATGTTACACGATATTTACCGATGAGTGAGTGAGTCTACGGCCCCTAACTCTCATATTATAAGACGGAAGCTGCCGAGATTGGCCGAATAGCCTTTAAGAAGACGTCGATGTTACACGATATTTACCGATGAGTGGGTGAGTCTACGGCCCCTAACTCTCATATTATAAGACGGAAGCTGCCGAGATTGGCCGAATAGCCTTTAAGAAGACGTCGATGTTACACGATATTTACTGATGAGTGAGTGAGTCTACGGTCCCTAACTCTCATATTATAAGACGGAAGCTGCCGAGATTGGCCGAATAGCCTTTACGAAAACGTCGATGTTACACGATATTTACTGATGAGTTAGTGAGTCTACGGTCCCTAACTCTCATATTAACCCTTATCCCCCTTATCAGACAGTGTATATACAAGATCAGACTGCACGTTCTGTGCAGTCTGATCTTGATCTACACTGTCTGCAAAAGGTCAGTGAGTCACGCTTAGCAGCCTAAGAGTTAAAAGACGGAAGCTGCTGAGATTGGCCGAATAGCCTTTACGAAAACATCGATGTTACACGATATTTACCGATGAGTTAGGGGTCGTAATCCTTAAATTGCAAGTTCTATTGAACAGGGATTAACCCTCAGAGCGCCAAATAAACCCAACAGGCATTTTCATATTAAAAACGAGACCTTAACAATACTTTAAAAAGAGCAATGTAAGGTTCGCCCTTGTCTTGAATATGTCTGCAAAGTGGACTGTATTGATCAAAGATCTGACTGCAGTCTGATCTTGACCTGCACCGGTTGCACAGGCACCAGAAGTAGTGAATTGCGCTTTATGACTTGAGAGCTGAACAGAAACTTTTGTACCGGTAGTCTCGTATCTGTATTCAGGATTCTGGCATGAAGATATGAGCCATGCTCTGTGAAAAGGAGGCTTAATGCATTTGCGAAAGGAATCGACTCAGGTCAGCCTGCGCATTCCGCGCAGGCTGACCTGGGCCGAAGCTTTTCGCTATTAGTCAATTTTTTGTATGTCAAGAGACCAGTGTAACTCAAAGATTCAGTAGGTTGTGATACAAAACGGATCTTAGGGATATATAATACTGTGATGACTTACTTGGTATCATGCATCACGGAGATGCATTAAGCCCCCTTTTGCCAGAGCACGGTTCATATGTATAATCGCATGAAGCTGATTGGTTAACCCTAAGGCTGCTCAAGGACCATTTGCGGATATTGTAGATCAAGATCAGACTGCACAGAACGTGCAGTCTGATCTTGGATCTACACTGTCCGATAAGGAAATATCTTTCTTGGCTGATCGAGATATTATCGGTATATAATCAAATGATAACTTTGGTATATAATCAAATGACATCAGTTTTTAACCCCGAAACGAAACTATGCTTGACCCCTTTCAGTTTTCCTGGATTCGAAAAAGAAACTAGATGTTACGTGGTTTTCACCGTGTGTAACGTGAAACATGGGCCGCTATCATAAATTACGTCATTTCGGTCTATCTATATATATTACTCCTCCTCAAAGTTTGCCACGCACCAAGATTTCCTAGCACCATAGCAGAGTCTGTATTCAATATTTTTGTGATGTTAATCAATCAGTGGTGTTTCGAGAATGTCTCCGGTACACACATTGCCTTGTATGATAGGCAAATTCCTCGTGCAAGTCTTGCAAATGCAGATACCCTCAATTTCCATAGTGTTTTGAGACACTGTGTACATGTACCAAACTTGTGTACATTCTTTATTCTTCACTTTCTTTTGAAAGGCTGAACGTCAAGTTAATATAGCAAATTCGAATGTCAGAAGACATTTATTCAGATGCAGACATGCTGCAGGCAGTTGGAATGTTTGAACAAGGGGCTGTTCATCGTGAGGTTGGTGAGGCAATAACTATATTTGGTCATCCAGGCTCGGAGAAACCGCTTTGCGACTGCAACTCAACTGCGATCTGACCTTCAAAATGCTTCTCGGGTCAGAGTTTCCGTACGCACACGGTTGCACGAAAGTGGCCTATGATCGAGAAGACCATGTTTTTGTAACCCCTTATGTCCAAACCACTGTCAGCATCGGTTTGCTTGGGCGATTGACCATGTTGGTTGGAGGAGAATGGACTGGCGGCCTGTCCTCTTAACAGATGAGTCCCGATACTACTTGGACTACATGGATATGCGTGTTCCAGTGTGGAGAAGGCCAGGGGAGAGGTTTCATGCAGCAAACATTGCTGATCATGATCGGTATGGGGCGGCTCTATCTTCATATGGGGCGGGATAAGCTGGGATGGACGAACTGACCTGATTGTGCTCGATGGAGGCTCATTGACTGCCTAGCGGTATCCAGATGAAGTTTAATGGACGATAATGCCCTTCCTCACGCGGCCCATGTTGTCCAAGAGTACTTGCAAAGGGTGGGTATCCAGTGTATGGATTGGCCGTCCCGTACCCCGACTTAAATCCAATTGGATACATGTGACATGAGTTACAGATCCGCATTTCAGCACGTCAGGTCCAGCAGCAAAGCATTCAGCAAGTTGATGCATTCCTTGTCGAGGAATGGAATTCCATTCCACAAATGGTTATCCAAATTACCTGATTAGGGGCACGCAAAGACGATGCCAAGCTGTCATTGATAGCAAAGGGTCACATACTCGTTATTAGGCCCATACCAAATTAATCGCTAGCTTTTTTTTGCAAATTCCGTTTTTTACTCGTTTTTGGAGAAAAACAACCGTTTTAGTAACCATCCGGTTAAAAATAAGAATAAAATCAAAAGAGTGCATAACAAGTGTAAAATCTTTATATAAATAATAAATAAAGCACAAGGTACAAGTTCAACAATAAAAAAAAATACTAAAAATTTAACTGCAACCTAAGATATGTACATTTACAACAATATTCTTGGTGCTTAGCAAACTTTGAGTAGTATACCATAGATATGATTAGAATTCTATTTTATGATTCATTCTACTAGATCTACTTCCTTCTAGATAGAAGATGAATCCTGTAGCCAATAATTCCGTGTGTTAGCGACCCTGATGAAGAACGCTTTTAAAAAACATTGATGGAAAAGAAGAAAATGCGTATGAGCAGCATTTTCTCCTTTTTCTACTATGTTTTCTACTGTTTATATTATTTGAGCTACATTTGATTTGTCGTCTGCAAATACCTTCAATTTTTAACAGTCCAAAATTTCGTCGTTTGGTAAAGAGTTAATATATAATGCTGCGACCCTTAATTTATCTGACCTTTATCTCTCACAATTCAACTATCGAACATGTCCCACAATTGGTAACAATTGATTAATTATAGCTTTTAACCCTTTACCAAACAATCCGTGGTTTTCACGACCCTAAGAAAGAAGCCTTCTGAAAACATTGTTTTCTTCCTTTCCCAAAACAAATTTCAAATTTTGAATCACATTAATTTTGTCGTCTGCAAATGCTTCCAATTTGGACTAGTCAAAAATTCTGTCGTTTGGTAAAGAGTTAAGACTTCAGCTGCTAAATAAATTAAAATAGAGATTTCCAGCCAATAGTAAAAACCCAATGCATAACTTTATAAGTTAATGAAAAAGTTTCGCTCATCGGAAAAATCTCACCGTGTCGGATAGTATAGATCTAAGAACTGACTGCGCGTTCTGTGTAGTCTGATCTTGATCTACAATGTCCTCAAAATCCCTAAACGTCGCCCTTAGCAGCCTAAGCACTGTGTGATCACACAGACAATTTGATCTTACAGGGAAAAGCAAACTATTGCGGATGCAAGGTTGATATTGCCGGAAAAATCCTCATTGTGTAGCATAGTGTTTAGTTTAAACATATTTATTTTACATCGACTGAGAAACAAGTTCTTACAACTAATACTAATCTCTCTCGATTCTGCTTCCTGGGAACTCCACCAGTACTCGCGCCGAATATGTGGGCCAATGAACAGTCCCAAAGTTGGCATCTGCTTCCGGGTGTCGAACTCGGGACCTTACGCTTACGAGGCCGACACTATAACATAGTGTAGATCAAAGATCAGACTCTATGTTCTGTGCAGTCTGATCTTAATCTACACTGTCCGCTAAAGCGCAGTGAGTCGCTCTCAGCAGCATAAGTGTCATACGAATATCGTGTAACCTGAAAGAATAACATTGGATATGAACGAAAAATAACCCTGGAACATACGCTTGCCTAGGTCTCATCAGATTTTTAGAAAATTACTTTTTGAAACACTGGCATTTAATACGACCTCGCAAAATTTGGGCCCTTTAAGTCTGGGAAAAAACGTAAAAAATGTTGACTCTGCTAGGGCCCAGCGTGGTTCAGTGGTAAAGTGTAGGTCTCGTGACCTGGAGGCCCCCGGGTTCGAGCCTCACTTGATCCTCTGAGCACTTCGTGGAAGTGTCCTTGGGCAACACACCTCAGTCTTAGCCTAGTACCGGTGATAATACAGGAAATACATTGATATGGGAGCTTTCGCCTTGATATGATTGAAATAATTTTGAAAGCGGCGTAAAACACTTAAATCAATGAAATAATAGCACTGTACAATTTTACTTACCCTAAATTCAAATTTGATTTTAAAAAAAAAACGGGTCACGTGTGCGATAGAGGGCTAAATGAAGTAAGCCAGCTATAAATAATTATAAATAAAGCCTGAGTATTTGGCCAACATTAAACCAATAGAACACTAGTTTCTCATTCTCTTCAAATCAACGAATCACCGTCTCGTAATACGATCTCGGGAACACTTTACGCTTATCCTGTTAACTAACTAACATGAAACTTTCAAGCCGATAGTAAAAACCTAAACATTGCTATTTCAAAGTTATTTTTGGGTGAAAGATACCTCCTCATCGGACAGTGTAGATCCAAGATCAGACTGCACAATCTGTGCAGTCTGATCTTGATCTACACTATCCGCAAAAGGTCAGTGAGTCCCGCTTAGCGGCCTAAGGGTTAAAATTTCAGGTCGATGATTTATAGTACTTTTAACCCTCTCAGCGACATAGGCGAAAACATGGGCTTTTTCGAACGGCATAGATTAAGATCAGACTGCACAGTCTGCGCAGTCTGATCTGTAAAGCCTATCAGATAAAAATCTTTCTGACTTTCAGTAAATTGTATCTTTAGCCTTCGAAAAACATTGATTTTTATATATGTGCCGTGCTCTGAGAAAAGGGGGTTTACTTCATCCACGTGATTCATTATACCAAGCAAGTCATCACATAATTATGGATCCACAAAATCATTTTTGTTCAGCTAAACTGACTCAATCGCGCGGTAGAACGATCCTTTGACATGCAGAAATTTGAACAAAAAGCAAACAGTATCGACTCATGTCAGCCTGCGCGGATTGCGCAGGCTGACATGAGTCGATACTTTTTGCAAATGCATTAAGCCCCCTTTTCACAGAACATGTTTCATATACTTGGCGCTAAAAAGGTTAAATATTACCACACAGAAGAATATTTTAGTTGTTCATATTGAAAACATTTGCAGACGACGAATTTTGAAAAATTAGGACAAAAGATTGGGTAGAATCTAGGCACTCAAAGGTTAAACCCAGTTATACTGTCTCATAAAATTCTTATAAAGGGAAAAAATGTTGAAGTGATGAAAAACACCATAAAATCAAGTCACTTGATAAATGATGTAAGGAAAAAATGGGTTTTCCACAATGAATTTCTTCGAAGTGGTACTTTGTGTTTATTTTTACAATTTCGCAAACGGGAACTTGCTATAAATAGCTCCATTGGACTATGAATAGATACTATACCCATTCTACCTGAATTTTGGACTCGTGATTTGATTCCCCCCCCCCTTCCACAAACATCAGAAAATAATCTGTTCCCATACAGGTTAACTTTACGTTTGAGTCATGCTCTGTGAAAAGGGGGCTTAATGCATCTGCGAAAAGTTTCTACCCAGGTCAGCCTGCACAGTCCGCGCAGGCTGACCTGGGTCGAAATTTTTCGCTATTGGTCAATTTTCTGTATGTCTAAGGACCAGTCAACCTCATGGTTAAGTCTGGTAGTAAAAATGTGGCTATTGTGGATCCATAATTATATGATAGCTTGCTTGGTTATTAAGCATCAAGGAGATGCATTACGCCCCCTTTTACCAGAACGCAGCACATTTCCAATAACACCAGCTCGATTACAGATAACAAGAATTGGTTGAATGAAAGGAAACTGTCTTTTTTAAATGAGATTTAAAAAAAAAATGTTAGTTCGGTGGTTAGAGGCTTCTAATTCATGAGTTCTAATACAGGTTCGGATCGAGGCTTAATCCGTGACCAGTCAAGCCTTCATTTTCTCGAACCTGCAGACGGCTTTTCCTTTCCACGATGTTTTCAAAGTCAATTACCTCCATTTGAGTCACATTTGACGCCGGTTTGTTCGCTGACAAAAGGCAAGAGTTGCGCTCATAAATCTTCAAATAACACCCCTGTCTTTCTTCTTTCCCCCCCCCCCAACCTCATTTACAACTTACAAAATAACGTAACATCCGTAGTAAACCATTGGATAATGTTATTTAGGTATTTTCCCGACTTGTTACTTGTTCCCTAATTTGTCATTTTCATGGTGAAAATATTCAAATTAACAATTAAAAACCTTATAGCTTTGAAAGCTAAACTTCCTAGTAGTATTTCGCGGGAACAAAATAATGTTTGATATGTGTGCCTTTGGTAGACACGTCCACAATAAATAGTGTAGTAACGGTAATGACAGTAAGCAAAGTAACAGTTGCTCGTATGACCAATAAGAACTCCTCCCGCGCTGTTTATATGAAAAAAGGAATCTGTTTCATACATATGTTCGAAGATTGAATAAGTCGCTAAATACAGCCCAATCCGGTTACTTGACGACCCTAATGTAGAAAGCTGTTGAAAATAACCGTGCGAAAATGAAAGAAAAAAAATCCTTAAAACCAGCATTTTCTCATTTTCCCACATTTTTTTCTACCCTTTTAAACATTCACACCTAAAGGCTCATAGTTGTGTGTGAGACTTTCAAACTTTCTGCATAATACTCAACCAAAAATTAGCCGACGGCATAGATCAAAGATCAGACTGGAAGTTTTGTACAGTCTGATCTTGACTAATGTTGTCCAAATAGCCCTTTTTTAACTCTTTACCAAACGACAAAAATACAGACTGGTCCAAATTGAAAGCATTTGCAGACGACAAAATTAACATGACTCAAAAATTGAAATTTGTTCTGGGAGGGTAGAAAACATTGTGGGAAAAGGAGAAAATGCTGGTTACCAGCATTTTCTCCTTTTCCCACAATATTTTCAAAATGCTTCTTTTTCAGAGTCGTGAAAACCAGGGATTGTTTGGGAAAGGGTTAACCCAGTACAACTAAAAGGCTAAAACCCTCAATATAGACGATTACTCTTAGACTTCCTTCTTATCAATACACACCATCTCCAGCTACAGATTGTAAAATCTTTTTTAGCCATGCGCTCTGAAAATGGGGTTAAATGCATCTACAAAACCTATCGAATCGGGTCAGAAGAAGTAGTCCTCGTAGTCTGACACGATTCGAAACCTTTTTGCTTTTTGTATGTCCAAGGACCATTCTACCTCATGATTCAGTCGGTTGAAGACAAAATGGATTTCATGGATCCATATTCATGTTGTCTTGTTTGGTATCATGCAATATGGAGATGCATTAAACCTCTTTATGCCAGAGCACAGCAGAACTATAATTACAGCTCATGACCTGTTTTTTTTTTTTGTTAAATCCTTAAAGAGCCTGTCACGACTATAGTTGCCTTTGCGGTCAAGGCGGATCAAGATCAGGCTGCACAAAACGTGCAGCCTGATCTTTGATCAGCACCATCTTCTTTGATGAAACACTGCAACAAAAGCAACCATGAAATTGCAACCATTTGGTTTTTATTTCTAGGATGAAAATGTCTGATAGGTTTATGTAATGCTCAAAGGGTAAAAAGAATGTAATAAGTCATTAATGGTGAACAAATACCAGAATTATCGCTTTCGCATTAAATACGTCTTATTTATGAGCGACAAGATGATTAAAACAAATGATAATTCATAGACAGAGTTGTTTGATCTTCGAGTACAATGTTTTAAGTCATCAAGTCAAAAAGTACAAAGGGGCGTAACTAAGACCCAATTAATTCTGACACCTCTTCTTCAAATAGGTAAGTTTGGGAATGGATTTTGTTTTCAGTGTAGCAGTGTAGACTGTTTGTTTGTATGGTGTTTCATGCCGTTTTCAACATTATTATTTCAGTTTATCGCTGACTATTGTTTCCTCGAGGTAATGTGGAAAAGTAGCCAGCGGCTTGGGAAGAATATTTTGCAAAGTATCTGTAATTGTAAAACGAAACTCCAGGAAAGCATGGATAAGTGCACTGGCCGCACGTGTTGAAAACGGCATTAAAAACTGAACAAATAAAAACCAAAAAAAAGAGAATGAAAATACTCATCATTAGTTTCATTATCATCTTGATCACTCATCTTTTTCAATAGTTTTTCAGGTACAAATCCTGAGATACACGGTAAATAGGTACAAATAGGATTCATTCACAGGATTAGTTTATTATCTTTAATTGATCCAGACATTAGAAAGACCGACAATAATGAAAGAAAAAACCAACTGACATAATGTGGAGTACAAGTATGACACAACCACTCATCGACTCCATAACACTTGTGGATAAACCTTGTGAGTAATCATTATTAACAAAAAGCATTATTGGAGTCAGGGAATGTCTCTCTCTCTCTGTCTCTCTCTGTCTCTCTCTCTCTCTTATTTCGTTGATAGACAGGTAATTCTATACGGTCAGAAATGTCTGACTTTCTGCCATAAGTGGACGTCAGTACTGGTTAAGGTTCCCAGGAAGCAAAGATCGAGAATGACTGATAGAGTAGTTAGCACCTTCTTCACAATTTGATGTAAAACTAATACGAGTTATGGTATGGGAAAAGAGGGTTAAATGCCTTTCTATGATGTATTTTGCCAAGCAAGGCATCACATAACATCTTATCAAAAAATCCATTTCATCCAACAACCGAATGAATCATGAGGTAAAATGGTCCTTGGACACGAAGAAAAAAAAATCCACAGTGCAAACAAAAAAATTCGACCCATGTCAGCCTGCGTAGACTGCACAGGCTGACCTTGGTCGACACTTTTTGTAGATGCATCAAACCCTCTTATGACGGCATGACTCATATGTCTAAAGTGGCTTGCAACACGCGAAAAGGGGCATTCGGACATTTGCGTAAAGTGTCGTCTCGGATCAGCCTGCGCAGTCCGCGCAGGCTAATCCGAAACGACAATTTCCGTTTTTATGTAATTTTCTGTTTTGTGCAAGTCTACTGTAGCACACATTCTAATGTAGTTGTAAAGTGCCGTCTCGGATTAGCCTGCGCAGGCTGATCCGATACGACACTTTACGCAAATGTCCGAATGCCCCTTTTCGCGTGTTGCAAGCCAAGTAATAAGAAAGAACTTACCCATGAAGTAGCAGAATTTATTTGTCACTTTACAGGGTGTTTTGGGACTTTTGCAGTCCGGATTGTTGGCACAATACTTCATGACTGATACGATAAGAGTTACGTACAAAAGTCAACACTGTTTGCATCAAAGAATTTGTTCTGATCCCTTGTCAGTTTTTTATGGTTTTTTTTTACAGATCACGTAATAGAACTTTCACGGTGACTTTAATCATCGATATACGTACATGTATGTTTTATTTGATAAACGAAAGTTGGCTGAAGAGTTTTAATTCTATAGTGCTGGACAGGAATGTAGAGAAACCGCTTGACTGAAAGTAAATACACGTGTAAAATGTCGACATTTAAAGCCTTCTTGAAGGTTAAAATAATTTAATCCATACTGTTAAATTGTGCGTATATTATTATCTATAGAATAATTTGCGGTAATACAATAATAAATGACTTTTTTTTCCAGAGAATTGAGCAGCAGTTCAGATTCATCGATGACGATGACGATGATGATGATAATGATGATGATGACAATGATAATGATAATGATGCTAACGATGATAATGATAATGATGATGATAATTATTATTACTATTATTATTATTATTATTATTAGAGCATGCACTCAGATCTTCTCTCCACCCACTATTCGATTCCAAAATATCATGAAAAAGGAATTTTTGCATTTGCAGTGAAAATGTATATTTCCAAGACTCCGATTTAAAAAAAAAAAAAGCTGCGAAAGAGACCTAACACTTTGACAACTGAGCATCACTTAAGGTGATCTGCTGACAGTGTAGATCGAGATCAGCATCCCCAAAATGTGCAGTCTGATCTTGACTCTACTCTAATACAGATAGATTTTTCCGGCAAAAGTACGTTTAATATAATGATAATAGTTAGAATCTTACTATCCCTTGGAAAATTTCATTCATTCATTCATTTATTCTTATCTGACTGTTTAATCCCTTATCACACAGTCCCGAGTTTAAAGGGCTCTGAGGAGGAGAGGTTTTGATTGATTGACTGATTGATTGATTGTATGGTGTTTAACGCCGTTTTCAACATTATTTCAGTTATATCGCGGCTGCCAGTGCACCTATCCATGCGACCCTGGAGTCCCTTTTACCAGTACTTCGCACAATTTTCTTTCCAAGCCACTGGCTGCTTTCCCACATTATCATCGTCGAAACGATGGTCAGCGGTGAGAGAGGAATGAATCCTGTCGCAGTGACTATCATCAATCCTCGGAAAGAGATTGGCCGAGCCAGGGATTGTAGCCAGGGATCGAACCCTGGACCCCGTGTTCTCAAGTCCTGCACGCTACCGACTGAGCTACCGGGGCTCGGCAGGAAAGGTTTTGAAAACACTGGTCGAAAAGAAGAAAACGCTGGTAACCAGCAATGTTTTCTTGTTAACATTTTAAAGACATGTGCCGTTTTTAAGCCGAATTTAGTTTGTCGTCTGTGATTGTTTTCAATTTGGGAACGTCTAAAACTTTGTCATTTTGTAAAGTGAAATTAATTTGACCCTTTACCACACAATTCGAGTTTTAAAGACCCTAAGGAAGAAAGCTTTTAAGATTATTGATGTAAAAAGGTGTAAATGCCATTAACTAGCAATTTTCTTCTTTTCCACAATGTTTTCTAACCCTTTAATGACAAATACCATTACTCGAGCCACTTTAACTTTGTCGTCTGCAAATGTTTTCAATTTAGACAAATCTAAAGATTTGTCGTTTGGTAAAGATTTAATGGTCTAAGAAGCGAAAAAAAAAAAAGTTAAAAAAATAAGGTACCTGAATCAGATGCAGATTAAGTCCGTTTGCTCTCGTACCAACTGTGTTCATGCAACAAATTTATTATTGTTATTTATAGGGATATACCGAACAATTTATCATATATAAGTCAAATCACTTTTCTATATCACAACATGCTATGGAATGACATCCATTCTAATGCATACTTAACATATATACATGCTTTGAGCCAATAAAGAGAAAAAGAAGAAAAAAAAAATGAGTACTCAAAATCATAGTAACAAATGATGCACGAAGGTTAAAGAGTGCGCGAGACATTGCGGTTGCATCAGCTGTTAATTTACTTTCGTAAACCTCTGCTTTTTTCGTCAGATCTGCATCCGAAAGCGAGTTTATTACTAATACGCTTTGTAACCTCCAGGTCCTTGTGGCTTTTCCCTTTTCGACAATGTGACTTTTTAACCAGGTGTGGAAATGATTCAACACGATATAAAGGAGTAATGGCCGATTTTGACAACGACTCACCAACCCTAAATGCAAGTTTTAATTCCGTAACTCTTTGCCAAAGAATAAAATTTAAGACATGTCTAATTCGAACAGCATTTGAAGACTTAGAATTAAATATTGTTAGAATGATAGAACGAGTCTTTAAAAGGGAAAAAAACATTGTGGGAAAAGGAGAAAATGCTGGTTACCAGCATTTTCTCCTTTTTCACACAATGTTTTCAAAAGCTTATCTTGTCCGAATCCTTAAAACTCAGGATTGCTCGATAAAGGATAAAGTCTATCTATTTGCTTAAGTCAGAGACATTTAAGATTAGTGCAAAAGATTGATGCATGAAACAATCTCGACATAGAGTAAATAAAGTCTATGCTTGGTAATTAAATATATGATTGTTGTGGAACACGAAGACTCTTTTTGATCTTGGTTTGAAATATCATCGCGCCGTTTTGTCCGATCTTATGCTTTAGGCTGCTTAGCGCGATTCAAGGACTTTTGCGAACAGTGTAGATCAAGATCAGATTGCACAGAACGTGCAGTCTGATCTTGGATCTACAGTGTCCGATAAAGAGATATTTTCTCCCTCATAAAGTAACTTTGAAATAGAAAAAGTATGGGTTTTACTATCGGCTTAAAAAGTTTCATTTCGCTTGTTTAGGTTAAAGGTAAATATAATAGTCGACGTTTCTGTCGACATTTTAGTTTTATTTAGCCATGCTCTAGCAAACAGGGGCTTAATGCATCTCTGTTATGGATTGGATCCAGCAAGTAATCACATAGTTATGGATACATAAAATCCATATTGTCTAACAACCGACTGATTCATGTGGTACACTGGCCCTTTGACATGCAGAAAATTCGCTAAAAGCAAAAAGTTTCGACCCTGGTCAGCTTGCGCGTATTGCGCAGGCTTTTTGCAAAGGCATTAAGCCCCATTTTCAAAGAGCCTGGCTCAGACAGTTTTGCAAGTCAGCAATTGATAGACATACACACAAACTGCCTGAGAGAGAGAGAGAGAGAGAGAGAGAGAGAGAGAGAGAGAGAGAGAGAGAGAGAGAGAGAGAGAGAGAGAGAGAGTTAGTTATGTTTTGAAAGTCGCCTTACAATGCTGTACAAATGTAAAGGCGATTTGCAAACTAGTATAGATCTAAAGATAAGATTGAAAGAGAACGTATTATCTGATCTTAGATCTACACTTTCAAACATTTAAAAAGATATTCGAGCCAAAAATGCCTTCAAATCCATTTATTTCAGACCTTTTTTACAAACTGAAATTATCCGTCACGCAGGTTTCGCTGACTCAGATTTATGATTTTCGTAACAGTAACTTAATTAGATAATTAATTAAACGCCTTTATCGCTCGTCCTACGACGTGACGTTTTTACTTCTTCTCTGCCAGATATAAAGAATAAACCTTTTCGAAGTCTAAAAAAATCAAAATCCACGTTAAATACATATACTTAATATTTATTTTTACAAGCAAGAAGCGAACTATATTGATCCAAGTTCATACTGCATATTCTGTGCAATTCTGTCCTGATTTAAGCCATAGCAAAAATAAAATTATGTTGCCTCGTGTATGCAAAGAGTTAAATCTTTATCAAACGACAAAGTATAAGACATGTTCAAATTGAAAGCATCTGCAGACGACAAATTAAATGTTGCTCACATTATAGGATTTTTTATTGAAGACGAAGAAATCACTGCGGGAAAAGGAGAAAACGCTAATCTTTCTCGGGAACGTTAAACTGGATTGTGCGGTAGATGGTTAAGGGGCCAGAATTTCCCGTTATTACGTAGGAATGGAAACTCTGTCATCACGTGAGAATTTTCGGTGGTGTAACGTACGCCCGACCTGTCATGCATGTCTCTAAATAATCATAATTAACTTGTTACTAGCCTCGCACTCTACCTGAACAGTTTCTGCTTTTTTCCCCATTGAGTAACCATGATGATGCTGATGATGATGCTGATGATGATGATGTTGATGATGATGATGGTGATGATGATGATGATGATGATGATGGTAACGGCCAGGATGTTAATGACAAAGACGAGGCTGATGACGACGATGATAATCATCATTTAATTTTTGGTAATATAAATTCATTCGGAATTAGCGCAAAGATATGCTATCTTAGTAACTTCATTTTCAAATCGTATACGTGTCATTTTCATATGCAGAGAATTGATGCTAATATATTAAGACATTTATAATAGAATCTGCATATACCCAAACTATCGAGAAAAAGCACGAAAAGTCGTAATCAAATGTTGAAATCATTTCATAACTAAGATCCGTACTGTAAGATATGTGTATATTTTACAAAACAGTGAAAATAATGATTAAATGTCCAGTGAATTATATCCAGTGCAAAACGAAAAATGAAGACTAAAAGCGCAAATAATGTCTTCAGATTTTTATATGGACAATTATGTCGGCAAATTGCTTCATTAAACCGGATAAACAAAAATTTTGTTAACGCTGAATTGAATCTGAAAAACCCACAAGCCTCTCATAAAACTTACAAGTGTAGATTATCAAAGGAGATTGACCTATACTTGATCCTTCACTGGACTATACCGAGTTTTAACTACCCTTAAGAAAAAAGACTTTCGAAAAAAAAATGTGGGAAAAGGAGAAAATGCTGGTTACCAGCATTTTCTCCTTTTCCCACAATTTTTTCCAATATTAACATTTAAAAGGACATAATTTTTTTTTAAGGTAGTACTGAATTAGTCGTCAGCGAATTATTATAATTTTGGTCACATATAAAATTTTGTTATGTAGTAATGGGCTAACAGGTTTATATATCTTCATGGGATTATGACAATGAAACCGTATTCTGTCACAATGGTGTTGGAGATGGCACTTCAAAAAGGTGCCTATGATTGGCCATCTTCAAATTTTAGGGGACCGATTCTTGCAAAGTTTATTTCAAACCTGCTTATCGGCTGATTTTTTTTTTCAAATCATATGACCGGACCGAAATTCTTTCCAAACATTCGACAGGACCAAAATTCTATCCAGACCTACGACTAAACCGAAATTCATTTCAAACATACGACCGGACCAAAATTCTTTCCAGACCTACGAGTAAACCGAAATTCCTTTCAAACATAAGACTGGACCAAAATTCTTTTCAGACCTATGACTCAACCGGAATTCATTTCAAACCTACGACCGGAACAAAATTCTTTCCAGACCTAAGAATAAACCGAAGTTCTTTCTAGACCTACGACTAAACTGAAACTCTTTCCAGACCTACGACGTGACCGAAATTCTTTCCAAATCTACTATTTTGACCACTATTTGAAAACATTTTGGCAAAAGGATAATAAAATCATGCTCATTACGAAATGTTTTCTCCATCTGCTATAATGTTGAGACATAAATTCATTTATTGCGCCAGGCTATATATTGATATCCCAATTTCACAGTTTTTTTTTTTCTATCAAAGTCTTCTGCTGCCACACTGTTTAAACTGGTAATGACATACGCTCGTACCGCTTTCAGTGCCAACTTCATCAATTTAACCCTTTTCGAGGGTTGACATTACAATCCACTGAATCTCACACAGTTTTTTTATTTTTTATGCTTGACTTAACAAGCGGACGGTATAGATCAAAGATCAGACTGCACGTTACGTGCAGTCTGATCTTTGATCTATATCGTCTGCGAAAGGCCCTGATTAAAAGGTTGAATTAGACTGCACGCCGAGCCCTGTAGCGCAGTCGGTCAAGTGCAAAACTTGATACCAGAAAGGGGGGAGGGGGGGGTTCGAAGCCCCATCTCGGCGGCGAATTTCTTTCCGAGGATTGATTATTGTAATTGCGACAGGATTTATTCCTCTCTCACCGCTGATCATTGTTTCGATGTAGGTAATGTGGGAAAGCAGTCAGTGGCTTGGGAAGAAATTTGTGAGAAGTCTTGGTAAATGAAACTCCAGGAAAGCATAGGATGGTTGCCTTGATATAACTGAAATAATATTGAAAACGGCGTTAAACACAACACAAACAAACAAACACTCTACAACCCCCTTTATTCGTGTCTTCATTTAAAAACTAGTTCAGCAAACATTGACACTGAGGGCAATTCGACAATGTCCAATTTGTATTATTTTACACATCACACTGTTGTTAATTTATCTACCGCAATGTAATCATTTCAGAGGATCTTGAACTCCGTGTTGAATCAGCATTACTTGTGGCAAAATTCATGCCGTAAAAGGAAAAACAATGTTTTTTATTTGTCTGGGGGAGAGGGAAGGGGGGCATAAGCATTCGAGGGTGCTTGCTGAAAACTGATTAAAATAACCAGCCCCGGTTTTGCGTCAGGAGAATGCGTAGATTAATATCAGACTGCATGAAACATTCAGTCTGATCTAAGAAATATCTTCTATACAATGGAGCCATGCTTTGTGAAAAGGGGGCTTAATGCATCTTCGTGATGGATTATACCGATCAAGCCATCACATGATTATGGATTCATAAAATCCAGTTCATCGAACAACCAACCGAATCCTGAGGTAAAATGGTCTTTTGACATGCAGAAAATTGGCCGATAGCAAAGAGTTTCAACTCACGTCAGCCTGCGCGGACTGCGCAGGCTGACGTGAGTTGATACTTTTTGCCGATACATTAAACCCCCTTTTCACAGAGCATGGCAAATACAGGTTTATATCTGCATCCCTGACTGAGAACGTCTTCCCCGATGGGCGTAGCAAGATAGCTGAGTCGGTAACCAACAGGAGCTGAGACCAGGGGGTCGGGGGTTCGAATCCCCAGATCGGCCAATTTCTTTCCGATGATTGATGATAGTCGTTCCGACAGGATTAATTCCGGAAATCATTGTTTCGATGATGGTTATATGGGATAATAGCCAGCGGCTTAGGTGGGGGGGGGGGGAGATCGTGCGAAGTACTGACTAAACGTACTTCAGGAAAGCATGGATAGGTGCATATTCTATCGCAATATAACTGAAACAATATTGAAAACGGCATTAAACAGCATACAAGCAACCAACAAACTGTCCAAGAGGATGGTGTATACAGATGCATTTCATCTAACAGGTCAAAGTGTCTTTAAACCTTCGTTTAAAAAGATACAGATTCGAAATAGGTTTCGTGGATGAGTATCATTACCATACCGTTTGCTTATCTAATTCAAACAAAGAAGTCAATCTACGGACACGTTTACAATGTTCCATGAATCAAAATACAATTATCATATGACCTGTGAATGATCGGTTTAGCATTTCCAATTAAAATACGTTAGAAAAGAAACGAACTTTAAAGGAATGTACTAACATTACTAACGAACCTCAGAATTTATTTCACCTACAGCGTGGAGACCACTTGTAAGACCCCACAGTGTGACAGGACCTGGCAGGTGTGAAATAAACATAGTTTACCTGTTATCTAACTGGCGGGTATATTCGACTAACCCCCCCCTCCCCCCCCCCCCCCGCGGATGAAAGGGTATGGGCTATTCTCTGTGAAAAGGGGGTTTAATGCATCTGGGGAAAAAAAAGTATCGGCCCATGTCAAGCTGCGCAGACTCCTGGGTCGAAACTTTTTGCTCTTTTGTCATTTTTTTGCATGTCAAAGGATCATCTCATGATTCAGTCTGTTGTTTAACAAACTAGATATAGTTTAATATTACACAGCAATTGGTATAGTTCATGGTGGAGATGCATTAAAGCCTGCACGAGGAATTCCTCTGTTTTCTGAGTTCAAAAAGCTGATATCGACTTCTTTCGAATGCGACTTCGGTCAAAGTGCAATATCAGGTAGCGGAAACTGCGGATTCAAGATCAGACTGCACGTTCTGTGCATTCTAATCTTGATCTACGCCGTTCGCTAAAGCCATTTAAGTTGTCATCGGCTATAAAAAAAGTTAACAACTTTCGTTCTGATTTTGTTTCTTTCTTAAAACTTTAATGTGAAAGTATCACATAACTAAGTCATGATTAGTCTTACGAAAGAAATGAAATAATAATCGAAAATGCAAGTCGATTCGTAGAACTAAAAATTGGCTGTTTATATATCAACCATTTCTCAACATCTGTTTAATACTGATGTCATAAAGGCACACAATTCCAAGATAAGCCTTCCGATTGGCTGAGACAAATCAGTTAAGCCGATCCGAATACAAATACTTTCATTCAAGATAAGAAATCTGTGTTAAAAGGGGGTTTGTGTTCAATCCATTGAATTGTGTTTTACGCCGCATTTCAACATTATTTCGGTCATATCACGGCGACAGCTCGCAAGTTCACGTATTTCCTGGGTTTTACCAGTACTAGGCTAGGGCTCTGAAGCGTCTTGCCCACGGGCATCCCATGAAAAGCCCGATGGCTCCTGTGAGGCTCGAATCCACGGCCTCCAGGTCACACGGCCTACACTTTAACACTGAGCCACGAAGGACCCTCACTCTATTGAACCATCTTAAGTTTCACAAAATGTCTAATTTCTCAAAAGATTTTTAAGCAATCAATAACTATCTTTTCTCGTTTTGCTTGTATTTCAGCCCTTGGGAGCCTAGCCAGGTAGCACAGTCTGTCACGTGCAGGGCTTGAAACCAAGGTGTGGCTGGTCCGAATCCCTAGCTAGCCCAATTGCTTTCTGAGGTTTGATAACAGTATTGCTGCAGGATTCTTTTTTCTCGCTTTGGCTGATAATTGATTCAACGATGGTTGTGTGGGAAAACGGGGATCGTTCGGGAAGCATATTGTGCGAAGTAATGGTAAAAGAAACTCCAGGAGAGCAAAGATAGGTGCACTGGCCGCCGAGATGTAACTAAATTAAGGTTGAAAACGGCTTTAAACACAACAAAAACAAATACAAATACAGAGAGTTCAAACAACCTGTAACACAACACAAATCGACATCAGAGCCCTTTAATTTCACCGAGTGGCAAGTGCGATTGTATGCATTTAGTCGTTTTGTTAGCACCGGATGTCACGTTTTGTGCAAAGTATTATGGTCTACTGGAATGAAGCGGATGTTTTAACCTTTATGCTGCTCACTGACTCACTGACCTTTTGCGGACAGCGTAGATCAAGATCAGACTGCACAGAACGTGCAGTCTGATCTTGGATCTACACTGTCCGATAAGGAGATATTATTCCCCAAAACATAACTTTGAAATAGCGATATTTGGGGTTTTTGTACCGAATTGAAAATTTTATTTTAGTTATTCAGCAGTATAATGGTGAACTCTTTACCAGACGACAAAATGTTAGACTTGTCCAAATTGAAAGCATTAGCAGACGACAAAATAACTTTAAGTCAAAAATTAAAATTTGCTTTGGGAAGGGTAGAAAACATTGCGGGAAAAGGAGAAAATGCTGGTTACCAGCATTTTCTCCTTGTCCCACAGTGTTTTCAAAAGCCTTCTTTTCAGGATCGTTAAAACTCGTTTTTTTTTTTGTTGAATGCATACTCAGAAAAATCTTTTATTTTCTGACGTCAATCGTCCATCCGTGCCATATGACAAAATGTTCTGGTTAGTTTCTGTTTTTGTCACTTTTTTTATGAAGCAATCCCTATCAGCAGTACTAATAGTTATTGTAGTAGTAGTAGTTGTTGTTGTTGTTGTAGCAGTGGTACTTAATTCCCTTGCACTTGGACACTGCGTCATACGAGAAACAGTATAGTACAGTCGTCTTTTACAGTAATTTCAGCCGAGCCCCGGTAGCTCAGTCGGTAATGTGCAGGACTTGAGAACAGGGGGTCGTTGGTTCGATCCCTGGCTCGGCCAATTTCTTTCCGAGAATTGATGATAGTCATTGCGACAGGATTCATTTCTTTCCCACCGCTGACCATTGTCTCGAATGTGGTTATGTTGGAGAGAAAATTGTGCGGAGTACTGGTAAAAAGACTCCAGGAAAGCATGAATAGGTGCACTGGCCGCCGCGATATAACTGAAATAATGTTGAAAACAGCGTTAAACACCAAACAATCAGTCAATCAATCAACAATAATTTCACAAAAATTAGCAATTTTTCAAAAAATCTGTTTGCAAGTTAAGTAGATACAAGTGTATAAATTTTAAAGAGTTTTTGTGGAACTTGACACCGGCTTCCCCTACCGTGTTATTGAAATAAAAAATATCGAAAGTAAAATAAATGACTCATTCTGACCTCTCTAGCTGAATAAATACGAAAATGATCAAAGGAACGAAGTAATGCTTAACCTTTTACCAAACAATTCCGCGTTTTAATGATTATCAGGGAATCTTAGGAAAACATAGATGGAAAATGCGAACACACGAGTATCCATAATTGTCTCCCTTTTCTAAAATGTTTTCTACAATTTTAACTGTTTCAGTACCAAATAAATAAACTCAATCTCTTTCGACGGCTCTAAATGAATTTCGTTAAAACTTACAAAGATTTGGTTGTATAGGCTCGACTAAACAAGCGGACGGTATAGATCAAAAGATCAGACTGCACAGAACGTGCAGTCTGATCTCTTGATCTATGCCGTCCGTTAAAGTCACTGTTTTCGCCTATGACGCCGAGAGGATTAAAGACAGAAATTATCTTTTACGAGTAAGCTATTTAAAAATTGTCAATGGTTTCAATATGGTCATGTATAACATTTTGTCATTTTTTAAAAATCATGTAATTGCCTATATATAGTTTCTGTATTACAAAAACAATTGTTTTGGGTATCGACTGGAGTAGACCAAGATCAGACAGCACAGATCTGCAGTTTGATCTTAGTCTTATCTAGTCGAATGTACATCAAGTTGTAGATTCACGAGAAATGGGTCAACATTTCCGTTTTGTGTGTTTGGACATTTACCAAACCTTTACGTTCATTGACACGGTTCTCTTAGGACGAGTATTAAAACGATATATATCAGATTTCTATAATTACATAATCATTGCAATGGTAAATTAGTTTTGGCAAGAGATATGCTTTTAGGGTTTTAGGAGAGAGAGAGAGAGAAAGAGAGAGAGAGAGAGAGAGAAAAAGAAAGAAAGAAAGAAAGAAAGAAAAAAAGAAAGAAAGGAAAGAGAGAACGAACGAAAGAAACAAACAAACAAACAAACAAACAAACAAAGTGGCAATAGAGTACTAAACCTACAAATGTTCAAGCTCATATTGTATGGGTGGTATTTAACATTATTTCAGTCATATCACGACGGAAGCTCGCATACTCGTGTATGTCGAGGGTTTCTACTAATAGGCAAGGGATCTTAAGTGTCTTGCCAAAGGAAACTCCCACGAAAAAACGAGTGCTTACAGGGAGGCTCAAATCTAAAGCTTCCAGGTTGCCAGTCCCATACTTTATCCACGAACGAGACTCAAACGTTTCAGGACTCCAACCTCAAAAACATTATCCTCTGGGCTCGACCAGGGGCTTCTTTTACAAATAAAATCTTCAAACTACAGATATAATTTTATTTTAAATAGTTCAAAAATAGACCCATATTTACAACAAAAAAAACAACAACAGTGCTTCGAATTTCTCAAGGAACTGATATATACATGTTTATAAATAGACACATCTTATTTCTAGCAGTATTTTGGCTCTAGCGACTATGATATAAGAACACAGAAGAAGCTAATGATTCTCATCGCCTACATGGTACGGGGTAAATCTCGAGTATTCAAAAATAACCGATTTGTTTTTGCAGTACAATCGAGAGTGCATAAGCATATGAAAATAATGTTGGAACAGTTCTGATTGCTTTTATCTGCAATTCAAAGGACGATTCTACCTTATGATTTACTTGATTGTTAAGCAAATTGGTATTATGGATCCATAATAATATGACACCCCGCATGGTATAATGCATCAAGGAGATGTATTAAATCCCCTTTTGCAACAGCGTCGCTTGCATATAAATCGTTTGTGTAAGCAGAAAAAAGGGGGGCTTAATGCATCTGCGAAAAGTATCGACCCAGGTCAGCCTGCGCACTCCGCGCAGGCTGACCTGGACCGAAACTTTTCGATATTGGTCAATTTTCTGTATGTCCAAGGACCAGTCTACCTGATGATTCGGTCAGTTGTTAAAGAAAGTGGTTTTTATGGATCCATAATCATGTGATGACTTGTTTGATATCATGTATCACGGAGATGCATTAAGCCCCCTTTTGCCAGAGCGTGGCTCACTTGTATTTTTCTATCAAAGCATGTTAAAAAAAATGCACTGATTTACATATATACTGATTATTCAACTTATCCGTTATCATCAATCTTCTCATTCTGTAACTATTTTTAAAGAATTTTTTCAAGATAGGAAGCAACACGATTTCTGATTGGCTTAATCACTTGGTTTAGCCAATTAGAATTGGTGTTACTTTCTAAATCCAGAATGAGACTTAAGATTGCAATTCAGACTGGTTCGTCAATACGGGCCCCGCTCTTTTAATTGTACAGTTGAACCAGTATTGCAGTCTCTTGTCTATAGAAGCCATCTGTATATAGCAGTCGTTATCTTAAGTTTCCGTGGCTGACTTTTGAAAGCAATATAGTCTCCTTGTAGCCTTATTTCCGACCAATATTCCACGTCTGTCTCATGTTTGTATTGTGTTTCAAGTCCTTTTCAACATTATTTCAGCTTTACCGCAGTGGCAAATGCAATTATCAATGCATTGCTAGATTTTTTTAACCAGTACTTCACACAATATCCTTCCCAAGCCACTGGCTACGTTCAACATGAACATCACCTCATAGGTTCAATTTAGACACATCAAAACAGTCAATAAATAATGGAAAAATACAACAACTAATGATCTTAATTTCAAACGAAGCATTGATCAAATATTTCACGAAAAACCGGACAGTATATATCCAAGATCAGACAGCACGTTCTGTGCAGTCTGATCTTGGATACATACTGTCCACATAAGCATTTAACCCTTTACCACACACTCTCGACTTTTAACAACCCTAAGAGATAAGCCTATTAAAACATTGTGGGAAAAGGAGAAAATGCTGATCACCAGCATTTTCTCCTTCTCCAACAATGTTTTCTACCCTTTCCAAAACAAATTTCAACCTGTAGGTCACTTTTTTTTTTCGGTCTGCAAATTCTTTCAGTTTGGACAAGTCTAAAAATTGGATGTTTGGTAAAGGGTTAAAATACCCTTGATGCCAATACTAAATCTTCACTCGGTTATCTCCGCGTACTAATTTGACACAAGGGTGAATTCGGATCGTGAATACAGCTGTTAACACTTGGGCTCCAAACGAGCCCGTCACTACAGGATAGCACTTTTTCTGTCCGCGACTGGCACTGGATAAACTTCGTGCAGTCAAAAGGGTGGGAAAAGTAGCCAGTGTCTTTGTCTTTACACGGCTGAATGTCCGGGCAGACGAGGTCCGGGTTTGGAGGGAATATACAAGTCTTGTCTGTTGGATCGAACACGAGACCCCCTGAGCAGTTCATAATCATTTCTTTACCGTTTACACACTGTATAAATTTGGCGCAATCGTCTGGGTGGGCGTAAAGCCGTCCGTCTGTCCCACTTTGACACGGGTATCGGGAATATGCTGAAAAAAAAAGAAATGTTCAGTTTTGACAAGTAAATAATCGACAGCCTAATGCCATAATCTAGGTAAAAGATTACGCTGATTTCGGCCATTTACAAACTTTGAAAAGCGTCTTATCCTTTCTGTCTGTCAGTCCGTTCCTCCCTCCCCCCTCCCTCTCTGTCTCTCTGTCTCTCTCTCTCTCTCTCTCTCTCTCTCTTTACAGACTCAAGTAACATGAACTCTATATAATGATTTATATCAAGCTTTTTACTTTTTTCTTGATAACAAAATTAGAGTGCTCGTTTAAAGTGAAACTGTTTGCAGCCGATACCTTAACTACAGCTCAAATGATTCGTCTTGGAAAGGGTAGTGAATATTATGGTAAAAGGAGAAAATGCTGGTTACCAGCATTTTCTCCTTTTCCCAAAATGTTTTCAAAAGCCTTGTATCTAGACGCTGTAAAAACAAAGGATCATTGGGTGAAAGGTCAACCTACATGGTCGGCCCGGATACCTCCCCGCCAGGGCAGACTTTGAATGATTGTTCGGCGCAACGGGAGGACGGGTAGTTCCCTCGGATGTTGTATCATCCGTGTAAAAGTCGTCATAGAACGGATCTGTTGTTGTTTTCACGGCAACCGTGGTGGAAGTGTTTGAACTTACAACCTGCGGTTTGGGAGGTGCTTTACTCGGATCTGGACATTCTATGTTTGGAGTGAATCTAGAAAAATAAAAAGAAAGTATTTATTAAGATTAATTTACTAATCTTTTTCTTTTTTTTTTTTTTCATAAGTTTATCATCTGCATCAATTTAAAGTTAAGAATTCTGAATCCTAGTAATAATCGGAAAATTTGATGGAATTAAAAAAAGAGAAAAAGAAATTAGCTAATGAGTAAAGATCTCTTTTAAACAAAATATCAGGGCCGAGATATACAAGGGAAATAACCGCTTCACAATAAAGGTTAAATTTGCTTTACTGGAGTTATTTCCCTTATCATAATTTACTTACGCAGGTCACGAATTTGAATTCATCTATCTGCTTAACTCTTTTCTGTTTGTAGACATAGAATCAAAACATTTAAATCGATCCTGTGGTATAGCTACGATAATTACATGGCAGTAAAATATACACGTATATTATAGCAGACTGTGCATAGGTCAAGAGACGGATTGAGGCAGCATGTTCTTGCCTCTCCCCTGCCAATTTTCTTTCTAGGGGGGATGTCGCGATCAAAGGCTTATTTCCATCCATTCATCCCAAAACAATAAACATTTTTAATCACATAAAGCCTAGATTTTCTATGATAAACAATCGAGTACTGATCACCACCGATGAAATCATAGCTTATTTTTCATACAAATCCTACAGAAAGACCAAAACTGACCTTGAAACACAAGTAAATTTCTGCCAGTAATATAGAAGTCCTGTTGTGCAGTTCTTCAATATGCTTTTTTTGTTCGAACAATGGAAAAACTTGTCACAATCTGTGGGGTGGGGGAAATATGTCCCCTCGTAACCGTCTTCACAAGGCGTCCATGAATATACTGTAACGATAAATAGAGGATAATCAACTGGTTGTGTGTAAAATTAAAAATCTGTCACAAATATGGGGTATGATGCGGTTGAAAAACGAGTCCGAAGGACGAGTTTTTTAACCACACCTAACCCCATTCCAGGGACAGATTTTTAATATCACACACAACCAGTTGATTATCCTATTTATTATATTCCTATTTCAACCTTTTTTATTCTAATAATTATCAAGAATGGTATAAAGGAAAAAAAAGTAGTTCCGGCAAACATTCTAAAACTATATCTTCACTAGTGACGATACCATATTTATCAGCACTAGTAGTGTTATTAACTGTGAAATCCCAGATATTCACTGATAAGAATATGATAAAAATAATAATCAACCTTTCAATAAACAATCACGTATTTTCACAAAGGAAAAAAAGCGGAAAGCCTTCCAAAACATTGTGGGAAAAGGATAAAATTTTGGTAAGCAACATTTTCACATTTTTCTTTAATATTTTCCATCCTTAAAAAGACAAATTTCGTCATTGAGGCAACATTCAATTGTCATCCTCAAAAAAAAAGTGCTTTCAATTTGGACAATTTTAAAACTTTGTCGTCTGGTAAATGGCTCAAACGCCGTAATTTTTGACAGAGAATAGCCAAATGTATAAAAGGAAAATGATAAGGGTGAAAGCAAGGCTAGTAACATAGCAATGATAAAACCAATTGTTCATAAACCAAAGTATGTCAGTTAATAATTCCAGTGTAATCTAATTCCAGTGTAAACTAATTAAGAAACATCTGTGGTTTGACAACAATGATAAACCAAGTGTTCACCAATTTAAAAAATGAGTTCCTGGCAATGATAAACCAAGTGTTTATGAAATAAAAACTCTGTAAGTTCATAAAATTGATAATCCAAGTACATGTAGTTCGTTTATTAACAAACGCCTATATGAGCCCATAAAAATGATAAACAAAGTGTCCATTAATAAACAATGAAATATGGGTTCATATTAATGATAAACCAAGTGTCCATTAAAAAACAAACATCCGTGGGCTCATACAAAAGATAAACCAAGATTTCGTCATGAAGCAAACGTCCGTGCCTACATAGCATTGATAAACCAAGTGTTCATCAATAAAAAAACGTTCATGTGATCTCTTTGATAAAGTAAGTGTTCGTGTATGAACAAGCATGGACAGGTCTGTAGCATTTATAAACCAAGTTTTCATGATAAAAAAAAAACACCTTGATAGGTTCACTGCGATGATAAACTAAGTTTTCATGAAAATGCTGTAATATTTACCTGGTCGGTCTGTTGGCGTTGCTTTACTTGGGGCCTTTGTAGTTGGAGCGGGTGTCGCCTTTGAGGTTTTTTCGTCTTTTTTCTTCAGAGGCACTAAATGAAAGTACATGGTATTAAAATGTGTGAAACTGGTATTATTTGGCGCCAGATGAATATTCAGATGAAAAAAGAAGTATTTCAGAACGATTAAATTGGTCGAGAAATAAATCTTTAAGGAAAATGGAACGTCCTGTCATGGAATATATTCTCGTATATTGACTTCTGTCCGTTGTTGATGTTAACCAAGCAGGCTTGCTCTTCCATTTACTTGTACTGACTCTTGACATGCCAGTGGTACATGTAAACCTATGAGCTTTTGAAGACAGTACAGATTATATGTACATGTACATCTAATTTTAACCCGTTTAAAACGAGCTGTGTTTATACGACCAAGGAGAAGGCCTTTGAAAACACTGTGGGAAAGGAAGCATTTTCTCCTCTTCCCACAATGTTTTCTTTTCAAAGATACATCCAACCATTTGAGTTACATTTAACTTGTCGTCTGCGAGTGTTTTAAGCATGGACGAGCCTTAAACTTTGGTCGACTGGTTAAGAGCTTAGGTACGATGTCAGACATTTCAGTATGGTACTCGGCTAAGTACGTTATAGAATTTGTACTGTTTTATATATAAAAGTTTAAATACATATTCATTAAGTAAAATTTCAAACTTATTCATACTGATTGTATTAGCACACAATAAAGTAATTGTGGTGTTACTTGTCTTTGAGACGGTTAAAATTGCTCTTAGGTCGCACTAGCAAGCAAAGAAGCTTTTTTTATTCTAAAAAAAAACCCACACACACTTTCAAGAAGCAAAGATTTAAATATGAACGGATTCCCTCTACTTTGACAAGTTTGATTTATCAATAGTTCTCGTTTTTGTTCGAAACGTACGTACAGATTTATACGATCTATCATAAGTTGGCACTGAAATGAAATTTTATAAAAAACGAGTCTTGAAAACGTTATTAACCGAGCCTTTTCCGTGTTTAATAACAAATTTGTAGACGAGTTTAACAAAGTTCTATTTCAAAAGCCAACGAGTGTCAGATTCTTTTCATCACAGAATGGAATCATGCAAATTATAAGTCACAATATGCAAATCCATACATGCACTCGTGAAAATTTCTATTCACTTCTCTAAAAGAAGTATAAAATGACGTCACTTTTGACGTCAAAAATGCCTATCTCAAAACTATGTAAGATAAGAAACTGAGGAAAAGGGTATTTGACTCTGAAAACAACAGGAATCACGTGATAAAACTCGATGTGTCCACTCCTTTTTTTTTCCTAGTTAGCCAGATTTTCTTAATCTAACCTGTAGTAGTAACCGGAACAGGATCCGGAAGTACTTTCTTGTTGAACGTTTCCGGTTCCATTCTCCTCTCCATTGTAACACGAACGTTGTCGAGCTCTAATTCAAATTTGTCAACAACTGCAAACGTCTTGCTGGCGTTTTGCACTTTCTTAGCAGACGATTCTATGACACCGATGATTTGAGAAGAAGTGGCTTCTTTTTCAACGAAGAATAATGTGAAATTTAAATAATTGTTTCTGGAATGAGATAGAAGGATACCAATGAACAAAAGTGAACAAATTGTTTTGAGAAAGCTTAATCAATTTTATTTCATCACCTTTTTAGAGTTTTAGAAATAAGTATTTAATACACATGTGGTAGGACTTTTCCATATTGTCTGAGCAAGTGCCGAGATATCATTTAATAAAGTGGCGGTGTATGAGTTTCGTATAGGTGCATATGCCTAAATCCACTGAACTGAAATGACGTAAAGCTTTGACACTCCCAAAAGCGTTTATTTCAACATGGCGACCATGTAACTATGACAACAAAAAGTTACTTACTGGAATGAAATCACTTCACAACCTCTGTATGTCTCCTTAAACTGACTTTTTGCGTAGAATATGTCCATCTGTAAAATTGATAACACAAGTTTGTGGATCATAAGCGCCTTTTTACATTCGTTGCTACCTCGCTTGCCAAGAAACATACCCTTTAGGTTGCTAAGGGCGACTCACTGACCTTTTGCAGACAATGTAGATCAAGATCAGACTGCACAGAACGTGCAGTCTGATCTTTGATCTACACTGTCCGACAAGGAGATAGCCTATTTCTCTCTAAAAAGTAAGTTTGAAGAAGCATTATTCAGGTTTTTACTATCGGCTTGAAAGTTTCATTTAGGTTATTTAGCAGGATAAGGATTAAGACCAAAGCCAAAACAAACCATAAACTCGCGAAATGGAAGCAATGATTTACACCCTTAGCTTTCGTAACAGTAATGTTATCTCCATCCACCTCATACCTATACTAGTCTGGCATACTCGCTTATATGGATGACAGACTTGGTAACATCATTGCTTCAGAGCACTTAACACTTTACAAAAAATCCCGAGTTGTAACGGCACTGAAAAGGAGGCTTTGGGCGTTCTGAGAACATTGTTAGTGAGGAGAAAATGCTGGTCACGTCAGATTTAATTTGTCGCCTGCAAATACTTTTAATTTGGACAAGTCTAAAATTTTGTCGTTTGGTAAAAATTAATCCACAGAGCGCCATCTTTCGTTGCGTTTACCGAAGGTTTTAGACCAAAACAAAACATGCAGTCTGAACTTCAGTCTACATAGTCCGATTTTTTGTCAGATTACAGGCCCAAAGACATGCTTTGCAATTCCAATGAGCATAGCCGGATTTTCTGTCACTCTATCGTAATGTCCATTTCATAACCTGACCTACTCAGGCTAAGATAGACAGTACCTGTTAACCAAAGCTAAACAATGAATGAATGCTCATTGTAATAAAAATAAGACTTTTTTTAAATGGCTATTCAAAACGAAGCATATGTAGATTTAGCTTACTCTGTTAGGATCAAGAAGAATCCAGGGCCCGAAATCTCCAACCGTTCTGAAGAGATTTCTCACTCTAATTCTCAAAAAATTTCTAAATCTAATCAACGCAATATCTGAGTTAGGTTAGCCAATCAGAAACTGCGTTACTTTCAAAATACAGAATAAGGTTTAGGATAAAATCAAGAACGGTTGTGAATACGAACCTTCTTCAAAATTTTGTTTTATAACATCAAATTTATCAATCTCTTGTCACAGAAGTGATAACTACGGTGGCACAAAAGTGACATGGAAGATATATTTTATACTACGTGCGCACGCAGTAGCTAATACGTGCGCACGTATTAGTTATTACGTGCGCACGCAGTAGCTAATACATGCGCACGTAATAAGTAATACGTGCGCACGCAGTAGTATTACGTGCGCACGTATTAGTTATTACGTGCGCACGTAATAACTAATACGTGCGCACGTAATAGCTACTGCGTGCGCACGCAGTAGCTAATACGTGCGCACGTATTACATATTACGTGCGCACGTAATAATCCACCAACCAGAATCATGAACGGAAGCCATTGTTTCAAGATGGAAGTGGAAGATAGACATTTATTGATCCTTATAAACTGATTGGTCGATTATTACGTGCACACGTAATAGTTATTACGTGCGCACGTATTAGTTAATACGTGCGCACGTATTAGGTACTGCGTGCGCACGTACTAGCTACTGCGTGCGCACGTAATAACTATTACGTGCGCACGTATTAGCTAATACGTGCGCACGCAATAGTATTACGTGCGCACGTATTAGTTATTACGTGCGCACGTATTAGCTACTGCGTGCGCACATAATACTACTGCGTGCGCACGTATTACTTATTACGTGCGCACGTATTAGCTACTGCGTGCGCACGTAGTATAAAATATATCTTCCATGTCACTTTTGTGCCACCGTAGATAACTCTTTTTGTATGAAAAATTATATATCAATAAAGCAAAGGTACCTGTTTGCAATATGTTCTGGATATGTTGACCATGTCTTGTGACGTCAGGGAATCTATATTTGGAATGACGTCAGTATTCCTAATCCTCATGGCTAAATTCGCTCGCAATAAATCTGTAAAGATTATAATTGGCTTGCAACACACGAAAAGGGGCATTCGGACATTTGCTTAAAGTGTCGTCTCGGATCAGCCTGCGCAGTCCGCGCAGGCTAATCCGAGACGGCACTTTACGACTACATTAAATTTTGTTCTTCAATAGACTTGCGCAAAACAGAAAATTATATAAAAACGGAAAGTGTCGTTTCGGAATAGCCTGCGCGGACCTCGCAGGCTGATCCGAGAGGACACTTTACGCAAATGTCCGAATTCCCCTTTTCGCGTGTTGCAGGTCATATAGTCATTCATCGTCATTATCGAAAAATCAGACTACTAGATAAAGGAATTCAACAGATCCCCAGTTAACGTTGTTCCTAAATCCCCGTGTTTTAAAGAGGTGAAGGTAGAAGGCTTTTGAAAACAGTTTGAGGAAAAAGGGAAAAATGCTGGTAACTAGCATTTCCTTGTTTTCCCACGATGTTATCTACCCTTCCAAGAAATATACCACCATTTTAGCCCCTTTTGACTTGCTGTTTGCAAATGCTTTCAATTTGGATATTTAATAGTGAGAAATAAAGTCTCATTGTAACACTTTTAAAATCCTTTTGACAAGAGTACTCAGAAAATATCATCGTTTCAGTTTAGACAGTTCAGGTCAAAGATCAGGCTGCGCCTGCTGCACAGTCTAATCTTGATCCACATTGTTCTCGAAAGCACTCAAACTGTGCTTCAGCAGCCCACTGGCTACTATCTGAGCAAACGTCGCTATACCGCTATACACTTCTACAATCTATTGAACTCTTCCATGTTCACAATACTAAAACATAGACAAAGTGTTCCCTACGAACTTTTATGTCTAATTTTAGTAAGGTTCTAGAAGTTCTAGCTTTATTGACAAAAACTGGCAAATCTGGGCAAATATACCTACGAACAAAAAAAATCCGAAATGGCCGGCAACAGCTATTTTGAAAATAAGTCTGTTCATGAAAGTTTTTTAATATGGTAATATTTTCATCATTATAGAGGCATAATTATCGACATCTGCCAGAACGATGCTCATACACAGCGTCTATATATCATAACAGCATAATTATAGATCTAAACGCAAGCGTAATGACACAGTATTTCTGCTATTGAATAATAGCAACTGGCCAATGAAATAACGGCATCACTATCACGAGGAACAAAACTCATGCCAAATATGATTGGTCAACTTAGCTGCGTGAACTTGATGTCTAATATATGCGTACTTGTATCCGCCTTTGACTGGATTACGCGTACATGTTGGGACATCAACAATTCACTTTAACTGGAGTGACTAATCAAAAATTGTTTGAGGTTTTTCGTTCCTTACTTATTTGCACTAGCTTTTGGATAACATTAACATATAGTCATATATATACAACGGGTACGTATGTGCCATAATTCAAAGCAATAACCAAAGGCTAGATATCATTTATTCAAATTATGATGATAATGAAGTTATGATAGTCCTTGACATTGACATTAAATAAAGGTTATTGACATCATACCATAAGGACAAAAAGGACAAATTAATATCCAGTTCGTCTTGGTTTCTACTATTTTCAGAAACAGAGGTGTCTTCACGGCAAGTTATTTAACCTGTGCCCTAGTACTGGTAGACTACCCAGAAAGCATGTGTAAATACTTTTACCGCAATACGACCAAAAAACTGTTGAAAACTGCATTCACTTTAATTCACACTATTATGTACCTTTAATGTGCTGGGCCAATAAATTAAAAGTGAAACATATTACGTAAGTCCACGGAGCCATCCGTTGACTGCAATCCATTTATTCACTTTTGAGTGGGTTTAAAAAGGCTCAACCATTTACGTGTTTTCACCAGGAGGAAGGCTTTTTTCTCCTATTTCCGCATTGTTTCCTACTATTTCAAATATAGTTCTTATCGTTTGAGCCACGTTTGATTTTCGTCAGTAAATGCTTTCAATTTAAAGTTTTGTCTTCAAGTGAAGATTTAAACAGGGTATGGATATTGTGGACCAAGATCAGACTGCAACGTATGTACAAGGATGATCTACGTCTACGTTTTTCCACGAAATTGCAAAGTCAAAGAATCAGTTAAACAAATGCTGAACAAAGACGCAGATTTTGAAGTCAAATCTTTTTTTTTTTTAATTATTATTTTTTCAACGACGGTATCGTGGTTGTGAGCCAGAGCGTCGGCTTCGTAACCATAAGATCCCAAGTTCGATACCCGGGAGCGGGTGTCAACTTTGGAATTGTTTATTGGCCTATACATTCGGCGCGAGTACTGGTGTATTTCCAAGGAAGCAGAATCGAGAGAGATTAGTAGAAGTTGTAAGAACTTGTTTCTCAATCGATGTAGAATAAATATGTTTAAACTAAACTAAGTCAAAGCTAGAGTTGTGTAACAAGGACAACGAAACAAACCTTTTCCAGACGACTAGAATGTCCTTGGGCAAGATAATTCATAGCCCTAGTCTAGTACTAGTAAACCAAGGACATACGTGAATACGTAACCAACAGTCGTGATATGAATGAAATGATGTTGAAAGCAGGATAATTCAACCAATTATTACCAGAAGACAAAATTTGCAACTCGTCTACATTGAAAGCATTTGCAGACGAAACATTAAACCTGCCTCGAATTATGGAATCTGTCTGTGAAAGGGTAGAAAGCATTGTGGGAAAAGGAGAAAATGCTGGTTACCAGCATTTTCTCCTTTTTTCCACGATGCTTTCAAAAGCCTTGGGTTCGTTTTTACTCGCGATCGTTTGGCAAAAAGTTAACATGTACGATTTTAACAGCAATAAAGGCATACATACCGATTTGTTTTTCTTGCGTATCTGTTTGAAGAAAAAATAGATTCATTAGATATGTCATTTGTTGTGCACTACAAAAATTTAGACAACAATTTTATAGTTATCGAATGTTTATTTTCCGACATTTTTAACCTGCACGTTTTCACATGACAGTAATTGCATTTGCACTGCTGACATAATAAATAAAAACAATTTTGATGCTTTTTTTTTTTTAACTTATCCGACTTATCCAGTTTAAAACAAGACAGTTATTATTAAATCCTGAAGTATGACTATATCTTGAGAGAAATTTGCCGCAGACCAGATAGAAAATATTTAGTGAAAAAGTGATAATTAATATGAACTAAAGTTGCTTTAGAGCAATGACTATTGTTGCCACAATGTTTTCAAAATGTGGCCTGTATGTCTGCTCCTATACATTAAAAAAAAGTAGTTTGCAAGACTTCATGATGTCGGATTCATAGAATAAGCATGAGATGGTTTCTTTTTTTGCGTTGCAGAATATATACAGAATATGCTTCTACCATCTGGATGTGTATTGTACAAATAAGTTGCACAGTACCGGTTAAAACAAAGAGAACAGAGGCGGTAACTTCATCCATTGAACAATACTTATGACATCAGCTTCAATCAATGGAGAAAAATCAAAGTACTGAACGAACAGCGAGCGAGGCCCTTTTTATGCAATATGCATCAAACACAGAAATTCTATCTAACTTAACATAGAAGTTAGCACATTTCACATAAAAGTGCCGTCTTTAACTGAAGATAAAATTTACGCTTATTTATGGCGAACATTACTTTTTATTGCAAAAATTTAATTTTTTGACGGTAATGCAGCATCCACTTTTGGTTAACTTGCCATTGCAGTAGCTAGCTAAAGTCTAGATGGCACTATAAATGTAGATTTTTAAGAGAATGGGTAAAAATGTGGGATAAAGAGCAGTTAGTTTTCAGGAGAAATGAATTAAAAGGGAGTTTAAAAAAAAATATTCTCAAAAATCTAAATTGCAATATTTAACCCCCCCTTCTTTTTGTATGATATAAGCTCACATGACATAATTTACCACCCATTAATATTCTTAATAAGTTTATATGGTGTCAGAAATGTATGGGTTGTAGAAGTAACCCTACCCCTGAACCTAATAAAGAAGTAAAATAAAACTTTGAAGTCTACAGTTAAAACCTAAACGTTGCTGTTTCAAAGTTATTTTTAGGGGAAAATATCTCTTTATCGGGCAGTGTTGATCCGAGATCAGACTGTAGGTTAAGTACAGTCTGATCTTGATCTACGCTGTCCGCAAAAGGTCCTTAAGGCCACGCTTAGCAGCCTAAGGGTTAAAGTAATACTAAGTTTTTCAATGTTTTCCTATGAAAATCATTTCATTTAATAAATGTCTGAAATAATTTTTTGTCAAAAGTAAGTGCCGATGCTTCAAATACTGTAATGCATTTTTTTGTGGCTTATACACATCAGAAGCCGGATGAAATCCTTTAAAAAAATCAGAAATTTTATATTTTGACATAAGAGAATCTGAGAATCACCCTTTAAAACAAAGTAAAATAATCATAACTTGTCAAGTAACGGAAATCGATATGGTTCAGTCGTTATTTACACCTACGTAAAATAATCAAAGTGTCACCAGTAACACTGTACCATTATATTCTCCTAAAAGAAAATAGGACATTGCTTACATTCGTACAAAGACATGACCTATTTCATACAGAAAAAGAACTGATAAATCGTTTCTCAACAAAACCGATCGATATATTGATTTTCCCTTAAACTATCGCCGCCATCGGTTGTGTTATGTTACAGGGGTTTGTACAGGATACAGGACGAAACTCGTGCCGATTTATGCCTTGTTCTTTAACGTGCCCAGTGTAAATCACCGTCACACGGGACCTCGCGGTTCAACGTCTCGTTCGGTATGCTCTTCCTGAATTTAGTAGGCCAGCCGTTGGGCTCGAACCCACACCCTCAAGTATCTGGGATTTGTCTCTTACAAGTCTCTTTGCCTACCTCTTGATTGAAGTAATTATGTTTCAAAATGAGGTGCCGACTGTTAATACTCTCGCACAGAGAGCGGATGGCTGCATTTAAATCCCGCGTCCGGTCAGTTAAAACACAATAAAACGCTGATGAGGCGTATCTCTCTAGTGCTCCAAATTTGCCGATGCACACTGATGCTGATGGCAAAACTTTGATTTTGAACAAAAAAGCTTGCCACAGATTAACGACGGTACAAAGGTTGTCACAGTGTCCTTGTGCCAGGCTTTACAGTGCAGAACCTAGTACAGGTGCAGCCAATAAAACAACGAATAGGTCAGCAGTTGTATTTTGACTAAAAACTTGTTCAAAACGGCGCAAAGCACCAATCAGATCCATTTTGAAAACAATTTTATTCGTGTTTCTTAATGTCAATGATCTAGGGTGCGAACTTTAGAAATTCTTTCGGAATAAAGGTAATACGCTATAGGTCATTGAACGTAGCATCCAATCTGAATATTTCAAACGGTTGCTATGGGATTATGATTCGGAAAAAATCGCTTACGTCATCATTATTTCAAAAATACTGAGACATGTTTGAACCCTTGACCTAACATTCCCGTCTATTTATGACCCTGAGGAAGATGGTCTTTGAAAACATTAAAAGAAAAGGAGAAAATGCTGGCAACCAAAATGTTTTCTATCCCCTCAAAGAAAATATCCCTATTTTAGCCCATTGATTTTGCTGTCTGCCAATGCTATCAAAGTTGATGGGATCCACATTTTGTTGTCTAGTCTGTAAAAGGTCTTCATGTTGAAAACGAGAACAACCAAGAAAAAAACAATCAAACATGTGCATGTACAGACAAAAGAACATACATTGTAACGAACAAAACATGAATAAAAAATAAGAACGTATTATATAAATACAGTAAACTCCACTTACAACGATATCGGATGTAACGATATAACGAACAAAGAAGATCTGATGAACCCTGCCGAGCTCTTCTCTAATTTATCGAAAAATCGCTACAATCATTTTACACATGAATTTTTAGGGTCACAAAGTATTAATACCAAACTAAATCAGTTATTTCTTTTCTGATAGAAAAGTATAGTATTTCTGATTGGTCCCATGAGCAGTCCGGACCTTCATGACAGTTTCCTTCTGAGGTTTTGCATGTATTCGGATTAATGACAAACGCGAATTACAGTCTGCTCGATAGACCGAGATTTACCTCCTCGGTTTTACGGGGCAGTAAGTGGCATATCCCGAATGTGTCAACAGCAGGGCCCGTATTCAGCAACCGTTCTTAATATTGTACCATCCAGATGAGTCTAATTCTCAAGGATTTTATAAATTTCAAATTAACATAATTTCTGATTGACTAAACCAAATGGTTTAGCCTATCAGAGACTGTCTTATTTTTTTTAAATCCAGAATAAGTCTATGAACGCAATATGGCCTACAACACGCGAAAAGGGGCAGGCGGACATTTGCGTAAAGCGTCGTGCTGGATCAGCCTGCGCAGTCCGCGCAGGCTAATCCGAAACGATACTTTCCGTTTTTATGAAATTTTCTATTTTGCGCAAGTCTACTGTTGTACAAAATCTGCGCAGGCTGATCCGAGACGACACTTTACGCAAATGTCCGAATGCCCCTTTTCGCGTGTTGCAAGCCATATAGAATGGTTAGTGAATACGACTCCTGCTGGGCCCAGTTTTACTAAGGTAGTTACGAACAAAATTTGCGTAAGTTTTACGTAACTTTAGTATGGTGGCATATTTCTGCCACGAGATACGAGATAACTATCATGATTATTTTAGATAACTATTGCGATTAATCAAAGTTGTCTGGAAATTTTATCTAGATAAAATGAAAAGATAAAATTTCCAGGAAACTTTGATTTATCGCAATAGTTTTCTAACATAATCATGATAGTTATCTCGCATCTCGTGGCAGAAATAAATGAAAAGACAAAATTTCCAGGAAACTTTGATTTATCGCAATAGTTTTCTAAAATAATCATGATAGTTATCTCGTATCTCGTGGCAGAAATATGCCACCATACTATAGTTCCCTAAAACTTACGCAAATTTTGTTCGTAACTACCTTAGTAAAGCGGGACCCAGGTGGACTGCTCAATGTTTTTTCCCCTAAAACGTGGTGCCTATCCCTGTGATTACTTCAACTTGACCGATATAGTTGAATTACTGTCCGCTTGAATAATCGAGATTTAATGATACATAATGTGCCTCCATTTCTCGATAACTGTGTCATTAGATCGGAAGATCGATGACAGGTCATTGGCTATCCTTTTCATTCGATATTTGAGAACTTGATGGTTACATTCATTAAAGGGCTAATGTCGGGGGAGGGGCGGGGGCGGGGGGGAGGGGTGTTCAGCCAGTTTAAATTGTCGTTTTAAATACATGTTCATTTCAGAATTTTTCAAGGCCACGATGAATGATTATTTATCTAACTTTGAAAGTTATTTGCACTGATTTCAAAAGTATATTATTTCGAAATAAACAAAAAGTAAAATGTATAAAACAACAAACCTTTCAGCTCCGAAGCAAAGTAAATGGCCGCTCCTAACGCTGCAGCTAATATCAGTAAGAGCACAATGGCAACTATCGGACCCATACACTTTCGTACTTTCTTATAGAATGGTAATTCCACCGGCTGAATAAATGAAAACGGATCATTTGGGTCGTATTGTATATTGTTTGTCACTGTTACAGACACGTTACCTATTGCAGGCACCTTTTGTGTTTTTGTATCAGTTTGATGGTGCTTCGAATCCAGACTGTTTGACGATCCGCGTTTTTCCTTCTCGGTACTTTTACTTGACCTGTCCTTGCTGGACACCGACATGTCACTATCATTGGCGCTAAGTGATCTAGAGTAATGTCCATGGCGCGGGGACCGATCCTCAAGGGTGTTCGAAGATCTTCTTTGATGGTGGTCATCCTTGGCTTTTCTCGAGGACAAAGTGTCACTATCCCCGCCGCCATTTTGTTTTTTCGGTGCTGGAAGTGTTTTGAAATGTCTCGGATCGTTTGATTTATGATAGTTTGTAAAATCCGACATTTCACTGTAAGTATTGTTTGAACAATAACCGGAAGTCCGAGTGCCATCAGGAGAATCACCAGGATGACGTTTTCCTTTCCGGTGTGGTCTACTGTCAAGCGTAGATGACGTAAGTCTGTTCGGTGATGTTCGGACATTTTTGTTCCTAGGCACAAAAAGACTTCCGGAAGTTGAACTAGTAGCTCCATCAAAATCTGTATAGGACGTGTTGGTGTTGACAGAAGGCTGAAAAACATTATGTCAAAATATGATAATCTTATACAAAATATATGAGCCGTGCTCTGTGAAAAGGGGGCTTCATGCATCTGCGAAAAGTATCGACCCAGGCCAGCCTGCGCAGTCCGCGCAGGCTGACCTGGGCCGAAACTTTTCGCTACAAGTCAATTTTCTGTTTGTCAAAGGACCAATCTACCCTATGATTAAGTCGGTTATTGAAAAAAGTGGCTCCTATGGATCCATAATTATGTGATGACTTTGGCAGGTATCAAGTATAACGGAGATGCATTAAGTCCCCTTTTGCCAGAGCACGGCTCATATGAGTCGTGCTCTGTGAAAAGAGGGTTTAATGCATCAGTTAAAAAGTATCGATTCATGTTAGCCTGTGTCAGCAATGGCTTACATGAGTCGATACTTCTCTAAATTTTCTGCATGTCCATAGAACAATCTACTTCCAGATCCAGTCGATAGTTAGACTAAATTGACTTTATTATTATTTTTTTTTTTTTAGGGGGGGGGCATAATTATGTAACGACTTGTTTGGAAGAACGCATCGTGAAGCTGCAATTAACCCCCTTTCGCCAGAGTACCGCTCATTTGACACTTGACAAACATTTTGGATCTGTCCAAATCGAAAGCACAAACAGACGACAAAGTAAATGTGTCGCAAATGATTTAACCTTTTACCACACAATCCCGACTTTTAACAACCCTCAGAATGAAAGCTTTTGCAAACACTGTGGGAAAAGGAGAAAATGCTGGTAACCAGCATTTTCTCCTTTTCTCACAATGTTTTATTATCTTTTCAGACAAATCTCATTACTTTTGCCACATTTACTATATTCTCTGGAAATGCTTCCAATTTGAATTTGTCTAAAATTTTGTCATGTGGTAAAGAGATAAATGGTGAAACGTTCGAAGATATTATGGAAAAAAGGAGAAAAATACTGGTGTCAGCATTTTCTCCTTTTCCCTCAAGGTTTTCAAAAGCCGTCTGTCTCAGGGTCGTTGCAACACTGGATTGTTTGGTTCATGTTTAAATCTAAATATTTGGTATTTTCTTTATTTAACAATAAGAGGGTAATTTTCTTTTTTTTTTTTTCGCAAACGCTTTTAAAAGATGCCTACACTAGTAGTTACATGGTACAGGGTGAAGGAAAACTAACCAATTATTTCAACATTTCAACATAATTACATACTTGTATTTTTTCTAGTTTTTTGCTTTTTAATTTTTGTAAGATTTTTAAATTGGGTAATTAACCCATTTATCTTTTATTAACGGGGCAAGGGAGAATATATTTGACATGCACATCATCTCTGTACATTACCTTTTTCTTAAACAGACGCCAAATTTTTACAAACGTCCATAGCCAAGGCATTAGCATTTGAAAACTGGACGTGACTTAAATGCTGGAATTTGGCTTTGAGATCTTAAAAAAATCGTGAGAAAAGGGGAAAATTTCGGTAACCAGCATTTTCTCTTTGCCAACGACGTATTCAAGGGCATTCTTTTCAGTCTCATGAAAGCACAGGATTGTTTAGTCTATATTTTAGGCTGAGATCAGGGAGATTCAAGAGAACGCCTTAACCCCTAACCTGCTAAATAAAAGAAATGAAATTTTCAAGCCGAAAGTAAAAACCAAAATATTGCTTTTTGAAAGGAATTTTTTTAGGGTAAATATCTCCTTATCGGACAGTGTAGATCTAAGATCGGACTGCACGTTCTGTGCAGTCTGATCTTGATCTACGCTGTCCGCAAAAGGTCAGTGAGTCGCGCTTAGCAGCCTAGGGGTTAATATCTGTTATCTAAATGATGCACTATAGGCTCGAATTAGGACCGCACAAACGTGTTTTGAAATCTATGAATTGGTATAACGCCATATCGAAAAGCAAAATTGTTCTTTCGTTTAAGATACCCTGGTAATCTGACAGACAAACGCACAGACGGACGGACTGGTGGACTGCCTCTAAAACACACAGACAGGCATACTAGAGTTAATGACCATCATACAGAGTAGGTCTCTAATATTTATGAGATCGTACATAACAACTCTAGTTCTCCGTGTAATATATTATGGAAATAATGTTTTATAGGGCGTATAATAATTCTAGTCATTGCTTCAAGGGTAACACAAACTAGTGCGCTGACAATAGGTCAGTGAACAAAGTCATGGTCTTTGTTGAGGTGTTGTAATTCGACAGAGTGATCATGACACAGATATTGACAGACAAGCTGATAGACGGACAGGCAGACCTACAGAAAAACACAAGTATGACCATGTTACAAAGAAAGAAATAGAGACGATGAAACAAAAACACACTTTGTAAAAGAGACAGTGTCAGAGATAGGCAGTATCAGAAACTGACAGTGCCAGACACAGACAGTGCCAGACGCAGACAGTGTCAGACATAGACAGTGCCAGACACAGACAGTGACAGACACAGACAATACAAGACAAAGACAGTGCCAGAAACAGAGTTTTAGACACAGACAGTGCCAGACATAGACAGTGCCAGACACAGACAATGACAGACACAGACAGTGCCAGACAAAGACAGTGCCAGACACAGACAGTTTTAGATACAGACAGTGCCAGACATAGACAATGACAGACACAGAGAATGCAAGACACTGACAGTATCAGAAACAGACAGTGTCAGACAGACAGTGCAAGACATGGACATTGCAAAACACTGATAGTGCAAGACACCTGTAGTACAAGACACAGACAGTGCAAGACAAAGACATTATCAGAAACAGACAGCATTAGACACAGGCAGGGTAAGAAATACAGCAAGACGGGGAAAGTTGTGAAAAAGCTTCCATAACTCTTATGATTTATCTAGTAATCTACGAGATGTTATCAACGTCATATTCATGAAATTGTGTTTCTCAGATATGAAAAAAATCTGCTTTTCTTTAACTTTAACAACAAGTGAAACTTGATGCAACATCTAGTATCCGACATCATAATTGTCAATGAATAATCGTGCAAGGAGTCAGGACTTGCGACAACTTTAACTGTCAAGTTCATATAAATTTCCATTTTAGGAGTGCACGTCTGTTTTTACTCATAATTACACTTAACCTTTAACTCTTTTCCAAACGACAAAACATCTGCAGACGAAAACTTTCAATAGTAAAAATGTGCCTAAGTTCTATGATAGGACAGAAAACGTTTTGTAAAAAGGAGAAATGCTTGTTTCCAGCATTTTCTCCTTTCCCAATCTTTTCTAAAGCTTTTTCCCTGGGGTTGTTTAAACTCCGGATTGTTTAGTAAAGGGATAGGTTTTGAAAAACAATGCAAGAAGAAAAAAAATGGAAAACCTTTTTTTCTTCTTCTTCTTCTTTTTCTACATTTTTTTACTCTTTAAATGTCAAGTTCTATTATTCATTTGGCAAAAGATAATTTGTTGTTTGTAAAGGCTTGCAAAATAGTCATATCTAAATATCTGTCGTCTGGTAAACTTTAAACTGACAATGCTGTCGAGATATGGAAGAATCTTAGAATCTGCAATGATTTATCGCTTTTTCTCGTTTCATTACAAATTTAGAAAATAAGTAGTTCTCATTAAAGTATTTCGTTGAAGTGACAAATTGTGTTTCTTGTTATTCGTTTAAAATGTAAATTTTGAAAAAGTTGTTTTTTGATACAAAGTAACTGCACTTAGAAAATGATTAATGGCATATACTACACTACGAAAATGTCTTGTCATATTTAAATTTTCTCTGTTTTTCTCTGTAAGAATTTTACTCTAACAAAACATAGCAGCTCGTTCAAAACACAGTCATCAGTGAGGAAAAAGTCTATATGAGTTTGCGCTATTTTTAACCAAATGTCTTTTATCATGACAGATTTACCTTTATACACAAAATCTTGAAAACTATTTACTTTTTGCAGTTACGTGATTCTATACTTTTCTCAGTGTGCTTTATTACGTACATTTCAATACATGTATACATTTCTTTCATAACAGTTATCTTTAATGATTTTGCTTTTATATTAAATATCATTTCCATAGTCCCAGTTATTATCCATAATTTTATAAAATAACCAAAGAAATTATAAGTCGGACGTTACCAATAAAATGAATTTGAATTTGGGATTTGAATTTCTTAAGGCGTCCCTATATTTAAAACAAAATTAGACAACACAAATATAATGATAACGATGATGATGATGGTTTAATGAATATTTCTGCATTTGCTATAAATCTTTTATCAGTTTAAGCGAAACTTTTACGTATTTGGATATCACAAGAAGAAATCAACACGAGTTATATACGTATCATACTTTGGACAGATGAACATAAAGTAGAATTCGTGCTCTACAACGTCCTAATAAACACATTCCTTTTATTCCCTGTAAGCGCCGATATCTTTAGTCTACAAAGGTGGGATTAAGTTGTACAGTAATTCACAAAACGCAACACATTTAAATACTCTTCCCTGACTATTTATCCTGAATACAAGACATGAATTAATTGTTGTTGTCTTTTTACATAAGACAAAAAAAAAAAAAAAAAAATCCACGTCAACATTTCTATTGAAAATACAATTTATATATGTTTTTAAGTATTCTTGTTCTTTTTCTCTATTCAACGAGAATAAGTAAGTGTGAAGTTCAATCGTACAATTTATAACGCAGACGTGCCTATAGACATTGACCTTCAAGTCATGCAAATTTATGCATAAGGAAATAATAGATTTATAAATGCCAACAAGTCTGTCTCATTAAAAGTGCCATGATTCAATTGCTCGCTCTCTCTCTCTCTCTCTCTCTCTCTCTCTCTCTCTCTCTCTCTCTCAAAGTGCCATGTAACAGTTGGTTGTTATGCCGCACTGTTTCTTTTTTTCTATTGTATTGTAATTTGTCAACTGGACCAGCTGATTCGATAGTCGACATCTTAATTCTATCGCAGTGAAATGTTGAACACTTACCTTCAATCGATGTTTTCTGTATCGCTCTCTATTTCTGCCAACCATTTCACAATAGTCTCATTCAACATTCACATTATTTTGTATCATTCATCATATTTCTTCGAAAGAAACATTTTAACCTCAACACAGAAATACTATTGACTGCAGTGTATGAGACATGTTCTGTAAAAAAGGGGGTTAAATGCATACGTGATACATTTTACCAAGCAAGTTATCACGCATAGTTCCATAAAATCCATTTTGTCTAACAAAATGAATCATGAGGTTGAACGGTCCTTGGATAAGCATAAAATTTACGAATAGCAAAAGGTTTCGATCCATGTTAGTCTGTGTTGACTGTTCAGGCTCATATGGGTCGATACTTTTTGTAGATGTATTAAAGCCCCTTTTCACACAGCATGACTCAATTCTGAAATTCATTTTTTTTAAAGAATGTTGATGTCAATATTGTCAACGAAAACAAAAATTATAGGTCAAAATTAACAGAAATCCATCATTGTTAGCTCTTTTTTTTAAATTGGGATTTATGCCTGAAATTTGATTTATAAAGGACGTTTGTAGATTTTTGTAGATTATTCACATTTTTTCACAAGAAAAAAATCTTAACATGCACAAAATTTGTCCCTCTTTATTTCATTATTCACAATTTGATAAAATTCCAGTTTGTGAGTTCTGTTTTGAATCTATAATCTACTTATCATATACCGCAAACTATGTATGAACCATTTGATTCATATAAGCTGTTTACAAAATACATGTGTAACGATGTGTTGCACCGAAATCAAAACTAATACATAAATCTAAAAAAACGACATCCGTGTTTCAATCAAAATTTATATTCACGCATCATTTGTATTGTTTATGCAATTTGCCTTTTATAAAACAATCCCTTTTTTTTTACTGTAAAGAAGAAGGCCTTAGAAAACAAAATGGGAAAATGAGAAAATGCTGGTAACCAGCATTTTCTCATTTTTCCATTTTGTTTTCTACCTTTTCAGAAACAAATCTTATTATTTAAGTGAAATTCATTTCTATCCGCTGCTAATGCTTTCAATATGGACAAGCAAAAAAAATTGATCGTCTTGAAAGACTTAAAAAAAAAAACATACGGTATATCTTTTTATGTATCTAATCTATTGTAATTTTTTTTTTTGTTTATGACAAATAGTCCTTCTTTCATTTGTTTTATTCAATTTTATCTCTTTTTTTTTTAAGACATAATTATCCTCGAAACATTATATAATCCATATGGTTAAACTAATTAATAAACTCAACGATTGCTTGACTTTATATAAAAATGCTACAGAATTCTATCGTGCATTCAACAGAAGGTTCCAGCGATATATTTGAAATGACTAACTGTTTTAACGAAAAGTACAGTTTCATCCTCTTTATAAATCACACCTATCGGATATTAGTAGTTACCTTTAATCCTGTAATAGCTCACCATTTATTAATTTTTGAAAAAAACATGCTTGGTAATATTAATCAACCCACGCTGTCATTGTGAACAATCTCTACCCTTCGGCTTACTGAGGTCGACATTTGTTGCTTCGCCGGCCAGCAAACATAAAGTATATATCAAGATCAGACTGCACAAACGGAGAGTGCTGAGCTTAGTGCCTGCCGATTTTTTGTCAGGATACTCTGGCTAAGAAATGATATCTTAGTCTTTGTAGAGCTAACTAAATCAAATGAACATTATGAATCCCTACTAAAGATGCAATTATTTCAATTTCAAAGCGGATTTTGACAGAACATTTCGGATTGTAGATCTAAAATCGGGCTGCAGATTCTGTGAAGTCTGATCTTGATCTACAATGTCCGAATAAAGAGCTAAATCAGGCTCAGCACCACAAAGGTGTACAGAAAGCGAGGCGATACACTCTTGTTGTGTTTTTTTTTTCAAACGTTAAACGTCTATTGCATTCAGTTAGCTAAGTAAAGGGTTACTGTACACACAGACATGTATGAGTTATTTCCGTACAGGTCTTAACGTCACCCTTTCACTCCAAGGAATTTAAATGTTCAGCTGTTTTTCATATAAAACAAAACATTTTTGTCGCGATGAAGAAATATGTTGGGTCATAGTAAAGAATGAAGTAGCAGACGTTGAAGATCTGCTTGTTCTAGGTAGCCTAATGCTGATCTGCACCTTCACAAAGACTTTCTTATTTAAAAAAAAAAAAACCTTATATCGCACTTTTTGAGTGTAATAATTTGCCCTATAAGCACAAAATAAGTGAATTGTAGATTTTCAGCCTGTAAACGAAAGACCCAGATAAGTGAATTTGAAGCCTTTTATATTCAGGATACCATGCTGTATCTCTCAAAACTTGATTAGTGTTTTCTGATCTTTATTAACGCTATCTCCAAAATCAATCAACGGAATTCGTATTTACCATCCACTCTACACTGAATTCTAAGCCTAATTCTAGCTTTAGAAATTAACACAATTTCTGGTTGGCTGAGAATGTTTTTAAGAATGGTTGATGAATACGAACCCAGAAATTATTATTAATATTTACTTTTATCTAGGGATATCTGGCCAATACATGACCATAATTGGCCTGCAACACGCGAAAAGGGGCACTGGGACATTTGCGTAATGCGTCGTCTCGGATCAGCCTACGCAGTCCGCGCAGGCTAATCCGAAACGACACTTTTCATTTTTATGTAAGTTTCTGTTTTGCGCAAGTCTACTTAAGAACACAATCTAATGTAGTCGTAAAGTGCCGTCTCGGATTAGCCTGCGCGGACTGCGCAGGCTGATCCGAGACGACACTTTACGCAAAAGTCCGAATGCCCCTTTTCGCGTGTTGCAAGCCATATCTCGTAAAGGATGAAAACAAAGACACAACCAAGAAAACGCCTAGCCAAGAGAAGACGTGCTTCTCGTTTGGACCTTATAGAAATGTCGCCAAAATGCTCCGGAGTAGAGAAAGGGTTAACGCTTTTCACACAAATAACCATATTCGCATTAACCCTTAGGCTGCTAAGCGCGACTTACTGACCTTTTGCGGACAGTGGAGATCAAGATCAGACTGCACAGAACGTGCAGTCTGATCTTTGATCTACACAGTCCGATACAGAGATATTACTCCCAAAAACATGACATTGAAATAGCAATATTTGGGTTTTTAATATCGAATCGAAAATTTAATTTTACTTATTTAGCAGGATAAGGTTAAGACAATAAAACACTATCTATCGTAAAACAACTCAAAACTTATGTATATGACTTCAACAGATTTTTTTAAAGAAAATACACAGTGACCACGAATAGAAAACTGAAAAAAAAAACTAAATGTCTCGATTAAAATGTGTAATGAATTTTTCAATGATTTAAAAACTCTGAACAATTTTGCACTTTGATACCTTCCATTTAAAAAAGGCGGGATCGACATGTATGAATTGTGGACGATTAATTATGGTTACGAATGAAACGCGTATCGAGGATTGTTTTAAAAGTAGTTCTCGGAATTTGTTTGATCATGCGACCATTTAACTACAACAATAATCCATTGAGAAGCAATAAATATACAGACAAAATGTTACTATTTAGATCTGTTATGATTTCATCTTTTTGCCCCTTTCTTTTCTTACATTGATAATTGTGACACATCATTGTTCTCATATTTTTAGATTGTGGTAATAATTTAAAGACCATTGGAATTCAGGATGTTTTTGGCTAGGCTTCCGTTTCCGTTAAACTTTTACGTCATTAGCTTAAACGCATACTGATTCATTTAGATGACATTCTAAAAAAGATAGAAACAAAATTCTTGTCTTGGCTCGCCTAACATTCTTGTGAGGGCTCACTGAAAATTGAGGATTTGAAAAATTTTGTTTGAATGATAAACTATATGGAACTTATTGAAGATTCACCAGCTGACTTTTAATTGCTATAAATCTAGAATAGCTTCAACCATTTTGATTGATTAAGTTTATCCAGTATTTACTTGGGCCTCTCGCCCAGCGTACAATTAGACATGGCCTGACCATAGTATTTAAGAAAACGGTCCAATAGTAAATGGCAAGATTCCGGAACAAACTACTGAGAAAAAGGAATGATTAAAATTTCCGCCAATTTCTATTGTTATTCAGCAGGCCGAAGGTGAAGAATGTCGTGGTTATTACTAAAGGGAAAAGTTCTAGGAACGATGAGTGTGTGCACTTCCTGAAATGTAGTATGACGGAACTCGTGACTGACAGAGCTCTCTCTGTATGTGTATACAACTGGCAGCTTCTCGGCTTTTTTATTAAAAACATTTCAGCGCCATAGGCGAAAACAGGGACCTTCGTAGACAACAAAGATCAAGATCAGACTGCACAGAACAGTTGGATCTATACTGTCCTCTTCTTTGGTCAAGCCTAAATTGTACTTTTAATCGTCGAGAGAGGTCGAGTTTAAATATATGGCGCCAAAAGAGTTAGACGCTAAGAAGTAAAAACTAGACGCTTAGAGATTAAAAAAAAAAAGCACAGTTAACATAAAAACGGAAAGTTGGACGGATGATTGCTATACAGTCGAAAAAGAAATGGACAAAATTCTTTAATTTCTAATGCGTTCCTCAATGTCGAAGAGACAGGTTCACCTGTCCACCTGTTCCTAAGGTCTCATTCCTGGAAGAAGGTACATGCAATGTTCCACAGTCATGAATGTTTGCTTTTGTTTCCCATAAAACTGTGGAAAAAAAACTGTTCTGTGCTTAGACAGGTATAAATCTTTCCATGAATGCTTTCATTATTATCGCTTGCGTAAGACTCTTTCGAAGCCGAGATTCCAGCTTACAAATCTGGGGTACCATTCACTAAACTGCGTATGCACGAAAGTTTCGTACGCAGTTTTTGTAAGCAAGCGTTAAGTCTGAAAACAAGTTTCACTGAACTGCATAACTTTACGATTTTAGTAAATATTGGCATAACTTTACGCCACTTCATATATTTGGGTAAAGCAGGGATTGTACATGTGTATATTCAATCCCCCCCCCCACAAAAAAAAAACATGCGTAAATCTACGCACTTTAGTGAAAGGTAGCCCAGGTGCTTAAACTAATCATGGAGTTCCTTAGAGCTTTATAATTTAATATCAGTTGTTTTCATGAATATTGGCGAGTTCTGATTGGATGAAAATTTTTTTTCATAGCTCCATGAAAAAAAAAAATCACGTTATGCCGGAACTACTTTCGCTGAAGGTTAATCAGTGCGGGTCCTACACACTGCCGTGTTCATTTACTTTCGTTTTATTGGTTAATTTTCAGTATTGGGGATCTGAAAACTGCTCCCTATTGTATTCTTGCGCCATACAAATGTGAGTGGAAGGAGCTTTAGAAACTCCAACGTTAGATTTAAAAATAAAGAAAATGAATGCAGTTTGAATTATTTCAGTGGGTGTATGTTGTCTGTAATATTAGATTATAAGGAATGAAGAGAATTTTTATTTTTTCATGGAGGTATGAAAAAAAAAACCTAATCACAGTGTGATTAGGTTTTTTTTTTTTCATACCTCCATGAAAAAATAAAAATTCTCTTTATTCCTTAAAAAGATAATTTAAAGGTACGAAGACACAGGCCTGCGTCACTGATTCATCTTAATATGAAAATATACGGTTTTGTCTACCAAGACTATCAAGGTGTATTTAATTTTACTTTTATCTGCTCATCACGTGTAATTTCAAAATAACCTTTGACATTTGGAAAAACCGTTGTATAAAACAAGAAAACTTTAATAACATTTCGAGTGTAAAATCTAATAAACTACATGCGTTTTTGGGTGTTTCTTGACGTCAATGTGAACCTAAACCAACTGACTTAAAATGGCGGACAAAAGAGGTCAAGACACACAGTTACTCCTGTAAGTTTTAAAGTGTGAGGAAAGGACCGCAACCACCACCTCTCTCTCTCTCTCTCTCTCTCTCTGTCTCTGTCTCTGTCTCTCTCTCTCTCTCCCTCTCTGTCACTCTCTCTCTCTCTCTCTCTCTCTCTCTCTCTCTGGTTGGTAAGCAGCATCTTTTTTTCTTTTCCTACAATGTTCTAAACTGTTTTACAGACAAATTCCATCATTTCAGACCCTTTTTAATTGTCGTCTGCAAATGCTTTCAACTTGGACCAGACAAAAACATTGTCGTTTGGTAGAGATTTAACTCTTAGAATGCTAAGAGCGACTTGAGGACCTTTTTGCGCAGAACGCGCAGTCTGATCTTGAATCTACAATCTCCGATAAGGAGGTATTCCCCCAACCATCACCCCCCCCCCCCCCAAAAAAAAAAATATAATAATAATTACTTGAAATTGTGAAATTTTGGTTTTTACTTTCGGCTTGAAAGTTACATTTCACTTCTTTAACAGGTACAAGAGTTAGGATAATACCTTCACTCCGTATCTCCCGAAACAAACTTACAGAAGAGAACTTTGAAAACATCCTTGTGAGAAAGGGAGATTTAATTTGTTTCAGGTAGTATGAACTTATACACATGAAATCTATGCGACTTAGGTGGCATTTCTCCTTACGAGCATTTTATTCTTTAACAACAATGATTTCAAAAACAAACAATTTCTCCTTTTACCACTATGTTCGTTTTTCAAAGTGATTTGTGGGAAGACGAAATATTTCGACTGCATAAGGTGGTGAGTCAGTGACAAATACTGCTCAGCCTGATAAATACCACAATGATGTTTTACTGGCGTAAGTTTCAGACATACTTACACGATGTTAACAATTGTTATACTAATCATCAGTCCGTCCCACGCAAACAAATTTTAACCATCTGCTACAATACGTATTTAACCAGACGACGAAAATATAGACTGGTCTAAACTGAAAGCATTTGCAGAAGACAAATTAACTATCACTCAGTTTTGAATTTTTCTTTAACCCTTTATCACACAATCCTGACTTTTAACGACCATAATAATAATAATAATAATAATAATAAAATCTTTATTTCTTGAAGGTTAAAACATTAAGACAGAATTTCAAGAAAAATGACCTGAAAATGGAGTCTTTTTTACAGTGTTGCCTTCTCTTTCTCTCTCTCTCTCTCTCTCTCTTTCTCACACACACACACCCCTCCACACACTTACCCCTACACCCACACACAAACAGATGCGATAATAAATAAGTGGATGATGAAAGAAAATAACATGAAAATGAGTCTATAAGTCAGTGGACAGATACACAATTTACGGTAATTTGTTTGTGTTATTTGGTGAGGTGATAGATTGCTTTCTGAACATATACTGTTTAAACTGATGTTTAAAGTTAGATAAGGAAGTTGCTGCTCTGATTGAAATAGGAATTTCATTCCATATGTTCATGCTGTAATACGAGAATGCTTTTTTCTTGAACAAAGTGTTAAATCTTGAGTTAATGATATCATAATGAGCAGATGATCGTAAATTATACTTGGTGTTTCTAGAAAACGAAATAATGTCCCTTATATATGGTGGTGAAAGGTTATTATGACACTTAAAGATTAAAACACCAGCGTGATAATCACATCTATTGTCAAAGGTCAACCAATTTAGTTCTGCGAAAAGTTCAATTGACGGTGTTCTAGATGGAGCCCCTAATGTGATGCGGGCTGCTCTTTTTTGAAGTACAGATAGTTTAGAGGTCCTATATTTAGCGCTCTTCCACCAAACTGTACAACAATAGTCGAAGAGAGGCAGTATGTACGAGTTGTAAAATAATTGTTTCATTTCCATTGTTAGGTACGTCGAAATCCTTTAAAACAAATTAATTTTATTGTTGATCGCAGTGCAAGTTTTATCAATGTGTACATTCCACGACAAATGCTTGTCAATGTGTACACCTAATATCTTATGAGACTCAACAAGTTCAATGCAAACGTCATTAATTTTTAGTTCTAGATTAATAGAATTTAATTTATGTTTTGGTCCAATTAGCATACATTTTGTTTTATTTGGGTTAACAAGCATATTATTAACAGTACACCAAGCGAGCATAGTTTCTAAACTATTTTGTAGATTATGTTGTATTTCAGTAATACTGATTCCTGACTTATATAACGTTGAATCATCTGCATAAAGATCTAGACTACAGGCATCAATGTGCAAGCACATATCATTTATATAAATTAAAAACAGCAGCGGCCCTAAAATAGAGCCTTGTGGGACACCGCTTGATAAGTTTCGAGAAGATGAAAATGCATTGTTATGTCTAATACACTGTTTCCTATCAGTCAAATAAGATTTGAATATTGCTAAGGACTTAGTGGAGAAATTATGCAATTTCAACTTATGTAATAAAATTTCGTGATCTACTAAATCAAAAGCCTTTTTTAGATCAACAAAAACCGAACCAATGATTTTTCCGGAATCAACATCTTTTAGCCATTCGTCAGTTAGCCGAATAAGGGCTGTTTGACATGAATGGCCTTCTCTAAATCCAGATTGGTGCTTAGCTAATAAATCATGTTTGTTTAAGAAAGCTAATAATTGGTTAGATAAATGACGTTCAAAAATCTTTGAAATAGTGGGTAAAATAGATATTGGGCGATAGTTATTTGGATCTTCCTTTTCGGCTCCTTTATGTAAAGGTAGAACATATGCTTCTTTCAGCGCGGTTGGAAATATACCTTTGGCGATACTGTTGTTAATAATAGAAGTTATAGGTAAAACTATATGATCACCGCAATATTTTAGAATAGTGGCACTTACTCCATCAATTCCAGAAGCTTTATTAGTTTCAAGCTTATTAAGAAATTGACGAACCATTAAAGGTGTGATAAAATCTATGTCGAAAACTTGGTCTTTTAGTATATGGTGTAAATGTGAACGTAGAAAAGAAAAGTTACTTTCATTAAATTTTGATTTATTAACAATGCTTGCTATGTTGATGAAATGGTCATTGAAAGAGTTTAGGATATTTTTAGTTCCCTGAATATTTTCTCCATTGAATACCATTTTTGAAGGTAAATGTATTGATTCGTTATCTAAATTGCCATTGTTTTGTACCTTCCTTAAATTTCTCCATAGATCTTTGGTATTAGTGCCTGCTTTAATTGCATTATTATAATAATATTTCTTATTTTTACGAATGAGATGTAGCACTTTATTTCTCATAGTTTTATAATTATTCCAATCTTTTAACTTATGAAAACGATCCCGTTCGTACATTGCTTTTTTGACCTCATGATTTATCCATCTTAGTAGATGATTACTTTTGATACGTTTACTCTTAATTGGCGCGTGCTTAGATAAAATTGTATGCAAGATATTGTAAAAGAGTAAAAGAGCTTGTTCCGGGTCATGCTCAGTTTCGATTAAATGAATTTGCGAAGCACTTAAATCATGCTGAAAATCACATATATTAAACTTTTTAAAACTTCTATACGTCATAATCGAATGACCACCGCCTCTAAATGGCCTGTTTTTTAATTTTCGCGTCATGCATACTGGAAAATGGTCACTCAGGGATAAGGGCGAAACAAATATTTCTGTCACTCTGTCATTCCGGTTAGTATAGATATGGTCTATAATTGTAGACGATTTTTTTGACATACGTGTAGGCTTGTTAACCAGTTGCGAGAGTCCGTATTTTAAAGCAAAATTTGACCACTCTTTACATTCAAAGCTATTTTTATCTGAATAGTATTTGTAGTTAAGATCTCCAATAATGTGATATTCTTTGCCAAGCTCATCTACTTTCTGAATTTGTACATTGAATGAGGATATCCATTCAGCACTAGAGTGCGGTGGTCGATAAACAAAGCATATTAGAAAAGACTTAGAGTTTTTGTGACATATTTCAATCCATATAGATTCTATATCATCCGATTCCAAGTCAGACCTATGTTTAATTGGGATATGATTTCTTAAGAAAACCAAAACTCCACCCCCCTTTTTGTGCTTTCTATCCTTCCTTATATAATTAAAACCTGGAACATTAAGGTTCAAATCACAGAAAGTGTCATTAAGAAAGGTTTCACATGCGCCAAATATGTCTATCTCACTTGTAGATAGTATGTACTTAATTTCATCAAATTTTGGAACAAGGTGCTGTACATTCAAATTTACAACATGTAAACCTTTTTGCTGAAATTTTATAGGATGAACCGAAATGTTAGATGATCTTAAAGCAAGATCATGTGCCTTGCTTTTGGCCAACATAGAGTTTCCATCGGTTTTTGACTTTTTAATTTGATTAGAATTTGAATTTGAACTAGAATTAGAATCAGAAGTAGAATCAGAACTAGGTTTAGAATTATATTCGTGAAATATTGGCGATTTCTCCGTATTTACCAGTTTGCATGTACACGGTAATAATTGACATTTTGAACACAATGAAAGTAAAGTATCGAATTTGTTTTGAAGGGAGGTAGATGTGTACCTGTCCGTGATTCCCTAATGTACATAAATTTGTCTACATTCCGAAGTAAAATGATTTGACATGCCACATTTTTGACAACGGCGATTGGGAACTTCATAGTAATTCATTCTGTTGGTTCTAAGAATGTTGTTTTGTTTAACTTGTTTACAATCATCAGCTCTATGTCCTTCCTGACCGCAACCAAAACAACGCACGCGAAAGAACTTTCTCTGTGGAGAATCTTGTTTGAGAATAGAAATATGTTCATTGTACGTCTTGAGCAATACGGCCGTTCCCTTATCTGACAAATGTATCTGATCTTTCCAGTATAAAAATGATTTGAGTTTTAACCGTTGACTGACCGGAATGCAATATATATCATTGTCTCGACACAGAAAATTTATGTAACTGTTCATGTCTGTAACATCAGCATCTAGTCTTGGTGTAATTTCAGATATGTATATTTTGGTTTCTGGCGATTTGGATTTAATATGATTAATCACTTTGCAGAAATCATTTTCTACGGCTTCTTCATTTCTTCCTGAAGCTAAATCGTTGCCTCCCGCTTGGATTACTATAGCACTGTAAGGTGAAAGATCCATTATTTCTAGTTTTCTTTTAATGGTTAAGACTCTTGCTCCAGGGTTGGTTGAGACATCCACATTACGGGATAACCCTCTCTTATTTACTCTTTGTAAAATTGAGCTCCCGATTAGCAGGACTCTCCCTTTAGTAGGTTTTGGTCGATTGTGATACGATGGCTTGTTCGGCATAGATTTTTCTGCGCGTAGACTATCTTCATGCACAGACTGATTCATATTATTATTACTGGTGCTTGTTTTATTCGACAATTTTCCACTATTTGATCTACTGGTTTTGTTGTCGTTATCCTTTTTCAGCTGTGTAGATCCTATACGGTCTGTAATCGATTGCAGCCGTGATTTTAATGTTGTTGACACATTTGACAGCTCCTTTTTTAATGCGACCGTTGTTTCAGTAATATTTTCCACTTTGGACTCAACTGCTTGCGAGCGAATTTTACAAACGTTCTTTATTCCCACGATTTCATCTCTTATTCCTGCAAAGGCCTCGGACGTAGAATGCACGTGATTAAGTAATATGTCTTTTACTTCCTGGATTTCTTGGAAAATGACATCTAAGCTGATGTTTGTTTTGGATACTTTATCATTGGATATAGATATGTCAGGTACGGCAGAATCAATAATTTGCTCAGACTTTGATTTCAGCTTATAAGAATATATTTCAGTCTCCGTTTGGGATCCATCCAAATTGATGGTTGTACTTGTAGATGGCTGTTCATTTTCTGGGATTTCGGAAATACTTTTGAGGCAAAACTTGTCTTGAGTATCAGAAGCAGGTGTTGGACAATCATTTCGATCCGTATCAATAATACGGCATTGCAGTAGTATTGCTTTGAGTTTTCTGTTAACCTCTTCCACTGATGTATTTGACTTTGCCAAAGCATGTTTCATGGATTCAAATATCCTTAACAAGTGGGTTTGTACGAATAGTGCTGAATTTTTCCCATTAACTAAGCTTGAGCACTGGGTATGATATAAATTCACAGTATATAAATGGCCAACATTGTCATAAATCTTGTATATGTTTTCTGTAATATTGCCCTTCTTATCCGTCACAGGTATTCTAATACATTTATATGGATAATCCAACTGTGCAAAGAACTTTTCTAGTTCACTCCTGAAAATCTCATAATATCCCGTGTTGAACTCAAACTTAAAACCCCCGCCAGTTTTTTCAATTTTGATTTCATTTCTCTCTGTAGTTTTGAGCTTTTTCAATAATGATTTTTGTTTGTTTAATTCATACTGTTTCTTTGCAGTCGTGTTTTCTGCATTCTTAAAACGATCCACAATTTGCAGTTGTCGGTTTAGTTTTCTGTTCATGTTTCCTCCGAAGATATTTTCACTCTAGATGATAATCAGTATTTCCATGCAACACATAATTTTCCTATCTTATTTATATAGTAACTGGACAGATTCATCAATGATTGGTGCCGATAAGCGTTAAAGTAAATAATTGTTTACAGTGACGTCATATACGCGCCATATTCTTAACGCCTATTTACGGCCGTCTATTCTTCTTAAAGCACATTTTAAAAGTAGAATAAAAGCTCAGTTTGATGATTTATTTACGTAGTTGTTGATTTTATTTGAGAATCCAGCCACTTACTTGCTCAATATAGTCCATTAAGAGTCCATTCCAAAACTGTCTATTTTCCATCTCAGACACCAACATTTTAATATTTCAAATATCTCCTAAAATAATAATGTCACCGGAATGAAACATGCACCGTTCGATGTGGATTGGAGAAGCGAATTAATAAGCAATTTTTTGACGTTGTGCAGAATAATAGAATTTTTTTTTTAGAAAAGAAAACCAAGTTTGATGTAATCCGTTAAAAAATTCAGTTGTTTATTTTAACTGAATGGAAAGAAGCCTTTTGAAAGTAGAATAAAAGCTCAGTTTGATGATTTATTTACGTAGTTGTTGATTTTATTTGAGAATCCAGCCACTTACTTGCTCAATATAGTCCATTAAGAGTCCATTCCAAAACTGTCTATTTTCCATCTCAGACACCAACATTTTAATATTTCAAATATCTCCTAAAATAATAATGTCACCGGAATGAAACATGCACCGTTCGATGTGGATTGGAGAAGCGAATTAATAAGCAATTTTTTGACGTTGTGCAGAATAATAGAATTTTTTTTTAGAAAAGAAAACCAAGTTTGATGTAATCCGTTAAAAAATTCAGTTGTTTATTTCAACTGAATGGAAAGAAGCCTTTTGAAAACATGGTGGGAAAAGGAGAAAATGCTGGTAACCAGCATTTTCTCCTTTTCCCACCATGTTTTCTACCCTATCAAAGAAAAATCACACCATTTGAGTCAGAATGAAATTGTCGTCTGCAAATACTTTGAATTTGGACAAGGCTAAAATTTTGTCGTCTGGTAAAGGTTTAATATGATAGAAAACAAGCTGCAAAGTCTTTTCTTTTTAAGGGGTCGTTAAAACTCGGGATGGTGTGGTGAATGGCTAAATGGAAAAAAAGAACATTGTTAAAAATGAATATTCGTGTGTGTACGTTATAAATGACAGTCGTTTCTAACTTTTCTCTTTACACCTAAGTCCTTCAAGTTATTATTATCTTTAATCTTTTCCAAGCGACAAAAAATTAGACTTGATAAATTGAAAGCGTTTCCATGTGACAGATTAAATTTAGCTCCTTAGCTCCTATGATAATATCTATCTCTGAAATGATAAACAACATTGCGGGGCAAAAGGAGGAAATGCTGGTCACAAGCATTTTCTCATTCAACAGTTTTATTCCTCGGGGTTGGTAAAACTCAGGATTGTTTAGTGAAGGGTTAAAGGTTGTTTATGATGTAAATGAATAACCACAGCCCATAAACCAAAAGATCAATGGTTATGGTAGGTAATTCATCGGATATAAGAATTAATGGGGGGATTTTTTTATCCGTTTGTTTTTTTTTCATATACAATTTCGTAATATCTTGGGTGTGACACTGTCAACTTAGCAAGATGACGAAAAAAGTTCATGCCACAATATATAATATCGGCCATGTTCTTGCAAAAGAGGGCTTAATGCATCTCCTTGATGCATGATACCAAGCAAGTCGTCTTATAATCATGGAGCCATAAAATCCATTTTGTCTAACAATCGACTGAATCTGCGGGTGGAATGGTCCTTGGACATGAAGAAAATTTACAAATAGCAAAAAGTTTCGACCAATGTCAGCATGCGCAGACTGCGCAGGCCGACATGCGTCGATACTTTTTGCAGATGCATTAAGCCCCCTTTTCACAGAGCATGGCTCATATCTATATAGGTCTATGGTATCAGGTGTGGGCGGTGCTTAAATAAAGGCACCAAAAGCCTTTTCTAAAGAGACTACCAAACTTTTTTCTAACTCGTGATTATTTTTCCGAACTTGTAAATTTTTTAACAACATGAGAGCAGGAACTAACACAATAACGTTATTATTTAAAAAAAAAAAAAACTTCAGAGAGATAAAAAGTTTAAAATTGTACAAAATTATTTAAATTTCAATTCATACAAATATATTAACAGCAGTTTGAAAAGTTCCAAATTAACCTATACATACTTCGTAATTTATTCAGTTTTTCAAAACGTATCAAAGTATGGAGCCTTTACTAGAGTACCAATGTATCCTGTCTTTTAAACCGTACTAAGGTATACAGAATCCTGGAACTAAGTATCGTAACCTTGACATTTATACCTAATTAAATGGTTTTCTTTGAAAGAAACACCATGGAGTACACCAAGTCTAATTTCAAAAGCTAGCCAATCATGGAAATGGTTGGAAATGATTGTAGAAATGATCTACATACCATACCAAGTACAGTGGATAGAAACATGTCGATACCTATCAAGGTTATACAGATTTTGAAACTATGATAAGGTAAACAACTTTAAAAATCGTTCAAAGTCATGCAAATTTTTACCAAATTAGAGTGTTACAAGCCATGAAACGTCATACAGCCCGTTAAACCATGCCATTCAGCTTTTTAAACTTTGTCAAGCAATAGAACTTTTTAAAGTGTACAAGTACAGTAACATTATTATTTGTCCGGTCAGGTAGCAGGGCAGTTGGAAACTCGTTCACGGCTGTGGCGAATCATGTCGTCAAGAGCCGACGGCAGGGTGGCGACATGATTTACATCAGCGTGAACAAGTTTCCAAGTGCCCTGCCACCTGATCGGACAACTAATTCATTATACTGCAAGGTTTTACCATTCCAACGTGTATTCAAGTGAATTTTTCCTGTTTTATGGTCTCACGAATCGAGTATGCCAACACACTGAATACTGACGTCAGTAAAAACTGTGTAAAACGTGCAGTTCGGTGCATGAAGTCAGTGCGATAAACTTTCGACGATCTTTTATCTAAACTTGGATTTAAACAAATTCAAGGTACGTAACTTTTCTTTTTATGATTTCTTGGCAAGTGTAAACGACCATTAGTTGTTTCAAACAACCATTAGTTTGTTTTTTAACGTTACAGTGTAGATCTATGACACTTTGACACGATTTGTTAACATGACGAAGGGATGGCTCGTTTTAACGCCGTGTATTTGTTTTAGAATGACAATAAACGATTTAACCATTTTCATTTACTTTAAACAAGTAATCCATTCTTTCCGCTTTAAAATAGTGACAAGTGTCAAGGGAAACAAGTAACGTTAAGGTGTGCGTGTCTTGTGGGTGACTCGCTTCGATTCCACACCGCAATCTTGAATTTTTGTGTTGAAGTATATAAGTCAAATGTCTACGTAGCTCCTGACGGGAAAACTTTGCTGCTCCCTGGTTGCTGCCAGTGGGCAGCAATATTTAATCGGAGTATATTAACCAACCAGATCCCGAGAAATTTCTTTGCAGTTTAATAAAGATTTTTAAAGTGTACAAGCTAATCTTTTAACCTTATCAAGCTGCACAGACAGTTAACCCACCAAGTTATTGTGGCGCCGCATGAGCGGCAGCACTACATTTTTATTCGCTTTTGAAAAGTGCCTGTGGAGGTAGCCATATTGTTTACTATATGGACTGGTCCAGTCTTTTTAAACATACAAAAATACGGTACTTTCATTACCAGATCGAGCCTGTACCAACTTTGTTTTTCTATTTGGACTGATTTTTTAAACATGTAAAATACCGTACTTTCATTGCCAGATCGATAAAAACCAGATCGTATCCCAGATGGCCCAGAGTTTAAGTCATGTAGTATCACCTCGTGGACCTCTACGAAGTTTGTTCAAGTGATGCCCTTGGCGTAGAAAATTAACCCGCTGTAATGTGCCCTATTTCAGAAACAACTGATTTGCGGCGCCATAGATGTTATGCATCAATATTTTCTTGTGAAACTTTTTAATCAGTGCCTAGTTAAACTATGTTCTTAAAAAATACGAAGTTACACTGATGGTATGCATCAATATTTTCTTGTGAAACTTTTTAATCAGTGCCTAGTTAAACTATGTTCTTAAAAAATATGAAGTTACACTGATGTTATGCATCAATATTTTCTTGTGAAACTTTTTAATCAGTGCCTAGTTAAACTATGTTCTTAAAAAATATGAAGTTACACTGATGTTATGCATCAATATTTTCTTGTGAAACTTTTTAATCAGTGCCTAGTTAAACTATGTTCTTAAAAAATATGAAGTTACACTGATGGTATGCATCAATATTTTCTTGTGAAACTTTTTAATCAGTGCCTAGTTAAACTATGTTCTTAAAAAATATGAAGTTACACTGATGTTATGCATCAATATTTTCTTGTGAAACTTTTTAATCAGTGCCTAGTTAAACTATGTTCTTAAAAAATATGAAGTTACACTGATGATGCAACTATACCAGGATGGATAACCTGTACAAAATTATACAGAATATAAAACTGTACCATGTTAAACCACTTTTACGTTAACTGGAAAAGAAATTCCTAACCAACAATTATTTTCATTTTTCATAATACTCACAAAGTCCTTTGCTGCAGATATAGGAAAAAAATGAATTAATTTGAAGGGAAAAATTAGGTCAGGTGTCTGCAACATTAAACGTAAACCTATCAGTTTAGACGTGATACGAAAAATCTAATGCATGACACGTCTAGTGTACAAATAAGACGTTCTGACTGTCAATAAACTGCATAACACTTTACCATTGGCCTGCAACACGCTAAAAAGGGCATTCGGACATTTGCGTAAAGTGTCATCCCGGATCAGCTTGCGCAGGCTAATTCGAGACGACACTTTCCGTTCTTATGTAATTTTCTGTTTTGTGTAAGTCTACTGTAGGACAAAACCGAATGTAGTCGTAAAGTGTCGTCTCGGATCAGTCTGCGCGGACTGCGCAGACTGATCCGCTACGACACTTTACGCAAATGTCCGAATGTCCCTTTTCACGTGTTGCAGGCCAATTATAATCTCGCGTTTTAACGACCCCGAGGAAGACGGCTTTTGAAAATATTGTCAAGAGAGTAGAGAATATTGTTCACTAGCATTTCTCATTTTCTCTCAATGTGTTCTACCATTTCAAAATAAATCCCACCATCTGAGCAACATTTTCTTTATTATGTGTAAAAGTTTAGGATTTGGTTAAGCGCAAGATTTTGTTGTCTGGTAAAAAATTAGCATACAAACAAGACTTTCTTAAGTCACAACAGTTACATAACATTGTGACAAAACAAGCAATTGTCTGTTTTAAGTAATAGCTCCCTTTGCCAAAGTGTTTTGCATATCACTCGATTTGCCACTTTCACTAATGAGAGGTATTTTTGCATATAAATAGGCCCTAAGGTAAAAAAAGAACCAAAATACTGATGCAGATTCCTGGATCAAGGGCACAAAACTCCAGACTTTTTGCCAATAAAGAATTTTAAAAGGCCATTAATCAGTAACCAGTAATATCTCAATTTCCAACCACATTTAAAAGCCTTTTTCTTCAGAGTAAAAACACAGCGTGTTTACCAGGACGTGCGAAAAATTAAAGCAATGTAAGACTTATACAGAAACTATAACGTTATGGGATACGAGAGGTGATCAAAAAGATCGTGGACCAGCTCGTTATTTTGAAAACTACTGCACGTAGGATTACAAAAATTTGCATAGATGAGCATTAATTATCTGGTAACTGACTAAAGCTTTGAAATGTCGTCTTATTCAAGTAGGTAAAGTGTGACGTCATTTTCATGACGTCATATACTGCATTAGTGGTCCAAAATGTCGGACGAAGTTTTATTTGAGCCGAGAGTAATCATAAAGTTTTACGTCAAACTCGGAAAGTATTTATCGGAAATCAAAACCGATTGAGATATAGTTAAAGGGGACTCTGCACTCAAGAAATCTGATATTCGTACATGGATCGGACCAATTCAGACAAGGGTGCGATACTGTTAAAGATGGCCCTAAATCTGGCCGTCCATCAACATCAGTCACAGACAAAATCATAACGTATGTAGAGCAGCATGTAAAACAAGATCACCGAGATACTGTCAGGAAAATAGCTGACACATTCAACATTTCATACAGAAGTGCTCAGGAGATTTTGACTGAGAATCTTGGAATGTCGTGTGTTTGCATAAGGTGGGCATCTCGGCAACTGACGCCCGAGAAAATGGGGGTTAGGGTCGAAATCTGTTAAAAAAAAATCAGAACGCATTAGGGTAGAGGGGTCAAACTTTACCAATCGTATTGCAACATGCGATGAAACATAGGCACGCTTTAACGAGACTCAATCTAAACAACAAAGCAGTGTATGGTAATATCCAACATCGCCTTCCTCTGGTAAAGCCAACCTTTCTAAGTCACTTGGTAAAGTTATACATCATGTATTTCTATTCTCCTTTTTTTCTTCTACATCATGTTGTATCTATACATACTACAGTCAATACTGAGATTTATGCCCACATTATTCAAATGAATTTCACAAACACCATACGGAAAAAACAGCCTGAAGTCCTGCGGAGTGACGTCACTTTACACTAAGATAACGCCCTAGCTCACAAAGCCGCACTTGGACAGGAAACGTTGCAAAAACTAAACGTAGAAACACTAGCCAATGCCCCTTAAAATTTAGTCCTGACTCCTTGTGACATCTCACTAGTCCCTGTTTTGAAAGATTCTCTATGTGGCACGCACTACGAGAGCAGAGAGGAGCTAACCCTGGCTATGACCGGGTCCTTGAGAGTAATGTCACGTGACGCGCTCGCACACGTGATTCGCTCGCGGAAATCAAGAATTAATAAGTGCATAGAACTCAAAGGATGTTACTTTCAAAAAGAGTTAACACTCCAAGTTGTTTTTTATAACAGTATTCCGATACCAGCACTGGTCCACGTTCTTTCTGATCACCCCTCGTATATAAAGCCTGTTTCATAATTTGCTATTTTCTGTCACTCCATCGATTTAAAATAGTGTCTCTCGCAATGAATCGCATAAAACTTTCACAAAGGCCATAGGAGTCGTTCAATAAGAACGAGTGATAAGGACATTTGCAGGACAAAAGCATGTATATACTTATGCAGGCGATCTCGATTTTGCAAGTGAGTATTGTGTGATGAATACCAATGGGTGCGACGACGTCGCGATATGACTTAGCACCTAGCAACTAGTCTGGTGGTTGGATGAGATCGGTTATGCGCCATCATGAGATTGATCAAAAGAGTGGTCGTGTGAGAAGCCGGGAGTATCTGTCCAAATGCAGATTTCATCACACGAGCACAGAATTGCGAAAAACGACCGAAATTTCGCGAAGAGGCCAAGCAAACTTAGAAAGAGAGAGAGAGAGTAGCAGCTGCAACTTTCACAATACCTATATTTTCTCCATGGTTCCCTAAAGCCCCTTTAACAATTGCGACGATTTGGTCGACTTGAAAAGGGTACTTTCGCAATGGATCGCAAAAAGCATATTGTCATGGGAGCAGTCATACGTTCACCTGGGAGGCTTTCAAAAGTAACTGCGATTTGTGTGACATCAACCATACAACTTGGTGAGACTGATGGCGTTATCGTACGATTTGTCTCAACATCCGCGATGGTCGGGTGTTTGGATGAGACCAGTTGAACGATCATGAGGTTAGTCGTATGCGTGGTCGTGTAACGAATCGGATATTTACACCCGTTCAAATATGGATCTCGTCAGATCAACACTGAAGTCCTCTAAATTCAGTTTAAGCAAAATCTAAATTTGGGCGAGTGTATACCCCATGCTCCACATTATCACTCGCAAAACCAATCTCGTCGAAAACACCCGACCAATTGCATGGTGTCAGGTCAAATCCTTCTACGGTGCAATCCGTCGCACCAATTTTACATTTGACTTCTCACCAACTTCAGGAAACTCACATGAGTCTATTCGTTAGCTTACTTTGATTATTTATGTTGCTCTTGTGGAAGGTTTTTGCAGTCATATATATATACACGAGGCTTTTTCTAAGTCGATCTTAGTTCTCGAACTGCACCAAGTCACACTATTTCAAATAAAATATGAGCCATGCTCTGTTATAAAAGGGTTTAACGCATCCGCAAAAAGCATCGATTTAAGTCAATTTTCTGCATGCTAAAGGACTAGTCAATTGCATGATTAAGTCAGTCATGACAAAATGGTATTATGGATTCATGATTATATTATTTGCTTGGTACAATACATCACAGAGATGCATTAAACTTCTATTTGCCAAAGCACCGCTCATGTATGTAAAAATGAACGCGGGGATTTTATCATTTCAAGACGTATGTAATATTCAAAATGATGGTTAAACATTCCATGCTGCAATTTATCATACATGCTTATAATTTACTTTTCGATTTATCTTTTATATGATTCCCTTTACTCAGAGCTGTGTAATATATATTCAATATTGAAGGCTGATCAGTCAAACTGTAACGAATTACGCTAGCATTCTACCTGCCATTCAAATGCTTTCAAATAATTAACCTTTTATCTGTCTTGGTAACACCGAGGTTTGGTTCTCATTAATTTACGATCGATCATTTTTTGTTGATTTATTGTATTATAATAAGCTTTCATTTTCTAAAAATTCAAATCTATCTAATACATTAGAATAAATAAATTAAAATGGTTCGCAGACAGTTATCTAGGCCAGCTGAAGTACTGTGCAAGGTACAATACCAGACATCTGACTGTGAACATGTCTTCAGCACCAGCCTTATATCTATTACAACAGCTACATAATTTCTTCTCTTTCATTCATTTTAATAGAATGAGATTGTTAATTTTTAGATAAATTTCTTTGCGTAGATATAATCGCTGAAGCTGTCAGTTTCATTTTCTGTGGTAAGTTTGGTAAGATGAGAGCTTTGGCTGTATTTTCTTGGCTGTCTCAAATGTACCTTGTTGCGACTTGTAAGTCGTAACACGAATATATAACTCAAGGGATAAAGAAACGCAGGGTAAACTTTGAAGATGATTCTAGGTAAAACGTTGGGTATAATTTTTAAGTAAGAATGAAGATTAATCCATACAGGACAAACTGCAAAATCAACGATTTGTATCTGGTGAGTGATTTGGGAGTAATTGAAGGTAACTGCAAGAGAACTCTTTTATTTCAAATCGAAATGGACTGTTTGTGGAAACTGGCTAGTCAATACCGGGTATGATCCCCATTCGCTCTCTCCACAGCCCTGATTCTCCTAAGCATGGAGTTCATGAGTGAGTTTATCCTCCTCATTGGGATGTTGGCCTATCCTTTCAAAAGGGCTGCTCTCAGTTGGGCCAGAGTAGCAGGGGAAGGCTGGCGTCGTCGAAACTGTCTATCCAGCTGGTCCCACAAAGGCTCAATAGGGGATAGGTCGGGGCTGTATGACGGCCAATCCAGTGGGTGGATATTGTTGTTAGTTAGAAAGTCGCGACAGATCCTCGCTACATGGGGCCGAGCGTTATCCTACAGGAAAACGGACAACATGGGGTCGGAGGATCTCATCTCTATATCTAGCCGCAGTTAAATTACCCGCTACCACAACCAGTGGTGATTTAAGTCCATGTGAGATTCCTCCCCACACCATCCACCGACCCACCCCTATCCTTCTCTACTACGCAGCAGTCGGCAAAACGTTCTCCACGACGTCGGTATACACGACGTTGACCGTCTGCTCGAAACAGGGTGAACCGGGACTCATCAGTAAATAAGACCCGCCTCCACTGCCTCACTGGGAATATTCTGGGGGCATGTGCCGCCACCCAAGCCATACGAGGCTGGCTACGAGCAGCAGTAAGGGGCATACCTACGTACGGGTGACGTGCCCGCAGACCAACTTCCCGAAATCGTTTCCTTACAGTTTTTGCATAGATAGGACGGTCATGAGTACCTGTGGTATAAAGGGCAGATTCAGTGGCAGTAATGTACCGATTGCGCAAATGCGCGAGACGAATGAACCTGTCCTGACGTTGTGACGTCACGCGCGGACGCACAGACCTAGGTCTGTCAGCAACCCGCCCAGTTTCCCTTAGATGTCTAACAAGGCGTTCTATAGTGCAAAGATGGACACCGAAATTTCTGGCAACCTGTATTTGCCTTTGACCTTGCATAATCATCGCAATGGCCTGACCCCTCTGAACTTCCGTCAGCCGTGCCATTGCTTAATGCTATCAGAAATTAATCAAAATATCGGAAAATTATGTGTCTCTATGAAGATTACCTAATGGTATGACGAGCAGTGTAACTCAATGTCACAACACTGCTGTGCACGAGATTTTCCCGTTTCGTGCTTTCCCCGGAAGACAACGTCACGCAATACCATAATGCAACATTCGATACAAGACCACCTGCACTGTAACCTAGAAAGTTACTTGACCGATTTTCATTGTTTTTGAACTACTCGCTCTCAAGATATTGCAAATAATGTCACCCTGCGTTTCTTTATCCTTTAAGTATATATACTCTCAGTAATGCAAGTTAAAACTGTATTATCGACAGTTGTTTGTAATGTTATACTTACATGTATAGTTAATGGGGTGGCGTTTCTAGATTATATTTTGAGACAGCATTCACAAACAAACACACACACACACACACACACACACACACACACACACGTGTCACATTTTACACATGTGGGTTAGATTCTTTCATGTTCACTCTCTCTCTCTCTCTCTCTCTCACACACACACACACACACACACACACACAGAGAGGTATGTCAAGTGATACACATGTATGTTAGATTCTCTCATGTTTACTTTCAAAGTCACCACTCAAAAGTAAAGAAAAACATTTGTATATAAATTGGCAAAGTTGACTGGGATAGAAAAACTCAAGGGATTTGTCCTCAAACCGGAAACGACAACAGTGATTGCTTTGAAGGCCTCCAAAAAATGAAATGCATTTTCTATCCGTCGTAATCTGTGCAACCTTGCAGCTTTGCAGCATTTAGCATGAAGATACAAGAATAATTTTCCAACCACGTCGCTACTTTACGGCAGATGGGTTCATTGTAATAATTCTTAGTCTGCGTATTGAATTAAATGGGAATTTTTGGCATATAGTAAAAACTAATATATTGTAATTTCAAAGCTGATTGTCACAGAAAATTATCTCACTTTCTCAGACAAGGTATACCCAAGATCAGAATAGATCTATACGTTCAATGCAGTCTCATCTAAATCTACACGATCTGCAAAAGCCAACTGAGTCGCTCCAAGCAGGTTTAGGATGAATATTGTGTTCTTTCTCTCTTTTTTTGCTAACAATGTGACGGTGTTTATGATTCCTCGCATGCACCAACAGATTTTGCAGGTGCACTCTTTGTGTCCAAAAGGCATGACCGTTCCAGCTAATATCTCGAATCAATATGTATAATAAAATCGTTTTACCAGACGACAATCTGACTCTTCCAAATAAAAAGTCGGTGTAGACAAAAACCTAGATTGCGGGTTTAGTCATAGAAATACGGTGGCACAAAAGTGACATGGAAGATATATTTTATACTACGTGCGCACGTATTAGCTACTGCGTGCGCACGTAGTATAAAATATATCTTCCATGTCACTTTTGTGCCACCGTATAGAAAAGATCGTAGAAAGGACAGAAAGTATTAAAATATTCTGAGGTCTAGGAAAATAAGGCTGCCAACATTTTCTACTGTTCCGACCAAGTTTTCAAATACTTTCTTTTGTAAGGTCGACAAAAACACTGGACCGTTTACTAAAGGGTTACGAATTGAATTTGTGACTAGGAAACCCAAGTTCTATCGCAGACAGCGGCACATGTCACGTGAGAGCGTTCATAGGAAAGGCTCATTGGAGCCTCAGTCTGGTAACGGTGAAACCCAAAAAGACAGAAGTAATCTGTCGCCTATCCATGACTAAAATATTGTTGAAAGCGGTTATAAAACCCATCACTCAAGCGAATAAGACTGCAGGATCACTAAAAAATGCAGGGAGTTAAATACCTTTGTAAGAGAGATAACAGTATACTTGTTATATCGATGTATATCAATCATCGTGATACATACAAAAACCACTCCCAACTACAAAGAGGAAAGATAAATGTACTGCATCTATACAATGGTAAATATATAACTTGATCTATTGAGAGACTATGGATGCACCTTGCTAAAAGTGTAGACCATGATTAGTTTGCCATATTTGTTTTTTCATCTTTGTCTACACTCTTGGCTTCTCTATTGAAGGTTCAAGCCTTTACCAGACGACCAGTCAAAATTGCCAGCATTTGTAGATGAGTTAAAACTGGCTCAAATTATTTTATTTGCCTTTGATGTGATAGAAAACATAATGGAAAGGGAGACAATACCAGCATTTTCTCCTATTTTTGTCCTTTTCCCGCAATGTTTTCGAATGGTTTCTTCTTCAGGACCGTTAAAATTTGGGATTGTACTGTAAAGGGCTAGGTCATATAAGCTTAATCAAAGACAAAAAAGATTCAACAAAGTTGAATCTTTTTTGGCATCGATTAAGCTTATATGATTCCAGGTAAAAATTACCGAAAATATATTTGGCAGATATATGTTAAGCCAAGTTCTCACAGCCACCTCATTCGATCACGATGAGTTCCAGATTAGGGAGCAAGGAATATCCATGTCTAAACGTGTCAATTCGGAAGCATAACTAACCATGGTGTTATCGTGAATGCCTCGTCATTACAAGCCAAGGGTGATGATCACTACGATACTCTACTCAACCTTGGCTGATCAAGTCGAAATTTGTAATACACGCAATTGATTTTCCGTTTATTTATCGTCGCCACTGCTTGCCCATATTGATGAGGCCCCCCCCCCCCTTGATTTGTTATTTTATGGAAGATAGTGCAAGATACAAGACGAAACCCATCCTTAAGTTACGCCTCGTTCTTCAACTTGCTCGGTGTACAGCACCGTCACACAGAACCCTCTGTTTAACATCTCATCCAAACGACTATTAGTATTTTGAAATGGCCAGCCGTAAGGCTCGAATCCACACCCTAAAGTGGCCCGAGACTTGACGTTCACGAGACCTATGCTCTACCACGTGAGCTATTCGAGCTGATCATTATTACCCAAGATATGCCGCCTACTAGACTAATAAATACCCTTAGAATTACATCATCAAAAACCAACCAAACGTCGAGTGAAATAGCACTTTCGGCAAAATCCACACAAGTATTTTGACAAAACATCATCTGGTGTTTAAAAGTAGATAGTGTTCGTCTTCATATTTTTGGTGTTGATTCCAGCATATCCGACAATCATATCCTGCAGTTGCTAATTTTATTTACGTATTGTTGTTGATGGATAGCAAATGTAACCCGCTATTTGATTGGTGTTTTAAGTACAAAATGTTACCAACTCTGTCAGCCAAGGGTGAGAAGAGCAACGCAGTGATCGTGTTCCTTGGCTAGCGAAGATGTGAATGTCAGGGAAAGGCTAGAACATACCAGGATAAACTCTGATGGTCCGGCTTGCAAGCAGTGCCCGTTGTACTGAAGTTGTAAATACAACCGGCATAAATTTACGGAAAAAGAATTGGAACCGACTTAATTTGGGCAATACCGGAGCAAACGCCAAGGCAAAAGTGGTACATTTCGAAAGAGGATAGTCTCTCAATTGGGAGGTCACAGTGCCAAAAATCATGAAAAGTCCAGGGTCCGTATTCACCAGCTGTTCTTAAGAACATTCTCAGTCTAATTATCAAGAATTTTGGTTTAGCCAATCAGAAGTTGTGTTACTTCCAAATCTAGAATAAAACCAAGAAAGTTCTTAAGAATGGTTGGAGAATACGGACCCAAGTCATCTGGGACTAGATGATCATATCGCCCCCTGTTTATATACTCGGTCTATTCGCTTGCCAAAAGACAACTGCAGTCACGATACTCACTTTATCAATATCATATTTAAATTATTTATCTAAGTTAAACGAATAATTGATCATATATCAATGACTTAGCTTTTTTTTCCCCTCCCAATGTATGAATCCATCTAGTTTTTACATATCCGTTAACCATTCTAAGATTTATTCGTGTTAAATACAGGCTAACTACACGTTTCTCGAACGCCATTTGAACTTGAGAGCCTGTTCTATACCTGTCTTTTTTTTTCAGACCGCTAGAAAGCCCAGTTAATCACAGATTGCACAATTTTCTTTAACAGTGAACAGAAACAATCGGCCTACATACATATATCGTTTTTCCACCAACTGTAGACACTTTTGCAGCAGAGGGTTGTAGGAACATTCTTAACCACTTTCAGGGTCAAATATATACTGTTCACAAAATGTAGGGGATATTTCATTAGGTAAAAAAAAAAAAAGATGTTAAATTTTACCCTATATTGTTATATATTAGCCGTAGTAACAGTTGATATTCACCAATAGATACATGTACGTAAGCCTATACTCAGGGTAGTGTTGTGTTTTTTTTTAGTTAAACAATAATGAAGAATACGTAACGTCAACGTCAATTTTTACATGAAGTAAATACCGGGTAAGCCACCTCGATTGTCACAGCATGCAAAACAACGAAGTTGCATGTTCCCAAATGACACATTCAATAGTGTTCTGTAGGATCTGCTGCCATTCCTTTTGTACTGATGCACCGGGCTCAGCCAAGATTTGCGGAGGTGTGTAGCGTCTACTTACACGTCATAGTGGAAGATGAAACTTGGTCTGTCTCTAAGAGCAGAGGGAACGACTTACAGAACCAAGATAGTACTGTCCAGTAACTCTACCACGACATACATGCAAATCTGTTGTAACCGCCATTGTAATCCATGCTATCCAATAACAGAAGGCGTAATACACCTGCACAGATGTTTAAATGAGCAAGGTACAACATTACAAGAGGCAAAGGACCCAAAGAACACTATTATACGTCTCATTGTGAGCATGAGACTTTGCCATGTTCCATGCCTAGCCAGTCGGGGTGGTGCTATACGATACTGACTTTATGTGAATGTGATGTTGACGTAACGTATTCTTACTGGTGATTTAACTTAAAACAACACTTCACGGAGCAAGATCTTACGCGCCTATTGATGCACCTCAATCGTTACTGCCAAAGATAAAAGGTACACGTTTACATCTTTCTAATTACTTTCATTTGAAATTAAAATTCCCCCAACTTTTGTGAACAGTATATAAACTCAACCACTTTCAATGGCTAAAAATACAACCCTCTGAAACTCAGACAGAGTTTTATCATAAAGGTTTCACAAAACAGATGGACGATATAGATCCAAGATTAGACTGATCAGTGCAGTTTTACAGCCTGATCCTGATCTATGCCGCTCGCAAAAGCTCGTGTTTTCACCTGTGGAGCTAAAAACGCTAAATATAGTTTTCCTTGTGGTGTAAATTTTATGACATAGATTAATGTGAAAACATTAGGGCAAAAAAGGTAAGTTCTCCGCAAAATAAATTTCTTCTTTGTTGTAGTGTTCTCATCAGTGTCACAGATATGAATTCTCATGGAAAACCAATGTGAACTAAACACACCCAGCATAATTGATATTCCATAAATAGCGTTTTTTTCTTTCTATATTTACTATATGAATCAGTCATAATGAGTGGGCCTCGCCTTGTCTTGTGATGCAAAGCAATTTAACAACCCTTCGAAAGGTAAACAGATTATATAGGAAAATTTAGTCCATTGCCAAAATAATCGATATGAAAATTGCAAATCATTTGTTTAAAAATGAAACGAAGTACCGAACGTCAAACTGTACGTTTTGAGAAGTCTGATCGTGATCTATACTGTCCGCAAAAGAAGCTACAATTGTGCTTTACGTCTTAAGTGTTAATAAGCCCTTTTTTCATATTTGCATCAAGTCTTTGTGAAATCCCTTTCATCAGGAAAAGTTTGAACTCATCAAAACTTTAACGGGCGTTTTTAGGGTTATTTGTTTGTTTTGTGTTTAGCAGTTCCATTATTTTGCTTTGTTGTCTTTGGGTCGTATGTTTTATACAGTCTGATCTTGATCTACTTATACTATCCTCCTATGACGCCCTATATTATATTCAGAAGTCGAACCTATAGATATAGAAGCAGTATCGCCATTATCTTAGATATCACCATTATGATTGAAACCACGTTCTTTTATCAAACTAATATGAATATTTTATCAAACTTTATACTAAAATCGTGATCTCGATGAATGTTTGAACTTTCATTATGCATTTGATATGGTGTTCCTTTGTATGGCAAAAAAATATCATCAATCGTTTGGGAAATATGTAAAAAAATAAAACAAAGCATCCCCCTTTTGACTTTTCAAAAATGAATTTACAGTGTCATACTGTAATTTGAAATTACTGATTTTAAATAACCGATAATTTCAAATTACTGCATGTTTAAACTTTACTTAAGTGAACTAGACTTGGAGTTTGTTTAGACCAGCGCATTTGGGATATTCTAAGGATAGAATCGATCACAAGTTCATACGTGCGTCACTTTATGTACACTCGGACCTTTTCTTTTCTTTTTCTTTATTTTAGTTTCCATTTAATACACACAAACAAGGGATGAAAGTGCAAACCTGAAGTTCTGTATCCGATTCTTCAATTAGAATATAAGAGTCTGCACTATGACGTTCGCCTACACTACACTTTGAGTTTTTACGTTCACCGATGCTAGATCTAGAGTTTCTACGTTCAACGATGCTAGATCTGGAGTTTCTACGTTCAACGATGCTAGATCTAGAGTTTCTACGTTCTACGATGCTGGATCTTGAATTTCTCCTTTCACCGTCACTTGATCTGGAATTTTTACGTTCCTCGTTGTTTGATCTGGAATTTTTACGTTCTCCGCTAGAAGATGTAGAAACTTTACATAGATCGGTGCTAGACCCTGAAGGGTTTCGTTCCTTGGTGCTGTACTTCGAAGATTTACGGTCACCATCGCGACTTTCGGGATTTGCAGGCTCAGTATTTCCAGGTTTTGAATGTCTTTGTAGACTTGTTTTAGAATGTCTACGATCATTAGTGGCAGATCTGCAATCATTGTATTTAAGTGTTTTAACTTTAGAATTTCTGCGTTTAGTTAACTCCACACTAGAATGTCTACGGTCATGACTCCCGAGTCTCGTATTTAAACCACAACTTATTTCAACTGTAGATCTTCTATGATCATGTATAGTAGGTGTCGAATTTCTGCGACTATCTTCTGTATTTCCAGAATTTCTACGCTGTTTGCTTTCAGACTTCGAATGTATACGGTCATTACTTGCGGATCTTGCATTTTTGCATTCGTTAGTTTCAGACTCAATATTCGCACGATCAGCATTACCGGATCTAGAATTTTTGCGTTCACCGTTTGGCGCCATTTTTATTACCATCCATAGTCATGATTCTCGAAGAACCCGGCAATTAATTTCAATTTACAGTTTTAATCAACTACCTGACATATATGAGCTATGCTCTGGGAGAATGTATCGTCGTTATGCATTAGTTTTAGATGTTCCCAGTCATCGTCATCTCTGTAGAAAAAATTAAGTGTCACTATTTATTCCTTCCGAGTGCACTCATAAGGATTCGTGAAAGAATAACACTTCAGAGCCCTAGTAGTGAGGAAACACAGAACATTCATGAATAAGCAAGCTAATGCAGTGATATGATTGAAATACTGTTGTTAGCGGCGTAAACCACTATTCAATCAATCAATCACTTGTCACGCGAAAAGCCTCTCGTCTGAAGTTCAAAAGGCACAATGTAGTTGATCGAATATGGAACAATAAGTGAAATTAATATCTTCAGTCAGTCAAACATTTCAGCCCCATGGGCAAAAACAGAGGCACATATTTCACTCAAGACAATATTATTAACGTCCTAAACCCTAAAAAACTAGATGGTTACCGTATGGCCAGCCAATATTAAAACCACATATATTCCGGACACATATATCGTATAGTGAAGATCAAGCTTGGAATGCACGCTCTGTGCAGTCTAATCCTGATCTATGGTATCCACAAAAGCCCCTGTTTTTGCCTATAATAAATAATAGTAATTGAAAACCTTTCTGTTTTTATGTCATTAGTGTTTTAGGAGATATTCTAACTCCCAAAGCTTGTTAAAAAAAGGTATCGATTTTATTTGATAAACTCGATAACAACCCATTTCGAGGAAAAAACAACCTCAAAGTACATATAGGTATAGTTACTTTTAATTTGTAGGTGTAAAAATTTTATCATTAACTTGAAAAGAAAAAAACATTATTCATCACTCTAAGTCCTCATAATGTATTGCAATAGAAAAAAAACACAAACAATCCAAAATCTAGAAAAATACATAGAACTAGCAGTGTGAATGTTGATGAATACTAGATCTATTCTGCCATAAAAAGTATTAAGCTACTTTGTGCAGCTAAACGTGCTTTTGCGGACAGTGTAGATTACGATCAGACTGCACAGAACATGCAGTCTGCTCTTGAATCTACATTGCCCGATACCCTAAGATTTTCGAGTCAAAATGATCTTTTAAAAGCGCTTTATTCTGATTTATTTTTTCTATCAGCTTTTTTTAAAAATATATTTAGCAGTTTAAAGGCTCACTAGCAGCCAAAAGCAAATAAATCTAGGGTCAAATTATAGTCAAATTTAATTTATGTCATTTAAAGGTATGGATACTATTGCGAGCCTGACAATATGCTAGAGTACGGTCTTTCTAAGTGCCAGTCACAGGCAGAAAAAATGAATCTTAAAACTAGAATTAGAGTTGGCAACTGTCCTCATTAAGTAACGTTACATTAAGTTGCGCTAAGCTGCCAAAGGATGAAATATTTACTTCTACCCCCAAAAAATAGAATTTTAAAAAATCACGGTAATTTAAGCCAAATTCCATCTCCGAAAACAACATCCATATCCAGTCTACATTTTAACATTCACAAGAGGCCAAACGTCTCTGCCATATTGAAATGTTTGAAGACAAAAACTGGTTCATGTTTTTTAATGATCATATCATTGTATCCCATAGCGCCTAAACTCCAGTTGTCAAAATAACCTTTGAATGCGCCCTTTCCTCGTTTTTGACGTTTTTAATGTCTTGAATGAATTAACACGGAAGAAAAATGAGTCTATTTTTTACACGACATTGTCGGAGGAAAAAAAGGCAGAGGTTGACTAAATCGTGTCTTTATTGTTTTTAAGACGATTTCGCTTTTAGATTTTAAAAAATCTGTGTCATTAATGTTTGCTTTGAGAAAATTGTGTTTCATCTAAAAAGTTAGAGTGTTAAGATATTTTTGGCTACAATGAGGCAGGACGAACAGTTCATATTTACATATTTTTATTATAAATCGATCTCATTCATAATATATGATACATCGAATGATTTAACGATATATGGACCCTTCATATTAAAATGATTGAAAGTTTTATAAGGAAGTTTAAGTTGACCTTTTAGTAGTTAATTGACCTGGTCACATGTTCGTTAAACTAGCCAATCAGAAGATTTGTTTTTCAGTTTTCTATTTTTTCTTTTTTGTTTGCTTCGTGTACCGAGACATTTCTTATTATGATTCATTTTAACCGTAATAATGGCATTTGCCTGAAAATTTATAGGAGCCAATCAGTCTTCTGGACTGTGGTTTTGGATTGGAGGATTTATACCCTGAAAAATTAAGATTACAATTAGCTGTCTTTATTCTAGAAATACAAGATAAATTTGACCAATGCTGCATAACCACCGTAGGTAATAAAAAACCGTTCTTCAAAACTAAGCAAACTCTTTTATGCCTTACAGCACCATAGGCGAGAACAGCGTCTTTTCCGGACGATGCAGATCAATTAACCCTTTACCCAACTACAAAAAAAAACTTCACTTTTCGAAACTGAAACCTTTAGCAGACAGCTTATTAAATGTAGCTCAGGTAACGAACTTTTGCGTAAGAGTTTAGACGATATTACGGGGGGAAGGTGAAATGCCGGTAAACAGGATTTTCCCTACACTATTTTCAAAAGCAATATTTTTCTGGATCCCTTAAAACAAAGGATTCTTTGGTAGAGGGTTGATCCTTAAACCTTCGCAATACATATACATGTATTTAATTAGAATTGATATGAGAATTCGATACAAGGTTCGTTTTGCCTCAAAAGAGACTAAGGACCAATGTAACGGTTCAAATAATTATATACACATGTTATTACAAAACTGTTGCTGATACTTTCAAACATGCAAGAATAAACAACTGCCTTTTGATATGATTGATCAGTCTCATCATCATCGATCAACGCGATTATCCAATTTATAAAGATGATGATGATCTTCATAAATAAGGATCAATAGCTGGTTGACACGTGAGTGAAACACCGCCCACATGCATGCCATTAGGTATCAGAGGCCGCACACACAAATCATTCTAAATTGCATTCCCAGTCAAGTAGACGGTAAAGAAAGTAACGCAATCTTTATTGGGTAATCTATTCTGCTTTTGTAAATCAGAAATTGCGTAACTTTGAAATTTAGAAAATTGACAAAAATGAGACTAAGGATGTAATTAACAAAGGATGTTATCTCTGGTATTATGTCATTCCGTCCAACTTTTTGGGGCGCTTAAATTATTTTTTACCTTCATAATTTAGTGGTGGCGAATATGACGAGAGAAGTTGGTGCTGCCAATCATTTACCGAATATGCCAAAAGCAGTTGACAGAGAATGTCGTGCTTTACCAATTTGATTTTACCTAAGATGTCAATCTCGTAGTATATCTCTCGATTGATGTTGTTGTTGTTGTCGTCGTCAATAAAGCTCAATAACTAATAGCTTTTAAAGACCAATGCATAGCAACACCGAGCTGAACTTGAACGTGAATTTGAATATGCACTGTCCTTTATTTTTGTTAAATGTTCTAGCAAAACACCCCCGAAACTGTAATGATTTGTTTTGCTATACACACTGAGAACGTCCATTTCATCAAAATAACGTTCAAACTACTAACTTCTCTGAAATTATATGAAAAGATGCAACAGGAAAAAAAATAGAGACTGATTTACCTTTTTATGAGCTACACTTAGTTGTGAGCGGTCACTTTATCTTCTCATCATGACATTTAATCAAGAATAATGCTATATTTGTATCATAACTTGACTTATATGTAATCTGCGATGAATATTTTTATTTTTTCCACGAGGTCTCTGGTGACAACGCCCTCTTCCTTGCATCCGCAGCAAGCAGGCAATAAACTAAAATACTAAAACTGTCAGAGAAGTTCTCTGCTGATAGGCGATGGCAGAGATTCCTGATGATGAGACATTTTGAGGGACCTCTTTTATTCCCATTTTGGTATCCCTTACTAAAAAATATGTCTACCAATATCATGTTTTATAATGGTGTACTGGAGACATTTATTTTCGTTTATTTTTTTTTGTGCGTGAGTAATATCGTTTCGACTGGTATTTCAGTTCTCGGCTGTATGTACTGAGCTATGGGTCTCTTTCTTTTGAGTCTTTATCTTTGATGACAAAACTGTTGAAAATGTCTTTAACGAAAAAACGTCTAGTCCCCCAACAACTTTATGAGCCTAGCTCTGGCAAAAGGGGGCTAAATCATCTCCGTGATGCATGATACTAAGCAAGTCATCACATAATTGTGAATCCATAAAGACCATTTTGTCTAAAAACTGACTAGATCATGAGGTAGACTGGTCCTTTAACATGCAGAAAACTTGCCAATAGCAAAGAGTTTCGGCCCAGGTCAGCCTGCGCGGACTGCGCAGGCAGACCTGGGTCGACAGTTTTTTTAGATACATTAAGGATAGGGCACCCTAATGGGATTCGTGTAACATCGCCTTTCATCGTACTTATTTGGCTAAGACTTGGGTAATCCGTAATCGATGCGGGGAACCAGCATCTATTGGCCGATCGATTACGGATTACTCGAGTCTTAGTCGAATCCGTACGTTTTTCGGCGATGGAAGGCGATGTTACAGGAATGGAATCCGCATTAGGGTGCCCTATCCTTAAGCGCCTTTCACAGAGCATGGCTGATATACATGTCAGCCCCCTTTGAATGAAAATTACTTGTATATTAGTTTTGATTACGAAGCACTGCAAACAGTAACTCTGTTGTACCTTGTTGCTTGTGACCAGTATCATTACAAATAGTGTTTTAGTTAGCTTGACAACTGGGTAAACTAACGAGAAGGCTTATATGGATTTTTGGACTTGTTTATATTTTTTTCATAATCTGACAGAAAAACTTTAAAACTGGGCTACCTTGGTTATTTTCGAATGGGCGGAAAATATCCATTGCATTAACATGGCGCTCAATGTGTTGGAGTAATCAAAAATTGGGCCATCTTGGTTATTTCCGCATAGATGGAAAAATATCCAATGCATTAACTCGGCGCTCAAAGTGTTGGAGTAATCAGGGGCCCGTCTTGTGCGCTGTCACAAATGTGAGAGCCAAAAAGTTGTCATTCTCATTAATTGTCATTATATCATGGTTGTAAAACCCTTTATAAAAAAAAGAAGTCACACGTTTGAACGACCTGGCGTTGCTCAGAGACGTTTGAAAACATCGTGAGAAAAGGAGAAATTGGGTTACAAGAATTTTCTCCTTTGGCCGCAATGTTTTCTAACACTCTTCTAAAGACAAATCCTAAAGTTTGAGCCATATCTGTAATAATGTCTCCTTCAAATGTACATTCTCTGTTTTTTGTCTCGAAGAGAGAGTCACCCTTTCCCAAACAATCCTGAGTTTTCGCGACACTGAGAAAGAAGTCTTTTTAAAATATTGTGGGAAAAGGAGAAAATGCTGGTAACCAGCATTTTCTCCTTTTCCCACAATATTTTCTACTCCATCAAGGACGAATTCTGCCATTTGAGCCAACCTTGAATTTGTTATCTGCAGATGCCTTCATTTTGGACATGTTTAAAATGTTGTACGGCAAAGAGTTTAAAAGACGTGACTCTGATCTATGGAAGGTGTACAACTGATGTCCGAGACGGGTCAACAGGTTCGAGTTACGTTGTTTTATGTCGGGGACATTGAGTAAAGGTCATTATTGTAATGAATAATGCATGGTCTGTAGAGGGAGGATCGAATAATATGAACAGGTGAATAAACTGATGATGCCTAGGATGGATGGATGGATCGATCGATCGATTGATCGGTCGATCGATCAGTAAACCTTTTGATCGATGGACGGATCGATGGACGGATGGTGGATTGACGGACGATGAATCGATCGACGGACCGATGAAAGGTTGATTAGATCAATAATTCAATCGATCGATTAATCAATCAATCAATTAATTAATCGATAAATTAAAATCAATTAATCAATTATTTACTTTATCGCCTCAACCATCTATCAATCCATCAGTTAATAAATTTATCTTTTCACTTACTTATCTATCAATGAGTGAATGAAAATCGCTACAGTCGGATGGAAGGAGGAAACAGCTTCCTTCAGTTAGGATATAGGCTATCATAAAATTTTAGAGCAAATAGTCCCAAAATAAGCGGGGACATCCTGTGCAGATCTTTGATCTTGGCTCTTGCAAAATTAGCCAAGTCCGTTAGCTTAATCGGTAACCAGGTGGTTGCTGGTTTGAATCCCTAGCTCGGCCATTTTTTTTCCGATGATTGATGCTAGTCATTGCCGTAATACTGATCATATCGACGATCTCAAAAAAGGCCTGTTTGAAAATGAAAAATAAAACAGATATCCTGACTGTATCAAAGCGGCCAGTTTTTTCGGTTTTGCAGGGAAAATTACATTTTTAGTAGGCCTATTTTTCAGTGTTTGGAAAAAAAAAAATAACAATTCGCAGATAAAAAAAAATTCACAAAAGCCTCTTTAAAAGTAAAAAAATCTTCCACTCCAGCTAGGGATTCTGACATCTGTTTAGAAATAGGCTCACAATCACCACGGTCGCCCCCACCCCCTCTCCCTTCCGAAAACACCTTCAACCCCTCCCTCTAAAAGCCGAAACAAAAGTAAGAGGACAGTTTTCAGAATGATTGGTAACACTAGATGACACTTGCAAAAAACTGTCGACAGATAATCGGTAAGTTTTCGTGATTTACCGTGACATTTATACCATAAACGTCTGACAGGAGGGGAGAGTAACATATGTATGTGATCCACGAGATCAAAATTCTATGCGCGCCCCCGTCAACAATTTTTACACGGAATATATTTCCAAAGCACCTATATCAGCCTTTGCGGACAGTGTAGATCAAGATCAGACTGCACAGAACGTGCAGTCTGATCTGTGATCTGCACGGTCCGATTATTAAGAGAGACATTCTAGCGACAACTGTCATGAACACGTAATATTTCGTGTCTTTTTTATTGGTAAAAAAATCGGTAGCGTTGGCATCACGGTTTTTTGAGGGGTGGAGTGGGGGAGGGGCGTTACTCTCCAAGAATAGAAATATGGTTCGGCGTGATACAATGTCTTTGTTTTTCATAAAAAACAAAAACAAAGAAAATGCATCAAAGCGAACCATTACAAATTACCGGTATTATGTATGGCGCAAGGTCAACACATAGGTAACATTAGTGCATTAATTCTTGATAGACATAATGTATGTAATGTACATGTTCTATGTCGAAGTGACATGACATGCGGTATATGTAATTGCAAGCTTAAACTATGTTCTCTGTCTACATATCACAGAATAACATCGTGGCTAACAGAGAATTTGATTTTGAACATTTTTTTACAATGTTTAAAAAATTTGGCCTCTGTATATGCACCCAAAAACATAAAACAAATAAGCCATTCTCTATGAAACGGGGGTTTAATGTATCCACAAAAAGTATTGACCCAGGTCAGCCTGCGCTGTCCACAGGCTGACCTGAATCGATATTTTTTGCTATTTGTGATATTTTTACATGTCAAAGAACCAGCCTACCTCTTGGATGGGGGGGGGGGGGTTGTAATACAAAATGGATTTAATGGATCAATGATTATGTTATATGTAATAAAAGTATTACATGTTATTACAGACAGGGGTGAGGCTGGTACAGCTGGGAGAAATTAGACATGGATGCAGAGAAGAAACTTCTTGATTAGTACAATCTTATGTATTTCATATTAAAAATATTAGCCACACTCTGGCAAAAAGAGTTTTTTATGCATCTCCGCAATGCGTTATACGAAATAAGTCATCACATAATAATGGATCCATAAAATCCATTTAGTCTGATAACCGGCTAAATCATAAGGTAGACTCGTCCTTTAACATGCAGAAAATTGACCCAAAGCAAAAAGTTTCGACCCAGGTCAGCCTGCGCGGACTGCGCAGGCTGACCTGGGTCGATACTTTTTGCAGATGCATTAAACCCCCTTTTCACATACAATGGCTGGCATCTTTTAAACCATTGCGGCATTGCTCGTGGCTAGATGTTTCTCCTTTTTTCAACAATCTTTCCACTTGCCTTCAATTATTTATTAAGAAATCTTGATTCACGTAAACATCCCTGTCTTTTCAATGTTGTTTTCTATTTCGCTTGCTGCAGATTGTTTTATGTTCAATGATAGACAGAAAAGAGAGATGGTACAGCGCGAGAGAAACAGACTAAAGTTCAATAACAAGTACATGAAAGACTGAGATCAACAAAGACGCAAATAAAGTTTGGTGCAAACCTTAACACGCAGTGAGCCATAGACATTCTCAATTCTGTTTTTTTGGAGATTTATTTCTGGCGAGCTATTGATCTTTTCGCAGGATTTCCTCATCATCTCTATTTCCTTATCAAGCGCCTTTCTGTGCTGGTTACCATTAGGGTCGGAATCATCTCGGTCACGTGACGACAAGGGGCTGGCCCGCAGTAGATTCGGCAAAGAATTTCTGTTTCCCATTTTCAGTCTATATTGGTACACCTCTCTATTCTACCTAAATTTTAAGATCTCAAATCTGAGAGCATAAATGAAATCTGATCGTTGAGCTTTATTTAGAGGTGTGGAGTTACCTCATGTACTATATACGAATGTTGGCTAAGCGTTTCATTCTTCAGATATTCGTATATTCCAGCTATTTGCACCAGGTTACTTACAACGTCTTATCTTCTTTAACTATCATTTCGTTTATATATTTATTTACCTCTACCCATATTGTTTAGTGGAAGTTTCGAAATTTTTTCCGCACAATACGAAAATTAACAATTTTGTTTCACAGTGAGAACCAAAACATTTCACAAAGCTTCCTCAAACCAGAATGAATTCTGTTTGTTTGTTGCTAATATATTATGCTAAATAAATGTAGGTTTTAGGGTTTTAGCCAATAAATTTATTCTTACATGATCTCAGAAAGGGCTTTGCATTCCCCTGTAGGCAGGATGTAGATCCATATCAAATAATGAGAAACTTATACGAATTACCCCTTATGTTTTATAACTACACCAGTGTAGCGGTCACTTACTTCATTAAACTCTTTCACTGAAGTTTCAGTTTTTATTGACGGTTTAGATCAAGACCAAATTGCATATAACGTGCAGTCTGGTCTTCGCTATTGAAGTCTAACTGGTAATCAAAGTACTCTTCAAATGGAAGATTATCTTGACGATCTAATTTTTATTTGGCAACGAATGAGTTTCAGAGCCAAGTATATATGGCCTGCAATACGCGAAAAGGGACATTCGGACATCTGCGTAAAGTGTCGTTCCGGACAAGCCTGCGCATTCCATGCAGGCTAATCCGAAACGACACTTTCCATTCTTTTGTAATCTTCTGTTTTGCGCAAATCTACTGTAGGAAAAAATCTAACATAGTCGTAAACTGCCTTCTCGGATTAGCCTGCGCGGACTGCGCAGGCTGATCCGAGACGACACTTTACGCAAATGTCCGAATGCCCCTTTTCGCGTGTTGCAGGCCATATATTACACTTCACCTCATTCGACGGCTGGAAATACAATCCACTGAAACGCAGAAAGATTTTCCTCGGCAAAGCTGACTACGCTAGCCTTTGACCTACTTCTTGGTATTTATATACCCGAATGAAAAAACAGTAATTTGCGATTGGTAAAAAATGTGGATATGTTTATTCAGCGGACCCCGCTAGTCTATTTGCGGGCACATTTCCCACGCCGTCTATCTTTTTCCTACTAGAAACTTTTTTTTGTAATCTTATAGGCTTAGCTAAACAAGCGGACGGTATTTATCCAAAGTCAGACTGCACGTTCTGTGCAGAGTGATCTTGATCTGTGCTGTCCTCAAAAGTCCATGTTTTCGCCTTTTGCTCTGAAAGGTTTGGAATAAAACCTGACTTATTCGAGAACGAGAAGGGACGAGGAATTTGGTTCGTTAAATAGTTATAGTCGAATAATCAAAAAGTCACTTTATACTCTTAATGCATCTAAAAAGCGAAAATATGTTTCTATCGAGACATTTAGTTGTCATACATATTTGAACGATAAGTTACCTTAATAAGAGCCAACATAGACGCTTCTACTCTGTTTTTATTACACTTGTCCTCTATTTAACCCTTGTTCTGCCAAATAACTAAAATGAAATTTTCAATTCGATAGTAAAACCCCAAATATTGCTATTTTAAATTTACCTTTGAGGGAACAATACCTCCTTATCGGACAGTGTAGATCCAAGATCAGACTGCACAGAACGTACAGTATGATCTTTATCTACACTGTCCGCAAAAGGTCAGTGAGTCGCACTTAGCAGTCTAAGGGTTAAGCAAATACTTTGATAAAAATCAGCTTACAAGCAATGGATTGGGAGTTCATTGTATGAGAGACACGGATCAATTAAACAACATGCTGTGTTTCCTTTTTGTTTCAAATGTTTACAAGGCCTAAACAGGCGTCGGGGTAAAAAAAAATGCAATGGCAAAATCCGGAATTCTACGTACGTCAACGACTCGAGGCATATTCCGTATAATCATCACCGCCGATTTATCTCGGTACACTCCGTACATCACTGTCGTAAGCGTCGACGCCCATGTGCGGAAAATAACGAGTGAAGGCGGCAGGATAGGTGGGTACAGTAGATTGCATATGGCACCTGCGGTGCAACGAGGAGTGCGACGGTTTGAGGGAAAAAAAAAACTGCTGCATTTCATTGTCTTCTTATCGCTTTTCGGTTCAAATACAGAGGTCAGATTTTAGTATAATTGATACATTATCGGATAAGGTTAGTAAATAAATTTAAAGTATCCCAACAGCCGAAAGCTGGTTATTTTTGTGTATTTGAATAAATCCGGAAATAGCTTTGTTCAAAAACATGTCTTTTTTTCCGTGAATGGCCCAAAAGACAACACTTAGTTTAATTTCAAAATGTCTTACTTCGAGACTGAAAAAGGGGGTAGATCGATCCAACCAATAAGAATCTACCATTCCCCAACAATACAAGTACACGTAAAAAAATATTTCTGACAATGACACGTATTTTATACAGCACATTGTAATATCATACTCAAAGAGACAGTAAAGAAAGGTTAAAGAAAACTGCGTACGATTACTAAAAAGAAGTAGATAAAAATTTGGACAGTGCTCTTGTGTGGATACTTGTACTGGTTGCGTTAACTCTTTACCAGACGACAAAAGTCTAGACTTTTAGCAAGTCGAAATCGAAAGCATTCGTAGATAACGGTTAACCAAATAAATGTGACTCAAATAATAGAATATGTCTTAGAAGTCATAAAACATAGTGAGAAAGGGAGAAAATGCTGGTAACCAGCATTCTCAAATTTCCCCACGATGTTTTAAATAGTTTTCTCCTTCATTTGGCATAAGGTTACGATGGTACCGTTACAAATCGAAAAGGGGCATGTTTGGTCGTTCTTTACCAGACCACAAAATTTCAGACATGCACAAATACAGTAGAAAAAGTAACTGCGACTCAAATTATGGGATTAGTCTTTGAAAGAGTTTAAATAATTGAAGGAAAGGAGTAAATGCTAGTCACTAATTTGGCCTAGCTGGGAATCGAACCAGCGACCCCTGGCTTTCAAGTCCCGATCTCACATATACTTATCTAGATAGTTTTAAAAAACGACACGTTATTGTGTCGGATAAGCTAGTAGAACAGTTGTAGCGAAATCATTCTAAAAGCCGTTCAAAAATGATGTTTGGTTGATTGATTGATCGACTGATTGATTGATTGGTGTTTAACACTGTATTCAATATTATTTCAGTTAAATCGCTGCGACCAGTGCACCTATCCATGCTCTTCTGAGTTTCTGTTACCAGTAATCTATTTCGCACAATATTCTTCCCAAGCCAGTGCCTGCTTTTCCCACATAACAGACGTCGAAACAATGATCAGCGGTGAAAGAGAAATGAATCCTGTCGCAATGACTAGCATCGATCCTCGGAAATAAATCCGCCGAGGATTCGAACCAGCCAACCCCAAGTCTCAAGTCCTGTCCGCTACCGACTGGGCTACCTGGGCTCAGTCCCTTCAAAAATATTCCATTGTTTATCTTTACTCTGATCAAGAAAACTTTTGAAAGCATTGGAGGAAAAGGTGAATAGCTGCATATTAGAATTTTCTGTTTGTTCCACTATGTTTCATTTCTCTCGGACATTAGTCTCATTTTTCTGGTTACACTGGATTTGTCGTCTGCAAATGTATTCAGTGTTGACACGTCAAACATAGTGTCATCCGGTAAAGTGTAAACAAAGTAAGACAAATGTTAAAATTGTATATATACCGTAAAAAGATCTGACAGACCGGAAGTACGGATGATAGACCGGAAATACGAATGACACAACGGAAGTGCGGATATGTCGATTAGGAATATCCCTGCGACAAAACTATAGTCATAAAGTCCAACGTCACATACGTGATGAGGGCGGTAACAAGAATACGTCTCTAATATGGGATCCATTACGGCTCTTAAATGTTACCTGTCATATAGTAATTAATGGTAACACGATTATACACTATATACGGTCACTGTGTTCGACTGGTTGCCTTCACTCTGTACCAAACAATTCCGTGTTTTAACAACCTCAAAGAAGAGGCCTTTTGAAAAATTGAGAGAAAAGGAGAACATGCTGGTAACAAGCATTTTCTCCTCTTGCCATAATGTTGTTAATCCTCTCTGTAACATGACCCCTCATAGGTTCCATATTCAATTTGCTGTTTCCAAATTCTTTCAACCTGTACCAGTCTAGATTCTTTCGTCGGTAAATCGTTAACTCTTCTACAGACGGAAACTCTTCAGACCTGTCCATATTAAGAGCATTTGCAGACGACATGCTGAATGTACCTCAAATTTATTGGCTTCCTCTCTAAAGCGGTATTGTGGGGAGATATGAAAATGCTGGTTACCAACCTTTCCTCCCGGTTTTCCCACAAACTATTCAAAGCCTTCTTTTTTCGGGGATCACAAAGACCAACTATTACACTTTTCACTCACGCTTCAGCCTATTTCTGTGATCAACCGGAAATGCTGGGTGAATTACCCACAACAAATTGTACTGCCACGATAAAAAGTAAGTCTCTGACAACATACGTAAAATGAATTACTGATACTTTGTCAGATTCATTGAAGCAGCGTCTTTGATATCATTACTTTTGGTATGTTAATATCTCCCTTTCCCTCCTATAAGGTATATTACAGCCTGGTTTTCCAATGAAAAAAATGAAGACTTCGCCCAAGCCGTCTGAACTTGGTCTTCGACAGACTTTTGTTCAACCCTTTGTCAGACAAAAATTTGTTTGCGTCAAGTCATATTTATAGAATTGACAGATTTACATGAAATATGGCCAAAATGATGGAATTTGTCCATGACGGAGTAGAAAACACTGTGTGGAAACATAGAAAAGACTGTTCATCAGAATTTTCCCTTTTCCTCCCTAATGTTTTCGAAAGCCCTCTTTATCAGGGTTATTTAAACTCGCAATGGTTTGATTAATTTTACTATGCCAAGTTGAAATAAAAAATAAATGGCTAGATTTTGTTGGCTTTGTTTCTTATCTCAATTAAAGAAGCAATACTCGTATTAAGATTAAGTATCAGAGAATTCGATTCATTTACGAGTGCAATATACAGTGCCGAATAAGGATACGGAAGCAAACGAAAACTGTCGATCTTTAATGGTTCTAACCGAATTCAAATTGATCGTTGCCTGACTGGTTTAATGAGTTATGACGACACAAGAACAAAATGTATGTATATAATTATGGAATATTCTACAGTTGTATATCACATTCTAATTTTTCCTAATTAATGAAATTAAAATAAGGCGAAGTGTGCCCATGAGCTGGCTCAAAAACATTGTGTAAGACAAAAAAAAAGTAGAGCCTGGTTCTAAAATTTGATTGTGTTACAAGAATAATGCAAAATGGAGTCGCTCGTCCTTCATGTTTCTGTGTGTTTCACTATGTAAAGAGCAAATAGTTTTCGCGTGGGATGTCATTTGAATACGATTTTCTACGTGACAAAGTTAACAAAAGCTTCTTTTTTATTGAGAATCCCCATCGAGACAGTCTAACGACTAATGAAGCCTGACAAGTATAAGAGTGTAACCTTGACCTTTCGATTCTTGATTTGTTCTTTGACTTGCTTCTAATCACTGTTAAACGATCCAAGAAGGAGATTTTTAAAATTATTGTGAGGAAAGGAGACTATTAACTAGCATTTTCTCATTTTTTCACAATGTTTTCTGTTTTCTATCATTTCAAAAACAGAAATCGTCTTTTGAACCGCGTTTGAATTGTTTTCTGCAAATGCTTTCAATTTGGTGGAGTCCAGAATTTGTCGTTTGGTAAAGAGATAGATAATGGACCCATCAACAAACGCCGCCTCACCTACACGCTAACCCTTAGGCTGCCAAGCGCGACTTCAAGACCTTATGCGGACAATGTAGATCAAGATCAGACTGCACAGAACGTGCAGCCTGATCTTGGATCTACACTATCCAGTACTGAGATATCCAACACCCCCCCCCCCCCCCGTAAAAAGATAACTTTTGAAATAGCAACACTTTGATTTTTCTTATCGACTTGAAAGTTTCATTTCACTTATTAAACAGGTTAAGGGTTGAGATTATACCGGTAGGTCATTGTCTATCAAAAACGAGATTTTTTTTTATGAGCTCTTGTGGTCTGGCTGTTAATGACAGTAAATGTCGTAGATTTGCCAATCTGGAAAATTGAGATTTGCTCATTTTTTTGACAAGTCGAAATACAAATCTTGTTGAACAGAATGATAGATAGGATACAGTGTCAAAGCGATCTCAAAATGACAATGACATGGGCCTCTACAGCCAACTTGAGCAAGAATATGCGGGTGGCTATTATTATTATCATTATCATCATTATTATCATCATCGTCATAAGTAGTAATAGTTGTAGTAGTAGTGGTAGCATTAGCAGTATTTGATGTAGTAGTAGTAAGTAGTGTTGTAGTAGCAGTAGTAGTAGTAGTAGTAGTTGTAGTAGAAGAAAAAGAAGTACTAGTGTCAGTACAAATGAAATACACTTGTAATTGATCATAACAAGGAATTACTGCTTTTCTCACTATGTTTTCAACAGAGAATACCCAGAATTTACGAAATGACTTAATGGTTATTGTGTTATACATCTCTCTCTCTCTCTCTCTCTCTCTCTCTCTCTCTCTCTCTCTCTCTCCGTCTCTCTCTCTCTCTCTCTCTCTCCGTCTCTCTCCGTCTCTCTCTCTCTCTCTCTCTCTCAGCATAGAGTCCAAAAACAATTAATGATGTGTTCGCAAAGAAGAGACTTAAAGAGACTTGTTGAACATTCAGCCACGTATCCTTGATGAACATTCAGTCACGTATCCTTGAATCTAAATTGTTAAATTTTCATACTTGTAGTCTCGTTCATCCTTCTAGGCAAGAACGCTTTTCAGTGTTTATCCCATTGTTGACAAAAATTGGGTCATTTGGCATAAAAATAACGCTTGAAGTGGCGCTGAAGACGATCCAGAATTTACGATAAAGGTGGATCTCAACGCACGTTAACCCTTTACTAGACAGCAAAATTTTAGACTTTTCCAATTTGAAAACATAAAACGGTGAATTAAAAGTGGTGTAAATGATGAATTTTGTCTTAGAAAGGGAAGAAAACATTGTGAGAAAAGGAGAAAATGCTGGTTACCAGCATTTTCTCCTTTTCTCACAATGTTTTCAAAAGTCTTTTTCCTTTTTTCCTCATGGTCGTTTAAGCACGGCATTGTTTCGTAAAGGATTAGATAAGGCCTAGGAAGGAAAAACCTATCTTACAACAGCATGAAATGAAGGAACACGAGTTTCAAAAAATAAATTAGACCTCATAAAATCTAGGATGATAATTAACGTTCAGCACGATTGTCAAAATATAGCACTTTCTCAACACGCGCGGCATTAAAATTTGTCAATTATTCAGCCTGTGACCAGTTTAAGTTTTTTGAGCAACTCGATAACCTCTCTCTCTCTCTCTCTCTCTCTCTCCATCTGTCTCTTTCTCTCCTATTGCTCTCTCCATCTGTCTCTTTCTCTCTTAATGTGCTCGCGCGCGCTCTCTCTCTCTTAGTGCTCTCTCTCTCTCTCTCTCTCTCTCTCTCTCTCTGTTATTGCTCTCTCCGTCTTTCTCTCTCTCTGCTATTGCTCTCTCCATCTTTCTCTTTCTCTCTTAAGGCTCTCTCCTTCTCTGTCTTTCTTTCTTATTGCTCTCTCCTTCTTTGTCTTTCTCTCTTATTTTTCTCTCATAATCTCTCTTTCATTCTCACTGCTCATGCCTTCATTCTCTTTCTCTGTTCAACCTCTCTCCTTTATTGCTTTCTCCGTTCCTCTTTCGCTTGCACTGCTTTTCTCTTCTTCTCTAAACTTGCCATTTTTTTTTCCTTTACAGGGCATCCGAAGTAATTAAGTACTAAAAGCACGTTTAACCACAAAAATACTAACTTTATTTAAGAAAAAAAGACTCTATATACAGACTTTATGTAACCGAGTTAAAGACATGCAAATTACTGTCCACATAAAAAGAAATGTCATCCGGTTCAACTTGTTATATACTGTATTTTTTTCTGTTTCTGGTGAAACGAAAATCATAGCGCATAAAAAGCAAACAATAGAAAAAAAAGTGTTTACCTATAGACTACCCAATAAACCCAACAGACATTATTAGTCTTGTAATAAGACTAAAATAATTGCGATTTCAAAGTTTCTTTTCTCGGGGATGTCTCTGCAAAATGGACTGTGCAGATCAAGATCAAACTGCAAGTTCTGTGCAGTCTGATCTTGATCTACACTAGCCGCAAAGGCAACTATTGTTGTAAAAGACTATTTAGGGGTTAAGATTAGGTAATGGGTTTGACGAAACATGCGTATTGCATGTCAACCATACCAGTGTTATACGTACATGTTTATCTGCGCCTCTGTTTTATATCATTCATTATTAGTTAATAATTTTAGGCGTTTTGAAATTTATGGAAATTAATGAGATTTATGCCTAAAACTAACATGAAAAAGAAATAAATGCAAACAGCCATTGAAGCAGACGAGAGTGAGAGAGACAGATAGAGAGATGAAGGGAGAGACGGACGGACGGACCGACGGACGGACAAACCAACAAAAAAGCAAACAAACAAACAGAGATTGATTAATCTGTCTTGAGTTTTCTAGATTTGAATATAGAATTTGAACGGTTACTAGTGGTGAAAACACTTCTAGGTTCGATTCACGTAGCAAAAACTGCAGAGCTGCAGCGGTTGGAAGTTGTGATTGCAGCGTTTGTGAAAGAGTCTGTCGAAACGATACTACAGAGCCTCAAACTTGTACTAGCGAGGCCAATGAGACACATGAAGAAGTGAGCTATTGCCCTGATTGCCCTTTAAATTCTACTAAACGGGACGTAAATAGCCAATTACACAAACGAAGACAACCAGATATTGCGAGCCGATTAGGAGTTAACCACCATTTTTAACTGCCATTTATTTGAAGACGTCGTGCAACAAGGCCAACAAATGAGCCATGCTCTGTGAAAAGGGGGCTTAATGCATCTCCGTGATGCATCATACCAATCAAGCCATCAAGTAATCATAGATTCATAATATAGCCATTTTTTTTAACAACCGACTAAATCATGAGGTAGACTGGTCTCCGGACATACAGAAAATTGACCAATAGCGAAAAGTTTCGGCACAGGTCAGCCTGCGCGCAATGCGCAGGCTGACCTGTGTCGATACTTTTCGCAGATGCATTAAGACCCCTTTTCACAGAGCAAGGTTTAAATAATTGATATCAGTTAAATTGTACTGGCTAGATCACTTCTTAATGGTTGGGAGTTTTCTGTGTAATACGAACGTAATTAAAAATTACTTAACCCTCCACCAGACGACCAAATTTTACTCTTTCAAATTTGAAGCATCTGTAGACAATAAATAGGAACTGGCTCAAATGTTAGAAGTCGTCTGTGAAAAGACTGAAAACTTTATTGTGAAAGGAGAAAATGCTGATGCTGTTTACCATTATTTTCTCCTTTACTTTACCCATATGTTTTTTCGTAAAGCGTTCTTCATATGGGAAGTAAAACAAGAGATTGTTTCGTGGAGGGTTAAAAAACCTAATTTCCCTTCAGTTCAATATTTTATGTATACTGTATAGTAATCACTAAACAGGGAAGTACTGTACAAGAAGTGAACATAAAATACTCTGAAAGTACTCACCGCAATTCCTGAATATTCGTCAGAATCCATAAATCCCCAGGAATCATCATGGCGAATCTGCCCTTTAACGTTGCGACCATTCCTAAACTTTGGTGAATTATGATTGTCACTTAAATTAGAATCATATTTCGACCTCCAGCCGTCAATTATCTTACTTCCAGAGTTTGAATTTTCATCACTTACATTTTCCTCTCTCCCATGATACCGTGAAATGCTGAGGTCAGGGCTTTCGTCATTTAAAGCGCGTAGTCTATTGGGTAAACGAATCTCCTCACTGACATCACGTGACCGGTTCACATGGAAAATGGAACTTCTTCCATCGGGTTTGTTTACACCTCTTGACTTATGTTTACGAGGTTCGTGTAAGTTTAGGTTCGAATGATATCCAGGTCGTGTTTTGCGATCGTCAAAATGTGGCCGTTTAATGTGTAATGCCGGATATTTATCTAGCCCTTCGTCGACACTAAAATGACGGCGCCATGACGCTGCCGCCATAATCACGTGATTTGCTTTGCTGTCTTCCTGTCTTTCCTATTAGCCCAAACTTTGTACTTTAGGTATCTTTTTGTGGTTGTTTAATTGGTGCTATGGTTCACTTTTGGTTGTCATCACGTTTCATAAATATTTTCTGATAATGTAACCCTTTTGCCTTCCTCGTTCGCTTGGCGAAAATCTTCGGTGGCCATTTTAGAAAGCAGGGCTTTTCTTTTCTTATTGTCTTGTTCGATCAGATATAACTAAAAAGAAAAATTTAGTCTGTTTAAAAATTTTACATATTTAGCTGTAAGAAACCTGAAGGAAGGGAGAAATAAAAATCACTTTTTTTTAAATTTCTTCTTCTTCTCTTCTTTTGTCTATAAACCTGAATTGAAAAGCATAACGAGACAATTTGCAGACGAAACAAGAAATATCTTTTAAAAAAAGATAGACGGTGTAAGAGATACTGGAATATGAATATTAAAACTCATATGTGGCTCATTATGAAGTAAAGTAATGAAAGGTGACTCCACGAGCAATTTTGCTAAGTTTTCCTCACTGTTTTTCATTTTGTTGGAAAGTAGTATCGGGTTATTGGGTAACGCTTATGAAACTTTAAATTTCCAAATAGCACAAGAAAAGAATCATCCTCTACTACATCAGTTTGCTATGGTATGAATCAAGGCCCCTGGGTATCGATTAGCAGTAGCAACTCTTGTTAAAAGTGGTTTCATAAATGTTCGAGCAAATATGCCAGCAGGGGCCCGCAGAATAAACATGTACACATTTTAACCAGTCGCAAATTACCATCTATTCATTCTTTATCAGTACCAAGAAGTAGGTCAAAAGCCAGCGCCGCCGAAAAATCAAATGCAGCTGGTGTAATGGGATTTTTCTTTGAGAAGGTAAAAACCAATAGTGGAAAAACGAGAAAATGCTGTTTACCATTTGACAATGTTTTCAAAAGCCCTGTATCTCAGGGTCGTTCAAATATGGGAGTGTGAGGAGTTAAAACTCCAAAGTCGTCACCTATCTGAACAAACTTAAGACAGAATAGTTGTTACAATTTAGAATCTCGTTATAAAGAGCCGTCTCCAGACTAACTGCCCAACATAACATGCACAGTATGTTATTTTTCATACTTGTGTTTTTTTTTTCATAAACATGTGTATCTAAATGTTAAAAATCGATTAAATAGGATTTTTTTTTTTAATTATACAACTGAAGATAGTCTTTGAAACATATCATGTAAGAAAGTCGACCTACTTTTTCACTTTTTTTTTTATGGTGGCACAACATTTTTCACGGTGATGCGACCTGCACTTCCTGTTAAACACGTTTACAATGGCGGACGTAAAGGCGTGGCTTAAAAGAACAATTAAAAAAAACCAAGTAAAGTAAATAACCTTTTGTGAGAAATGATGAAACGACTGTTAACAGTAAATTTTATTTGTGAGTGAGCTTTCACATTATAATCTCTCATTATTCAAACATAATTTCAAAAATAGAAAAAAATAAATGGGACAAAAATGCAAGCATGTATACATTATTAAGATTGATATAAAGAAACTGCAATTTTATCTTGAAGTAAAATAATTCAAGTTTCAAAATAATTTCTTTACACATGACAACATATACGAGGATCGAGTTAGACTGGGGGCCTTCGAAATTGCGATTTTTCGAAAATTAAAGGATTTGGGAGAAAAAAAAGTCAGGCAGTAGTTCTGAGTCTCCTAACAGAAATCTGGAACTTCTCTCCCATTTTTATTTGTAACTATTTATCTAGATTTAACCCTTTACCACACGATCTCGACTTTTAACGACCCTGAGAAAGAAGCCTTTTGAAAAAAAAAAAAAATAGTGGTTAAAGGTAAAATGCTGGTAGCCAGTATTTCCTCTTTTTTTCCACTATTTTTCTACCCGATCAAAGATAAATTCCGTCATTTGGGCCACATTGAAATCTTCATCAGCAATTGCTGTCATATTTGGAAAAGTGTATATTTTTTGTCGGGTTGTAAAGAGTTAAATTTTATCGAACGATCCGTTGTTTTTACGAACAGTATTTCCTCTTTTTGATCGTTATTACATCACGTCGATCAGTCGGTAACGGTCATAATTTGAGACCAATGTTTTCCTGATTCGAATCCCGAGCTCGGCCAATTTCTTTGCGAGGATTGCTGATGATAGTCATTGCGACAGGATTCATTCCTCTCTTACCGCTAATCATTATTTCGACGATGGTCATATTTATATGGGAAAGGTGCCAGTGGCTTGGGTAGAATATTGTGCGAAGCACTGGGAGAGCCTGAAACTCCAGAAAAGCATGGATTTGCGCACTGGCCTCCGCGATACTACTGAAATAATGTTGAATATGGCATATTTCACCAGTACTACAATGGGTACATGTACGAGTACATGGACAAGTTTTCAATTTTCGGGGGAGCATTTTTGGGTATCAATGGTGATTGTCTCTTAGAACAACAAGAAAATGTTTAAGCTATGGTCTATGAAAAAAGGTGTTTAATGCATCCGCAAAAGTATAGACCCAGGGCAGCCTGTGCAGTCCCCACTCTTGCTCGTTCGAATAACGTGTACCGTGACTCCCCTCCCGTTTGTTCGCTGTAGACACAATCTAAAATACTTTTTTGTATGAAAAGAACTTTAAGGATAAAATAGTACATGCTAACAGATGAATGCAAGGCAACAAGTAATTAATAGCTTAATTGAATTTGCGTTTAGTTATCGTCGCCATCGGTTGCCCATATGGGAGACGCCTCCTGAAGGCTTTACGGCGGACAGTGCAGATACAGGACGAAACCCATCCTAAGTTACGCCTGGTTCTTTAACGTGCTCGGTGTATGACACCGTCCCACGGGACCTCGGTTTAATGTCTCACCCGAAAGACCATTAGTAATTTTAGAAGGCCAGCCGTGGAGCTCGTAATTAATAGATAAACCAGATTGTTGTTATATACCTAGTTAAATGTTAAAATTAACCATTAACCCCCCGATCAACGAGTAAGATTAGCGAGGCGTATCGAAACGTATATATGTCACTTTCCAATTCATTACGTATCCATGAAATTAACACAATGTAAATTCCACCACTGTCATTCATCAACTGAAAAACGTAATTAGACAACTCTAAACGCTTTGCCAAACGATAAAATTTTATACTTGTCCAAATTCAAGGCCGGTTTGCAGACGACAAACCATTAGTGGCTCAAATGATTGATTTTGTACATGATTGGTTAGAAAATATTGTGGAAAAGAGGAATTTTCTCCTTTTATCCACAATGTTTTCAAAAGCTTTCTGTTTGTTGGTCGTTAAAGCTCGGCTTTGTTCAGTAAAAGGTTAACATACTGTTGTGAACCTTTGGCGCTTTGGCGAACAGTTTAGATAAAGACCAGGCTATATATACCGTGCAGTCTGATCTTGGATCTGTACTAACCAAAAGGTTGTTAGATACTGAGGCCTGAGTAGTCTTGATACTGCAATATTTCGGTCTTTAAATAATAAATGGAAATGTCCAATACAACAGACTAAAGATCAAATTTAGTAACTGGCGTTTGAAACTGCTAATTAAAGATACGTGGAATTATTTCGTGAGTGAAACAGAGAAAAATCTCTTAAGTACTTTTTTTTTTTCCTCTAACCTTTTCAACACCATAGTGTGAAAACAGGGGTCATTGCTGGCTGCACAGATCAAGATCAGACTGCACAGAATATGCAGTCTGATCTTGCATCTATATCGTCCGCTTGGTTACTCCAGTCTTTTAGAAGATCAAAGCCTTTCTAGGGTTCTGTGGATTACATTTTAGGCCGTCGTAAGAGGTTGCCTTTATATATTTGGTGCTGAAAGAGCTATCGAAAATATAACAGACTGTTTAAAGATCGACGATCAGACTTAATATTCTGTGTTGGCTGATCAAGATCAAGAGAATCCATGAAAGCATCGTATGTTGTGCACAGAATGCAAATACAGTACAGATATTCTTTACATAAAACAATTAGAAAATTTTTCCTTCACTCTTGTAGTGATCTTTAAATACGGATTAAAGATATTTTATTACATAATAGATAATGCTGAAGATCGAAAATTATGTGAAATACATATTACCTGTTACCTAAAGCCTACTGACGAAAGAATATCTACAGAACTAACTGCTAAACGGAGTTGGGGATTCGACGCATACTTGTGTTCTACGTTAGCCTACTTGACGAAAAATTCTTCTTTTCTAGTTCCTCTAGCCAATCCTGATAGCCCACTTTGTTACTTAAAGATCTTGAAATATATAATATGGTTTTTTGAATGTTTTTTACACTACTTTCAACATTTTTTGAGTTCAAAGCGCTGCGATAGCTTAATTATTCATGTGTGCCATGGATTTCACCAGAGTTAGGGCTCCGAAGTGTCTTGCCAAAGGACACTCCCGAGACTTGTTTATAGGGCATGTTGTACATTAATCTACGAAAGACTTTTCTGTCCTTAATCCTGTAATTCATAAACTGTCATAACCAAGGCAGTAACAACATCTATTACATGTTAAAACCGGCGTAAAACAACATTCAAACGATCATGCTGATCGGCATTTTCTTCTTTTTCCACTATGTTTTCTTTCCTTCAAAGGATAAATTTCAGCTTTCAGGTCATGTTGACTTTGTCGTCTGCAAATGCTTTTTATTTGAACAGTCTTAAACTTCTCGTCTAGTGAAGAGTTAACCCTTTCTCTAACTACAAAATTTTAGACTTGTCCAAATTGAAAGCGTTGTGAAAATTGTGACTAAAAAATAGAATTTTTGAGTAAAAAACAAAAACAGTTTGGGAAAAGGAGAAAATGCTGGTTGGAAGGTTAGAAAACATTGTGGGAAAAGGAGAAAATGCTGGTTACCAGCATTTTCTCCTTTTCCCGCAATGTTTTCGAAAGCCCCATTTCTTAGGGTCGTTAAAACTCGGAATTGTTTGGTAAAGGGTTCAGCAAGGAAATCTTTTAGAATTAAAAAAAAAAACGTGAAGCAAATCAAAACTCACCTGCAGACATTAGTGTCATGAACTCTCCGTCCTGATTTAGAATTTCAGATTTAACACAGAAAGTACAGATAAAATCCAGTAGCGTAATTTGCATGTACAAAGAAGAAGAAAAAATATTACATGGTGTTCAAGATTTAGTACTGTTTTATCCGAATAAATCAGAAGCGTTCCCATTAAACAAGATGTCACTCAAGTTACCACTGCACTCCCCTGTACAGCCACTATTTCGGACAGGGCTGTCATAGAAAATGTGCCTAGGGGAGACATATGCTTGTAAAGAAACGTGCTTTTATTATCATTTTCTATCATAATATGTAAATGTTTCGTGTGTATTCAACCATGACTGTATGTGTGCGATTTTTGAGAGAATTTCTCTCGTTTTTGAGGAATTGCTGCAAGATTTCCTTGATAAAAAAAAAAATACTAAGTGTTCGTTGAATGAAAATTTGACCCAAAAAAATCAGTATTTAAAGATTTGTTTTTACCAATTGGTAAATGTAATTATATCTATAAAACTATTATTCTATATCTACTAATTGAATTCATCTTTTTACCGCCAATCTCGTGTTCTAAAGATCCTGGGGTCCTGCAGGGCTCAAAAGTAAAATGTAGGACTCGTAACCTGGAGGTCTCGGGTCTTACCGAAAGCACTGGGTTTTATGTGGGAGTGTTCTCGTGCGAATCACTTCAGAGCCTTCGCCTAGTACTGGTGAAACACAGGACACGAATAAATAATTGAGCTGTCGCCTTGATAGGACTGAAATATTGTTGAAAGCGGCGTCACACAACACTCGACCAATTCCATCGATATGGTGCTTTTGCAGGCATAGAATCATTAATTCAACTTATTTCCTGAAAGCAGGGTTTGTATTCACCGACAGTCCTTAAAGAACAGTCTTTGTCTTTATATCTGAGATTTTCTAAATTTAAGAGTAACACAACTTCTGATTGGCTAAACCAAATGAGCCATGCTCTAGCAAAAGGGGGCTTAATGTACCTCCGTGATCCATGATACCAAGCAAGCCATCACATACTTATGGATCTATAACAACCACTTTTTTTAACAACCGACTGAATCATGAGGTAGAATTATTCTTTGGCATGCAGAAAATTTTAAGATAGCGAAAAGTTTTGGCCCATGTCAGCCTGCGCGGACTGCGCAGGCTGACGTGGGTCTATACTTTTCGCAAATGCATTAAGCCCCTTTTTCACAGAGCACGGGTCAGATGGTTTAGCCAATCAGAAGTTGTGTTACTTTCAAATTTAGAAAGTACTGGAGAATAAGACTAAGAATGTATGGTTGGTAAATACAGACCCAGGTATAGGGAATCCATCTTTTACACCTTTTTACAATATAGAAGGATATACAGTGTGTCCGGAAAGTAAGGTAACACTTTGATATATTTATTATATGGCTTTAGAAATGCGATAAAGAGATGCAAATATACCAACATATACATAAAATATGTAAGTTTTTTTGTTTAATAATTTCACTCAATATTCATTACATCACGCACTTTTATACAGATTTTAAATCAGAAGTATATTTTTGTGACTGGCGTCATTTTTAATAATTTATGACGTTTTTGATGTGACGGCTTTTATTCTTTCTATGTTGAACATGCACGATGAAATTGTCAATCTCTTCAGCTCACATTCCATCATCAATCCTCTTGATTTCACGTTTAATGTTCTTTAGAAACATGTCTGTGCTGTCTGGCTTGGGACTGTATACTTTTTTTCCTGCAAATAACCCCAAAAGAAGAAGTCAAGTGGGTTGAGGTAGGGACCGTGCACAGATCTTGATATTCCGCAAACTTTCACCTCCGAACATCATCTTGATATTACCCTATCACCGAACGTATCGTATGAAAAGTCCATCCCAGTATTAGATGTAGTGCTGTAGCACCATCCTGCATGAACCACGTGTTTTGCAATGTAGGGGATTTGTTTTAAAGCGAGGGAACCAACTTGTCTTTCAAAAGCGATAGTTAGTGCTGGGAATTAATCGTGTCGTTTAAGACATATGGCCCAACAACACCTTGACTTGGTATGTTACACCATACAGTTAGTTTTTCTCTGTACAGTGGTCTCTCTGTGAAACAACGTGGTTCTTCATGTGCCCAAAACAGCATATTTTGTTTACAAACATGTCCAGGGAACAGGAAATGAGAAAACGTCATTATTTCCTAAAATGACGCCAATGAAAAAAAGGTACTTCCGATTTGAAATCTGTGTAAAAGTTCGTAATCTAATAAAAATTGCATAATACTTTCACCAAAAAATCTTACATGTTTTATATACATGCATATATATTTTTAACTATTAATCTCAAATTTAAAGCCATATTATAAATGTATGAAAGTGTTACCTTACTTTCCGGACACCCTGTACCAACGGATCCATACAATATCTTCTTCCCTCGGAATCTGTAGAGTCTGTCGGAACTTTCAGGATAGCTTTTGAAAGTCTTGTCCCATCCAAAGTTGACAAAGTTTTTTTTTTTTCTTTTTTAGATACGAGCATTTCTCCAGATCTCGCACATGTATAGTACTGGAAGTTGACCTAGGAAGCAGGAGAAAGGTATTGTAGCCGTGATATCTGTAACTCTCTTCCGAACGACAAAAGTTTAGACCGGTTTTTAGAATGAAAGGATTTGCAGACGAAAATATCTGTTTCAAAAGATGGGATTCGGTAGTAAAAAAGTACGAAAACATTATGGGTAAAGGAAAAAATGCTGGTCAATAGAATTATCTTCTGTTTACACACTGTTTTCAAAAGCTGAGGTTTGTTAAAACACTGTACTTTTTGGTAAAAGGTAAAAAAAATGTACCTATCAAAATAAAGCATTTACCAAACCATCACTTGATTTGACGATCCAGAAAAGGGAAGCTTTTGAAAACATTTTGGGTAAAAAGAGAAAATGAAGGTAACTAATTTATATTGAAAATAAAGTGAGATAAGATGATAATGACGCAACTCGGTTGGAGTATTTTTGTTTGTTTGTTTTAACGTTTCATAACGTTGTATACTGTGACGTGTGAGACCACAAATATTAACCCTTATCCCGCTAAATAACTAAAATGAGATTTTCAATTCGATAGTACGAACCAAAATATTGTTTTTTCAAAGGTATGTTTTGGGGGAAAATATCTCCTAAGTGGACAGTGTAGATCCAAGATCAGACCGCACTTTCTGTGCAGTCTGATCTTGATCTACACTGTCCGCCAAAGTAAGTTCAAGCCGAGCCAGGTAGCTCTGTCTGGAAGCATTACGATACAATACAATAAACTTAAATGCGTAATACCAGGCCACCGGCCCATAATAGAATTGATACAATGCCAACATACAAAAAAATGAAACTCTCTTTAGCAGCTTGAACTTGGCTCAGGGCCGTCTCCGGTTCGATTTCCCAGCACGGCCACTTTCTTTCCAAGACTTGGTGTTAGTTATTGCAACAAGATTTATCCATCTTTCAACTCTGAATAATGTGTCGAGGATCTCTATTTCAGAAAGCAGCCAGTGGCTTAGACAAAAAATGGTGTGCGAACTCTCAAACTCCAGGAAAGCATTGATAGGTTTACAGGCTGCCAAGATGTAACTGAAATAATGTTGAAATTGTGTTTTAAACACTGTACCAACAAAATCCAAATCGAAATCTATAAAAAGTATCGCATACACTTTTAATACACTTTTAAGAGAGAGAGAGAGTACTTTGTATATTTTATATTCGTAAATTGATCAAATATACAAACATGTAATTTTGAGAGCGAAAGAGCGGTGACCGAAAATGTGAGAGTGTGAGAGAGCGAGAGAGAGATAGAGTTGTATCACGTGGGACACTTTGAAAATTATTTTGATTGTAACCAGGGATCGTATATACACATGTGTATAAGATCCCTGTTGTAACTGACTATGTACAGGATGTATAAGTCAATAAAGTCATTCATTCATTCATTCATTCATGTACTGCTACCAACCCCTTAACCCTTATCCTGATGAATAAGTGAAATGAAACTTTCAGGCTAATAGTAAAAACCAAAGTTTTGCAATTTTAAATGTATTTGGGGGAGGAGAGAATATCTCTTCATCTCTTTATCGGACAGTGTAGATCCAAGATCAGACTGCACGTTCTGTGCAGTCTGATCTTGATCTATACTGTCCGCAAAAGGTCTTCGAGTCGCGTGTAGCAGCCTAAGAGTCAATTATTTGGCTGTGACATCAATATGAGTCCTCGTGATTCTGGTAACCCATGCACGAGTCATTGAACTTTTGTGGACATCGTAGATCAAAATCAGACTGCACAGAACGTGCAGTTCGCTCTTGGATCTACACTGTCCGATGCGGTGATTTTTTTATCGGCGAAAAAAAAATTCAAACCAAAATGTATGTTTTTTTTTTAGTATTGGCTAAAAATTTTATTTAGTTTAAATGTAGCAGTAATATCTAAGTTAACATACATGTATTTTCAAGATCGCCTGATCTCATATTATCATTGTACCCCCATTGTACTTCTGAAGCCTTTTTCCTCAAGGTCTGATAAACAAGGGACAGTTTGATCATTTAGATCCATAAATTTGAAGCAGGGGCCTACATATTTATTTTTTCATATTTTCAGGGAACAAGTTCTCGGTCACTGGCTTCATCGATAGGTCTTTAACACTGATAATTTTACTGATAAATTTTCTTATACGTCATGGGTTCAATTTAGGCGTATGGATATAAATTTCAACAGGCAGTTATAGTTCCTAATTCTATGCAATCATGTGTACTCAAAATATGTAATGAAGAATCTATCTTATCTTAAGATTTGAAAAAAAAAAATGTTCATGCTCTATGGAAAGCAGAGGTTTAATGCATCTGCAAAAAGTATCGACACTTTTTGCCATTTGGTAAGTTTTCTGCTTGTCCAAGGACCACTCCACTGGCCTCCTGATTTAGTCAGTTGTTAGGTAAAATGCATTTTATGGATCCATAAGTATGTCGTGACTTGCTTATTATATCATGCATTACGGAAACGCATTAAACTCCCTTTTGCGAGAGCACCTTTTGTATAGATCTGAATAGATATACTTTCAGCCATAGTTTTACACAAGTGCTATCGGACACTAGCAACATGTTCACGTACACTTAGTGGCCATAAATATTTCATCTAAGTCCGAATATCCATTGACTTACATTTATTTCAAAGTTTTCTTCTTAATTTGTTGTGGGTTAAAATATGCAGCTATAGTTAGGAATATCTTATATGAAAATAAAACGAAATGAATTTTACAGTGAAATATGTATTTTCAAACTCGACACATCGTAATATTATAAAAATCCAGCTGTTTAAAAAGTGATCAGTATTTAGAAAAAAAAAATCATACATTGAGTCACCGTCAATGGCGACGTCGCCAATATTTAGAGGACAAATAACATCACTATGTTTCAGAGAGCTACAACTGTGACGTCAGTCGACGAATCGACGAACACTAATAGCATTGCAATGTAAATACTGTAGTTCCAGTAACCTCGCTTTCTACCAGTATAGTTCGTCTTATGATCGAATGATCATAAGCAGCCTAGTTAATCAGTTTCTTGCACACAAAAAAAATTCAATCAATGTGAATTCGGAATTTGATGAAAAAATACGACCACTCACTGTACAGTCTAGCTCTTTGTAAACCAGACCACAAAAATGTAGACTTGTCCAGACTGAAAACGTTTGCAGACGACAATTTAAATTTGGCTCTAATTATGGAATTTGTCCAGTGATATGGAAGAAAACATTGTGTACCAGCATTTTCTCTTTTTCAGACAATGTTTTCAAACGCCTTCTTCTGAGGTTCGTTATAATTGAAATTGTTTGGTGAAGCTTTGATTGTTGAATTTTTGCCTATCCCACTACTGACAGTATTTTTTAATTGAAATCATGAAGGCGGCATAGATCTAGTTCTGTATAAAGATTGATCTTGGCTCAGTTTACCTTTGAAATGGTAGAAAAAGAAATATGGGAAAAAGGACAAGGCGAGATCTAAATAGATGCCTCTCTATGAGCTTCTGTCTTTATGTTTCGCGATATTGTTGTAGCACAAAAGAGAAATAATGAGTTACATAAAAGTAAACAGAGCAGCCTCCTATTCGACCTCCTTCCGCAGCACGCCCCCTCCCCCCACCCCGGGAGAGAATTCTAGATTTTCATAGCGTGTTATTATTCCTGACCACCGGAAGCGACCAAGAAAGTGCGAATTTGAGACTTTATGTGTAACGCAATGTGATTGGTTGTTGTCTCATGCATATCGCACTGAGTAACATTTTATTTCTGATAAAATATTGACGATGTAGTCTTGTCAGGAAACAAGAATATACTACTCATGTCAGCTATATTAGCTATCTGATGAGTCTGCTACATTTTGAGCCACGTACAAAGATGATCCATTCATTCTCTCATATATTGGCGGTCATGATCATTAGCCAATGAGAAACACGCTTTCAGGAACGCAAAGTAGCACATTGACCAGTCATTCAGACATTTTGAAACAAAAATTAAGATACTGAAATAAAGAACGTAATTTCGATAAAAATGTCTGAAACAGTGCAAGATCTTGCTGCTCAAAATAGAAATCACCAATTCAAGAACAAAGGCAAAGATGCTGACGTAAGATTCCTTGAAAAATCTTAAGTTCCATGTGATGTGGTTAATAATGTATGCGAATTCGGATGACGAGTAATTCGGACAATTCGACGTGAATCTTGATGATAAGCTGAAACCCTGTTAATTTGTCGTTAACTAACTTCACTTTGTTTATTTTCCTAAAATTTATCTGGAAAACCAATCAGATGCGTTGGTTAATTCCATACATTTTATTCTAAATTGAATCTGCATTGCTATCGGTGCAACACATGGGACTGAATTTCTAAAAGGTAAATTGCCAAGATACGAAATATGATACGAAGTAGGAAGATGATCAAGAATAATATTGGCTTTTCCTTTCTTTTATATAAAAAATTTATGTTTAAAAGTCATCAGCAAAGATTTATTACATTTATTTTCTCATTTTTAGGAAATGCGAAGAAGAAGAAACAAAGTGACAGTTGAAATCAGAAAGGTTTGTCCAGCTTTTGAAATACCCGTTTTGGACATTAAGTTAGATCAGTAATACTGTTGATCAGGTTTCATTCCACTGCAGTTTTCCACAGTATAGTTATATGTTTTGCATCAAAATGGCCCCTATCACAAATATAGATAAATAGCTCATATATCGTCGAGTGCCCTTATTCCGTGAGTGACCTTGAACCGGTGATTTTTTGTTTACATCTCGTAAAGCACATAGTTTGATGACATCACATGGTATTTCTGCTCGTAACCCTTACCAATAATCGAACGTTTTATTGCCCTTGAATTTCAGCCAAAAACCAGACAAATACTTTTAAAAATCAATCAATTATCTGATTTAAAAGAAATTGACATCATTTTTCTTATATCTAAATAGTGTTCCTTCACAAAAAATGCAAAGATCTACGACTTTATGCTATGAATACTACTGAGTTACCGGAATTAGGTCATGGCATGTTTGCTCAAGAAAGCCGACGGCATGTTTGTTTATTTATGCACACTGAACATGGAAATTGCTATCTAAGTTAATTTTTTTAATGAAAGTCATCAGAAATGATTTTTTTATGAAGGCAAGTAATTTATAGCTCATGTTCCTGTCTAAATTCTCCATTTCATTATGTTGTTTCCTTATCATCACGGAATACGGACACTCGAGGCTATATTCTTCATTGAAATTTACATGCCAAGCTCTTTTCCAAAGGACAAAGTTTAAAGCAGGTCTGTATTGAAAGCTTTGTCAGACTACAAATTAGATGTGTCTAAGATGATGAAATTTTTCTTTGGAAGGGTAGAAAACATTGTTGGAAAAGGGAGAAAATGCAGGTCACCCGTATTTTCTCCTCTTCTCACAATTGGTTCAAAGGCCTTTCACATTCAGATAGTTCAGTCACAGGATTGTTTGGTGAAGAGTTAAATCTCCACCTCAACTCCTTTAAAAGAGAGAATGAAAAGGACAGGGTAAATTGAAATTATTTAGAGCAGTAGGAAAGATTTGTAGACATCAATTTTTTCATCGCTACATGATAAATTATATAGATGCAGTTCAAGTCTGTAAATGTTACTGGAGCCTTTAAATGATTCCTTCTCATATGTTATTCTGGTAAAACTATTGAAAAAAACTGTGTAATCAGTGATCAGTAGGTCCTGTTAACTTTTTTTCATATTGAAACAAATAGTATTAGATTGTAGTTGTGCTTAATAGCTTATACCATTTGACCTTGTCTACTAACAAGAATAGTCTAGCCATGTTATGTGAAAAGGGGGTTCAATGAAATTGCAAAAGGTATCAGCTCAAGCTTTTTTAGGTTGACCTAGGTCAGAACTGTTTGCTTTTGGTAAAGTTTGTAAATGTCAAAGGGCCATTGTACCATATGATTCAGTCAGTTTTTTTTTTTATAAAGATAGATCCATATTATTCAATGAGTTGCTGTGTATGGTGCATTGCAAGATGCCTTGAAACCCGTTTTCCCAGAGCAATGCTCAGTTTATGAATACTTGATTTTTTCCATGTTAAATCATAATATGAATTATAGCCTTTATTTTTATATGTAGAATAAGAGAGATGAGCATGTGTTAAAGAGAAGAAATGTGCCAAATGTCACTGACAGCACAGACAGTGATGATAGTGAAAAGCCAACAACCCAGTCATTAGAAACTATTGTTCAGAATGCATACAGCAACGAACCAGCCGTCCAGCTCAGTGCAGTGCAAGCTGCGAGGTATGTTTTGAATTAATACACATGGCTTAGTTACCTATGAACTAATTGTTTTCATTAAACTCAGCTTTGACAGCCAATAGGAAAAGTAAGAGGGTATTCTCAAACAGACTGTTATGACATGTCTTTTTCCAAAGATTATACCTCCATCTTCTGTCAGCTCATTACCTGCTTTGCTTATTTACAGCAAATGACCTCAAACTTCCGAATGAAATATGGAATATCAAGTGAATTAGGTTGTGTAACATATTTTAAAGTATTGTTGCATATGGAGGCTTATTTCTAGCAATTTTTCCACTTGCCACGTTTTAACTCTTTACCACACGATGCTGACTTGAAAGGACCCTGACAAAGATAGCTTTTGAAAACATTGTGGGAAAAGTAGAAAATGCTGGTCACCAGCATTTTCTGCCTTTCCCACAATGTTTTCTACCCAATCAAGGACAATTTTTGTCTATAGGGCCACCTTCAATGTTGCCTGCTATTGTTTTCAGTTTGGACCAGTCTTAAATTTTGTTACCTAGTAAAGGGTTAGAAGTGGTCTGCTGCTAGATGAAAAGAATCATCTGCTAGGGGCAATATACAAGAAGTTGGTGTAGTGAGAAGGATTGGTATAAATTTGGCAAGTTGGTGCAAGTAGAAAATGTCTGTAGACCAATGTCACAAAAATTTTTTTATGGTGAAAAACCAAATATACTAGTGTAATAATTGTAATGATAAAACTGCGCATGTCCAGAATAGATTCAGTGTTGGTGTTCTTTTCCAGTTCACCAATGTGAGCTGGTTTTTAATCGAAAACTGACTCTGTGTGCTAGCATATGTGTTATATAATGACCTCATGTGAAGATCTGAAGTGTAGATAGTCCTATGAGTGTAACAGATGAATTTATAGTTTTCATAAGTCTTTCTGACAAATAAAAGAAATTATTTAGTTGTCATTTTCTTTTATTGCAGAAAACTATTATCAAGTGATAGAAATCCACCAATTGATGATCTTATAGCATCAGGAATACTCCCTGTCTTGGTAGAATGTTTAAAGAAAGAAGATGAGTGAGTATTATCTAAATGACCTATTGCTCGTTTAGCTTCCCTGTTACAATCTAGAGCAGAGTCTGGTAGATCAGTCAGTGTAAGACTGGACTAGCAACTAGGGGGTAATGTGATATGATTCTGATGTGACTGAAATGATTTATAATTTATTCTCACAGGCTTGAGTGAACAAGTGGATGATCTAGATCCAAGATCAAACATGTTTAGTGCTGTCTGATCTTGATCTTTGTCACCTGCAAAAAAGCCTGGTTTTGCCAAGGGTGCTGTAAGGGTTAAACAGAGATCAGTATCTACATTAACTAATCCCACAGAAAGTTAGTTTCCTTTCTTTTTTATGAAAACAAGCTTTGCAAAACAACTTGTAGCATTACAAGACAACTGGATTGTGAAATAAAGTGTTAGTATAGAAAGATAAAACACACATACAGGATTTAGCAAAATTTATTGGAACATAGATATCAAAACTATTCCAAAATTTTGTGCAACACCTGAAATTTATATGAGAATCACTGTATACAATAACTTAAGAAATAATAGAAGATGTGGAATGAATGAAAAATAGAATAGAAGAAATTATATACAGCAATAACAGAAGTATCAGTGAAACATTTACAATTCTGACATATCACAAGGGTGAAGAAAAACTTCTTCAATCGTTGTATCTGTTCTTCCATTTTAGTGACCCTAAACGACCCTCACTGCAGTTTGAGGCTGCATGGGCTCTTACAAATATTGCTTCTGGAACATCAGCCCAAACAAGAGCGGTGGTAGATGCAGGTATGTATCATTATGTAGACTTATCAGGGTCTTTATTAGTCTCTCATTCTTGCTTTACCCTACAAAACCAAAGCCAAAGGTCAGCAAACCTATCTTATGCCCCTGTGTCCAAGGTGTGTTCCAGTGTCCATGTGTGTGTTGACTTTATTTCAAACATCTTCTCTTAACCCTTTACAAAACAACGCCGACTTTCAACAACCCTGGGAAAGGAGCCTTATGAAAACATTGTGGAAAAAGGAGAAAATGCTGGTAACCAGCATTTTCTCCTTTTTCTAAAATGTTTTCTACCCTATCAAAGAAAAATTGCACCATTTATACCACATTGAAATTGTTGTCTGCAAATGCTTTCAATTTGGACAAGGCTAAAATTTTGTTGTCTGGTAAAGGAATAACTTACTTATCCAAATGTCATAGAATTCATCTTACCATAGTGCTTTTCAGGATTCATTCAAAGAATTTCATTCCATGGAAAACTGGTTGCTATGGCAACAGAACTGAAAAATAATGAAACCTTTTGAAAAGATTTTCCTCAAAATTGAATTTGTCAGATCTGCCTTCTGCTTGTAGTGTTAAAGATTGTCACAGTCAAGCAGATGGAGAGGCTTTCGAGTTAACTTGTGAACATTCTTGAATCATGAGCCCATAGTACCTTACTATGAGCCTTCATGAAGATAGATTCAAGCACACATATAGCAATATGAAATCCTTGTATTATCAACACCAAATTCCCATACCTAAAATGTTCTGATGGCTGAAATACTCTCATTTTGTGTAAACTTCAACATTTTCTGAAATGTCTGTCTTTCCTGAAGATGTTTACTTCAATTTCCGACTAGTTGTTAAACTTCAAAAGGGGAACCCATGTACCAAAACAGCAGTAACCCACAAAATAATTTTGACGCATTTGTAACCCTTCTAACATAGAAATTTCAGTAATAAAGAAACTACGGCCAAGATTTTACATCTCTAGGTAGTGCTGTTGTTTCATCATCTCATAAAGTAAGTCTTTACCAGACAACTAGATAACCAACATTTTCTCCTTTTCCCACAATGTTTTCTATCCTATCAGAGAACTTAAGCTAATCTGTGCCACCTTTGAATTGGTCATCTGCAGATGTTTTGAAATTGGAAGAGTCTAAAAGTTGTTGTGTGGGAAAGTGTTAAAGAGATTAGCAGAGGACAAGTTAGGTTTGGTCTTAAGTCATCAGATTTTGTTATGGAAGGGCAGAAAACATTGTAGGAAAAGGAGAAAATGCTGGCTACCAGCATTTTCTTCTTTTCCCACAATGTTTTCAAAAGCCTTCTACTTCAGAGTCATTACAACTGGGGATTTTTTTGATAAAGGATTAACTCTATGCAAGACAAGACTTGGCCAGTTTGGAAGAGTTTACAGACAACAATTTTGGCTCAAATGAAAGCATTTATTTTGAAAAGCTGGAAAACATGCTGGAGAAAAGGAGATAAAGCTGGTTACCAGCATGTTCTACCTATTCCTATGATTCAGTCTAAAGTCATTATCCCTGGGATTGTTAAAGCTCAGGGATTTGGGTGGTAAAGAGTTAAAAAAGAAGAAACTCAGGGATTTTTGGTGGTAAAGAGTTAAAAAAAGAAGAAGGTTTCTGTATGTACTTTGTTATTTTGTTTTTTGCAGGTGCTGTGCCATTGTTTTTAAAGTTACTGAATTCCCCACAACAAACTGTTCAGGAACAAGCTGTATGGGCTCTTGGTAATATAATTGGTAAGTAAAGGGCCCCTATTCACCTTCCATTCTTGATGGCCTTTTTGGTCTAATTCTCAAGAATTTTCTAAATTTGAAAGTAGGCAATCTGTGAAATAGTTGTACTTTTGTTTTACCAAGAATAAGACTAAGAACACAAATGGGAACAATTGGCAAATAGGGTCCTAGATGCCTTCAATGTAAAGACTGAGTGGTCGTTTCAGTCAGATTTCAATCAGTATATGTCTATTCTGTTGGGTTTGAACCAGTATAATTTTGTACTGTCAATGTTTGAAACTGATAAAAGTGGTATAATTCTAGCTTAAGGTTGCTGGGAAGCTTGTTTCAACTCGGTAAACCCCCCCCCCTTCCCATCCTTTGTGCTCAATGCTAGCTAAAGAGGTACAAAGACTTTGAATTAATTTCCAGAAAGAGAGAATGAAAAGTTCAGTAGTTTTCTGTTTTTATGTGAGCCTTCCAATGCATGAGTTTCTTTGGCTGATCTTCATTCTCTCTTACATCATATAGGTAATATCTTCATTGCTTCTGTAAGGATATTGACTCTTTTAACTCTTTATCAAATGATCCTTAATTTAAACAATGCCAAGGAAGAAGGCTTTTGAAAACGTTGTGGGAAAAGGAGAAAGTGCTGGTAACCAGCATTTTCTCCTTTTTGCACAATGTTTTTTTTTTTTTTTTTTTTTTTTTTTGTCTTTTAACAATGAGCGGCATTTGATATATTGTCTGCAAAAGTCCAAAATTTTGGCATATGGTAAGGAGATAAAGTGTGTTTTTGTTGTATGTAGCACTGACATCGCAGCTCCATATTCACCAGTTCTGTCCAACATTCATAGCAAAAATAATCAGAATTAAAAAATATTGACATGCGTCATAAATTGTCATTTCAGGTGATGGCCCAGAATGTAGAGACTTTGTTATAAGGCTTGGAGCTGTCAAACCTCTTTTAGAATTCATAAATCCCAGTATACCCTTGCCGTTTCTTAGAAATGTGGCCTGGGTAGTTGTAAATTTGTGCCGTAACAAAGAGCCACCACCGCCAGTAGAAACTATCCAAGAAATTCTTCCAGCTTTGAATGTATTGATTCATCATTCAGATACTGGTGTAAGTACATCTAGCCTTAGGTTATAGACTTTGTTACACAAGAAATATACAAATGGTTGATTGATTGGATGGTGTTTTATGCCACTTTTTACATTATTTCAGTTTCACAGGAGTGTCCTTGGGCAAGACACTTCAGAGCCTAGCCTAGTACTGGTGAAATCCAGGAAAACATGAATATGTGAGCTGTGGCCATGATATGACTGAAATAATGTTGAAGGTGGCGTAAAACACCAAACAAACAAACGAATACATTATTTCAGTCATAAGAAGACAACAGCTCACATTTGTTTGTTTCAGTGTATGATCTTTTAACTTTGGAAAAGCAAAGGCTATATTTTCACTTGTGGCTTAACCACTCGTGGAAATATTGCCCTTGCTTTTCACTCAATGAAAGAAATATCGATTATACACCAAAACAGTTATCCTCTATATGTTTATGCTTCATCCCTGGTCTTAATTTTTGCTTTTGTTTACCTATACAACAGATATTGGTAGACACTGTGTGGGCCCTGTCCTACTTAACAGATGGTGGTAATGAGCAAATACAAATGGTGATAGATAGTGGTGTAGTTCCTGTATTAGTCCATCTTCTTAGTCATTTAGATGTTAAAGTACAGGTGAGTTGGCTGGTTAGTTCCTTTGTTTGTTTTCTTTTGCTGGATAAAGGTCACATAGAAATACCATTTAACCCTTTACCACACAATCCTGGGTTTTAAGGAGGAAAAAGCCTGTTGAAACCATTGTGAGAAAATGCTGGTAACCAGCATTTTCTCCTTTTCCCCCAGTTTTCTACCCTTCTAAACAAGTTTCAGTTTTTGAGTCAAGTTTATTTTGTTGTCTGTATATGCTTTCAATTTGAACAAGTGTAGAATTGTGTCATTTGGTAATTTTTTAAAATATGTAAGAAATGCAAGACAAGTCAAAATGGCATAAACACATATATTTGTGTTGCGACTACCATTATACTTTGAACAAGATGTGTTTTAATTAAAAGTAAATGTGTTGAGTGCAAATTTGACATGTTGGTCAATTTATAGAACAACACCAGGGGCACAGGATATTGACCAAGGAAAAAAACATCACTCCAGAGTCAAGCTAAACATCAAGCATGTGTGCACTGGTCTTAGCCAACCACTATGATTGTGTTTTAAGTAACCTTATTCCAGAATGTCCACTGAAGAGCTTAAGGCTTTCATTTGTCCCAGGACAAGAAATAATAGAACTGAAAAGATAGTTTTTTGTGTCAATTAGTTAATATCTACTACCATTCTATCAGTGTGTTTCATCATTCTAAACTATAGAAAGAAATATTCTTTTATGAATAATGGTATGGAAAAATGTTGACATAATTTTTTGATTTTACATGTTCAATGACAAACCTACAACTGATGCTTTTGGATTTAGTCTTCATACTAATTTGGATGACAGATTTGCTCTGAAAACAGTGATGCAGAACTTTAGATCTTCATAAGAGCAATTAGAAGTGCTTCTCTTTTATCAAAAACTTTCTGGTTAATTCAAATTATGAAATGCTTGAACAACAGAGCCTTCACTTGATCTAAATTATGTTATTTACTATTGCTATTTATTTTTTTACAGACTGCAGCACTGCGGGCTGTTGGTAATATAGTAACAGGTACAGATGAACAAACACAAGTGGTCCTTAGCTGTGAAGCCCTCAATCACTTCCCTGCCCTTCTAACTCATACCAAAGAAAAAATCAACAAAGTAAGTGAAAAATATATGAGCCATGCTCTATGAAAAGGGGGCTTAATGCATTTGCGAAAAGTATCGACCCAGGTCAGCCTCCGCGCAGGCTGACCTAGGCCAAAACTTTTCGCGAGTGGTCAGTTTTCTGTATGCCAAAGGATTATTGTACCTCATGATTCATTCGGTTGGTAGACAAAATTGATTTTTATGGATCGATAATTATTTGATGGCTTGATTGGTACAATGCATCACGGAGATGTATTACGGAGATGCATTAAGCCCCCTTTTGCCAGAGCATGGCTCATATGGTTCTGTCACAGTCATCAAAAATTTTGTTGCTGGTCACCCTGGTGTTATTAACCCATATACTGCTAGATAAATTAAACTTTCAAGCCGATGATAAAAACTACGAATATTGCTATTTTCAATTAATGTTTTAGACAAAAATATTGGGAAGTGTAGATCAAAGATCAGACTGCACATTCTGTGCAGTCTGATCTTGATCTACACTGTCCGCAAAAGGTCAGTGAGTCAGCCCTTGCAGCCTAAGGGTTAAGCTCTAGGAAATTTTTTAACTTTTCTTAGGGGTATGGAAAACATTTTGGCAGAAGAAGAAACCCAAGCCAGTGGCAAGCAACTGCTCATATTCCCACTGTATTTTCAAAAAGAAAAAAGAAAATAATAGAGTTTGCTGCAGGGATTTGGACAGGCCTATTTGCTCAGTATTGAGTTAAGGTTGAGTTGTAAAGTTAAGCAGTGGTTCCTTTTCTTTCAATGTCACGGTTTGAAAATGAAAACTCTTGCAAGGTTAAGTTCTCCTCTGCTTAATCAGGGCTAACTTCAGTCTTTGTTTATGATGAAAGTGGTACTAGATGCATGTATTTGTTTTATGTGTGGATGAGAGGCTGAAAAAAAGGGTTGTCTGTATGTAGTTTGATTTTGAAAGGATGTGTGTTGTTTTTGTCTTGTTTGTGTTATAATTGCTTTGAACTGTGGACCAGAGTATGCCTTTTGGTATTGGTCATGTGATTGATCACGAAGTGCAATTGAGGCCAGCTTTGGTCAGTGATGAAAAATGGAAGTTCCACTGTTTAAAGTTAGCATCTAGATACCTTTGTAGGCTCTTGTTAATGAAACAATTGAGCCTCATTCTGAAATGAATATGTCAGGTAATTGTGCTACAGTTGCATTTTGCTGTTAACCTTGTTTATATTGAAGAAGATTTTTTTCTGATCATGCATCAGTACATAGAAACAAGATTTGAAAAATCTCTTAAATTGTGGGTCCATGCAAAAAGTTCAAAAGTTACTAGAGTGTGATATTACACATACACGCCAAACACTGTCAACTGGAGAAATAAGTAAGAATAATTACCCTTGGACCAATATACAGGGCGATTCATAATATCTGATACAGTTTCAATCCTTAATAATTCTTTCCTGCCGACACATACCTCTTACTAATTTATATCGCAATACTCTACAATAATTACAGTTTTGTTTGATATACAATGTTCAGTACTTTAAATACTTACGTGTTAAATAAAATAGGTCAAAGTTTTTCGCAACATTTACATGATATGCATTATATGACGTCCATTCTTGGCTATTGCGACGTCAAGCCTCTTTTGAAAGTTTGCTATCACTGATGAACACATTTGTGGCATTATTTTTCTCATCTCTCAACGAAAAGCTTGTTTCAACTCTTGTAAGTAGTCACAATGCCAAAAATTATCAGTTAGAAAGTATTCGATTCTGAAAAAAGTATTGATTCATCTTCGAATTTTAGAATTGTCGAAAGGGTCAATCAATAGACCATACTTTTATATGTACTACAGTCAACTTGTGGGCTGTATATAAACTGACAGTCAAAATAACAATAAGAGGAATAACTTCTCAGTCTGGAATAAATTTTAAGCTAAAGTAACCAGTAAAACATGAAAGCTGTGTGTTTTAAACTTTTATTTCCTCACACAAAGGGTGATAACGGCTTATAGCTTTACATCAGCGTGACTCGTTCGGGAGGTGGTTGTATCTCTTCGTGTTGATCGGCAGGTAAGTAAGTTCTCCAGATGGATTTTCACAAAGTCCTTTGATTATGCGCTTATAAGACGCTTCTCCTACTTCAAGCTCAAAATTCTCAGGAAAAAAATGCATTTTACAGTCAAGTATTTATGGTAATTATTGGCCATTTATGGTAATTTAAGATTGCCATTGTGTTACTTTTTTTTTTTTTCAGGTACCATATACATAAGGAAAAAATGTGCAAACTTAATGACATTTGAAAAACTGGTATTTGACCATCTTTAGATAAACCAGTTTAATAAGTTTACTCCTGAGTTTTCATGAAGTTTTATTGAATTTTATATAAACATAAAAATATATAAGGACAATACAATGTGTATTTTGCAGGAAGCTGTCTGGTTCCTCTCTAATATCACAGCTGGAAACATGAGCCAGGTTCAGGCTGTCATTGACAGTGGCTTGATTCCCTTAATTATACATCACCTAGCAAAGGTAGGCATTTATTAAACAGATATGATGCTTTATCCTTTTACCACACCAAACCACTTTTTATTGACCCTGATAAAGAACATGCTTGAAAATGTAAAAAAAAAGGGGGGGGAAAGGGTAAATGATGGTTACAAGAGTTTTTCCTTTGCCATTGGTAACTCTAGATATGGTGTCATTATACTGATCTGAATACAGATCCACATGATCGACGCTTGTTATGGATCATATGATATTCCCACAAGTCTTTTAGAAAATCTGACTCAGAATCCAGTAACACCTAAAAAGGCTATGTAGCAGTAAAAAAAAGAATACCAATGAATTTTTTTTTTTTTTTTTTCTCGCATCTTTCGTTTTTGTTGATGGGTCGCCAGCCATTTCCTTACTTTTTAAGTTTGGTGAGATTATGAAAAACTGGATGGCCTCCCTTAAACTTGGTGGTTTGTTGATGAAAGTTGTGTCCCACTGGATTCAGGTAAGAAATTTTAGGGGGTCCTGCTTCCTTATTTTTGAATAAGAGATGCAGAAAACTAATTAAAATTGATAATAATCAAGGTTATGGTGTGAAGATTTGCTCATGATTGTGTTTCCAATAGATCTACGATACATGCATTTAGATCATTATTATGTCTACATAATGATGTTAACCCTTCATTGCTGCCTAGAACGACCCAGATGAAGAAGGCTTTTGAAAACATTGTGGGAAAAGGAGAAAATGCTGGTAACCAGCATTTTCTCCTTTTCCCACAATGTTTTCTGGCCTTCAGAGATAAAATCTATCATATGAACCACATTTAAATTGTGGCCTGCTAATGCTGTTAAATCAGTTAATTTGGACATGTCTAAAATATTGCTGTGTGGTAAAGGGTTATTACCTTGTTGTAGGCATGAATATAGAAATGAGCCATGCCCTGTGTAAAGGGAGCTCACTGCATCTGCGAAAAGTATCCACCCATGTCAGCCTGCACAGTCCGCGCAAGCTGAAATGGTCAAAACTTTTTGCCATTTGTAAATTTTCTGTATGTCCAAGGACCAGTTTACCTAATGGTTTTCTCAGTTGTTAGACAAAATGGGTTGTGTGGATCCATTACTATTTGATGACTTGCATGGCATAATGCATCACGGAGATGCATTAAACCCCCTTTTTCCAGAGCATGGCTCAAATATGTTTTGTTTGATGAGGACTGAGTTGTGCTAACACTTCTTTTATTCTATCTGTTAGGGAGATTTCCAAACCCAAAAAGAAGCAGCTTGGGCAATAAGCAATTTGACAATAAGCGGTAAAAGAGAACAGGTTTGTACAAAAATGATTTTATCTGTTTTTTGTTATTATGTGATTGTCACATTGTGATCAGTTTCCATTCTGATTCACTGTAAAGGAGAAGGATCTGCTGGGAAAAATTAGTGCGGCAGCTATTCACACTACAAACTCACAATATAACTATGGTTTATACAGTAACACCTCCGCAAACTCATTAAATTGAGGTATATTGTGTAGCCCTGGTGTTCTCGTCATCTGCCTGGTCTTTGTTGTGCAAAAACTTCAACATTTTATAATCTCTTTGTAATCACTGAAGATACTGACTTCAAACTGAGACAGGTTGTAACTATCAAAAGGGGATCCCATACATCAGGAGCAGGCAACCATCAAAATATTTTTGACATTTATGCCCCTTTTTTTACTAAAAATTCTCAATAACTCATTGTTATGACATCTCTGCTATCACAGAAGAAATTTACTTAAAACTCGGACAATTTGGTAACTATCAAATGGGGAACCCAATCAGGGCAGATAACCATCAAAGTATTTTTGATACAGTTATGTCTTGTTTTTTTTTTCGGCTTAAAATTAGCAACTGCAGGCGAATATTGGCACCGGCCAGCGGTGCTCTTGTTTAGTATTTGAACAAGTATAACTACAACATGGTAAAAGGAGAAAATGCTCATAACAAGAATTTTCTCCTTATCCTTCTTTTTGCCGACAACAATTTAAATGTGGCTGAAATCGTGCCATTTGGCAGTGAAAAGAGTAGAAAGCATATTGGGAAAAGGAGATAAATGCAGGTTACCAACGTATTTCTAGAATGCTAATGTTGTGGGAAAAAAGGAAGAACATCAGCCCTCTTTACACTTGGAAGCAATCAGATGTTCAGCTGCATGCTTTTCTGTTTTGCACAAATATTTTTAAAACTAATGGCTTTTTTAATCTAATAAATACTAATGTCATAAACATGACATTCACCTTTCAAGGCAAGACAAATATTTCTCTGTTTTTAGTGTTTTAACATGCAAGAAAACTAAGACATATATAAAGAAATACTTTAACTGACATATCGATTTCATGTACTGGGATACAAAGGTAGTTCCTGGCTGCTCAAGTGACCAATCAGCCTAATATAAATAGATCACATGACCAGGTGACCTAATTAACTTCACTTGGTCAAGTGACTGTATATCAACAAGTTGAAAAACTATCTTATATGATGAGATTTATAGGAGGTGACAGGATAGACATGGATATTTCACATGTTTTCTTGTCTTGTTCTTTTTGGTTATTACTTTGTTGCAGCTCTGTTTTCTTGTCTTGTTTATACTATTTGGTTGTTACTTTGTTGCAGCTCTGGCAAGCATATAACAGCTGCAACTATGACAAGGTGATGATCAATGTTTTAACCCTTAGACTGTCTATAAACAAATAAAGTTGCTGCTGTTGACAGTGTAGGTCAAGATCAGTAAGCAGAGAACATGTTATACAGAAAGTTATTCACATGTCTGGTTGACTGAGATAAAACGCCATTGTTGTGTGTAGGATAGAAACCATGCCGTTGTATACAACAAGTTATTCACCAACATATGCAGTTGTATATTTCTCGTTTGCTACGGCTCAAGATTTTCTGTCTGACTTTATATACAACTGTTGTAAAACTGGGTTTTATATACAACTGTTGTATATGTAGATCTACTATCATACAGTTTTAAAAAAAAAGTTGGCTGATTGGTCTAATTGCTATACATGTAGTCTAATCTAATCTGGATAGGGTCATGGACGTGCCTCTTGACCTTTACACTACACTGTCAAATATTCTGTGAGATATTTTGATGCAAATGACTTGATCATTACAAAATTTGGATCGATAAAAAAATCATTTTCTGAAAGTTTCGGCTTTTTTTTTTTTTTTTTTTTTGTCATTCTAAGGGTTAACACTTCCTTTGGTGCTTCATCATTATGAAAACATGTGGAGAAATGAAAGTATATCAAAAAAATCAGCTAAAGAACTCAAAAAAATTTACATAAAGCTGTTTGGATGCCAGAGCTTGGCTTGCTTGATCTCTTTGCCTTACAATCCGTAGTTCTAATGCCCGGGAGGAAAAAAGACTTTTAAAAACATTGTGCGAAAAGAAGAAAATGCAGATAACCAGCATGTTCTCCCTTTCCTACAGTGTTTTTTTTTTTTTTTAACATTTGTCATACAAACTTCATGTTTTAAATCAAATGTGACTTATCGTCTTTGGTTGCTTTCAATTCGGACAAGTTTAAAATTTTTGTGGTGAAGAGTTGACATCCTCTTTATTAACCTTAAAAGTTTGAGATAGTGATTTTCCCTTCCTGTAACCTGCCTTTACTGTAGATACGAGGGGTGATCATAAAGATGGTGGACCACCTCGTTACTTTGAAAACTACTTCACATAGGATTACGAAAAATTGCACAGTTGAGCAATAATTATCTGGTAACCGACTTAAGCTTTCAAATGTCGTCTTATTCAAATAGGTAAAGTGTGATGTCATTTTAATGTCATATACTGCATTAGTGGTCCAAAATGTCGGATGACGTTTTATTTGAGCCGAGAGTAATCATAAAGTTTTACTTCAAACTCTGGAAGTATTTATCAGAAATCAAAACCGATTTAGAAAAAGATTAAGAAGAATCTGCACTCAAGAAATCTGATATTCGTAAATGGATCGGACTGGTTTAGACATGAGTGCAATACTGTTAAAGATGACCCTAAATCTGGCCGTCCATCAACATTAGTCATTGACAAAATCATCACAGATGTAGAGCAGCATGTAAAACAAGATCACTGAGATACTGCAAGGAAAATAGCTGACACATTTAGCATTTCATATAAAAGTGCCAAGGAGATTTTTACTGACAATCTTGGAATGTCGCATGTTTGCACAAGGTGGGTACCTCGACTATTGACGCCCGAGCGAATGGGAGTTAGGGTTGAAATCTGTTAAGGAATTTGAGAACGCATTAGGGTAGAGCGCTCAAACTTTACAGATGGTATTGTAACATGCGATGAAACATAGGTACAATTTAAAGAGACTGAAACTAGACAACAAAGCAGTGAACAGAAACATTCGACATCGCATTCCGCCGTTAAAGCCAAACTTTCTAAGTCAGTTGGCAAAGTTATGTGTACCATATTTTTCTGTACGCCTTTTTTCTTCTAAATTATGTTGTATCTATACATACAACAGTCAATGCTGAGTTTTATGCCCACATTATTCAAAGAAATTTCACAAACACCACACAAAAAAAACAGCCAGAAGTCCTGCAGAGTGACATCTCTTTATACCAAGATAACGTCCCAGCTCACAAAGCCACAATTGTACAGAAAACTCTGCAAAAACTAAACACAGAAACACTAGCCTACCCTCCCAATAATTCAGCCCTGGCCCCTTCACAACCTTGTGGTAGTTCATGTTTTGAAAGATTCTCTATGTGGCACGCACTACACCAGCAGAGAGGAACTAACCCTCAATATGACCGGGTCCTTGAGAGTAATGTCGCGTGTTTCGTGCATGGGAATCAAGAATAAATACGTGCATAGAACTCAAATGAGGTTATTTTCATAAAAAGTAGACAGTCCAAGTTGTTTTTTATAACAATATTCCAATACAGGCACTGGTCCACGTTCTTTTTGATCACCCCTTGTAACCTTTATTTTTAACCTTCATCAAACAATCCCCCAAGTTTTAATGATCCTGAGAAAAAAGGCATTTGAAATCTTTGTGGGAAAAAAAGAAAATGCTAGTAACCCACAATGTTTTCATCCATTTCATGTTACTTTTACTAGGTGATTACAGCTAAATATTTTCTAGCCTGTTCTTCTTTTGTTTGTAAAACTATATGTTAACTCTTTAATAGCAGACTACAAAATTTTTAGACTTGTCCAAATTGTAAGCATTTGCAGACGACAATAGATGCTGCTCAAAAGATGTTATTGATCTTCGAAAAAAAAGAAAACATGAGAAAGGAAGAAAATGCTGGTTACCAGTATTTTCTCCTCTTCCCAGAATGTTTTCAAAAGCTTTCTTCCTTTATGTTGTTAAAGCATGGGATAGTGTGGCAATGGGTCAACAAGATATTTCTTCATAGATATCATATGGCCTGCAATACACGAAAAGGGGCTTTCGGACATTTGCGTAAAGTGTTGTCCCAGATCAGCCTGCTCAGTCCAGGCAGGCTAATCTGAGACGGCACTTTACGACTACATTAGACTTTGTGCTGCTGTAGACTTGTGCAAAACAGAAAATTACATAAAAACGGAAAGTGTCGTTTCGGATTAGCCTGCGCGGACTGCGCAGGCTGATCAGAGACGACACTTTACGCAAATGTCCGAAAGCCCCTTTTTACATGTTGCAGGCCATATAATTTCTTGGTTTCTAGTATAAACACACATCTAGTAAGCTTTTCTCTTCCTCCATACTTGCAGATGACACATATGTCTTGAATAATGGAAATAAAAGAATAATAAGCCGAGCTCTTAAACAGCGGGTTTTCTCTCATTTTGATGAGCAATTTTGACTTTTCCTGCAAGTATAGATCATGGCCCACATGCATATCTTTCATGAAGTTATGACATATTACTAGGATAATCCCTGATGTTCCCACCTTCCTTTTTTTGCTGTGTTTTGTTCAACTCTTTATCGAACAATCCCCAGTTTTTTTTTACTTTGAGAAAAGAAAGCCTTTGAAAAGAAAAATGCTTTTTTATCAAGGATTTTCATCTTTTCCCACTATGTTTTCTATCCTTTTAGAAAGAACAGTTACCATTTAAGCCACAGTTATGTTTTTTGTGTAAAAGCTTTCAGTATGGACACATCTAAAATTCTGTAGTTTGGTAAAGAGTTAAGCATTTCTTTGTCCATTATACATGTCTCATTTTAGCAAAATCTGATAACTGTAAAGGAACAGCATGCAAAGGTTCGTGCAGTAATTGTTTTATTTTGTTAACGATGAGATTTTGATTGCTCAACCATGCAGTGACTGGCTGCCAGATATATTCCAATGCTTACCCGTAACATTTTACTGGAAAACAAAATTTAACCCTGTTCCAAATAATCTGGAGCTTTAATGACCCTGAGAGAGAGGGCTTTTAAAAATATTGTGGAAAACAGAGAAAATGCTGGTACCCAGCATTTTCTCCTTTTCACACAATGTTTTTAAGCCTTTAAAAGGCAAATCCCACAATGTGAGGAACTTGTTTTCTTGACAAGTCTTGTTTTCTTGACAAGTCCAAAATTCTGTCGCTAGGTAAAGACACCTTTGTATTAAAAGCAATAGAAGACAATATATATATAAGGCTAAAATCGTTTGGATTTGTCTTTGAAAGTTTGAAATATATTTTGGGAAAAGGAGAAAATACTGGCATGTCCTTGACCCACAATGTTTTCAAGTATCTTTTTAGCTCACCTAAGCACAAAGTGCTGAAGGTGAGCTTTTGTGATAGTTCTGTGTACGGTGTCTGTCGACCATCACTAGGCTTGCAGGCGTCAACAATTACCTTGTGTGCGTTCTGGAGGCCACATTTCCTGTCAGATACTCACCAAAATTGTTCAGAATGTTTGTCCTGATATCTTGTACAAGATCAAAATTAGATAATGGGGTAAAAAGGTTGGCCACATTTGGAGTCAGATACTCTTGAAATTGGGTCAGAATGTTTGTCCAGGTAATAACTTTGGAGAGTTAGAAAAATGGCTTATGTCAAGTCAAAAACTAGATCACAAGATTAAAATGCAGAAAAACCTTGTGTACTCTGACACCAATGAAATTTGGTCATAATGTTTGTGTTGATGATATCTCGGACAAGTTCAAATTTGGGTCATGTACATTCAAAAAGTAGGTCACTGGGCCAAATCGTAGAAAAACCTTGTGTGCAATCTAGAGGCCACACTTTCAGTCCAACAGTCCTGAAACTTGATCAAAATGTTTGTCTTTATGGCATCTTGGACAAGTGTAAAATTGGGTCACATCAGATCAAACGGTAGGTCACTGGGACAAATCTTTGAAAAATCTGGTGTGTATTCTAGAGGCCAAATTTTCAGTCTGATAGTCATGAAATTGATCAGAGTGTTTGTCTTGATCATATCTATTACTGAAATCAGGTCATGTTGGATCAAAAAGTAAATCACCAGGACAAATCCTAGCAAAACCTTGTGTGCACTCTAGAAACCACATTCTCAGCCTGAGACTCATGAAATTAAATCTGAATGTTTGTCTTGATAACATCTTGAACAAATTTGAAACTTTGTCAGTTTGGTTTAAAAAGTAGGTCACTAACACTCATTTGTTTTACATCATGACAACCAGCATCTCTTTAACTTTATCAATCCTAGATAACTTTCCTCAGATGAATACTTTGGGACAATTGGACCTCTTGTTAGTTCAACTGAGCACGAATTGCTTAAGGTGAGCTTTTGTGACTGCTGTGTCCGACGTTGGCCACGTGTCGTCCAGCGTCTGTCATGCAGTGGTCAACATTTACTTTGTGTGCGTCCTAGAGGCCACATTTTCAGCCTGATACTCTTAAAACTTGATCAGAATGTTTGTCTTGTTGATATCTCAGATGAGATTGAAATTGGGACATACCAGGTCAAAAAGTAGGTCACTGGGATGAATTTTAGAAAAACCTTGTGTGCACTCTACAGGCCACATTTTTAGCCTGATACTCATGAAACTAGGTCAGAATGTTTGGGTCATGTTGGGTCAAAAAGTAGCTTACTTGGCCAAATCTTAGAAAAACCTTGTGTGCAGTTCAGAGGCTACATGATATTCAACCTGATACTCTTGAAATTTGGTCAAAATGTATGTCTTGTTGATATCTGGGACAAGTTTGAAATTGGTTCATGTCTTATCTAAAAAGTGGGTGACTTAATCTCATATGTTTTACATCATCACAATCAAGATCTCTGCAGCTTTATCAACCCTAGATGACTTTACTCAGGTGAGCGATTTAGAGCCAATGGCCACCCTTTTTTTTTTTTTTTTTTTAATGGTTAAATCTAAGGATTGTTTGGTCAAGTGTTGTAACATGTTTTGAAGTTACAACTTGCTTATTAGATAATTCAAATTCAGTATTTACTGATTCTGGCATTTTTCAATGCATTCTTTTCACAGGTGGATTATGTGGTACAGTGTGGAGTTATCCCCCCATTCTGTAACCTGCTAGGTGTAAAAGATGCACAGGTTGTGAGCGTTGTGCTTGATGGAATCAACAACATACTGAAAATGGCAGGAGATGATGTTGATCATATAGCGCAGCTGATTGAAGAGTGTGGAGGTAGGGTTTTGTACAAATACAGGGATTCAAATAGAAACTTGTCATCAGATTTGGAACCCTATGTAGTGGATAATCAATAGAGTTGTTTCAAGGAGGCATTTCTAATTAAAACTAACAATGTTTATATTAAGAGTTCGAGTTGAGTAATCTTTGATAAAAAATAGTTTTTATCTGTACCTCTACTGTTATACTCTGAGTATGGGGTACTTTGAGTTCGAATATTTGCAGAGAAAAAGTGAAGAATCATGTAAAGAAAAAAATAGTATCATTTAAACCATGGAGTATCAAATAAATGAAATGAACTTTATTCAGCCAATGAATTAAAGACCTTGATGCAGCTTCTTCAAGATTGTTTAGGCAAAAATTTGTCACAAAATGTTTCACCGAAGATCCAAGAGAAGACTACCAGAATGTGCACCTGTACTGTCTGCAAAAGTGGGTTGTGTTTGGCATTCATGTATTCAACCCTTTACCAAAATACCAAGTTTTAATGACCCCAAGAAAAACGACTTTTGAAAACATTGTGGGAAAAGGAGAAAATTGTGGTAACCAGCACAAATTTCATAATGTGTGCTACATTTAATTTATGGTCTACTAATGCATCTATTTTGGACCAGTCTAAAATTCTGCCGTTCTGTAGAGAATTATTTGTTAAAATTTTAATTTCAGGTTTGGACAAAATTGAGAGTTTACAAAATCACGAGAATGAGGACATCTATAAGCTAGCTTATGAAATAATAGATAACTTCTTCTCGGGAGATGTGAGTAGATTTTTTTTCTTGTGCGCCTCTCCATAATTTTGCAAATCAGTAGAACAGGTTATGGAATTGTTGTTATCTATATTTAATAGACTTTGTTTATATAAGGCCATGAAGGTGAGCTTTTGTGATTGTGCTGCGTCCGTCGTGCAACATGCATCGTCAACTTTTACCTTGTGTATGCTCTGGAGGCCACATTTTCAGTCCAGTACTCATGAAACTTGGTCAGAATGTTTGTCTTGATAATATCTCGGAAGAGTTTGAAAATGGGTCATGTCAGGTCTAAAACTAGGTCACTAGGTCAAATTTTAGAAAAACCTTGTGTACGCTCTAGAGGCCTCATTTTCAGTCCAAAACTCTTGAAAGATGGTCAAAATATTTGTCCTGATGATATCTCAGACGAGTTTGAAAATGGGTCATGTCGGGTCAAAAACTAAGTCACTTGTGTACGCTCTAGAGGCCACATTTTGAGTCTAGAACTCTTGAAAGTTGGTCAAAATTTTTGTCTTGATGATATCTTAGACGAATAAGGAATGGGTCATGTTGGGTCAAAAACTACGTCACTAGGTCAAATCTTAGAAAAACCTTGTGTACACAGTAGAGGCCACATTTTGAAAGTTTGTCAGAATGTTTGTCTTGATGATATCTTGGATGAGATTGAAAACAGGTCATGTCGGGTCAAAAGTAGGTCACTAGGTCATATCTTAGAAAAACATTGTGTACACTCTAGAGGTCACTGAGAGAAATTCTAAAAAAAGCTTGTGTTCAAGCCAGAGGCCAAATTTTCAGTCCAATAATTATGAAAGCTTGGTAGAATGGTTGTCACAATATCCAAAGAGATTGAAAATGGGTCATATTTGGTCATAAGGCTCAGGTGAGAGACTTCAGGGCCATCATGGCCTTCTTGTTTTTGTATGAGTGGTGCTGTAATATAAGGGAGTTAAATGCATCTTCATACAGAGTAAGTTGTTGCATGATTTTAATCCCGTGTCGGGAGGGGTGGGCTAAATCATTAAATTCCTTAAATGCTAAATAAACGAATTGGACAGTGGACATTTGCACAATGAAAAGAGATCAAATATCACATTTTTACTGTCTGAACCTGATCTACAGTTTGATCTTCATCTACACTGTATGCAAAAGCTGCTGTAGTTATGTGTTAAGCTCTAAACATGTAAACATTTTGACTGCGGAAGGAATAGAAGCAATTTTATTGGCCTCATTTTCTGTTTCCTTCTTTTCTTAACTCTTTACCCAACGATAAAATTTTAACACTTATCACGCTAATTCACTAAAATGAAACTTTCAAGTCGATAGTGAAAACCCAAATGTTGCCATTTCAAAGTCATTCTGTGGGGAAAGATAGAAGCTTGTCAGACAGTGTAGATCCAAGATCAGATTGCACTTTTTATGCATTCTGGTCTTGATCTACACTGTCCATAAAAGGTCAGTGAGTTGCGCTTAGCAGTGTTAGGATTAAACTAGTCCAAATTAAAGCATTTGCAGACCAGAAAAGAAATGTGGATCAGATGGTAAACTTTGTCTTTGAAAGGGTAGAAAAGATTGTTGGAGAAGGAGAAAACGCAGGTTACTAGCATTTTCTCCTTTTCCCACAGTTTTCCAAAGTTGACCTCTTCAGCATCATTTTAAGTTGGCATTGTGTGGTAAAGGGTGAAGGAGCAATCTCTTGTTTTAACCCTTTACTGTCGAGCCCGGGTAGCTCAGTCAGTAGCATGAAGGAGGTGGGTGTGTGGAGTAAACTCCCGGGATGCATGGATAGGTGCACTGGCAGTAGCTATATAACTGAAATAATGTTGAAAATGGCGTTAAACACCATACAATCAATCAATCAGTCTAACCCTTTACCAGATAATCCTGAGGTTTAACAACCTTGAGTAAGAAGACTTTGGAAAACATGGCGGGAAAAGTGGTAAATGCTGGTAATCAGCATTTCCTCCTTTTCCAACTATGTTTTTTACGATAAGACAAATCCTGTTCTTTGTTGTCTGCAAATGCTTTCATTTCGTTTGAGTCCTAAAATAGGTTGGATCACCAGGGTCAGTAGTTAACCTGAACTGTCATATGTATATATATACTCAAATTCTTGTTACTTTTATCTTTAAAGATTGAAGAAGATCCTTCCCTAATGCCTGATATTGGGAATGAGGGCTACCATTTTGATCCAGCAACCACAATTCCACAGGAAGGTTTCAAGTTCTGACTAGATGACGACATTGGAAACATGGTAGAGATCAAGGAGCCCAGTAGTTCCCCTTGTTTGTCAGCCTGTAGGAGCAACACAGCAGCCACCCATACCCATTCTGTAGGCTTGACCACATCGTGTGAAAATCAGTTACTGCATAGTGCAATGAGATTGTGTGATTCACCATCAACTTCTGAACTATCCATGGCTAATCAGTGTAACAGTGATAGCTCCAATAATTCAGTGGATACTTTACCAAGCACTGCAGATTCCAATTATGTTGTTGATGAGAATAGCAATGAGATGGAGAGGGCACATGATAATAACAACATTAGCGGGCATTTGTCGACTTTTCTGCAGCAAGAGAATCGTGGAGGTCAGGGTGAAGAAATGCAAGGAACGTCGGAGGCAGTAAACACAACTGATCATCTGTATAGTAAAGGGTATTCAGGAGACCCGGACATGCTGTCTTGGTATTGTTTAGGCTCTTGTTGATCACAACTGTTTTAACCCTTTACCATACAATCCCAAGTTTTTATGACCGAGAGGCATATGACCCTTGAATTAATGGTGGGAAAAGGAGAAGATGCTGGCAGCTAGCATTTCGTTTTGTCACAATATTTTCCACTCTTTCAAAGAATGATCTCAAGACTTGAGCCACACTGAATTTGTCTGCTAAAGCTTTGAATTTTAAGTGATTTCTTTACCAAACCACAAAACTGTAGACTCGTCCAAATTAAAATGATTTGGAATTGACATACTGTGTTTGCTCAAGTATATGATATTTGTCTTTGAAATAATGGAAAATATTGTTGGAAAAGGGAGAAAATGCTGGTTAACAGCAATTTGTCCTCTTCCATTCATGTTTTTAAAAGCCTTCCTGAGGGTCGTCAGGACGGGGGATTGTTTTGTAATCTCAATGACATTTAGCTTTCCTTGAAATATTTTTGCACTGTGTCATATGTACTGGTTTGTGTTAGAATACTGGTTTGTGTCAGAATAACTCATGGCATTGACTTAAATCAAAATAAGCAGAACTTGTATACTAGTATGAGGTTAGGGGATAAGAAGTTTTAATAGAGATCCAGATAGGTGGAGATAAAAGAAAAATCAATTAGTTAATCCCTTAAACCTAAGTAGTTGGTACTTACTAATAGGAACCCATACTACAGGTTTTAGTGAAGAACTTTGATAGTATAATTGAGCAGCGCTCTGGCAAAAGGGGGCTTTTGACATCTCCGTAATGCATGATATTAAGCAAGCCATCACATAAGTATGGATCCATAATAGCCACTTTTTTTTAACAACCGACTTAATCATTAGGTACAGCGATCCTTTCACATACAGAAAAGCGACCATTAGTGAAAAGTTTCGGCCCAGGTCAGCCTGCGCGGACTGCTCAGGCTGACCTGGGTCAACACTTTTCGCAGATGCATTAAGCCCCCTTTTCACAGAGCATGGCTCAATTATTTGAGCCTCTAAATACTCCCCATATCTGGACCTGTGTTCTATGGAGAGCAAGAGTTGTTCAGAATATAGATTGTTGGAGGAATTTATGAACAAAAAATTTGCCGAGGAAGTTAGTGAACCAATAGCTTCATCCTTTCCCTGTCATTTTAGTCGTCTTGAAGTCAAAACAAACTTACATTGTCTGATTGATGTTTAGGTAAATGTTGGCATCATTACGAATGGTATGAAATATCTTTTCACTCTTACAAGACAGAGATATTTTTAGACTTTTTCATATTGAAAGCATTTACAAATGAAATTTTAGATGCAGCTTTTAGTACTGTTCTTTCTTTTGAAAATGGTTAAGAGATCATGGTAAAAGGAGAAAATGCTGGTAACACACATTTTATACTTTTCCCAATATGTTTTCAAAAGTCTATTTGTTCATGGTTGCTGAAAACCTGGATTGTTCGTTAAACAGCTCACCACTTTACATTATGCCTTTACCAAACGACAACATTTTAGACATGTCCAAATTGAAAGCATTTGCAGACAACAAAAAAATGTGACTCAAAAAATTGAAACATGTTCTGGGAAAGCTAGAAAACATTGTGGAAAAAGGAGATAATGCTGGTTACCAGCATTTTCTCCTTTTCCCACATTGTTTTCAAACACTTTCTTTTTCAGGGTCGTTTAAAGTCGGGATTGTGTGGTAAAGAGTTAAGCAATATATCTCTTTCCCCTTGGCTTAAATTCATGTTTGTGTTAAACTTTGATTTGTGGTAAGTGCTCATATTTAAACAAAAGTGACTTCGTTTTCTGTCGCAAATTTATTTCATGTGGTGACATACCACTCTTCAACACACAAAACATTTAGACTAGTCCAATTTGAAAGCATTTGCAGAAGACACATTTAATGTGGCTCACATGATAGGATTCTACTATGAAAGCTTATAAGCATTGTGGAAAAAAGAGAAAATGCAAGTTACCACCATTTTCTCCTTTTCCTAGTCTTTTCCAAGTTTTTCTTCTTCAGAGTTTGGTGGTAAGCTGTTAATGTGAGTGTTTTTCAGAACTGCTATAGACAAATAGACCATTTTCAAATGCCACTGTACAGAACCATTTTGACATGGGCAACATTGCCGAGTTTTGCAGATCTGCTGGTTGTTCAAGGTCAGACTATATCGTGCTACTAATCAAGACCTCCTGAGTTCAGATCCTCGATGAGGTCCAGCATGACTCAATGGACAAGACATTTCAGGGCTGTAGTTTTGTGCTGGTGAAACCCAGGACATACATGAGTATGTTAGCTGTTGCTGTGATATGACTGAAATGATGTTGAAAGGGGATTAGAACACATTCAGTCAATTAGTCAATTAAATCCAAGATTGTCTGGGCTCTAGAATGTTTTGGAAAGGATGAAGGCATGGTGGTTTTCCTTTTTGTGCAGGTTAACATGTATATAAATGTATAGGTGCTTGTTAACTGTACTATTGATATCTCTGTACTTGTTAACATACATATGTAGTACTGCTTAATTATTTTATGTGTAATATACAGTACTATTGTGTTGGGTTTTTGCTTTTTCCCATTGTTTTTATCATACACAATTGTTGTTACTATTTTGCTTTTTAAATCTGTAGTAACCCTGTCAATAACTCCCAATTTTGCAGTTTTATTTGCCAAGTTGTTTTCATTGGTTTTTTATTATAAATTACACGAACTGCTTAATTTTATGTCGTAATAGATTTAATTTAAAAAACGCAAGTAAAAGAGAAGCAAATAGGAACAAGATAGGAATTTGTTCTTCATTTATTAACTTTTCAGAGTAACAAAATGAAGTGATCATTTTCAGTGTGTGAAATAATAGATTTAGGTTATTAACATATTAAAAATGACTTCAAGGCTGTTTTAGCCCTCTAACACATCCAAATTTTTTACTTGTCCAAACTAGAGGCATTTGCAGACAACAAAATTAATGTGACTCAAGGTTTAAGATTTGTTTTTGAAAGGGTAGGAAACATGGTGGGAAAAGGAGAAAATGCTGGTAACCAGCATTTTCTCCTTTTCCCACAATGTTTTTAAATGTCTTCTACTTTAGGGTTGTTTAAAGTCAGGATTGTGTGGTAAAGGGTTAATCATACAGAGTGAAAAAAATACTTGACAATGTGTGTCTAAGATCAGATTGCACTGATCTATATCTATTTTGTCAACAAAGGCAGCCATTGTTGTGCATGGTACTGTAGCTGTTTCCAAACAGTCTAGGGTTTAACCTTATACAACACACTCCTGAGGTTTAACAACCCTGAGTAAGAAATCTGTAGGGTCCTGCGTGGCTCAGTGGTAAAGTGTGGGACTCGTGACCTGGAGGCCCCGGGTTCGAGCCGCACTGGATCCAACATAGTTTTCTACTCTATGAATGATAAATTCCATTCTTTGAGTAACTTTTCTGTTGTCATCTACAAATGCTTGCAATTTTGGAAGTGTACACTTTTTGTTGGGTGATAAAGAACTTTATGAGCCTGCAGAGGTTTTTTGAAAATTTTAGAAAAGGAGAATTTAACACCCATACCAAGTTTTCTTAACACCTCCCCCCCACCCCCAAAGAAGAAAAGAAAGCTTTTGAAAACATTGTGGAAAAAGGAGAAAATACTGGTAACACTTTTTTCACAGTAAAATTTCTCCATTTGAGCAACATATTTATACCCCCGCAAAACCCCTGTCTGTCCGTCTGTGTGTCCTTCTGTGTACAAATAATTGCCTGTTTCTGTCAAAGCGCTGGCGGGGGTATTAAGTCACATTCAGTGACAGCTCTAGTTTTTGTCTGGAAATGCTTATGCTTGAACAATTTTTGTCATCTTATAAAGAATGAATGAGGTAATGCTCCTTTTAAAAAAATGTTATCATGCTCAATGCTAGTAAGACATTCTGTTAAACCTTCACCAGACAACAAGAGTGTAGTCTCTTCTGTATTGAATGCTATGTTAAATTTAGGCAGGTAACCAGCCTTTTCTCCTTTACCCACACCATTTTCTACAATATCATAAACAAAATTCTGTTACTTGAGCCTTTCCCACACAATCCCAAGTTTTAATGAACTTGAGCAAGACATCTTTTGAAAATATTGTAGAAAAAGGAGAAAATGCTTGTAACCAGCATCTTCTCCTTTTCCCACATTATTTTTCACCCTTTTTGATAGAAATCCCATCCTCTGTGCCACATTTAATTTGTTGTCTGCAAATGCTTTCAGTTTGGAGCAGTCAAAAATTTTGTCGTCGGGTTGAGAGTTAAACTTAATACATGTAATTATAATTTGGCTGTAATTTATTTGTTGATTTACTGCCATTTATGTTGAATAATTCACTTGTTTTCAAATTGTTACCTACTGCTTTGAACCAGATTTTTACCTGTGTGAACGTCCATTTTCAAATTTAATTTTATAAATGTAATCTTTTTTTTATGATAATGTGTGTGTATTTGTTATATTCAGTAGTTCTTGAATTTTGCTCTGCAAATGAAAAATCATCTCAATAGTGAATTGGATAATGTTTATAGATGGGTATTTTCATTTAGTAGAAATTCTCCTTTTCCCTTAATGTTTTCAAAGGTCTTCTTTGATATCTTTGAAACCTAGGTTGTTTGATTTTCCCACAATGTTTTCTACCCTACCAAAGACGGAAATCATTATTTGACCTACATTTAGTTTTTTGTCTGTAAATGCTTTCAATTTGGTTGAGTCCAGAAATTTGGCGCTGGTGAGGACTTAAGCAAGCAATTATTGAGGTCCCAAGGAAGGCAGTTGTGTTGAAATACACTCTTATGACGCAAGCACCTGTGATAAGCAAGTACATTGTGAGTCTTCCTTGGTTGCTTAGCTTAGCTCATTACCACACAACAAAATTTTAGACTTCTTCAAACTGAGAGCATTTATAGATTACAATGAAATGTGGATCAAATGATCATCTTTGTCTTTGAAAGGGTAGAAAACATGGTGGGAAAAGAGAAAGTGCTGGTTACCAGCTTTTTCTCTCTTTCCTTCAGTGTTTTCAAAAGATTTATTCCTTGCGGTCGTCAAAACTTGGGATAGTTTGGAAAAGAGTTTATACAGTTTATACACTGTTGTAGATTGAAATGTCAAATATTCAAACATGTATTGACTAGGCATGATCTTCAAAGCATAACTTCTTATTGCTTTTGTAGAAAATGTCCTGCTAGATGAAGATCAGAGTCGCTTTTGCAGGCAGGGTACATTCCAAGATGAGACTGCACAGAAATGAAATTTGATCTTAGATCTACACTGTCCACTATTTTGGGCAATATTCTGGAAAAAAAAAACAAGCTTGAAATTATTACAAATATGTCTTAATTGTTTACCACACAATCCAGAGTTTTAATGACCCTGAAAAAGAAAGCGTTTGAAAACATTTCGAGAAAAGGAGAAAATTCTGGTAATAAGCATTTTCTCCTTTTCCCACAATGTTCTCTAACCTTTCTCAGAAAAATTCCAATGTTTATGCCACATTTATTATTTTGTCTGCAAATTCTCTCAACTTGGAGCAGTCTAAAGTTTTGTCATGTGGTAAAGAGTTAACCCTATCACACAATCCCGCATTTTAACGACCCTGGGAAATAGGACTTTGGAAAACATTGTGGGAAAAGGAGAAAATGCTTGTAACCAGCATTTTCTCCTTTTCCCACAATGTTTTCTAACCTTTTTCAGAAAAATCCCAATATTTTTGCCATGTTTATTATTTTGTCTGCAAATTCTCTCAACTTGGAGCAGTCTAAAACTTTATCATGTGGTAAAGAGTTAAACAGTGTTACAAAAGTTCTGAATGCTCATATTAGCCATCAGACTTCTGCAGCATTGTTTTTTTTTAAGAGAAAAAATGTCAGTCCAGCTTGTCTGAAAACTGGAAAACTAAGCAGTCATTAAATATACTATACCTACATGTATTTATGCATAAAAATGTTGTGACTTTTCCCAATAGGAATACACAAGTGTGAGATAGTCATCAGTTACTTCCCTTGATACCTCATCACTGCATAACCCTTTACCACACAATCCATTGATTAACAACCCCAAGGAAAAGGCCTTTTTGCAATATTTTGGGAAGAGGAGAAAATGCTGGTAACCAGCATTTTCTCCTTTTCCCACAATGGTTTCTGCATTCATGGACAGATATCGATTTTTGAGTCACAGTTATTTTATTGTCTATGAATGCTTTTAACGAAGACAGTTCTAAAATTTTGTTGTTTGGTAGAGAGTTTATAGTTCCTGAATAGAGCATTACTCAATTTTTGTCCATGATATTCTTAGTATTTTTAGGAATGTCCAGGTACATGTATAAATATATCCGTCAAAATTTATAGGCCTTTTTTTATCCATGTGATGCATTTCAGTTGTAATATTTTGAAAATGTCATTCCGCAAATACCTGTCGACCTTTCATATAAATCATAAGCCAGATTATACTTATTGCTACATCTCAATGCAAAGCAAGGAAAAAACAAAGGAAATCAGATAAAAATCAAAGGCCCTAATTGTACTTTTGTTACATGGGGGTGGGCGTCCCATCAAGGGAGATGAATTTCACTATATTCTTCTGTTAATTGATTAGGGTTTCATATGTTAGTTGTTCACAGTGACTCTATGGATTCCTCAGGGAATGAATGAAATGCTATGAAAAAAAAAAACCCACTGTATTTTTCAGTATTTTGACTTGCCTTTCTCAAGAGTTTTCAGAGTGTTTCAGATTTACTGAAAAAGGCAGTAGCTGAAATATTGAACAATAGAGTGGTATTTTTCAAAGTGATTCAGTCGTTCAATCAAGAACATATTCTGGATCTTACTCTATCACACAAATGACTGAATATTGTTTGCTAATTATTTCTTTTGTTGCAATGTATTATTTGACCATGATAACTGTTTGTAAACAAACATACTGAGCCAGGGAGCTCAGTTAATAAGAAACAGAGCCTTAAACTGGGGAGGGGGGGGGGGGTCACTGGGTTGAATCCTCAGTTTAGCCAGTTTTTCTCTGAGGGTTGATGAGGATTCATTCGTCTCTCACTGCTGATCACTGGTTTGACAATGGTAATGTTGGAAAGCAGCTACTGGCTTGGGAAGAATATTGTGCAAAGATCTGGTAAAAGAAACTCAGGGAAAGCATGGGTAGGTTCACTGTCTTTCTTGCCATAACTGAAATTATGTTGAAATCTGTGTAAAACATAGAACAAATAAAGGAATGTTAAAATCAATAACTTGTGAAAATATGTGCGTGTCACAAAATCTTAACTCTTATCAAATATTTGCCTGGTTTAATGACCCTGACGGATAAAGCATTTGAAAACATTGTGGGAAAAGGAGAAAAAAAACAGCACTTTGTCCTTTTCCCATGATGTTTAATATTTGTTCGAAACAAATCTCATCATCTGAGCCTTTTGTAGCCTGCAAATGCATTCAGCATGGATTGATGGTGTTAAATTTTTGTTGTTTGGTTATGAGTCAATGCTTTACCACACAATTTCTAGTTTTAACGACCCTGAGAAAGAAAGCTTTTGGAAACTTAGTGGGAAAATGAGAAAATGCTGGTAGGTAGCTTTTGTCCTTTTCCCACAATGTTTTCTAACTATTCAAGGACAAGTACCATCATTTGAAAAATACTTGAATTCTCACCCGGATGAGTGTAAAATCTTTCCATGTGGTGAAGGGTTAAGGGTTAATGTGAGTTGGCAGGGTCCTGATAAACAGATATTTTCTCTTTAGAAAATTTTGCTCTAAATTTCTGTACAGATAATTTCGACTCCCCTATTGTGTATGATGCCATGTTTCTCTACCCACAGTTATCATGGGAGAATTATACCAGTGTATTGTTAATACTATTGTATACTATTGTCATATTTATGTTCTATAAAAAGTTAGCAGGCATTCCACTGAGTAACTGCTGGCTATACAGGGAATTATTTTATTTTAAATTTTTGTACATACACTGCCATACCTTATAAAACATAAACATTCTTTTTTTTTTTCAATATGGTAACTTCTAAGATAGTTTAGTAGTTATTTGACTGTTCAGACTTTTGTGTCTTTGTGAAATGTTGCAATATCTTTTCCAAATAATATTCAAGACCTTTTTCATCAATTATTTACTAGATGTCAAACTTTAAAACCTGTCCAAATTTTGTTGATGGGATTTGGTAGTGAAAGAATAGAAACATTGACAGAAAAGGAGAAAATGCTGCTTACCAGCACTTTCGCCTTTTTAGCTCACCTGAGCATGAAGTGCTCATGGTGAGCTATTGTGATCATGCTGTGTCCGGCGTCTGTCGTCCGTCGTGCGTCGTCAACTTTTACCTTGTGTACACTCTAGAGGCCACATTTTCAGTCTGATACTTGTGAAACTTGGTCAGAATGTTTGTCTTGATGATATCTCGGACGAGTTAGAAAATGGGTCATGTCGGGTCAAAAACTAGGTCACTAGGTCAAATCTTAGAAAAACCTTGTGTACGCTCTAGAGGCCACATTTTTTGTCCAATACTCATGAAAGTTGGTCAGAATGTTTGTCTTGATGATAGCTTGGACGAGTTTGAAAATGGGCCCTGTCGGGTCAAAAACTAGGTCACCAGGTCAAATCTTAGAAAAACCTTGTGTACGCTCTGGAGGCCATATTTTCAGTGCAATACTCCTGAAAGTTGGTCAGAATGTTTGTCTTAATGATATCTCGGACGAGTTCGAAAATGGGCCATGTTGGGTCAAAAACTAGGTCATAGGTCAAATCTTAGAAAAACCTTGTGTACGCTCTAGAGGCCACATTTTCAGTCCAAAACTCTTGAAAGTTGGTCAGAATGTTTGTCTTGATGATATCTCTGACAAATTCGAAAACGGGCCATGTTGGGTCAAAAACTAGGTCACTAGGTCAAATCTTAAAAAAACCTTGTGTATGCTCCAGAAGCCACATTTTCAGTCCAATACTCTTGAAATTTGGTCAGAATGTTTGTCTTGATAATATCACAGACGAGTTCGAAAGTGGGCCATGTGGGGGTCAAAAACTAGGTCACTAGGTCAAATCTGAAAAACCTTGTGTATGCTCCAGAAGCCACATTTTCAGTCCAATGCTCTGTAAAGTTGGTCAGAATGTTTGTCATGATGATAGCCTGGATGAGTTTGAAAATGGATCATGTCAGGTCAAAAACTAGGTCACCAGGTCAGATCTTAGAAAAACCTTATTTAAGCTGTAGAGGCCACATTTTCAGTCCAAAACTCTTGAAATTCAGTCAGAATGTTTGTCTTGATAATTTCTTAGACTAGTATGAAAATGGGTCATGTTGGATAAAAAACTAGGTCACAAGGTCAAATCTCGGAAAAACATTTTGTACTATAATTACAGTCCAGTATTCTTTAAACTTTTGTTAGAATGTTTGTCTTGATGATATCTTGCATGAGTTTGAAAATGGGTCACGTGGAATAAAAACTAGGTCACCAAGTTTCATCCTTGAAAAACCGTGTGTACGCTCTAGTGGCCACATTTTCTGTCCAATAATCTTGAAATTTGCTTTGAATGTTTGTCTTGATAATATCTTAGACTAGTATGAATATGGGTCATGTTGGTTAATAAACTAGATTACCAGGTCAAATCTCGGAAAAACCTTTTATACACCCTACAGGCCACATTTTCTCTCAAATACTCATGAAAGTTTGTCGGAATGTATGTCTGGATAATTTCTACATGTCAAGTAGGCCGCTGAGACAAATTCTAGAAAAAGCGTGTGTGCACTCTAGAGGCCATATTTGTAAGCCCAATACTAATGAGTGTTTGTCAGAGTGTTTGTCTTAATATCTCTAAAGAGATTGGAAATGGGTCTTGTTTGATCAAAAGGCTCAGGTGAGCGACTTCAGGGCCATCATGGCCCTCTTGTTCTACATTGTTTTCAGGAGCTTTTCTCTGTAAGGGTCATTAAAACAGGGGACTATACTTAGTCTTATCAGAGATATTTTTTAAGCACCAGAAAGTGGCAACATAATAAGGTATGGTAGATGTCAGATGTTTGAAACATAACCATTTACCTCAGTATTCTCTTTTCATTATCATTTTTGAATGAAATAATACCTTCTTAATCAAATCACAAAGTTTTGAAAAATACAGAAAACCAACAATTAGTTAATTAAATAACATAGATGGGCATTGTTGCAAAAGAAGATATTGCTCATGAGGAATTTCTCTTGCTGCTGCTATGTTTTCAAAAGTGGTCTACTGAAAGTAGAAAAGTCATCTACAAGCAGAAATTGTTTAAATCTGTACTGCACCAAAGGACAAAATGCTGACTTGTAGATATTGAAAGTATTTGCAGATGACTACTTAAGAGTGGCTTGACTGATGAGATTTGTCTTTGGTAGGATAGAAATCATTGTGAGAAAGGAGATAATGCTAGTACCCAGCATTTTTAGCTCAGCTGTTTTCAAAGAAATTGTATTGTAGCCCTTGCGTCGTCTGTGTTATCATTGTGTAAAAAGTTTCACATGTAATATCTCTCTCATTAGTGAGATATTTACCTCAAACTTGGACAAGTTTTCATCGTCAATCAAAAGGGAACCCATACAACAAGGACAGGTCACCAATAAAGTATTTTTAACACAGTTATGCCTCTTTTTCGACTTCAAGTTTTCAATGAAAATGAAGCAACTGCAGCCAAGTGTTGGCACCTGCATGTGGTGCTCTTGTTTTCTTTTCCTACAGTGTTTTCAAAAGCTTTATCTGTCAGTATTGTTTAAATACAGGATTATTTGGTAACACTTTCAAGGCAAAAACTCATCAATTGAGCCACATTTAATTTGTCATTTGAAAATAGGTTTGGATTTAGTAAAGTTCAGAATTTTGTTGTTTGGTTTAAAAACAACAATCAACTTGATCAGGGCTCATTCTTGCAGATATGCATTTAAGACATTTGTTTTTTGTGAAATTTTTAATTTTTATATTGAGAAATAAAAATAACCACAGAAAATAATTTTTTTTTCTCAGCAGGAGATTTAATAGTACTGTGTAGAGAATACTTGGGTAAAATATGTATACTTGTATATTTATATTTTATGGTATTAAGCTCAAAGCATTTTAAAGCCACACAGCAGTGGAATGACTGTTAGACTGGTCAATGTTATTTTGCTATGTTCATTTTAAACAAAAACATGCAATCAAGGAGGACTTGCAATACCAAAGTCGAGCACATGCATGATGTTGTATATAGCATTACTAGTTCTTAAATTTGTTTTTTCCCTTTAAACCTACATGAATGTTTCGACTTCTGGTATAAACATGTTTTCTCCTTGAATTATTTTTTTGTGAAAATTTTTTAAATTGTTGGAATACCATGAAATAAGTGAGAGGCATAGTGGGTTAAAAGATTTAAAAAAATCTGAATAAATCAAGTTTTTCCTGAAGGATATGCTGAATTAAAGACAAGTTGCATTGAAAGTACAAGAGAGCTGACTTTGCACAATGGCAAATAACATACAAAGATGATTCTTCGAACACCTAATAAACTCAATAGAAAATTTTGGTATTAAAAGAACACCCAAATAATTGCAGTTTCAATGTTGCTTTTTCCCAAAAAGTCTCAACAAAGAGGATAGTGTAGATCAAAGACCAGACGAGTCATTCTGTGCAGTCTGATCTTGATTGTAACTGGCCGCAAAGACAACTTAAGCTGTAAAAGGTGCCCAACAGCTTAAAAAAATACAACCGCTTTTTCAGCGTTCTTTCTTTCCTGTAAAGGGTTTACCATGAATAACCTGTTTGCTCGGGCATTGTATACTAACGGGTATTTGTAATTCAGGCAACCCTAGTTCATTTCAAGCTTGAGCTCAGTCCTAGTTGAAGTATCCTTTGACAGAGCATTCTTCCTTTGCCTCCACACTGTTAGATAACTTGAAAAGCATGGGCAAGGTAACTTGTAGAATTTAAAATATCCATTGTACTTAATTAATACCCTAGTTGCTGTCAGTTTAATTCACAAGCATTTATCTTTATTGTAAAGCCATGATGCCTCTCAGTTATTTTATGGTTTTCAGAAAGTGTTAAGTCTTTCATAATGTTTCTGAAAGTTTCAATTTCAGAACTGATTTAAAATGCGATGAAAAAACGTCAAAAAAGTGCATGGAATTTTTGTATACATGCAATACAAAAATGAATAAAGCAATGAAATTTATATCAATGAATGAATAAATTTTGGGAGTGCTGATTCATATCGGCGTTCTCAACTCATTCAAAATGTCTGACTTCCTGTTTGTTTTAATCCACTGTCCTGTTATTATACCACCGCAAAACGAATGTTTTCGGGGGTATACTGGAATCAGACTGTCCGTCCCTCCGTGTGTCCGACTGTGTACAAAATACTAGTAATTTTGTGTCGCGAACTCCTACAGTTTTGCTGCTATTGTATTGAAAGTTTGTTGATACATTGATCATATACTGAAGTTGTGCAAGGCACAGTTTTCAATCATCTAGTCCCTATGATTCAAGGGTAATCTCCCCTTGAACTTGGAAAATTTTTTGTTAAATTGCCTGTTTCTGTCAAAGCACTGGCTCCGGACTTTTTTTCTAAACGCTGGCAGATACTGAGCTGATTTTTGGTGTGTAAGTCAACGACCATGAGTTACAGATCAAGTTCGAGTTTCGTTCCGGTCCACTGATTTTTGACGAAATTACGGGCCATGGACTTCGAAATTTTCAAGGAAAAAACAGTTTTCCGGACTTTTTTTCTAAATGCTGGCAGCTATTGAGCTGACTTTTGGTGTGTAAGTCAACCAACATTAGTTACAGATCAAGTTCGACTTTCGTTACGGTCCACTGATTTTTTGACGAAATTACGGGCCTTGGACTTGGAAATTTTCACGGAAAACAGTTTTCCGGACTTTTTTTCTTAACGCTGGTAGATATTGAGCTACTTTTTGGTGTGCCAGTCAACAACCATGAGTTACAGATGAAGTTCGAGTTTCGTTCCAGTCCACTGTTTTTTGACGAAATTACGGGCCTTGGACTTAGAAATTTTCACAGAAAAAACAGTTTTCCGGACTTTTTTTCTAAACGCTGGCAGATATTGAGCTGATTTTTGTAGTGTAAGTCAACCACTTTGAGTTACATATCAAGTTTGAGTTTCATTCTGGTCCACTGATCTTTGATGAAATTACGGGCCTTGGACTTGGAAATTTTCACCCAAAAAAACAGTTTTCCGGACTTTTTTCTAAACGCTGGCAGATATTGACCTGATTTTCGCGAACTGCCCCTAGTTTTGCTGCTATTGTATTGAAAGTTTGTTGATACATTGATCGTATACTGAAGTTGTGCAAGACGCAGTTTTCAATCATCTACTCCCTATGATTCAAGGGTAATCTCCCCTTGAACTTAGAAAATTTTTTGTTATTTTGCCTGTTTCTGTCAAAGCACTGGCGGGGGTATTAAGTCACATTCAGTGACAGCTCTAGTTTTATTAATATTTTAATTTTATTTGGCTTTGAAAGGGTAGAAAACAACATGGGAAAATGATAAAAATGTTTATAACCAGCCTATTTGTCTTTTCCCAAACTGTTTCCAAACTACTTCTATCTCAAGGTGATTTGGTTATGATTAGCGTAGCAGTTTCACAAAGGTTACTGTACAGAAAGTGCTCGACACGCAGCCCCCAAAACTAAAGTCTGACGTGCTTTACCCTTTCCCAAGTGACAAAACTTTAGAATGGACCAAATTGAAACATTTGCAGACAATAAACTTGCTAAAATGATGATTTTGTCTTTGATAGGGTAGAAAACATTGTTGGAAAAGGAGAAAACGCTGGTTACCAGCATTTTCTTCTTTTCCAGCAATGTTTTTAAAAGGCTTCATCCTTAGGGTCGCTAAAATTGGAGATTGTGTGGTAAAGGGTTAAAGGTGAGCTTTTGTAATTGTGCTGTGTCTTGTCTGTTGTGTAGGCATCAACAATTACCATGTGTGCAATATAGCGGCCACATTTTCAGTCAGATACTCATGAAAAGTGTTTGGTTTTTAGCTCCACTGGCCGAAGGCCAGCGAGCTATTGTCATGGCGTTGTGTCCGTCTTGCGTCCGTCCGTCCGTCCGTTTGTCCGTGCGTGCGTCCGTAAACTTTTTCTTTAAAAAACTTCTCCTCAGAAACTATTTACTGGATTTTTACTAAATTTCATAGGAATGTTCCTTTGGTGGTCCTCTTTCAAATTCCTTCAAATAATTGTGTTCCATTAAGAATTCTGGTTGCCATGGCAACCAAAGTAAAAAACCTTTAAAAATCTTCTCCTCCCAAACCGCTATTTGGATAGCATTATTATTTTGCAGGAATGTTCCTTAGATACAGGTTTACAGAATTCCTTAAAAAAAAAAAGATCTGTCAAAAAACATGGCTTTTATGGGAGACTCATTTTCCTTTTATGGTATAAAGTAAAATCTTTGAAAAATTTCTTCTCTAAAACTACTCATTGGATTTCTTGTTGTTAGCTCCACTGGCCAAAGGCCAGCGAGCTATTGTCATGGCGTCGTGTCCGTCGTGCGTCCGTGCGTCCGTCCGTCCGTTCGTCTGTTCGTGCGTCCGTAAACTTTTTCTTTAAAAAACTTCTCCTCAGAAACTATTGACTGGATTTTTACCAAATTTCACAGGAATGTTCCTTTGGTGGTCCTCTTTCAAATTTTCTTCAAATAATTGTGTTCCATGAAGAATTCTGGTTGCCATGGCAACCAAAGTAAAAAACCTTTAAAAATCTTCTCCTCCCAAACCACTATTTGGATAGCATTATTATTTTGCAGGAATGTTCCTTAGATACAGGTTTACAGAATTCCTTAAAAAAAAAAAGATCTGTCAAAAAACATGGCTTTTATGGGAGACTCATTTTCCTTTTATGGTATAAAGTAAAATCTTTGAAAAATTTCTTCTCTATAACTATTCATTGGATTTCATTGTTGTTTTGCAGGTAAGTTCCTATGGTGGTTGTCTACCAAATTGTTTCTTCAGTGAGCTAAAATGCAGGATTGAATGATAATTGTTAAAAACTTCCTTTCGCCATTATAGAAATATCAGGCCTGTGGAGCGATACAGGCGCTCAAGCGCCTCTAGTTAGTGGGAGTGTCTTTTGGCAAGACACCTCAGAGCCCTAGTCTTGAACTGGTGAAACCTAGGAAATACATGTAAATGTTAGCTGTTGCTGTGGCATGACTGAAATAATGTTGAAAGTGGGGTAAAACACCAATCAATCATGAAAAGTGGTTTGAATGTTTGTTTAACTGATATGTCGAACAAGTTTGAAATTTGGATATGCTAGATAAAAGAGTAGGTCACTTGGACAAATCTTAGGATAACCTTATGTGCACTCTAGAGACTTTTGTTCAGATAGTCATGGAAGTTGGTCAAATGTCTTTCATGATGATATCTTGACCATTTTTAGTTGGGCTGTTTTCCAAGAAAACGTCAAGGTATTGTAGCTCCCGTTTCGTGTGCATTCTTAGTCTTTCTTGTGCAAAAAACCTTGACATTTTGTAATATCTATATTATTATTGCAGATATTTACTTCAAACTCAGACAAGTTGTTAACTATCAGAATGGGAACCCATACAACAAGGGCAGATAACCATCAAAGTATTTTTGACACAGAAATCCCCCTTTTTTAACTTACAATTTTCACTGAAAATAAAGCAACTGCAGCTGAGCCTTGGCAACCGCATGCGGTGCTCTTGTTTAAAGTTTGGTCACATAGGATAACAAGAAGGCCATGATGGCTCTGGATCGCTCACCTGAGTCAATAGGTGAAATTTCACTCCACCTGCATAATTGACCAATTGTCAGGTCAATTGAGCTTAAAATGTGGCCTCTAGAGCGTCCACAAGGAATTTCCGTAAGTTGACCTAGTGACCTAGTTTATCACCCCACGAGACCCAATTTAGAACTCATCAAAAAATTTATCAAGACAAACATTCTAATCAGTTTTCAAGTTAATTGAGCAAAAAATGTGGCCTCTAGAGTGCCCACAAGGTATTTCTTTAATTCGACCAAGTGACCTAGTTTATGACCCCAGGTGACCCAATTTCAAACTCATTCGATATTTCATCAAGACAAACATTTTGACCAATTTTCAAGTCAATTGAGCAAAAAATGTGGCCTCTAGAGTGCCCTTAAGGTATTTCTTTAATTTGACCTAGTGACCTAGTTTATGATCCCAGTTGACCAAAATTCAGACTCATGTGAGATTTCATCAACACAAACATTCTGACCAATTTTCAAGTCAATTGAGCAAAAAATGTGGCCGCTAGAGTGCCCACAAGGTATTTCTTTAATTTGATCTAGTGACCTAGATTATGACCCCACATGACCCTATTTAGAACTCATCTGAAAATTTATCAAGACAAACATTCTGAATAATTTTCAAGTCATTTGAGCAATAAAATAGGCCTCTAGAGTGCACACAAGGTATTTCTTTAATTTGACCTAGTGACCTAGTTTATGAGCCCAGTTGACCCAAATTCAAACTCATGTGAGATTTCATCAAGACAAACATTCTGACCAGTTTTCAAGTCAATTGAGCAAAAAATGTGGCCTCTTGAGTGCCCACAAGGTATTTCTTTAATTTGTTCTAGTGACCTAGTTTATGACCCCACCTGACCCAATTTAGAACTCATCTGAAAATTTATCAACACAAACATTCTGAATAATTTTCAAGTCATTTGAGCAATAAATATGGCCTCTAGAGTGCCTACAAGGTATTTCTTCAATTTGACCAAATGACCTAGTTAATAATCCCAGGTGACCCTATTTCAAACTCGTGCTAGATTTCATCAAGACAAACATTCTGACCAATTTTCAAGACAATTGAGCAAAAAATGTGGCCTCTAGAGTGCCCACAGTATACTTCTTTAATTTGACCTAGTGACCTAGTTTATGATCCCACATGACCCTATTTAGAACTCATCTGAAAATTTATCAAGACAAACATTCTGAATAATTTTCAAGTCATTTGAGCAATAAATGTGGCCTCTAGAATGCCCACAAGGTATTTCTTTAATTTCACCTAGTGACCTATTTTATGACCCCAGTTGACCCAAATTCAAACTCATCTTATCAACACAAACATTCTGAATAATTTTCAAGTCACTTGAGCAATAAATGTGGCCTCTAGAGTGCCCACAAGGTATTTCTTTAATTTGACCAAGTGACCTAGTTTATGACCCCAGGTGACCCAATTTCAAACTCATCCAATATCTCATCAAGACAAACATTCTGACCAATTTTCAAGTCAATTGAGCAAGAAATGTGGCCTCTAGAGTGCCCTAAAGGTATTTCTTTAATTTGACCTAGTGACCTAGATTCCATCAACACAAACAGTCTGACTAAATTTCAGGTCATTTGAGTAATAAATGTGGCCAATAGAGTGCCCACAAGGTATTTCTTTAATTTGACCTAGTGACCTAGTTTATGACCCAGGTGACCCAATTTTGAACTCGCTGAACACCTTATGCTCAGGTGGGTAACAAACTTAGAACAGGTTCAATACATGCCAAATATCAAAACTCTACGCCTTCCAGTTTCAGAAAAGAAGAATTTTAAAGTTTTCCTTCTTTGTTCCTATGTTTGAACTTGTGACCCCCGGGGCTGGCCCAGTTTTGACCCCAGCGGCATCATTTAAACGAACTTGGTAGAGGTCCACTAGGAGATGCTACATACCAAATATCAAAGTTCTACACCTTCCAGTTTTAGAAAAGAAGAATTTTAAAATTTTCCTTCTTTGTTCCTATGTTCGAACTTGTGACCCCCGGGGCGGGGCCAGTTTTAACCCTAGGGGTAGAGGTCCACTAGGAGATGCTACATACCAAAGCTCTACGCCTTCCAGTTTCAGAAAAGAAGAATTTTAAAGTTTTCCTTCTTCGTTCCTATGTTCGAACTTGTGACCCCCGGGGCTGGCCCAGTTTTGACCCCAGCGGCATCATTTAAACAAACTTGGTAGAGGTCCACTAGCAGATGCTACATACCAAATATCAAAGCTCTACGCCTTCAAGTTTTAGAGAAGAAGAATTTTAAAGTTTTTCTTCTTTGTTCCTATGTTCGAACTTGTGACCCCCGGGGCGGGGCCAGTTTTGACCCCCGGGGCGGGGCCAGTTTTGACCCCAGGGGCATCATATGAACAAACTTGGTAGAGGTCTACTAGGAGATGCTAGATGCCAAATATCAAAGCTCAACGCCTTCCAGTTTCAGAAAAGAAGAATTTTAAAGTTTTCCTTCTTTGTTCGAACTTGTGACCCCCGGGGCGGGGCCAGTTTTGACCCCAGGGACATCGTATGAACAAACTTGGTAGAGGTCCACTAGGAGATGCTACATACCAAGTACCAAAGCTCTACGCCTTCCAGTTTCAGAGAAGAAGAATTTTAAAGTTTTCCTTCTTTGTTCCTATGTTCAAACTTGTGACCCCTAGGGCAGGGCCAGTTTTGACCCCAGGGGCATCATATGAACAAACTTGGTAGAGGTCCACTAGGAGATGCTAGATGCCAAATATCAAAGCTCTACGCCTTCAAGTTTTAGAGAAGAATTTTAAATTTTTTCATCTTTGTTCCCATGTTCAAACTTGTGACCCCAGGGGCCAGTTTTGACCCCAGTGGCATCATATGAACAAACTTGGTAGAGGTCCACTAGGAGATGCTAGATGCCAAATATCAAAGCTCCACGCCTTCTAGTTTCAGAGAAGAAGAATTTTAAAGTTTTCCTTCTTTGTTCCTACGTTCGAACTTGTGACCCCCGGGGTGGGGCCAGTTTTGACCCCAGGGTCATCATATGAATAAATGTGGTAGAGGTCCACTAGGAGATGGTACATACCAAATATCAAAGCTCTACGCCTTCTAGTTTCAGAGAAGATTTTCAAAGATTTTGCAATTTTTTCATTTTTGTTGCAATGGCAACCCGAGTTATGGGTGGAATTCAATCTCTTGAACAACTTTGGTAGAGCTTCACCCAAGGAACATCCCTGCCAAGTTTCATCAAGATTGGCCCAGCGGTTTAGGAGGAGAAGATGTTTAAAGAAATTGTGAATGACGCACGACAGACGACGGACATTGGTCGATCACAAAAGCTCACCTTGAGCACTTCGTGCTCAGTGAGCTAAAAAGTAGCTCACCAGAACAAATTTCAGACGAGAGTGGTCATGATGGCTTTGAATTGCTCACCTGAGCCTGTGTACCTCTGGGAGAATTGCACAGGTATACTTAGTGATATCTTCAATATGAGCTAGTGACCGCCGGCTTGCGGTGAGCTAGACATAGCTGTTACAATGACACTTCAGTGTCTGTGTGTCCGACTGTCCAAATTTGTCCAGACCAGACTTATACATTTAAGGATGGATTTCGAAATAATCTGGCACACTTGTTCTCCATTACAAGTAGAGGTGCTGTTTGAAATATCTGTTCTGGTAGCTCCAAGGTCAAGGTCACACTTGAAGGTCAAATGATAAAATTTTCATGAATGGAGCTTGTCCAAGCTACAATCTCTACATTTATGGATCGATTTCAAAATTATGCTACGTAAGTGTTCTCCTTTACAAATAGAAGTGCCATCTAAATCATTTGTTAGGAAGATCTAAGGTCAAGATCACACTTAAAGGTCAAATGCTGAAGCTTGTCCAGACTACATCTTCTACATTTATCCATTGGTTTAAAAATAATTTTACACAAATGTTCTCCTATACCAGTAGAAGTGCCATTTGAAAAATTTGTTCAGGTAAAGGCAAGGTCAAGTTCATTTTTAAAGGTCAAATGCTGGAATTGTCATAAATAGAGCTTGTTCGGGCTACAACTTCTACATCAATGCATTTAAAAATAATTTTACGTAATTTTTCTCCTTTACCAGTAGAAGTTGCATTTGAATAATTTGTTCAAGTAGGTCCAAGGTCAAGGTCACACTTAAAGGTCAAATGATAATATTGTCTTAATTCCTTGGATTTAAAAGTAATTTTACACAAGTGTTCTCCTTTACCAGTAAAAGTGCCATTTGAATCATTTGTTCAGTTAGATCCAAGGGTAAGGTCACACTAAAAGGTCAAATGCTAAATTGTCATCAACAGAGCACGTATGAACCATAAATTCCACATTTTGGATAGATTTCAATGTAGTTTGGCACCATTATTCTCCGTCATGAGTAGATATGCCATTTAAAACCTCCCATGGTGAGCCCGACATGTTGCCCTGGGCCATCTTTATGTTATGAAGTGGACCCATGTCCAAAATTGTTTAAAATTTACTTCTGGCCAGCATTCTGACCAAGTTTTCATCGTCTAGAGTGTAAACAAGTTCTTTCTCTGATTTTTACAGAGTGACCTTGTTTTTTAACTGAAATGACACATTTTAACACTCATTCCAGCTATAGTCTGGTCAAGTTTCATGTGAGTCGGACTAAACAGTGTAGGAGAAGATGTTTAAAGAATTGTTGACACCGCTGGACTCCAAGAGCCCCCCCCCCCTCCAGCACGGCCATGTTTTTCGACGGATCAAAATTTCGCGAACAATTTTTGAAAAGGGTCACCCAAGGAACATATCTGTGAAATTATTTCAAAATCTGACCAGCGGTTTCAGCGGAGAAGATTTTTATATAATTGTTGACACTGCTGGACGCCAAGAGCCCCCTCCCTCCACAACGGCCATGTTTTTCGACGGATCAGAATTTCGCGAACAATTTTTGAAAAGGGTCACCCAAGGAATATATCTGTGAAATTATTTCAACATCTGACCAGCGGTTTCAGAGGAGAAGATTTTTAAAGAACTCCTTGGTAAATTCCATTTGGTTGCCATGGCAACCAGAGTTTCTGATGAAATCAAATTCTGTGAACAGTTTATTAAGAGGACCTCCCAAGGAACATTTCAGCCAAGTTTGGTCCAAATCGGCCAAGCGGTGTAGGAGGAGAAAATGTTTAAAGAATTGTTGACAGCGCTGGACGCCAAGAGCCCTCCCCTCCACCACGGCCATGTTTTTCGACGGATCAAAATTTTGTGAACACTTTTTGAAAAGGGTCACCCAAGGAACATATCTGTGAAATTATTTCAAAATCTGACCAGCGGTTTCAGCGGAGAAGATTTTTCTATAATTGTTGACACCGCTGGACGCCAAGAGCCCCCCCCCCGTCCACAACGGCCATGTTTTTCAACAGATCAGAATTTTGCGAACAATTTTTGAAAAGGGTCACCCAAGGAACATATCTGTGAAATTATTTCAAAATCTGACCAGCGGTTTCAGAGGAGAAGATTTTTAAAGAATTTCTTGGTAAATTCCATTTGGTTGCCATGGCAACCAGAGTTTTTGATGAAATCATATTCTGTGAACAATTTTCAAAGAGGACCTCCCAAGGAACATTTCAGCCGAGTTTGGTCCAAATCGGCCAAGCGGTGTAGAAGAAGATGTTTAAAGAATTGTGGACACCACTGGACGCCAAGAGCCCCCCCCCTCCACCACAGCCATGTTTTTCGACGGATCAAAATTTCGCGAACACTTTTCAAAAAGGGTCACCCAAGGAACATATCTGTGAAATTATTTCAAAATCTGACCACCAGTTTTAGAGGAGAAGATTTTTATAGAATTGTTGACACCGATGGACGCCAAGAGCCCCCCCCCCCTTCCACCAAGGCCATGTTTTTTGACGAATCAGAATTTCGTGAACAATTTTTGAAAAGGGTCGCCCAAGGAACATATCTGTGAAATTATTTCAAAATCTGACCAGCGGTTTCAGAGGAGAAGATTTTTAAAGAATTTCTTGGTAAATTCCATTTGGTTGCCATGGCAACCAGAGTTTTTGATGAAATCATATTCTGTGAACAATTTTCAAAGAGGACCTCCCAAGGAACATTTCAGCCAAGTTTGGTCTAAATCGGCCAAGCGGTGTAGGAGGAGATGTTTAAAGAATTGTGGACACCGCTGGACGCCAAGAGCCCCCCCCCTCCACCACGGCCATGTTTTTCGACGGATCAAAATTTTGTGAAAAGTTTTTGAAAAGGGTCACCCAAGGAACATATCTGTGAAATTATTTCAAAATCTGACCACCAGTTTCAGAGGAGAAGATTTTTATAGAATTGTTAACACCGATGGACGCCAAGAGCCCCCCCCCCCTTCCACCACAGCCATGTTTTTCAACGAATCAAAATTTCGCGAACAATTTTTTAAAAGGGTCACCCAAGGAACATATATCTGTGAAATTATTTCAAAATCTGACCAGCGGTTTCAGAGGAGAAGATTTTTAAAGAATTTCTTGGTAAATTCCATTTGGTTGCCATGGCAACCAGAGTTTTTGATGAAATCATATTCTGTGAACAATTTTTAAGGAGGACCTCCCAAGGAACATTCCAGCCAAGTTTGGTCTAAATCGGCCAAGCGATGTAGGAGAAGAAGATGTTTAAAGAATTGTGGACACCACTGGACGCCAAGAGACCCCCCCCCCCCCTCCACCGCCATGTTTTTCGACGGATCAAAATTTTGCGAACAATTTTTGAAAAGGGTCACCCAAGGAACATATCTGTGAAATTATTTCAAAATCTGACCAGTGGTTTCAGAGGAGAAGATTTTTAAAGAATTTCTTGGTAAATTCTATTTGGTTGCCATGGCAACCAGAGTTTTTGATGAAATCAAATTCTGTGAGCAGTTTATTAAGAGGACCTCCCAAGGAACATTTCAGCCAAGTTTGGTCCAAATCGGCCAAGCAGTGTAGGAGGAGATGTTTAAAGAATTGTTGACACCGCTGGACTCCAAGAGCCCCCCACCCCCTCCACCACGGCCATGTTTTTCGACGGATCAAAATTTCGCGAACAATTTTTGAAAAGGGTCACCCAAGGAACAAGTGGTTTAGGAGGAGAAGATGTTTAAAGAATTGTTGACGCCGCACGACAGACGACGGACGATGCACGACGGACACAGCGTGACCCTAAAAGCTCCCCTTGAGCATGTTGTGCTTAGGTGAGCTAAAAATGGATCATGTCGCATCAAAAAGAAGATGACTGAGACAAATCTTAGAAAAACCTTTTCTACACTGTAGAGGCCATATTTTCAGTCCAATAGTCATGAAACCTGATTTTTTTTAATGAAAGGTTTAATTTCATCTACTAGAGATCTAAAATATGTATACAGCTGAGCACAAAGCTGAGCATGGGAGCTGTGTTGCTGACATACAAGGCCCTGATACTTGAGGTGACTGGTTTGAATCCCTAGCTTGGCTAATTTCTTTCAGAGGATTGGATGATTGGAATTGCGACAGGATTTGTGTCTGGCCACTGATCATTGTTTCAACCATGTTCATGTAGGAAAGCAGCTAGTGACTTGGGAAGAATACTGTGGAAAGTACTGGTAAGAGAAACTCTAGGAAAGCATGGATAGGTACAATGGACACCATACTGTAACTGAGTTAATGTTATATACATCATGAGACACTATGCAAATGACCAAATACATCACAACAAGCGGGCCAAGATGGCCCTGGATCGCTCACCTAAATTTTTGAAAGGACCATAGCCAAATTTTTTTTGAGGTATTGAAACTTTTGAAACAAAATCATTATTTTGCCAAGCAATTTTGAAAAGGTCACCTGTAAAAGTCATTTCAAAATCTGTCACCACCCCTACAATCATCACCACAGCAATGAATTTGATGAATCAGAATTCAGCAAATAAATTTTTGGATAGATCACCCAAGGACAATTTCTTGAAGAAGAGCACATGCTCGATAGTGACTAAAAACATAAGTCAAACAAGAGCACCACATGTAGGTGCCAACAATTGGCTGTTGTTTTTCGACGGATAAAAATTTCCCTAACAATTTTTGAAAAGGGTCACCCTAGGAACATTTCTGTGAAATTATTTCAAAATCTGACCAGCCGTTCCAGAGAAGAAGAATTAGGAAATTCCTCTTCATGTCCCTGTAGTGCAAATAGCCCCCACCATCAGAGCCATGTTTCTTGACAGATCACAATTTTGTGAACAATTTTTGAAAAGAGTCACCCAAGGAACATTGTTGTGAAATTATTTCAAAATCTGACCAGCGGTTTCAGAGAAGAATAATTTTTAAGAATTTCTTCATGTCCGTATAGTGTAAATAGCCCACAGCCATCAGAGCCATGTTTCTTGGTGAATCAAAATTTCTCGAACAATTTGCGAAAAGGGTCACCCAAGAAACATTTCTGTGAAATTATTTCAAAATCTGACCAGCCGTTTCAGAGTAGAAGAATTTTTAAGAATTTCTTCATGTCCATATATATATTGCAAGTGGGCCCCCCCACCCATCAGAGCCATGTTTCTTGACAAATCAGCATTTTGCGAACAATTTTTGAAAAGGGTCACCCAAGGAACATCTCTGAAATTATTTCAAAATCTGACCAGCGGTTTCAGAGAAGAAGAATTTTTAAGAATTTCTCCATTTCTGTATAGTGCAAGTAGCCCCCATTCACCAGAGCCATGTTTCTTGACGGATCAAAATTTCGCGAACACTTTTTGAAACGGGTCACCCAAGGAACATCTCTGTGAAATTATTTCAAAATCTGACCAGCGGTTTCAGAGAAGAAGAATTTTTAAGAATTTCTTCATTTCTGTATAGTGCAAGTAGCCCCCATTCACCAGAGCCATGTTTCTTGACGGATCAAAATTTCGCGAACAATTTTTGAAAAGGGTCACCCAAGGAACATCTCTGTGAAATTATTTTAAAATCTGACCAGCCGTTTCAGAGAAGAAGAATTTTCAAGAATTTCTTCATTTCTGTATAGTGCAAGTAGCCCCCATTCACCAGAGCCATGTTTCTAGACGGATCAAAATTTCGCGAACAATTTTTGAAAAGGGTCACCCAAGGAACATCTCTGTGAAATTATTTCAAAATCTGACCAGCGGTTTCATCAGAGAAGATTTTTAAAGAATTTCTTAGAAAATTCCATTTGGTTGCCATGGCAACCAGAGTTTTTGATGGAATCAAATTCTGTGAACAATTTTTAAAGAGGACCTCCCAAGGAACATTCCAGCCAAGTTTGATCCAAATTGGCCCAGCGGTTTAGGAGGAGTTGATGTTTAAAGAATTGTTGACGACGCACGACAGATGACGGACACCAGGTGATCCTAAAAGCTCCCCTTGAGCATGTTGTGCTCAGGTGAGCTAAAAAGCCAAGTTCAGTGGGAAACATACAGAGCAAGAAATTCGGAGGTCATGAGATCAAATCATAGCTTGGTAAAACTATTTTCAAGGATTGATGATGGCCATTGTGACGGATTCATTCCTCTCTCATCCTTGAATATTTCAATGATGTTTATGTCAGAAAGCTTGATTGATTGAATGGTGTTTTACGCTGCTTTGAACATTATTTCAGTCATATCATGGTGACAGCTCACATATTCATGTATTTCCTGGGTTTTATCAGTACTTGGCTAGGGCTCTGAAGTGTCTTGCCCAAGGACACTCCCACCAAAAAACTCAGTGGATCTAGTGGGGCTCAAACCATGGGCCTCTAGGTTATGGGTCCCACACATTACCACTGAGCGACATAGGACCCCATGTCAGAAAGCAGCCAGTGACTTGCTGCGCAAAGTACTTCAGAAAGTGAATTGCAGGAATGGATGGATAAGTCCACTAGCTGCGGAGAGAAGACAAATAAGGTTGAAAACTAGGGTCAAATCCAACTTAATAAGAAATAATGAGTCTAGGAATAAAAGAATTTATTTGAATAAATACATCTGATTCACAATATCTTAAATTCTTAAAGTTTCGTGAACCTTTTACCAAACAATCTGGTGTTTAGAACAACCTTGAAGAAAAATGCTTTGAAAACATTGTAGGAAGAGGAGAAAATGCTGGTAAACAGCATTTTCTCCTTTTCCTACAGTGTTTTCTACCCCTTCCACAACAAATATCATCATTTTAGCAACATTTGAAACATTGCCTGGGAATGGTTCTGACTTTTTATCACACTACAAAATTTTAGGCAAGTACAAATTAAAAGCATCTGCAGACAATAATTTTAATGTTACTCGAAACATGAATTATGTCTTTGAAAGGGCAAACATAATTGTGGGAGAATAAGAAAATCTCTTTTTCCTACAATATTTACAAACGCCTTCTTCTTCAAGAATATTAAACATGGGATTGTTTGGTAAAGGATATAAATGTAAGTCTAAATATTGTCATTGAGTAAAGATTTAATCTTTGGTGGTATACACTAACTTCTTTATATTCTGTATAACTGACTATTCTTGAATTTATAAGTTCCAATACAGGCAGTCTGATTTGCTGAAACAGAAACTGAGAACACTATATGGCCTGCAACACGCGAAAAAGGGCATTCGGACATTTGCATAAAGTGTCATTCCGGATCAGCCTGCGCAGCCCACGCGGGTTAATCCAAGATGACACTCCGTTCTTATGTAATTTTCTGTTTTGTGCAAGTCTACTGTAGGATAAAATCGAATGTAGTCGTAAAGTGTTGTCCCGGATCGGTCTGCGCGGACTGCGCAGGCTGATCCGCGACGATACTTTACGCTAATGTCTGAATGCCCCTTTTCACATGTTGCAGGCCAATTTTAACTCTTTACCATGTATCATGGTTTTTAGCATGTTAATTTTTAACTCTTTTAGCCCCAAATATATTGACTCAATCTCTTTCGAAGGCTGAGAATACAATCTACAAAAACTCAGATTTCTATTGTACTGGTTTGATGAAACAAGCGGACAGTATAGATCTATTCTGTGCAGTCTGATCTTGATATTTCCTGTCTGCAAAAGCCAATGTTTTCACCTATTGCACTGACAGGGATAAAGCATTTAAGACAACAAAATTAATGTGGCTCAATTGATAGGTATTGTATTTGAAAGGGTGGAAAAACACAAATGTTTTATCCTTTTCCAACAGTGTTTTTTACCCATACAAACACTAATTTCATCATTCAAGCCACATTCTGATAAATAATTTTCAAACATTTTCACTTTGAAAAGTCTAAAACTCTGTTGTCCGGTAAAGAGTTATGACATACATGTACTTTGATCAACTGGCCTGTACCTTCAAACCACTCCATCAGATCATTGTTACTTCACCACATTTACACAACAAAGATAGATATTTACGCAGTAGACAATTTTTCTCAGCCTTGAAATCAAGGGACCAGTCACTTGTTACAACAAGCGCACAGCATGCAGGTGCCAAGGCTCTGCTGCAAGTGCTTGGTTTTCAGTGAAATTCTAAGTCAAAAAGGGGCATAATTGTGTCAAAAATAATTTGATTGTTACCTACTCCTGTTGTATGAGTTCCCCTTTCCATACTTAACAAGTCCAAGTTTGAAGTAAAGATCTTCAGTAATAACACAGATACTTCAAAATGTCAAAGTTTTTTGAAAATTCTCAAAGTTTTTGAAAATTCTAGGTCGAAAAAGGGGCATAAATGTGTCAAAAGTGTTTTGATGGTTACCTGCCCTGTTGTATGAGTTCCCCTTTTTGATAGTTAACAACTTGTCCAAGTTTGAAGTAAATATCGTCAGAAATAACAGAGATAATGCAAAATGTCAAAGTTTTCGCATGACAAGACATACAACACCAGGGCTATAGGAATGATGTGAAAACAGCTGAGATAAAAAGTAACCTGTTTCCAACAATATTCTCAATACCATGACTTACCAGGTAAAATGCTCAATGTGAATTCATACTAAAATGGGTCAACAACCTTAAAAGTCTAGATGTTTGTTTTTTTGTGCAAAAAGATGCCCCCCACCTCTTTTAAGTGAACTTTGAACCCCTACCATGACCCTTGACCTTGGAGGCTGGTATATGAAACCTCCACTCCAAGCATTGTCTCCTGAAGGGGTGCATGTGTGTTAAATAATTTTGAAATTGGACCTTTTTTAACTCTTTACCAGATGACAAAAGTTTAGACTAGTGCAAAAAAGTTGAAAAAATTTGTAGATGAAAAAATCAATGTGACTCAAAAATTGAAGTTTGTCTTGGGATAGGAAGGAACATTTTGCAAAAAAGGAGGAATGATGGTTACAGCATTTTCTCCTTTTCCCACAATGTATTCAAAGGGCTCCTTTGACAGGGTCATGAAAACCCGGGATTGTTTGGTAAAGGGTTAGGGAGATACGGGGCTGGCACAAAAAAGTGACTGACCAATTAACTGACAGATAGACGGACAGACTACTGAAAACAATACATCTCCTCCAAATCAATATCGTTAAAGACATGATACTACTCCCTGCCAAAAAGTAAACAATTAAAATATCTATGTATACATTGTAAAAGAAATTTAATCATGAGCTCAAAAATAAATTTTTGACTACTAAATGAACTATGTCAATTTTACCCCTCCTGAAATAAAATCAATAGGTTTAACTCTACAAAGTGATAAAATGTACCAGCAGTCCAAATTGAAAATATTTGCAGATGGCATATCCAATGTCTTAATAAAATTTGTCCGTAAAAGGGTTAAAAACATTGTGGAAAAAGAAGAAAACGCTGATTACCAGCATTTACTCCTTTTCCCACATTGTTTTCAAAAGCCTTTTAGATCAGGCTTGTTACAACTCAAGATTATTTTGTATAGGTTTAAACAGAGGCTTTTGTAAACATTGTAAGATAGAAAAAAATGCTGGTAACCAGCATTCTCTCTTTTTCCTTCTGTGTTTGTTACCAATTCAGGTAACCAGCATTCTCTCTTTTTCCTTCTGTGTTTGTTACCAATTCAGGTAACCAGCATTCTCTCTTTTTCCTTCTGTGTTTGTTACCAATTCAGGTAACCAGCATTCTCTCTTTTTCCTTCTGTGTTTGTTACCAATTCAGGTAACCAGCATTCTCTCTTTTTCCTTCTGTGTTTGTTACCAATTCAGGTAACTCTTTACCAAACGATAAAATTCTAGACTTGTCCACATTCAAAGCACTTGCAGGCCACAAATTGCATTTAAAATCAATTGAATAGAATTGTCTGTGAAAGGGTAGAAAACATTGTGGGAAAAGGAGAAAATGCTGCTTAGCAGCATTTTCTCCTTTTCCAACAATGTTTTCAGAAGCCTTTATCCTCAAGGTCGTTAAAACTTGGGATTGTGGGTAAAGGATTAACCCTTTACCAAACAATCCCTGGTTTTCACGACCCTGAAAAAGAAGCCTTTTGAAAACATCGTGGGAAAAGGAGAAAATGCTGGCAACCAGCATTTTCTCCTTTTCCCACAATGTTTTCTACCCTCCCAGAACAAATTTCAACTTTTGAGTCACGTTAATTTTGTCGTCTGCAATTGCTTTCAATTTGGACCAGTCTAAAATTTTGTCGTTTGGTAAAGAGTTAAAAAACAAATCTCATTTGTTGATCCAAATTTGACTTCTACATAAGGATGCCAATAAGAATAAATCCTCAACTACCAGGTAAAGTTTGTTGGTCAATTTCTTTCCTATATTTTCCAGTCCATATTTCTGCTTTATTGTTTTACTTTAACAATCCAGTTTTTTTCCAACATAGAAAGCTTTTGAAAACCTTGTGGAAAAAGGACAGAGTACTAGTAACCAGTACTTTTTTCCTTTTCCCACAATGATTTCTACCTTTTTAAGGATAAATTTCACAATCTGTGACATATTGTACTTGTTGTGTGCAGATGCTTTCAATTTGGACTAGTCTAATATTTTGTCACTTGGTAATGAGTTACAGAGTATATATGGAAAAGAAAAGATATTCATGATGCTGTTTAAATGATGTAATGCCATATTTAACAGCATATCTGTTATGTCACAGCTGCCAGTGCAGATGTATCAAATAAAATAATATCATGTATAGAGATGAAGCCATCAAAACTTTAAAAAATTACCAAATTCTGAACTCATTCGGCATTTCACAAATTAATTCTTCTAGATTATATTCAGAGCAGAATCTATTATCACAAAATGTCTGTATCAAGCTCTGTGTTTCACTAACAATCACTTTTCAAAGTGCTGTCCAAACTAACATGCCACAGAGGTGTAAAAGATAAAACACGTTGCAATTCCTCTTCCTGCCTCACTGTTTTCCAGGGCCAATCTCCAACAGCAGAGTCTCCAAAATTCATTGATATCATGTATGCGTTTGAAGCAATCACAAGTTTAAAAGTCACATAAGTTATCAAATCTAAGAAGTTCATTTTCTACACTAAGGTTACAATTCTTCTATATAATGTTTAGAGCAGACACTATCATCAAAAAGGTCTGTATACAGCTGGATATTTCACCAATAACCAGTTTCCAAAGTGCTGGGCACAATGAGTCCAACCTAGTTTGCCATAAAGCTGCAACAGAAAAGAAATATAAAAAATTATTCCTCTATAATACAATCTAACCTTTGAATCACCAGCAGAAAAAAACAGTTTTAAAAAAATCTGTAGGAAAAGCAGAAAATGCTGGTAACCAGCTTTTTCTCCATTTCCCACATTTTCAACCCTTCAAGGACAAATCCCCTCATTTGAGCTACATTTATTATGTTATCTGCAAATACATTCAATATTATTATTTCTTTTATTGTATGGTAAACATTTGATTAATAAATAAAAAAGAGTCCTACATATGGCTTTTTAAAACATGAACTTGGACTTTTCTATCACAAACTTCACAAAACCAAACAATTTTATATTCATACATTTAACCTTTCACCAAACAATTAAGACTTCTCAAAGCTTCATGGGCAAAGAACAATTACCAGCATTTCAACCTTTTCCAAAAATACTTCCAGAAGCTTCCTTCAGGATCGTTACAACAGAGGACTGTTTGTTAAAGGAGTGAATTTGACCATCAGCTATTTTCCTTTAATATTGTGAGTATTTACTTTGAAAAACATACAAAGCTCCTTTTAACCCTTTACCGCACAATCCCAAGTCTTAATGACCCTGACCCTATCAGACAGAAATCATCATTTGAGCTACATTTAATATGTTGTCTGCAAATGCCATTCATTTGATTGAGCCCAAAACTTTATCCTTTGGTAATGGGTTAATAGGGCATAAAATCAGATAGTGACCCAAAATATTTCGGGGGAGGAGAAAATTGGTATATTGTAAGTCATAAAGATGTAACTATTTACTGTTACTTGAGAGAAAAAAATATTGTAATAATAACTTGTCTCTGAACCCATAACCTTAAAAACCCATTAATCAGTGACTCTACAAAATGAGATATCTGGACAAGTGCAATTGTACCATTTTCAAAACATATTTATTCCTTGTTACACAGGGCTATCATGTGAATAGAATAAGAATTTTTACAGAAAACAAAAGCACCAAAAACTGGGTAAATTCTCATCTTGTCTACATGTATTTCTATCTATTCTCATCTTGTCTACATGTATTTCTATCTATTCTCATCTTGTCTACATGTATTTCCATCTATATTTTAGTTTTATATCTATCTTTACAAGCAAATGAAAACTAGAGCTATCACTAAACGTGATCATACCCCCCACCAGCTCCTTGTCACAAAACAGCCATTTGTCACAGAATGCAGAATGGCTTAGTACAAAAGTAAGAGTTGAAAAAAAAAAAAAAAAAAAATAAGTGGGAATAGAGTTATGGTTTTTGTACACTGCACTTCTCGTTAATGTGGTCTATCTGTATATGAAGTTTGAAGTCACTAGCTTTTTTACTTTGGAAGTTATGCCCCAGACAAAATCCAAAATTAAAATTTACAAAGGGCAATAACTCTGAAAATAGTGGGAATAGAGTTATGGTTCTTGCACAGTGCACTTTGCTTTATTGTGATCTAATCGTATATAAAGTTTGAAGCTACTAGCTTTTGTACTTTGCAAGTTATGCATCAGATAAAAATCCAAAGTTAAAATTTAAAAAGGGTAATAACTCTAAATATAGTGGGAATAGAGTTATAGTTTTTGTACATTGCACTTCTTGTTAATGTGATCTATCTGTATATGAAGTTTGAAGTTACTAGCTTTTTTACTTTGGAAGTTATGCCCCGGACAAAAATCCAAAGTTAAAATTTACAAAGGGCAATAACCCCAAAAATAGTTGGAATAGAGTTATGGTTCTTGTACACTGCACTTCTCCATAATGTGATCTATTGTGTGTGAAGTTTGAAGTTACTAGCATCTATACTTTCGAAGTTATGCCCCAGACAAAAATCCAAAGTTCAAAATTTACAAGGGGCAGTAACTCTGAATATACTGAAGACAGAGTTATGGTTCTTGTACACTGCACTTCTCCTCAATGTGACCTATATGTATATGAAGTTTGAAGTCACTAGCTTTTATACTTTGGAAGTTATGCCCCGGACAAGCTATTCGTGACACATGGACGGATGGACTCCAGTATAATCCCCCCCCCCCACTTCGTTTGTGGGGGGTATAAAAACAAGTCTTTGTCAAGATTTTCTAAAAAACAAAACCCTGCAAAGCGAAATCTAGTTGGAAGAGATCAGAAAAGCTAAGCATAAAACGAAGCATATATAATGCCAATTCATCAGCATTAACAACAAACTTACCTCCACAATTCTCTGATCTTGTTCCTTGGCTGGTTTATCTTCTTGCTGTTTTAAAGCCAGTTTTAAAGCTCGCCCATATTGCTTGTGAACCACTGCATGTTTGATATGAAGAGATATTGCCTATGATAGATAAATAAATCAAGAGACCATCAGAACTTCCCTTTCATCATTCCTTTTTTAGCTTCTGTCTTGGAAAGAGACCACTGTGTTTTAACAACCCTGAGGAAAATGCCTTTTGAAAAACATTGGAAAGGGAGAAAATCTACTCTTCTGTAAATGTTTACTATCCTGTCAGAGATAACTTCTATCATTTCAGCTACAAATGACTTGTCTGTAAATATGGACCAGTCTAAAATCTTGTAGTCTGGTAGAGCAAGTAAATGTATCAATTTACAAGAAGACTATCTTCATACACTTTCCATTAGTCATACATTAATTTTAAGTAAAAAATTTAAACCTTTATATTCCATAGTGCATCAATTTCTAAATGTTTGTGAGAAGAAGACCAAGAAATGTCCATAATAAGATTACAAATTTCAAACTTTACATTCTATATACACATATCTCTTCATTAACTCTTTACCACATGAAAAAATTTTGGACTGGACCAATTTGAAAGCATTTGCAGACAACAACTTAAATATTGTTATACGGTAGAAAATATTGTGTGAAAAGGAGAAAATGGTGGTTACCAGCATTTTCTCCTTTTCCCACAATGTTTTCAAAAGCCTTCTCTCTCTGGGTCGTTAAACAAGGGATTATTGGTAATGAGTCAAATGAGCACAAGTACAACAATCTCAACATACAAATGAATCATAATAAACATATATGAGTGATGCACACCATCCAATTATATGGATTGGTTTTTTCTTCAAACCAACTGAATCATGAGGTAGAAGGTCCATTACATGCAGAAATTTACAAATTGCAAAGAGTTTTGTAAGGTCAGACTGGGTAGACTGAGCAGGCTGACAGGGGTAATACTTTTGCAGATGCATTAAAAAACTTTTTCTTAAAATATGATTCATTGAGCCATGCTCTGTGAAAAGGGGGCTTAATGCATCTGCAAGAAGTATCAACGCAGGTCAGCCTGCGCAGTTCGCGCAGGCTGACCTGTGTCGAAAATTTTTGCCATCAGTCAATTTTCTGTATGCCAAAGGACCAGTCTACCTTATAATTCAGTCGGTTGTTAGACAAGGTGGATTAATTATATGTCTTGCTTGGTACAATGCGTTACGGAGATGCATTAAGCGCCCCTCTTACAAAACGTGGCTCTTATATATGTACCTTGGAATCAGTTGATTCTGTCCATTTGTTGAGCTCTTGGATTGTAGCATCGAGGTCATCTACAGAAGCCAGACTTTCATCTCCTTCCTCCCCTTCCTCCTCCTCTGAGCCGAGAAGATAATCTGCCTGTGCTAATCCTTGATAAACCAGGGCCTGGATAATCTGGGATTTTTTTTCTTCCTTCTCACTACAACATTACAAAACTAAAATTGTGGAAAAATATTCTGGAAAATTGAGAAATTGCTCAGCATAAGCTATTTCTGCATTTGTCACAATGCTTCTTGTTGCTTTTGTTTTTCTTGTTTTGTGTTTTATCATAATGTCTTTTTCAACAACATACAGTGGCCAGTCCACCTATCCCATAGGGGCCCATAGTTTGACTCACGGCACCCATAGACTATATATTATAAATAAGGGATTTAACTGTATGCAGCCCGTTACTCGCCCCCGGTTACAAAAAAACAACATATCTTTTCTACGCTAACAGGTATTCTTATTCTTTCGACAACTGAGAGCTAATCATTTGTCTACCAGAAAAACACGACTGTTTGTCAGTGGCTAATGCAGTCTGGCTGCTACAGTCCTTCGAACTTGAAAACTCGCTCAAAAATCTTCGCCATTGACAAGGGTTCGTACATTCGATACTGACGGTCGCACATATAAACCAATGAAATTTCTCGTTCCAAACAGTGTCACGTGACAAAAGGTGTGAGCAGCTGTACGAAATTTCATTTGTCGAATGCACGACTGTCATTACATATCAACCAATGAAATTTCTCGTTCCAAACAGTGTCACATGACAGAAGATGGCTGCAGCTGTTCGAAATTTGCTCCTGGATCACAAATTCAACGAATTCTGAGGCGTTTCCTCGTTATTAAAGACAAAGACTGTAGGTCAGTAGTATTTTGAAACATGTTTAAAGGGTGTGTGCCACTAATGCTGCGTTTCATTGGATCTAAAGTGCATTTTATATCTTGAAAACGGATGTACAAACCCGTGTCAATGGCGCAGATTTTTGAGCGAGTTTACAAGTTCGAGCGAATGTAGCAGCCAGACTGCATTAGCCACTGACAAACAGTTGTGTTTTTCTGGTAGAAAAATGTTTTAGCTCTCAGTTGTCGAAAGAATTAGGAGAATAACTGATGGGGTAGAAAAGATACATTGTTTTTTTGTAACCGGGGGCGAGTAACAGGCTGCATACAGTTAAATCCCTTGTTTATAATATATAGTCTATGGATGCCAGGAATCAAACTACGGACCCCTATGACCTATCTATGCTTCCCTATAATTTCTTACCTATACTCCAAACAATATTACCCCCAAGCCACTGTCTGCTTTCCATTATAACTATTAGTATTGTTGAAACAATGACCAGTTGGGAGAGAGGAATGAATCGTGTCACAATGCTTATCATCAATCCTCAGAAAGAAATGGCTGAGCTTGGGGTTCAAAGCAGTGAACCCTGGTTTCAAGCCCTGCATGTTAACCACCATGCTTGGCTTTAATTCTTTCAAAAGTTGTCAAAAATAAAATATGTCAAAAAAAAAAATAAGACGGCCATGATGGCCCTAGATCACTCACCTGAGTCAATAGGCGAAATTTCACTCCACGTGCATAACTGACCAATTGTCAGGTCAATTGAGCTTAAAATGTGGCCTCTAGAGCGCCCACAAGGAATTTCCGTAAGTTGACCTAGTGACCTAGTTTATCACCCCATGTGACCCAGTTTAGAACTCATCAAAAAATTTATCAAGGCAAACATTCTGAACAGTTTTCAAGTTAACTGGGCAATAAATGTGGCCTCTAGAGTGCCCACAAGGTATTTCTTTAATTTGACCAAGTGACCTAGTTTATGACCCCAGGTGACCCAGTTTAGAACTCATCAAAAAATTTATCAAGGCAAACATTCTGAACAGTTTTCAAGTTAATTGGGCAATAAATGTGGCCTCTAGAGTGCCCACAAGGTATTTCTTTAATTTGACCAAGTGACCTAGTTTATGACCCCAGGTGACCCTATTTCAAACTTATCCGATATTTCATCAAGACAAACATTCTGACCAATTTTCAAGTCAATTGAGCAAGAAATATGGCCTTTAGAGTGCCCTAAAGGTATTTCTTTAATTTGACCTAGTGACCTAGATTATGACCCCAGCTGACCCAATTTTGAACTCATCCTAGATTTCTTCAAGACAAACATTTTAACCAATTTTCAAATCAACTGAGCAAAAAATGTGGCCTCTAGAGCGCCCACAAGGTATTTATTTGACCTAGTGACCTAGTTTATGACCCTGCATGACCAAATTTAGAACTCATCTGAAAATTGATTAAGACAAACATTCTGAATAATTTTCAAGTCATTTGACCAATAAATGTGGCCTCTAGAGTGCCCACAAGGTATTTCTTTAATTTGACTAAGTGACCTAGTTTATGACCCCGGGTGACCCAATTTCTAACTCATCCAATATTTCATCAAGACAAACATTCTGACCAATTTTCAAGTCAATTGAGCACAAAATGTGGCCTCTAGAGTGCCCTAAAGGTTTTTCTTTAATTTGACCTAGTGACCTAGTTTATGATCCCAGTTAACCAAAATTCAGACTCATGTGAGATTTCATCAACACAAACATTCTGATCAATTTTCAAGTCAATTGAGCAAAAAAATGTGGCCTCTAGAGTGCCCACAAGGTATTTCTTTAATTTGACCTAGTGACCTAGTTCATAACCCCACATGACCCAATTTAGAATTCATCAAAAAATTTATCAAGACAAACATTCTGAATAATTTTCAAGTCATTTGAGCAATAAATGTGGCCTCTAGAGTGCCCACAAGGTATTTCTTTAATTTGACTAAGTGACCTAGTTTATGACTCCAGTTGACCCAATTTCAGACTCATGTGAGATTTTATCAAGACAAACATTCTGACCAATTTTCAAGTCAATTGAGCAAAAAATGTAGCCTCTAGAGTACCCACAAGGTATTTCTTTAATTTGACCAAATGACCTAGTTTATGATCCCAGGTGACCCAAATCCAAACTCATCTGAGATTTCATCAAGACAAACATTCTGACCAAATTTCAGGTCATTTGAGCAATAAATGTAGCCTCTAGAGTGCCCACAAGGTATTTCGTTAATTTGACCTAGTGACCTAGTTTATGATCCCAGGTGACCCAATTTCAAACTCACTGAACACGTTGTGCTCAGATGGGCTAACAAACTTAGAACAGGTTCAATACATACCAAATATCAAAGCTCTACGCCTTCCAGTTTCAGAAATGAAGAATTTTAAAGTTTTCCTTCTTTGTGCCTATGTTTGAACTTGTGACCCCCGGGGCAGGCCCAGTTTTGACCCCAGTGGCATCATTCAAACAAACTTGGTAGAGGTCCACTAGGAGATGCTACATACCAAATATCAAAGCTCTACGCCTTCCAGTTTCAGAGAAGAAGAATTTTAAAGTTTTCCTTCTTTGTTCCTATGTTCAAACTTGTGACCCCCGGGGCAGGGCCAGTTTTGACCCCAGGGGCATCATATGAACAAACTTGGTAGAGGTCCACTAGGAGATGCTACATACCAATTATCAAAGCTCTACGCCTTCTAGTTTCAGAGAAGAAGATTTTCAAAGATTTTGCTATTTTTTCCTTTTTGTTGCCATGGCAACAAGAATTATGGGTGGAATTTAATCTCTTGAACAACTTTGGTAGAGCTTCACCCAAGGAACATCCCTGCCAAGTTTCATCAAGATTGGCCCAGCAGTTTAGGAGGAGAAGATGTTTAAAGAAATTGTGGATGACGGACGACAGATGACAGACATTGGGCAATCACAAAAACTCACCTTGAGCACTTCGTGCTCAGGTGAGCTAAAAACAAGGCTGAAATATTTCTGCACAAAGTTAAGCATTAATCAAGATGTGTCTAGTCATAGTGTGCCTAGTCCATAACGCTGTGGTTAATTCTTTACCACATAAGTTTTAATGACCCTGAGAGAGAAAGCTTTTGAAAACATTTTCGGAAAATAAGAATGTTTCAGTAACCAACATTTTCTCCTTTTCCCACAATGTTTTCTACTCTTTCAAAGACAAATTTTATAACTGCCACATTATCATTTGTTGTCTTGAAATGCTCTAAATTTGGGCCAGTCCAAAATTTTGTCATACAATGCAGAGATAAATTTATAACACTGGAAAAATCATGAGCAACTAAATCCCTTTACCAAACACAAAACTTCTGCACTTGTCCAAATCCGAAGCAATTACAGAAGACAATGTGCCTCAAATCGGTAGTTTTTTCTTTGAGAGGGTTGAAAACATTGTGAGAAAAGGAGAAAATGCTGGTTACCAGCATTTTCTCCTTTTTCCAGAAGGTTTTCAAAAGCCATCTTCCTCAAAGTCATTAAAACTCATAATTTGCATAAACATCCCTACCTTTTAACTGTGCTGGCTTCCTCACTTGTGTCCGACTTTATTGCAAAGTATGCTAGTACACTTTCTTGGTCTATCTTGGATAATACAATATGGGACAACTCTATGATCTCTGGAAAGTATTTCCTCCTTTCCTGTTGGAATAAACATGTAACAAAGAACTGTATGCTCAAGTATGAACATATATGAAATTATGAATGAGACCTCTGGGCCTGTATTTACAAACTATTCTTCATAACATTCTAAGTCTACTTCTCAAGAATTTTATAATTTCAAAGTAACACAACTTCTGATTGGCTAAACCAAATGGTTTAGCAAATCAGAAATTGCTTTACTTTTTACTTTTACAACCCTGAAGAAGAAAGACTTTTGAAAACATTGTGGAAAATGGAGAAAATACTGATAACCAGCTTTTTCTCCTTTTGTCACATAATGTTTTCTACTCTTTTACAGACAATCCCATCATTTGACTCATCTTGAATTTTGTCTGCATATGCTTTTAATTTCAAAGAGTCTAAAATTTTGTTATCTGGTAAAGAGTTAAGTGTAGATTATAAGGTTTCAAATAATCAATTAATTTCAGTCCTATAACGGGGCCTCATGTAACAAGATGATAATATATACATATGTTAAATACAAATGATAAAGACAGTCTAAACTAAATGATTTTGCTAAGTCACCATTCTCATGCATTTTAAGCTGATAGGTGTAAACAAATTGCTATAAATGGTGAATTTTAACTATGGTGATATTGTTTCAATTACTGCTTCCTCATGTCAACCTTATCTATTGACACTATCTCCTGTGTGTCTGAATGACCTGATCTGGAAAAATTAGAGGACATTTACAGAAACAGAATTTTTTTAATAAAAAAATCTCTCAGAAATAAGGTAACTTTTTTCTGACAGTAATAAATGTTTTACAACATGACTATCTTTTATTGTAACAGTAATGACCAATGATATATACAGAACATTATGTTGTAGTGACTTTCCTGGTGCTTATACTTACTTATTTACTTCGAGCAGCATGAGAAAATTCGGTATCACGCGAGAACGAAGGTTGAGCAATATGCCAAAACTTTCTTGCGCAGTGATAAGTAAATACAAGCACCAGGAAAGTCACTTCAGCGTAATATTCCTTTTATTATATACCTACATCTTTTCAACAACAAAATATTGCAAATTATTGACATTTTCTTCGAAAACCGTAAACAAAATAAAACAAAGAATGGTGTAGTAGCCAGTAACTTCGTTTTTATGAATGGCAGATGAATAACACAGCGTAAAATTTGACCAATCAAATGGCAAATGAATACATACATATACTGAGTGTGAGTTACATCATTATTACATCATCATACCATATTTGGAACCATATTTCAGTGTGTAGATACAGATTTTTTTCTTTCGTGTGTGATATTTTATCCGCGTGCGACTCATGTTTTTGAGCAGGAAAATTTTCAGGAATATAATAAAAAAAAATATCCAATGTCTGAAAATAACGGGGAAACATAAAAAGAGAAAGCAAACCTTTGCAGCATCCAAAGACTGTATCCTAGCTAAATACAGAGGTAGATGATCTGGAAAGTTTGTTTTTAGTTCCTCATATAAACCATCTGTCACATCTAATCTGAAAAACAAAAAACCCAAACCTGGTGTAACATCAATGAGATTTTATCATGAAACAAAAGGGTGGTTTTATTGTTAACTCTAGACCACGTGACAAAAGTTTAGACTTGTCCAAACTGAAAACATTTGCAGACGACAAGACATATTTGGTGTAAAAATACAGAACATTATGTTGTAGTGACTTTCCTGGTGTTTGTATTTACTTATTTGCTTCAGGCAGTGTGAGAAAATTCGGTATCACGCGAGAACGAAGGTTGAGCAATATGCCAAAACTTTCTTGCGCAGTGGTAAGTAAATACAAGCACCAGGAAAGTCACTTCAGCGTAATATTCCTTTTATTATATACCTACATCTTTTCAACAACAAAATATTGCAAATTATTGACATTTTCTTCGAAAACCGTAAACAAAATAAAACAAAGAATGGTGTAGTAGCCAGTAACTTCGATTTTATGAACGGCGGATGAATAATACAACGTAAAATTTGACCAATTAAATAGCAAATGAATACATACATATATACAACAGAATGGTTTTATTCTTAACTCTAGACCATGTGACAAAAGTTTAGACTTGTCCAAACTGAAAACATTTGCAGATGACAAGACACATTTGGTGTAAAAATTGAAATTCATTGTTGGAATGGTAGAAAACATTGTGGGAACAGGAGAATTGCTAGTTTCCAGCATTTTCTCCTTTTTCAAAAGTATTCGAAAATGTTCTTCCTAAAATTTGTTAAAACTTGAGATTGTTTGGGAAATGCTTAATAGGTATAAAAACTTAAAAAATAAAAAAAATAGAATGAATGAAATCTTACTGCAAGTCAATAACCATGGTCTTATTTAAGGCAAACTATTTACAGTAATACATGCATAACTATTTTTTGTTTTCAGTGTACAATACTAATGATTACCAGTCTTACCCCAAACAAAATGTAAACTGACGAGAAGTTGCTTTTTATTGAAAAAGATCATAACTTGAGTGATCCCTTTCCCGCACAATCCTGTTGTTTTACTGAACTTAAGGAAAACAGCTTCTGACAATAATTGTGGGGAAAAAAAATGGAAAATGCTGGCAACCAGCATTTTTTTCCTTTTCTTACAATGTTTTCCTATCTTTTTTCAAAAATAAATTCCTACATTATAGTGACATACAAACCCTTACATTTTAGCCAGATATATTTTGTCAAAAGTAATTGTTTTAAACATGGAGAGATCTAAAAATTTATCATTTGGTAGAAAGTTAAGAGATAGGTAGAATTCCTGCATTTACTAAACCATCAAGTCAATACCATACAGACAATTTTTAGATCATTAAATTCTATAACTAACACAAAAGCAAACAATTTAGAGGAAAAGACATTCCTTTTGTAGTTTTATTACCTAAACCCCAGATTTGGAAAACAAGCAATTAAATAAGAATCTGTCTTACAGACTTAGTGTATTACACAGAGTAAAAATACTTCTTTAAGAATGCTGTTTTGATTCCACATCTTTCTGAAGTTAATTGAATTAAACTTGTATCAAAAGACCATCTGGTAATAGTGACCACTTATCTACTTTACATAAGTGATCTCTCAACATAGGTTTGACTGTAGGATGCAAATTTAACTTTTTTCAACAATGTTCTCAAAGGTGTTCTTCTATAGGGAAGTTCATATTTCTGTAGTAATGAGGTGAAAACACTTTACTGATGTACAATGACTCAGCCATTCAAAGACCATACTATATATTAGATGAAAAGGAGGCTTGATAAGCTGGCAGGCTGCTATTGATCTCCATTATAAAAAAAAAACAGATTAAAGCCAAAATGCTGTTGGGCACAATTATGCATGGTACAATGGTTCAGAGACCAGAGACATTGCGAGAGGTTGCAAGATTTTGAAATTCATATCATCACATTATTTATGCACAAGAATTATCCCAATCACAACATGTTAAACTCTTTACCATGTTTGAATTTTATCATGTGCATCATTATCTTTCCAATGATGAAAAGGTTAGTAGTGTAGAATTCCTTCATTATTTCAAAACAGAATTTATGGCACTCTGATATGAGCTTTTTGATTTGTGCTTATTACAACCAATAGCTGCCATCAATAATTTGGGTGCTGCCTGTTGTCTATTGAATAGCTGAGGGAGATACAACAGGTGCCAGCTTAAAGGCTAGTAAGATTTCAGATAAAAAAAAAAAACACTAACTTCTGCAGCCAGCTTATTTTAAGGTCCCTCTGAGCTTCCATAAACTCCTCCTGTTTTGTTTTGCCCTTCTCTTTGTTTCCAGACTTTTCTGCTTTTTCTTTACCATTATTTTTACTGTTTTTCTTAGCAACTTCTGTGATCACATACTTGAATGGTATTCCACTCTGTACATAAAAAAAGCAAATTATAGCATAACAAACCAATTTTATCAAAACCATAAAGGTTATATCATCGCTTAATTCTTGACCAGACCATCCTGTGATTTGGTAACCTCGAGGAAAAAGGCATTTAAAAACATTGTAGGACAAGAAGAAAATGCAGGTAACCAGTATTTTCTCCTTTTCCAACAATGTTTCCTACCCCTTCCAGGACAGTTCCCATTATTTGAGGTCAAACTGAATTTGTCTGCTCTTTTAATCTGGACAAATCTAAATTTTGTCATCTGGTAATAAGCAGTTACCAGAATAAGATACAGACAAAGTTTCTAATTAGGTAGAAATGAAAAAGCATGCTTTGAATAATCTGTCAATGTGGTATAAAAAACAATTGCTTGACAAATGCAATCAGTCCTGTTTCCACCCTAATTTCAAAAGTTTCATTTAAAGTCTTGTTCTGTATAAAAATCATTTTAATGAAGTAATAAAAAAAACCAGTCAGATTAAAAGCCATCTGAACAGAGGCATAAGGAATTTCTAGCATTACAAAATTTATGTAGAGATAAGTAAAAAAAAGGTTTCCACAGATGGAAAATACTACATGTTCCTGGGTTTTTGAGACCAGATGAAAAATTAAATGCCATCATACCTAATTGAATATAAACCTCACATGACTGTTGTGTGTTATCTAGTATGAGATTTGCCAACAAACCTTTGTAAAATTCTGGCATGAAGTGTATAAATACCTTAAGGGGCCTCCAATCACTATCAAGAAAAAGCATCAAAAGTTCCCTGATACTTACACTTCTCTTTCCTATTCGTTGACCGCTTAGCTTTAAAACCTATTTAAAACTTGTTAATTTTACATTAGTTGTGAAACAAGTTCTCACAACTTATACTAATAAATCTCAATGACTGCTTCCTTGAAACCTGAACTTTTTACCACACAATCCTGAGTTTTATCAACCCTAGAGGAAGAAGGCTTTTTGAAAAGGCTGATAACCAGCATTTACTACTTCTTCCACAATCTTTTCTACTCTTTTACAGATAAATTCCATCATTTCTGGCATCTTTTCCTTATTGGCTGCCAATGCTTTCAGTTTTGACAAGATCAAAATTTTGCCATTTGGTAAATTTGGTTAACCATTACTTGCACCATGATGTGGGTAGTTTCAAGGATTGATCTCGATCATCATGGGATTCAAATCCTGAACCTTTGGAACAAGAGACCAACACTCTATCCCTACACTACCGAAACCTACAATTAATGGAGTGCAAACCACTGCTTTACCTAATTTAATCATAAAACATTTTGAGGTCTGGTATCATTATAAAAATATTATAAAAATCTGAATAGCCCCCTCTAACTCTTTACTACCCAGAATAAATGTAGACATGTCTAAATTGAAAGCATTTGCAGATGAACATCTAAATGTGGGTCAAATGACGGAATTTGTCTTCAATAAGAAGAAACCATGGTGGGAAAAGGAGAAAATGCTGATTACCAGCATTTTCTCCTTTTCCCACATTGTTTTCGAAAGTCATTTTTAAAAGGGGCATTAAAAATCAGGATTGTGTGGTAAAGGGTTAACACATTTTAAAATGCAAGACTTTGATAGATAATAGTTTTATATGGTGTACTTACAGCTTTTTTACTTGGTTCATCCTTTAAGATTGTCATTGTACCTGAGAGATAACAACCTGGCATAGCTCCTTTTGGTAACCTTTGGAAATATGAATGATCAATTTACAGTGGTCCTTAGGATTGCTGAGTACATTTCTTTAAGAGAATAAACCCCTTCAACACACAAAAAAAATTTATAATTGCCTGACTTGACAGTATTTGCAAATGAAAAATACCATGGGTCTTAACTGATTGGATTTGTATTTGAATGGATAGAAAGCATTGTGAGAAAAGGAGAAAATGCTGGTTACCAGTATTCTCTCTTTTTCCACAATGGTTTTAGAAGATTTCTTTCCCAGGGCCATAAAAAAACTTGGGATTATATGATCAAGGGTCAAAGACAAAGTAGACCAAGATCAAACTGCATGGAATGAAGAGTCTTGATTTTTATCTTTAATGTCCAATATTCAAAGACAAAAAAATATGAGTATCAGAGAATTAGATTACATTCTAAGTATTACTTTTAATAACGGTAAAAATAAAAAAAAAAAACTGACAGTAGAAGTCTACTTAACTCTTTATCAAACAAAAACTTTACACTCATCCAAATCAGTGCATGTGTATATGAGAATTTAAATGTGTCTCAAATGGTAATACCGTATAACGGGTTTTTTTTTTTACGTGCTGCTAATTTTTACTAATTTTTACGAGCTAAACAGATTCATAAAAATTTGACATATAAAAATTTACCATGTAAAACTCGAGTTAAACCAATAAAGAAATAAAGGGTTATCTATTTACAAAGAGGTTTCACTATACATGTTCATATGTCACTAGATACACGCTTCGCTGATTATTTACAGGTAAATCAATACTCAGTTGTGTAGAGTTGTGATAAACATGGCGTCGGATGATCAAAAACGTTGTTTGGACATTTTAAACCTCAGCTTCCCAGTGCCAGTGGGCAGCTGTCTGAAAGAATCCCGAGTCACACTATACGTGAACTGAACATTTGTGTGAAAGAGGCTTAAACACCACGTAAAAGAGGCGCATACACGAAGTATACTGATACGGACCCTGCAGACATTGGGAAATATGCAAATACAAATGGAGCGCCTAAAGCAATGAAAAAATTCAAAGAACAGTTTCCAAGGCTAAATGAATGTACTATACGCAACTTCAAAAGTAAATATGAGAGGAAAAGGAAATTTGACCCACTCGATGATATTAAAGAACTTCCAAGTACTAACAGAGCCAAAAACCAATTTTAGGTGATAAATTGGACTCAGACGTTCAGTTGTACTTAAGTGAACTGCGAAACAATGGGGGTATCATTAATTCAACAATCGTGTTAGCTGTTGGAAATGGGACATTATTAGAACATTTTATGCCATTGGCATTTTATAACATGTGTGTATTTTGTTCTTCTGGTGCTGAAAAATTTTAATGAGCTAATTTTTTACGCATATATGTAATTAGTAAAAAATAAAAGCGTAAAAATTTAAATCACCTGTTTTTTACCTAAATCTGTAAACTTTTACAACAGTAAAAAAAACCGTTCTACAGTACTGTCTCTTTAAGGGAAAAAAACATTGTGGGAAAGGGAGAAAATGCTGGTTACCAGCATTTTCTCTTTTTCCCACAATGTTGTCAAAAGCCATCTTTATCAGGTTCATTAAAATATAGGATTAATTGATAAAGGGTTAAGTAATTTTCACATAGTGTTAGCACTGAGGACAGAACTTGTTGCCTAATGCCTTTTTCTTCTTTATAAGAGTGAAAAAGGAAGAAAAAAGTTGTAACTTACTTGTCATCTGGTAATGGTGCAGTAAATAAAGGTATCTTCTGAGATTTGAGCAAGATGAAAGAATTCTGTTTTTTTCCACCAACTAATGCTGACTGCCATGTTCCATATAGATCATATGGAATCGGACTATTGAGTTTTTGATGGACCAATAAGATCACAGATTTCAGTTTTTCCAACAAGTCCTTTCTGTCATGACGAACTTGGAGTAAAATAGAGTAATCTCCCTTTTCCAGCTTCACATTATACTGAAAGTAAAAATTATGCACTTTCAGACTAAAATCTTTCTTTTATATGTTCATTACATAAAAAAGAGAAAAAATATTTGAATGCCAATACTGAAGTATACTAAAGGTCTAACAATTATAACTTTTTCTACCTGTCTGTCTTTAACTCTTTACCAAAAGTCAAAATTGCAGACTTGTCCAAATTGAAAGCATTTGCAGACGACAACATAAATGTGGCTCAAAAATTGAAATTTGTTTTGGGAAGGGTAGAAAACATTGTGGGAAAAGGAGAAAATGCTGGTTACCAGGTTGAATTCAACGGTTGAGATGTTATGATTGAAGGCCTTAAAAAAAATCTAGTGGAACACTATATCAACATCAGATTACTAGGGTTCAAAATGAAGTTGTTATGTCTGTTATCAACTCTCTTTTAATACCTAAATGTTTTACCTGAAATTTAAGTTGAAACCTGACACAAGAGCATATGATATGAAGTAATGACAGAACATGCAGTCCATTCTTCAAGTTGTACTGTCTGTAATTTGCTGGTTATACTCTGGTTAATTTTTTTTTTTCAATATTTAGTCTCAATTACAAACCTGCTATTCATGTCTAGATGAGATAAACTACATTACTTTTCTGAAGGCCTTTACAATATAAATTTATTTTTGGATATATACCAATACTTAGTACAAGTTACATAAAGGATAATGATTTGAAGGAAATGGAAAATATTTGCTTAAAGATAGGTAAAAACATTGCAGAAAATGGATCATCAGCTTTTAACACATACTGGGTCTTCTAAGATTTTCAAAAACTGCCAAATGCTGTTGCAGTGATCTTTTACTGAAAGTTTTATTTTTGTCCAATTTGGAAGCAAAATAAATGTAGCTCAAACAACTAGATTTTCCCTTGAAAATGTAGAAAACCTTGAAGGAAAAGTATAACATGCTGGTTACCAGCATCTTTCACTTTTTCTCTGTATTTTCAAAAGCCTTTTTTTCCTCAAGGGTTGCTAAAATACAGGATTATTCGATAAAAAGTTAAACATCCTGTTGAAAAGGTAATAACTTAAACTGTGCGGATACAATTAACTCTTTACTAAATGACCACACTCTAAACTCGACCAAATTCAAAGTACTCACTGATTAAAAAAAAAAAAAAAATCTTGCTCAAAAGATGATTTCTGTTTTCTAAAGGGTAGAAAACATTGTGGGAAAAGGAGAAAATGCTGGTTACCAGATTATTTGGTAAAGGATTAAAGATACCCATTTACTCATTGTAAGCCAATTATAACCAATTTTGTCAATATTATATCAAAACTATAGTCATTCATGTGGCTTTATGAAAAATATTACACCAGGCTGTTGCCAGATTGCACAGATTACGACAGATAATATGTAATTTTGGACTTGGCTCCTATCCACTGTTCAGTCAAGTATACTGCATGATGCTTATCATGTGACTGTGTTCAACCTTCGCCTTGCATATAGCTGGCAAGAAAGTGGAGCCAAGATACACTTCAGAGGTCTACTGTTGCAACAACCTGTGTCACAAGAACCCAACAGCAATTTACTCCAGTATGTCGGAATTTTATACTGAGAGTTCAGTGAAATGATTCTAAAGACAGAAGAAATGTAAATTTCGTATGTGCACATTAATATTAAGCATTTTTGGATTGCTGAAAGAAGGGGAAAAGACATGCACCATTTCCCACGTTGAAACAACAAGTAGGCTAGCTTCTATTTTTAGGTGGGGGGGGGGGGGTGTGAATGACTCCAGCGATACACTCCCCCCTTTGTTTACAACTTTGACCTGACATACTTTTCTCTCGACCAAGATTCATTTCAAATAACAAATCTGAAACTTCTTTTCATTCTTTTGGGCCATAGATATTTCTAATTTATTGATTTAAACACATCTCTACATTCAGCTAAAATGAGTAAATGGTATCTTTAAAGGATAAAAAGGTAAACAAAATAAACAAACACAAGGATGAACAATTACATGTTTTTTAACCTGATGAGGAAATGCATCTCCTGAACACAGTAACTGTTTGTTACTATCAAACAGCATCCATAACTGACTCTCGTACTCTGATTCATAGAGCATGTCACTTAACAGGGAACAGTCTGGGGTAACCTCAACCGACTTAGCCTGAAAGATTGAATAATAACTTACCCTTTTTTAACATACAACAAAGTCTATGAGTTACGTACAATGTAAGAACTTGCAGACAACAATCATAAAACTCATGTGATTTGTCTTGAAAGGTAGAAAATATCTTGCAAAAATTAGACAATGCAAGTTAATAGTATTTTCTCTTTCATCCACAATGTTTTCAAAAGCCTTCTTTCTCAGGGTTGTAAGAACAATGGATAACCTACTCAGGGTTAATCCAACAAATCAAAAAATAAGCCATGCTCTGTGAAAAAGGGGTTCAATGCATCTGCAAAAAGTATCAATTCATGTCAGCCTGTGCAGTCCGTGCAAGCTGACATGGGGCAAAGCTTTTTTCTATTGGTTAATTTGCTGCATGTCCAATGACCACTCTGCTTCATGATTCAATTAGTTCTTAAATAAAATTAATTCTATGAATCCATAGTCATGCGATGACTTGCTTGGTATAATGCGTCAAGGAGATGCATTAAACCACCTTTTCCCAGAACATGGCTCAAAAATAATTGAGCCGTGCTCTGTGAAAAAGGGGCTTAATGCATCTGCGAAAAGTATCAACCCAGGTCAGCCTGGTCAATTTTCTGTTTGTCAATGGACCAGTCTACCTCATAATTAAGTTGGTTATTTAAAAAATGGCTCTCATTGATCCACAATTATGTGATGACTTGGGCCAGTATCATGTATCACGGTGATGCATTAAGCCCCCTTTTGCCAGAGCATGGCTCAATTATCAGTTTCAGAAAGACAAATTTACCTTCAACAAATTGTTGCAAACTGTATATGGTTTGTAAACAGTGTAGATCAGACTACAGAGAATGAATTCTACTTTTGGATCATGTTGTAAGATACCTACAAGAACACTGCCAAAAACAGTATTTAAACTGTTGCATTGTTACTTTCTACTAAGCCAAAATTGAAGTTTTTATGTGTTAATCAACCTTGTTAATAGGTTTCCTTTATGATCAAAATGAATAACTGAAAGTCCAAAAAACCTTTTTTCAATTATGATGAAAATACAAAAACTTAATTAAATACAACTCATTCACTCTGTAAGTACAAAAACTGTACATATCCCCTGCATCAGGCAGAATTACCTGCTCAATATATCATATTAACTGGTAAACAAAATCTGTGCAATCTCTTACTTTGAATCTACACAATTTGTTAATCATTGGAGTAATCTTATCCGATGACCCATAATTTTACAATACTTGAGCCTATTTTCTATTTGGAACAGCCAGCCTTGTAAACATGTATTTACCCTTTCTAACTATTGATAACAAACAACTATACAGACTTACTATGTGCAGATTGTATGTGAGTTCTAAAGCATATATCTGTCTCCCCTCAGGTAATCTGTCTCTCTCACCAATCAAACATCGTATCTTAGATTCTGACGGTCTTAACGGCTGAGTCAACGTCTTAAAACTGACATTTGGAGCTAGCTCCTCGTGTTTGAGATTAGAATTCACCTGCAGGCGAGTGACTCCTTCCCCACCATGCTGTTTGAGTATCGATGAAAATACAACATAACATGGTCTTGATTTTTTATACATGCAGCAACTCAAAGTAACAACTACTTTGAATTACTTGCATGGGAAAATCTATGTAAAAAAATTCAACATGAAGCAACAGTTCTGATTTCTCATACTAAGCAACAGAACTGTGGCAGCTCTTTTTCAAAACAACTCTTTGTAATAATTTCTTTAACCCTTTCCTTCTTCATGGTTGTTAAGACATGGAATTTTGTGGAAAAGGGATAAACAATTAACTGTTTGTTACACAATCACAAGTTTTAACAACCATAAGACAGAGGCCTTTTGAAACATTGTAGGAAAAGGGGAAAATGCTGATACCATTTTCTCCCACAATGTTTTCTAGTCCATCTGATACATATCTTATCATTTGTACTACAATTATTTTGTTGTCTGCAAGTGCTTTCAAACTGGACCAGTATAGAACCTTGTCATAAATTTGCTGAAGAGTTAAATACTTAATGCATGAAGTAAATATTTTCAGCTGGTAAAATAAAATTCAAATTTTGAGACTGTTTAGCTGTACTATGTAAGTAAACAGCAAACAGTAAAGACTGAAAATAAGATTAAAAGTAAGACTGCACAAGCTTAAAAGTCTGAACTTGAATCTGCACTCTTTGCTGTATTAAGATGAAGGCAAAAACAAGCCTATCTTATCAATAATTCCATATCTGGTCTTTAATATACTCACTCAACAGAAACAACTAAAGCTGTACCTTGGGTTCAAAGAGACGACAGATAAAAGTTTTTAGTTATGTATCTCTCAAAGTGTACACAACACTGGCAAAAAAAGTTCTTGTTATTGTTACTCATTCCTTCTTTCAAGTTTTCTTATCAAATCTTCTCCAGTTTTCCGAAACATGTAACAATATAAATTGTAGAAACAACAAAAGTGATAGTAACTGCTGAAAACTTTAACTCTTTACCCAACGACAAAATTTTAGACTTGTCCAAATTGAAAGCATCTGCAGACGACAAAACAAATGCGACTCAAAAATTGAAACTTGACTTTAGAAGAGTAGAAAACATTGTGGGAAAAGGAGAAAATGCTGGTTACCAGCATTTTCTCCTTTTCCCACAATGTTTTCAAACGGCTTCTTCCTCTTGGTCATAAAAACCAGGGATTGTTTGGTAAAGGATTAACCATATACCTCTACCATTCATTAAAATTTAAACTTACAACTGAAATAGAGTCAGATGTGGTATCAGCACCATGGAATGACACAGAGTAATCCAGAGTTACTTCCCCTATATTAGCCCACCACTTAGCCACACAAAGTTCTAGTGTAGAATCCCCCTATAATGTAGAAATAATACAATCAGAATAAATCAACTATTACCACACATGTACCAATTTTCAAACATGTTTCATAGAGAGCTTTTACAATCATGGTGGTAAAAGATACACATGCTTCTTTTAACTGATTAACTGTTTATACAACACAATCTTGTGTTTCAACAACCCTGAGGCAAAAGGATATCTAAACAATTGTGGAAAGAGACAAAAGTACTAATGATCATCATTTCTCGTTTATTTGAAGTGTTTTTCTTGAATCACAAAGGCAGTCCAAATGTCAAAACATTCCAAATTGAGTATTGAGAACAAATAAAATGTAGCTTAAATTGTTGAATTTGTCTTTAAACAGGTAGAACACAGTGTGGGAAAAGGAGATTATGCTAGTCACCAACATTTTCTTCTTTTCCCTCCATTTTTTCAAAAGCCTTACACTTTGGGTCATTTCAAGGTGGGCTAAAACTTATTTCTTTTACAGGGATTGTGAAACAAGTTCTTACAACTTATTCATCACTTTCAATAGTTGCTACCTGAAAACCTTAACCAGCACTAATGCTGTAGTGTGAGTTATTCCAAAGATTGACCCCTCTCATCACAGGATTCAAACCCAAAGGCTCTGGTATGAGATGCCGACATTTTAGCCTACACTTCTTTCTCCATTTTTTGTCACTTGTACCAATTAGCAGTAAGTCTTAAACTCTTCCAAGAATGACAACATTTTACACTATTCCAAGTTAAGTGCATTTGCTGCAGACACATACAATGTGGCTTATATGATTGTATTTGAGCCATGCTCTGGCAAAAGGGAGCTTAATGCATCACTGTGATACATGATACCAGCCCAAGTCATCACCTAATTATGGATCCATAATAGTCACTTTTTCAACAACTAACTTGATCATGAGGTAGACTGGTCCTGTGACTTACAGGAAATTGACCATTATCGAAAAGTTTCGGCCCAGGTCAGCCTGTGCGGACTGCACAGGCTGACCTGGGTCGATACTTTTCGCAGATGCATTAAGCCCCCTTTTCACAGAGCACGGCTCATTTGTATTTGAAAGGTTAGAAAACATTGTGGGAAAAAAAGAAAATGCTGGCTACCAGCATTTTCTTCTTTCCCCACAATGTTTTCATAAGCCACGTTTTCATTTACAGGATAGTTTGGTAAAGAGTTCAATATACTGCATAACAGTAGATTTAGAAAACTGCCTACTTTTGATTTTTATGATAATCACAATGTTTTTACATTTTCCTAGTTCTGCTCTTAAAAACTGATACACAGTATCTGGTGAAAATGAAATCACGGTTCATATTGACCAGCAGTTTAAATACCCAATGCTTCAGACATAATTGACACTAAAAATTAAAAACAAAACAGAGAAAACAAAACAAAATGCCTGGGAATCAAAATGACAAGCAATACATACAATCACTGGAAATGCTTGAACAACCTCCCCCAAGTCTGTAACAGTTGTAAATTTTTCAAATTCCATCTTTTTGTAATGGAACTGTGGTAGAATCTGCAATCCATGGATCCACATTCTGCAACTCTTGTCAGCATCCTGGGACCTGAGGCGTATAACTATAAAACAGATAATAAAATCTCTACCATAAATCTCTCATTTCACTTTTGTCTCTCAGTTTGTCTGGAAACTGTAACTTCCTCAAAATGAAAAAGATCCATAAAAACAACCCAAAATGTGATATGGATAATGATACTTTTCATCATAATATCTTACAAGAATTTGCTAGTATGATCAAATAGCATGTTATGTGCAGTCTGATGTCGATCTACAGGGTGCACAAATACCACTTAGAGCACATCTGGCAGAAAAGGTTATAAATAGGTACCCTACATGTCCAAGAGATTAACTCATTACCAAATGACAAAATTTTAGGCTTGTCCAAATCGAAAGCATTTGCAGAAGACAAAATAAAAGTGACTGAAAATTTGAAAGATGTTTTGTGAAGAGTAGAAAACATTGTGGGAAAAGGAGAAAATGCTGGTTACCAGCATTTTCTCCTTTTCCCACAATGTTTTCTAAAGGGTTCTTTCTCAGGGTCGTCAAAAGTAGGGATTGAGTGGTAATGGGTTAAAGTATGGGATGTGTAACTTCCCTTGTTTGACATTTCCTGAAGCCAGGCAAGCAAGTTTCTTTGAGCAGTCACTGTTCCCTAATACAAGCAGACGATCAAAGAAAAATGGACTTTCCAGAGTGTTGTCGACATAATATGACAGAATTGATGTAGAAAATTGAGTTAGATAGCATAAAAAAAAATTTGTTACTTAAGAGAAGTAATGGAATTAAAGTATTCACAAATGAATGTAACAACCTATATTCAGCATACATATATGCATCTGTTTGCCACACTGACTTATTACATTTAATAAAACCATCTGATTGTATAGCTGTTTGTATGGTGTTTTATTTCATTTACATTACAGTGGTAAGTGCACCTATCCATGCTTTCCTAGAGTTTCATTAACCAGCACTTTGCACATCATTTTTTCCAAACGACTGGCTGCTTTTCCACATAACCATCATTGAAATAAAGATCAGCATTGAGAGATGAATCAATCTTGTTGCAGTGAATGTCAGCATTCCTAGGAAAGAAAATGGCAAAGATGGGGATTCAAACAAGCCATCCCCTCATCTCAAGCTTTGTATGCTAGCGACTGCACTATTGGGGTCAGAAGAACACCATCTGATAAAAAGGAGCAAATAATCATGCGATAATACCTGCAACATTAGCACCATTTGGAACATGTATGAAACGTCGTTTTATCTGACCTGGCTTGAAAGTCATATCTTTGAAGTGCATTTCATAACTAACTGTGTCTTGTACTCTACAATAAATCAAGATAAAATGTCAGCACTCAGTAATTGAACAAAAACCCAACAGTCTTCATTCTTTCACAACCCTTAAGAAATAAATTTGAAAAAAGTGTCGGAAAATGAGAAAATAATGGTAACCACTATTTTCTCCTTTTCCCACCATGTTTTCTTTCCTCTTAAAAAACAAATCCTATCATTTGACATGCATTTAATTTTTGTATTCAAATGCCTTCAGTATAGACATCATTTGAAGTAGATTTATTTTTTTGTCTGAAAATGTTTTCCATATGGCGCTTTTGAAATTTATTACCTGTTAAATAGTTAGCAGATTTGAAATTTTTTCAGGCCGTGAGAAAAACTGTACACCAGCAGTTCTGATGCTCTTTAAATAGCATTCAAACAGGAGTTTTATACCGTCATAGAGGTAATTATAATGAATTTGTTACTTAAACCCTTACCAAAATGAAGAAGAGGAAGACAGCTAAAGAAAAGATTGTAGGAAAAGGAGAGAATGCAGGTAGTCTGACATTTCCTTCTTTGTTCACATTGCTTTTTAAATTTTGAAAGCCATATCTCCTTTTGAATTTGGATAAGTCCAAAATTCTGTCATCTTATAAAAAGTTAAGAAATCACATAATAGAGTATACATACTGAGCTGGGATGATAATGGTGATAGGCACTCTGAACACTGGACCCTTTTCAACACAAGTAACATCATAGGCACATACCTTGAACAAAACACAACAAAATGAATAAAAAAACCAATCTAATACCACAATATGACAGATCCTATTACTCTCATCTATACAAAATATCCAACTACTAATGAAAATTCCATACTGCTAGGCAGTTATTTTTATTCCCACAACTTTTCAGAACCAATGAATCAATGAAAGATGTTTTTCTTCAAATATTTCTCCTTTTAGTCACCTAAATTTTTTTCAGTTGCAACTCAAAGGTACAGTGTCAGTAATTCACCAAAGTACATTCAAGACAAAAAGTTGTCTCTAGATAAGGAAATAAAAACATGTATCTGAACATGCAAACTTTAGAGTAAATGGCCACAATGAGACAGGGGATAATATTATTAAAGCCATTGTTTAAATGTGTGAAATGAAGTTTTGTAAAGATTGTATGCTAACCTCTGTATAATGTACACCTTCTCGTAATCCCCTAGGGTCTACTTTGATTGAGAATGAGCGGGATGTATTCATCAGTTCTAGGTGAGCAGGACATTGTACATAACTAGCATCACATGTCAATGAAAGCTGCATACTGAATGCAATTAAAGAGTGTTTCTCTGGAAAAAAATACCAACATAAATAAAATAAGTCTTTACCAAATGGCACAATATTAGATTTGTCCAAATCCAAAGCATTCCCAGACAACAACTTAAATATAGCTCAAAAAGTTGAAATTGTCTTTGTATTATTGTGGTTACCAGCATTTTCTCCTTTTTCCAAAATGTTCACAAAAGCCTTCTTCCAAAGGGTCCTTCAAGCTTTGGATTGTGTGGTAAAGGGTTGATTTGATATACCTATCAGAAGCAGACTTTACTAAATCTACTAATTGTGAGGTTATTCATCAAGAGTTGACAGAACTTTTGATTTTTGTTAGGAAAGTAAGTCAAAGAAAAAAGATGAATATAAGGAAAAAAAAGGTTACGTTTTAAATATTAAACATCTTAACATAAAATAATTCTGCAACAAAGGTCAGGTTTATTCTGAGAGGAAATATTTCAGAAAAACCTTTCATCTGTATGATCATTTCAAACAATTATAACAAATAGCTGAAGATTTTACCTGATTACCTATATAGTATTTTGCAAAATAAGAAAAAGATCAATAGTGTGTACAGCCAAAGTCATTTAAAGCAAGACTATAGCCATACACTTTCAAGAATTAACAACACTACCTATCTTATTTTCAAAATGCTTCAGGTCAACGGTGACTGCCACTTCAGCAGGTTTACATAAACTGCGCGGCTCACGTAAGTAAACTCCACGTTTTCCACCTGGACAGTTCACAACAAACTCTGTAAAGACTTCCTTAGCATTTCCATGTCCTAGTAAAAACTCATATGTCTTCTCTACCTGAAATGTGACATGTCTTTGTGAGATGATAGGTAAAACTATTTCATTGCTAAATCCACTTAATATGCCTGAGGGAATGAATTATACACAATTTCAAAATGTTAACTATGTTTTCAATATTTTGGCTAACACTTTTAGCAAGAAATTTGACATGAAATTAATGCCTTCTACATTTTGTGACAATTTCAACTCCACCATAATTATAAAATAGACATTTAACACCAACTTAATGCCTTCTAACATTTTGTGACTATTTTCACACCACCATATTTATAAATTATATAAAACAGAGTTAACGTTTAAAAATTGTGTATTTCATTGCTGCTCATTACGAATAGCACAACATAATCAAAGCTTAATTTAATCTTTCCCAAACATTAGATTTTAGATTTAAGACTCTCGAAGTAAAAAATGAAAGCATCTGAAAAACCACACATTGGGAATTTTAAAAAATAACCATAGTTTTCTTGTAGGGTAGAAAACATTTTGGGAGAAGGATAAAATGCTGGTTACCAGCATTTCTCCTTTTCCAATGTTTTTGAAATCTTTTTACCTCCGGGTCCTTAAAACAGTATTGATTGGTAAAGGGTTATACTTAAGGTTGGGTTCAAGTTAATGATAAGCTTCTAATCGTTGGTACTACTGACATCCTTAACTTGATCTTATCTTACAAAGAACAGGTATAGGATGAAAACCTACTGGCTAAACATTATCCTTATAAACTTATACACAGGCTAATTTCAGACTAAGTACAAACCAGCACAGGTGACAAAATGAAGGAACATTTAAAAAAAAAGGAAGAACCACTTTTTGGTTTAAATCTAGGGTAGCTCCTATATTAAGGCTTCTCTTTAGGAAACAATATCAAAATAATTCCTGTAGATGGAAAAAAAATTGATATAGATATAATGATATTTCAAAGCAAGACACAGGTAGTTGTTGACTTGTTTTTGTAACAGCCACTTACTTGTACTAATCCATAGCCCATTGTGAACACTTCCACTCCTTCCACAGGCTTAGCTGCATTCTGTAGAGCTCTCTTTACACTGAATGGGGAATAAGGTGTGTTGTTGGCCTTGAGTGCTGACAAAACTAGAGCTGAAACAGACATGACAAACACAACTCTGAATCTTATAAAACCGCAAAATTTGAGACTAATCCACACTGAAAGTATTTGCAGAGGACAAAGTCAATTTTTCTTCAAATTATGAAATGCCAGTCTGTCAATGGGTAGAAAAAAATGTGGGAAAAGGAGAAAATGCTGGTAACCAGCATTTTCTCCTTTTACCACAATGTTTTCAAAAACCTGCTCCATCAAACTTGAGATTGTGTCAACCACAAATCAAAACAGAATCAATGATTTGAATTAATATTAATCAATTTCAATTTCAATAAATACTTTGGAATAGACAGCCACCTGAAAGTGTGATATTTTCATTCACATCTTCAGTCATCCATGGCCAGTACAGCAAATCAGGCCCTAGTTGATCTCCTGTTTTTATGCTGGGTATTCACGTGGGTGGGCTTCTTGTTTCATGAGGAAATCATTCAGATTTTCACTTTTGCTTATTGTCTTTGTTTTCCTTTCCATACCCTAAACAGTTTGTTGAAGTATTCTGGAACCTTCTAATTTTCTGTTAGTTCACATGTTAATGATAAATGTTTGGGATCAAACCTGTAACAAGACTTTCTTCCATATAAACTGACACATGATGAAAAGGAGACAAGCAAAACTGATGATGGACGAGACATACTTTAGAAATAAGGACCAGGAAACATAGTAGATTTATGTGCCCTTAAACTTACACTAACAAACTAAAGCTTTAAACACATGTGATCATATCATATTCTGAAAGAAGGTTTTTCTCTGTGATATTTGATCACCTTTTGCCACAATGTATTCAAATCCTTTCAAGTATTGAACCTGAATTTGGAGTTATACTTATTATAAATATCTCAAGGATGTTTTCAGTTGCCTAATGCAAATTTGTTTAAGGAAGTAAATACATAAAGTAACTTTGGAAATTTTAGGAGTGGCATAAGAATTACTTGTACCTATGCAGCCACATGCATTTGGTGAGCTCATGCTTGTTCCATTCATCAACTGACTTCCCTTCAGGGTCCAATTTGGCACTGAGGCAATAGCCCCACCTGGTGCACTAATACACACCCCTAGGGCACCATCATTCCTGTAAATAAAAAGAAATAGAACTCTTATGAAACTCACTCTATAGTCTGGACAGCTTGGATGGCAATGTAGACTATAGTGCACTTAGCTAGATCTTGTTTGTATGGTGTTTAACAACAGTTTAAATAATATTTCAGTTATATCAGAGGCCAGTGCACCAATCCATGCTTCCCTAGAGTTTCTTTCAACTGTACTCTGCAAAATATTCTTCCCAAGGCACTAGCTTCTTTCCCACATTACCATCTTTAAAACAATGATCAGCAGTAAGAGACGTATGAATTCTGTTGCAATGACTATCATCAATCTTCAGCAAAAAGCTGGAGATTCAGACAAGCAATCCTCTCTCCCTAAGCCATGTATATTACCGACTGAGCTATGAAGCACAGCAGAGTATCTATGCTATCCGACATTTGACTTTCTGGACAAAGATGGCCTAGAAAATATGACAATGAGGTTTTCTCTGTAGATTAAAAATATATGATTTCTTTTCTTTTTTTTAACAGTGTAAGGAGATAAAAGTATACTGTTTGTATACAGCTTATGTTACTGAATGGGTTATTTTTTGTACTGAACTTTTTTACCTCTTTAACACACAACAAAATTACAGACTTTTCCACATTAAAAGTTTATGCAGATGACAAATTAAACATGACTCTAATTTTGAGATTTCTCTTTGAAAGAGTAGAAAAGAGTTACCAGCATTTTTCCCTTTTCCAACAATGTTTTCAAAAGTCTTTAACACACGATTGTTAAAACCTGGGATTGTGTAGTGCAGGGTTAAGGGTAAATATCTTTTCAATTTTAGTTCTGACCAATTAGAAGTTCTCATTCAAACCATAAAAAGACACAACAAAGACTTACGAAGGTCCTCTGGAAGACCAAGTATAATGCATGGCTGGTAGTTTTTCTCGAAGAGAATATTCTGCAGCCATCATTGCTGGAGTTACATGAGCACCCACACCTGTTGATAAAAAGTGTGGATTCTCTGGATTTATTTGTTCAATATATTATTCTTTTTTAACATGATATCAGTTATGAACAATTATAGAATCCGGCATAAGAATATCGGCAATAACAAGTTAATTTGCTGATGCCAACATGGTATGCAAAAAGTAGTTATTTTACCAACATTGTACATCAAAATGAGACCACGGGGAATTTGTAGTCTGATCTTAGATCCATAAAGTCAGATTATATATTTCCTGACATTGGACAAGAAGTATTAAAAATGAAACAACTGGGATTTCTCTGCTGCCCAAAAACCTCATTTTCTGGGGCCACTACAAAGATTGGCACTTTACCAAATGATCCTATGCCTTTATTTCCCTGATGAAGACTTTAGAAAACATTGTAGGTAAAGCAAACAAAGCTGGTAACTAGCATTGTCTCCTTTTTCAACAATATTTTCTATTCAATCCAAGAGAAACCCTATCATTTTAACCGTATTTTATGTACTAACTGCAACTTCTCTCAAGGCTGACCAGTTCAAAATGCGGTCATTTGTTAAAGACTAAATCTTCAATCTCCATATTAACAAACAAAGGACAAATTATCCCTAGTCAAAATTTCAAGTCTGGGCACCTGATAGGCCTAGATCCGTGGAATTGCAGCAAATTTTGCCCTTCGTCCAGATAAATAACCTCATATCTCATCATTGAAAATCATTACCTCTTAGAGAGCTGAAAGAACCTGACAGACATTTTAGTCTAAAAAGTAGAGTTCTTTGAGGGCCTGAATCACTCTACTGGCATTAATTCTGCTTGTCATCTAGCATACATCATTTTATGCCAAAGGAAAAAAAAATAAACACACACTAAAATTGGAGCCAGTAGAGCTAATAGAACCCAAATAATTACAATATCAAGACTGCTCCTGTCCAAAATGTCTCAGTTTGATCTCAATTTACATTGGCAACAAAGGCAACTGTTATTGTGAAAAGCGTTTCATGGGTTAACTACCTATAAGGGCAGCGGTTGTTCCTCCAGGAGTACCCACAGTAGACAAGCCAGGTCCATTATTGCCAGCACTAGACACAAATATCACACCATGCTTGTTGACTGCTTCGGTCAAAATATCACAGACTCTCCTGTATCAAATGTACATTTAGTGTCCATTAGTTCTTTGCACTTGTAATTTTATATAAAACCAATAACTATGTGTACATGCAATATGAAAATAAACAATTATAAAATACATGTATAGCACATTTTGAAATAGAAATAACCAGTACAAAAATTAATGACAGATGAAATGGATGAGTCTAAAATTTATCTCATGGGAAAGAATTTAATGTTGCAAATCTCAGTCTGTTTGCAATTCGTGCCCCAAGTAAGTCCCTTTACAGGTATTTGTCTAGCTTGTCTCATCTGCGCTTTGTGAAAAATTGCAGGTGATAACAACATAAGAAACTTACCCTGAGTTTGACCAATGAGAAGCTTCCCCGTAACTATAATTGACCAGATCACACTTATACTCTATCACTTTGATCATCTGAAAAAAAATTCAAAGCAGATTCACACTTAATATTTGGTTTGTGAGTAAGTTTCATAGCAGCTCTTTAAATCCATATTTTCAGACAAGCAAATAACAAAAGCAACTTACACAGGAGAAATATTTCAAAATGTTTCCAAATCCTTATATATTTCTGGAAAGGATAACAGAAAATTATATAACTAGTTGAAAGCATTAACCTTCAACAAATTCAATGTGGTTTAACTGAATAGATTTGTCGTTGAATGAGTAGAAAATATTGTGGGAAAGGGAGAAAATGCTGGTTACCTGCATTTTCTTCCTTTCCCACAATGATTTTAATAGCCTTCTACCTCAGGGTTGTTGAAACACAATATTGTTTGCTGAGGGATTAAACAAACGAAACCCTCAACAGAATTTGAAATTTAAGCCTGGCTGGTAAGAAATGGTAAAAGAAGCAAAGAAAATGTACTTTTGGATTGATATGAACAATGTGAGGAAAAAGGCTACTGCTTGTTTTTACGACAATTTTTCCGTAACTAGTGTATTTGTGTTGTCTTACATACAAAACATAACATAAAGAAGAGGGCCATGATGGCCCTGGATCGCTCACCTGAGTCAATAGGCGAAATTTCACTCCACATGCAAAATTCCATTTCTGACCAATTGTCAGGTCAATTGAGCTTAAAATGTGGCATCTAGAGCATCCACAAGAAATTTCCATAAGATGACCTAGTGACCTACTTTATCACCATACGTGACCCAATTTAGAACTCATCAAAATATTTATCAAGACAAACATTCTGAATAGTTTTCAAGTTAATTGAGAAATAAATGTGGCCTCTAGAGTGCCCTACAGGTATTTCTTCAATTTTGAACTAATGACCTAGATTATAACCCAAGGTGACCCGATTTTGAATTCATTTTAGATTTCATCAAGAGAAACATTTTAACCAATTTTCAAATCAATTGAACAATAAATGTGGCATCTAGAGTGCCCTAAAGGTATTTCTTCAATTTGACCTAGTGACCTAGTTTATGATCCCAGTTGACCCAAATTCAGAATCATGTGAGATTTTATCAAGACAAACATTCTGACCAATTTTCAAGTCAATTGAGCAAAAAATGTGGCCTCTAGAGTGCCCTAAAGGTATTTCTTTAATTTGACCTAGTGACCTACTTTATGATCCCAGGTGACCCAAATCCAAACTCATCCGAGATTTTATCAAGACAAACATTCTGACCATATTTCAGGTCATTTGAGCAATAAATGTAGCCTCTAGAGTGCCCACACGGTATTTCTTTAATTTGACCTAGTGACCTAGTTTATGACCCCAGGTGACCCAATTTTGAACTCACTGAATATGTTGTGCTCAGGTGGGCTAACAAACTTAGAACAGGTTCACTACATACCAAATATCAAAGCTCTATGCCTTCCAGTTTCACAGAAGAAGAATTTTGAAGTTTCCCCTTTTTTGTTCCTATGTTCAAACTTGTGACCCCTGGGGCGGGGCCAGTTTTGACCCCACGGACATCATATGAACAAAATTGGTAGAGGTCCCCTGGGAGATGCTACATACCAAATATCAAAGCTCTACACCTTCCAGTTTTAGAAAAGAAGAATTTTAAAGTTTTCCTTCTTTGTTCCTTTGTTCTAACTTGTGACCCTCAGGACAGTGCCAGTTTTGACCCCAGGGGCAGCGTATGAACAAACTTGGTAGAGGTCCATTAGGAGATGCTACATACCAAATATCAAAGCTCTATGCCTACCAGTTCAGCGAAGAAGAATTTTAAAGTTTTCCTTCTTTGTTCCTATGTTTAAACTTGTGACCTCCGGGGCGGGGCCAGTTTTGACCCCAGGACATTGTATGAACAAACTTGGTAGAGGCCCACTAGGAGATACTACATACTAAATATCAAAGCTCTGCGCCTTCCAGTTTCAAAGAAGAAGAATTTTAAAGTTTTCCCTTTTTTGTTTCTATGTTCGAACTTGTGACCCCCGGGGCGAGGCCAGTTTTGACCCCAGCGGCATCATATGAACAAACATGGTAGAGGTCCACTAGCAGATGCTACATACCAAAAATCCCAGCTCTATACCTTCCAGTTTCAGAGAAGAAGAATTTTAAAGTTTTCCTTCTTTGTTCCTATGTTCGAACTTGTGACCCCCGGGGCGGGGCCAGTTTTGACCCCAGCGGCATCATATGAACAAAATGGTAGAGGTCCACTAGGAGATGCTACATACCAAATATCAAAGCTCTATGCCTTCAAGTTTCACAGAAGAAGAATTTTAAAGTTTTCCTTCTTTGTTCCTATGTTCGAACTTGTGACCCCCGGGGCAGGGCCAGTTTTGACCCCAGGGGCATCATATGAACAAAGTTGATAGAGGTCCACTAGGAGATGCTACATACCAAATATCAAAGCTCTACGCCTTCTAGTTTCAGAGAAGAAGATTTTCAAAGATTTTGCATTTTTTTTTTTCCTTTTTGTTGCCATGGCAACCAGAGTTATGGGTGGAATTCAATTCTTTGAACAACTTTGGTAGAGCTTCACCAAAGGAACATCCCTGCCAAGTTTCATCAAGATTGGCCCAGTGGATTAGGAGAAGATGTTTGAAGAAATTGTTGACGGACGACGGACGCTGGACAAAGGGCGATCACAATAGCTCACCTTGAGCACGTTGTGCTCAGGTGAGCTAAAAAGGCAAACAATTCATCCCATAAAGCAAGCAAAGTTGAGTTTTAAACCTCTAAAATTAACTTTTTAAATCACTGGTATAAACACAACTTTTTCAAAAATCATCAAAAAACAAAAACAAATTTTTCTTTTCAGTCAAACTTTCTTCTTCACGGCACTAGTTTGTGGTATGTCAATGAATAGCCTCCCTGATAACAGACTGAGGAAAGTATTTACAATGACAATAAACTTGTCAAAGGAATAGAAGAAGGCCTTCCGGAGAGTTACTAACAATAGCATAATATCAGTAAGACTTAAATGGTCCATTACTTCACAAAACTGATATTATTAGCATCACTTACTGCTCTGACTAGTGCAGCCCCTGTTTCCATTGAACCTAAACGTGAATCTCCAATTTTAATGCCAATAATCTGAGCACCAGGAGCTACCCCATTCCTCTCTGGATTCTCTGGGAAATGCCCTGCCGCTATACATCCAACATGAGTGCCATGAGAACCTTCAAATACAAGGTAAACACATCATTATGTTGTAAGAACAGATCTTGGTGCTGAAGGGCATATAAAAGACATACAACTGAATGACTTTTAAGTGGTACAGTTTTGTCAAGGATTTCTATGAAATTCTACAGAAGACCATGCTATGAACAAGTTCAATTGGTTTCAAATGGTTTTGGCAGGGTAATCCTTTAACAAACAATGCCGACTTTTAATAACCCTGAGTAAGAAGACTTTGGAAAACATTATGGGAATAGGAGAAAATGCTGGTAACCAGCATTTTCTCCTTTTACCACACTGTTTTCTAGTCTTTGAAGGACAAGTTTCATATTATGTGTAACATTCATAATGTTTTTACCACACTGTTTTCTAGTCTTTGAAGGACAAGTTTCATATTATGTGTAACATTCATAATGCTATCTGAAAAATGCTTTAAATTTGGATAGGGCTAAGATTTTTTCATCTGGTACAGAGTTAAGAGTAGAAGATAGATGCTTGAAATAAAAGTTAACCTATAAATGCATACAATGGCACACAACAGATACCAAGGCATTATATATTAAAACTCTTTGTCATACATTCTTGAGTTTGAATGACCTTGAGGAAGTAAGCCTTTAGAAACATAAAGGAAAAAAGGAGAAATTGCTAGTAACCAGCACTGTCTCCCTTTGCTCCAAAGTTTCCTACCCTATCAAAAATAAATTCCATCATTTGAACCTTGTCTAAATTCTTGTTTTCAATGTCTACATGTGTAAATGTTTCTGTTGTGTGGTAAAAAGTGAATACACTATGTGACCAGAGGAGCTAAACGGCACAATGTTCAGCAATTGTGCTAAAATCAATAATATATGAGCCTTGCTCTGTGAAAAGGGGGCTTAATACATCTGCGAAAAGTATCGACCCAGGTCAGCCTGCGCAGTCCGCGCAGGCTGACCTGGGCCGAAACTTTTTGCTATTGGTCAATTTTCTGTTTGTCAAAGGACCAAGCTACCTCATGATTAAGTCGGTTATTCAAAAAAGTGGCTCCTATGGACCCATAATTATGTGATGACTTGGGCTAGTATTGTGCAAAACGGAGATGCATTAAGCGCCCTTTTGCCAGAGCGCAACTCATATTGTATTGTATGGTGTTTAATGCTGTTTTCAACATTATTTCAGTTATATCAAGCGGCCAGTTCACCTATCCATTCTTTCCATTTTTTTTTTCTTTTTTATAAGTACTTTGCACAATATTCTTTCCAAACCTCTGGCTGCTTTCCAACATATCCATCATCGAAACAATGGTCAGCGGTGAGAGGAATGAATCCTGTCACAATGACTATCAATCCTAAGAAAGATAATGGCCGAGCCAGGGATCGAACCAACGACCCTCTATTCTCAAGTCCTGTTCACTACCGACTGAGCTACCAGAGCTCAGTGCTAAAATGAATAAACTGATCAAAATTTCAGAAAAGAGCTTTTAATGTCCCAATTCATTTTTCTGATTTGCGACAATCTTTAAATTTGCTCTATTTTCAGCACATGGTTCATAGACTTATTCTTGACAATCAACTAAGCTTTTTAAATGTTATAATTTAAGCACACTCATATAACACAGAAACTATGAAAAGACTTACCAGCATTTGTGACTATCTCTAGCGTATTTCCATCATTGTAAATATTTAAAGCATAGTTCATGAGATCTGAAAGGTTAGAAAGATCAACATAATTTATCATGAACTTACCCTAAGTCTTTACCAGAGGACAGAGTCTTAGACTTCTTTAACTTGAAAGCATCTGCAGACAACACATGCAATGTGATTCGAATAATATAATTTGTCTTGGAAAGGGCAGAAAACATTGTGGGAAAAGGAGAAAATGCTGGTTATCAGCATTTTCTCTTTTACCCACAATCTTTTTAAAAACCTTTTTCCACAGTGTCATTAAAAACTTGGGATTGTTTGATAACTTGTAAAAGATAAATTCTGGACATGTGCATTATATCATCCGTCCTATGCCAACTTTTGTCAAATAATGAGCTCAATGTGCTGGTTTTGTTATGGGCATATCATTGATCATGTGATTCATTTGTAAGAGTAGCACATTTAGAAAACTCTCGCGATTTATTCCTGGTTTAGTTTAAACAAATTTATTTTACACTGATTTAGAAACAAGTTCTTGCAACTTATACTAATCTCTCTCGATTCTGCTTCCTGGAAACTACAACAGTACCCACGCCAAATGCGTGGGCCAATGACCAGTCCCAAAGTTGACACTCGCTCCCGGGTATCAAACTCGGGACCTTATGGAATAGAACTTTTTTTTTCCTGCTTTTTCTGTCAGTATTTTAGGCAGGTCTTAACCCTTTACCAATGTTTTAATAACCTTGAAGTACAAGAATTTTAAAAAACACTGTGGTAAAAAACACAAATCTTATCATATGAGCCATATTTAGAAAGTAGACTGTGAATGCTTTCAATGTGGACCAGCCTAAAAATTTTGTCATTTGGTGAAGAGTAGCATGTACTGTAATGGGTTAAAGTCTAACACACAAAGTTACAAAACTTGTCAATACCATCCTGTGATAAAGTTCCATACTGTCTTTCTTCCCTGTAAGATGCTAAAGTGAAACAATCTTCAAGTTCTCCCTTTTCGGTAGTATCAACACAAGCTCTGCAAAAAAAAAATAAGAATTGGGTGTTTGAAAATAAACACAGATAACATTATGAGCCCAATATAAACAAGAGGGCCATGATGGCCCTGAAGTCGCTCACCTGAACCTTTTGACCAAACATGGCCCCTTTTCAATCTCTTTGGAGATATTATGACAAACATTCTATTAAACAAACAAGTTTTCATAATTATTGGACTGAAAATTTAGCCTCTAGCTTGTACACAAGCTTTTTCAAGACTCATCCAAGATGTCATCAAGACAAACATTCTGACCAAGTTTCATGAGTATCTGACTGAAAATGTGGCCTCTAGAGCGTGCACAAGCTTTTCCAAAAATTGGTCCCAGTGACCTAGTTTTTGATCCAACATGACCCATTTTCAAAGTTCTCTCAGATAACATCAAGACAAGTATTTTGACCAACTTTCAAGAGTACTGGACTGAAAGTGTGGCCTCTAGAGGGTACACAAGGTTTTTCTAAGATTTGACCTAGTTTTTGACCCGACATGACCCATTTATGAACTTGTCTAATATATTATCAAGACATACATTCTGACCAACTTTCATGAGTATTGGACTGAAAATATGTTATCTAGAGTGTACACAAGGTTATTCTAGATTTGACCTAGTGACCTAGTTTTTGACCCGACCTGATCCATTTTCAAATTCATCCGAGATATGATCAAGACAAACATTCTGGCTAAGTTTCACGAGTATTGGACTGAAAATGTGGCCTCTAGAGCGTACACAAGGTAAAAGTTGACGTCAGACGACACACGACAAACACAGCACAATCACAAAAGCTCACCTTGAGCACTTAGTGCTCAGGTGAGCTAAAAACTGGATTTCTTTTTTTGGCGGGGGTGGGGGGAGGAAGCAGGTGTTATAACAGATCATTAACTCATACCTCCATGTGTTTCCATCATGGTAAACTACACAATCATACACTGGACCACAATCACTGTACTTCTTGTCATGATCTGTAATGATATCGATCTGTGCCTGCAAATCTTCTTTTTCAACCTTCTCTTTCTACAAAATATTATATAAGTAGAACCCAATTAAAAACAGTGTAACAGACCAATATATGTACTGAAACTTATTTCTGTACAAATATGATTGTTTATATTGTATCTCTAACAATAGAGATTTAACTCTTTACTATACAACAAAACTTGGAAGTACCTGTATTTGCAGCTGACAATATAAATTGGACTTAAATGATGGGATTTGTTTTTAGTAAGGAAGAAAACATTGTGAAAGAGAGGAGAAAATGCTGGCTACCATCTATGCATCTATCAATTTGTTCATTCATTTATGCATGCATCCATCTATTCATCTATCTACCCATGCATCCATCTATCCATCCATTCATTTGTTTCTATGTTTCCTAAGTTTTACCAGTGCAAGGTTGAGGTTCTGCCAAGTATTGCTCAAGGACATCCCACCTGACCATCACCTAAAGCATGCTTCAAACCTATTATCTATTATCCAATACCCCTAACTATTCTCCAACATTTTTTGTAGAGCTTTCACTTTTTTTAAAGCACAAACCTGAGATGGATTTGGATGAGCAGCTTCAAAGTCTTCAAGAGCTTTCACAGCATCTGCAAGGGCCTTCCTGCTGTCTGGGTCCCATAATTTCTCCCTTCTCTCCTTTTGAATTCTTTCTTTTAGGGGTCTTGGAAAAAGTTCAAACGCGTTCTTCACCCCAATATGATATTTCCCACTTTCATTTTCCCAGCCATCTGGTATCTAAACATTTTTAATGGAAAAATAAATATAAGTTATGCTCTTGTGAAAAGGAAGCTTTATGCATCTGGAAAAAGTAGCAACCAAGGTCAGCCTGCTCAGTCTACAAAGGTCAAACTGGGTCAAAGTTTTTTGCTTTGGTAAATTTTCTGCATATCCAAGGACTATTCAAGCTCAAGATTCAGCCCGTTGTTAGACAAGATCAAGTTCATGGATCTATAATTACCATATAATTTAATATCAGTTGTTTTCATGAACATTGGCGAGTTCTGATTGGCTGAAAAAATTGTTTCATAGCTCCATGAAAAAAAAAAATCACATTACACTGGAACTGAAGGTTAGTTTTGTGGGTCCTACACACTGCTGTGTTCATTTACTTTCATTCTATTGGTTAATTTTCAGTATTGGGGATCTGAAAACTGCTTCCCTATTGTATTCTTGCGCCATACAAATATGAGTGGAAGGGGCTTTAGAACCTCCAACGTTAGATTTAAAAATAAAGAAAATGAATGCAGTTTGAATTATTTCCGTGGGTGTATGTTGTCTGTAATATTAAATTATAAGGAATGAAGAGAATTTTCTTTTTTTCATGGAGGTATGAAAAAAAAAAAAAAACCTAATCACACTGCATGAAACCGCTTTGCGGTTTCATACAGTGTGATTAGGTTTTTTTTTTCATACCTCCGTGAAAAAAAGAAAATTCTCTTCATTCCTTAAGTGTGATGATCTGTTTGGTTTAATGCATCAAGCAGATGCATTATACCCCAGAGTATGGCTTATAATAAGATAGAAATAAGCCACTGAAACAATGTATAATCTCCGTATCTCCTGACAATAGGATGGTTTGTATTTTGTATGGTGTTTATTTTTTTGTTACATTATTTCAAAATCCTTATCCTAGAGGTCTTAAAAACTCAGGATAGTGTGGAAAAGGGTGAAAAAAACACTCATCTATCATATCAGAATTGACATGAAATGTATCTGGGCTGACAGAAAATGGTATTATTATTCTGTTTTCATCAAGGTTCACCTTCAATTTTCGTCCAGTAAGACCTAGAATGAAACCGTCAGTGGCCTCCACAACAGTTGAAGTATCAACATCTCCTGACCCCGATGCATCAATCAAATCAATTATCTTAGGCTCACCAGTTGTTGTTTCCTGAAACAGAAAACAGTCTGTCTTTTTCATCTGCTTTAACTTGTTTAGATCTATACCAGAAAATCCTCAGTTTTAACTCCTTCCCAAACACCAAATTTGAGACTCTACAGAATTCAAAGCCTCTGCAGACAACAAATTCAACAATGGAACAAATGAACAAAAGTTCTCTGATTTTAAATCATACTATTTGAAAGTATGGAAATTATTGTGAAGATGACAATCTGTTATTGTATGGTCAATCCAAGTGCTAGTCGCTGGCAGAAAAAATGAGTTTTAAAGTAGGTCAAAAGTTGCTAGGTTGCTGAATCTTTTGTTTTCTTTTTACCCGACTTAGAAATTCATTTTTCTGCTAGCAACCAAAAACTGGACCCAGGGCTTTGACCCATAAACCCAAGTCTTGACGCACAAAAATCTCAAAATACCCTAGTTTGACATACACAAAATTCTGATCAAGGGGCCATTCGCTGAAAATCATTCTATTTACCAGGAAATAAATTTCTATCAAACTGAAAGCAGTTGCAGCAAACAAATAGATAATAGCTCAAAGGATGTAAATTATGTTAAAAAGTAATTAAAAAAAAAAACTGTCAAAAGGAGAAAAGCTTGCTATCAGCTTTTTCTCCAATTGCCACAACATTTTCAACTTTTTCATGGTCAGCAAGGCCCAGTTTCAGACAGCTAGAGTTATTAAAGGTAAGTTTCTCTGACTACCGTTTTTCTAGAAGATTGCCCTGGGGCATCATGTCGAGCCTGCCATGGGGGATTTTGAATGGCACATCTACTCAGGAAGGAGAATAATTGTGCCAAACTACATTGAAATCTATCCAAAACGTATAATTTAAACGTAGAATTTATGGCTTGTACATGCTCTATTTATAACATTTTTATCATTTGACCTTTCAGTGTGACAATTTATGACAATCTCATCATTTGACCTTTCAATGTGACCTTGAGCTTGGACCTTACTGAACAAATGATTCAAATGGCACTTCTACTCTGGAAACACATGTGTAAAATTATTTTTAAATCTGTCAATAAATGTAGAAGTTGTAGCTCGAACAAGTGCTATTTAAGAAAATACATTCATTTGACCTTTAAGAGTGACATTGACCTTAGACCAATCTGAACAACTTATTCAAATAGCACTACTACAAGTAAAGAAGAACATTTGTGTAAAATTATTTTCAAATCCATCCATAAAAGTAAAAGTTGTAGCCCAGGGTTCAATTTATGACAATTCCAGCATTTGACCTTTACACGTGACCTTGACCTTCGATCTACTGAAACAAATGATTCAAATGGCACTTCTACTGGTAAAGGAAAAAACTTGTGTAAGATTATTTTGAAATCCATCCATAAATGTAGAAGTTGTAGCTTGGACAAGCTCCATTCATGACAATTTTATCATTTGACCTTCAAGTGTGACCTTGACCTTGGACCTTACTGAAAAAATGTTTCAAAGGCACTTCTAGTCATAAAGGAGAACAATTGTGCCAAATTATTTTGAAATCCATCCATATATGTAAAAGGCATAGCCCGAACAAGCTCTATTTATGACAATTCCAGCACTTGACCTTTAATTGTGACCTAGAAGTGTCCATCCATAGACAGACACACATACACTGTAAGCAGGCTCGACAAAAATTGATGTAGGAAGAGCAATATATCTTAGTATTAGCAATGAAAATAGGGTCCAGACAAGCATTGAAACAGCGCCGATGTTTGTTATTAATTAAAAAGAGGATTCTCCCATGGTATTGGAAGAAACAAATTAACAACTACTTCTCAAATCAGACAGCTGAAAAGTTGTAAACAGATTAAACTCGCTAACTGGACACCAGCTGTGAACAGGGTATGACACACGTAGATCATATCGGCTTTTCCCTTAGATACTAGACTAATTGTCAATATGACCAGTCCGACGAATCACCGAAATACCACTGAAACACCCCTATTTTTTCATTGTTGGGTTCAGATAACTGACATAAGTATGCAAGATTTTTTTCTTCTTTTTTTTTTCAGAAAACACTCTTAAAGTATTAATCATTATTGAGAAAAATGATGTTGTTTGTATACACCGATCATTGATTTACGTGGAGAACAATCACCGAAACACTTGCGTGTCTGACCTGTTACACACCGAAATACCTGATCTTGATTTTGACAATCTAGACTAAAGATTTATCAATATGATACATGTATCATCACAAATTATTTATTTCTTTCAATGATAAACACACACAAAAGAGACCCCTAATCCACTTCATTTGGGAAAGAAGTAGACCCAAATCAGACATTAGATGATGTAGGTGTCTGATCCGTCGAAACACACAAGTTCCTCGGCACGTTCTGTTCTCTTCTGATAAAGTGAAGCGATCATAATTGGAGATGTTCGGCTGACATAGTCCAACTTGTTTGAAGTGTAGGAGTGTGTTTGTTATTTTTGAAGTAATATTGTTATTATTCATAATCTTATTGGCGGAATTGTAATTGTCTTATCAATTTATGCCTGGTACCGTGTTAACTAGAGATTCAAAATGGCTGCTGGTTTTCTAATTTGGTGATGTTTTAATTTCATATTCCCACTATAAAAAAAGAAAACTTTTTTTTCTGTCAGACACATCAACCTTGTACAAGAGCCCCTGAAGTAAGATTGCGGAGGTATAATCCCGAATTGACCTATTTTAGTACATGGAGCGGGTATTTCAGTGTACATTTAAAGTATGGTAGGCTATTCCAGTCCACATTGTTCACAATGGGTTTTAAAGGCATTTTGCTGTTTTTACACTGGGTTTAATACTAACACTCCTGTATCAGTAACAATTTGTGTCTAAAACCACAAATTCAGTTATCTAAAGCTTAATAGTTATTAAAAAATTGGGTATTTCGTTGTTTCGGTGGTATTTTGGTGATTCGTACTCCTAGACGACTTCCAGATTTTTTCAGGCCACTTTGGTTTCGCTTTTCTCAGCAAATCAAGCAAAGTTTTTTGAAATCAGGCGACTTTTTCGCTCAAGTCACTCACTCTGCAGAGGCCTGCTGCTGTGATGCAGAGCAGAGAAACAATCACAACAAGAGCCACGTTGACATGGCCATCCCCCGCTGAATGCTTGCTCAGTAGAAGATGTGTGATTTCTTGTATGTTGGTTTAAAGGCTTAAACAGCTATCCAGCTGTGTAGTTCATACAGCTCAAGTTAAACTCCAACGAAACCTTGAGATTCAAAAATTAACAAAGGGACATAACTCCAAAATCATGGTATTGCACTTCTCCTCAATGAAATATGCCTACCTCTGAAGTCTCACATTGAAACCATTTATAATTTTTGAGGTATGCTCCAGACAGAATTTAAGTATGAAAAATAACAAAGGGCAAAAACTCCTATATCATGGCACTGAAAGTTATGGTTCTTGTACACTGCACTTCTCCTAGATGTCATCTATCAACCTATAAAGTTTCATGTTTATATCTCATGTAGTTTTCAACTTACGCTCTGGACAAAAATTAAAGGAAGAAAAAATAAAGGTCAATAACTCCTTAACTATGTAACCAAGAGTTATGGTTCTTGTGCACTGCACTACTCCTTGATGAGATCTATCCACCTGTGAAGTATCATGTTTACACCTGTAATACTTTTTGAGTTATGCTCCAGACAAAACTTAAGTATGAAAAATAACAAAGGGAAATAACTCCAAAATTATTGGGCTGAAAGGTATGGTTTTTGTACACTGTACTTCTCCTTAACATCGTCTATCAACCAGTGAAGTTTCACGTTTATATCTCATGTAGTTTTCACTTTATGCTCTGGACAAAATTTAAGTAAGAAAAACAACAAAAGGGCAATAACTCCTAAATTATGCCATGGTCATCAAATTTATGGTATGCAGTCACTTCGTACCATAACCATTTCGTACCATTCCGTTTATGACCACTTCATACCATAGATCCACCACTTCGTACCATAGATTTACCATTTCGTACCATAGCATTACCACTTCGTACCATGTCACACTATGACCAAACATATCAATAAATGCGACAAAAAAATATTTTTTGATAAATTTACGTTGTATAAACCAATGCTTAGGTAACCTTAGTTAGGCCTATGTGATATGATCACAAATTAATTAAAGGAATCACCATGCGACTGAGAAAGTAAGTGGATCTAATTGGTCTGTTTGTCTGTAATGTTTGTTGCAGGTCGAGTCTATAATTAGAGTTACATATAGATGTGTATATACGATCCTTGATTACATTAAACTAAACATTCAATCAAGGAATCATAATTGTTTGATTACCCTTGATTGTAAACGGTCTTTTTCTTTTTTTCTTTTCTTTTTTCTTCTTCTTTTTGGTATGTTTATTTATGGATACGTTTTGAAATTAAGTATGCCTTGTATGATGAGACAAGGTCACAATCAAGGTCAATGTGACGATTTTATTACTAGTAAAAACATCATTTTTTATTTCAATATTCATTTGCTTAAATTGGACACCTTACAATAGAAATTCGTTTTTAACGACCCTCAGCGAAACTGCTGTGAAAACAGAATGAGAAAGAGAGCTAATCACAGTTGTATTGCACACATTTTCTTGCATAAATGTTTCATTTGAATAAATAGCATTTTTGTTTTCTACCTTAAATGAGATCATAACTTAAGTTATGTAAGTTAAAACTTTGTCACAGGTCAAAAAAAACTTGGTATGAAATGGTACAGTATAACTATGGTACGAAGTGGTAAAATTATGGTACGAAATGGTATTAATTATAGAACGAAATGGTAAAATTATGGTTCAAAGTGACTGGTACGAAATGGTTATGGCACGAAACGTCCGTAATTCAAATTTATTATTGTGACAGTGAACGTATCCACCATACGAAATGTCAACAAACACAGTCAAGTCTGAAAAGTTCAACCTGAAGGCCCGGAGCACCAGGATCAACACCTGTGTCCAAAATGGCAATTAATGTATTGCGTCCATCGAAATCTGGATATTTGAGTAAGAAAGCTTCGGCCTGGGTTTCTTTTTTAGGTAGAATTCCTTCAACTGGGAACTGTGTATCCACGAAAGACGCCATACTTTCTCGAATAATGACGGATTAAAACGGATTTTTCATGTCGTTGTCGTCTCACATTTATTTTCACATTTTTTATAAGTATACTATAGAATCAAATAGCACAAAAACAAACATGTACATAAACAGATTTGGAAAGCTATTTAATACAAATTTGATATATATGTAGATTTTAACCAAATATGTTTTTCATCACTTTCACTTTGCCAGACGATGATAATTTTAACCGTCTTCTATTTTGACTTTGTTAGTATACCTTCCCAGAAAAGTAAGCGTCTGCATGATTGTGTGATCATTCAGAATCTCATAAGTTTTCTCAATATTTAGACAATCTTGCCTTTTTTTTTTGATATGGCGACAAATATGGAGGTCGACAGTGTGAAGTCGAGTGTGATGGCATCGGCAGGAACATCAGGAAGTGTGTCGGTGTCTCTCCACCCACTTGTTATCATGAATGTTTCAGAGCACTGGACAAGGACCAGGGCACAAGAGGGCCAACCAAGGCAGGGTGAGTTGATGTCAAAAACTTTGTACTTTATCAAAGATAAATAAATGATACTTTATCTTGATTTTAACAACCTTGACAATGAAGACTTTTGCTGCAGGTTTCCAAATACTTGGTGGAACATATTTTCATTCAATTTGTTGTCTGCAAATGCTTTCAGCTTGGACAAATCTGTACAGTAATTTTGTCATCTGGTTAAGAAGTGAGATATCAGAAGGCTAAACAAGAGATAACCCCAAACCTTCTAAATATATTAACAGTGCTCGCGCTGCCAATCGACATTATCGACAATTGTCGATTAATTAATTCAGCTGTCGATTAATTCTTCCAATTGTCGATAAAAATTGTCGATTAATTTATTCCCAAAAAAAGACGGGTATAATTCCCTTTACTTGCCTGGATCATGCGCTAATTTGCACCGGAAATGTGGTAATCGCTAGTTTCACACCTCGGCGGACGCAACCTTAGGTAATCGACAGGTCACAGTTGGCTTGTATATTCCACAACTTGTGTTATGTTATCGGTTGTTATTCTAAGCCGTTAATTGGAGAACGCGATTATTTGTTTATTTCACGTTAAATTTGGTTGACTATTTTACTTGACGCAGTGATAGAATGCCTTGGATTTCAGTATCGCCAGAAACGGCGATGGCGACTGCAGGAAACCAATTAGATATCATAAATTCGTATACATTGCTAACGTAAACCGGCGCTGTTTAAATGTCGGCAAACAAAAAGAAAACAATAATTCATAATTGAATTTAATTGACATGTTGACATTATTCTAAAAAATCTTATTCTTGAACCCTTAAGATTTTATCATTCTTCACTTATACGTCAATATGGGTCGTCCTAAACGGAAACTATTGCCAATTAAAAAAGATAACAAACTAAGGAAAATTTAACTGCATTTACAGTATTGGGTTTAGCAGTGGTACCAGTGAATAGTAGTATGAAAATTCAAATTAAATTTAAAGGCTTAGGTTGATAACTTCGTCCACTTCACTGTTTAGGTACTATTGAGTGAATGACTTTATTTAAGACATTTTATCCTCCTCATTGACTTTATTAGAAAATTATTAAGGTCAACAGATAATAAAGGGAGGTAATTCATCATGTAATAGAAAATTTTCTCCTTTACTTGTGCACATCATTTATTACAATAAAAAAGAAAAAAATGTTGTTTGGTAAAGAAGTAACCATTCATCAAAAGAAACTAGGACTTAATTGTCTGTATGCTTTTATACAAATAATGTGGGAAAAGGAGAACTATCCTTAGGAAATGGTGTAGAACAAATTTTCCTTTTCCTACAATATTTTCTACAATTTAAGATTAAAATGAAATTTTGTCTTTTGGTAAAGGAGTAACCATTCATCAAAAGAAACTAGGACCTAAAAGCCTTTATGCTTTTATGTAACTATTGTGGGAGGGAGCACTATCCCAGGAAATGGTATAGAGCAAATTCTCCTTTCCCGCAATATTTTCTACAAGGTAAGGTTAAATATATATGACCATTTTTTTTTATTATTATTATTGTAATGGTAATGATTATGTGAATGAAAGTTTGAAACTATGAGTGAAAAACAAAGTTAATGCTACATGTGCATGTCTTTTCTTTTAAACCAAACTTCGCGCGCTTAATTTGTCTATTATTTTTTTAAAAAAAAAATTGTTGGCCATTATTTTACTTGGGCCAGAGCTAGCACTGTATTAATATATTCAGCAGCAGTGACAAGAAAAGCTTTAAAAAAGAATAGATGGCGTAAGAGGAACTGGAAAATGAATATTTAAAATCTTTTTTTTTTTTTGTAGTTCATACGTCACACAAAAAGTAGTGAAAAGTAAACTGGATAGGAAGTGCCCTTTTTTCCTCATTGTTAGTTTTATTTTGAAGTCATGTTTTCTTGTTTGCAGTGTTAGGAGCTCTAATAGGCAAGCAGAAAGGACGTAACATTGAAGTGATGAATTCCTTTGAACTATACTTTGACTTCATAGATGGACAGATTGTTATCGATATGGAGTATTACAACACAAAAGAAGAACAGTGTAGGTTTCATCATGAATATCTCATGTTTGATTGAACACACTTCTTTTTCACCATTTACCTTTACCTTACAATCCAAGTTTTAACAACACAGAGAAAGAGAGCTTTTGAAAACATTGTGAGAATAGAAGAAAATTTTGGTTTCTTGCACTTTCTCCTTTTCTCACAATGATTACTAACCTTCGAAAAGCAAGTCACATCATTTTAATACAAGTGCTTTTAATTTGGATGAGTGTAATTTTTTGCCTTGTTGGAAAGGGTTAATTACAACTGAGCAAAATGAGGAAGAATATATTTTATGAATCTTATGATCAAAATTATATAGATCCTGTCTTTTTTGCAAGTGCTTGTTGTTATGCCTTTGCAGCAGAAGTTCTTTTTACTTGTTACAAAGTAACAAGATTATAGACTTGTCCATATTTAAAATATTCATAGACAACAAATTAAATTAACTCTTTTCAAAACCACAAAATTCTAGACTGGTCCAAATTGAAAGCATTTGCCCACAAAAAATGAAATGTGGCTGAAATAATGGGATTAGCCCTTGAAAGGGTGGAAACATTGTAGGAAAAGGAGGAAATTCTGGTTACCAGCGTTTTCTTTCTTTTCCTACAAAATTTTCAAAAGGCTTCTTCCTTAGTAAAAGTCTGGATTGTTTTGGAAAGGGCAAATCGAAAATGATAGGATTTGTCTTTTAACACTTTACCACACAATCCTGTGTTTTGACAACCGTGAGAAAGAAAGCTTTTGAAAATACTGGGTGAAAAGGGAAAAGGCTGGTAATAAGCATTTTCTCCTTTTCCCACAATTTTCTCTACTCTTCCAGAAACAAATTCAATTTTTGATTCACATTTAAATTTTCTTCTTCTTATTCTAGTTCTATTGCTGTCAACTGGATGAGTCTAAAATATTGTCATGTGGTAAAGAGTTAAAGAGAAGAATTGGGAAAATAGAAGAAATTGCTGCATTTTCCATTTACCAGCATTTTCTTTTTTGAATGACTTCACTAAATCCTTTCTTCCTAGAGCTATAAACATATGGGATATTTGGTAAAGGATAAAATTGTTTGTATGGTGTTTAATACCATTTTTAACAGAAATTGTGACTGCTAGTGTACTTATCGATATTTTTCTTTGATTTTCTTTTTACTAGTACATGCACTGTATTCTTCCCAAGCCCATGGCTGCCTTCCCACCTAACCATTGTAGAAACAATGATCATCAGTGAGAGAGTGGCACTGATTATCATTAATCCTTTGAAAGAAATTGACCAGGCTTGGGATTTGAACCAGCAGCCCCGGCCCCCCCCCGGCTTGTCTGTTTTTTAAAATCACAAAAATGTTGACTTTCTGAAATTGACAGCTTTTGCAGATGAAAAAATTTAAATGACTCAAAAATTAAATTTGTCTTGGAAGAGGAGAAAACATTGTGAAAAAATGGAGAAAATGCTGTGTGGTAAAGGGTTAAGAGCCGTAATAATAACTATCAACATTGTATTTTCTCCTCTATGTTCAGTTAAACAGGTATTCAGTGACATGGATTTCTTGGGCTGGTATACAACTGGAGATGCACCCACAGATTCAGACATACATGTGCATAAACAGGTAAGTTATGTCAGCTTGTAGAATGCCAAGAGTGATGGTTGGTATTTTAGGGATAGTGCATTTAAAAGTGGACTTTGTAGACAAGTTTAGTCTGATCTTAAATCTACACTACCCATATTTTATTAGCTCCACTGGCCAAAGGCCAGCGGTCTTATGTCATGGCTCAGTGTCCGTGCGTGCGTGCGTGCGTGCATGCGTTAACTTTTTTTTCAAACTTCTTCTTCTCTGAAACTACCCATCCAAATTTGATGAAACTTCACAAAAATGATCCTGCCATGGTCCTCTTTAGAATTTCTTGAAAGAATTTGATTCCTTCAAAAACTCTGGTTGCCATGGCAACAAAACTGAAAAATATTGAAAATCTTTGAAAATCTTCTTGTCTGAAACCATAAGGCCTAGGGCTACCAGATTTGGCACGTAGCTTTATCTAATGGACCTCTATCAAATTCTTTCATATTATAGCCCTGGGGTGAAAATTGACTCTGCCCTGGAGATCACAAGTTTGACATGGGCTTCTATAGAGACTGTAATTTAAAGTAGTAATCAAGGGAAAGAACTCCTGTTATACAAGATAAAGTTTGTTACTATTTACCTCCCTTGATTATCAAACCACACTAATACATTACTGGAGTTTGGTATTCAAGTTTTTTGGAGAGGAAATGTTCTGTTTCAAGGGAGAGTGATTTATTTTGATGCTAATGGTTATGCTCACATGAATGGAATGTTTAATTTAAAGTAAGGTTTCTATCACTCAAATTTTTTCAGAACTTTACCTTTCATGCTAATGAATAAACCTGCTTGTATTCACTGACATTATCTTTGCATTTAAAAAGATATGACTGTTTTTGTTTGGTGGGCGGGTGGAGGTTATGTTTTCAAAGTAAAAAGTTTATTACCATACAGACTTTTTATGCTGTATGTCTCTGTAAATGCCAATTAAGCGCATGATATGTTAATTTTACTCTTTAAGAAATGACAAATTTTTTTTACTGTACCAAGTTTAAAGCCATTGCAAAAAGACAAATTGAATGTAGCTTAAATGACTATTTCTGTCTTTGATAGGTTAGGAAACGTTGTGGGAAAAGGAGAAAATACTGGCTGACAACATGTTGTCCTTTTCTCACGATGTTTTTGAAAGCCTTCTCTTTCAGGGTCATTAACACTTCAATTTGTGTGGTAAAGGGTTAAAAAGCCAGTGGAGCGATACAGGGCCATCAAAACTAAGAATCGGGAAAAATCTGATATGATCTGTAGAATGGCCTTTCTTAAGGAAAGCTTTCCAATCATTTAGAGAATTTTTCTTCTCTCTCCCTCTCACGCTTCCTGCCCTCTCTCAGAAAGGAAAAAAAAGAAGGAATACCCTTGAATTCTCTTTAGTCAGATGTTTTGATTACTTTTTTTTTTTTTTTTATTTTCAATACACTGCCATGTTTTCAAGCATTTCTCGTCTTGAATACCTACAACTATAGCAGTATTTCATTAATCTGAAGATTATCATTTCAGATTTGCACTATAAATGAAAGTCCAATCCTATTGAAGATGAATCCACAAGCCAGGCACCAAGATGTAAGTATATCACATGTAGACAACTTTTTGCCATGCTTTTCCACAATATTTTCTACCCTATAAGAGATATAGAGCTCAGTTGTATCAATTTAGACTTTTTTTGTTATTTAATTACTTTCAGTTTGGAAAAGTCGATAATTTGTCATCTGGTAAAGAGTTTAGGCTGTCTTAGCTTATCTTGTTCAATACTGACTACAAGTTGTCCTTGGCAACCATAGAGTTTGGAGATGTGTCAACAATTGAGCCACATTTAATTTGTCCTCTGAAAAAGCTTTGAATTTGGATGACTCTAAAATTTTGTTGTTTGGTAAAGAGTTAAGGGAGTATGGTAGAACATAAAACTGATCATTAATGCTCTGTAAGTTTACAAAGGCAGTATTTATCAATAAGTGTGCATTTAATTCTATTGTTAATTACAAGACAGGCCATCAGATTGGTTGAGTTTTAATGACCTTTAGAAAAAAAGCTTTGAAAACATTGTGGGATAAGGGAAAAATACTTGTTACCAGTACATGTATTTTCCCAATTTTCCATAATATAAGAAAACAATCATTATTATTTCTTTTACAGCTACCTGTGTCAGTCTATGAATCTGTCATAGATCTTGTCAATGGGGAGGTGAGGAACTTACATTTTGTGTGTCATAATTGACTGTAATCCATACAACACCAAATGAATAAGACATTTTCAGTAATGAAAAACTAAGGGGCTGGTAGTGCAGTCAGTAACATATAGGGCTTAAAACTACAGGCTTGCTGATTTGAATCCCCAGCTCACCCAAATTCTCTTTGAGGAATTGAGACGTTGAACAGGGTTCATTCCTCTCTCAACACTCATCATTTTACCCACATTGGTTATGTTGGAAAGCAGCCAATGGCTTGGGTAGACTATGGTGGGAGGTACTTGTAAAAAAATAACCAGGAAAGCATGAATATATGTAGGATCATGTGCCACCAGGATATAACTGAAATGATGTTGAAAACAGCATCAAACACCAAACTAAAAAACAATGAGAAATTGTTTTCTCACATCTGTAACTCAGTTTCTGAACATATGGGAAAGGTTTTTTTTTGCTCTACACATACTGTGTTGAGTGGTAGGATTCCTTGGAGAAGATATGTCTTGAGGAAACGTATTATTAGTAAAGATTGCTCATACATAACTTCTGCTGCACTGCTTTTTTCAGTATTATCCTGTTGTTCACATTTTATTAACCCTTTACCATGCAAACTCAGAACGGACTTTTGAAAACATAGTGGGAAAGGGAGAAAATGCTGGTAACCAGCATTTTCTCCCTTTCCTACAGTGTTTTTATCCTTCACAGACAAATCTCATAATTTGAGCCACACTTAATTAGTTGTCTCCAAGTGCTTTCAATGCAGATGAGCCTAAAATTTTGTGATCTAGTAAAGGGTTTATGACTTTTAAATCTGTAAAGAAGTTACACATGACTCTTTATAACCGTATAATTGTACTGATAATTCAAAGAACTTCTCTGTCATATCCTCATTAAATTTATCAAGATTTTACTATATTTTGACGCTTATAGCTGTTATTTACATTTTATGTACATCTGAACAGGCCACAATGCTCTTTGTTGAACTACAATATACACTGGCCACAGAAGAAGCAGAAAGAATAGGTGTTGACCATGTAGCCAGAATGTCTACGGCAGATACTGGAGAAAGTTCTAGTGGTTAGAGTCTTCCTTTTTTGTACTCTTCTCATGCTCAGGGCGTAATATATATGAGCCCTGCTCTGGCAAAAGGTGACACAATGCATCTCTGTGATGCCTTATACCATAAGCAAGTCATCATATATAATAAAATCGATTCTGTATGGCAACCAACTAAATCATGAGGTACACTGTCCTTTGACATGCAGAAAATCTACCCATTGCAAAGAGTTTCGACCCAAGTCAGCCTGCGCGGACTGCGCAGGCTGACTTGGGTGGATACTTTTTGCAGGTGCATGAAGTCCCCTTATTGAGCATGGTTCAAATATACTATAGATGGTGCATGTCAGTATCAAATCCTGAACACTGATGATGGATCAATGCTGTCTGGAACCCTTGTTCTCTTTCCATGATGAGGGTATTTGTAGATGTTTTTGCGGGCAGTGCTGATTAGTATCAAATTGAGCAGATTGATGATAGATTTACAGTAGATCTGTTGGTAGCCTGGGTTCCAGTCCAGTCATTTCGTTCCTTTTATCAGATATCTGACAAGAGCAACAATTCCCCATGTTTTAGCAGTGAAGGTATATGATTTATTGTTAGGAAGCTTTTGTATGATCCCCACTGGTAGAGCTTGTCACTTTGGAGAGTCCTTTGGCAAGGCACTGTATGTCTTGACCAAGAGCCTACAATTCACAGAGAAGACACAAATCAATCAAGTGGATTTTTTTTTTCACAGACAGAAATCATCATTCGAACTACATTTGAATTGTCATATGGAAAATGCTCTGAAGTAATTTTAGACTTTATTATTTTGCATAGATTGTGAAGCAAGTTCTACAATTTAATCAATGACTGCTTCCATGAAACCATATCATGTACTTCCAACATGATGTGTGTAATTGATGTGATGATGTGATACAAAACCTCAAATGTTTGAGATCAAAACTCTGTGTCTACTCCACTTCCATTGTGCTTTCACTTTGGTTGAGTCTAAAATAATGTTGTTTGGTAAAGAGTCAACAGTGGTGGTATATTTTCAGCAGAATACTGTGTATCATTTTTCTTTGTTCTATGTTTTAGTTGCAGAACAATTAATTGCCCAACACAGTGCTATAAAAATGTTGTACAGTCGAGTCAAACTGATCCTCGAATATATCAAAGCAGTTGAAGCAGGTATGTTAACTAGGAGAGTATTTAACATTGCTAGAGTTGCTTTTGTGGACAATGTAGATCAAGATCAGACTACACAAAATGAGCAGTCTGATCCATGATCTACACTGTCCGTTTTTTTAATTCAGTATAAATTGACATATTCTGGACAAAACAACCTTGGCATCAAAATATTTAGACTTCATGTCCTAGCTGAAAAAGTTCATTTCATTAATTCAGTGCTCTACTGTAAGGGTTGAAGATTTGTTGGTTTATGTTTAAAGCTGCTTGGGACAATGCATTGACCCATATTCTATATATGGTACCTCTGATGACCTTTACAAAAAGTGTAGAACCAGATCAGCCTGTACAGGAATGCAGTCTGATTTAGATTATAATCTCTTTGATATTGAATAATTTGTTTAAGCCTTTAACCCTTTACCACACAATCCCAACTTTTAACGACCCTGGGAAAGACGCCTTTCGAAAACATTGTGGGAAAAGGAGAAAATGCTGGTAACCAGCATTTTCTCCTTTTCGCACAATGTTTTTTTCCCTATCAAAGAAAAGTTGCACCATTTGAGCAACAATGAAATTGTCTTCTGCAAATGCTTTCAATTTGGACCAGTCTGAAATTTTGCCATGTGGTAAGGGGCTAAAGTACTAAACATATTAAATGAAAATTTCTATTCAATAGTAAAACCCGAAAGTATTGTGATTCCTTTTTTTGTGTGTAAAAGTCTCACTGTATCAAACAGTGTAGGTTAAAAATCAGACTGTACAGTCTGTGCAATCTGATCTTGATCTACATTTTCAGCTAAAGCTTACTAACATTTTTGCAATGATATGACAGAAATAATGTCGAAAGTGGCATAAAACACCATGCAATCAACCTAAAAGTTTTAGGTTTTCTGCATGGTTCAGTTGTTAAGTGTTGGATAAGTCATCCAAATACTGTGGGTTCAATCTTCATCTTTGGCACTGGATCTTTCATGGAAGTGCCCATGAGCAAGACATTGAAGAGCCCCAGCCTAGTGAAACCCAGAGAGTATGAAAGTATGTGCTGTCTCAATGACCTGACTGAAATACTGTGGAAAGTAACTGAAAATACCATTTAACTTACAGCTGTCTTATCAACAGCCCAGTCATATACTTACTAAGCTATTTTGAGAAGAAAAGTTTGAACATTGTAACTAATTTAATAAATGTTGATATTAGCTCCTTCCTTTACAAAGCTATCGCAAAAAAAGTTCAATGTCTTTATTTTTGTATGTAAACATGAGTAAGAAAAATACTTGATTTAAGACATTTTAGTTAGAAAAAATTGAATAAATTTGAAGATAAAAGGCTCCACATTAGATTCATAAAAAAATATTTAAGCCTACATCACACAGTAACACGTTTTAACAACCCTGAAGAAAAAGGCTTTGTAAGCAAAATTTTCTCCTTTTCACACAATGTTTTCTACTCTGTCAAAGAGACAGCCCATGATTAGAGCCACAGTTTAGTTGTTGTCTCCAAATGTTTTCAGGTTTGATTTGTCTGTAGTTTTATTGTTTAGTAAAGATTGGAATCTAGTCATCAGATACAAAAGTTAGATAAAATGTCAGGGGACAAAATTGTTTTTTGACTGCCAATAGATGTAGCACATTATTGTTTTCATATTCAGGCGAGTTACCAAAGAACCAAGACATACTGAGAGAGGCCTACAGTTTATGTTACAGACTACCTGTGTTAAATACAGAGACTTTCAAAGAAGACTTCTTTAATGTGAGTAGTTGTACTGTACATGCTCCATTTTCTGTCATCACTTAGTTGTTCCGGACATACTAGTACACAAATAGTATTGCAAATGAACAGAATAATTGTGCTTATCTTTAATCACTTATTATTTTTTATGTGGGGAAAACACACTTTGTAATTATGTAGTATATTAATGGCCCAGTAAAGGCCAAAATATCAAGGCAGGTGTCATAATACATTTAAATTTAAATTATACCATTCAAAAGTATGAAAAACATGGTGGAGATGACGGTCTGTTATAATGTGGTTGGGCCATTTGTTAGTCACTGGCAGAAAAAAGAATTCTAAAATCAGGCAAAAAGTAAACAAAAGACACAGCTTCCTGGCAGGTTTTGACCTAGTTTTGAAATTAATTTCTCTGTCAGCAACTAACACTTGGACCAACCGTACAATAACATATTGTCATCTTCACAATAAATTCCATACTTTTAAATGGTATGATTTAAATTCAAATGCATTTAAACACCGGCTTTGTTTACTTTTGGGCTTTATTGTTACTCTAACACCATTTTTGAAACAGATGCTTTGGCTAGATTTCAAAGGTGAATTAATTAAATTCTTGTATTATTTGATTATTGTACCATCATTGGTTTTTCATCTGTTCAGTTTATCAATAGACTAATTAAAATTAGTCATTCAGTTTATTTTTTTAGTCAAATGATTCAATTTGTTGATTCACTTTATTTGAAGAGCTCACAATTATGAGAAATATACGAAAAATAAATAAAAAAGGAAAAAGAAAATCAAATTATATCCTGAAAGGATGATCATGACTGTATTTTAACAGTCATTTTGAAGAAGGCTTTTGGAAATACTATGGGAAAAAGAAAAATTGCTAGTAAGGAGCATTTTCTCGTTATCCCATAATGTGTTGTACCCTAAAGACAAATCCCATCATGTAACCACATTAACTTGATTTGTATCCTGCAATTGCTTTCCAAATGGACTTGTCTAAATTTTGTTGCCTGGTGAAGAGTTGAACAAATTAAAATGTTTAATAGAGCCTTAAGTCTTTCAGAGCCAAATACATAAACTTGATCCTTTTCAATGCCTGAAAATAGAATCCAATGAGACTCTGAAGGATTTTTGTCTCATAGGCTTGACTAAATAAGCGGACAGAATAGATCCAAGATCAGACTGCACGTTCTGTGCAGTCTGATCTTGATCTATGCTGTCTGCAAAAGTCCCTATTTTCACCTATGGCGTCGAAAGGGTGAATCAATATACCTATATTAATGCTTGTGCATTTTTTTTTTTTATAGCAATGCAATGACGTATGTTTGATGGCTTATTTAGGAACTATAACAAAAGGCTGTAACACCATAAATCAGGTTTGTAAAAGTAATTTATCCACTTGGTTGGTACAATCTTGCAAACTGATTTGTCTCTCCACATGGTAGAAATGTTTGTAAATAAAAACTGAAAACTTAACATGTAATTTATACAGAGAGGGAAGCTCATTTAGGGTTCTCCTGTAAGAGAAATATCTCTTTGTCCTATAGTTGTAAAGTTCACATGATAGGATTTTTTTGCATTCACTCAATAGTCAGTACTACAGCATCCTTAAGATCAAGAAATAAGAGCTGTAATAACTTGAAAACCAGTAGCAGTAAATCATATACATGGAACAGATTGGACAGAGATAAATCTCATGAGTTTTTAATTGTACTAGTTTCTATGGTGGTTCCATGTACAAAAAGTGTATGTATTATTGGTATTCATGAGCCGTTAATTGTATAGGAGCTAAGCTCTGTGAAAAGGGGGTGTACTGCATCTGCAGACAGTATCCACCCAGGTCAGCCTGTGCAGTTCCTCAAAAACCTTTTGCTATTGGTCAATTTTCTGTATGACATGTTACCTCTTGGTTCACCCAGTTGTTATTCAAAATGAATTTTATGGATCCATAGCTATGTGATGAACTACTTGGTATGATGCATCATCCCTTTTGCCAGAGCATGGCACACATCTATCCATATTTATATAGATATTCATGTATTAATATTTTCTATATTAGTAAAGATGGCATAGCATTTCACCACAAAATAAGCAACATGCAGACATTAGTAATGGTAAAATCTGTACCATGGTAAACTGTTACTGTTTATTACTCTACTTTCAGTTTGTGAACAAATTCAATGTCATACATGACCGGCATAGCATGGGACGCAGAATGAGGGGACTTTTCTTCTGATATGCGACAAACCACAACCATATTTTATAATAAGAACTGTCAACTTGATCTGTTCATGGTGATATTAAGACAATACTTCCTATAGACAACTTTTTGTGTCCAACAGCAGATCACTTTTGAAAACATACTGGCAAAAGGAGACATAGCTTGTACAATGTGACAGGCCACAACTACTGGTACAATATGTGACAATGTATTGTGTATATAAACTGTCAGCTTCCTTCTCTCATGATAATGTTTATACATTACTTTCTGCAGAAGACTGTTTTTGCTCAAAAGCATTCTGAGAACATTTAGGCAAAGGGAAAAAATTGCTTAACCCTTTACCAAACAATCACAGGTATTGACGACCCTGGGAGAAAAGAGTTTTGAAAACCTTGTAGGGAAAGGAAAAAATGCTGGTGACCAGCATTCTCTCCTTTACCCACAATGTTTTCTGTGTTTGAAAGATAAATTTCATATTTTGAAGATTTATTTTTTTGTCTGCAAATGCTATCAATTTGGATATGTCTTAAATTTTGTTGTTTGGTAATATAAGCAATTTCTGCATTTTCCACAGTGTTTTGACTTACAAGTGTGTTGTTGAATGTTAACTGAGTTCATGCTGATTTTTCCTTATGTTGCAAAGCATATGCTGCAAATCTATTTCATGGGGTATTGTGTTAGATTTCACTCATAAAATATATAACTGTTTCTGGTTGCGTGTTACTGAAATTGAGTTGGGTAAAAATTCTGAGAACCACACACTTTTATAATGGCAAAAGCAAATGCATGCAAGTGGACTTAATCTTTTGCACTTGTCCTGCGAAATTATTGAGATGGATAACATGTATTGCAATTTTAACTCTTTACCACACAATACGGAGCTTTAATGACCCCTGAGGCAGCAGGCATTTGAAAACATTGTGGTGACAGGAGAAAATTCTGGTAACCAGAAAATTTTCATTTTTTGAGCAACATTTTTTTTTCTTTTCATCTGCAAATGCTTTAAATTTGGATAAGGCTAAAATTTTGTCATCTGGTAAAGAGGTAAGGCTTTTATGAAAAGACTGTACTTCACACAATAGCCAAAAATGTGGGTCCAGCATCAAACCCCATGGTCTTCCTGGCTCAGCAGACTTGAGAATCATTACATATACATGTCCTTTGACATGATGAAATGTAATATATAGAAACCTTTTTTACATACCAGTTTAGGAGAGATAATGAGTAAGATCTACCAACTTAATGCCAATTGAAATGAATAAAGTACAGAGTAAAGAAATACAGAAAGTAAACTTGTGTAGTCTCCTTAATGTTAATCCTGTTATCCATCATTGGTGATATAAAGCTCTTGTGGCCACAGAAGACTAAGGATATATTGCAAGGAATATCTAGTCTAGAAAGAGAATGTATACACTGTCAGCTGGTATTGTAATTAGTACAAATAAAAATGAGACTGTATTTTAAAAAATTGGGTCAAATACATTTAATTTGGGATAAAAGTTCCATGTTGTTCCATTGTAGTGGAGGGATAACTGGGCGAAGAGTTCTTAGCTTTTGGACCTGTTGCAAATATGACTTTTTATGCCCCTGCTGATGAAAGCCATTGCACCTTTTCCCACAATGTTTCCAATACCACTGAAAATGACATTTTTCTTTCTTTCATACTGAAATCTTTTCAGGTTTTTCCCTGGCCCCCAGTTTCTTTAAACTGAGGCTCCCAAAATTCAAATGTTTTGCCAACTTTTATTTCTTTTAAAGTGGGTCAAATGACCCATGTATGAGATAGTCTAGTGAAAACATTGTCGAGATAGTCCAGTGAAAACACTGTCCTTGGTGTCAAGAATAGTTTAGATTGGTCTATTAGTAGCCTGTACAAAAATGGCTTGAGTCTTCGCAATTTTTCTTAACAATTTTAAAAATGCTGTGGAGCAAAAAGCTTAGTCCACAGGCAATCAGCTCTGTTTCTTTAACCCTTCACAGAACAATCCTGTGTTATAGAAGAATGCTTTTGAATATATTGAGAAAACTTTGTAATCTTGCATCGACAAATTCCACCATTTGAGCAAAATTGAATTGCCAATCTGCAAATGCTAGTTTAAGATTTTTGTAAAGGGTTAACTCTATGCCATTGGACAAAATTTTAGGCTAGTGCACATTCAAAGCATTTGCAGCTACCAAATAATTAACTCTGCTAAAATGCATAAACTTTTGCTTCAAAGAGTAGAAAAAATGTGGGATAAGGAGAAAATGCTGGTTACCAGCATTTTCTCCTTTTCCCACAATGTTTTCAAAAGCCTCCTTAAGTTTCTCAGGGTTTTTAAAACATTGGATTGAGCAGTAAAGGATCAAGAAAGCAACACTATAATTTCTAAGGGCCAGCTGCAAGTAGATCTGTTAGTAGCCTGGGTTCCAGTCCAGACATTTCATTCCTTTTATCTATCCTAACGTTACTTTGTCAACAATGACATACATGTATGTTGTAATAGTTACGAAACGGATAAAAAGTTTTGTCACAGATCTCTTAAGGCCATGAAAGGAGACCATGTTTAGGAGTGATTTAAAAAAAAAAATTACCACCTGGATCCTGGCTACTCTTTCATTTCAGTAACACTCAGGGCTTGTAATCAAGGGGTCTTTAGTTCAAATCCCGGGGGAGTGGGGGGGCGCCTGGGTGGCTCAATGGTAAAGTGTAGAGCTTGTATCTCGGAGACCCCCGGTTTGAGTCTCATTGTAAGCACTAGGTTTTTCTTTGGAGGTTTCTTAGGTAAGACTTTTCAGAACCACAACCTCATGCTAGTGAAACCCAGGGTATATATGAGCTGTCACCACGATGAGACTGATAAGAATGGTGAAAGCAACTGTAAAACACCATTCAGTCGATCAGACAATCAAATCCTAGCATAGTCAAGCACTTTTTGAGGATTATTATTAGTCATTGCAACACATGTCATTTTCCCGCTCATAAACATTTTTCAGACAGTGTTCATATGGGAAAGCAGTCGGTGGCTTTTAAAGAGTGTTGATAACCTTTTACTACACAATGCCAAGTTTAAACGACCTGAGGAAAGAGGGCTATGGAAATATTGAGGAAAAAGGAGAAATTGCTAGTAAACGGCATTTTCCCGTTTTTCAACAGTGTTTTTTACCCTATCAAAGGCAGAAATCATTATTTGAGCCACATTCATTTTGTCGTCTGCACATGCTTTCAATTTGGTCACATCCAAAACTTTTTTGCTTTGTGAAGAGTTAACACCAAGCAAACATATCATCACAGTTGTTGAATCCTTAACTCGATACCAAACGACAAAATTTCAGAATTGTCAAAAGCATTTGCAGACGTCAATTAAAAGAATTACATGTATTAGCTGTAGGATGTTAGACAGTTCATTTAGATCATTTCAGTACAATTATGACTTTTTGTGTCCTTACAGTTAATAGATGATATCTTTGGAAAATTTTGCTTTTTCTCATAATGTTTAAAAGAGTGTGCTAAAACATTTTTCACTTATATCTCCCCTCTCATTTTCACCTATTTATGGGAATCAAAGAAAAATATACAAAGGATCTGCTAAAATGTAAGCATTTTTCCATGTTTTATGTGAATTGAACTCGGTAGTTTTACACTTGTACAACCTGAAAGAAAAATTCAGGCTCAAAAGATAGATTTGACTTTGAAATGGTAGAACACATTGCCAGGAAAGAAGCTGGTTACCAGATCCACAATTCTTTCAAAAGCTTTTTCTAAGGGTTATTATAACTCAGGATTTTGTGTTAAAGGGTTATAGGAAATTTCCTCTGAACAAGACAATAACCTTTTAATTCTTTAACAAAGGACAAAAATCTGGACTTACCCCAAGTGAAAGCGTTTTCAGACGACAAATTAATGCACCATGGCTCTCATGACGCTTTCTGTCTATGATAGGGTAGGAAACACTGTGAAAAAAGGAGAAAATACTAGATACCAGCATTTTCTTTTTTCCCACACTGGTTTTCATAAGTTTTCTCCTATGTGGTCATGAAAGCATGGGATAGTACAGAGTTTAACTTGTTCATATTGATTTCAATATGACTAAAATGATGGAATTTGTATTCTATAAGATGCAAAAACATTCCTGGAATAGGAATAAAATGCTTTTAAGAAGAATTGAATATTTGTATACCTGCATCTTATACTTTCCAAACAAAATTTTCAGAAACCCCTCTCCCTCAGGGTCATAGAAAAACAAGCTTGTTTGGAAGAGGGTTAACTTAACTACAAAATGTCAGACTCATCAGAGTTTAAAAGTCTTGCAGATGATTAATCAAGCTTGAATCAAATCATGGCATTTGTCTGTTACAGGGTAGAAAACATTGTGGGAAAGGGACAAAATTCTTGTTTCCAGCATTTTCTTCTTTTTCACAATGTTTTCAATATTCTCTTTCTCAGAGTTGGTAAAACTTGGGATCATGTGGTAAAGGGTTAAGTATAACTTCATGAAACAAGTTGTAGCAAAAACACTTTTGGTCAGGGAACAGAAATTAAGGTAAGTACCTAATCATACAGTATGTAAAAAACTGTTGCAAAAAAACAATAAATTGCCTATTACCAGCAATTTCTTCTTTTGCCAGAATAATTTCGTTTGTGGTTGCCTTCAGAGTTTTGCTCAGTAATGATTATCATGCAATAAACAATAATCAAAATCACTAGTAATCAAACAATATAATAATATGTAAAGGATGGCATTTATTTTCATTTTAATGGTCTAAGGGAGAAAACTCGTACAATTACAAAGTCAAAATTGTGAAGAGTGATCTCCCTTATTGTGACGATTTCCTTCCTCCCACTCCCTCTCTACGGATGAAATGCTGAACGAACAAAAATGCCTCAGCAATCATATTCACAAGGACTTTCGCCTTTGGCTGCGTCCATTTCGGATAAATGGATTGAAATGAATCGCGCTTTCAAACGGTCGTGACGGGAATTGCACTCACACACCCTTCCGAAAACAAATATCAGACATAGATTAAACATCTGTAGACTACATATTTGCTGAGAAAAATTTGATACGAGCCACACGCTTTCAACACATGAGGAACTATCTACTCTTGATTTTCTTCTGGTAGAATGTACAGAATTTAATTTGAAATGAATGGATAACTCAGCACATTTGACGATATTGGCGTTGACCTTGAGTGACTGACGGAAACCATGACCTAGATAATGTGAATCCCCCTTTCGTTTATAAATAACAAAGTGTACGTGCAGTAACCTGTCAGGTAGAATTTCGCGTATCGATTTATATTGTATAAATGTTAAATTATCCGAATTAAGTTTACATTTGTTTCTCATTATAAATAACTCGTCACTTACAACTTTGAATTATGGCGGTTGTTGCGTATACAAATGTGATTCGAGATGCAAGGGAGATTACCGACTGGTTACAAAATATCCTTATCATTCTTTAACTGCTCTCTTAATTTTGGGTGATATAGTGATAACTTCAGAAACGTAAACATTTACGTTACCATCATGAAAACATTAGATAATCCATTATAATTCAGCGTAAGATTTTTTTAAACCACTCGTCTCCAAAAACCATAAGCGTGTACCATATTTTTATTCGTCTTTGGTTTTAGGCTGCTTAGAATTGTAGGGGAGGTAACTCTGGTATTTACGCAGACTTAAGAAACTACGAGTTTTCTCCCTTAGACCATTAAATGTTCACAATTTCTCCATTCTTCAGTATAATGAAACATACAACTTATTTCGGGTTTTATTTTAGTGAAGAGCGGAAGGGGAGCAAATGCGTAAGAAAATATGGAGAAAGAGAAACAAATATTAGTAAAATAAATGGTAAATGGATGTGTTTTGCATCAAGTGGCTGGTCATTTTTCTCCTTACTTTTTCCATTTTGGTTTCTATTCAAACAGTAGTATAAAAGCGACTGGAAACAAAAGAAATGACTTGACTCCATAAACAGTAACAGAACCATCAGTTATTTACTTATTAAACTCTCTCTCTGTTTATAGTGTCATGTCAGGAGTAAAGATCAAGATCAGACAGCCTCAGAACATGGCCTTTGTTAACAATGCAGCAATCATTTTTCTACAGGTATTTGTGACCTGAATTTTCATTCATGTTGATTTATCATAATTATATTTCAACCCTTTTTTGGGCATGGTCAGAAATAGGGGCTGTAACATTGATCATCACCAGACTGTGCAGAAAATGCAGTCTGATCTTGGATCTTACTACATGTAGAGGATTGGATAAAAATAATTTCTAAATGCTGGGGGGGTGTGTGTAAAACACAGAGAGAGGGAGAGTGCCTTGATGGATTGTTTTGGGGGTGGTTTGATCATTTTCGGAGATGGAGGAGGGATGGATGGATGGATGCTAAATGGATCCAGGGTGGGTGGATACTGGATCAATGGGTGATTTTAATATGAAAGAAGAGGAATGGATAGATAGATTGGTAGAAAGATATAGATAGATAGATAGATAAGAAGGTTAAGTTTTAGTGTCAATAGATCTATATGCAGCTTACAATATTTAAAGAAAAATCCCATTTGTCAAGATCACAGAGATCTACCCAGAGTTTATTGTATAAGAGTAATTCAGAGGTAGACAAGTAAAAACCCTGATAGATTCTTACAGTTGAAAGCAAGGCTACAGACAATATGTACATATATTTACGCATAACTGGAGGTGCAAAGGAGCATGATGGTGGTGGAGAATATGTCCTTGCCGGAAGGAGTATATAGATATAGACCCTGACCCTCTAATGTGCTGGCTTTTGACTTGCTGTTTTAACCCTTTACCACACGGCAAAATTTAAGACCTATCCAAATTGAAAGCATTTGCAGACGACAATTTCATGGTGGCTCAAATGACGCAACTTTTCTTTGATAGGGTTGAAAACTTTGTGGGAAAAGGAGAAAATGCTGGTTACCAGCATTTTCTCCTTTTCCCACAATGTTTTCAAAAGGCCTCTTCTTCAGGGGCATTAAAAGGCGTCATTGTGTGGTAAAGGGTTAATTAATAAACGAATAACTAGTAATTTGCAATTCGTCAAAATGTGGAAATCTTTTTTCCTGCAGGCCTCTTACAGGCCTATTTGCAAGACTTATTCACACATAGCAAATGACTATGAAAGGGGATAGCCCTTTCCTTGCACTAATTGTTGGATAAAATTTAATACTTGGTAAGCGTCACCCTATATAACCCATTAAAAACTACGCACATGGCTACATGCTTTCGATTAACGTCTAATCATGTAAAAGATCTGGGCATGTAGTTGAAATTTTTGCTTTTCGACGATATGCAAAGTAGGAGAAAGAGACATTTTCTGGTGATTTTACTTTTCATGATTTCTCTTCTATTGAATCCTAATAGAGTTTTGAAATATTCATATTCAAGTGCCTTATATGCCGTCGATATATGTGCAGATGTATTTCTTGTTCAATGTCTGTACAAAATTTTATGCGGATACACTTCAGCACTGCAAAATGAAAATAAACAGAATTTCTTAAGAAGACAGAAACATAATTAATATAGGTACATGTACTTTGTATGTTAGTTTTGGATAATGCCAACATTATTTCAGTTATATGGTGGCTGCCAGTGCACCTATTCATGCTTTCCTGGAGTGCCTTTTATTGGGATTTCACACCAGCTTTATCCCAAGCCACCTGCTGCTTTCCCACCTAATCTTCACCCAATCAAAGATCAGTGGTGACTTGAGGTTGGATCTTGTTGCACTGACTATCATAAATCTTGGATTCTATCCCGCGACCCCTGATAATTCAGGGTTAATATTCTTCACAATGTCACATAACCCAGGGATCGTATATACAAATTATTCTCTTTCTCAGAGTTGGTAAAACTTGGGATCATGTGGTAAAGGGTTAAGTATAACTTCATGAAACAAGTTGTAGCAAAAACACTTTTGGTCAGGGAACAGAAATTAAGGTAAGTACCTAATCATACAGTATGTAAAAAACTGTTGCAAAAAAAAACAATAAATTGCCTATTACCAGCAATTTCTTCTTTTGCCAGAATAATTTCGTTTGTGGTTGCCTTCAGAGTTTTGCTCAGTAATGATTATCATGCAATAAACAATAATCAAAATCACTAATAATCAAACGATATAATAATATGTAAAGGATGGTATTTATTTTCATTTTAATGGTCTAAGGGAGAAAACTCGTACAATTACAAAGTCAAAATTGTGAAGAGTGATCTCCCTTATTGTGGAAAGAGTAGACAATTGTGTGTTTGCTCGTAAGAGAAGACAATATTTTTTTCGTTGTGGAGTACCTTGCAGAAAGAGGTTAAAAAAAAAAAAAAAAATGCTCATCCCTTTAAAAAGGAAGGAAGCAAGCAAGCAAGAAAGAAAGAAAGAAAATACTCTATATAAGACAAGATAGCTTAGGGCACAATATATTGCGTTAGTTTGAATTTGGTAAATTTTCCATTTCGCCATCTCAGAATACCTGCATAATGGATTATATATCACTACAAATACATTTTCTTAGCAGTACAGAAACATCATTTTTTCTTTATACCTATAGATAAACATTATAAAAGATAAATGAGTACAAATTAACATGTTTGAAATCATACATATTTACTTTATTTTATAGCATATTTGTAATTTATTTCCATTGCGTATTTTCTTTTCCATTGCGCCAGTCCCGCGCAATGGAAATTTACAAGGAAGTTTCAACATCTGCATTGGTTTTAAAATTTATGCTTCAAATAACTATCCATTGAAAAAAGAAAACAAATACATTCAATACTACAAGAACGTTTAGGTACAATATATTGTATAAGTTTGAATTTGGTAAATATTCCATTTGGCCATCTCAGAATACCCTCAAAGAGTTAAAAATATCACTACAAATACGTTTTTAACGGTACAAAAACATTAAGTTTGGCTTATAGCTTTAAGATGTACCTTATAAAAGATCAACTGGTATAAATAAACACGCTTTAAACCATACATGGTTACTTTATTTCATAATAAATTAATATAATATATTTCCATTGCGTACTTTCTTTTCCATTGCGCCCATTGCTCCATAAGATTTCCATTGCGTACTTTAGGCCCACCCGAAATATTGTTCTAACCAATAAAATTCGTTGGATTTGTTTGTTGCCAACGACGGAATATTTTGCGATAAATTTCTGACAAGACCTGTTTTTAGTAGACGAAAAACCATAATAGAACGAAATGGTAGGTGACAAATTATTTTTCAACGGAAGAATTTACTTTCCAATGAGGTCTTTCACAAACGTTTGTCGGAAATTGCCAATGCTGAAAGAAAATAACTTGTTTATTTTCAGCATCAGCTATCATGCGTGGGTGGGATGAAATGCAGTTGTTTTAGGATGAATATTTCGGGGTTCACATGGTTCGAAAAGAACAAGCAGTAATGTATCGATAACGGGTGTAAAGATAGCTTGAAGTTTTAGCTGTATTCCTTAGTGATTGTCATAGAAAGGTATGAAAATACCTCATTCACCCAGGCCTTTGAGAAAGAGCCCACCTTAACATTTCACCAGTTCTTGGACTGGGCCAGTATCCCGCAATAATTTTGCATGGGTTTTATGTGATCATGTGAATATTTCAAAAATCAAAGTAAAAGATTAGTGGTGGCACCAGTCTACTGTCATCATAGTATATCTGAAAATATTGGTTATCTTGACAAATTGGAATCATTTACTCTCGGTAGTTGCAAATGTTTCTGGAAAAATTGTTCAGTCATAAGTGACCAAACAAAATAGGTCACAAAATTTTCTGATCTAACTATAGATCAGAATCTTGTCAAATTACTTACATATGGTCAATGGATATTTTAGCAAAAATACTATGTCACATGTCGGGAACATTTCAGGATTTTCAGTTTGTCAAGATACTCAATATTTTCAGATGTACTGTGATAAAATGGTCTTCTAAAACAATTCTTAATCTGTCCTTATAGGTGCATCTAAAATTGTTTGAAGGGACCAAAATGACTTAAATTTTCTTGTATTCTAATGCTGCTGTCATGAGAGAGCCATTAGCTGCCACGACACTCAACCATCCCTTTCTTTGCACTTCAAAAACTAAACTATTCATTTATGTTTTCTCAGACATTTCCTTTTTGTGGTAGTAATCACTGTAGTTGAGTGCTGGCAGTGTTCCCACTTGCACAAATTATTGCGTAAATCACGTTATAGAATTGAAATTCACGTAACAAATTTTGGTTACATGCGAGACCTCGCGTAAGAAAATACATGGACAAAAAGAGCCATTATCCAATAATCTTGTGTAAATGACAGGTTTTGAAGTTGCTTGTTACCCTTATTGACAATTTTTTATGAAATCATGCAGAAATACATATCCAGAAATTAACAGACATGAAAAAATGATCGGTGCAAAACACATGGAAACCCAAGACACAACAAAATGTCTCTTTGACATTGTCCAATCAGAGTCACTTCAGACTGCCTTTTTAACATTTTTAATGACTTTTAGCAGTAACCTTACATAAATATCTTGACATAACAGACTTTTTTGATGCAAATCATCAATATGGATTGCTTTACCTCTAGTTGGAAACCATTATTGTTATACCCTCTAATATGAAATCTTACCCCCAGATTTACAGCTCAGGGAATAAGTGTACCCTTGAAATAAAAAGCTGGTGGGAACACTGGTGCTGGTATACATGGTGTGTTTCAGCAATCTTTCTGAAACGCCATCGGTCTGGTGAACATGTTAACATGTGTGTGTTTAGAGATAAAAATAAAATGGAGAGATCAAATACTAATTTTAGAACAACACAGGATAAAATATGCTATTACTATTGAATATTGCATTATTCAAGGAGAATTCATGGTTATAGAGGCATATACAACTGACTTTTTGGTCACAAAATGTTTTTTGTAATTAGCACTTCAATTAAATATGCATAAAATTGTTAATTTAGACCACTGCAAAAATGGTCAGGCCAACAGTCCATCACAAAATCAATGGGATGGTGAGCAGACTGATGGTACTGCAATGTTTGAAAATTTTGAAAGTCACTGATATTTGCGACAGTTACAGCAAATATAAAGTATTTAATGTTCAGACCAGACACTTGGTAAAAAACTATCAAAACCATAGTTCATTTTATGTAGCATTGACTTCAAAGTACAGTAGTAAAACTGTCTAAATTCATGATTTTAACATATGTGAACATTTTGATTTGATGTTTATAATTTAATTACTTAGTGTAGATGACTTAGTACAATTTTCATGTATCTGCCTATCGCTGACAATTTTTGATAGAACTTACCTGTACCTATATGTAAAGATATCTGTGAGCTGGATAGTGTTTTCTCCAGGTATAGAATTATGATGAGGGTCATTTTTATGTTTATCATGATATTTGGTCATTAATTGTCCAAGTTTGGGGTCAAATTTCTTTTTAATTGATTTTCCAATAAATGATGAATAAACAAATTTACAATATTCTTTTGTTTGTGTATCACTGATATCATTGAATTTTTATATATTCATTCATACAGACAATGAACTTTATAGTGAAGTCTTCAAAAATACACTGTAAAAGTCCCTGTTTCCTCAGTGAGGACAACATTTTATGCCCAGTAATACTAATGCTCAGAAGTAGATTAACACAAAATTAATTAAGCAATTAAACCTTAAGAATATCATTTTATTACGTAACCTCCCTTGTTTTCAGTGTAATATACCCAAATTACGAATTTTCTTATCTTATACAAGTTTGATAGCACAATTGTGTGATGTCATTTTGTACGTATAAATTTCATAGAAGTGAATGGATTTTATTGATGTTACCCTGGGTGCATCTTCTAATGGATTTGCATCTTCTGATCTGTAATTTGTGAAATATCGTTATGTGGTAAAAAGAATCTGACATTCGTTGGCTATTAGATAAAATTTTAGGCAACTCATCAAGAAAAAACATTATTAAGCGAGCCCTTATTTTCCCTGGACTCATTTGATAAAATTTATCTCAAACCCCAACTCATGTCAGATCCTATACAAATGAGTATTTATCATTTTTATTTTCCAGTCTGAAGACAGATACTGTTTTATAGTAGAATGGTACGATCCATTTGCTGCCCTCATCAGGCGGTACCAGCTTATGTTTTATGCAAGGGATACTACAGTAGAAATGGTAAGAATTATTTCAAATAAAAAGATACTGGCTGTAGGAAATTAGTATCAACCACAGAGGACAAAATTTCAGGCTTGTCCACATTTAATGCATAATTTGCAGACAACACATGAAATGTGTCTCAGATGGCGGGATTTGTCTTTGAAAAGGTAGAAAACATTAGAAAAAGGGAAAAATGGTTGTTAGTCAGCATTTTCGACCTTATATCATGATTTTTTCAAAGACCTACTTACTTGGGCTGTTATAAGTCTGGATGAAATAGGTAAAGGGTTAGTTTTGAATTGGTACTTTTATACAGAAATGGACTTCAAAAAGAATTGTAAACTTATAAACATTAGCTGCTCAAAACAAAAGAATTTTAAACATGATCAAACAAGTTTTAGTGGCCTGTCGCAATGATTACCACAGATTCTTGGAAAGAGTTTGGCAAAGATTGGAATCAGAGCATCAACCCCCAGGTTTTGAGCCCTTTTTGTTACAGATTGGGCAACCATGCTCAGCCTGGTTTTGTCTATGCTATCCTACCTTCAGTCTGAAGGCTTGCTCTGATGTTATTTTTGTGATTGCGGAGAAACAAAAACAAAAATAACATTGGAGCTAGTCCCCGAATCAGTGGTAATGCTGTCCATGAAAGCAACTGTTGTTGTAATTGGTGTCCAGAGAGTTCAGTTAGAACATTAAGGACTCGTAAACTAGAACAGAGAGAATTGAGATGATTTATGTAATGAAATGACGTAATCTGGTGACATAGAGTTTATTTACATTTTAGAATGACTTAAAGAATAACAGATGCTTCTTAAGAAGGGCCAAAGTGGAAGGCATTAAACTAGAAGACCTGTATATTGGTGCTACTGTAGATCTCTTCTCAAGACAGCTGAACTTTGTAGGTTATGGAGACGAGTTCACTCGTAAAAGACTAGCCCCACTGAAAGAAAAGCAAGTCCAGTTTTCTTGTTCTGTTCCATTTGTCAGTGATAATTATTGTGGAGTCTTTTGTGGCCCTACAAAACTTAAAGATTGCACTATTACAAAATTTATTTCATTATACATGTGCTGGAAAAAATCCCATGAAAGACAAATACCATTTAGCATTTACCATATGGCGAGTTCAATGACCCTGACAGAGGGTTTTTGAAAATATTGTTGGAGAAGGACTGGCATTTTCTGCTTTTCCACAATGTTTTCTACCATTTCAGAGATAAACCTCATGGTTGAAGATTTTTGTATGCAAGTGCTTTCAGCTTGTCTAAAATTTTGTCATGTGATAAAGGTTTACCACCCAAACAACCAATGTTCTTTGAAATTCTACCACAACAGTGACTGCCATTGCATGTAAGCAGTGCCCTTCGAAAAAGGGGTTTAACTCTTTACCACACAACAGAGATGTAGACTTGTCCAAAATGTAAGCATTTGCTGACGGAAATTTAAATGTGACTCAAATGAGAAAATTTGTCTTTGATAGGGGATAAAACATTGTGGGAAAAGGAGAAAATGCTGGTTACCAACATTTTCTCCTTTTCCCACAATGTTTTCAAAAGGCTTCTTTCCCAGGGTCGTTAAAAGTCAGCATTGTGTGGTAAAGGGTTAATGCATCTTTGTAATGTGTTATTACAAGCAAGTTGTCATATGGGTCCTTTTTGTCTCAAAAGCATTTGAACCATGAGTGAGAATTGTCCTTTGACATGCAGAAAATCTAACAATAGCAAAAAGTTTGACCCAGGTCTGTCTGCCTATGCCGGCTGACAGAAGTTAAAACTTTTTACAGATGCTTTAAACTACCTTTTCACAGAGCAGTACTTATGTACATTCATGTGTGCTTTTATATTCTTACTTTCAGGACACTTGGTGTTATAAAACCTGATGCTATGTCTAAAGTGGGACCCATACTTGACTCAATATTCCAGGCAGGTTTCCGTATCACCAAACTGAAGATGTGCAGATTGTCCAGAAATGAAGCTTTCGATATGTATCAAGAGCACAAAGGGAAATTTTTCTTCGAGTATGTTACATACAGTACATTTGAGCCATGCTCTGGCAAAAGGGGGCTTAATGCACCTCCGTGATACATGATGCCAGGCAAGTCATCACATAATTATGGATCCAAAATAACCACTTCTTTCAACAACCGACTCGATCATTAGGTAGACTGGTCCTTTGACATACAGGAAATTGACCAATAGCGAAAAGTTTCGGCCCAGGTCAGCCTGCGCAGTCCGCGCAGGCTGACCTGGGTCGATACTTTTCGCAGATGCATTAAGCCCCCTTTTCACAGAGCATGGCTCATTTATTTCATGCTTTTTGGCAGTTTATCAGGAAATCATGGTGGATTATGAGGTTTGATAATTCATGGTTACGTCCAGTGAAATTTACTGTAAATGTTTCCATAACTCTTCAACTGAAGGTGGAAATAGTAGTTCTCATGCACAAGTTACTTAGGTAAACAGTGTGTGCCATTCAACCAGATGGAAATATGACATAATTTACACACATTTACCCAACATTTCTCACGCTTTATGTACAACTGTAATGGATTTTGATGAAAGTCCCAACAAAAAAGGGGTTAGAAGCAAAAAAAAAGATAGAATATTTGTGGGTTTTTTTTTCTGTGAAAGATCAAAATTTATTTCATCAGATGAACATCATCGGTAATATTTGCACGAGTGGCTGTGAAATATTATGGATAATGTTCACTTGATGAAATAAATTTCAATCTTTCACCCAAATAAACAAGTATCTTCTTTATATTACTTTAACTCTCTACCGAATGACAAAATTTTAAACTGGACTAATTTAAAGCATTTGCAGATGATGAATAAAATGATACTCAAATGATGGGATTCTTAACAGAAAGGATAGAAAACATTGTGGGGAAAGGAAAAAATGCTGGTTTGTTAAAACTGTGGATTGTGTGTTAAAGGGTTGACCATCTAAGTTCACAAACTAATGAATCATTCATAAGATTTTTACCAGAACTAATCTTATTCTTGACATAAACAAATTCTAATCTTCATGAGAGCATGAGGTTAGCTAAGTGGTTAGCACATCTGACTTGTGACCTGGTTGTTGCTGGTTCGATATATAGTTCAGGCAAACTCTCTGGGGATTATTTGCCTCTCACCCCAGATGCATGTGAGAAAAGTAGTCAGAGGCTTGGTAGAGAGTTGTTACCGTCCTGGTGTGAGAAAGCCAGAAAACATATGCATGAGTGTTCTGACCTGTGGCCATGATATGACTTAAGCTGTTAAAGCGGCAAAAAACTCAAATGCAAACAAAAACAAAGAGAGAAATTGACTGAGTGCACATTTGCTGGTTCTTCTGTAATGTAGATCCCTACCAGATTGAGTTGGCACATTCAGTCTAGTGTTATATTAGCATTTTTATTGAGGGTAAGTGTCAGACTAGTATGTTGAAAATCCTCCAGGTATAATGTTGATTTATGTTTGCAACGGAGAAAGTACTCTACTAATTGTTCAGATTTTGTGTTAGTAAAGGATCTTCTGTTTAGAGACGGTTTTGCCATCATTTCTGTTTATTTTTGGTCCAAAGAATGGTTTTTAATGTTTTGTATTTTATTTTATTTTGTGGCAAGGAATAGAAAATAAACTGACTTACTGTTTTCCCACAATGTTTTCACTGTTTTCCCACAATGTTTTCAAAGGTCTTCTACCCTAGGCTCATAGAAATGCTTGATCATTTGGTACATAAGTGAAATCAACATTCTTTTTCAGCAAACTACTCAACTTCATCACAAGTGGACCTGTCATTGCATTTGAACTCATGGGTGAGGATTGTATTCAAAAATGGCGACAACTTCTTGGACCTACAGACAGTGCTGAAGCAAGGAAAGCAGAGCCGTCTAGTTTACGGGCCAGGTTCGGTAAAGATGCCACAGAAAATGCCTGTCATGGCTCTGATAGCCCACATTCCGCTGCCAGAGAGCTTGAGTTCTTTTTCCCCTCGTCTGGGCCTGGACGACAGAATACTGCCAAGTTTAATGATTGTACATGTTGTCTTATCAAGCCTCACGCTGTTATGTCAGGTATGGCCTTCTCTTGTTGTGTTGTAGACTGTTTAAACTTTATGTTAACCCTTTACTCCACAATACTGACTTTTAACCACCTGGGAAAGAAGCCTTTTGAAAATATTGTAGGAAAAGGAGAAAATGCTGGTAACCAGCATTTTCTCCTTTTCCCACAATGTTTTCTACCTTATCAGAGAAAAATTCCATAATTTAAACCACATTGATTGTCCTCTGCAAATGCTTTTAATTTGAACCTGGCTAAAATTTTGTCGTCTTGTAAAGGGTTAATTTTTTGATTGCTGGAAAATGACTGTTTGCTGGTCAAAAGCTTTGATTCCTGATTATCTTTCATCATAGATGTTTAAGTAGTAGCAATAACTTCTTTCATAGAGAGTTTACACTGAATCAGGGCAAAGTCATTATCAGATAATTATTTCACATCTGTACCAGCTACTTTTTTACCTACTAAAGATTATTACAAAACAGAAAAAACATGTGAAGGAAACAAAATAGTATCTTTTTCAATTGTTTCAAGCAATAGCTCCACTGCTCACACGGTTTTCGAAAACTCAACTTAAAGGGAGTGGAAAAATTGCATTAACTATTATATCAGTTGTAGTACAAGAAATACATGTACTTAATTCCATATACATGACGTGTTGTATTTTCAAAGTACCAGGTAAAGCAGTTGAATTACAATGTACTTGTACAATTAAAAACACTTTCTACTTCTGTAATTATTTGCCTTTTTCTCTACATTGAAATAACTTTAAGATGGATAAGTAAATGATATTATGTTAAGTTTTTAAACGAAACCCCTTTGTCCCATTTCAAAGCTGTTTTGTAGGGAATATCTCTTATATGATCACAGAGTCTTGAGCCATGATTAGACTTCACTTCCCATGCAGACAAATCTTGATCTACACTGTCTGCAAAAGCAGCTCAAGGGTCAAAATTTCAATTATTTATTCAGTAACCATTTTATGACATACACCTTTAGGTTATATATTTTCAAGGTGAATTGGATCTTTCTCCTTTAGGGCAAGCTGGCAAGATCATCAGTGCTATCATGGAAGCAGGATTTGAAATCTCAGCTATAGAGATGTTTCATATGGAGAAGGCAAATGCTGAAGAGTTTTTTGAAGTATATAAAGGAGTCGTACAGGAATACAATGCCATGGTGTTGGAACTGACTTCTGGGCCGTGCATTGCCCTCGAGATTCGTGCTCAAAATGCCCCAGTGGCCTTCCGTGAAATGACTGGACCAGCAGATCCAGTAAGTTTTTACCTAACCCTTTACCACACAATCCTGAGTTTTAACGAGCCTGAGAGACAGTTTTTGAAAACACTGTGGAGAAAAGGAAAAAACTGTTGGTAATTAGCACTTTCTCCTTTTCCAACAATGTTTTCTACCTTTTAAAAGACAAAGCTAATCATTGTAGCCACATAGAACTTGTCATATGTAAATACATGTACCCTCAATTTGGACAAGTCTGAGATTTTATTATGTAGTGAAGGGATAATATTAGAAATGGCTTCACCACTTTTGATGAAATAAATTACACTTTTCCAACAGCTACAACTACAGTTTTCCTGCAAGATGAAGTAGTGAAATGTGTAGTATGATCTTGCTGTACACTGTCTACTAAAGCTTCTCATATCATCTATATTAACCCTTTGCCACACAATTCAGACTTTTAATGACCCTGAGAAAAAAGACTTTTGAGAACATTTTGGGAAAAGGAGAAAATGCTGGTAACCAGCATTTTCTCCTTTTCCCACAATGTTTTCTATCCTTCCCAAGTTGAATTTCAATTTTTGAGTCACATTTATTATGTCGTCTGCAAATACTTTGAATTTGGACTAGTCTAAAATGTAGTCGTTTGGTAAAGAGTTAAGGAAAGATTTAAGCAGGTGCTGAAGGGAACAAACAAAACTAATCCCATAGGACAAGTAGCTGTTATACCCTGAAGATTCAACTTCAGATTTTTTAAAAAAATTACCTTTTAACTCTTTACCAAACAACAAGATGTTAGACTTGTCCAAATTGAAAGCATTAGCAGATGACAAAATAGATCTGACTCAAATTTGACATCTGTTTTTGGAAGGGCAGAAAACATTGTGGGAAAAGTAGAAAATGCTTGTTACCAGCATTTTCTCCTTTTCCCACAATGTTTTCAAAAGGCTTTTTCCCCAGGGTTCTTAAAAAGTCGGGATTGTGTGATAAAGGGTTATACAAAACTATATTTTCATTACCCTTAGAAATAAGGCTTTTGAAAATATCATGGGAAAGTGCGTATACTGATACCCAAAATTTTCTCCTTTTCCCACAGTATCTTCTACCCTTTCAAATCTCATCATTTGAGTCACCCTTGTCATGAGCATATGCTTTCAATATAGACATGTCTAAGACTTTGTCACTTGGTCAGTTATCCATGGTAATACATGTACCAATGTAAACCCATGGCTTGTTTTACTTTTTTTCAGGAAATAGCTCGACACCTGAGACCCAGAACTTTACGTGCCCTGTACGGTGGTGATAAAGTTAAAAATGCCGTACATTGTACTGATCTGCCTGAGGATGGATTGTTAGAGGTAAAATCTTTTTTTCATGTGGATACTCATTCTCCTTATACATATGAGATGCTCTCTGAAAAGGAGGCTTAATGCAACTATGCAACTACAAAAAGTATCGACCCATTACAGTCAGCGCTATCTGTGCAGGCTGACATGGGTAGAAACTTCTGGCTATTTGTAAATTTCATGCATATACAAGGACCAGACTCACCAGTATACCTCACGATTCAGTCTGTTATGAAACAAAAGGGAGCTGTGATGACTTTCTTGATATAATGCATCATGGGATGCATTAAACCCCCCTTTCTCAGAGCATGGCTACTTATAATTAAGCTTTTTTTTTTTTGCATACCACCATCAACACACAGGTGAAAAAGAAAGGAAAATATCTTTTTTGTTGGCAATATGAATTATTGAAGGAAAAAAGCTATCAGTTTTAACAAGCCATTGCTCTTCTGGTCTCAAAGATTTCCATCAGATTAATTTCAAAAAAGCTGTTTTCTTCTCCTGTAATTCTTTATCAGAATATGCTGTGTTTTAACAACCCTAAGAAAGTGTGCTTTTGAAAGTGTTTTGTCAAAAGGAAAACATTTGGTAACCGGCATTTATTCACTACTCACAATGTTGTCCAGTCTGTCTATGACAAAGCCAATAACCATAACCACATGTAATTGGTCACCTACAAATGCTTTCAGAATGGACAAGTCTCAAATGTTGGTCTAGTAGATGCCCAGTTATATATTTCTGTTGTGCTATTGGGAGTTTCATTTTCCTCAGGGTTGTTACAGTACATGACTGTGTGGTAAAAGGCTAGCTTATTACCTCATGAAATTTCATTGTAAGATATGGATATTCAACACCTAAACAGATGTTATGCATACATGGAACTGAGCAGTACGAGAAAATTTATGCAGTTGTTATGTAACAGCTGATCAATACAATTTTATCATAATGAAACTGCTTGGTAGGCAACAGCCAGAACACTCTTTGTTGTGTTTTTGATATTTCACATTCAATGACAAATTGAAAAACGGGATGGGTGGTGTATATTAATACCTTTTCCCCAAATTCTAGTCAAATTCTAGTTGTCACCTGTTTTAACTGTCTTTCCACCATTTGTATTTTTCAGGTTGAGTATTTTTTCAAAGTGTTGGACCGATGAATCAAACACTGACAGTAGATGAACACATAATCTCAATACATTGAAATCCTCACAATAGGAAATGAGAGGAGGCTTTGAAACTTGATAATTCAAACAAACTTTGGACCATTTTCTTTTTTTTGTCCTGAATGCAGCCAATACCACACAAATATAACTAACTCTTCATGCCCCTGTAGCAAACAACTCTTTAAATTATTGCGGAAAAAGAAGAAATTCATTGTTTCATTTACATCTTTTTCCCACAATTTATTCCATATAGCATCCAAAGGAGACACTTTCTGTTTATGTTTCAGCTTAAAGCCTTAAAGTATTATCATAGAGATATATCTTAATTATATGTTGTGTTCCAGTTTTTCCACAATAGTTAATATCAAAAATAGTTTCTTTTGGTGAGGACGAGTTGACAAATTGCATTTTCCAATTAATTCATATAAAGACTAATTCCTTTAGTTTTTACCTTTACAAACATATACAGAAGAACAACTAAGGTAAAAAGTTCCTTGTTTGGCAGATATCGTCATATCAGTGAAAATTGTTAATTCTTAGATATAATACCATATCAAGGTATCTAGGTAACTTATGTACATATATATACTTATTCTGTGATAAAAATTTGTTTTGAATGGATGTGTGTTGGTGTTTCCTTATTTTCAGAAAGAGTTGAGTTTGAAATCTGTAAACAAAAAAATCCCAAATTTAAACAACCCCGGAAGAGAAAGCTTGTGAAAGCTTGTGAAAACATTGTGGGAAAAGAAGAAATGCTGATTACCAGCATATTCTCCTTTTGCCACTATGTTTTCCACCTTATCATAGAGTTTAAACTTTTTTGTACCAATTTCAAGTTTGTCCTTTGCAGATGTTTTGAATTTGGAAGAGTCTGAAATCTTTTGTTTGGAAAACGGTTAAATTATTACATTAAAGCTTTACCAAGCAATTCGAAGTTTTACCGATCCTGACAGAATTGACTTCAGAAACATTTTGAGAAAAGGAGAAAATGCTGGTAACCAGCATTTTCTCCTTTTCCCAAAATGTTTTCTATCCTTTCTGTGATAAATCCTATCATCTGAGATTCATCACCTGCAAATGCTTGTGATTTGGACTTGTCTAAAGTTCTGTCTTTGGCAGACTTAAACAACCTACAGAAATAGATCTACAGCAACCTTTTGCCACTCTACAACTCTAAGAATGCTTACTTCAACTCATATTTTTGAAGGAAAAAAGAGTAAGATTAGACTGCATATTAAGTACAATCTGATCTTATCAATATAGTAAAGGATCCTGAAGAAAAGGACTTTTGAAATTATTGATGGAAAAGGGGAAAGTGTTGGTAACCAGCATTTTCTCCATATTCCACATGGTTTTTTGTCTTTACAAAGTCAAATCCCATCATATGTACCACACATAATTTTCGCCTGCAAATGCTTTCAATGCAGACAAGTAAAAGAACTTGGTTATTTTGGTAAAAATACATGTTCTAAAGGTCAACGAACAAGAAAATAGTTTCTTAATTTTATTTTGGCGACCATAAACATAACATTTACAAAACAGAAAACACTAGAATATATACAGAAAACAAAGATAATTATAGTATAAATGGATAAGACTAAGAGTTTTACAAAACTCTATTCCTGACCAGTCAGGACACAGAATTCATAAAGTTCTTCTTTCTGCAGTATTTGGCTACCTAACTCTTACAGTCCCAAATTTACAATATAAAATTGAACTTTTGCAACGGCTGATATTACAGACCATCGACACTAAGAAAAGTTTGCATCTTACAAGCTTGACTAAACAAGCGGAAGGTTTAGATTCAAGATCAGAATTCACATTCTTTGCAGTCTGTAATAATATATTTAACAATTTGGAATTGTTACAGTAAGAATTAAGTTAGTAAAGTGGAGCCACTATATATAGACCTTGACATCAGTTGTTTTCAAATGAATATTCACAAATTCACCATATTGCTCCCATTATTTGATAAGCTATTTCATGAGCTGTTGACAGGAAAGGAAGAAATGACATAAAAGAAAATCAACAGTCAAAGAAATGATTGACCTTTTGGTGTGTTTGTAAAACAACATTGCTTCAGCTTAATTGTTATGTGTTTATTCACCAGTACCAGGCTGGGGCTGTGCAGTTCCTTGTCAGAGGACATTTCCATATGACCAAGGACATCACCAGGAATTAATCTAAGGTTCCAACTGGCAATCCGTAGTTTACAAGCATTTTTGCAGTTTCCAGGACACGTATTTGGCAGCCATTCTACATGGCTTTCCTAGTCTTATTCTAGAAAAGAAAAGTAACATAATTACTGATTTGCTAAGTCATTTGGTTTAGCAAATCAGAAATTGTGTCGCACTGAAAATGATAAAACCTGTAACAATTAGACTAATAATGTTAAGAATGGTTGGTGAATACAGCTCCAGACCTCTGTCAAAACAGGTAACACTTTTGTGCTAAAATCTTACACTTCACAGACAATAAAATTAAAGAACCTGCAGACAGCAAATTACATGTGGTTAAAATGATGGGATATTATAGTAGAACACATTGTTGGAAAAGGAGAAAATGCTGGTAGCCATCATTTTCTCCTTTTCCAACAAATCTTTCAGATGTCTCCCTTAGAATCATTATCACAGGTCCTCAGGATTGTGTAGTTAAAGGTTGGCACAGTGCAGTCCAGAGTTTTCTCCAGCAGAACAGTGCAAATAGGTCCAGTAGGAGATTTTTGTAGCTTTACAAATACATGTGAAGTTCAATGCAAATTGTTGTTTATAATATAAATTTGTGAGACTAGTAGATGCAAGAAAAAACATTGCACCTGAAGTTTATATTAATTTTTGTCAGGAAAAATCTTGAACACTTTACCAATCCACAAAATTTTAGATTGATCGAAATTGAAAGCATTTGAAGATGGCAAAAATAAATGTGACTCAAAAAATGACAAGTAAAATGTTGCTCAAATGGTGGGGTATGTCTTTGAAAGGGAAGGAAACATTGTGGGAAAAGGAAAAAATGCTGGTTGCCAGTATTTTCTCCCTTTCCCTACTTTGTTTTCAAAAGACTTCTTTCTAAAAGTTTAGAATGAGATCCTCAGGTGAGGGGTTAACAGCATCAATACCAACCCCCCCCCTCCAAAAAAAAAAGTTTGAATATTTGCACATGGTAATAATAACTATTTGTAGGATAAAATATAACATTTCATTCAATTTTAAGTAATCAAGTCTTTTTTCATACAAAACAAAAATACTTCTCAAAGAAAGATATACATGTACATTTATGATCTAGTGTGACACTTTATTAAATACCACAAAGCACTTGTATATCATAGGTCATGAATTAATGTGAATAAAAAAGGGGACTAGCTGCTGACCAAGATTCATGTCTTAACCCTTTAACAGATGACAAAATTTAGCCTTGTCCAAATCAAAAGCATTTGCAGACAACAATTTCAATGTGGCTCAAATGGTGCAATTTTTCTTTGATATGGTAGAAAACATTGTGGGAAAAGAAGAAAATGTTGGTTATCAGCATTTTCTCCTTTTCCCACAGTATTTTCAAAAGACTTCTCTCCCAGGGTCTTAAAAGTCGGCATTGTGTCGTAAAGGGTTAACCCTTTACAACACAAATTTAAAGGACCCTACAGAAAGCTTTTGAAAAAACATGGTGAGAAAAAGAGAAAACCCTGGTAACCATTCCCAACATTGTTTTCTACCCTGTCGAAGACAGGATTAATCTTTTGATAAACATTTATTTGGTTGTCAAAAACTTTTTCATAGGTAAAGAATTAAATCTAGCAAGTGGACTATTAGTGTTTTTAAAATTATAAATACATGTACAGCATATTGTTAAAATAAAAATCAACTGAAATAGACATGAATAAGATTCAATTATTTCTTTACCTGTATAATAATCTTGATTTATGGAGAAAAAGAAATATTACATGTATTTACTTATTTCATAGAAGATTTGGGACAAATCAATTACATTATAGAAGAAGAGCTGTACTTGCCAACTCATTCAAAATTGCACCTTACTTTTAATTCTGAAAAAAAAAAAAAAAATAAAAAATTTCGAAGGAACACAATTTCTGATTGGCTAAACCATTTGCAGAGGTGTGGTAAATAAAACGTGATGGAAGGAAAAATACCCATACCCCACACACATACCGGTACTTCTCATAATACATCATTTCTGAGCAGATCCTTACAAGCTGGGACAGTGTTGAATTTTCAGCTTTACGTTCGATGGGAGGCAATCCTCTGAGAGGAAGAGAATCAAACACCTGCATTTGGTATGCCAAATCACAAACTGTGTTCCTTTCTAAAGTTAGAATTGGACTGCAATTTGGGATGGTTGGTGAACAGAGACCCTTATAGAGAAACAATAGGTTAATCCCCTTGGAATGCCAAGCACAGGGCCCATAGTTTCCAAACCATGACCACACAGTCCTAAGTCTTTACCAACCCTGAGAAAAAAGGCTTTCGAAAAAATCACTGGAAAAGGGGAAAGTGCTGGCAACTCTCCTGTTCCAACCATGTTTTCCACCCTATTGTATGGTAGACAAACTGTTAATATTTGACACATATTCTGCAAATGATTTCAATTTTGACATACTTTTTTCTGATACGGTAAATATTTACTAAGTCTTAGTTGAACTCTCATTATTTTTCTACAATTCAAAGTAACACAATTTCTGATTGCCAAATCATAATTTTTTTTACTTTCCAGATTTTTGAATTAGACTTGGCAGGTGAATAGGCCCCTAGGTTTAAGTTATTTTAGCTGACAGTATTTATCAAGATCAGGATCTACAGAATACAAGGTCTGATCTATAATTTTCACTATCCAATATTTTGTCAGATTCTTGCCATGACAGTATTGAAATTGCAAGAAATGCACTTTTATCAATTGTAAGAAAATATCTATTTGGCACTCTAAGGTTAACCCTTTACTGACAAATATGGCCTTACACTTTTCGGCAGAGGACACCTTTTGAAACAAATGAGGCAAGAGGAGTAATTGCTTGAAGCAAGCTATGCTCCATATCCCACAATGTTTTGAATAAAATGTAAGAAACTATTTCCATTTTCTTCAAACATTCCTTCATCATCACTCTCCTTGAGGCCAAATTTTAAACTCTTCCAATTTCAAAGCATTTGCAGACAAAAAATTTGAAACTGGCACAAATAAGCTGAATTCCTCTGCTAGGGTCGAAAACATTGAGGGAAAAAGAGAAAATGCTGGTTATTATGATGCTTTTAAAAGCTTTTTCCTCCAGGATCGTGAAAACTTATGACTGTTTGGTAAACGGTTGAGCAAGATCTGCAGTAGCTTACAGTGAGTGTAAAATTATCCTGTACAAAACTGGGTTAACATATTACCAATTAATCCTGTGTTCAAATGACTCTGAGGTATAAGGCTTTTGAAAACAGAGTAAATGCTGGTAAAGACCCAAAGACAAAAAGGCTTTTGAAAACATGGTGGGAAAAGGGGAAAATGCTGGTAACCAGCATTTTCTCCTTTTTCCACCATGTTTTCTGCCTTATCAAAAACGGAAATCATACTCTGAACTATATTTAATTTGTTGTCTGCAAAATGATTTCAGCTTAGTCTAGTCCAAAATTTTGTCATGTAGTAAAGAATTAAGAAGCACATAAAGTGTGTAATAAATAAGGATAGTTGTGGACTCAGGTATGGTTCTCTTCTATCTCCTTAACTGTGCTAATACTGGGGCTGCCGTGTACAGAATGTGGTCCCTTCAACAGCTTCTTTACTAAATTCTCTAAACTTTTCCTCGCTTTCGTCTCCTCCTCTAAGTCAAGCTTGAGCTTTTTCTGATCCTAAAAGGATAAATACAATATTTGATATAGTTCTCAACTATCAGGTGGGTTGGCAGGTTGTTGGCTGGTTGATGGATGGATAGATGGATGGATGGGTGGATGGATGGATGGTCAGATGGATGGATGAGTTTCATAATGCATAAAATAGTTGTAAGAAACTGAAATTAAGACCTCTGGTAATTAAGAGGTTCAAAGGAAAAGCCGTTAAACAACTTTGCTATGTGAAATAAAGTTTATTAATATAACTTGATTAAGAAAACCCAACACCAAGGCGAAAAAAGATTTAAGTTCTTACCAAATCATCCGTTTGTTTTTTCTTTAAAATTACTTTGAAATTTCAAGCACAGCTGAGTTCAGCACAAATATTCATAAGCTTGGATAACTCATATGATGATTCCCCTCGGAACTAATCAACAGAATAAAAGAATTATGTAAGAAGATACTTTACCATTTCAAGATCTTTTACTTGGTCCCTTAATGAATACACAGTATCAACCAGAGTCCTGAAGAGAGAGAAAGAAGGGATGAATTAACTCTTTATGAAATACACGTAACAAAATTTGAGCACTTTCCAAATTGAAAGCATTTTGCATATGACAAATTACACATTACTCTAAACATGAAATCTGCTTTCAGGTGGTAGAAAGCATTGTGGGTAAAGGAGAAAATGCTGGTTACCAGCATTTTCTCCATTTCCAACAATGCTTTCACAGCTATTCCCTGATTTGAGCAACATTTAATTTGTCGCCTGCAAAAATCCAAATTGAATGCTCTAAATTTGGATCAGTCCAATATTTTGTCATTTGGTAAAGAGTATGTAAGTTTTAAAACTAGCTAAAAAGTTCCCAAGTTGCTCTATCTTTTGTTTACTTTCAACCTAGTTTTAAAATTCATCTTTCTGCCAGTATCTAAAGCTTACACCAACCATACAATAACAGACTTTCATCTTCACAATAATTCAAATACTTTTAGATGGTATGATTTAAATTCAAATGTATTTTAACACCTGTGTGGTTCACTTTTTGCCGCCACTTGGCCTACAATCATACAAATACAAATTCTTACCGCCAAGCATTAGACAGCTTTTGAAAACATTACAGGAAAAGAAGTAATTAGTTGGTACAAGCAAATACTCCTTTTTCCACGATCACTTTCATAGCACTGAATTTGTTGGCATTAAACCAGATTTTGACACACACACTCCCCTCCCCCCCTATCTTCTGCATCTATTTCTATCTTTGTTATAATGTAGATTTGTTTATTTGAATGGTGTTTAAGCCGCTTTCAACATTATTTCAGTCATATCACGGCGACAGCTCACATATTCATGTTTCCCTAGGTTTCACCAATACTAGACTGGGGCTCTGAAGTGTCTTGCCCAAGGATGCTCCTGTGAAAAACCCAGTGGAGCCGTTATAATGTAGAAGCTGTCTTTGCATGCAACTGATAATTAGCAGACTTTGATAAGATTAAAAACTTCCAAGTTGAAATCTGGTTTAATGTCTTTTTACGACTACTTTTTTTGCACTAAAATGTCTTAACTTTATGTCATTTGCATAAACCATCATATCTATAAACCATCCTATTCAGTAATTAGGCAAATTTATGGCTACAAAGTGTGTGTATCTATAGTTCAGGAAAGCATTTCTGCTATGTACTTATTGCTAAATGTAAGCCATTCTTAACACAAAATGTACATGCAAACACATAATACCGATAAGTCATGCTCTGTGAAAAAAGGGGTTTAATGTATCTGCCAAAAGTATCTACTAAGGTCAGCCTGCACAGTCTACCCAGGCTGACCAGAGTGGTAAATTTCTACCTTTTTTGTAAGTTTTCTAATATCCAAGGACCAGTTTACCTCAGGATTCAGTCCATTAATTTGACGCAAATGATTTTATGGATCCATAATTATGTGATGATGCTTGGAACAGTGCATCATGGACATGAATTACAGCTTCTTTTTCTGGAGTGCCGCTCATAGTTTTTTTTGAATGCAGTAAGATTTGACCACTCTGATAAATTCTCCATCCATTTAACTCTTTACCACACAACAAAATTTCAGACTTGTCCAAATCGAAAGCATTTGCAGACAACAATTTAAGTGGGGCTAAAAAGATTAAATTTCTTTTGGGAAGGATAGAAAACATTGTGGGAAAAAGGAGAAAATGCTGGTTACCAGCATTTTCTCCTTTTCCCACAATGTCTTCAAAAGGCTTCTTCCTAAGGGTCGTTAAAACTCGGGATTGTGTAGTAAAGGGTTAAGTATACAGCCATACACTCTCACATACATCGATTCAGATTTTAGCCCCTTGCCATACCATACTGTAATTTTACCATCTTGAAGAGGAAGGCATTCTCAATTAACCTTCAACCAAACTGTCCTATCTTTTTTTTTTCTTTCTTTTCAAGACCTTGAAGAAGAAGGCTTGAAAATGCAGTAGAAAAAGAGGGAAATGCTTGTAAACAGCATTTTACTATTCCCACAATGTTTTCTTTCCCTCAAAAGACATTTCTTCATTTCTTCCACTGTTATCTACTGCAAACACTCTCAATATTGGCCGGTCTAGAATTTTGTTATGTGATAAAGAGTTAGGATATCTGCGAAATATTGTTCAAATGGAGAAAAAAGGTACAACAAGCATTCAATTCACATCATTTACTGGGAAGTCTATTGCTCATGCTTTTTTTTTTTAAGTTGAACAACAACAGTCTCTATAAACAACAACAACCGTCTCTAAACAACAACACAACAGAGCATTCTCTCGTGGCATTCTCACTCACCCGGCCCATGGCCTTGTGGCCACGCCTTTATTAGGGCTGGGAACTGGAATTCTGACTTCATCCTCTATTCTTCTTTTGGGTATTTTTCTGCTATATGGGTGCAATATATTAGATACTCACAGGTGACTTTTTTTCATTGAAAGCAATTCTTGAATACTTTTCCATTTGATAGCAATTCTTTTTTGACTCTATATTGAGGATATTTTTTTTTAATTCATTACCTTTTTCCAACCATTGTTGTATCACTGCAAAAGTTCTTTGTAAACATACTACTCGCAAAATCAGTGTAACAAAGCAGAAATATTTCAATTCAATGTGCAGTTATGAAAAAAAAGACAGGTCCCTAATTATCAACAATTTCTCTTTAATATGGTATAAAATCATTACAGAAAAGAGTTGTATTAAACTATTGCTACATAACTTTATTAGAGACTCTATTTGTGGCAATTTTTGGCGAACCTATGACTGATTTTAACTCTTTCACTACTGAATAAATAAATAGCATTTATTCTGTGACTACACATTACAAATGCAGTTTCGCAACAAGATTGGTTTGTTCATAATCTAGAATAAAGCAGTGGACAGTGCAGATCACAGATCAGACTGCACCTTCTGTGCAGTCTGATCTTGATCTATGCTGTCCATAAAAGCTTCTGGTGTTGTCTATGGTGCGGAAAGAGTTAACCCTTTACAAAACAATCCATTCTTAGTGAAGCTGAGAAAGAGGCTTTTGAAAACACTGTTGGTAAAGAAAATGCTGGTAACCTGGGTTTTCTCTTTTCTTATTAACTCTTTACCACACAATCCTGAGTTTTAATGACTCTGAAGAAGAAGGCTTTTGAAAACATTGTGGGAAAAGGAGAAAATGCTGGTAACCAGCATTTTCTCCTTTTCCCACAATGTTTTCTACCCTTCCCAAAACAAACTTCAATTTTTGAGTCACATCAATTTTGCCGTCTGCAAATGCTTCCAATTTGGACTAGTCTAAAATTATGTTGTTTGGTAAAGAGTTAAATAACCCTTTCTAGAACAACAATTGCTGAATTTTCTGTAACTCAAACCATTCTGCAGATGGTAAAGTAAGTGTGATATAGATGATAACACAAAGTCTTGTCTTTAAGTGGGTGAAAAACATTGCGGAAAAAGAGAAAATGCTAGTTAAAAAGAGTAAATGGCAGTTACTACCATTTTTCCCTTCTCCCAAAATGCATTCAAAAGCCTTCTTCCTCAACAGTGATTTCAAAAGTTATATGTGTATATGAAAAGGAAAACAGTTGTCTGCAGGATAAATTAAGTTTAAATGATCTTCAAATGCTAAGGGTAAACTACATTTTGTTGTAATAAACAATAACCACAGCAACCATTACCATAGTTGTAGAAGTTAAATCAAAACTTACTTTTCTTGCAATGTATCAGTTCCTGTACCATCGTCCACTATGATCTTTTCATCTTGTGGTATCAACAGATTGGGACTGGACAAAACAGCTAGTATAGAGGAAAATAAAAAGTAAACATCACTTGATAAGGTTGAAATAAAAGTACCATAATTCACCTAATTAATGCGCAAGGGCACAATGCAAAACGCCAACAGGGCGCACTTATTTCATAGCCAATTTCCCAAAATTAAAATGCTGTCATACAGTACAGTAAGTTATGTTACTTAAAGAGTAGCACAAACTGGGATACAAGTCCTACACATTTATTGATCAGAAGATCTTCGTAATATCTTTAAATGACGTTGTCTAATTTGACTCTATTTATGCAACTGGCATTTTTATATAGTGAAGTTATATTACATTTGGAAGTTTGTCACGACAGTCGTCGATTCTAAGGTAAGTTTGGGTGTGGGTGGGGGTTGTCTGGAGGCATCTGGAGTATGTAATATAGAGGGTGGAGCTACTATTTGGGAGGGAGCATTAATCAGGTGAAATATGATATCTTTCCATGTCAAAATAGGTCCAGCTAAGTAGCTGACAAGACAGAACTTTAAACCAGCTATTTCCACACAAAAACATTGATTTTTTCAGTAAAAGTATAAGTCTTAACCACATAATCCAGAGTTTTAAAGACCCTATGAAAGAAGCTTTGGAAAACACAGTGGGTAACCAGCATTTTCTTCTTTTCCCACAGTGTTTTCTACCCTTTTACAGACAGATTTCATTATTTCAGTCACATATGATTTAGTGTCTGCAAATGCGTTCAATTGGGATGTGTCTAAAATTTTGTTGTTTTGTACAGAGTTAAACAGTCACATTATTCTATTACTTTTGTACCTTTTTCCACCTAATTTCATTTTAATATAGATAAATTCAATGTTTTTAGATGGATAAAAATATGATTCAAAAGAATTATGAGACTTTTATGTCATTGCTATACTCTTTACCAGACAAGAAAGAGTAGAAAACAATGTGGGAAAAGGAGAAAGTGCTTGTTTTCAGCATTTTCTCCTCTTCTGGTGATGTTTTCAAAAAAGATTTCTTTCTCAAGAGTTGATAAAACTCAGGATTGGTAGGTAAAAAGTTAAAATCAAGTAGCAGTTGTGTGAATCCCAGTTTAGAACAAGAGGGCCATGATGGCCCTGTATCGCTCCACTGGCTATTAAGTAAAAACACTACAAGCCAAACATTACAATATTCAGCAAATTGATTTCAAACACGAGGACATGCAAACATTTTTCTATCTAATCCTACGAGAAAGTTGTGATCCATGGGCAAAGCCAATTTTGATCGCAAAGCTATAATTATTTGAATCCTGGTGGAGGTCCACAATATAAAGCTCCATACCAAATAATTCAGTTCTTGAATGTTATAAACAAGAAGATTTTCAAATTTTTCTCAATTTGGGCACCCTTGATAGAGACCCCCTAGATAAAGCTAAATGCAAAATTTGATAGCCCTAGCCCTTATAGCTAGATGCGAAAGATTTTCCTATATAAGCCCGCCCATGTAAAACATGTTACCCCCTGGAGCGAAGTCAAATTTGACCCTCGGCTATAATTTGGACACCCTTGGTACAGGTCCACTAGATAAAGCTACATGCCAAATTTGGTCGCCCTAGGCCCCATGGCTAGGTCAAAGAAGAATTTTAAAGTTCTCCCTATATAAGCCCATGTAAAACTTGTTATATAAGCCCATGTAAAACTTGTTACCCCCGGGCAGGGCCTAATTTGACCCCAGGGCTATAATTTGAACAATCTTGGCAGAGGTCCACTAGATAAAGCTACATGCCAAATTTGGTAGCTCTAGGCCCTATGGCTAGGTAGAAGAGGAATTTTAAAGTTCTCGCTAAATAAGCCCATGTATAACTTGTAACCCCCGGGGCGGGGCCAATTTTGACCCCAGGGCTATAAATTGAAGAAACTTGGTAGAGGTCCACTAGATAAAGCTACATGCCAAATTTGGTAGCCCTTGGCCTTACAGTTTCAGACAAGAAGATTTTCAAAGATTTTCAAAATTTTTCAGTTTTGTTGCCATGGCAACCAGAGTTTTTGAAGGAATTAAATTCTTTCAAGAAATTCTGAAGAGGACCATGGCAGGATCATTTCTGTGAAGTTTCATCAAAATTGGATGGGTAGTTTCAGAGAAGAAGACGTTTTAAAAAAAAGTTAACGCACGGACGGATGGACGGACGACGGACAACAGGCCATGACATAAGCCCGCTGGCCTTCGGCCAGTGGAGCTAATAAGAGACCTGTACACTCTGATATTAACTCTTTACTGGACGACAAAACTTTAGACTTGTCCAAATTGAAAGCATTTGCAGACGACAAATTAACTCTTTACCACACAATCCCAATTTTTAACGACCCTGAGGTAGAAGGCTTTTGAAAACATTGTGGGAAAAAAAGAAAATGCCGGTATCCAGCATTTTCTCCTTTTCCCACAATGTTTTCTAACCTATCAAGGGCAAATTTTGTCATTTGGGCCAACTTTGATTTGTAGTCTGCAAATACTTTCAATTTGGACCAGCCTAAAATCATTTGGTAAGAGTTAAATGTGGACCAAATCACGTTTTCAGTCTTTAAGAGAGTAGAAAACATTGTGGGAAAAGAAGAAAATGCTGGCAATCAGCAATGCTGGCAACCAGTATTTTTTTCTTTTCCAACAATGTTCTTAAAAGAATTCTACCGCAGAGTCGTTAAAGCACAGGACTGTTTTGCGAAGGATTAATTTACACAGTCTACTAAGCTCCTCATACTGCCTGTTGCAACAAAATCAAATGAACACTTTCAGTCACTAAAACATCCAAGACATTTGAATTTCAAGACTGTTATGCTTTCAATATCTAAAAAAATAGAACTGACTACCTCATATACTGTACATTGAAAATGCAACAAGTTGCTTGATAAAGGTATGTGTACATGTACTTTCATTCCTATGAAGGATCTAACTACAGAATTAGGGTTAGTACACATATTTATTTCAAGTTTATAGCATTACTCTTTGTATATATATCATGCGTACATAAAATAGGCGTCTATAAAAAGTTGTTTCCCACAGTGATATGACTGAAATTTACTTGAAAATGGCATAAACATCATTGAACTAATATAGATTTTTTCTCTCTCCTGACACATGCTCAATCAGTCTTTCATACTTACTAAGTACCTTTCATCAAAATTATCAATTTACAGTATAATTTAGAAAAGCAATTTGCTGCTCATTCAAACAGTAGTTTTCTCCATTAAATCATCTTTATCTTATTACAGACTTAAAACATCAATTTCAAAATGCATTGAAATATTGCATACATGCATAATTATGTACAGACAAAATGGGTTTTGTATAGTTCTCTAAAAGCTTTCTAAACAATTAGACTTTGAACTCTATGGCTACCACGTACAATGAGCAAAACTAGTAAGGAGTAAACCACAACCGGCCATTTTGATGAATTAAGGTAATACTGATCTGCAAAATCAACAAATTGTAATGAGATAGGTTACTCCATTTTATTTCAATAAATTATCAGTAAGTAAGTATTTGATAAACATGTGGTATGGCTATTAAATATTTTTTGAGCAAGTGATGAGAAATTAAGCTTTGCTAAGTGTACATGTAAATAAAGTTGCTTTTTTTTTTCTTCAAAGAGATGCAAATAAAGTTTCACTTTAGGATGAGATTTCACATTCTTTTAAGTCTAAACTATGCATATTTATAGCAAAAGCTGAATATCTTGACAATGGTGCTGACAGTGTTAACCCCTTACCAAACAATCCTGTGTTTTAACAACCCCAAGAAAGAAGGCTTTTTAAAAACATTGTGGGCAAAGAAGAAAATGCTGGTTATCAGCATTTTCGTCTTTTCCCACAATGTTTCCTAACCTATCCGAGACAAATTATCTCATTTAACTCTTTACCAAACAACATAATTTTGGATTAGTCCAAATTGGAAGCATTTGCAGACGACAAAATTAATGTGACTCAAAAATTGAAATTTGGTTTGGAAAGGGTAGAAAACATGGTGGGAAAAGGAGAAAATGCTGGTAACCAGCATTTTCTCCTTTTCCCACTATGTTTTTAGAAGGCTTCTTTCCCAGGGTTGTGAAAACCAGGGATTGTTTGGTAAAGGGTTAAGCCATATTTACAATGGTCTCTGCTTTCAATTAGGATAAGTCTAAAATTTTGTTGTCTGGTAAAGGGCTCATCATTTCAAATGTGTTCAATCATGACATGATGGCAATCTATCCCCTCCCTTCTCACTGAGTTTTTCTGCAGCCCCTTTCTCTCACCTTTGTACCGTCCCTTTCTCCCACCTTTGTACTGCCCCTTTCTCTCTCCTATGCACAACCCCTTCCTCTCTCCTTCATACAGACTCTTTCTCTTGCCATTGTACAGCTCCTTTCTCTCACCTTCATACAGCCTTTTTCTCTCTCCTTCGTACAACATGCAGTAATAGTCACTTGTCACAAATAATGAAACATTTTATACTTCACATTCATAATTACATCCATACTTATATAATTATATAATAGGTGCTTTACCACATATTCACAATTATGCTAAAATGGAGCCTGTTACTATTCAATCACGTACCAGCAGTAACTGACACATTTTTTATCCCATCTTCACCAATAAAAAGTGTAACAATATTTCTACAAGTGAAAAGGTTCAGTGCAATCTGATCTTATTCTACACTATCCCAAAAGGCCATTAGAATTAACACTTAAACCCTCTACCACATGAATTTTTTCAGTTTTGTCCATATTTAAAGCAATTACTGATGACAAATCAAATGTGGCCCAAATGATGAAATCTGTCTTTGAAAGGGAAGAAAACTTTGTGGGAAAAGGAGAAAATGCTGGTTACCAGCACTCTCTCCTTTTCTCAAAATTTTTTCCCAATCCTTTTCTTCCAGGTCATTTAAACTTGGGGTTGTTTGATAATGGATTAAGAGATAAATGCCCACTTCTGAAACTTAAACACAAAGTTAAATTCTTTTTAGTGTTTTAGTCAAGCCTTTTGCTAAAGGGAATGTTGCGCAGCAGAATCCGTGGATCATGCCCCCTTGGGACAAAGGGAACTCGTCCAACTCTGGTGAACTCAAGGGCTCTGCAGGCTGGCTTTCTGCCGTCTCCTCTGTACCAATGCGTAGTTTCTTAAGGTCCACTGTATATATAGGTAGCAAGTTCAAATCCAAGAGCAGCAGTAAAAATCAAACAAAAACAAAATGGTTGTGAGTTAGGTACAATGTAACATGAAGGACCTTGTTCTCTTTAGACTTGATTTGGTTTCTTTCAATTTACCCTCAAAGCGCTCTTTCCCAACTAAAGTTGCCTTTGCAGCCACTGTAGATCAAAGATCAGACTTCACAAAGTGTGCAGTCTGATCTTGCATCTGCACTGTCCACTTTGCTTAGATATTCTAGACAAAAAGAAACTTTGAAACTGCAATTGTCTTAGTTGCCTTTGCGGCCAATGTAGATCAAGATCAGACTGCATAAAACTGCAGTCTGATCTTTGATCTGCACTGTCCACTTTGCAGAGATAATCTGGACAAAAGCTCCTTTAAACTTCCAATGACCTTGTTTACTTTTGGCTGCTAGTAGGCCTTTAACCAGAGAACAAGGTTATGTTGTATGAGATGACTGATGCCATTAAATGTATATACTCTTTAACCCTTTACTACTACATCCAGAACTTTAACAACCCTGAGAAGGAGGCCTTTTGAAAAACATTATGGGAAAAGGAGAAAATGCTGGTAATGTTTTCTGCTCTTTCAAAGGCTAATTTTATCATTTACACCACATTTGACTTCATACTTTCAAATAAGAACAAGTCTGAAATTTTCTTGTTTGGTCAAGGGTCAACAGGCAATAAATTTTGAACTCATCCATTTTTAATATGTTTGCAGACCACAGAGTATAAAAGTGCATGAAATACTGACTTTTGCCTTTTGGAGGTTATAAAACACTGTGGAAAAATGACATAATGCTGGCTTCCAGGATTTTTTTCCTTTTCTGACAATATTTTCTATAGCTTTCTTTTTAATGGTAGTGAAAACATGGGAATGTATGGTAATCAATGAAGTGATACGTTTATTTTGACATTTGTGATAAAAACTTAAAGTAAATAAAACCATACAAAAACAAAAACACCACATATGGGTGCCAAGGCTAACCTGCAGTTGCTTCTAGAAATAAATTGCTTATAGGTGAAAATTCTAGGCCAAAAAAAGGGTATAACTCTGTCAAAAATATTTTTATGGTTACCTGCCCCTGTAGTATGGGTTCCACTTTTGATAGTTAACAATTATTTGAAGTTCGAAGTAAATATCTTCAGTAATAAGATATAAAATGCCAAAGTTTTTACATGATGACACAGACAACACAAACCAGGTCGATGTAGACGACAACAGGGCTATGACGATGCCTAGATGTTTTCTTTGAAAATAGTCCAGCTAACAGGACCTTACAACAAGTTCAAAATGATTTCAATCATTATTTTTTCCATTGTTTCTATTAATGAAGTTGGTGTAAAATCATACAGTTCAGATCCATGATCAGACTGCATGTTTTCTGCAGTATGATCTGAATTGACACTGTATGCAACTTGTAGCACCTAGCATTTCAAGGGTAAATAGTTATCATTAAAAAAACAAGAGGGCCATGATGGCCCTGTATCGCTCCACTGGCTAATACGTAAAATCACTACATGCCAAACATTACAATACTTGGCCAATTGGTTTTGAACATAAGACCCCTGAAACAGGACTAAAATTGGTAGCCCTAGTTCATATGGTTAGTAACAAGAAGATTTCTAAAGATTTCACTATATAAGCCCATGTAAAACTTCTGACCCCTCGGGGTGAATCAAATTCCCCCCTAGGGCTATAATTTATGCACTCTTGGTGAAGGGCCTTTAGATATAGCTACATGCGAAATTTGGTAGCCCTACGCTTTATGAATAAGTACAGGGAGATTTCTTAAGTTTTCTCTACATAAGCCCATGTAAAACTTGTGACCCCCGGGGCAGGGCCAATTTTGACCCCAGGGCTATAATTTAAGCACTCTTGGTAGAGACCCACTAGATAAAGCCACATGCAAAATTTGGTAGCCCTAGGCCTTACGGCTAGGTACAGGGAGATTTCTAAAGTTTTCCCTAAATAAGCCCATGTAAAACTTGTGACCCCCGGGGTGGGGTCAAATTTGACCCAAGGGCTATAATTTGGGCACTCTTGGTAGAGGCCCACTAGATAAAGCCACATGCAAAATTTGGTAGTCCTAGGCCCCATGGCTAGGTCAAAGAAGAATTTTAAAGTTCTCCCTATATAAGCCCATGTAAAACTTGTTATATAAGCCCATGTAAAACTTGTTACCCCCGGGCAGGGCCTAATTTGACCCCAGGGCTATAATTTGAACAATCTTGGCAGAGGTCCACTTGATAAAGCTACATGCCAAATTTGGTAGCTCTAGGCCCTATGGCTAGGTAGAAGAGGAATTTTAAAGTTCTCCCTAAATAAGCCCATGTAAAACTTGTGACCCCCGGGGCGGGGCCAATTTTGACCCCAGGGCTATAAATTGAAGAAACTTGGTAGAGGTCCACTAGATAAAGCTACATGCCAAATTTGGTAGCCCTTGGCCTTACGTTTTCAGACAAGAAGATTTTCAAAGATTTTCAAAATTTTTCAGTTTTGTTGCCATGGCAACCAGAGTTTTTGAAGGAATTAAATTCTTTCAAGAAATTCTGAAGAGGACCATGGCAGGATCATTTCTGTGAAGTTTCATCAAAATTGGATGGGTAGTTTCAGAGAAGAAGATGTTTTAAAAAAAAGTTAACGCACGGACGGACGGACGGATGCACGGACGGACGGACGGACGGACTGACGGACGGATGGACGGACGGACGCACGACGGACAACAGGCCATGACATAAGCCCGCTGGCCGAAGGCCAGCGGAGCTAAAAATTAATTGTCCTTATTACTGAGAATGGCAGTAATAAATTTTTTGTGATTATATAAGTAGCAGACAATACAACATCTATCTGACAAGAACATGCAAAGCTTCTACCAAGATGCAAACAAAAGTTTGATAATAAGTCTTAATCTATCAGTTGTCATCATTGGAGTAAATATTCATCAATGTTAGACTGGATGAATTCTTAGTCAAAACATTGTGACTAAGCATCATGCTCTGTGAAAAATTGCTTTAACTCTTTACCAAACAAGAAAATTTTGGACTTGATCAGACTGAAAGCATCTGCAGACAGCAAATTAAATGTAGCTGAAAGTTATCTCTGTCTTTGATAGGGTAGGAAAAACTGTGTGAAAAAGGAGAAATTGTTAGCTACCAGCATCTTCTTCTTTTCCCACAATGTTTGTTAAGGCCTTTCTTTCAGGGACATTAAAATCTGGGATTATATGACTAATGGTTAATTTGTCTACAAAAAGTATCGACCCATGTCAGCCTTTGCATTCCACACAGGCTGACCTGGGTCAAAAACTTTTGCTATTGGTAAATTTTCTGCATGTCAAAGCATCATTATACCTCATGATTAAGCAGGTTTTAACCCTTAGGCTGCTCAGGGCAACTCACAAACCTTTTGCGGACAGTGCAGATCAATATCAGACTGCACAGAATGTGCAGTCAGATCTTGGATCTACACTATCAAATAAGTAGATATTTCTACCCCCAAAATAACATTGAAACAGCAACATTTGTACTTTTACTATATGCCTGAAAGTGTCATTTTACTTAATTTGCCAATTAGAGTTAAAACAACATGGATCCATATTATGCATTGACTTGCTTGACATACAGCATTACAAACATGCATTAAAACCCCATTTCCAAGAGCAAAATTAATGCTGGTTACCAGCATTTTCTCCTTTTCAAACAATGTTTAACTCTTTACCAAACGACATAATTTTAGACTAGTCCAAATTGGAAGCATTTACAGACAACAAAATTAATGTGACTCAAAAATTTAAATTTGTTTTGGGAAGGGTAGAAAACATTGTGGGAAAAGGAGAAAATGCTGGTTACCAGCATTTTCTCCTTTTCCCACAATGTTTTCAGAAGGCTTCTTTCTCTGGGTCGTGAAAACCCGGGATTGTTTGGTAAAGGGTTAACAAAGTCCTCTTGCTTTGGCTTGTTAACTCTGGCAGCGCCAAATAAAACCAACAGAATGTTCATCCTAGACATACAATCCATACAATAGCATTTTCATGACTGTTTTTGTCTACAAAGTTTCAGCAAAGCGGACAGTTTTGATCATGGATCAGGCTGCACGTTTTGTGCAACCTGATCTTTATCTACACTAGCCGCAAAGGAAATTATAGCCATGAGAAATGAGAACAAATCCCTTGACTGTCTTTATCCCGTACACCATATTTATTAATTTTTTATCTATGTTTACCCAGCAGACCAATATCTGAATCATTATACACACTATAAGGTTTTAACTTGTTTTTTCTCTCTGGCTGTAGAGATGTATCTTTTCCAGCATTTTCTCCCTTTCCCACAATCTTTTCTACCTTTCCATAAATAAATTTCAATAATCAGTAATCACATATGTCGTCTGCAAATGCTTTCACTTTGGACAAGTCTTAAAATCTGTCGTTTGGTAAAGGGTTAAAAAGTTACAGAATAAATACTTAATACAATAATTTTAAGTCTTATTATTGTTACCATTATTCCATTTACCACAATATAATACAGAGCCACTGTACAGACCAATATACCTATTTAACCCTCTACCAGATAATGGTGCCATTTTTTCTTTGAAAACAATGTGGTAAGAGCAGAATATGCTGGTTATCAGCATTTTCTCCTTTTCTCACAATATAAACATGGGGTTGCTTGGTAAAGGACTAATATCAAATACTCTTATCTCACAAAATTATCTTTTGATGCTATCTCACATTAACTGTAATTAAAACACTGACTACCTTACAAGTACAGTATTTATTATCTATCTATGCAACTTATGCATGTCTCATCTCTCGTACAGTGGTACATAAAATGTTACTACATGTACCATTGTCCAGTGCCCTAATTTGGTGTACATGAATATATAAAACATAATGCACTGATATTTTCACTTTGTCTACCTTGTTCACTTTCAGGTTCTGCCTGCTCTGGTATCGTAATTTCAAGTTTTTTGGCCGCATTTGCATCTAGTACACAACAAAATTACAACAGAGATCATAAAAATAAAGGCATAAGTTGTGCTGATGTATTCATTCTCTTTTTATAGAGACTGAAGTTAGTCATGAGAATAGACAATAAAACCTGAAACAACTTTGTTTTCCTACTGTAGTACACTCTTTCAAAAAAATACTGTACTAAAGAAACTGTCAGAGAAAAAGAAGGAAATAGATAGGAAAAAGCTCATATCCAAACGATATAAATAAATATTTCATCAAATTCTAAACTCCAATTGACCTATATGTACTTTCCAGTGGGAAAGCAACTTGATTACGCTACCTCTGGTCATTTGATCATAAGGAAAACTGAAAAACTGGTAGAAACAAGATTACCGCAGCTACCATTATGTAATTTAAATGTTTGTCCCCTTACATCTAAATTGTAGCTCTCTAAAACATAATGGTGTTATTTTTCTGCTAAATTTTGGCCACATCGCCACTGACATCAATGTTAAAAGTGGTTTTCAAAAAAACTGATCAGTTTTTAAAAAGCTGTATTTAAATTGTATTGTGTCAAGTCTGAAAATATATATTTCTCTGTAAAATTCATTTTGCTTTATTTTTGTGTAAGTTTCATGATTATAGCTGCAGTATTTAACCCACGATAAAATTAGAAGTAAAGTTGAAAATAAATGTAACTCAATAAAGATTCAGACTTTGATGAAATATTTATGGCCACTAATTGTACACACAGCTCCTGAATTAAAAAATCAGTGCTTTAGCTATGTGCTATCATGACTAGGTCAGCATTAGAAAAAAAATATAGAACTGCTAAAAAGTTTAGACAATGTAAGTTAAAAAATATCCTTAAAACAATATATAAAGCCTTCCACTGCTGTTGACTGCCATGTCATTCAAAACAACTATACAATTTACAACAGCCTAGAAGGAGCAATGAGTGAACATATTATATACCAGTTACAACAGTGACAAAAATGAACCTTAAACACAAAAAGAGTTTCTATCATACAAAAGCAAGAATACAACACTAAATCTGAAAGTGAAATGGCCACATAAGTAAACTTAACCTTTGGAGCTTTGAGCCCAGATTCAATCATTTATCACGCAATCATGAGTTTTAATGACTTTGATGAAAAAAGGCCTTTGAAAACACTGTGGGTAAAGGAGACCAGCATTTTCTCTTTTTCCTACAATGTTTTCAAAAGGTTTCTTTCTCAGGGTTGCTAAAACTCAGGATTCTGACTTTGAAATGGAAGAAAAAAACATTCTGAAAAAAAGAAGCAATTGTCTGTTACCAGCATTTTCTCCTTTTCCTTCAATGTTCTCAAAAGGTTTCTTTCTCAGGGTTGTTAAAACTCGGGATTGTGTGGTAAAGGGTTAACAAGGCAATTTAACCAGTAGTCCTCTATTGTACATGAACCCCTCTAACTGTTGACAGCTCAAATAAATGATGGTCATATAAAACAGAAATGAAAAATGACAAGAGTTTTTACTTCCAAGATAATCCTCTACATGTATTTCTTATTGTCCATCTCCATTTCTGTTTGTGCTTTAATACTTTACCAAACAACAAGAACTTAAGACTTTTAATGTTTAAACACACATGTTAAATTTGTCTCAAATGATGGGGTTTGGCTTTGAATTGGTCGAAAATGTAGGAAAAGGAGAAAAATCTGGTTACCGGCATTTTCTCCTATTTGAACATCTTCCTAAAGGCCTTTCTCATAAAATAATTAAATCACTTGACTGTTCAATGACAGAGTTAAGCAATCTATAGGAATATGCATCAACTGACAGGAAGTGAAAAAGAAGTACATGTAGTATCAAATTTGTACTTAAGAATCATAAAAAATATCGATGCAGGTCAAAGATACACAAAAGATATGAGAAAATGTGACGAATGAAACAGAGAGATCTGGGTTCAAATTCACCTACCATTCTTCAGAACATTCTTAATATTACGGTTAAAAATATTCTAAATTTGAAAGTAAGAAAACTTCTAATTGGCTGAACCTAACATTTTAACCGACTAAAAGTTGTGCTTCTTTATAAATCTAGCAGACAAAGAATGTTCTTAAGAATGGTTGGTGAATACCGACCTAGCATCTACGTTCACCACACTATCTTTATTTAGTTTTACTTCTGAATCCTTAAACTTATTATGGTCTAACATGATTAGAGCCTCCAACAATCAAATAGATTGTCTCTTAACTTTTTGGTCAAATGGTGTTGTACACCATATCCGACATTATGACTTATATTGGCTGACCAGTACACCCATCCATATTTTCCTAGGGTTTCTTTAGCATTTACTTCACAAGATTTTCTTTCAAAGCCACTTTCTGCTTTCCCATGCAATCATTGTCAAATGTTCAACACTGAAGTAGGAATATATGGAACTGGGAATTGAACCACTGACTCTTGGGGATGAATTGCCTTTACTTCAAAATTAGAACAATGTCCTGAGTGGTTGGTGAAAACTAACTAAAAAAAGCATTTAACCCTTTACCAAACAATCCCTGATTTTTACGGCCCAGAGGAACAAGCCTTCTGAAAACATTGTGGGAAAAAGAGAAAATGCTGGTTACCAGCATTTTCTCCTTTTCCCCAATGTTTTCTACTCTTCCTAAAGTCAAGTTTCAATTTTTGAGGCATGTTTATTTTGTCGTCTGCAAATGCTTTCAATTTGGACAAGTCTAAAATTTTGTCATTTGGTAAAGAGTTAAAGAGGCATTTATGAAGATGAATCACAAACAGTCACAACATTAAATGCAAAGAAAAAAATCTGTAAAAAAAAAAAGAAGCCGTTAGTTAGCCAAATTTACACAATAGAAGCATGAATACCATAAACAGCTAAAAAAGTGATACAAAAAGCAGTAAAAAGAAAACAATTATACAATCTATGTACATGTACCAGTTATTATACGTTTGAGCCATGTTCTAGCAGAAGGGGGTTAAAAGCATTTCTGTGATGCATGATAAAAGCAATCATTACATAATTATGGATCCATAAAATCCATTTTGCTTAACTCTTTACCAAACGACAGAATTTTACACTTGTCCAAATTGAAAGCATTTGCAGACGACGAAATTAACATCACTTAAAAATTGAAATTTGTTCTAGAAGGACAGAAAACATTGCGGGAAAAGGAGAAAATGCTGGTTACCAGCATTTTCTCCTTTTCCCACAATGTTTTCAAAAGGCTTCTTTCTTAGAGTCGTGAAAACCCGGGATTGTTTGGTAAAAAGAGTTAACAACCATAGGAATCCTGATATTGAAAGTATTGACACAGGTCAGCCTATGCATACTGTCCAGGCTGACCTGGGTTTTTTTTGCAGATGCATTAAATCCTCTTTTCACAGAGCAAGACTCATTTGATTTTGCACAGCACATATTTATCTTCTTTGATTGTCTCTACAGGTTTTACAAAAGAACCGTTTTAATGACATTGCAGTAAGTCAGCATTTTCTTTATTTTCGAACAATGTTTTCTACATGTCAGAGACAAATCTCACCAACTGAGCCACATTTGTCATCTGTGTCATGGATAAATCTAATCATTTTTTCATCAGGTTAATACCTGAGAGTCATTTCATTTGTGACTAAATATGCCTGACTTTTTTTTTTTCTGGGGTTCAATATAATTATTGCATGCACCTGCAGAGATATTTTGGTCATGGTACAGAACCAAGGAGCTGACAGTATAGATCCTTGGGCTAGATTGCACTTTGTGCAGAGTCTGGTCCTTATCTACACCATCCCCAAAAACTATTTCATGAAGCCTATTGCCTTGGGAGGACAAAATTATCATCAGACTAATAGTCACGAATAATCTGAAATATTTACAATAAACCGCTTATAAGAATGATGTAAGAAAATTCATTTCATCTAAGCAAAAAGCAGGTGAATTAGGGGATTTTTTTTTTTTAAAAGATATTTTCAAGAAAGTTGACTAAACTCCTCTCACCATTATGTTTTCAAAAGAATTCTGTGCTAGGATTATAAAAAATACAGGTGAAGTGTAGTCTGTAATTATTGCAAACTATAGTATTTCAAGTAAAATTTCTAGGTCTTGCCATCTGATTGGCTGAGATATTCTGCCTCAGCTTATCAGGTGTCTAGTCATGTAATGTAGAATAGAGAATTTGAATCAAGTTTAGAAAGTTAAGAGAATATGTGATACAGCTAAATACAAATCCCAGCCAAATGTTCAATTTGATTAAATAAACCTGCACGTCTAAAAGCAAACAAACTATAGGGGAAAGAAAGAGCAGACTTACAGGAGTTGACAGTATGTCTGGTTTTTGCACTGGTGTTATAGGCCTCAATCACCTTCAGTATAAAAGCATCTTCTGAATTTGTACGAGGATCATCTGAAAAATATACAGAGGTAAATTATACACAGAATTAAAATTCAAATATTGACTTAAGATATTTTTCATTTCTTGTATCACAAAATTGCCTGTTGAAGATATTGTGTTAAATGGAGAAAATGATAGGAATGCAACCTTCACCCTCAACCCTTTGCTAAACAATCCTGACTTTTAACACGAATCAAGGAGAACTTTATGCCTTACACTCCCACTCCATCCATCCACCACAATGATCACAGAGCCGTGCCACTGCTAGATACTCCCCAACCCTCACCATGCTTCTATATCTTTTCACTTTTCATGACATGAACCCAATGAGAACTTTCTGTGATTTGATTGATTGTATGGTGTTAAACCCTGTTTTTCTAACATTATTTCAGTTATATCACAGTGGCCAGCGTACTTATCCATGCTTTCTTTTACCGGTACTTTGTACAATATTCTTCTTCCAAAGGCTACAATTATATTGCTTTTTCAATAAAGCTGAAATGAAAAGAGATTTGGATAGCACTCAAAGTCATAAAAACATGTATAACTCAAACGAGCACAAGCCTCCTTTTTCTAGAATGCCTATTAAGATTTTCTACTGCTATGTATATGGATGAGTCTGAACATTTCCATGAATGGGTAAGTTATCAACCCTTAAAGCCCCTTTCACATCTGTAGTTACTCTTGCTGCCAGTGTACAACAAAGATCAGACTGCACCAAATGTGCAGTCTAATCTTTGATCTATACTGTCTGCTTTGCTGAAATACTTTAAACAAAAGCAACTATGAAACTACAATTATTTGGGTCATTTTTTTAGTCTTAAAATGTCTGTTGGGTTTAATGGGCCCTCTAAAGGTTGAAATAGTGCTGAAAAAATCAAATGCATCATGCACTTACAAACATCTTCAGGCTGCATTGAACAAAAATTCTAAATACATCTATAATTGTTCTAAATTGAATAACAATGACCTGCTGTCTGATTCGCTGGCTAGTCAAGGAATTACGATAAAGGATTTGAACTTAAGACTTACAAATAAGTACTACTACTGATTCACAATTTATACATGACAAAATTTGAGACTAGTCCAAACTCAAAGCATTTGCAGACGACATATAAAAATGACTCAAGAATTGAAATATGTTTATGGAAGGGTAGAAAACATTGTGGGAAAAGGAGAAAATGCTGGTTACCAGCATTTTCTCCTTTTCCCACAATGTTTTCAAAAGCTTTCTTTCTCAGGGTTGTTAAAAGTCGGGATTGTTTGGTAAAGGGTGAACAATAGCATGGTACTGACAACTTACCAAACAGACTTTTACAGGTCGACAGATCTATACAGACAGCATAAGATTCAAGATCAGACTGCAAATCTCTGTGCAGTCTGATCTTGGATCTACACTTTCATTTTACTGATACTAATCATCACACCCACACCTTTGAGAAGAGCATCACACATGGTTTCAACACTCCACTGTTTTTTTTCTAAGAAAATTGTAAGTTGAAAAAGAAGCTTAGTTGTGTCTAAAATACTTTGAGGGTTATCTGTGCTTCTGGCAAGGGTTCACGTTTTGATAGTTAAAAACTAGCTCATGTCTGAAGTAAATAATTTCAGTAAGCACAGATATACAAGAAAATGTCAAGGTTTTTGCATAGGGTCAATAACACAGGACCTCAATAACTTCCACGAAATCAGCAAAGCTAAAACTGCATTATTCAGCCATTAAAGTCAATCATATTTGAGCTATGCTCTGTGAAAAGGGGGCTTAATGCATCTTTAAAAAACATTGACCCCTGTCAGCCTTCGCCACACAGGGTGACATGGGTCAAAAGTTTTTGCTATTTGTAAATTTTCTGTATGGCAAAATGGATTTTACAGACCCATAGCTATGTGACGACTTGTCTGGTATAATACATCACTGAGGTGCATTAAGCCCCCTTTTGCAAGAGCATTGCTCATTTACATGTGTTTGGCAGGACATATGGCCTGCAACACACAAAAAGGGCCATTCGGATATTTGCGTAAAGTGTCGTCTCGGATCAGCCTGCGCAATCCGCGCAGACTAATCCAAAACGATATTTTCCGTCATTATGTAATTTTCTGTTTTGCGCAAGTCTACTGTAGGACAAAATCTAATGTAGTCGTAAAGTGCCATCTCGGATTAGCCTGCGCGGACTGTGCAGGCTGATCCGAGACAACACTTTACGCAAATGTCTGAATGCCCCTTTTCGCGTGTTGCAGGACATATACACATATAACGGTTATGACCATTTACAAAGCTTGGTACAATACAGAATTGGTTATACAAGTCATGCATCACAGAATTCTGGACCATAGTACGATTTCTTTACACTTTACATACAAAAATGAACAATTTTTCATCATGCATGAACAGATTCTTATTACACGAGTTTCAATGAGCAGCAGATGATACTATTAACCCTTTACCAAATGACAAAATTTTTAGACCAGTCCAAAATCAAAGCATTTGCAGGCAACAAAATAAATGTGACTCAAAAACTATTATTCATTTTGGAAAGTGTGGAAAACATTTTGTGAAAAAGAGAAAATGCTGGTTACCAGCATTTTCTCCTTTCCACACAATGTTTTCAAAAGGCTTCTTCCTCAGGGTTGTTAAAACTTGGGATTGTGTGGTGAAGGGTTAAAGCACCAATTGTGGAGGTATTTTGGCTTTTTTTTTTTTTAAACCCCTCTAAAAAAAAAGAAAAAAATCTTGTAAAATTTTGTTTGCTCGTACATGTTTTTGTGTTAATGCCATTTCAGTTATATCGCAGCAGGCAGTGCACTTATCCATGCTTTCCTGGATTTTCTTTGTCAGTTTCTTTCCTTCTTGGATTGGTGCTGTGGTAAGCCATTGTGGTAAAAGGTTATAAAATGGAGAAGGAAAGAATAAAGTGATGCCAGAAGAACAAAATATACTGCACATTGCTACTTCCCCGCCATGAACCATATTCACCACTAGCTCTTATCTAAATTTGAAGAGTAGCATCTGATTGGCTTAGAGTCTCTGTCATTACAAATGAGATTGCTTGTCTTGAATAATGGTTCAAAAATTTGGTGAATAAGTCTGTTGAGTTGAACCCTTAGAGCTTCACATTAAAAGCATATGGCAGACGACAACTTGAATGGGGCTAAAAAGATTGAGCTTGTCCCTGAAAAAATAGAAAACATTGTGGGAAAAAGAGAAAATGCTGGAACCTCATTTATTCCAATTTCAAATTTGTTGTCTGCATATACATGTATTGTGAATTTTGAAGAGTCTGAAACTTGCTATGCAGAAAGGGTTAAGAGAGTGATGGATCCTGATGAAATCCCAAATCAGATAGCCAATTATAAGTATTGTGACATGTTCTTTAACCCAACCAAGAGCCCCAAATTAACCCAGCAGACATTCGACCTAATAAAACTCAAATACATGTACAGTAGGTGCATTGAGTTGGTTGGTCTTGTCCAGAGCGTCTCGGCAGAGAAGACAGTGTAGATAAAAGATCAGACAGCTTGTTTTGTTCAGTCTCATTTTGATTTACACATGCCACAATAACTTCAGTTGTGAAAGGCACTTTAAGGTTGTCAATGCACAAATATTAAAAGAGTAGAAGGTCTGATAGATCCAAGATCAGACAGCTTATTATGTTACTATGACATGTTCCTTAACCCAACCAAGAGCCCTAATTTAAACCAACAGACATTTGAACCAATTTGACTCAAACAGGTGCATTGAGTTGGTTGGTCTTGTCTAGAATGTCTCAGCAAAGTGGACAGTGTAGATCAAAGATGCATGTTTTTTGCAGTCTGATCTTGATCTACACAGGCCACAAAGGCAATTCAAGTCATATAAGGCCCTTTAACTCTTTACCACACAAGTTATTCACAGACCTGTCCAAACTGAAAGCATTTGCAGACGACAGCTCTAATGTAGCTCAAAAAATGGAACTTGTTCTTGATGGGGTAGAAAACATTGTGGGAAAGGGAGAAAATGCTGGTTACCAGCATTTTCTCCTCTTCCCACGATGTTCACAAAAGGCTTTTTTCTTGGGGTTGTTAAAACTCAGGATTGCATGGTAAAGGTTAAGGGCTCAGTCTGCAAGAGCAATATGCCCAAAATAGGAAAGGGATTACATGTGATTATGGACAGTATCCTGACTATGATCATATATATACAGACATACAGACACAAACATGCTGTGATATTTACCATTACCAACAATGGTCACTCTGTTGGCTAAGGTGAAGGTCATACAAAATACAAAGCAAAACAATAAATAATTCATGCAGGGAAAAAAAAGAAGAAAGGTATTTATTATTACTAATAACAACATAGACAAATAATTTCTTACAGACTTAACAGAAATTTTCCTACCCCAAATTTGGGCCCCATAAAAATCCCAACAAGCAAGGTCTTCTCCTCAATCTTATTGCATAAAGTTCCCACAATATTAACGACTCATGCTTAATTATTCTATATTGTCAAAAGCAAAACCAAGTCCTGTAGTGAGACTTATTTTTAGTTAACAAAGGAACTGATTTTCTGTTCTTGTTTGTATTGAATAAGTTTTTCTTGATTTAGCATTGTTCATTTAAAAATATTACAAATAAACATTTTAAGCATATTAAATATTTGTCAAACAAATTCTGGTCTGTAATTGGAAGATTATCTATCCAAGGTAAAAAAAAAAATATCAATATGATCGATAATGCATCCATTTTTCTCGCAATCAAAGGGCCCTTGACTCCTTCTGAGAAAAGGTAGGAAAATCCCTGCTTAAAATAAAACTCATCAGCAAAATAAAATTGACCAAGATAACAAGGAAAATACTATAGACACTATTGCATTCAATTTACGATTTAGTTCAACCCTTTACCAAACAATCCTGTGTTTTAACAAACCTCAGAAAAAAGGATTTTAAAAAGATTGGGACTAGGGATGACAGCTGGTAATCAGCATTTTTTTCCCTTTTCCCACTATGTTTTTACCCTTTCAAAGATAAATGCTGTCCCCATAGACATCTTTAATATGTCATCGACAGTTACTTTAAAAGTCAAAGATTCTTTAATTTTATCATTTGCCAAAGAGTTACACTTACTTATATTACATTAGTAGTGAATCAAACTCTACATAATCTCAATGAATGTAACTTGGACAGCTAACCAGCTGTGATTGGTTCCAAGCATTGATCTTGCTTCTGACAGCATTCAAACCTATATGACTCAAAAGCTAGTTAACAGCATTTTCTCCTTTTTCATCACTTTCTTTGTTTTTAAAACCTTCTTTTTGAGGGTAAGTAAAATACATGTATGTAAATGTTTGGTAGTGATTTAACTTTATGTTACCTTCAACCCTTTACCACTCGACAAAATTTTAGACCTGTCCAAATTGAAAGCATTTGTAGATGACAGTTTGAACGTGTCTCATATGAAATGATTTTTCTTTGATAGGGTAGAAAACATTCTGGGAAAAGGAGAAAATGCTGGTTACCAGCATTTTCTCCTTTTCCCACTATGTCTTCAAAAGCCTTCTCTTTCAGGGGTGTCAAAAGTCGTCATTGTGTGGTAAAGGGTTAACCCTTTACCAAACAATCATGGGCTTTTCTAAATTTTAGGCATTGGCAGACCACAAAATTACATGTGTCCAAATAGGTGAAATTGTCTTTTAAAGGGTAAAAAACATTGTGGGAAAAGGAGAAAATGCTGGTAACAAGCATTTTCACTTTTTTCCACAATGTTTTAAAAAGCTGCCTTCTTTAAGACCCTTAAAACTTGGGATTGAGTGGTAAAGAGAAAATGAGGTGGTTATAATAAGAAAAGAAACAAAAAATACAGAACAGTGTTTCATCTAGGATTTGAACAAAGGGGGGGGGGATTTTCAAATAGAAAGGGCACCAAATGGTTAGTAAATCTTTCTTGATCACTACTAGAAAAAAAAAGTATCATACTTTTTTTTTTTATGTCAGCAATTTTTATTCAATAATTCTGGTGGTGGTGGTGGGGGGGGGGGGGGGGGGGGGGGCTTTGCCCCACATTCTTAACCCTTTACCACACAATCCTGAGTTTTTGAAAAAGAAAAACCTGTGGAAGAAGGCTTTTGAAAACATTTTGGAAAAAAGAGAAAATAATGGTCACAGCACTTTCTCCCCATCACAAAATGTTTTCTAACCTTTCAAAGACCAACAAATGCCAATGTTTAAGCCACATTAAATTTGTCGTCAGATGCTTTCAATTTGGACAAGTCTAAAATATTGTTGTTTGGTAATGAGTTAGAAAAAACATGGTTAAAAAATGGTGGGTTACTGCAATCCTTTTGCCTAGATAAAACACTGAAAAATAAACAAAAAGTAAAATCATTCAGCCCATGATCAAAGGAAATTTACCCAGAGACAGCTCAGTAAATAAAACAACAACATTAACTCTTTACCACACAACAAAATGGGAAAGCAATGAAAAGCATTTGCTGACTACAAATTGAGTGTGGCTCAAATGCTTTGATTAGTGTCTGAAACATTAGAAAACACTGTGGGAAATGGAGAAAATGCTGGTTACCAGTATTTTCTCCTTTCCCACAATGTTTTCTAAAGGCTTCTTCCTCGTCCGAATTGAATGCATTTGCAGACAAGGGATCAAATGTTATTCAAATGAAGGTGTTTGTTCTTGAAAGGGTTGAAAATGTGGGAAAAAGTAAAAATGCTGGTTACCAGCATTTTCCCCTTTTCCCATAAGTTTTTCAAAAGTAGCTTTGAAATGACTTTGTCTTCAAAGGGTGAAACTGGATGCTGGCATTTTCTCCTTTTCCAACAATGTTTCAAAAGTCACATGTACCTCAGGGCGTTAAATCTCAGAATTCTATGGTAAAGGGTTAAAGATATTGGCCAATGTAGATCTAAGATCAGACTGAACAGTTTGTGCAGCTTGATCTTGATCTACAGAAGTACGCAGTATCTTGGTCAGCATTTAAAAGGGTTAGAAAGAATCATGATGCAGCATTCCAAACAGACAATATCAAATATCCAGTCTTACATTTCTTAAATCTCTTATCATACTCATCCTGTGAATGTGTCCGCTCTGATGTAAAATAAAACAAAACATACAATCATTAATTGAAGTCTATAATACAGTTCAATTTAAACCTATTCATTGCACACTGATTGTGAAACAAGTTCTCCCAATTTATATTTGAAACTCACTCTCCATAACTGCTTCCTGGAAACTTTTAATGAGCACTCGTTCTGTGATGTGGGCAATTCCAAAGATTGACCCCCACATATCATGGGATCTATACCTTTGATAAGAGAGGCAATCCCTTCACTCCTACACTACTGCCATTTCTAAGACTAGCCTTCTTTCCTTCAACTGTTCAAAAATTTACCACAAAACCCAAAGTTTTAATCTTTAAGCTGCTAAGGGCGACTTACTGACCTTTTGTGGACAGTGGAGATCAAGATCAGACTGCACAGAACGTGCAGTCTGATCTAGGATCTACACTGTCCGAGAAAGAGATATAATTCCCCAAAACATATTTTTGAAATAGCAATAGTAGGGTTTTTACTATTGAACTGAAAATTTCATTTTACTTATTTAGCAGGATAAGGGTTAACCACCCTAACAAAGACACCGTCTGAAAACATTGTGGAAAAAGGAGAAAATGCTGGTCACCGGCATTTTCTCCTTTTCCAACAATGTCTCATCATTTGAGTAACATTTAATTTGTCAACTGCAAATCCTATTAAAATAGACCAATCTAAGATTTTTCCCTGTGGATAATTAAAATTTGAGTGAAATTTCAGTACTTTGGTAAGATTAGATTTTAACCTATATGGTAAAGCATTGAAATAAGCAAGCTATAAAAAAAGAATCCTCTGGGAAGTTAGACAATTCTCATAAAATGTAGTTTCTATACCATATCTGTGCAACTCGGGTAACTTTTATAATGTCACAGAGAGAGAAAGACATGAAATTCATATGTGATTTTACCAAGCAATCCAATATTTTTTTATGAACCTGGTCAATAAAAGCATCTGAAAAAATTTTGGGGAAAAAAGGAGTAAATGCTCGTAACCAAAGATTTCTCCATTTTCCACAATGATGTTTGGTTTGTTTGTTTGTATGGTGTTTAACGCCATTTTCAACATTATTTTAGTAATATTAAAACCACCAGTGCATATATCCATACTTTGCTACAGTTTTATGTACCAATACTTTGCACAATATTCTTTCCAAGTCATTGGCTGCTTTTCCACAGGAATACTTTCCATCCGCAGAAAATAAATTGGCCAAGATGGGAATTAAATGTGGTTTGAATAATGAGTGCTGCATTCAAAGAGGTAGAAAAAAATTGTGGGAAATGGAAGAAAATACTAAACTGGTTACTAGCTGGTTACTAGCAGTTCTTCTTTTCAACAGTATTTTCAAAAGGGATTTTTGTTCAAGATAGTAAAACCAGGTTTCAGAATGACAAACTTACATATTAAACTCACCTGGTTTTCTACGCCCAAGTTTTCTCCCTGCCCTGGGGCTCCTCATCCCATCCTCCCGGTACAAGAGGGGTGGGCGTAAAGGTGGTGCAGGGCGAAGACAAGATAAGGTCCATGTTTTACTCATGGTGAAGTTGTTGAGGGCATGGGTGACACTGACTTTAGCAGTTTTGGCAGGAGTGAGGGTACTGATACTGGGCTGTGATGTGGAGACCTGTGTCAAAAAAATCATCAGACTTGTTTTAATCTTTTACCAGACAATACCAAACTTTTAAAACCTTGAAGAAGGTGACTTCAAACATTGGGAAAAGGTGAAAATGCTGATGACCAGCAGCCATCGTGTCTGCAAATTCTTTCAATTTGGAAAAGTCTAACATATAGTTGTTCTGTAACAAGTTAGCTCTTTTTCGTAAGGAGTTATCTCTTTACCAAAGAACACAATTTAAGACTTAATCATATTCACTGTATTTGCAGACATGGTATTAAATGTGGCTGACACGATGATTTCTGTCTTTAGGAGAGTAAAAAATATTGTGGGAAAAGGAGAAATGCTGTTGCCAGCATTTTATCCTTTTCCACTATGTTTTCAAAAGCCTATATCCTCAGGGTGATTAAAACACAGGACTGCTTGGCAAAACGTTAAACAGCCATTAAAGGGAGCAAACAAAACTTATTTCTAAACACTATGTCAGACAACAAAATCTTAAACTTGTTCAAACTGAAAGTATTTGCATATGACATGACTTCTTCTCAAATGACGTGACTATTCAGAGTTCTCCTTTTCCTACAATATTTTTTAAAAGCCTTCTCATTAAATGGGAAGTAAATGGGGTTGAAATGATAAGATTTTGTCTTGGAAAGGGTAGAAAACATGGTGGGAAGGTAAAAAATGCTGCTAACCAGCATTTCCTTCCTTTCCAACACTGTTTTCCAAAGTCTCCTTCTTTAGAGTTGATAAAATTTGGGGTTGTTTGGTACAGGGTTAACCCTTTCACATAAAGTCAAATTTTAGACTCTGTATAGTAGACTGCATCAGCAGATGACATTCAGAAATGGTACATATGAATTTAAGTTCCCTGAAAGAGTAGTAAACACTGTGGGAAATGGAGAAAATGCTGGTCACCAGCATTTTCTCCCTTCCCCACAATGTTTTCAAAAGGCTTCTTCCACAGGGTCATTAAAACACAGGATTAATTGTTGAAGGTTTAGTCAAGATGGAATAAGCATACATACCTGCAAACTGACAGGTTTGGATGAACTAGATGGATTAGGGACAATATGATTTTTGAGAGCTTCTAACCAGGCATTTACTTCAGCTTTTGTACCACAGGTAACAGTCATCTTCTCTATCATGTTGCCTGTAAATAGACATGATATAATGAGGGTTTAAAACCCTTTCCCAAACAACAAATTTTACACTCTTCTAGTTTCAACACTTCTGCAGATGAAAAACTTGAAACTGGTACATATGAGTTCAAGTTCTCCTACTGGTTAAAAACACTGTGAGAAACAGAACGAAAAGCTGGTTACCAACACTTTCTCTTTTTCCCCGCAATCTGTTCAAAAGTCATTTTTTCGGGGGCATTTAAGCACAGGTGTGTGCAGTAATGGACTAAACTCTTTACCAAACAACAAAATCCTGGACTGATTCACATTGAAAGCATTTACTTACAACAAATAAGATGTGTCAAACATAATCTGACAGGGTTTTGAAAAGTTAGAAAACATTGTGGGAAAGGGAGAAAACATATGGTTCTAGTATTTTCTCCTTTTCCCACAATGTTTTAAAAGCCTTTTTTCTAAGTTTCATTAAAACACGAGATTGTCTGGTTAAGAGTGCATGTATAAATAGGCAAACATATAGACTATGCTATAGATTAATAAAGTAAAAATAGTGACAGATTGTCATTTAGTCCACTAATGGTGTCTGTTTTCAACCAAATTCTGTTTTATCAGAACAAGTAGTGCATCTATCTATGTGTTGTTATAGTTTCTTTACCACCACTTTACACAACAATCTTTCCAAACAATCTGCCTTATCACATAAACCATGTCAAAACAATATTCACCAATGAGAAAGAAATAGAACCTATTGCAAAGACTTTCATTGAAAACACCTTAGGCCCTGTCTGAGATTCTAAATTGCAACCCCAAGATAACTGTTTCTTTTGTGTTTAACTCTTAACCATACAACACGAGTTTAGACTGGTCTGAATTGAAAACATTCGCAGACAACAAATCAAATTTAGCTGAAATGATGGTAACTGTCTGTGAAAGAGTAGAAAACATTATGGGAAAAGGAGAAGATGCTTGTCACCAGCATCTCCTTTTCCAAGAATGTATTCAAAAGCCTTATCTGTCAGGTTCAATAAAACTCGGGATTATGTGGTAAGGGTTAATGCCATTTTCACCATCAGTTCAATTATAAGACTGTGGCCAGTGTACCTATCCATGCTTTCCTGTGCATAGCACAACATTCTTTCAAAGCCAGTGCCTGCCTGGTACACAGCATTTTCTCCTTTTCCCATAACTTTTTCTACCCATGGACATATGTATCTAATAATTTCAACCATGTTTAATTTTTTGTCTGCCAGAGCTTTTAATGCAGACAAGTCTAAAATTTTGTTGTCTGGTAAAGGGTTATGTGCCCCAGCTAACATTTTGGCTGTATTCATCTGGCTTCTTTCATTTGCTCTTTGTAGCACTTATACCGGTCGTAACAGCATGTTTTGGACTGTCAAATCAATTCTGACAAACTCAAGTGCCATACCTGATATTTCAAACTGGTACAAATCACTTTCTTCACTCTCACAGAGACTCACTTTAATACCACTCAGAGGTATTTTACCCTGTTAAATAAAAAAATAACTGATTAATTATGTAGATCTGTTTTCATTTCATCCACGCTTTACATAAATTCTTTTCCAAAACCACACAACTTATGAACAGTGCACCCTCTAAATGAGAATCACTTCCAAGTAAGAAAGGAAAAAAGCTTTTTTCCAAACATTTTGAATATCCTTTGCTATGTCATAAAACAAAACATCTGCATTCATCAACCACAACTGACTAAAATTCTGACAACAGTGTCCAATCTAGAGGATACCATTCAGAGAAAAAAATACTTGAAGGAAAAGAAACAAAAAAATCCCTTCTTTGAATGACACTAGAGGAGGTGGCTCTTGAAAACATTGTGGAAAAAGGAAAATATGCTGGTAACCACCATTTTCTCCTTTCCCATGCTGTTTTTTACCCTATAAAAATAAAGTCAAACCAGATTAAATTGTCGTCTGCAACTGCTTTCAAATGGATAAGACTATTAAAATTTTGTTGTCTGGTAAAGAGTTCATGGATATGAAAAATTTGTATAAAAAGATATTCTGACAAAACCAGCTTTGAAATTGCAATATCTCTATCATAACTACTGATTGAGAATCTTCATTTAGTTTATTTAGCCATACAGGGATTGATTTTTAACAATATTCTTACCTCATACTGGTAGCCACTAAGCCTGGGACTCATAGTTAACATAAGTAATACATTGGGGAATAAAATAAATATCCTGTCAAACTTCTCTCCATTCATTGTTTCTATCTTCACTTGAGATAAATGTTTAACCTCTCCTAGAGCAGACACATCCTGTAAAAATGAATTTTGTTCAACATTACACTGCCTAAAAGATGTGAGCCATGCTCTGGCAAAAAAAGGGGGGGGAGGTTTAATGTGTCTCTGTGATGCATGATACTTAGCAAGTCATCACATATTTATGGATCTATAAAATTCATTTTGAATAACAACCTACTGAATCATGTGGTACACTGGCCCCTTGAGATGCAGAAAATTGACCAATAGCAAGAAGTTTTGACCCAGGTCAGCATGTGTGGACTGCGCAGGCTGACCTGTAATATTCCACACACACTGGCTGGAAAGACAACGATTGCTGTGAATGGAGTTTAAAGATTTAAGGAAGGAAAAGATCTTGATCAACTAATGAATAACGCTACCCATGTGGCTGGTCACTGGCTTGGCACTAATTTCAAAAGAAAAAAAATTCAAAGGACAGTAACTCCTCTAATAGTCAACCAACATTCATGAAAACTGCAACTGCATATGTTCCATGGTAGGAAAGCATCCATAAGTTAATGTTATTAAATGTTTTGTTTGGTACAGGGTTAAATGATTTAAAATCTCAATTTAACCCCTTACAGCATAATCTGAAGTTTTAACAACCCTTTACCATACAATCCCAAGTTTTAAAAATGCTGGAGGAAAAGGCCTTTAAAGACAAAGTGGGAAAAGGAGAAGATGCTGGTAAGCAGCATTTTCTTCTTTTCCCAAAATGTTTTCTATCCTATCAAAGAATTTCGTTTCATTTGTATCAGTTTGAATTTGTCATCTGCAGAAATTTTCATTTGGCAAGGGTCTAAAAATTGTTGACAGGTACAGGTTTAATAAGTTCCCACTTGAAGTGTCAACATTGTAAAAAAAAAAATAACCATGCAACTCTATCACTTGCAACAAATCCTAACCTTTACCACACAATCCCAAGTTTTAACTAACCTGAGAAAGAGGCCTTTGGAAAACATTGTGGGAAAAGGAGAAAATGCTGGAAACCAGCATTTTCTCCTTTTCCCACAATGTTTACTACCCTTTCACAGGCAAATTTCATTATTTGAGCCACAGTGAAATTGTCATCTGCAAATGCTTTCAATTTGGACAAGTCTAAAATTTTGTTGTTTGGTAAAGAGTTAACCCTTTACCACACAATCCTGACTTTTAACAACCCTATGGAAGAAGGCTTTTGAAAACATTGAGGGAAAAGGAGAGAACGCTGGTAACCAGCATTTTTTCCTTTTCCCACAATAGTTTCTACCCTATCAAAGATAGATATCATCATCTTAGCAACATCTCATTTGTCATCTGCAATTGCTTTCAATTTGGTCTAGTACAAAATCTTCTCGTGTGGTTAAGAGTTAAAGAAATTATTGTACTTACATCTCCTTCCCAACTTTTTATACTACTACTTAAGATTTCATATTCCATTTCTTTCAGCCTTCTAACCTCCATACAATGATTCTGGAAATACAAATGTACAACATACAAAAACCTCTGGCTAATAAGTACAAACCATATATACCAATCATTACAATTATAGGTTCAATGGTTTTGGACAAGAAGATTTATTTTTAAAGTTTTCACTAAATAAGCTTATGTAAAACTTGTGACTTGTAGGGCAGCGTTAAATTTGACTTCAGGGCTATAATTTGAATTTTCTTGGTAGAGACCCAATAAATAAAGCTACATGCAAAATCTAGTAGCCCTAGGCCTTATGTTGGGAACAGGAAGATTTTTAAAGTTTTAAATATATAAGCCCATTTGATTATTGTGAACCCCATGGTAGGGCCAAATTTGACCCAAGGGCTGTAATTTGAACTTTATTGGTAGAAATACAATAGGTATCAAATTCTTTCACGAAATTCTGAAGAGGACCAGGCCAGAATCATTTCTGTGAAGTTTGGTCAAAATTGGATGGGTAATTTCAGAGAAGATGTCTGAAACAAAACTTATTGCTTTGACAGATGCATGATGGACACATGGCCTTTGGCTAGTCGAGTGAAAAATCCTTCATCTGCATCTTCAAAACTTTTCCATACATGGTACAGAATTTCCTGATGCCAGCATTGTTTCTTTTTTCCAAAACATTTTTTTTTTCAAAAGCCTTCTTCATCTGATTCTTAAATACCATGGAATATTTTGGTAAAGGATTAAACTTGCTTAAGATTTAATGAAAAGTATGGTATTTGGTAAAGAATTAAACTTGCTTACAATTTAATGAAAAGTATGATATTTAGATTGACCCTTCACCAAACAATGTTAAGTATTAACATCCTTACAGAATAAGGCTTTTGAAAACATTGTTGGCATTTTCTATCCTGTCAAAGACAAATTCCATCATTTGAGCCCCATTTAGTTTGTTGTCTGCAAATGCTTTCAATTTTGAGAAGTCTTCACCCTTTACCATACAAACCCGACTTTAAACAACCTGCAGAAAAGGCCTTTTGAAAACATTGTGGGAAAATGAGGAAATGCTGGTAACCAGGATTTTCTCCTTTTCCAACAATGTTTGCGACCCATCTGAAAACAAATTTCAATTTTTGAGTTACCTTTCCTTCTTCGTCTGCAAATGCTTTCAATTTGGTCAAGTCTAAACTTTTGTTATAAGGGAAAGACATAAATTCTGTAATTTTTGTAAAATCAAGCTTACAAAAAAAAAATCTATACATACCGCTATATCCCTATAGACTGCTATTGCCCTTTGTGTATCACCTCTATCTACATGGCTTTCCTGTAATAAACACAAACAACATTTCCACATACATCCTGATACATAATTCGTCCATTTATTTGGTATTAACAGAATATTTCATAGTAATTTCAATCAACCCTTTACCAAACAATCTAATGTTTTAACAACTCTTACAGAGAAGCCTTTCGAAAACATTTTGGGAAAAGGAGAAAATGCTGGTAACCAGCATTTTCACCTTTTCCCAAAGTGTTTACTATCCTTTCAAAGACAAATCTGACTGTTTGTTCCACATTTGATTTGTTGGAGACCTGCAAAAGCTTTCAGAATTTACGTATCTAAAATTTTGCCATGTGGTAAAGAGTTACATAACGGCAGCAAGTGCACCTATCTATGTACCTGTATTTCCACTATTACTTATATGCACAGTGAGCTATTCAAACCACTTGCGAGTCTGTTCACAGATGAGAGAAGGATTATTTCTGAAATACATCCTTCCTCTGTCAAAAGGAGATCTGATACATAAATTCTGGAAATTTTATATGCTAACCTGCTGTGCTTAAAATCTATATAACAGTATCTTCAAAAAGGAAAAGAAGGGGGTGAAAAAAAGGGACTGTTTTCAGTTACAATGTCTCAAAATATTGGCAAATGTAGATAGAAGATCAGACTGCCTGTTTTGTGTAAACTAATCTTAATCTAAGTTTAATCTTAAAAGAAACTAACTTCAGCTATGAAGAGCACTTTACCCCTTTACCAAACAATCCCAAGTTTTAATGACCCTGTGGGACAAAGCTTTCAAAAATATTGTGAGAAAAAGAGAAAATGCCAATAACCAGCATTTTCTCTTTTTCTTCCAATGTGCTGTATCTTACCACAGAACTTATGCTCATTTTAACCGATTTCCATTTGTCATTTGCAAATGATTTCAATTCGGGAGAGTCCAAAGTTTTTCATATGGGAAAGGGTTCAGGGTCAAGATTATCTTCAGAAATATAAATCACTGGCAGATAAATTTTGGGAATTTTGTCAGCGTAGATATTTTGCAGGAAACACAAATAAATCACAGATATCAAAACAGAAATGCCACCATTTCCAAAGGGTTGCGAATAAGCCTTAGATTGCCAAGGATCGTATGGTGTTTAACTCTACCACACAATGCTGAGTTTTAACGACCCTGAAAGAGTAGGCTTTTGAAAACATTGTTGGAAAAGGAGAAAATGCTGGTAACCAGCATTTTCTCCTTTTCCCTCAATGCTATCTACCCTATCCAATACAAAAATCACCATTTAAGCCACGTTCAATAGGTCTTCTGCAAATGCTTTCAATTTGGTCCAGTCTAAATTTTGTCGTTTGGTAAAGAGTTTAGGCTGTTTCATTTCTGTTATATTGTGGCTACCAGTACACCTATCCATGTATAATGTTTTAACCAGTATTTCGTAGAATATTCTTCCCAAGTCACTGGCTGCTTTCCCACATAACCATCAAACAATGATCAGAGGGGAGAGAGGAATGATTTCTGTCGCAATGCCTATCATCAATGGAGATTCTAATCAGTGAGCCCGTTCTCAAGCCCTGTTAACAACCAACTGCGTTACTGCGGCTAAGCTGCCAAGGATAACTTTTTGTGATAGTTCAGATCAGACTGCACAACTTGGATCTATGCATTTTTAGAACTTTCTAGGTTTTTCTAGCCAAAGGTATTAACTTAGTACCGCCTGAAAGTCCCAGCAGATGACTTCGAAACATCTTTGTCATACATTTTTAACCCACTACCACACAATCCCCGGTTTTAAGGACCCTGGGAGATTAGACTTCAGAAAACATTGTGGGAAATCTAGAAAAATCTGGTAATCAGTATTTTTTCCTGTTCCCATGATGTTTTCTAACCTGTCAGAAACAACACCAATCATCTGAGCCACATTTAATTTGATGTCTGCACATGCTTTCAACTTGGACCAGTCTAACATATTGTTATGTAGTAAAGAGATAACAACTTTTAACCCTTTCCCAAACCACAAATTTTAGACTCTTCCAGCTGAAAACATCTGCAGATACCTGATTCAAAACAGGTGGAAAAAAAAAAAAGGGGGTCAACATTCTGTGATAGGGTTGAACACATTGTGGGAAAAGGAGAAAATGCTGGTTACCAGCATTTTCTCCTTTTCTCACAATGTTTTCAAAAGCCTCCTTCTTCAGGGTTGTTAAACCTCCGGATTGTTTCGCAACAGGTTAATCAAATGACCACTAAGACAGGTTTTCCTGTATCATATGGATGTGAAAACTCTTTCATACCTCAATATGCCGTTCTAATTCTTTCAGTAGACTAGGATATTTGTCAAGCCTTGTAAATGGCTTTGACAACATGGTGGTCAAGGTCATAGATCCAGGGGGTGTGGCCCCTAACTTCTCCATGAATTTACCAAGTTCATCTCTGTAAGGAATGACAGGAAAAAAAAACATAAGTCATTACACTATACTCTACAAATCTCACTTTCGTATCCTCGTTTGTAGTCAGTAAAACATAGAAAAGGAGTGAGAAAAGAGAGTTGTTGTTGTTGCCTGCATGTGCTCCCTTTTCCCATAATGTCTCAAAAGCCGCTATCTTTAGGGTTGATAAAACACAGGATTGTTTTGTACAGGGTTAATTTTTTACCACACAATCCCAAGTTTTAACGACCCTATGATGGTAACCAAAATTTTCTCCATTTTCCAACAGCGTTTTCTACCTTTTCATAGACATACCAAAATGACAAAATCTTAGACTTGTCCAAATTGATAGCACTTGCAGATGACATTAAATGTGACCCAAGTGAGGATTCCAATCTGTGAAAGGGTAGAAAACATTGTGGAACAAGAGCGGCAAATTGTCGCAAGATACGCCCGTCCCACCGCCAGTTGTCGGGGGGGTATAATACTCGTAAAAGGCAGGTAATGCAACAAACATGTTAACCAAGTCTCAAGTCAATTTGACTTGAGGTGACAAAGTTCCCTTCCGTACAAGCAAGAAATACTGTAAAAATGAAGATTAAAGTGGAATTACTCAAAATCCGCGCTAGGTAGAGTTATAGTTCTTGCGCACTGTACTCCGTAATATTGCAACAAACATGCATACCAAGTTTGAAGTCGTTCTGACTTGAGATGACAAAGTTATATTCCCGACAAGCACTAAATGCTGTAAAAATGATGATCAAAGGGAAATAACTCAAAGACAGCACAAGGTAGAGTTATGGTTCTTTCACACTGCACTCCGTATTATTGCAACAAACACAAATGCCAAGTTTCAAGTCAATCGGACTGGAGATGACAAAGTTATGCTCCAAACAAAGAACTGGACGCCGCCAGCCCAGACGCCTGCCCGCCCAGACGCCTGCCCGCCCAGACGCCTGCCCGTGGGTGATCCCGTAATACATCCCGTCTTTGACGGGCGTATAAAAAGGAGAAAATGCTGGTTAACAGCATTTTCTCCTTTTCCTAGAATGTGTTCAAAGGGCTTCTTCCTCAGGGTCTTTAAAACATGGACTTGTTTGGTAAAGGGTTAAAAAAGGTGCATCCTTTCTCTCCATTATTTCTCTTGCATGTCACTTGTAACAAATTCAATGTGTCTTAAATTAACCTGTCCAATTATGGGCTAGCCACAATGTACTTGCCTTTTTTTTTTGCAATATTGCAACTGCCATTGGACGATTTGCACAGTACCTAGTATACAGCTCCTTTAGTGAAGGGGCGTGTTACATGAAAACCCCTCCCACTTGCCTCTGATGGGCTTGATGCCAGTTGAAGGCGGGGGAAAAAATCAAATCATACTCACCTATTTTTTTGTAATATTGCAACTGCCCTTGGATGATTTGCACAATACCGAGTATACAGCTCCTTTAGTGAAGGAGCGTGTCGCATGAAAACCCCTCCCACTCGCCTCTGGTGGGCTGGATGCCTGTGGAAGGAGAGGACAAAAAATCATTAAGTGTAAAAGGAAGATTAAAGGCCTTATAGCAGCCAAATGTAAACAGTTCTGTGAGTAAAATACAGATAAATTTCATTCATATCAATTAAAAGTATAGCTATTTTCATGAGCCTGATGATCTGTTAGAGTGCAGTTGGTCGAGAGTTCCAGTCACTGGCAGAACAATAAATAGAGAATAGATGGTTGGTGTCTTGGATTGGGAAAGTATATTGGGCAAGGTGTAGAAATTTCATCTTGTGAGCACTGATGGATAACATCAAAAATATACTGTACCCTATTACCTGCTATCTGGTTTAAAGTAACGCAAGTGTCAGGATGAAATACTAGTTACCAATACTTTTTGTATTCCACACAATTTTTTCCAGAGTCTTTTTCCCTTTGGGTCACTCACTCTTTACAAGGTGAAAAAAATTTAGACTTGTTGAAAATGAGAGCAGCAGAAAACAAAAAAAAAAAAATGTGGCTCAAATGATGGAACATATTAAAATGAGTGTAAAATATTGTGGGCAAAGGAGAAATGCTGGTTACCAGCATTTTCTGCTTTTCCCACAATGTTTTCAAAAGCGTTCTTTCTCAGGGTTGATAGAACTCAGGATTATTTGGTAACGCCAAGGGAACTTGTGTAATAGGCCATTTAATGTGAAAATGTGAAGTTTTCTTTCATTCAATGAAAACCTTTCTTTCTTTTTTTTTTTTCACTTTCATTACTTACTTAGAGCATTCTTCAAGAGACACAAGGAAGTTTTGCTGGAATGTGATAATGTCTTCCAAGTTACCAGTGAGGTCGGAAAATTCTGTCGTAGATAATCTGCCAAGTAAAGTAGATGTGTTAGTGTGAGGTTGTGTAACCAATACCTTATTTCCTTCTCACTCAAGTCCAGTAAAACATAATGGCACATGCTCATATATCAGTTAATCATCTCTACTTTCGCTTGAAACGTAGAATAACACTTAGAATTATGATGGTTATCCTGCTTACATATATAACCTGACATGAGTTGGCATTTGAGATAAAATTTTATAACACAAGTCTAGAAAATATGTTATTCAACAAACCTCTGGTGAGCTTAATAACATTTTTGTAGACATGTGTGCTAAAATTCTAACAAACATCAGATTGCTTTCATCACAAATTGAAGGTCAGAATATGCAAAACCATACAAGCACGCATATTAAGCTCTACGGCCCGTAACTCCCATATTAAAAGACGGAAGCAGCCGAGATAGCCAAATAGCCTTTAGGAAAATGTCAATATGACACGATATTTACTGATGAGTTGGGGGTCGTAATCCTTAATTTCCATGCATAAAAATTGATTCACTTTTCTGAGAGAAGCATAAAGGTAAGTAACACTGAAAACAAGGGAGGTTATGTGATAAAAATTATTCCTAATTGAAGTTCCACTCACAACTCAGCTTCACCCTTCCCAAGACATGTTATAGACTCATCCAAATTCTAAACATCTGCAGACAACAGTCAAAATTGACACAAATGAGCTTAAGCTCTCTGATACGAAATGTTGTGGAAAATAAAGAAAATGCTAGTTACCAGCATTTTCTTCTTTTCCCAAACATGTTTTCAAAAGTTGTCTCTGTACGAATTTTTAAAACTCAGGATGGTCTGGTAAAGGGTTGAAGAGTATTTCAAGTCACATGTCAGCTTGGAGACATTTTTCAAAAAAAAAAGTTGTACTCATTTTCAGCTTAGAGATTAATTCAAATAGACTCACATCTCAGGCTAAAGATTGTTTCAAATAAAAATTCTACTCACTATTAGCTCAGAGATTATTTCTACAGTAAACTCTCATATTCAGCCTAGAAATTATTTCAAATAAAGATTCTACTCTCATTTCAGCCTAGAGATTATTTCAAATAAAAATTCTACTCACAGAGATAATTTTTACAGTAATCTCATATTTTAGCCTAGAGATTATTTTAAATCATAATTCTACTCAAACTTCAGGTTTGAGATTATTTCTAACTTAAAGTCTCACATTTCAGCAAAGAGTTTATTTCAAATGAAAATTCTATACAAATTTCAGCAAACAGATTTGAGATTTTTTTTCAGTGAACATTTCACATTTTAGGTGAGAGATTATTCCAATGAAAGTACTACTCACATTTCTGCATTGTTGATGGGTCTAATGTATGTTTGAAGGATGGATGTCATTTCGGCTACATGAGCTCTCTCTGTTTCTATTACATTTTGTAAAACCTGGCAAAAAATTAAACAAATTAACCCTTCAACACAGTCATCATCCCGACTTTAAATGATCCCGATGGAGAAGCCTTTTGAAAACGTTTTGGAAAAAGGAGAAAATGCTGGTAACCAGCATTTTCTCCTTTTCCCACAATGTTTCCTTCATTTTCAAACACATATTCCATCATTTGAAGCACATTTCATTTAATGTCTGTAAATGCTTTCAGTTTGGACAAGTCTAAAATTTTGTCATTTGGTAAAGTGTTAAACAATATCTATTCCATGTAAAAGATACTTTATTACATTCTATAAAGTCACGTAGAATATCAATATTCTATCAAACAATCCACTATTTTGATGACCCTGAGATAGATGGCTTTTGCAAAACACTGGGAAAATGTGAAAATGGTTGAAACCTTCTTGACAACTTTTTTCTTATGACACTGAGGCAACTTTTAAAAGCATTGTGGGAGAAGGAGAAAATGCTCATAACCAGCCATTTTGTTCTTTTCCCACAACGTATTTGAGCCTTTCAAAAAATAACAAATAAACCTGTGCTTCAGTTAGAATCTGTAACAAAAAAAGTCTCTGTCTGCCAAAACAGTATTTTCTGAAGTCAACTTTCAATCCTTTCATAAACCTTTGTGTGCAAATTTTTGACATAATCTGTTTTTTGATATTTTTCCTTCCTTCCGAATACACCACTATATATATTCAATTTTTTTTTTTTTTACCAGTGGTCACAGAAATTTTTCCCCATCACTTGAACCTGGCAAACAGTCAGTTGCATAAGAGACATAGCATTTAAACATAAAACTATTAAAGAAAAAAGTTGAACTATTAAAGTTTGACTATGCTCTTTATCAGACAACAATTTTTTAGACCGAAATGAAGGTATTTGAAGACGCCAAATTTTAAAATGTGTCTAAAATGATGGATTTGTTCAGCACTTTCTATTTTTCTCATGATGTCTTCCACCTTTTCAAAGACATATCTAATCATCTAAGTCATGATTGTCATTTGCAAAGGCTTTGAAACAAGTATAAAATTTCATTGTCTATTGAAGGGGGGAATTTAATCCCACATAACAGTTCCATGTCTGGTCAATAACTGACAAAAGAATTTTACAGTATGTCTAATTTGAATACATACCACATTATGATAATATTGCATGCTTTCTCTGAAATTTTTTGGAACATCTTGGGCCTTTACTGTCACCATTGCACCTGGACCCCCTTTCAAGCTCCCGGTTAATTCTGCAAATACATTTACAGTTAACCCTTTACAACAAAATTTTAGACTTTTCAAAATTAAAAACATTTGAAGACGACACATTCAGTAAGGCTCAAAAAATGATTGCTGTTTTTGAAATAGGAGAAAGCATTGTGGGAAAATGAGAATGGCTGGTTACCAACATTTTCTCCCTTTCCCACAAAGTTTTCAAGAGTTTTTTCTGTCAGGGTTGTTTAAACTTAGGATTGTGTGGTAAAGGGTTAAAATAAATGAGACAAGTTTCTCAATGAGACTAAAACAATGCACTTTCTAGGTCATTTATGCAAGAATACTTCACAAAAAAGCCAGTGTTTTCTCCTTTCCCAACAATGCTTTCTATCCATCCAATGATAAATTCCATGATTTGAAACACATTTGATTTGTCCTGTGCAAAATGCTTTCAATTTGAAGTCTAAAATTTTCTTATTTGGAAAAGAGAGAAAATAATGTATTGAAAGAAACCAATATAAAAATCCAAAATGGATTCAAATTTTATGGACTCCAGATTTCATGCATCACTTATCTTTAACTCTTTACCGCAAAATTCCGAATTTTAACGACTCTGGGAAAGAAGCCTTTTTGTGGGAAAAGGAGAAAATGCTGGTTACCAGCATTTTCTCCTTTTCCCACATTTTCTACCCTTCCCAAAGCAAGTTTCAATTTTTCAGTCACCTTTGTTTTGTCCTCTGCAAATGCTATCAATTCGGACCAGTTTAAAACTTTCTTCTCAAGTTAAAGGCCAGTAATTTAAAACAAAAAGAAAATGAGCCGTGCTCTGGCAAATGGGGGCTTAGTGCATCTCCGTGATGCATGATACCAAGCAACATATTACATAATTATGGATCCATGAAACCTGTTTTGTCTAATAACTGCCTGAATCATGGGGTAGACTGGTCCTTTGCCATGCAAAAAATTGACCAACAGCAGAACATTTCGGCTCAGGTCAGCCTGCGCGGACTGCGCAGGCTGACCTGGGTCGATACTTTTTACAGATGCATTAAGCCCCTTTTCACAGAGCATGGCTCAAATAAATAAAGTCCCATGTTCAGTGGTTGGGGCTGTAAAGATTGCAGATAAAAAACAAACCTTGCTTAAATTCTCTGACATAGTTGCTAGGAAACCAGCCGGTTTTTCCATGAAGGGTTCCCTCCCACCATCCTCCATCTATAGCCTGGGTAACAGTAATAATATCACCTTTGGTGAAACACAGCTGAAATGATACATAGAAAAAAGTCCTTATGAAAGTCATTGTATATTAATAAAGTGATCAAATTTAACTCTTCAACACGAAATCCTGTATTTCAACAACCATGAGGTCAAAGACCTTTGAAAAAATTGTGGGGAAAAGGAGAAAATGCTGATAACCAACATTTTCTCCATTTGCCACAATGTTTTCTAGCCTTCAAAAGGCAAATTTCTATTTTTGAGTCACAATTGTCATCTGCAAAACTTTCAATTTGGGCAACTAAGATAAATTTTTGTCGTTTGGGAAAGGGATACATTAGATTCTGCATCTGGGTGCCTATGGTGGAGGGGGTGCTGGGCTTTGAGAAAAGGGAGTTTAATTATTCTTGGTACCGCATAGCCTGGGTCTAGGGGGTAATAATCTCTAAGTCACTCCTTATAGTGGTCTTATTTCACAGTCTATACAGATCCATTGCAAAATAGTTTATCGCTTTTGTAATTATTACCTCATGTTTGACAAAGTAACGTCCGAATTTTATAAATGGAAAAAATGATTGCGCTGAAACCCAGTCAAGCTGTTGCATAGTATGCATCATTTAAAAACTGGCTAAATATGAGGTAGAATGGTCCCTTGACTTGCAGAAAATTTACCAATAGCAAAAAGTGTTGACTCAGGTCAGCCTGTGCTGACTGCTCAAGCTCACATTGGTTGATACTTTGTACAGATGCATAAACACCAGTTTTTTGCACAGCATGACTCACATTAACCCTTTACCGCACAATGCCAACTTGAGAAAGGAGCCTTTTGAAAACAGTGTGGGAAAAGGAAAAAATGCTGGTAACCAGCATTTTTTCCTTTTCCCACAATGTTTCTACCCGTGTTTCTCAGAGAAAAACTGCACCATTTATGCCACATTGAGCTTGTCCTCTGCAAAACCTCTCAATTTAGGCAAGTCTAAATTTTTTGTCGCGTGGTAAAGGGTAAAAGTGTGAAAGAGTGGGCTTTAGCAAAAAACAAAGCGAAAAAATCCCAAGTAAATGTGTGCACACTGAAGCATAAACAACCCCTGCAGATAGTCTCAATCTCCCATTAACCAGGATTAATTTTCCATGAAACACAGAATTTTCCAGCATAAAAATGTCAAGAAAGGAGCTTTATTGGCTCAATTGGAAACACTTTCCCTCAATATAATGCCTCATTTAAACCCTTTTTTGAAGAATAATCAAAGTATAACCCTTTGTAAACAATCCCTTGTTTAACTTACCTTGGGGAGAAAAACTTTTGAAAACACTGTGGGAGACGTAGAAAATGCTTGTAACCAGCATTTTCTCCATTTCCCGCAATTTTTTCTATCCTTTCAAATGCAAATTCCATCATTTTACAAACATCTAATTTGTTGCCTTCCAGTGCTTTAAATTTGGACCAGTCTAAAATTTTATCATGTAGTAAAGGATTAAAAAACCACTCCATGCTTTAATAGGGTTACAGATGAAGCCTTTTCAAAACCTTGTGGTAAAAAGAGCAAATTTGTTATAACAAGATGTGTTTTTTTCAACCTCAACAGGTATCATTCATACAAAGAGTGCTTTGACAAGAAAATGTCCAAAAATTTAGCAGAAGAAAAAAATTTTTCAACAGCATGAATGGTCAAATGCTGGAACAAAAAACTGAATGATACAAACCTTGCCTAATATTAAATATTTAGCTCATCTGAGCATAAAAATTACTATCAAAATAAACCATTACCACTGAAAACAACATTTATTATCTAAAAATCATGAATACCCCATACCAGGCATGTAATAGGGCAGTTAGATGATTAAAGCAGGTAAATGGTAACAAACTACATTTATGTTACAAGTGAACAGGATTTATAGTCTTTGTTTGGTATATAATCTTTTAAAGTCATATTAATTCATGTACTACAAGTATATTTTTATAGTTTTCACTATATAAGCCTTTGTAAAACATCTTACTCCCATGGCTGACTCCAGGGCTATAAATTTAAGAATCTTCCTACAGATCCAGTAGATGAAGCATCATGGGCCAATGGCAGACACAGAGCCATGACATAAGCTCGCTAGCCTTCAGTTAGTGGAGCCAAAAACTAAACTGGGTACTGGGTTGAAACCTAGATAAGCAGGTAATCAGTTCAACTATTTACCAAACATCGAAATTCTAGACCTATTCAAATGGAAAATATTTGCATACAATACATGTGTGACTGGATGATACAAGTTGCCTTTAGATAAGTAGAAAACATTAATGGAAAAGGAGGAAATGCAGGTTACCAGCAATTCCACTTTTATCAAAATCTTTTCAAAAGCCGTCTGCCTGAAGGTGGATAAACAAGAGGGCCATGATGGCCCTGTATCGCTCCACTGGCTAATACGTAAAATCACTACATGCCAAACATTACAATACTTGGCCAATTGGTTTTGAACATAAGACCCCTGAAACAGGACTAAAATTGGTAGCCCTAGTTCATATGGTTAGTAACAAGAAGATTTCTAAAGATTTCACTATATAAGCCCATGTAAAACTTCTGACCCCTCAGGGTGAATCAATTTCCCCCCTAGGGCTATAATTTACGCACTCTTGGTGAAGGGCCTTTAGATATAGCTACATGCGAAATTTGGTAGCCCTACGCTTTATGAATAAGTACAGGGAGATTTCTTAAGTTTTCTCTACATAAGCCCATGTAAAACTTGACCCCCGGGGCAGGGCCAATTTTGACCCCAGGGCTATAATTTAAGCACTCTTGGTAGAGACCCACTAGATAAAGCCACATGCAAAATTTGGTAGCCCTAGGCCTTACGGCTAGGTACAGGGAGATTTCTAAAGTTTTCCCTAAATAAGCCCATGTAAAACTTGTGACCCCCGGGGTGGGGTCAAATTTGACCCAAGGGCTATAATTTGGGCACTCTTGGTAGAGGCCCACTAGATAAAGCCACATGCAAAATTTGGTAGCCCTAGGCCCCATGGCTAGGTCAAAGAAGAATTTTAAAGTTCTCCCTATATAAGCCCATGTAAAACTTGTTATATAAGCCCATGTAAAACTTGTTACCCCCGGGCAGGGCCTAATTTGACCCCAGGGCTATAATTTGAACAATCTTGGCAGAGGTCCACTAGATAAAGCTACATGCCAAATTTGGTAGCTCTAGGTCCTATGGCTAGGTAGAAGAGGAATTTTAAAGTTCTCCCTAAATAAGCCCATGTAAAACTTGTGACCCCCGGGGCGGGGCCAATTTTGACCCCAGGGCTATAAATTGAAGAAACTTGGTAGAGGTCCACTAGATAAAGCTACATGCCAAATTTGGTAGCCCTTGGCCTTACGGTTTCAGACAAGAAGATTTTCAAAGATTTTCAAAATTTTTCAGTTTTGTTGCCATGGCAACCAGAGTTTTTGAAGGAATTAAATTCTTTCAAGAAATTCTAAAGAGGACCATGGCAGGATCATTTCTGTGAAGTTTCATCAAAATTGGATGGGTAGTTTCAGAGAAGAAGACGTTTTAAAAAAAAGTTAACGGACGGACGGACGCACAGACGGACGGACGGACGGACGCACGACGGACAACAGGCCATGACATAAGCCCGCTGGCCTTCGGCCAGTGGAGCTAAAAACAGTATCGTTTGCTAAAGGGTTAAATTTTTAGCAAACCACAGTCTACATAAGTCCATATAGAGTGCCTTTGTAGACGTAAAAGATGAGTCAAAAGATTGGATTTGTGTATGAAAGGATACAAAACATTGTGGGAGGAGGAGAAAATGTTGGTCACCAGCGTTTTCTTCATTTTTGCAAATGTATTCAGAAGACGTCTTCCTGAAGGGTGTTAAATCACAGGACTAGGCAGTGAAGGAATAAATCCTCAAAAACCACCTGTACAATCTTAGCTTCTGAATTTCTATGCTGGCCTGGAACCAGTCACATAGCTGATTAAAAAGTGTTTACAAAACATGGGGGTACCAGTCTACAGGCTGGCTTATATCATTTATCTGTACCCTTCATCTACATATCAACCCTTTTCAAAACCATCTCAGCTATTTTTCCTCAGGGTAGCTAACTATACTGGCTTTTGACCTACTTCTTGCTTGCTAGCCCAGTAAGTGAATAATATTTTGCATCTGGTGAATAAAGCAGACATATTTATTCTGTGGACCCCTGCTGGCCTACTTGAGGGCACCTTTATCACACCACATAATATTTAGCAGCAACAGTTACTGCTCCTTTTTGAGAGATGATTTTGATTAACATCTAGCTTGAAAAAAAAATCTGAATAGTGGTCATAATCAAAAATTTTTCAGCAATATACAAAACAATGAGCAAAAAGAGGCAATCTATGGTGGGTTACTTTTCATCATTTCTCTTCATTTTAACCCTTTACCGCACAATCCCGAGATTTAACGACCCTGAGGAAGAGGCCTTTAGAAAACATTGTGGGAAAAGGAGAAAATGCTGGTAACCAGCATTTTCTCCTTTTTCCACAATGTTTTCTACCCCATCATAGACAGAAATCATCATTTTAGCTACATTGAATGTCGTCTGCTAATGCTTTGAATTTGGACTGGTCTAAAATTTTGTCGTTTGGTAAAGAGTTAAACCAAAACAGAGTTTCAATATTCATCTTCTGGTACTGCCTACACTGTAAATCTTATTTAAAATATTTCTAGTTTGTTCTGAAAATTAAGGCTCCTGAAAACAATGCTGGTAATTCCAGATAACAATGCATTATCTGTGCTGTCTGATCTTGTCCTACACTGTTTGAAAAAGACGCCAGTCATGTTCAGGGGCACACCCCCCCACTCTGATCTTGGATTAAAAAATGTATCAGCTGAATAATCATGAGAAAAGAGTCAAATCAACCTAAATCTATCTAGGCAGAGAAAAAGGTTGTTTGACTACATGAGACCCTATGCTGAGAATATTCCACAAGAGATACAGTGTACCCTAAATAAATTCCCCACGAAATATGAGATTACAATCTTCTGTTTGTGAGGAGAAAAAAACACCAACTCACTGATAAGTTTTGAGAGTTTTCATCTGCACATATGGGATGTAATCATGACTTGGTTGTTTTTTTAAGTTTACTTTCTGTTAACTTTTATATATCTCTTGACCCTTTAACATACAATCCTGAGACTGAACGACCCTGAGAAAGAGGCCTTTCGGTAACATTGTTGGAAAAGGACAAAATGTAGGTAACCAGTAATTCTTCTCCTTTAACTACACTGATTTTCTATCCTTTCAAAGACAGATATGATCCTTTGAGATACATACAGACAGTCACCTGCAAATGTTTTGTGTATATATGAGTTCAAATTATTGGTGTTTGGTTATGAGTTAATCAAACAACAAAATTTTAGACTTGCCCATATTGAGAAAAGCTACAAAAACTCAACAAAATACAATCTGTTATTGACGCAGCAGAAACACAAACAAAATACATGAGGGAAAGGAAGAAACATGTATGGTGTTACTCAATCTCTCCTAAGAAAGAGGCAGAAAAACTATATACAACATGATGCAGTACAGGCTGGTTCATATCCTTTTGACAGTCCAGTCCCTTGGTAAGCAGTTAACTCTTAGGCTGCTAAGCGCGACTCACAGACCTTTTGCGGACAGTGTAGATCAAGATCAGACTGCACAGAATGTGCAGTCTGATCTTTGATCTACACTGTCCGATAAGGAGATAGTTTTTTTCCGAAACATTAAGTTTGAAATAGCATTATTCGGGTTTTTATCATCGGCTTGAAAGTTTGATGTAACTTATTTAGCAGGATTGGGGTTAAAGCTGTTCACCACAAACCAAGTTTTACATTTGTCCAAACTAGAAACGTTTGCAAACGACAATCTCAATGTGCATCAAATGATAGGATTTGTCTTCGAAAAGTATAAACAATAAGTGAAAAAAGGAGAAAGAGATGGTCACCAGCATTTTATCCTGTTCCCAAAATGTTAACTACAGCCTGCTTCCTCAGGGTTGTTGAAATGTGGGAATGTTTGGTATTGGGTTAAGGTGTTGAAAAGCAGCCATAACAAAAATCTTTTAATCTGGAATCATTTTCACAAAATTTACAAAAATCTAATTCTTGAAGAATTTTCTAAACAAAGGGAAACAGTTTCTGATTGGCTAAACCAAATGGTAGAAGGCAATCAGATACTGAGCTACTTTCTAAGTATGTATAATATAGACAAAAATACTATTTAGAATGGTTTGTGAATACTAGCCAAGATACATCCTTTTCATCCAGACAGTTCCATTGAATTCTGACAACATTCAGGTAGGTTTTCTTTGACAAAAAAAGTTTTAACTCTGTACCAAACAACCCCACATTCTATTGACCCTGACGGTGAAGGCTTTTGAAAACATTTTGACAAACTGAGAAAATTCTCCATTTCCCACTATGTTTTCTACCCTTTCAAAGGTGAGCCTTTCCTTTGAGCCACGTACCAATTGTCATCTGCAAATAATTTCGACCTGAATAAATCTAAAATTTTGTTGTGTGGTAAAAAGATAAAAGATTCCAGTGCTCCCCTTTTATCTGGACTTAGCTCTACAAACCTCATCATTATTGGTTCCTCTAAATGTATGCAGTGCCTTCACTCTCCTTGGGGGCTGACCCGGTTCCCCCATCATCTGGAGCCCGGGTGGCTTGGGAGGCAAGTCTGGTTTTACAGCCTGGGGTGGGGGAGTCACCGAGACTGGCGGAGTACTTGATGCTTGTATGACAGAGGCAGTGGCAGTGGCTGTGGCAGTTACCCGTGTAGGAAATATGTTAATGATAGGCTCATATTCATTTTCAACTACCTTTGGGTGCTCTTCTAGGGCTTTACCTGGAAATATAAAGGTAGTAGGACATGAGAACAATGTTTGAGTTGGCTAGCTCAAGTGGTAGGGTTTGAGACTTGTGAGCAACAAATCCAGTGGTACTTGAGGGTATGGGTTCGATTCCAACGATTGGCAAACTACAAAATATTACTATCAGTCTTTCGGGCAAGACGTTAAACCAAGGTCCGTCCATAAAGACTGTGCTGTACATCGAGAAGGCTTAAGAACCAGGAGTTACTTAGGATTGCTTTCACCCTGTAGCTTGCACATTCCCTAGAAACATACTTAATAGCCTTCTAGAGGGCATTGCCCTGGTGGGTAACTGGTGGCCACAATAAATAAATGAAAATCAATCAAAGCAAGGTTTATAAAATGCCTTATAAAGCCATCAGTAAATTAATGCTTTACCAAACCATCCTGTGTTTTAACGAATCTGATGTAGATGGCTTTTGAAAATATTGTGGTAAAAGGAGAAAATGCTGTTTAGCAGCAATTTCTCCTTTTTCCCCACAATCTTTCCTTCCTTATCAAAGGTCTTTTTTTGTAAATTTGTACCAATTATTGATTTGTCTTCAGCATATGCTCTCAATTTGGAAGACCCTACAATAATAATTTATTAATCATCAGTAAAGGGTTTTTGTTGACTAAATAATCAAGATCAGAATGCAAAAACTGGTGAGTTTGATCTTCTATCTACACTTTCCATTATATTTGTATCAAGAAATCCATAAAATGTAATAAACTAATCATGATCAGCAAATGGCCTTATCATTCAAGCAACTCTATTGGAATAAAACATCATTTTCCATACATGAAACAAAGTTTCTGAACTCTTTCACACATAGTCCTGTGCTTTAACGGATTTGAGGAAAAGTATAGAGGAAAAAGGTAAAAAATGAGGTTTCTCCTTTACCCACAGTGTTTTCTACCCCTTCCAAGGCAAGTCTAATCACTTGAGCCATGCTTAACCCTTTACCACACAATCCCGAGTTTTAACCACCCTAAGAAATTAGATTTTTGAAAACATTGTGGGAAAAGGAGAAAATACTGGTAACCAGCATTTTCTCCTTTTCCCACAATGTTTTCTGCTCTTTCATAAAATTATACTATCATATGAGTCACATTCAAATTATTGTCAGCAAATGCTTTCAATTTAGGCAAGTCTAAACTTTTGCCGTGTGGTAAAGAGTTAAAGTAATAATAAAGCCCAAAAGTAAACAAAGGAGTGTTTAAATGCATTTGAATTTATATAATACCATTTAAAAGTATGGAAATTACATGTATCGTGAAGATGACAATCTGTCATTGTACGGTCGGTCCAAGAGAAATTAATTTCAAAACTAGGTTAAAACCTGCCAGGTAGCCGTGTCTTTTGTTTACTTTTTGCCTGATTTCAAAATTCTTTTTTTCTGTCAGCGACTCACATTATGGTCCGACCAAAAGATAACAGACTGTCATCTCTTTATGACACCCACTTTGATATTTTTGCCTTTACTGGGCCTTTAACCCTTTACCAAACAATCCCTGGTTTTTACGACCCTGAGAAAGAAGCCTTTTGAAAACATTGTGGGAAAAGGAGAAAATGCTGGTAACCAAAATTTTCTCCTTTTTCCACAATGTTTTCTACCCGTCTGGAAACAAATTTCAATTTCTGAGTTACGTTTATTTTGTCGTCTGCAAGTGCTTTCAATTTGGACCAGTCTATAATTTTGTCGTTTGGTAAAGAGTTAAGTGTTTACCCGACCACAGTTTTAGACTTCTACAAATTGAAAGTATTTGCATACCATGGACTAAATGCCAATTAAATGATGGGATTTTCTCCTTTTCCAACAATATTTTCTCTCTCCAGGTCATTAAAACTTCGATTGAGAGGTAGTGCAGTAAGAATTTACTACATATAAAGGTAATTTATACCAGTATAGTAGTAGAAACAAATGACTTACCAAAGCTTATGGAACATCTTCTTACTATTCCCTTTATTGTTTTTTTCATACTTTTTGTCACAAAACAACGCAAAAATTGTTAGCATCCATAAAGGTCTGTTTAACCATATAATCATTACATCTGACCAATAAATAAACAGTCACTGATTAGAAGCAAACAAGCATTGTAATTTTGTATTTTCTAAGAAAATACTTTATTTGTTTTTTCTCTGAAGAAAAACACTTGAGATGACTTCATTTATTTTTTCAATCTTTACATGCGACACAACCCAGAAATCCAAAAACCCTGAGAAAGTTACCAGTAGCTTTTGAAAAAAATTGCCCACATTTTCTCCTTTTCCCCTGCACTTATTCTCCTTTTTTAGAAGCATTCACGTAATTTGAGCAACAATCATTTTGTCAACTGCCAATGATTTTAATAGGCACTTGTCAACAAATTTGTCGTTGGAGAAAGAGTTAAATAAACCCTGAATGTGCCAAACAGAGTTTAAGTTCTGTTTTTCAACAGTGCATTTCAAGATTAGACTACACATATAGCAAGCAGTTTGATCTTAAAATTTACATTCTCTGATTTTCAGTGACAAAACCCGCGAATACCAGCTGTAAGATTGTAACAAAATGGTCTTTTCTACTAAGAGTACAAGTATTTATTTCATTTATTGCCCAGTCTAAGAGTTATACTCTGTTCAAAGCAAACGTACAATATTTGTTGTATCAAATGAGCCATGTGACATTTATGATGGGGAAAAAGGTGCTTCCTTTTACAATAGTGTAATAGCCCTGTAACAGCCTCCAGTTGAACCCTTTATCACACAATCGTGAGTTGAAACAACATTGGGGAAGAATGCTTTTAAAGATACGGGAAAAGGAGTAAATGCTCCTATGCAGCAAACACTTTAATCTGGCCTAGTCTAAGTTTTGTTGTCTTATTGAGAGTTAATCGTTCAAAGACTATTACAAATGTAGATCTCAATAATATATGCAAAGATTTTTCCGAATGAAAAATAGTTGTGGCTTTAATTAACCCTTTACCAAACGATACAATGTTGGAACTGACCAAATGGAAAGCATTTGCAGTCAACAATTCAAATGTAGCTCAAATGATGATTTCTGTCTTTGATAGGGTAGAAAACACTGCGGAAAAAGGAGAAAATGCTGGTTACCAGCATTTTCTCCTTTTCCCACTATGTTTTCAAAAGCCTTCCTGCCCACGGTCGTGGAAACCAGGGATTGTTTGGTAAAGGGTTAAAACTCAAGCATGCCCTTTAATATCCCTCTTTATGAGTTGCCAAACAAACTTGACCAGCCCGCATAGCTCAGTTGGTACAGCGTAAGACTCGTGATCATGAGGGTGTGGGTTCGATTCCCACGGCTGGACATCTAAAATTACTAATAGTCTTTCGGATAAGACGTTAAACCGAGGTCCCGTGTGACGGTGCTATACAGCGAGCACGTTAAAGAACCAGGCGTAACTTAGGATGGATTTCGTCCTGTATCCGTACTATCCCCCGTAACAATACTAACAGCCTTCAGGGGGCGTCGCCCATATGGGAAACCGGTGGCGACGATAAATAAACGCAAATTCAATCAATCAATGCCAAACAAACTAGTTTTTGACAAACCTGTAAATATGACATGAGGCACTAAGTGAAAATACATAACTCTTAACCCAACAACAAAATTTTGGACTGGACCAAATTGAATACATTTGTAGAAAACAAATTAATTGTATCTTAAAAGGTGATTTCTATATTCATTAGGGTAGAAAACATTGTGGGAAAAGGAGAAAATGCCGGTTTCCAGCATTTTCTCCTTTTCCCACTATGTTTTCAAAGGCCACCTCTTCCAGGGTTATTGAAACTCAGGGCCTTGTGGTGCTCTTGACCCTTTACCAAACAAAGATGTCTGAGACTTAACTCTCAAAATCAAAAGCTTTTGAAGACGAAAAATTAAATGTCCTTCAAATGATGAAATTTGTCATTGACAAAGCAGAAAACATTGGAAAAGGAGAAAATGCTGGTTACCAGCATTTTCTTCTTTTCCAATGATGTTTTCAGAAGCCTTTCCCCCCCAGTGTTGTGAAACACAGGATTGTTTGGTAAACGTTAAAGTACGAGGGCTGTCCCGAAATAGCGTAGACAAAGGCTATAACACAGTCATTGTTTACAAAATAGATTCAGCAAGTTTAGGAATTCTTTACAAGAGCTTTGTGCATATATGTGTGAAATATAAACTAACTACCTTCAGAATTGCTCAATCTATCACGATTTGAAATAAGCTACCCTTACATACCCGGCGCACACTAACGTCAATGTGATGACGTCCCTAGAAAACAATTTATTCTTTTTCAAAGTACTCGCCATGGTACTTGATGGCGAAACCACTTGCTTTTCAAATTACTCAACACTCACAGAGTTTCCTGTCGCAGTTCATTGAAGTCTTTGAATCTATGTACCCGCAACTGAAACTTTAAATAGGGAAACAAAGCAAAGTCTAGGGGTGGTAAGTCTGAACTGTAGGGCGCTGCTCCTCTTCCATCCGTCAACAAATCTCTTGTGCCATTTAAATACAAGAGATCTTGACACAAATTTGAATTTTTCTATAGCGTGCAGTTTGCGTAGTGTTTGTGTAGGAGTCATATCTAATTGTACACAATATTCGATAACATTCCGCTGCGCAGCCATTTCCTGTGACGTGGCCATTTTCAGCATGTTGGAATTAACCACCGCACTAGGTTTTGTTCTATAACTTTAATCAAAATAACATCACGTAAGCATCCTTCGGTTTAATGATGTCAAATGCAATGACGTAGATCCACGTTGAATGATTTCCTGTAATTATGACCATGTTTGGAATTATAGCCATGTAAAGATGTAGCATGCTCATAAAACCCAATCACATTTTTGGTGTGCGCCGGGTTAGGTACCTCATTTGTGTAAGTAACTTCATAAAATGTACTATTTGCGATCTTGATTTTTTATTTTATACGTGAATATGCACAAATGACTAACGGATACAACATGCAAATTTTACTGAAATCTGACGTCGAGTTCCATAAAAAATAGTGTTGTCCACGCTATTTTGGGACAGCCCTCGTAGAGGAAAGGACTGTATCTCTTATCCCTTTTCCAAACGACAAAATGAAGGACTCGCAGACGACAAATAAAATAAACAGACGACAAATGAAATATGGCTCAAATGAAGAAATTTGTATAAGATACTGTAGAAAACATTGTGGGAAAATGAGAAAATGCTGTTTATCAGCATTTGCTCCTTTTCAAACCATATCCTATAGAGGCTCTTTCCTCGTGTTCCTTTCAACTTGAGATTGTTCATTAAAAGGTTAAATGATAAACACTAAGAAAAAGAAGCTAATCTTATATTTATAACAAGCCATTGCTCTTTTCACCAAAATCTGTTCAAATGCTGCAAACAGCAGGAGCTTAGAAATCTTGATATGTGAAATCAGAAACGGAAAGAAAATAGTCAAACTGAAAAGGAAAAAGGGAAATAAGAGCCAACATAAAAAGGGGCATCTTTTATATAAAACATAAAAAAGCCACCTGTTACAATAAAATAATTTTGGTGCATCATTATTCAACCTTCAGCTGATCAATCATACCTTATACATGTATGTAATACATACCCTTAACTCTATACCAAATGACACAATTTTAGATTTGTCCAAATTGAAAGCATTTGCAGGAAACTATTTCAATGTGCCTCAAATGGTGCAATTTTTCTTTGATAGGGTAGAAAACATTGTGGTTACCAGCATTTTCACCTTTTCCCACAATGTTTTCAGAAGGCTTCTTTCCCAGGGTCGTTAAAAGTTGGCATTGTGCAGTAAAGGGTTAACTTTTTACCACATGACACAATTTGTCCAAATTGAAAGCATTTGCAGACGAAAAAAAATGAAATTTTAATCTGACACAAAAAAATGAAATTTGTTTCCGAAGGGTGGAAAGCATTGTGGAACCAGAGGGCCATGATGGCCTTGTATCACTCCACAGCCTTTTGAAAAAATATATCATGAACTTAATTGGCATTGAAAGGGACATAAATCATAAATCTGAAGTCTGTATGGCAATATACTTTTATGGAAAAAACATCCTAGCCCCCCCCCCCATCATATCTTTTTCAAATGCAAAGATTACCGTATGTAAATGAATACAAGCAGGTCTAATGAACTAACATTCGTACCAAATATCAATGAACTCTAACAAAGAGTGCTTTAACAAGAAGATTTCCAAGTCTTCGAAGCAGAAAACATTTTTTCAGTGGCAAGAATGGAGCAAATAAATGAATGATAGAAACCTTACTTTGTATTTATGCTAAGTGGGGAATGCATATCTAGAGTCATTTGTGTACCCCACCCATCTAAAATTAGACAGTCAGTCTACTTGTTGGAAATGGCGCATTTGTCTATTTGTAGGATCATGCCCTTCTTTCAGCAATCCAAAAACGCTATATATGAATGTGCACATACCAAATTTACATTTCTACTGTGTTTGAAATCATCCCACTGCACTCTGGATATGAAATTCTGACGTCCTTGAGTATTTAAATTGTTGTTGGGTTCTTGCGACATAGATTGTTGCAATAGCATATCTTTCACTGTGTAGAGTATCTTAACTCCACTTTCTTGCTAGCCACATGAATATTGAAGCCGAAGGTCATACACAGCCAGGTGACAAGTATCATGCGATATCTTTGATTGAATGAGTGGATAGCCAAAAAGTCCAAAATTGCATTTCCTATCCATCGTTATCTATGCAATCTCGCAACTGCCAAGTGTAATATTTGTCATGAAGCCACAAGAATGACTATAGTTTCATTAAATATCGATGATATTGGTTATATTTGGCTTAAAAATGAGTATATAGGTAACTTTAACTCGTCTGAGCATAACTATTAACATCAAAATAAATCCGTCTCACTACAAACTGAACATTTTCTGTCCAAAATACTTGAATACCCAAAACCAATCATGTAATACTGCAGTTTGATAATCAAGGGCAGTAAATAGTTACAAACTATATACCTGTCAACACAGGAGTTATTTCTACTGATCAGTACATAAACTTAAGTCATGGTGACCTCATGTAATAAGATTTTAAAAGGCTTCACTATTTAACCCTTTGTCACATCATGTGTTACACTCAGTGGTTAGCAATCTTTAACAATCTTGCTACAGGTCCACCAGATAAAGCTACATGCAATATTTGGTAAGCCTACACCTTATGTTTAGGAAACTGACAATTCTTTCAGTTTATAAGCCCATGTAAAACTAGTCTAAATAATAAGACGCTATGGCGATTTTTTTCACGTTTGGACGTTTATTGTGCACCATACCATCTAAAGTCCATCGTAAAAAGTTGCAAAGATAGAGCGCTATACCGACTTTCTGTTTCGTCAGTTTAATCTGTATTGCAGCAAAATGCACTTAACTTTTAGTAACAAACATGACCAAAGACAAATTATCAAACCTCTCATTGCCTTAAGAGCTTACAGAAGTCATTTATTACATGTAAATCTCTGAAAAAAAACTGACGAAATCTATCGTGTGTGGCAGCCATTTTGTGTGTTTTCAGGAACGTAAATTACTCGAAGTAACAGATGAAATGAACTATTTTTTCTTATGTTCAGCATTTAAATTGAAAATATTTGTATTTCAAACGAAGGATTACTGAATACCCAAGCAACAGGTATGTTCAAATCCTAGTTTTGTGCTCATTTTGTGAAATTATGAGAGTTCAAACTTGCACACAAAATTTGTATGGAGATTTCAACTGTTTTTGTCTTGATCATCTCTGAACCCAGAGGTGACCAGCCAAAAAGTAACCTCGCCTTTGGGGACAGTTATCTGTACTAATCAAAAACTTGCCAGCCCAAGGCTGGGCCAGTTTTGACCAAAGGGCTATAGATGGGAAAAAATCGGCAGAAATTCAAAGCATTTGCAGTCAACAAATTAAATGTTGCTAAAATGATGATTTATGTCTTTAATAACGTTGGAAACCCTGCTGGAAAAGGAGAAAATGATGGTTACAAGCATTTTCTCCTGTTCCCACAATGTTTTCAAGTCTTCTTTCTAAAAGTCATTAAAAGTCGGTTTAAAGTGATAAATTGTTAACAACCCTGAGGAAAACAACTTTTGAAAACATTCTGGTGGAGCAAATACTGATCACCAGCATTTTCGCATCTGGCAACAATGTTTCTACCTTAACAGAATTCGTCATCTGCAGACACTTTCCATATCTGGACAAATTCAAAATTTTGTGGTTAGTTAAAGAGTTAATCCTATACCAATCCCCAGTTTTTTGTGACCCAGGAGGAGAGAGCTTTTGAAAAGGAGAAAATGCTCTTTTAACCAGAATTTTTTCTAACCTTTGAAATACAAATACCATTATTTAGATTATATCTTATAATTATGTTTTCTGCAAATGACAAGTCTTACATTTTGTTGTTTGGTGCAGATTTAATGCCCTAATCATGGCCAGTGCACATGTGGTATTATGTACCAATAATTAATCTCTGGAGGTTGGTTAGTGTAATTATCAAGAACTGAGTTTCTGCAATAACCCTTTACCACACAATGCTGACCTTAAACAAACATGGGGGGAAAAAGCTTTAGAAAACATTGTGGGCAAAAAGAGAAAATACTGGGTAACCAGGATTACTCCTTTTCCCACAATGTTTTCAACCCTATAAAAAACAAATTTCATGTTTTAGAAACATTTGTCATCTGCAAATGCTTCCAAGTTGGACAAGGGTAAAATTTCGTTGCCTGGTAACACTTTACCAGACCATAAAATTATAGACATGTTGAAACTTGGAATAATTTGCTTTAACTCTTTACCAAACAATCCCTGGTTTTAATGACCCAAAGGAAGACACCTTCTGAAAACACTGTGAGAAAAGGAGAAAATGCTAGTAACCAGCATTTTCTCCTTTTCCCACAATGTTTTCCACTCTTCAAAAGTCAACTTTCAATTTTTGAGTTGCGTTTATTTCGTCGTCTGCAAATGCTTTCAATTTGGACCAGTCTAAAATTTTGTTGTTTGGTAAAGAGTTAAGAAGTGTTCTCAGATTTTTAGGAGTCACTGAGAAAGAAGGCTTCTGAAAACATTGTGGTAAACAGCACTTTCCTATTTTCTCACGATAATTATTCTCTACTCTTTTCATAGACAAATCCTGTCATTTCAGCTATGCTTGAGATCAGATGCCATCTGCAAACGCTTTCACTATGGACAAGTCTAAAACTTGGAGCCACACAAGCTGCAGTCAGTAGGAAACAGGACTTGAGACGGGGGAGGGGGGCAGGAGGAGGCACACAAGCCGCATTTGGTCTGACACGGGACTTGAGATGGGGGGGGGAGAGACAGGAGGAGGCACACAAGCCACAGTCGGAAGGAAACAGGACTTGAGACGGGGGAGGAGGCACCAAGCCGCTCTTGGTGGGACAGAGGACTTGAAATGGGGGGGAGGTGGAGGAGGGTTTCGCTGGTTTGAATCTAAGCTCTGCCAATTTCCTTCCAAGGATTGATGATAGTCATTGAAAAAGGTGTCATTCCACTCTAACCCCTGATCATTGCTTCCACAATTGTTATGTGGGATAGCAGCCTGTGGCTTGGAAGGAGTAATGTGCGAAGTATTTGTAATCCCCTAAAAGAAACTCCAGGAAAGCATAGATAGGTGCAATGTCTGCTGCTGTATTTCTGAAATAATGTTAAAAACTCCGTTAAACATCATACAAACAATAAACTAAATCTTTGAAGTCTGTTAAACCTTTAAACAACCCTGAGAAAATACTGGTAAACAGCATTTTCTCCTTTTCTTAAATTTTTTCTATCCTTCCCAAAACAAATTTCAATTTCTAGAGTCACATTGTCATCTGCACATGACTTGTGTGCTTTAGATTTAGACTAATCTAAAATTTTGTTGTTAGGTAAAGAGTTTAACAGTAAGAAATAGCACATGCAGAGATAGCTAATATTCCTTACAGAACTTAAGTTAACTCTTTACCACACGAAAGAATTTAAGGCTGGTCCAAATTGAAAGCATTTGCAGACGACGAATTGAATGTTGCAAAAAATTATGTATTTGTCTTTGAAAGGGTTGAAAACATTGTGGAAAAAGCAGAAAATGCTGGTTAACAACATTTTATCCTTTTCCCATAATGTTTTCAAATACCTTCTCCGTCAGGATAATTAAAACTCAGGATAGTGTGGTATAGGGTTAATATAGTGAACATTTTCTATTAAAAAAAAAAACCATAATAATTGCAATTTAAAAGGCAGTTTTGGCCTGAATATGTTACATAGTAGCTGACAATATAGATCCAAGATCAGATTGCATGTTCAGTACTATCTGATCTTGATCCACACTGTCTGCAAAAGCAACATCAAGTTATGCTTTAAGGTAGTTCCAAAGCTTATATAGAATACTTCCCCATCACCCCAACAAATGAACCATGTATCTGAAATAATTGGTTGTACCTAGTCCTACTGCAATCAGCAGCAAATCTCATCAAAATTTGACATTTGCTTGTTTTCTTCTTTTTTTGTGTGTGTTCTGCATTTGTGATTTGGGAGTAAAATGATATGGCTTGGCAAAGAGTTCAAACATTCCTGGAGGAGCTGTGAGTCATACCATAGACAGATTTTTTTTTCAAGTGGTAATGTTTCACTGCACATGCAAAGACTGCAATACCACCACAAAAGGTAGCCTATAGACATTCTGGGGTATAGATAAAATGGTGGATTCCAGCACATTTCCTTTTTCCATGATGGTTTCAAAAGGGTCCTGTACCAGGATCATTAAGATTGATTGACTGATTGATTAAATGGTGTTTTACACCGCTTTCAACAATATTTCAGTCATATCACTGCAACAGTTCACATATTCATGTATTTCCTGGATTTTTACCAGTACTAGGTTAGGGCTTTGAAGTGTCCTGCCCAAGGACACTCTAGCGAAAAACCCAGTGGATCAAGTGCAGCTCGAACCCTGGATCATTAAGAATTCAGTTTGTGAGGTAAGGGGCTCTTCTGCTATCCCTTATCATGCTAAATAACTAACTTGAAACTTTCAAGCCGACAGTAAAGACCCAAATTATGCTATTTCAAAGGTATTTTTGGGAGAAATATATCTTTTTATTGGACAGTGTAGATCCAAGATCAGACTGCACATTCTGTGCAGTCTGATCTTGATCTACACTGTCCGGAAAAAGGTCAGTTAGTCGTGCATAGCAGGCTAAAGGTTAAGATTGTGCAAATGATGTACTTTTAGCACTCGGCACCAAATCAGACTGATCTGCCTACAGCACCCTTGGGGAATCAAAATGATCTGGATTACCCTAATCTAGATACTATCATTCACTGATGGCTAGATAATGCACTCTCCATGAAAAAAAAAAATATGTAGAAAAGGGAGGAATGTGCAATTTTTCCATTGGCCATGATGTTTACCTTTATCCAGCTAAATAAATAAAAAGTTCCAGCCGATTGTAAAAATCCAACTTTTAGCTATTTCAAAGGTATTCTTTTGAGGCAGACATTTTCTTATTGGATATTGCAGATCCAAGATCAGACTGCATGTTCCGTACAGTCTGATCTTGATCTACATTATCCGCCAAAGGTCAGTGACTCGCACTTCGCAGCCTAAGGGTTAACAATTTAGTGAAATAAGTTTGTCTCACTTGTATAGTAAGTGGTTATTCTGTACTATGAAATCATTACCCTAAAACTATCATGTAAACTTTTAAACAAATAACAAAATTCTAGACCAGTTCAAATTGAATGTATTTGATGATTCCTTGATGGCATGTTAAATGCCCTTTTCAACATATTTTCTGTTATATTGCAGCAATCAGTACACCTATCAATGCTTTCTTTTCTTTTACCAGTGCTTTGCACAAGATTCTTCCCAAGCCAATGGCTGTATTCCCACACAACCACCGTCGAAACAATGGTCAGCTGAGAGAATAGAAAGAATCCTGTCGTAATGACTATCATCAATCCTTAGAAAGAAATTAGAAAAGCTGGGGATTTCTAATCATGAGTGATCCCGTGTTCTCAAGTCCTGGCTACTGGGGCTTGGATGTTTGATGAAGACAAAAAAACTGTGGCTCAAATGATTGCATTATCTTTGAAGTGGTGGAAAATATGGTGGGAAAAGAAGACAAAGCTGGCTTCCAGCATTTCAATCTTGCTTTCCATTAAAGTTTTCAAAAGCTTTCTTCCCCTGGCTTGTTAAAGCATCCGATTGAGTATAGGGTTAACTCTTTACCAAACAAGTGAATTTTACACTCATCCAAATTTAAAGAATTGTAGACATGCCACTCAAACAATGGAAATGTCTTTGAAATGGTAGAAAACACTATGGGATAAAGAGAAAATGCAGGTTACCAGCATTTTCTTCTTTTACCACAATGTTTTCAAAGCTTGTTTTCATTAGGGTTGTTAAAACTCAGGACTGTTTAGTAAAGGGTTTAGTGCTAAAAGGCAAAACATATAAACAGACATTCCAGGACAAATTTATCATCATTTTACTGAGCTTTCACAGCTGACCTAGAATAAACCATCCCTTCTACACAGAAACCTGATAAGCCAAATTCCCAAGATCTGTCCAGATAACACTTTCTGGCAATAAACTAAGCTGATAAGCCTAGGAAGTTCTGATGCTTTTCACAGAAACCTCTGATAAGGTCATTGACATAGTAGACGATACTGTACATGTGTACAAAATATACCAATGTCCAGTGATAGAGATTGGATCCCACTATCAGCCACGGGCAGGAAGCAAATGCAAATGGCCATGAAAATATTTGTTATGAGACGAAAGTGCTGATTAGCTTTAAACGGTTTGGTGGGGTTGATGGCAGATATGCTTTCTCTTGAGTATGACAATCATGGGTCAAAACTCTGGGATCTATGTGAAACAGAAGCAATACTGCTTCTTAAAAATAGTCTCTACATATCAGCGTTTGGAATCATTCTAATTTTTAAAAAATAAATGCTATATTTTCTCATTTAGTACACTAAGTCTTGTGACATCGTATGCTGCATTCAGTTACACTTAATACTTAACACATGCTTCAATTATGCTAGGAGTCCCATGGCAATGACATGTTCTCACTTGACTATGGCCTGAATTGTTTTTTTCCCTTCTAAGGAAATGACCCTTGAAAATTTTAGCATACAAGAGATCAGTCCAAAATGGCACAAATCTGAATCACTGGTGTGACCCCATTTACAAGAACTTCTAAGCTGCTACAAAACTAATATGAATATGAGTAGCTCTGTTAGTTAATTTAACTCTTTACCAAACGACAAAATTTTAGACTGGTCCAAATTGAAAGCACTTGCAGACAACAAAATAAACGTAACTCAAAAATTGAAATTTGTTTCCAGCAGGGAAGAAAACATTGCGGGAAAAGGAGAAAATGCTGGTTACCAGCATTTCCTCCTTTTCCCACAATGTTTTCAAAAGGCTTCTATCTCAGGGTCGTAAAAACCTGGGATTGTTTGGTAAAGGGTTAAATCCAGAATTTTCCCTGACCATGTTTCTTTGAATTCGAAGTCATAGGAAAACGTCCAGGAAAACCCTGGCTTAAACCCTGGTATTTAGATTTCAAAGCTGTTTTCACCTGAAAATTTCACTGTTTCAGACAGTGTAGGTCCAGTCTGCAGTATGATCTTAATCTAAATGTTTGCAAAAGGCCAAAAAGATGTGCCTTGCACCTTAAAGGTTAACAAATTTACAGCTGACAAAATCATTGTTTGATTTAGGTAATCCACTTTCTGCTCTAAATCTCTAAACCTTTAAAGTACCTTTCACAACTTCAGTTGCCTTTGCAGTAATGTGCAGTCTGATCCTGAAACTACATTGTCTGCTATGCCGAGATTTTGTGGTCAAATGCAACCTTGACGGGCATTCATCCAAGTTTTTTTCTTTGACCTCACTGAAATTATGTATATTTGACACTCCAAGGGTTAACTCTTTCCTTACAATAGAAGACACAAGATGCCTTTGTGGACAGTGTAGATCAAGATCAGACTGCACAGAATGTGCAGTCTGATTGCTGATTTACACTGTCCACTACTTTATTCGAGATTATGACCAAACTGTCTCTTCCTCTTGCATTGGAACTGTATTAATTTTGTTGCCATTGAAAAAGCTTCTTTGATTTATCTGGAAGTGAAAGAGTTAATATCACTTCACAGACAACATGCATAAGACATGCATTACTCACCTAAATCTGTGAGAGAACTTGCTCTAGAGCTACCTCTAGACTCACTTGCACTACGGCAATCAGACTTAGAATTAGTCCGTGAATCTCCACCTAAACTTGATTCCGTCCTTGAATCACTTAAGAATTCCGTACCAGAATCTGTCTTGTAACAATCAATGGCTGACAAACGTTCTAAACTATCCCTTCGAGAACCCTGGGGCTCTGATTTGGGCGTATTGGACTGGCTCCCAGCAGCCAGTTCTTTCTGCCTCACTTCCAGAACAGATATAAAGTCATTTATTTCATTCACGATGTCAACAAATTCATCTGAGAATTCTGTGCTTGGGTTTTTCACACTTGGTTTTTGATTGGATCCCTCCATGGCTATTGTTAGTCTCTTTTCAAGAAGTACTTGTTAATCCTTGTAGAACTAACTAATTGAAATAAATGTTCTCTGTCAGTAGTAAAGATGGAGATATTGAATTTTCAAAGTCTTTTTGTTGGAAAAGTAGTGGATGGCGTGCAGTCTGATCTTGATCTACACTGTCCTTATGAGTAATTAAATCCATTTAAGCAATTAAATCAACTTAATTAAATTCAGTGCTACAAAGGTTTAATTATGATAAAATTAAGTAATATAATTAACTAACAGACACTAATATAATAGAACTTCATTTGTTCTGGCCAGTGCTACTGCAGAACATTGCTGGAAAAATCCTATTATTGCTAGTCACATGCGATCAAGAGGGTATATTTCAACAAGTATGGACAAGGAAAACATGAGATCAGACTGCACAATCTGTGTTTTTTGATCTTCCCTACATCTCTCCACATCAACACTGATGGTATCCCTATGAGTGATACTTGTTTTGGATTTTCATCATTTTACAAAACAATCCCATGTTTTAATAGCTCTTTGGACGTAGGCTTTGAAGATCATTGTGGGAAAAGGAGAAACTGTTAGTAAGACATATCCAACTACTGCATCCACATCTGATTTGTTGATTGCAAATGCATTCATTTCGAAAGTCTGACGATACAAAATAACAAAAAATGATAACATTGCTCATTAATTCTCACATAAAATACCTCTTTAAATCATCAAAGGCTTTTCCCTCAAATCTCAAAATTGCTAAAGCTGGGGACAGAGTGATTAACTCTTTATCACACAATCCCGACTTTTAACGAACCTGGGGCATAAGGCTTTTGAAAACATTGTGGGAAAAGAAGAAAATGCTGGTAACAAGCGTTTTCTCCTTTTCCCACAATGTTTTCTACCATATCAGGGACAAGTTTTGTCATTTGGGCCACCTTTGATTTGTTGTATGCAAATGCTTTCAATTTGGACCAGTCTAAAATTTTGTCGTTTGCTAGAGTTAATCCTTGACCAAACATGTATAAGTTTTAACGACCTTGAAGATAATGCAAAAAACAAGACATGTGGGTAAAGGAGAAAATGCTGGTATCCAGGATTTTCTCCTTTTCAAAAATTTTCAAATGTTTCAGAAACAAAAGCCATTGTTTGAGCAACATTTAATGTATGGTCCGCAAACACTTTCAATTTGGACTAGTCTAATATTTTGCCACAAGTGTTAAGGGTTAATTTTCTTGTTACCATCACTAGGGTATGTATGTTTCTCATTACTATATTGTTTGTCTGGTATTTTATTGAGCAGGCCTCATAGGTGATTGCTTATTGTTGCTAAACAAGTAATTTGACTGTTTAACCCTCATTAGGGTTACACGAAGAGATTTTCCTTTACTAATGTTGCAAGCTGAGAACAACAACACAAACTCCCCTCTTCCCCCAGCTCCCCACCTATTGTTGTCTTGTCACTGGATTGGAGAAAAAAATTCAAAATGAGCCAACACAGGCCATCAAACAAAGTTTCATTTAGATATGGACAAAAATGTGGCCTCCACAAAGATGACAAGTTTTTTTCTTTTCTGTAATCTGGGTCCATATTCGTGTAGCTAAAATGATGGGATGTGTATTAGAAACTTGAAAGTGTAGGAAACAATGTGGGAAAAGGAGAAAATGCTGGTTGTTTAGCAAAGGGATAAACATTGGGTTGACCAATGTACAAACTTAGCTAAGGCAGAATCAAACAAATTTTTTATTGAGAGAAATATTCTCACTGGTCTCATTCCGAGTTGGGCAAACCTAATGAATGGTTTCTAAAGTGATAAGATTTTCTCATATTTGACCGAGCAACTTTGTTTTTGAGTCAGGAAGGTGTAAATACATATTAAAAATTGCTAAAAGGTATTGTCAACATTCTATGTTTGATAAAGCTCAGGACAAAACTGTGGACTGAATACTTGAATCATTAAAATCTTTGGCAACAAATTTAATGTCAGACAGATATTGGGCACAGTGGAATCAAAGTTATAGAACTTTATACCATAAGCACTAATAAGTGCTTAACCCTTTACTACCCAATCTCAAGTTTTAACGACCTTGAGAAAAAAAACCTTTGAAAACATTATGGGGAAAGGGGAAAATGCTGATAACCAGCATGTTGTACTTTTCCAACAATTTTTTCTACTCTTTCAAAGACAAACTTCAGTTTTTGAGTCGCCATTAATATGATGTCTTTCATCAGTTTAGACCAACCTAGAAGCCTTTTGTCATTTGGTATAAAGTTAAGAGATGAGTGAAAAATCCAGAGAGAGATGATTCTAGATACTCCATATTCTGTAGTCTGATCTTGTTCTGTACAGTCAGTATAGGTACTTTTTTGTCTCATAATGCATGGTAAAAGTCAAGTTATGAACAGAATTTAAACAGTCCAACAGCGACATTATTCATACAGAAACTTTATCTCATCAACAAAGTGTGCAGACCAGAGACTTGGCCAAGCAGGAAGTTTAGCATTTAGATACAGTATATAAGCGAAAATAAAGGAAATACCTGAGTGAATAAGCCATGCATTTGATTTGTTAGGTTTCATGATGGCAATCTATCAATGTATGTTTACTTGGCAAAGAATAAATGCATACTAAATAATGCATACAAGGAAACTCAAAATATTCCTAATTGAATTTCATTAGCTTTCATGTACAGGGCTTGCCACAGTTCCAGTAGCCCAGTCATTAGCATACAGGACTTGAGAACAGGGGGTCACTGGTTGGAATCCACAGCCCGGCCAATTTCTTATCAAGGACTGATGATAATCATTGAGACAGGACTCATTCCTCTCTCAGCGCTAATTACTATTTCTATGATAGTTACATGAGAAAGCAGCCAGTGGCTTGGGAAGAATATTTGTTTGTTTTTGCATAACAAGGGATAAATACATTTTAAACAACAAAAAATAACAGTTGGCTAGGTGCAGCTGTTCAGTTGCCTACTCTTGTTTTAAAGGTTGTGGGTTTGTTAGTCCAACCTGGAGCAATTTTTTCCCAGTATAAATCTTTTTACTTTTAGCCATGTAAGGGTAAACATTGTTTTTCCTCTATATAAAAGTAATCAGTCACATCCTTAAGATTTTTCCATTGACAATATCGACTTAAACCTACCCCCCTCCCACTCGCTATGGTCACTTTCTGCTTGTTCCCCTGGACTAGTCATTCAACTCCTTACCAAACTTACAGAACAATCCCATCTATTTAACAACCAAGCGAGCTTTTGACAAACTGTGGTGACCAGCATTTTTTCCTTTTCGAACAATGTTTCCTACCTTTTTTTTTTCTCCAGACAAATTTCATCATTTTAAATTTTTTATCAGAAAAGTCTAAAAAATTTGGTCATCTGGCACAGAGTGAAGTGTTTGTTTCTGTTCTTGTTTGTGGCACACTAAGTCAAGATAGAATACTGATAGTCACTTAATGAAATAATTAAGAAGCACAAGTGGCTACTGACTAAATTATAGTGACAAAAGTCATATATTCCAGTCATGGGTCTCATCATATTCTAGTCACAAGTCTCATATATTCCATTTAGCAAGTCTCATATTCCAAAGTAAGTTGAATAATTGAATGGCGTTTTAAACTACTATGAATATCATTTCAGTAATTATCACAGCAAATGCTCCCTTATTCAGGTTTGTCCTGGATTTCATCGGCAGTAGGCTGGGACTCTAATGTGTCTTGCCTAATGACACTCCCACGAAAAACCAAGTGAGTAGAGTTAGAACTGATTCAAAACAAACTTTTTGATATGATATATAGATGAGCTATATCTTGCAGGGAATTGTACACAAAATTTATCACCTCCTGCAAATCTTCAGTAAACTGTACAATCCAGATCATGAGATGGCAGTTATCTTAAATAGACAACAGTTACTGCAATGGGTATCCACAACATAGGTTTCAACATAAGTATATAACAATAATTTTCCTAACATTTTTCATAGCATAAGTACATGTACTGATTAATCTGAGTATCTCCAAAGCCATTTTCCTTATTGAAGTACTTCCTATTATCACAAGATGGGTTTTTATTTAGTATGATGAATGAAATTATTGTGAAATTATGATAAAACAATAAGATGGGGAAAACAATTGGCCCTCAAGCATCTATTACTAAAATTAGGACTTATTTCAGAGTGGGGTCTGACTAACAGTTAAACCCTTTGCCAAACAATCCAGAGTTCCAACAATCCTCAGCTAGAAGGCTTTAGAAAACACTTTAGGAAAAGGAGAAAATGCTGGTAACAACCAGCATTTTCTCCTTTTCCTACAATGTTTTCAACCATTTCAAAGACAAAAATCTTCATTTGGGCCACATCTTATTTGTTACCTGAAAATGCTTTCAATTCGGTGGAATCCAAAATTTTGTTGTTTGGTATAGACTTAACCCTTTAAGTCTTTGCCAAACAAAATAAAATTTGTAGATGACAAAATAGATGTGGCTTGAACTATGCTTTCAGGCTGTGAAAAGGTAGAAAACAATGTGGGAAAAGGAGAAAATGCTGGTAAACAGCATTTTCTCCTTTTCCCACAATGTTTTCAAAAGCTTTGTTTATCAGAGTCATTAAAAATTAGGATTGTGTGCTTAGGGGTTCAGTTCCTATTATGATATACACTTGCTTTAAGAGACAGGGTAGGTGAAGATCAGACTGTACAAAATGTGGTAATCTGACTCTACTCAGTTATGATAAGACACTCCTGAAATTGCAACACGTTATTTTTTTTTTCCCTTGGATGAAAGAAAATGATCTATTTTGTACTCTATGTCCAGAAGAAAACTCTTTACCAGACAACAAAATTTTAGACTTCACCTTAATTCAAATCACTAGCAGACAACAACTTAGCATTGACAGAAAACATGAAAAAAGGAGAATATGCTGGTTGCCAGCATTTTTTCATTTTCTATACATTGGGTCCTGCATGGTTCAACAGTACAGTGAAGGAATAGAATGGAGGCCCCCAGTTCAACCTCAATGGATTTTTCATGGGAATGTCCTTGGACAAGACATTTCAGAGACCAAGTGTTGTAGTAGTGAAACCAAAGGCATATATGAATATGTGAGCCATTGCTGTTAGATGTCTGAAGTAATGTTGAAAGTGTCATAAACACCATTCATTCAATCAATAATTGTTCCTACAATGTTTTCAGAGGCCACATACTACAATTTACAGGTAGTTTGGTCAGAATATTTTAGTCAGAGAAATGAACAAATGACCAGTTAATTGATGTATATAATATAATTTCCAGAAATTCATATTATATTTTCCATGACATACAACGGAACTATACAAGAACACTGCATATATGTATTCATACTTGCACCAGTTCTAAATTATGACTAATCACAAAGAAAACACCACAGTATTGCCTCAGCACTAATCCCATATATACATTTACTTAATATTTCCATCCAATTTCACTTATCTTTTCATTACTTCTGGCAAGCTGAACCTTGGCTAGAACTCACAGCCGAGTTCAACAACTTGCCAAAATATTTGCTACTGAAAATGTTCTCTAAAAATAGCACATAAAAACATGACTGCTTCTCCATCTACATTTTACTTATCTCAGACTGGTTCCAGGTTTATTGAAGAAAAGAGGTAGAAAAAAAATGCAGGAAGTTCTAGGTAACTTCAAGATAACGGAGATATTACTGGCACTGTACCAGTCAACTCTTTCCTAATGGATCCAATGTTTCAATGTTTTATCGGACAACAAAATTACTGTGTAAAGATGCATCCAAATCCAATGCATTTGCACAGGACAAACAAAGGTTCAGATCATAATCTCTGTGTTTAAAGAATTACTGAAGGAAACATTGGGGGAAGAGGAGAAAATGCTGGTTACCAGCATTTTCTCTTTTTCCCCTCAATGTTTTCCAAAAGTGCTTCATTGAGGCCATTAACACCAGATTGTTTGATATACAGTTAAACCTTGAAAACTATGCTTGAAAACATATTTTGGGGGAAAAAATCAGAAAGATGTTGGAATGGAGCACTTTCTTCCTTTTCCAAGAAATCCTTTCTTGCCTGTCAAAGGCACAACCACACTCATTTTGTCATCTGCAAATTAATTCTTTCCATTTTTTAATCATCTGGTAAAGGCTAAATAATATATATACAAACACAATCTTTTCAGCAAACCAGTACCAAAGAATCATTTCAAAGAGGAAGAAAAAATCCTGATTACACTTCTATGCTTCACTATTTTCACATGCAGGTTTGCAACATATAGTACTCTATATCCCATTAACAACTGAAATCGTGGAATTCTGGAAAAAACACTTCCAACAGTTCTGTATTGGTTTAAATGAATACTAAACCCTGTATACTAACATTCCTATGTGTTTTAAGTTTCTGTTGCTTAACCCTTTACGAGACGACAGAATTTTAGACCCTTCCAAATTGAACACATTTGCAGGCGACAATTTCAATGTGGCTTAAATGATGTGATTTTTTTCTTGATAGGGTAGAAAACATTGTGGGAAAAGAAGAAAATGCTGGTTACCAGCATTTTCTTCACTTCCCACTATGTTTTCAAAGGGCTTCTTCCTCAGGATCATTAAAAGTCGGCATTGTGTGGTAAAGGGTTAAAAATTTGCACAACAATCCCCAGTTCTAATGACCCTGTAGATGAGGATTTATGAAAATAATGCTTTAGAACCATTTTCTTCTGTTTAAACAATATTTTCCACCCTTTCAAAGACAAAATTTCAATTTTCGAGTAACATCTATTTTGTCATCTGCTAATGCTTTCAATTTAGATACACTGTCTAGTAATGAATTAAATCTTTATCCCATGTTTCCATGTTGTAAAGAACCTAAGAAGGAAAGCTTGTGAAAACATTGTGGGAAAATGAAGACAATTTTGGAACAAGAGCTTCTCCTTTTCTTGCAATGTTTTCTACCTTTTCAAAGAAAAAAAAATCAACTTTTGGGTCCTGCTAATGCTTTTAGTTTCGGTAAGTCTGAAATGTCACTGGAGTCCTTAAAACTTGGGATTGTTTTGTGAATCAAAGTAGTCTTCATAAAATAATCCACACTTTTATAGGACCTTCAAAAAGAAAGCTCTTAAAAAAAAAAACATTATGGGAAAAGGAGAAAGTGCTGGTAACTAGCATTTTCTCCTTTTCCAACAGTGTTTTCTACCCTTTTAACCCTTTACCACACAATGCCGACTTTTAGCGCCCATTGGAAAGAAGGCTTTTGAAAACATTGTGGGAAATGGAGAAAATGCTGGTAACCAGCATTTTCTCCTTTTCCCACATTGTTTTCTACCCTGTCACAGAAGATTGCACCATTTGCGCCACCTTAAAATTGTCGTCTGCAAATGCTTTCAATTTGGACAAGGCTAAAATTTTGCCGTCTGGTAAAGGGTTAAATACTAAATCTAATTTTTTAGATACATTTATTTTGTCATCTGCTTCAATGCCTTCAAATTGGGTAAGTCATTTTGTGAGGAGTCTGGTAGAGTAATGTAACTCAAGATAATTTATGGGACAGTGAGGATCAAGATTAGACTGTGAGGAATGTGGGACATTTAAGTGGATGGTGAAGATTACAATCAGACTGCACTGAATGTGAGTGGATATGATAGAGTCTTGAAATTCTGAATTATAACTGAAAAAAGAATGGTCAGAGAACATAGCCCTTCAACCTTTACCACACATCTCCCAGATTTAATAACTCTCACAAATATGGCTTTTGAAAACATTGTGGGAAAAGGAGAAAGTGCTAATAACTAGCATTTGCTCCTTTCCTCATGGTCTGTTCTAACCATTTAAAGACAAATTCTTTAGTTTATTAGTCACTTCTGTTTGTCGTCTGCAAATGCTTTCAATTTGGACAGGTCCAAAATTTTATTGACTGATAAAGGGTTAAAAATTTACATCATATCTGAGACAAAGGAGGCAAAGATCAAAAAGAAATGTGACAAAAGAGGCAGGGGAGGGGAAATAAATTCTGAGGATAATGTATGGGGGAAAAAAACAACCTACATGTATAAACTGAACATCTGACATTCAAAGATACATAATCTATATTCATAACCAGATTTCTACTCCATACATGGGTTCTGTAGGTTCTGATAACACACTTCTTTGATTTCCATGATAAACATATGGTCTGTAATTAACAGATTGCTAATTTACAAGATAACTATGCAGGACTGCTTCAGTATAGTTCATCTCTATAGCTTTACCCTTTACTAAATAATTCCTTGTTTTAACAACCCTAAGAAAGATTTTTTTTTATCACATTGTGGAAAAAGGAAGAAATGCTTATAATCACCAATCCATGCTTTGTTGGAGTTTTACTTACCAGTACTTCCCTGAATATTCTTCCCAAGACACTGGCTGCTTTCCAAAATAACCATCGTTTAACACTTCACTTAACGACAAAATTTTGGACTTGTGCAAATCCTCGGCATTTGCAGACAAGAAATAAAAAGTGGATAAATTAGAGGAAATTATATTTCAAAAAGGTAAAAACCACTGTGGGAAAAGGAGAAAATGCTGGTTACCAGCATTTTCTCCTTTTCCCACAATGGTCTCAAAAGCCTTCTTCCTCATGGTTGTCACATCTCAGGATTGTGCAGTAATGGATTAAACAACTCTTAGCAGTGGGGTAGAAATGAATCCTGTTGTGAAGGCTATCACCAATCCTAAGAAACTGACTGAGCTCCGAATTCAAACCTGCGACCCCTTGGTTTCAAAGTCCTGTATGTTTACAAACAACAAACTAAACTGGGCTTATGTGATGAGATTTGTCCTTGGAGAGGAGGACATCATTGCTGGTAAAGTAGAGTTTGCTGGTCTTCAGCAGTTTCCCTTATTTCCAATGCTTTCAAACGTGTCAGGCTTAAAAAAGTCTGATAGATATATACAAGACCTGTCACATAAGTGCCACATATCCCCACACAATACTTTGTGACAAAATGGTTTCAGGTTTTAGTTTCAGGAGTGTGATTTAGATGAACTACACAGATCCCTTGAAAGACATTAATTTATTCGACCTTAATATCAGCAGTTAAAAAATATTGTCTGCCCTCGGTTTTGGAAGTTATGACAAAACCCCAAAATGTAAAATAACAAAGGGTAATAACTCAAAAAAAAAATGTACTGTAGAGTTACAGATCTTGTGCCTTGCACTTGTCCTTAATGTGGTCTATCTGCATCTGAAGTCTGCAGTCAATAGCTTTTATACTTAGGAAGTTATGCTCCATACAAAAAGCCTAAATGTAAAATAATAAAGGACAGTAACTCCAAATGCACCACAGACAGAGTTATAGATCTTGAGCACTGCACTTGTCTTCAATGTGATCTAAGTGTATCTGTGGTATAAAGCCTCACTTTGGAATGGGTTCATAATGCAGTAAGAACCACAAACCATTTTGGGAATTTTCATGCACGATTTTGGGGAAAAAGGTAACATTTTCAGATTGGGAGCGGGTCCATTTTATAGACCCATTCAAAGAAGGAAAAAAAAAAAGCTGAAATTGAGCTGAAATTGAGAATGGCTTAATTCATTTTTTTCTTCTGAAATGGTAGAAAACATTGTGAAACAACAGATTCACAGAGCGGCGCATATACGCCCGAAGGGGCTTATCAGTGAGTAGTCGCACAAGAAATCAAGGGCAGATAACTCTAGAATGCCTAAAGAGATCCAAATGTAAAGTCACATGCACAACTACACATCATAGAGATTCACTGTAGTAAGTTTCAAGTTATTCCGATAGAAACTGTAGGAGGAGTTGGGCACACAAGAAATTGCTAACGGACGGACAGACGGACTACCCAGGCCATTACATAATACGACCCTTCGGGTGTATAAAAAGGAGAAAATGCAAGTCACTGACATTTTTTCCCTTTTCCACAATATTTTAAAAGGCTTTCTTTGTAATTGGATTGCTTGGTTAAGTGTTACATCATAAAAAGGCCTAACAAAAAAATATCTGAGTTTAGGGTTTCGGTCCGAGATGCTGTAAGTAGGGTAGGTAGGGATTTATTTTTTTTCCCAGAAACTTTTTACATGGACCATGTACCTAAATCACACCTGACAGATTTTTTTTTCTAATTGTAGCATAAAAAGTTTTGGATTGGCAGCATTTTCTAGATAGGGTAGGGAAACGCTTAAAACACAGATTTTTTTTTTTATGCTCAATCTCATTTAAGCCTTAGAGTATGAATAAACTCTGGGGACATTTTCAATCTAGAAAACAATACCTTATAATTGTAATTTTAAGGTCCCTCTTTGTCAGAATGTTTCAGCAAAGCCAACACTGTAGATCAAAGATCAGACTGCATGTTTTGTGTAGTCTAATCTTAATCTACAATGGCCACAAATGCACTTATAATTGTAAAAGGCACTTTAACCCTTTACCACACAATCCCAAAATTTAACAATCCTAACACAGAAGCCTTTTGAAAACATTGTGGGAAATGGAGAAAATGCTGATAACCAGCATTTTCTCCTTTTCCCACAATGTTTTCTACTATATCAAAAGCAGAAATCATTATTTGATTTACAATTAATTTATCGTCTGCCAATGCTTTCAATTTAGCCGAGTCCAAAATTTTATTGTTTGGGTAAAGAGTTAAGGGTTAACTCTTTAGCAGACTCGTATATTTAATAATTATAAATTTTGTTAAAAAACAAGCTATTGAGTTTGGCTAAACTGAAATGATGTGGATCCGAAATATTATGAGAAAAGGACAAAGTCTTGGTAACAAGTATTTTCCAGTTTTCCCTCAATGTTTTCAAAACCCTCCTTTCACATAGGTTATAACAACACAGGATTAACTGGTAAAGGATTAACCCTTTACCAGGCCACAAAATCTTAGACTTGTCTGAATTGAGGGTACTCAAGACAACAAATTGAATACTGGTCTAACTGTATATACTGCTAATATTATGGGCTTTTCTATGAAAGGGTAGAAAGCATTGTTGAAAAAAATGCAAGTTACCAGCATCTTCTCCTTTTCCCCCACAATGGTTTCAAAACCCCAACCTGTCTTGGTTCGGATTGTGTGGTAAAAGGCTGATATAAGATTCTATGTATAGAAATATATTTATCTAAAATTATGCACAGGTGTGGTTTCCAGGGAATATGAAAATATTTGAAGTTCCTCTGAACTCTTTCAGAAGCGGTCTCAAGGGAGAGTGCTTTTGAAAAAAATCTGCAGAAAAGGAGAAAATATTGATAAGCGTCTTCTTTTCATTTTCAAAAACATTTTTTGCCCTTTCAAAGACGATTCCCATCATGTGAGTCACTTTTAATAAATTATGTCAATTTCGAGCCTTCCCAATATGGAAAAATTACAAAATTTTGTTGCTAAGTAAAGAAAGAACATCAGGTAGAAAGAAAGCATAGTTCTCCGCAGGCATCTTTCCAAACCGCAGGGATGAGTCATTAAAAGGCATAATTACACATTTTCAGCATACAAAAGCAGAAAACATTCAACAGGCTGAAGACAGTTGGGAATTTCAGGTAAGACTTTACTATATCCTCTAAGTTATTTTTTGAAGTAAAAAAAATGATGCTGGTATGTTGTATTAACCCTTTACCACACAATCCTGACTTTTAAGGACCCTGATGGAGATGGCTTTTGAAAACATTGTGGGAAAAGGATAAAAATGCTGGTAAACAGGATTTTCTCCTTTTCATGCAATGTTTTCTACCCTTTCAAAGCCAAAATTCTACCATTTGAGCCATATCTGAATTGTTGTCTGCAAAGGCTTTTAATCTGGACAAGTCAGTATCTGTGTGGTATAGAGTTAACCTGTTACCACACAAGCCCAAGTTTTTTAAAGACCTTGAGGAAGATGACTTTTGAAAACATTGTGACAAAATCAGAAAAAGCTTGTAACCAAAATTTTCTTCTTCTTCCACATTGGGCCCGGCCAGGTAGCTCAGTGGTTAGCGTATCTGACTCGTGACCTGGGGGTTTCGGGTTCGATACCCGGTTGCGGTGAACTTTCTTTCTTGCGATTTTTCGCCTCTCACCTCTGATGCATGTGAGAAAAGTAGTCAGTGGCTAAATCCCATCATTCCAGGCACATTTGTTTTCTAAAAATGTTTTGGCTTTAGAAAAGTCCAAATTTTTTTTGTTTGTTTGGTAAAGAATCATATACAAAGTGCAGTTACTATTCAAGAGACAATATCAATTTCTACATTACAACCAACTGCTAGACTCAACTGTAATGAAAGCATTAATTTAACAGCTGGGCTCTAGCTGTTGATCGCCAGTGCCGCCAAATGCGAAAAATAAGAAAAAATGTCACTAAAAATGAAGCACTGGCGAATGTACTGGCGACAAGTAAATACCTATAAATAATCCTTAAAATACCTTACTTTCGACATAAACAATATGTATAAGTATGAAGGATGTCTGCGTCACTGTTTATCATGCCTAATCATGCTGGCTTTCATGAATAGGTTTTTGTCTAGTTTCACACCATACATGCATACACACTATACAATGCCAATCAATCAAATGTCAAATGTGCCCCGGTGTGCACACAGAATTTTTACACAATAACTACAGAGAACTAATCGAACATCATGTACAAGATTTAGTCACCGCCCATTATTTCTAAAGCGATGCCTTGATTCTGCCTTACCTGGTGTGCCTCCTCTCATGGGATTGAATTATGTGGTATTTAGCGACGTCGTTAACAAAAAACTTGATAATGGTGTTAATCCGCTTATCAAGTAAAATGACAGATTTTGAAGTTACCTGCAACCCTTAATGGTTAATTCATGTCAAACTATGTGGAAATACCTTTCCCAAAGTTAACTGATATGAAAAACAGATCGCCGCAAATAAACATGAAAACCCTTGACATAACCAAATGTCAGTATGACGTCCACTCAGAAACACTTCAGACAGGCTTTTTAGCTTTAATAATGACTCTAAGCAGTAAATTTACACAAATACATGTATAAAACTATAAGTGGGTGCTAAAAGCTCTCACTAATACTGAGGGAAAAACTTATGTTATTTATAAAATGAAATGTCAAATTAGACCAAAGGGGGAGAGGGGGGATAGAAGAGATTATCAGGCCACTCTCTCTTACAGTGATAGCATTGGAATGAGTGTCAGAGAAGGTATAGGACATTCATATTAAGAGAGAAGACCAGAATAAAAGGACCATTTAACAGATGTAACTTTAAGTTTTTTGTTTTTTTTAAAGATAAAATGAAATAATACATTAACCCTTTACCACAAAAACCAAATTTCTTCTGTAATTTTCATTAAAAATCCAGGAATTCCGATCAGTTTTGCAGTTTTAGAAGTACAATGCTGTATTACAGTGCACACATAACTTCTATGTCCCTGCAGTTCACAACATTGGAAACCCTTCGGAGGAAAAGGAACATAAATAGGCATGTACAGTATTACTGAGCAATGGATTAAGTAGCTATAACATGGGCCAAATAAACTTAAGTGTCTAATGTACTTTGTGGCTACCTAAGTTGGCTCCTACAGGCCCCAATTTTTATGAGCTGGCGAATTTGATGGCACAAAAAATAAAATTTGCAGGGGAAGCCCTGCAAAGAGATCAGATTTCTAACTTACGCCTTATAATGAACCACAACAAAGTTCTTATCTAAGCATAAAGTACAAATATCTCGGTGAAAATCAATATATACAATGATGCATGCAATATGAAATAAATCGTGTTACCAATACAAATTTGTTACAAATGTCAGGTTGAAAATGTTGGGTGGAGAAAGTAAACAAATGCCAAAGTGGTCATTTTTGTCAGTCGGTTGTGATAATATAAGGCTAGAACACGCAATCATATATGCACACAAATTCTTACCTTCAATTTATCGTCTCAATTAACGACGAAACAACGGCATAAAATCAAATAATGACAATAGTTTTGTTGTAATATTATGAAGATTCAGCGAATGGCGGAAGTATGACCTCATTCGGCGTTTCGTTCTACGTACATGTCCCATAAAATATACACTCACATGATTCATTCTTGGGAGGCTGAGTGAGGAGTTTCTCTTGCCGTCTTTGAAGGAGGCAATGGTTGACACTGAACGATGTATATTCTGCAAAATTGTCGCTGGATCAGATGAGAAAACAGATATATTGCTGACGGTAGTGAAATACAACTGTTTGCAACTTTGTCGCGTCAAACTCATGTTTCAAGGTGGTTAATATCAGAGGACCAGACCGGGTAGTTCCGGAATGTAAAAAAAAACTGTGAGCCTGAATACCGGAATGTAACGAAATGTCACGAATTTAGATGCTTGAACGCCAGAATGTAACGAAATGAGAATGCTTCAACAGTGAAATATTACGAAATTGTGCTTGAAAAGTCAAAACATTTGAATGTGGCTAACTGAATAGTACAGATAGCTGACCCCAAAAGCAATGTTACTTTTTGACTGGTCACCTCTGGGTACAGAAATACAGAGTCTTTTGTCATGTTTGTTACTAAAAGTTAATCACATTACGCTGTAATACAGATTAAGACGACGAAACAGGAAGTCAGTATAGCACTCTATCTTTGCTACCAGAAAATTTACGATGGACTTAGATGGTATGGTGCACAATAAATGGCCTAATATGAAAAAAAAAAATCACCGTTGTGTCCCATTATTCAGACTAGTCAACTGAATTGTTAATGCAGATCATATAGTGATGGTCGTACGGACCACCATTGGCATTTTTTTAAGCAGTTTTTCCCCAACTCAGGGCAAACAGTCTGGTCCTTATAATTTTTTCTTACAAAACAACAACTTCCTCTCTTCTAAAAAAAAAGGCGGGGGAGATCAAAATCTGATTTAATGCACCCTTAAACTTTAAAACAACTAATTACCAGGTTACTAACAGGACTATCAGTCCTTTGATTTTTTCGTTCTTTTTCCTTTTTCTTTTTAATGAGGTGACAGATTCAAATTCAAGTAATAAGTTACAATTTGATTGTGATTTCAGTCTTGTGCTGCTAATAGTCATATGCTTATAAACCACATCAACAATCAAAGTCAAACTTGAGAAATGGCTATTTGACTAATTAATTAATGTAGTGATTTCGGTGATTTCACTAAATCCTCCTACTTTTTTTTTTCCCTAAAAAAAATTTTGGTTTACCTTTCAGATCTTGAAATACTCTGGAAGACATATACTTTAATTGATTGAAGACCGTACTATGATCTCTTTTTAAAGATTGTCCTTCAGGCACCTTGAAAGGCATAACCTGATGCATATGCATCCTAAGGGTATTTGGGCACTGGGCAGCGGCTGTTTCGTTTGGGGGGGATCAGAATGCTTGTCTTGATAATTTCTCAAACCATTTCAAAATAGATTCATGTTGGGTCATAAAATGAGTCACTAGGTCAAATCTTAAAAAGTACTTTGTGTACACTCTAGAGGTCACATTTTCAGTCTGATACTCATGAAACTTGGTCAGAATGTTTGTCTTGGTGATATCTTGGATAGGTTTGAAATTGGGTCAGGTCAGCTCATAAACTAGGTTCCTGGGTCAAACCCAAGAGAACCCTTGCGTGCACTCTTTAGGCCAAGTTTTCAGTCTGATACTCATGACACTTGGGCAGAATGTTTGTCTTGCTGATATCTCTACTAAGTTTGAAATTCAGATCACATCTGGTAAAAAAGTAGGCCACTGGGTGAAATCTAAGGGACTTTCTGTGCACTGTAGAGACCAAGTTTTCAGTCCAATAAAACACAGAAAACATAGTAAGGAAAGGAGAAAAAGCTGCATTTTCTCTTTTACCCACAATTTTTTTAAAAGGTTTCACCCTCAGGGTCATTGAAACTCAGGATTGTGTGATAAAGGCTTAAAGTCAAGGCCACAGATTTTGAAATTTCATGTTAAAGCTTTTTAACCCTATACCATATGATCACAAGTTTTAACAACCCTGACTGAGATGGCTTTTGTAAACATTGTGGGAAAAGAAGAAAATACTGGTAATCAGCATTTTCTTCTTTCCCACAATGTTTTCTATCCTTTCACAGACATACCTGATAATTCAAGCCTCATTCGATTTGGCATCTGCAAGTGCTTTCAATGCAGACATGTCTAAAACTTTGTTGTCAGGTAAAGGATTAAGAGCTCACATTTTCCAAACCATACAATGGATTTGGGCCAAATTACTGTTATAGACACAGGTCCAAAGTTTCTTTCAGTAATACCCCCGTCCACACTCATGATCTTAATCTCAAGGTTGTAGTCTTCAATATTTTACATCTAACATTTTTATTTTTGAAGTTTTTTAAGCTCTCATATTTTCCAGACTAAATGATCATGCTTTAGGTTCATATTTGGCTTGATGACAGGTACAGGTCCAAAGTTTCATGGAACAATACCCTAGACAGTAGACATGCCCATGCCCATGATCTAAAGGTCAAGGTCACAAATTTAAAATTTCTGCTAAATTTTTACTAGAGCTCCTATTTTCAAGACCAAATGATTGGTTAGGTTCATATTTCATATGTTGACCAGTATACCTATAGGTCCACAGTCTCATTCAGCTAAACCCCTGCCCAGGCCTGTGGCCAAAAGGTCAAGGTCACAGACTATTTCCTGGAGAAAGTCTAGGAAGACTTGTTGTACTAACCCTTGCATCAGAGCGGATGTTGGGTCTCCTGTCCTAGGCTGGGACCCTACTGCTATTTTAAGGCACTGCTTCCCAGAATAATTAACTTTCCAAGCAAGCTGTGCTGCCTAATGACAGTTGTTATGTTGTTGTTCTGGTTGTGATTGTTCATGGAGCATTATTGTATCAAAATAAAAGAAGGCCTTTGAAAACATGGTCTCAATAGGAGAAAATTCTGGTAGCCAGCACTTTCTTCCTATCCCTAAATGTTTTCTACTCTTCAGAGAAAAAGTATTCAATTTCTTAAGTCACATGTGTTTTATTTTCTGCAAATGCTCTGAAAAGTCAATGTATTGGTGAAGACTAATTACTTTATTGCCATGTTGGGTCCACAGGGTCCAAAAACCAGATTGTTTTAAAAAAACACCACTTTGGCCAGAGTAAGACTCAAAATATCACTAGTATATCTCCCTGATCTACACTGTGAGCCATTTTTGGTATCTTAAACCCTTTACTGCTGAATTCCAAGTCTCAACGATCCTGTGTTGAAAGGCTTTTAAAACATTGTGGGAACTGGAGAAAATGCTGGTAACCAACTGGAGAAAATGCTGGTAACCAGCATTTTCTCCTTTTCCCTCAATTTTTCTGATCCTTCAAGGACAAACCCTATCATTGAGCCATGTTTAATTTGTCATCTGCAAATGCTTTCAATTTGTCTTCCTAAATGACTGCAATTTCAAGGCTGCTTCTGACTCAAACGTCCCAGCATTGTAGATGATGCAGATAAAAGATCAGACTTCACATCTTCCCTGAATGTCTAAGCACAGCAGAGAAGGTAGATCAATTATCAAAGATCAGACTACCCTCAATGTCTCCACTCAGTAGACAGTACAGATCAATGATCAAAATGCACAATTGCCTGTAATGTCTCCACACAGCAGACAGTACAGATCAGTGATCAGATTGCACAAATGCCTGTAATGCCTCTACACAGCAGACAGTACAGATCAGTGATCAGACTGCACAGTTGCCCTCAATGTCTCCACACAGCAAACAAGTTGGATCAAATATCAGATTACACAATTGCCCTCAATGTCTCAGCACAGCAAACAGTTCAGATCAAAGATTAGACAACACAATTGCCCCGAATGTCTCCACACAGCCGACAGTTCAGATCAGAGATCAGACTACACAATTGCCCTCAATGTCTCAGCACAGCAGACAGTACAGATCAATGATCAGACTACACAATTGCTCTCAATGTCTCCACACAGTAGACAGTACAGATCAATGATCAGACTACAAAATTGCTCTCAATGTCTCCATTCAGTAGACATTACAAATCAATGATCAGACTGCACAATTGCCCTCAATGTCTCAGCACAGCAGGCATTACAGATCAGTGGTCAGACTGCACAACTGCCCTCAGTGTCTCAAGACAGCAGACAGTACAGATCAATGATCATCCTACACAACTGCCCTAAATTTCTTCACACAGCAGACATGACAGATCAGTGATCAGACTACACATTTGCCCTCAATGTCTCCACACAGCTGACAGATCAGTGATCACAGTATATAACTGCCCTCAGTGTCTGACACAGCAGATAGTACAGATCAATGATCACACTGCACAGTTGCCCTCAGTGTCTCGCACAGCGGACAGTACAGATCAATGATCAAATTTGACAATTGCCCATAATTTCTGCACACAGCAGACAGTATAGATCAAAGATCAGACTAGTAAATTGCACTGAATTTCTTCAAACCGCAGACAGTACAAATCAAAGATCAGACTAGTAAACTGCCCTGAATGTCCCCAAACAGCAACAGTACAGATCAAAGATCAGACTAGTCAGTTGCCCTGAATTTCTCCACACAGCAAACAATCCTTCTTTAGATCAATGATCAGATTAACCCATAAAGTACTGGAACTGACTTAAGTCAATTTTGCAGACAGTGTAGATCAAGATCAGACTGCACAGAATGTGAAGTCTGATCCTGGGATCTACACTGTCTGCCACTGTTTTACCTATTCTTGCCATAACAGCCATGAACCTACAATATTTTGATGTGTTTTCATTGTTTGAAAAGGTCCATTTCATTTATTCAGTGCTCTGAACATCTGCCCTCAATGTCTCCACACAGCAGACAGTACAGATCAGTGATCAGACTACACATCTGCCCTCAATGTCTCCACACAGCAGACAGTACAGATCAGTGATCAGACTACACAACTGCCCTCAATGTCTCCACACAGCAGACAGTACAGATCAGTGATCAGACTACACAACTGCCCTCAATGTCTCCAGACAGCAGACAGTACAGATCAGTGATCACACTACACAACTGCCCTCAATGTCTCCACACAGCAGACAGTACAGATCAGTGATCAGACTACACAACTGCCCTCAATGTCTCCACACAGCAGACAGTACAGATCAGTGATCAGACTACACAACTGCCCTCATTGTCTCCACAGAGCAGACAGTACAGATCAATGATCAGACTACGCAACTGCTCTCAATGTCTCCACACAGCAGACAGTACAGATCAGTGATCAGACTACACAACTGCCCTCAATGTCTTCACACGGCAGACAGTACAGATCAGTGATCAGACTACACAACTGCCCTCATTGTCTCCGCAGAGCAGACAGTACAGATCAATGATCAGACTACACAACTGCTCTCAATGTCTCCACACAGCAGACAGTACAGATCAGTGATCAGACTACACAACTGCCCTCAGTGTCTCCACACAGCAGACAGTACAGATCAGTGATCAGACTACACAACTGCCCTCATTGTCTCCACAGAGCGGACAGTACAGATCAATGATCAGACTACACAACTGCTCTCAATGTCTCCACACAGCAGACAGTACAGATCAGTGATCAGACTACACATTTGCCCTCAATGTCTCCACACAGCAGACAGTACAGATCAGTGATCAGACTACACAACTGCCCTCATTGTCTCCACAGAGCAGACAGTACAGATCAATGATCAGACTACACAACCGCTCTCAATGTCTCCACACAGCAGACAGTACAGATCAGTGATCAGACTACACAACTGCCCTCAATGTCTCCACACAGCAGACAGTACAGATCAGTGATCAGACTACACAACTGCCCTCATTGTCTCCACAGAGCAGACAGTACAGATCAAAGATCAGACTACACAACTGCTCTCAATGTCTCCACACAGCAGACAGTACAGATCAATGATCAAACTGCACATTTGCCCTTAATGTTTCCACACAACAGACAGTACAGATCAGTAATCAGACTACAAAACTGCCCTCAATGTCTCCACAGAGTAGACTGTACAGATCAGTGGTCAGACTACACATTTGACCTGAATGTCTCCACAGCGCAGACAGTACAGATCAGTGATCAGACTACACATTGCCCTCAATTTTTCCACAGAGCAGACAGTACAGATCAGTGATCAGACTACACATTTGCCCTGAATGTCTCCACACAGCAGACAGTACAGATCAGTGATCAGACTACACAATTGCCCTTGATGTCTAAGCACAGCAGACAGTACAGATCAGTGATCAAACTGCACATTTGCCCTCAACATCTCCACACAGCAGACAGTACAGATCAGTGATCAGACTACACAATTGCCCTCAATGTCTAAGCACAGCAGACAGTACAGATCAATGATCAGACTACACAACTGCCCTCAATGTCTCCACACAGCAGACAGACAGATCAATGATCAGACTACAGAACTGCTCTCAATGTCTCCACACAGCAGACAGTACAGATTAGTGATCAGACTACACATTTGCCCTCAATGTCTCCACAGAGCAGACAGTACAGATCAGTGACCAGACTACACATTTGCCCTCAATGTCTCCACACAGCAGACAGTACAGATCAGTGATCAGACTACACATTTGCCCTCAATGTCTAAGCACACCAGACAGTACAGATCAGTGATCAGACTAATTAACTGCCCTGAATGTCTCCACACAGCAGACAGTACAGATCAGTGATCAGACTACACATTTGCCCTCAATGTCTCCACACAGCGGACAGTACAGATCAGTGATCAGACTACACATCTGCCCTCAATGTCTCCACACAGCAGACAGTACAGATCAGTGATCAGACTACACAACTGCCCTCAATTTCTCCACACAGCAGACAGTACAGATCTGTGATCAGACTACACAACTGCCCTCAATGTCTCCACACATCAGACAGTACAGATCAGTGATCAGACTACACAACTGCCCTCAATGTCTCCACACAGCAGACAGTACAGATCAGTGATCAGACTAAACATCTGCCCTCAATGTCTCCAGACAGCAGACAGTACAGATCAGTGATCAAACTACACAACTGCCCTCAATTTCTCCACACAGCAGACAGTACAGATCAGTGATCAGACTACACAACTGCCCTCAATGTCTCCACACAGCAGACAGTACAGACCAGTGATCAGACTGCACAATTACCCTCAATGTCTCCACACGGCAGGCATTATAGATTAAAGATCAGACTGTACATTTGCCCTCAATGTCTAAGCACAGCAGACAGTACAGGTCAGTGATCAGACTACATATTTACCCTCAATGTCTTAGCACAGCAGACAGTTTGGATCCTTGATCAACATTCAGACTACACATCTGCCCACAATGTCTCCAGACAGCAGACAGTACAGATCAGTGCTCATACTACACAACTGCCCTCAATGTCTCCACACAGTTGACAGTACAGATCAAAGATCAGACTACACATTTGCCCTCAATGTCTCAGCACAACAGACAGTTTGGATCCTTGATCAACATTCAGACTACACAACTGCCCTCAATGTCTCAGTGCAGCAGATAGGACTGTTGCAGATCAGTAATCAGACTACACAGTTTGATCTGCACTGGAGGCAAAAGCACCTAGAGTTGTTAAAGGTGGTTTGACTCTGTACTCAATGTCTCCACATTTGAGCAAAATTCAAAAATCATAATCCTATAATATCAACAACTCTAGTATTTTTTGTTATCCCCCGCCAAAGGCAGAGGGATGTAGTTTTTGCGCTGTCCGTCCTTCCATCCATCCGTCGGTCCTTGTGTCTGATTAGGACAATATCTCCAATACCATTGGACAGAATTCATGAAACTTTATACGTGTGTACAATAACCTACTCCGCCGATCTAATTTTTTTTTTTTTTTTTTTTGATTTGATGCAAAATGGCCGACTGGGAGCGATTTTGAGTTACGCGGTTGTGTAAATTTTTGAAAACGTCTTTTTCAGCAGGGGATATAATTTCAACGAAATTGCTTGTTATTCTTGGTTTGTTGTTGTAAGAGTAGAGTGAAGGTAGTAAATTATTAATACCTTTCATTTTCAAGAAATAACAACTTTCTTTTAAATTACAGAATGACTTATTTGTTGTGTTCAGAGATATACGACCTGCTACTCCGCACCACTACCTGGTTGTTTCCAAACAACATATCACTGATGCCAAGCAATTAAAGAATAAAGATGTACAATTTGGTAAGATTATTATCATTCTGTATCAAACAATTTCATGTTTTAACAACCCCAAGGAAAAGGGCTTTTGAAAATATTGTGGGAATAGAAGAAAATCCTGGTAACCAGTATGTTCTCCTGTTCCCATAATGTTTTCCACTCTTTCATTGACAAATTTTATGATTATATCAACATTTAACCTGTCTTTTGCAAATGCCTTCAGTTTGGAAAGGTCTAGAATTTTGTTGTCTTGTAAAGAATAGAGTAGTGCCACATGCTGCTTTCAAAAGTATGTCAGGCCTAGTATTCATCAGCGCAAATATTTATGTTTCCTAGGTTTTACACTAGAATGGGGCTCTTTTGTGCCTTGCCTAAAGGCACTTCCATGAAAACTAGCGCTACATCGACAATGTAACCAAGGACCTGTAGATTGCGATTCCATTAGCCCATCTCTTCCAACGGGTATCAGTATTAAAGAGACATCTTTAAAACCAGAGTGTAAACAAATGCTGTTAAAACTTGACTGTGTTATAATCTAGTCAGCTGTGTAAACATAGATAAAAAATCAATATAAGCTATAGGGGGTAAAGAAACTTTAGGGATTTGTCTTCGATTTAAACAGAAACTGGTTGTTATGTCTGTAGCTAGCCGCAATAGAATAAAATGCATTTTCTATCTGCCATAATCTGTGCAGCCTTACAACCATCAGGGGCAATATTTTGCATGAGGATACAAGAGTGAGTATAGTTTCATAAAATGAAGAAAAAAGCGGTTAAAAAACTGGACGAAAACGACTGAAGATGTATGTTTAAGTCTTTACCACACCACAAAGTGTCAGACTTGTCTAACTTGAAGAGATTTGCAGACAGCAGAATAGAGGATTTATAATAACCCAGGTGAAGAAAGCTTTTGAATACTTTGTGGAAAAGAGAAAATGTTGGTCCTCTTTTCCCAAATTTTTTTTTACCTTATCAAAGACAAATTTGACCCACCTTCATTTTCTTGTCTGAAGATGCTTTCAATTTGGACTGGTATGAAATTTTGTCAATCGGTAAAGTGTTTGATAACTAGATTTGTACTTCGAAGGCTTGCAAAAATTGTTGAAAAAGATGAAAATACTGGTTATCATTTGAGACCATATTTTATACAGTTGAAAGATTGCAGTTGTAGTCCCTATACTAAACAATCCTATGTTAAACCCTTTACCACACAATCCCGACTTTTAACAACCCTAGGAAAGAAAGCTTTTGAAAACATTGTGGGAAAAGGAGAAAATGCTGGTAACCAGCATTTTCTTCTTTTCTCACAATATTTTCTACCCTTCCCAAAACAAATTTCAGTTTTTGAGTCAAATTTGATTTGTCGTTCGATTTAGAGTGTTCTAAAATTTGGTCATTTGGTAAAGATTTAACAGTCCTTTAGAATTCAGAGTTCAAAAAACTTGGTTTTTTAAACCAAGAAATTTCATCATAATGGGGTGCATTAGTTGTCATAAGTTGCCAACCAGTGCTTTCAAATTGGAAAAGTCTCAAACTTTGTTGCATGTCTTCGAATTTTCTGACTCAAATACATACATAACAGGCACATAAAACCAGACATGATAGGGAAAAATCTACATCTACACAGTGTCAAATAGTTTCAAATATGATATGATGATGTAGTCTGCAGACTGCTTTTTACTTGAATTCCAATTTGATTGGCCAAAATTTGATGCTGTAATACTCATTTACCATTCTTCAACAGACGTTATTATTACCCACTAAATGAGTATTTTTTTTTTACTTCCTACTGTTTTCAAATAATATGAAAACTAAGTGGATTTTTTTTTGGGGGGGGTAAATTTTTTAGATACACAGTTAAAGCATTATGTTGTGAGAACCTTTAGTGTGGCAAGATATCAAGTTTTTAGATGCAGCTCAAAGCAAATACTAGCACCAGGAAAGTTACTACAATATAATTTTCTGTATGTATACATGAATATATACGCGTGTCAAAAAATTTACAAATTATCGATTACAGACGCACAGAAATGTTTGTAAATATAAGACACTTGTTATTTATTGGTATATTGGTATACTTCTGGTAAAATACGCAAAGAGAAATATTTGCAAATTCCTTGAATTCGCGAATGCAAAAATTACCATGTCACAAATATTTCCACTTATACAGTAACATGTATACATCTTGATAGGTGAGATAGATAAAGTTTCAAACTGTTTGCAGTTGAACAAATGGTGGCTACAGGTGCAGAGGTATTAAGGTCACAAGGTGGAGATGAGAAAGATGTCAGGTATGGGTTTGTTTCTTGTTTGATTTTTTTTGCATTTATTTTATTTGTCGCCAGTTTTTCCACATGGGTGACACTCCAAGAAGACTGTTAGTCATATTATGTCGTGGGGAATAGTGCACGATACAGGATGAAATCCATCCAAAGTTACACCTGCTTCTTTAACATGCTTGATGTATTGTACCATCACACTAGACCTTGATTAAACCCTTTCCAAACAATCCTAGGTTTTAACAGCCTTAAAGAAGAAGGCTTTTAAAAACATTGTTGGAAAAGGAGAAAATGCTGGTAACAAGCATTTTCTCCTTCTCCCAAAATATTTTTTTAACCTATCAAAGACAACTTCTATCTTCTGAATCACATTAAATGTGTCTTCTGCAAATGCTGCGAATTTTGACAAGTTTTAAACTTAGTCATTTGGTAAACAGTGAAGGTAGCCTCCGAAAGATAATAAGTAATTAAAGTCAGCTTGCTATAGGAATCTAGCACACATCCTCAGGTATACAGAGATTAAAAATCCCATGCTGTACCACTTGAGTTGATGCAGTTCACTTTTGGTCTAAATATAGCTGTAGTGATAACAGATATTTTTACTGCAGCTATCACCAAGTCTTTATCAAATAATCCTGTGTTTAAATGACCCCGAGGAATAAGGCTTTTAGAATTATTGTGGGAAACAGAGAAAATGCTGGGAACACAGTACAGGTATTTGTTTGCTAAAATCGGGTTAGTTGCATAATAGAGGTGGCCACTATGGCAGGTTTTACTGGACATGTGGCTGATATCAGTAGTTAATCATTTATCACACAACAAAATGGTTGACTTGTAAACATAAAATCTGGTTCAAATTGTTGGATATGTCTTTAAAAGTGTAGAAAACACTGAAAAAAGGAGAAAATGCTGGTCACCAGCATTTTCTCCATCTTCCAAAATCTTTTTAAAAACCCACTTCTTAAGGGTCATGAAAACATGAGATTGTTTCATGAACAGTTAACTCTCTACCAGAAGAAAAAGTTTAAGACTTTACCATAAGGATTTTGTATTTGAGTTTAACGCCATTTTAACAGCTTAGGTCATATCAAGGCAGTCAGTGACGCACCCATGTGTTTCCTGGCTTTCTCACACCAGTATGGACACAACTTTCTTTCCAAAGCCACTGTCTACTTTTCTCACATGCATCAGAGGTGAGAGGTGAAAAATCACCAGAAAGAAAGTTCGCCGCAACCGGGTATCAAACCCGCAACCTCCAAGTCGCAAGTCAGATATGCTAACCACTGAGCTACCTGGCCGAGCTTTACCATAATAAAAGCAGTTGCAAATAAAATGATGGGATTTGTCTCAGAAAGGCTTGAAAAATTTGTGCTGAAAGGAGAAAGTGCTGATAACTAGCCTCTTCTCGTCTCTCCACAATGTTTTCAAAAAGCTTCCTCATGAGAGACACGGGATTCTTTGTGTACATAAAGAGTTAAACAATTTCTTTCAAACAGCTTTTTACCATTTTAGGATGGGATTTCATTGGCCGCCCTTTCACACAATCAGTCATTTACATCTCCATGTTATCTCAGCCACAGACAAAATGGGATGGATAGCAAGGGGAATTTTTAAAGAAAACTCCTTTTGGTTTGTCTCTGTAAGTACTTATAAAGTTTTAGCCCTTTTACAAATTTAGTTCCCTTTTCAGCCAGTGTGAATCAAGATCAGACTGCACAGAATGTTCAGTCTGATCTTGGCTCTCCATAGTCTGCTATGCTGAGACATTCTAGACAAAAACAACTGTAAAATTGAATTTATTTGGGTATTGTTTCTAGATTGAAAATATCGGCACTTTAAGGGTTAGCTCTTTACCACACAAGCAAAATGTAGACGCAAATTGTAAGCATTTGCAGACAACAATATTAATGTTGCTCAAATGATGGAATTTGTCTTTGATATGGTAGAAAGCACTGTGGGAATAGGAGAAAATGCTGATTACCAGCATTTTCTCCTTTTCCCACAATGTTTTTTGAAGGCTTCTTCCTCATGGACGTTAAAACTCAGGATTGTGTATTAAATGGTTCATGGTACTGGGTATGTTGCAAAATCTTTTTGTTTCACGCTTTACCAGATGACAGAATTTTAGACTTGTTCAAGGTGAAAGCACTTGTAGATGACAAACAGTATACGGCTCAAACAATAGGATTTGCTTTTAAAAGGGCAGAAGACATGTTCAAAGCCTGCTCAATCAAGGTTGTAAGAGAACAGGATTGTTTGGTTCAAAGATTTAACCCCTTTTTTCACAAACTCGATCAGGTCTTTAATGATCCTGAAGAAGAAAGCTTTTGAAAAGACTTGTTGGAAAAGAAGAAAATACTTGTAACCATCATTTTCTCCTTTTCCCACAATGTTTTCAAATCTTTCAAATACACATTCAGTCATTTCAGCCACACTTAATTTGTTGTCTGGAAATGCTTTTCATTTGACAAGTCTAAGTTTTTCTATTGCAACAGAGAATTACATATAATACAGTTTGGATTGTACCAGCATTTGAATAAGGATATGGTATATATCTGGGAAAGAGAGGTTCAATTTATCTCTGAGATGTATTATACCAAGCCAGTCATCACGTAATTATGGATCCAGGTAATCCATTTTGCCTGACAGCCGACTGAATCATGAGATAGACTGGTCCTTTGGCATGCAGAAAATTGACCAATAGAAAAAAGTTTTGACAAAGGTCAGCCTGCATAGATTGCACAAGCTGACCTGGGTTGATAGTTTTTGCAGATGCATTAACTCTTTACCAAATGACAAAATTTTAGACTGGTCCAAATTCAAAGCACTTGCAGACGACAAAATAAACCTAACTCAAAAATTGAAATTTGTTTCCAGCAGGGTATAAAACATTGTGGGAAAAGGAGAAAATGCTGGTTACCAGCATTTTATCCTTTTCCCATGATGTTTTCAAAAGGCTTCTTTCTGAGGGTCGTTAAAAGTCGGGATTGTGTGGTAAAGGGTTAAACCCCGTTTTCACAGAGCATGGCTCATACATTTTTCTTCTTGCAGAGTGACTGGTTACTGAACAGACTTAAAACAATGAAAGAAAAGGAGCAAATGTCAGATACATAGTTCCATCTGGTTGTGTAACTCTTTGGTGCAGATTGTGTTATCCACTCTATCTAATGTATAGGAAGACAAAATTACCCTCTGTGGAGAGCGTCCTCATGCTGCCAAAGCACTGCACTTGTGTTTCGACACATGTTTTTCTTTTATTTATTGTTGCCACAAGATAACCTCCATGCGGATGATGCCCCTAGAAGTCTGTAAGTTATGATATGGGGCTTGGTGCAAGATACAGTACAAAAAGCCCATCTCGAGTTGCACCTGGTTCTTTAATGTGCTTGGTGTACTGCACTGTCACCCACAACACCGCTTTAATGTCTCACCAGAAAAACTGTTTGTAATTTCTTCTTTTTTTTTAATTGGCCAACCCTAGGAATTTAAGCTACCGAATGCGCTACCGGTCTTGGTGGCAGGATTTCACCTGGAAAGGGTAGAAAATATTGTGGGGGGACATACCGGTTTTTAGGTCTACTGGCAAAAGGCCATAAGAACTTATGTCATTGTATGGTTTTTGGGGTCTGTCTGGCGTCTGTTAGACTTTTTATTGTTTATATGATTAAGTCCACATTTTTGGTCTGATGTCTGTGAAACTTGCACAAATTCTTTATTTCATCTTGATAGCATGAATCCTGTCAAAAATGAAGGAGATATGATAACTGAGAGAATACATTGTGAAAAAGGAGGAAAAAGCTGGTTACCAGCATTTTCTTCCTTTCACACAATGTTTTCAAATAGGGTATTTCCCAATGTTGTTAAACCTCGAGGTTGTGTAGTAAAGGGTCAAAGTTGTCAGGGTTTCAAAAGGTGTATTCCTTAAGGTCATTAAGTATTAGAGTTTTGTGGTAAAAGGTCAGTGATGCTAAGGTTTCTAAAGCTTATTTCTCAAGGTCGTTAAATATTGGAATGTGTGGTGAAAGGTCAAAGATATCAGGGTTTCAAAAGGCGTATTTCTTAAGGTCATTAAATATTGGGGTTGTGTGGTAAAACGTAAAAAATATCAGGGTTTCAAAGTCGTATTTCTCAAGGTTGTTAAATATTGGGATCGTCTGGTAAAAGATCAAAGATGCAAGGGTTTCCAACAAGCCTCTCTGACTTCCATAAACATGAAATCCTTAAAATGTGACATGCAGTTTGGTTACCAGTATTTGAACTCTAGTGAAAGAAAATGTTCATTCATGGATTAGAGCTAAATTTTTACATTGGAGCCGAGCCCAGGTAGCTCAGTCGGTAGCGTGCAGGACTTTAGAACAGGAGGTTGTGGGTTGGATCCCTGGGTAGGGCAATTTCTTTCCAGGAATTGATGATAGTCATTGCGACAGGATTCGTTTCTCTCCCACCGCTGACCATTTTCTCGATGATGGTTATGTGGGAAAGCAGCAAGTTGTTTGGAAAGAAAATTGTGCGGAGTACTGGTAAAAGAGACTCCATGAAAGCATGGATAGGTGCACTGGCCACTGTGGTATAACTGAAATAATGTTGAAACGGCGTTAAACACCATCCAATCAATTTACATTGGAAAAATTCATTTCAACTTATTTAGTATTACTAATTATGCCCCCCTCCAATGAAGTGGGGGTATATTGCTTTGCACATGTCGGTCGGTCCATCGGTCGGTCAGTAGACCTTATCTTGTCCGGATGATAACTAGACACAGAATTGACCTAGGTTCATCATATTTGGCACAGACATGTGTCTCAGAGTGTAGATGATCCCTATTGATTTTGAGGTCAATCGGTCAAAGGTCAAGGTCACAGTGACTGTCAACATGTTGATATATAGACCAAACCTTGTCCGGATGATAACTAGACACAGAATTGACCTAAGTTTGTCAAATTTGGCACAGACATGCGTCTCGGAGTGTAGATGATCCCTATTGATTTTGAGGTCAATCGGTTAAAGGTCGAGGTCACAGTGACCGTCAACATGTTGATATATAGACCAAACCTTGTCCGGATGATAACTAGACACAGAATTAACCTAGGTTCGTCAAATTTGGCATAGACATTTGTCTCAGAGTGCAGATGATCCCTATTGATTTTGAGATTAATCCATCAAAGGTCAAGGTCACAGTGGCCTTCAACTTAATGATATTTAGACCTAACCTTGTCCAGATGATAACTAGACACAGAATTGACCTAGGTCCTTCAAATTCTGTACAGATATTCATCTTGGAGTGTAGATGATCCCTATCGATTTTAAGGTTAAGGTCAAGGTCACAGTAACCACCAGATGATTCATGGCCGGCGCTGCTGTTCGCCACTTGAGCCATTTGCTAGAAAAAAATTAAAGTGTCTCAAAAATGATCATGTAGCTCAACTTGTGGCTCCAACATTTTATTCGCGTATTATCGGGGACGTAGTAAGCATTGAAGTTGACTGGGAAAAAGCGGAAGTTGAACGCGCATGCCGAAAAGAAAATCGATAACCCAGTCTGTGTATCGGCGACTGTTTACAATCTTGTATGTATACACACGGCAGTGTGTATAATTATGCGAACTGTTGACAGATTATCACGTTTAACAATTGAAGTGGGCTATAAATCAAAAAGATGACATCAATATTTCCCAATCAATTCTTTTGATATCAGTTTATGAACCGTGCCACTTCCTGTATCAATGTGGCAGTAGGGGGGCATGACTGTTTTACAACAGATAGAAAACATTGTGAGAAAAGAAGAATTCAGCCGGGTAGCCCAGTGGTTAACGTATCTGACTCGTGACCTTGAGGTTGCGGGTTCAATACCCGGTTGAGGCAAACTTTTTTTCTGGCAATTTTACGCCTCTCACCTCTGATGCATGTGAGAAAAGTATTCAGTGGCTTTGGAAAGAAAGCTGTGTCAGTACTGGTGTGAGAAAGCCAGGAAACACATGGGTGTGTCACTGACCACCATGATATGACCTAAGCTGTTAAAATGGCGTTAAAATCCGATACAAACCAAATGAGAAAAGCAGAAAATGCTGATTATCAGCATTTTCTTCTTTTCCCATCATGTTTTCGAAAAAGCCTTCTCTCTCAGGGTCATTATAAGTCCAGATTTTGTGGTAAAGGTCTAATCAACCTATGTTGGCTGATTTCTGCCTGCAGGTAACTGTCTTTTCTCCTTAACACTTCACAATGCAATGCTGAGTTTTAACGACCCTGAGGAATGGACCTTTTTAAAACATTGTGGGAAAAGTAGAAAATGCTTGTAATCAGCATTTTCTCTTTTCCAACATTGTTTACTACTCTATGAAAGAGAAATTTAATCAGTTATACCACATTTAAATTGTGGTCTGCAAATGCTTTCAATTTGGACATTTCTACATTTTTGTTGTGTGGTAAAGAGTTAACTCTTTCATCACTGAATAAATAAATAAATTGCATTTTCTCAAAGGCTGCAAATACAGTTTCACTGCAAGATCAAGACAGAGTTCAGTCATAATCCAGAATAATGCAGTTAACAGTGAAGATCAGAGATCAGACTGCACATTCTGTGCAGTCTTATCTTGATCTACACTGTCCACAAAAGCATCTGGTGTCTGCTATGGTATAAAGAGAGTTTTAAAGACTTTGTTCCTTAAAGGCCCTGTTACTGCCAGATGTATACAACGAGGGTCTTAAAATGCATTTAAATTTATATGATACCATTATAAAGCATGAAAATTGTGGAAATGACAATCTGTTATTGTGCGGTCAGTCCATGTTTTAATTGCTGCCAGAAAAATGAAATCTAAAACTAAGGTTAAGGTTAAAAGTTGCCAGGTCACTTCATCTTTTGTTTACTTTTTACATAAATTGAAATTCATTTTTCTGCCGGCAACTAACACTTGGAGCGACTGTACAATGACAGAATGTCATCTTCACAATAGTTTCCATACTTTTAAATTGTGTAACTGAAATTTGAATACATTACACAACCAAATTGTTTCCTTTTGATAGCTATAGGGCCTCTAACATAAGTGCAGAGCCCTGGTAGCACAGTCGGTACCAAACAGGACTTGCAAGCAAGGGGTTGCTGATTCAAATTCCAAGCTCTGCCAATTGTTTTTGAGGATTGATGACAGTCATTGCAGCTGTATTCATTCCTCTCTCACCACTGATCATTATTTTTATGATGGTTATTTCTGAAAGCAGCCAGTGGATTGGGAAGAATTTTGTGCACAGAAACTCCAGGAAAACATGGATAGGTGCTCGGGCTTCCATTATATACCAGTAATTGAAATACTGTTAAAAATGGCTTTAACTACCATACAACCAATCAGTCCATCTTAAGAAATGCATTAGGAGAAATAGGAAAATGTGAGCTATCAATATAACTGAAATACTGCTACATAAGTCAGTGGTGCACGCAGACATATGCCCAAGCATGCAAGTATTTGTCTGAGTATGCCCTTACCTATGAAAATGTCAATCTCTGTTTGAAACAGCGTGCAATAGAGAGAAAAAACATACACATGAATGTACTTTCAAATAAATTGATCATCTGCACAGAAAACAGAGAGGTTGATTGATTGATTGTCTGGTTCAACGTGGTTTTCAACATTATTTCAGCATACCTATCCATGCTTTCCTTGAGTTTCTGTTACAAGTACTCGGCACAATATTCTTTCCAAGCTACTGGCTGCTTTCCTACATAACCATCGTGGAAACAATGGTCAGCAGTGAGAGAGGAATGAATCCTGTCGCAATGACTATCATCAATTCTCGGAAAGAAATTGGCGGAGCCGAGGATCAAACCAGCAAGTCCTGTACACTACCGACTCAGCAACTGGGGCTCTGCGAAAAGAGAGAGAAAAAGAGAGCAGTTCGGAATCTTATTTATAATCAGGAAAGGTATTTAAGAAATAAAACATAAGCATATAGCCCCAACAAAGTCCTTTTTTCTATGCCAGTATGCTATCAGTGGCTAAAAGCATATCTTATCAAGTATTATTCACACCAAATATCAATAAAGTCTAACACACAGTATTTTGACAAGAAGATTTCCAAAAATAAGCAGCAAACACAAGAAATTCTATGGTAAAGTTATAGCATAAAGAACAGGATGTAAACTGTTTCGTGTAATTATTCAACACATCAGAGTACAACCATTTAGATTAAAATGGATTATCATGAATGAAAACTAAACAGTTTCTATCTATAAAACTTGAGTATTTTTAACAAGTTACAGTCGAGCAAAAATATCAAGGGAGCTAAATCGTAGCATATAACAATAGGAAAGCAGGAGTTATTTCCCTTAAACATAAAAGTGGTGAACCCATCCCTTGACGTAACAATCCCGTGTTTTAACAACCATAGGGAAAAGGGCTACCGAAACGATTGTAGATAAAGAAGAAAATGCTGGCAACCAGCATTTTCTCCTTTTATCTTAGTGTTTTTTTGCCCTTTCCCGGACAATTTTCGTCACCACTTTATATTTGCCGTCTGCAAATGCTTTCAATTTGAACGAACTAAAAATTTTGTCGTTTAGGAAGGAGTTAACTGTATGGCTGGCTATCACCAGTAATTAAGGTTTTAGAGAATAAGATTTTTAAGATTTTCAAAATATTGTAGTTTGATTTAGGGAACTGATGAAACACTGTGAAACAAGAAATATCTCTAAAAAGACAAGACGGCGTAAATTTGCAAGCAAATAGGCAGGGGTCCTCAAAATAAACAGGTCTACATTTTTGACCAATCACAAATTTCTGTTCATGCATTTGTTATCATATACCAAAAAGTAGGTCAAAAATCAGCACATTCGGCTACGCCAAAAAAAAACTCATTCTATTGTTTTATACTACGGCTGTCGTCTCTTTCAAGAGATAAGACTTAATGGTTCATATAGCAACTATAGAAACGTCAAACGATACACAATTATGATAATGTCTACTTAATCCCTTTAGTACATTTTCTACCCTTAGGCTGCTTTAAGCGTGACTCAAGGACCTTTTGTGGACAGTGTAGGTCAAGATCAGACTGCACAGAACGTGCAGTCTGATCTTGGATCTACACTGTCCGAGAAGGCGATACTTTCCTCCCAAAATATTGAAGTAGCAGACTGACTTGAGTTTCTTACAGTCGGCTTGAAAGTCTTATTTTACTTATTTAGCAGGGTATTGGTTAAGCGTGTATAACTCTAACCATAACGTTTTTAACAGTTGTTGAATTAGGCAATAGCCGAAATAAAGGATATTTTTTCACAGTATTTTTGTTTGATAATTTATCTTCTTATAGATCGTTATCTACATGTATACAACCCATGTAAATCCAAAATTCGAATGTGTGTTTGGTGCAATCTGATCTCCATTTACGCTGTACGCTAAAACGTCAAAACTACTTACCAAACGCACAAATTTGCAATCTCGTGCAAATGGTAAGCATTTTGCAGACGACATGTAAGATGTAGCCCAGATTATCGGATGTGATTCAAAAGCGGGTAGAAAACTTGAGAAAATGTTGGTAACCATAAATTCTCCTTCTCAAACAATGTTTTCAAAAGCCTCTGGCTTCAGGGCCGTAAAATGGGTCGTGGGTTATGGGTTGCAATATAAGGCTTATTTAACGGATTATCCGCTATTCAAACAAACTTTCGACTCATATCCCGGCTATTAACGTAAACCAATAGAAACTACGTTTCGATTCGGACCTACCGGAAACACCCCAAGTGCCCGCCCCACTGCCAACAATTGATACCGGATACAATCTTATAGGGTGTCGCACCACTGCGAGACTGCTTCCGGTTCGTAGTAATCAAAAGTAGTCCCATGTGAAAATTTGCAGTAGCGCTTTTGTTGCACTGTTCTATGGAGCTAAGAAGGCTTAGTGGTATATAATTTAGATTTGCTTCAAATTTAGGCAGTGGGGGACCACTTAGATGTGCTTTTATTGTATATTGAGTGGACTATTTTGTGTCACTGGAGGAACAAAAAATTGGGGTCATGGGGGTGAACCGGTGTTTTTGAGAGGGAAAATTCTAGGATGCCCGTAATTGTTGGGATTTAGCGAAAAACGCAATCGGTTGACATGTTGTTTTTAATGCATTTTTTTGAAGGACTAAGGACGTACTTTAGACAGCAAGAGACGGAAAAGCAAAAGGTTTGCCATTAAGCGATCTGCGAAGCTTCAAAGATGGCCAATTTCACTCTATTTTCAATATGGCCAAAAACCAGTGGTGTGACACCATAGACCCATTCAGGTTTTGACTACTTCCTGGTAACGAAACTGGAAAACTGCGCATGCACACTCGTGTATGGCAAAAAGGCTGAAGAAAACAGTGGCCGATTATTGATTATGTGTACAAAAACGTTAAATTATGAATGATTACATGAAAAACGTTCTGTCCAGAGGCAAAGAAACGATACATAGACAAACTTATTTGCTTAGGGTTCAACCACGTTGAAAAAAAAAAAGATCCGTATTTAAGTGACAGTAAGAGGAAGACGTCAAAGAAAAAACAAGAAAACGCGTCACTGTTGGGGATTATCGATAATATTCTAAATGGCCAAGTTTGTAATTTGGTTCAATATACCTTTATCTAGTAAACTGACAGATCAGGACAGTTTCAGAGAAATAATATGCACGCCTACAAATCCTTTTTTTGTTAATGGTTGGGTCCTTACATGTGCCTGTTACATGCGAACGTCAGATCTATACGAGCTACAACATCATCAAAGCAAAGATTAACCGATTCCAGGCAGTAACAGACAAACCCTGCAAAGTACGGGCTGGTTTACTGTGGAAAAAGGAAAAATGTTTGTTGCCAGCATTTTACCGTCACCATAATGTTTCCTCAAGCCATATTATATAGGGTCGTTAATTAAGACGAGGGAGAGTAAGGTAAAGGGTTTATAAAGGGTACCCACCAAATATATCACATACTTGTTAGTTTGGTACCCACCAAATATATCACATACTTGTTAGTTTTATCATAGAACTTTTAGAACATAGAACAAGTCCTGTTGTCGTGTATGGTTGCTCTTTTTCCATAATTGTTTTTCACGAGGGATGGTAAGCCCTATATAATATGTAATGTATGTTCCTGGTTTCCACAGAAACAAAGAAAAAAAAAAAAAAACTCTTGGGAAACATTATTGAAAGGTTGAAATAATGGCTAAAAGCATTTTTCTGATTTTCTCACCGTGATTTTTTTTCTATTAGATCTAGTCGTCAAGATTTGTAAATGTCTGATAAAGGGTTAGATGGAAGTTTAACAGTTTTAACAGTAATTAGTGAGATCACTGTACACAAGGAGCCATTTGAGCGTGTCGAATACATAATTATGGAGGGAGACAATATGATAAGTAACCCTTAGCTTGCAATGCGTTATCTGTAATGGACTCCGCGAAAAGCGTAATAAGAGAACTGTTCGTACATAGGGGAAGTCTGATCTTGAATCCTCACAAGTTCTTATAATACCGGGTTTGAGTGATACTGATTACGGTAAGTGACGTGAACTTCAACGCAAATTCCTTTCAATCTGGTCAAAAATATAAATTCGGCAGGATATGCCTTAATAATTGATAACCTATAAAATAATAACAATAGGCCTAAAATATAAAACAAGAACTCTATAGAATCTCTTTAAAAAAAAAATAAAATATTGAACAAATAATTTGAAAAAAAAATACGGGGACTGTTAAGGGGGAAGTGTAACCGATTCGCAATGGAAATTTTGGACATTTAAATCAAAAGTGTGCTGTTTTGACTGTGGGACGTTTATCTGTTTATTCATCCCAGTGCAGAGCGTGACGACACCATCCTGTGGCACTATTATTCTTCACAGATTTTATCGATAAATTCTTTTGACAAGTCCCAATATGACAGACTTTCAACAGTATGATACTGGACTTTTTGCCCTACAAGCAGTGCGCATTCGCGTAAAGCGGAATTCTGGGATCGAATTTCCTTGCAAACGAACGGCGTTCTAAAAAGGTCTCTAGCGTCTAAACAGTCCTACTGATAAAGTACAATATTGTTTCCAGTTCGGGGTAGGTACTGTATATAGAGCTAATTCTGCTTTTGAACTTTTAAATCCATAATCTTCATACAGTCTGCTTTTCTGTGTTGTCCTCATGTGTTTGTTCTGTATTTTTAACTTTAAGACCAATTAAAGTGGGACACAATCAACAGTTAGCAGATACCTATTTTTCTTTTAATTAATGAATGGACCCTGTGCAATAGATGGTCCACTCGATTGTTCTAAAACAGAAGCACAGATTAAGATTGATACGAATACAAATAAGTTCTTACTGTTTATCACTTTTCTTTTAATACATACAAGTTTCCCAAGAACAATTTTGAAAAGCAGTTATTCTACTTAATTGTTCCGACATACCTTGGCATTTTTTGGTCATGAGAAAACTTGGAATCGGAAGCTTATAATTGAGTTAAACATCGTACGTATTTACCTTGCAGGCTTAGTATAAAATGATTAAAGATCTACAAAATCTTAAAATCAATAGATCTGCCTAAATTCCAACTTTCGTTTTAACTCTTTTCTATCTACCTTGTCGATTTCAACTTTCGTTTTTAAGTACAAGTCTAAATTTGTTTTGTTATTAAATGCAGCATAAAATGATTGTTGAAATGAAAGATCTAGCATGACAGTGCTTGATGCTACTGTCAATATCAGAAAGTTTGCGAAAAGTGTGGCTCAAGATCAGACTGCACCGAATGTAGACTTCTCCGATCATGAATTCGGAAAGATTTTCTGAGGCATGTCCTGAGACCCCAAAAACTTGAAATCAAAATTTACCAACTTCAAACACTTAGGCATGTCACCCCGCCGGTATTTCGTCTTGGATAACAAACGAAAATGAAATCTCGGTATGTTTAATTCGAAATATCGCTGTGCAGGAACGAAACATGTCCCATGAAAATGATGCAAAAGATTTTTTTTTCTGATTGCTTCACTGTTTTCAAATGGGAGAAAATAATATGCGATGAACATACATGTATTTATACTTTAAGTCGTTTTTAAGTCTTAACCAAACGACAACTTTTTCAACATGTCAAATTTCAAAGCAATCGCAGACGACAAATTAAATGTGGCCCAAATTGTGGGATTTGTCATAGAAAGGATAGAACATTGTGGGAGTAGGGGAAAATGCATTTTCTCCTTTTCCCAGAGTGTTTTCAATATTAGTCTTTCTTAACGTCGTTTAAACGGGAGATTGTGAGGGAAAAGGTTAAGACGTATATATAATTCTAACTTATTACCATACAATCTTGAGTGTAGCAAAGGTTGAAACATTTGGGGTTCCCTTTTCACTCTTTAACAACCGACAAAATTTTAGACTCGTCCAAATTGGAAGCAGTAGAAGCTGACAAAATAATTGGCTGTTCCGAACAGTGGAATTCGTCTTTAAAATTGTTGAAAACATGGCTAGAAAGGGAGAAAATGCGGTCTCTCCTTTTCCCACAATAGTTTCAAATGACTTTACCCATAGCTTCATTGGAAGCCGCTAGAAAGCAGCTTCCAGTAGGAATGTACCTAAACTATTTACCATGTAGATAATCAGTAATTATTCGATTGGTTATTATTTTTGGAAATTTTCTATAAATATCGTATTAGTGTTACAAAATTACTCCACATGGCTCTTTCTTAAATATTCAATCAGACCTACATGAACATCAAGTCTGGTTTTCTTGCAGTATAAGTTCATTCCCAAATAACAACGAAAATACAGAAAACTAAACTTCCTTTTATTGGCTAGTCCTCCGAACTTTTCCAGCTTAAAGGATTCCTTCCTTGTTCCCAAACGAAATTGTAATGCTTTCCGTCTATCACAAGCTTTCCCACCTCTAAACGGTTTTCGCATTTGTCTGCTTTTTTACAAGACAAAATAATGATAATTATGAGGTGGAGAGCATCTTAGAATATGATAATCAGAAGCAGTTTTATGTACAAGTGTTTCGTCCAGTTTTAATCTGTACAGATAATAGGGCGGTTAACCTTTGATCAAGTTATAGACTGGTTACCTCCCTACACAGTTTAATCGTATTACAAAGAGCAGTCTACTTCAGCTATTTATAGAAAACCCTTTTTTCTTCCTTTCGTCGACATTTTAGCCGAATGGAATTTTGTTACATGGACGATCTACCTTATGAGCCCTTTAAAATTTAGCATTTAATGTATTGTGTGTCGAAGCCGTTATGATCAGATTGTAAGTTCTGTACAGTATGGTCCTGATCTACTATACCCGTGAAAAATGTATGGATCGTGATGTAAGTTGTCCACAAAAATTACCAAAGGGGTGCATAGTGCTCAGGGTTGAAACTGTTCGAAAATGACAGAAATAGATCAAGATCAGACAATACATAGTCTGTGTAATATTTTTTAATATTTTGTAAGATATTGTAAACGTAAAAACTTCTTGTTTCTTTTTCCTTACTCAGTATATTAATTTCATTCGGTGTAGTTGAAAGGATAAAGTTATTACCGAACCTATCTCTGTGCATATACAACTTTTTTTTTTTTACGTCGCTGCTGGTCAAGGGTTTGAATGGCTCTTGAAGTTTACATTAGAAGTTTTATAGGTTTGTACAAGGCCTATGCAGAAAATGGTTCAAACTAATTTTTATTAAACGATTTACGAGTATATATAGTAATAGTAACTATGTTGTTGTTGAATAGATTCAGATCCTTAAAGACTTAAAAAAATTTTTTTTAGTGGTTCGCGCCAACTGTGAAGGCTATGATCAGAAGAATTTTGGAGATACTATGCAGAAGTCTCTAATTCTGGAGTAGAAATGTAAACATGCACTTTGTTACAAGCAGGCTAAGATACTTTTTAACAAGCAAAAAGAAAATGTTTTAGAAGAAAGTTGTTTAAATTTTTTTTTTTTTTTTTTTTCCTTTTTTCTTTTTATAAAAAATGAAACACAAATAAAATATCACCTAAAAATTGTAAATACACGTAGATCTACGTGAATAACGATCTAACTATCACTTTGAATAATTACTAACTTACATATTTCCGCAGTGTCGCCTTTTATCCCCCTACAGAAGTTTGCTTTTTAAAATCATTTAATAATGAAAAATGCTGTACTTGAATGCGCAATTTCTCCATTTTCAAGCTTTGAGTAGAAATTTGAAAATTCCAGTGCTTTTACATGTTTTCTCACATACACATTTATCACTTTAAATGATAATGATGATTATGATGATAATAATGGTACAAGATAATTTAAGATTCCTCTCTTAACTCCTGCCTTTTTTCCTGCATTTTAGTATCATTTGTCATGATCTTCCGTTTGTGGGGGGAAAAACAGATACAAAAATGTCATCACATTTTTTCTAGAAAATCAGTATTTCTGAAATTGTCCACCAAAAGACTGCGGCTTCTATGATGCCATGCATCATAAATTTGTCTTGTTAAAACCTTGGAATATCCCCCCACCCCCATCCCGAGTACGATTTTCCATAGTTTCGGCAAGTGCCGACACTAAATCGTGGAGGTTCATTATCTTCCACTAGATGGCATTCTACAAATACACATCTGACTTGGGCATTCTGGGTACAGAACCGGACTACTTTTAAAAACTTTTCAAAACGACAACCGTTACTTTGAATTTCAAAATAAAATAAACGTTTATTCAATAAAACGCTACCTGGAGCGATTCATTCAGCTTTGATCAGCTAGCATGTAACCTATGCACCGGCCATTTATTTAAACAGCCCCCTACAGGCTTGGGTTATAGCTTCGATATAAGCCCTACTTTTCCCATGTGTATGGGATGGGTGATGCGTCATAGCAGATAGGTCGAATCTTCAAAGAATATGAGGTTCTTTTAGCAGTAAAGTTTGACGACCGATCCCGGTAGCCAGTTGGTAACATACAAGAATTGTAATCCAAGGCTCGAGAGACCGATTCCAAGCACGGCCATACTCTATTCGTGGATTTTATTTTTATACGCGCGACTATGGTGACAGGATTCATTTCTCTCTTTCACTTGATGTGTTTTACGACTATGTTTATGTAGGAAAGCAGCTAATGGCTCGGAAAAAGTGTTGTATGAAGCAATGGCAAAGAAAACTCATTGGCCGAATTTATAGGTGTACTGGACCCCGTAACGTGAATGAAATAATTTTGAAAACGATTTTTGTGACCAAACAACTCGACAAGAGTTTACTAAATGAATGGAATTGAAACTTGATTTATCTCTCTGTTTTACAGGTATACCTACGTGGATGATGGCCGCGGCTACAGAAATAATAGAACAAGCCTTTTATACTGTAATATCATGATAGCTCAATAACGTATGTTGCTCGAATTGTTAGGGAAACTCTAAAGACTCTGCACATGATTATCTATCTGCCATGGATATAGATGGTATTGAAAAGTTGTTATGAACTATCTACAGACTTGATGTTTACATACAGGGATAGCTACCGTGGCTACAATTACAATTAAGCTGTGAAGTAGCGGAAACATAGTAGAGCTGGCTTTTGGTAATAAAGCTTACTATATACCATGTGATAGTTCATTTAATAGACGTTGTACAAGCCTTCAATAGACTATGTGATAGCTTATTTAATGTTGAAAAAGTTGTTATTAACAAGCGACAGACTTCGTGTATACATATCTGCCGTGGCTACAGCTGCAATCAACATCTGACGTGATGGTAACATAGACATGGCTTACGTTAATAAAGCCTTCTACTTACTTTGTGATAGTGCATTTTATTAACATTGACTCAGCTATTATGGGCGCATTACAAACTTTTTCATAACATTCTGACGTGGCTACAATTGTTATTAATTTGGTATATCTCTTACATGGTTAACATCCTTAGAAACCCTCCACAAAAATTGTTATAGTTGTGCATCATTCGCTATGATTCATCTTCTAACATGGTGATATCACATTTCACGTATAGTTTATATCTTTAAAAGTGATCATTATTGCCAGTTTTTAAAAGTTGTTTGTGAAAGCAATATCTCTCAAACGACCATGAGGTACCATGGCCGTGACTTTTACTTTAATTCATAGGAAGTACCATCTCCTTTACTCTTGTAACATGCTTGGTTTCAGGTCCTTTACATACTATCCCATATTTGAAATCTTCAACTGTCAGACCACGTCAGGTACAGGTAAATTGTACATTGACATATGCCAGTTGGCTAAAAATTTTGTCTAGATCGCTACAGTGATTGAATCATAATTGTTTGACATCGCTGAGATATTTTACGTTTTGCACAATTTCAAAAACCCGCAAAAGTTTGATAGGGACTGTCCAGCAACTCAATGTCTTTTATGCATACATATCAAGATAACACATAGTCCTTTTTCATATAAGCACTTTTTAGTATCAATTCATCAATTGTTCAAATCTGTTTAAGCGCAAAAACTTCACTATATCATCTTTTAATACAGACATGCTCGCTAAAGGACCAAAGCTAACGATTCGCATTACAACAATAACTAAACATTTCGTTTATGATTGTTACGTTAGCAAATCTTTCATACAAATCTAGGTACACAATAGTCTAATCACTGATACAGATACTATCAGACTGTGTAACTTTGGCTTTTAAGGATAAAAATTCGAAGCAATCAGAAGAAAATGCTGCAAAAAGTTATTCTCTACAATTTTGTTTGCTTCAAAGATGAGATCAGCTTCAAATTTAAGGAAAATGGTGTGTATTTTTTCATGGGAGGGAACAGCACCGGAAAAACAAGCATATTTGAAGCAATACGTAATTGTCTTAAAACTACAGACCTCAAACAAGCGTCGTCTCCTTGTAACCCAACGCGTGATTCATTCGCTGTCTGCTATTTTCGAACAGATATTTATCACATCGCATCCATATACATACACGAAATTGAAAGAAGCGAAATTTCAAAGATTTTAATGGCAACTGATGACGACTATTGCAATATGCAAGTTTATGGTGCAAGAAGGACTCACAACGATTGGAGACTATTTCAAGTAATGCTAGACGGCAGTTTACAGGAAGATCTAATCCCTTTAAAAAAAACGATAAAGAAAGTTTTTTGTAATCTTGAAGAAGATCTGCATGTCGACGTTTTCCATCTATATACCGTGATATTTCCGGTATTAGAGGAACACAATATTGAAACACCGTCATTCGATGAATTCATTGCAGAATACGTATCAATACAAATGACTTTGCCACACAGAGGTATCAATCCGGCACAGTCTACCTATGGTGATGCCAATCAATTTCAAGCATCCTCTGATAACGCAGACGTTTTGAGGTGGTATCTTAAGAAAGCTGAGGATGGTGACTGCGAGAGGGTATTACATAGCGGTATTTTTTGTAAGCTTGTAAACGGTGATGTATATTCGCCAGAAAATAACAATGGCGCAATCGAAATAAAAATGGGCAGTACCGGGAAGAAGGTACCTCTTCTCCGTTTGCCGGAAGCAGTGCTTGAAGGACATCTAGCCTCCGCTCTATTGTATGGAACCACACCCACAACATTATGTTTAGAAGAACCGAGCAGGGGGATGGATAGGCAGACAACAAAATTGCTGCTTGATATTCTCAAACAAATAGATCGTCAGAAGAAACTCGTAATTATTGCAACCCATGACCCTTACTTTATAAGCCCCTGGAACTTATCAAAAAGTTACATATTTTGTGGGAAGGGGGATGAATGTAGGGTTTTTAATGGAAAAAATTTACTGAGTATGGGATCTGATGAAATTAATGAGAAGGTAAAGAGGTTTATAACAAGTTATCCCATGAGTCTTATTTGGTTCTCCAAGAGAGTATTTTTTGTTGAAGGGGACTCTGATGTTATGTTTGTCGAAGCGATACGAGATGTTATTGTGCAGGATTCGAATGATCTCGGACGCAATCTTCTGGAACGGGCTGGATTAAGTACATACCCCTTTTTGAGTCAGCTGCAAGAGTTTCTATCATCCTTGACAATAATAAGCATAGCAGGCGAAGGAAATAAACGGAAAACAGAGGCACTGTGCGATTTTTTAGATATGAAAGGTGATCATGGGCAACCAACTTCACGTTACTACCTGTTAGATCACAATACCTATGAGCGCATCACTGAAACCCTCTCTCTGAGGTTAATGCCAAGCAATCCCTCATTCACTGAAATAGCAGAAAGAGGAGTTTTTATTTGGAATCATGACCTAGAGATGGAGGTTGCATCGTTTTGTCACGCAGAAAATCTTAGAAATCTTTTAACAAGAAATAACGTACCCTTAAGGAGGGTCCGAGGAAGAGTTCCATTTAAGATAAAGAAATGGGGCTCGACTAATACGAATGGAAAGCTCTTTCTAGAATCACCCAACCTCACAGAAGTGAACAGACACAACATTGTATCAGGAATGTTGTCTGCTATTGATTTGAACAGGGAACGACAGCAAGAACCAAGGAAAGGAGGTACAGTACCGATGTTTCTGAAATTTATCATCATAGCTATGCTTAAGAGCAATGGCCAAGGCGACGAATTGCAATGGGACGGAGAAGATTATTTTAGTGATGATTTAAAATAGAGTTTTTATAAAATGTGTGCATAACACCCACTACACACAATACAATAGCAGGTGAATAACGTCATTAAAAAAAAGGATTCGATCAAAAACATGTTTTTTTTTTTCACTTCAGAGCATTTTGACTATATAATATTATAAATGGAGTAATTTCGTGTTGGCCGACTTACAGGTCCGAGGTCTGCGGTATCAGCCTAGGTCTTCGGACCTGTAACTCAGCCAATACAGAATAACTAGATTATTGACAGTTTTATTGGTGAACGGCTGGAATTTGTCGTCGGTTTGAATATGATCTTGACCGTGTCAAGTTGTCCTTGTTTTGCTTGATATTGACCGAGTTTGCTGATATTGGCAAAGATTGTCATTTGGTGTTGGACAGATTTCGTCAAATAAATGCAATGACACTTTTTTTAAAAAATTAATATTTCTCATAGTAAGCCTTAGAGCGCCAAGTACAGCTTTCAGTAGCTGATTTAGTAGATAATTTTGATCAAGATCATGATGCGACTGCTGTTTGCAGATGGCTAAAAAAACAAAGAAAAACTGTCTGATCTTTGGTTTACAAATATCCGCCATTTTGTCAACCCATAGAATGCTAAGCACAACTCAAGGATTTTTATTTTTATGGACAGTGTAGATTAAGATCAAACTGCACATTCTGTGCAGTCTGATCTTTGATCAACACTCTCCGATGCGGCGATATTTTTCAACCAAAATGACTTTGAAATAGCAGTATTTGGATTTACACTATCGGCTGGAAAGTTTTGTTAACTTGCTTAGTAGGTTAAGTGTTAAGTATACTTTTTCCCCCTTTATTTTCTGCATTCCTCCAAAGTTTACTATATATAGATACGAAATACAGGAACAAATTACAAGCGAAACACAAGCATTATTGAAAAATTTGGAGAAAACTGGTTTTATTGCCAAAAATATGTCGGCGTGTGTGTCTGCTTGCGCGCGCGCACGCGCGCGCGTGTGTGTGTGTGAGAGAGAGAGAGATCAATTATAAACGTACAATAAAATTAATGCAATAGAGAATAACAAGACTATACTAAATGAAATGAAAACGTGATATATGTGTAACATGCATGATATTCCTAGCAACCACAGATCTAGTCAATGCTTTACCGAAACGAAACAGAAAGAATTAAACAGATGCTTGAAAACGTGAAGTACAAGTACTCATATTCAATAATGTACTATTTCTTTCTATAGATGTAAATAGAAAGAATTTAATCATGACCGACGAAAAAAAAAAACTTATACTTCTCGAAAAAAAAAATTACATTTCCATGTAAAATATACGCTTGCAATCATGCACCAGAGGACATCTACATTAGAATATGGTGAGTCAAGCTAGGACGAATATCGCTTTGACCACATCGTCTGCAATTGTAATCAAAATATGACAAATAAGCAGTCCGTTTATATTGGCCAATTTACTCGTATTGGCCGAGTTTGCTGAAATTGACAAAGACTGTCATTGGGTATTTAACGGACAGTTTTCGTCATATTTTTGCAATAACAGTTTATTAATTTTTCATTGTGCCCCATAACTCACAACAGTGGTTTATTGAACGATAAACCACGATAGAAAGAAGATTGTTTCTTGCGTAATTCTAATTATTGAGCAATTGAGCGCTAAGCACAACTCTGGCTTTTTAAGTAGATAGTGTTGATCAAGATACGACTGCTGTTTGCAGATGGCTTCAAAATGGGATATCTGATCTTTAGTCTACAAATATCCGTCATTTTGTTACTCCGTATACTGTTAAAGTGCGGCTCAAGGAGTTTTGCAGACAATGTAGAACGTGCAGTCTAAACTCTGATATATATCCGATGAGAAAATATTTTCCCCCGAAAAAATAACTTTGAAATAGCAATATTTGGGTTTACACTATCGGCTGGAAAGTTTTGTTTAACTTGAAATTGCCTTGTTTTAATCCTGCTGATTTAGAATTATATTATTTTTTGAATAAGCAATTAGTGGTTCAAGGGGGTGTTTAGTTCTCATGCCATATCAAAATTTCTAGTAAAATACAAATAAATGCACTAGATATATTTTTCTTTGCAGTCGTATAAACTTAACGATTATATTCAATAAAAAGGTGCAGTTTTGGACGCTGAAATGACGGGAGGGTCGTTTTGCAATCGGAAACCCCGTCTTTTTTCATTACATCATATATGACGACATACATGTATAAGTATACGTATTTGAATACTAATCATTGTGTTTGATCATGTGACATTCTCACCAGTTTTTTCTTTTTTGCAAAACTCTCACGAGAAATCTAAAGATATCTAAAGCGGCTCCGTAGCCCATTAAGGAAATATCATTAAATGTTTTTCTCTACTTTATTGGTTTTGAGTCGGGGTGACTAATGGTTAAAAAATCCCTGGCTACGTCCTTGTCTTTGTTTGTAATCCATTACTAAATTGTCATTTTAAACATACCAGAAATAGCTCAATTGATGCATAGGGGATCTATGTTTAGGAGAGGAAAATATCTGAGCCATGCACTGTAAATAGGGGGCTTAATGCATCTCCGTGATGCATGATACCAAGCAATTCATCACATGACTATTGATCCATAAAATCCATTTTATCAAACAACCAACAAAATCATCAGGTAGAATGATCCTTTGACATGCAGAAAATCTTAAGATAGTGATAAGTTCCGGCCCATGTCAGCCTGCGCGGACTGCGCAGGCTGACATGGGTTGATACTTTTCGCAAATGCACTAAGCCCCCTTTTCACAGAGCATGGCTCATTTTGTTTGAACGCCGTGTAACAAAAAGTATTGGTGGCACTCAGGGAGATAACTCTTTACCAGACGCCAGAATTATAGACTCAACCGAATTGAAAGCATTTGCATACGACGATTTCAAGTTATCTAAAGATGATTTCTGACTTTGAACTGGTAGAAAACATTGTTGGAAAAGAAGAAAATGCTGGTAACTACCATTTTATCTTTTTCCCACTATATTTTCAGACAGCTTTTGCCAGTATCATTAAAACACAAGATTGTGTAGTACAGGGTTAAACGCATTTCGGAGTACTTTATACCAAGCAATTCGTCCAAAAATAGGGACAATATGGATCCATTTTGTCTAAAAACCAGCTAAATCGTGGGATAGAATGTCATTTGACATGCAGAAAATTTACCAGTAACAAAAAGTTTCAACTTATTTCAACGAGCGGACTATGAAGGCTGACATAGATAGATACTTTTTGCGGATGCATTAATAAAAACTCCTCCTGGCAGAGATTTTTGCATCTTATTATCATTGAAAATACAAATATGTCCCTACATGAATAATAAAGTGTATGTTCCAGCATCAAGATGTGATGAATGTGACATGCTACACATGGGTTACATTATCTCGAAAAACAAATGGAGATATTACATATGCTTTACAAATACTTGAACAATAAATGGGGTTTTAATATTACATAGACATGCACTTGAACAATGAATGGAGATGCATGTATTATGTTACATGCACTTGAACAATGATTAGAAATACTCTATATTAGTTATGTATTTTTGAACAATGAATGAACCTATTATGTAACAGACTTGGACGACGAATGGGGATATTATCATACATGCTCTTGAACAGTAGAAGGAGCTTTAAATGGGTTACATATAACAATGAACAGATGTTCCAAATGCAGGCTTCATATATTTCAACACTGAATTGGTTATATTATGTTACATGTGCTTGTAAATGAATGGAGCTGTTATATGTAGGTCATGTGTACTTAAGAAGAGTAAATGGAGATATTACGGTACATGTAATTGTATATAATTATTTTATGTATACTTGAATATTGATTGATAGATAGATTGATTGATAGATAATTCAATTTAATTTAATTGACTGATTGATTGAATGCTGTTTTTTGCTGCTTTCAACATCATTCCAGCATATCACGGCGAACTTGACGAACGAATGAAGATGTTACGCCATATGGAGTTAAAAAATGAACAAATATATTTTTTTCATGCACTTGAACAATGAAAAGAGGTATTGTGCCACATTTTCTTGATTGATTAATTGAATATTTCTTATACCCTTTTCAACTTTATTTCAGTCATATCATGGTAACAGTTCACTTTTTCATGCATTTCCTGAGTTTGACTAGAATCTTTGGCTAGTGCTCTAAAGTCTCTTGCCAAAGGATATTTCCATGAAAAACCCAGAGCTTTGAATGAGAATATGTACTTTATTAATATACATGTATATAGAGAAACTACGTGTGAGTTACATTTACTTGAACAAGAACGAAGAATTAATGTCATCCTCATCCTCATCCTATGAAACTGCATTACTTTCTTTACAATCTGGCTCGTACATGTATGACTTTATCAGACTAAAATCGTCTATTTCTTCGTGTTCAATAACGCTCAATTCGCTATCATACACAACGTCCATATTGAAATAATCTCGACAGTGACGTCACTCATCAAGGGATGCAACAAATACGTAAGGGAGGTAAGCGATGTCGCAAAAACTAAGATGCAGAAATATAAATTGGAATAAAGTACTTTTACTGATTTTTTCTTATGATTAGAATATCACCAGGTTACCAACTGATAAATTTTGAAAATTAACATTTTCTGAAACCTGTTGATTTGCCCTTTAAACGGGTATCTCATATAGGGTACATATACTCGAACAATGAGGTAGATATTAATGATTACATACATGTTCTTTAACAATGAATGTATTTTTTTTTAGTACATACATGTACTTGAACAATGAATGTAGTCATTAATTACATGTAGTATATAAACTTGAACAATGAATGTTGATATTTTTGAGTACATATACATGTATTTGAACAATGGATGTAGTCATTAATCAGTGTATAAACTTGAACAATGAATGATGATATTTTTGAGTACATATACATGTATTTGAACAATGGATGTAGTCATTAATCAGTGTATAAACTTGAACAATGAATGATGATATTTTTGAGTACATATACATGTACTTGAACAATGAATGTAGTCATTCATTAGTATATAAACTTGAACAATGAATGTGTGTAGATATTAATGAGTGCATATACATGTACTCGAACAATGAATGTAGATAGTAATGAGTGCATATATAATGTACATGTACTTGAACAATGAGCGGAGATATTAATGAATGCATATACTGCAACAATAAGAGAAGACATCGTGTTATATGTGCATAAAAATAAAAGAATATTATTGTTTTGTGTCTGATGTACTTGATCAACGAAAAGAGATACATCTTGTTTAAAGAAATGACTGAAATTAGTTCATAAAAGAAATAGATGTACTTGATCGTGAACAAGATGTGACTATTTGTGAACGTTACAGTGAAAAATTGTTTTCTAAATATACTGGGTCTCATGGTATTCAACAACCATTCTTGATAACATTTCTGGTCTAATCTTCCAGATTTTTTTTAAATTGCAAAGTAAAGCAATTTCTGTTTGGCTAAACCAGATCGTTTAGCCTATCAGAAATTGGATTAGATCTACGTTCTAAATCTAGAATAGTACTAAGAATGCAATATGGAATGGTTGGTAAAACGTACCCTGCTTTCTTATTACTTATTTTTACTCTCATTCTTATAAGGGCCTGAATTGCTCTGTTTGCACTTAATGGTCACTTTACTAAAATTTTTATATGAAGAAAGCCAAATAGAATTAAACATGAAGAATCTATGATTCTTTATCATATCATGAACTTTTCTTATGTTTTATTAGCTCTTATCGTAAAAGACGATTCTCTTTTACTGAATCTCAAGCAGCCAAACCTCCTGTCACAATTAGGGATTTCGTTTACAACTTAAATGAAAGAATTAATTGAACCCAACCCCTTCAAGAAAATTAAGTAAAGGAATTTCACCCTTTACCATACGATCCCGGGTTTTCACGACCCTGAAAGAGAAAGCTTTTGAAAATATCGTGGGAAATAAAGAAAATGCTGGTAACCAGCATTTTTTTTTTTTTCTTTTCCACAATGTTTTCTACCCTATTAAAGACAGAAATCATCATTTGAGCTTCATTTGTTTTTTTCTTTTTTAATCTGGTAGAGTAAAAAATCTTATCGCTTGGTAAAGGGTTCAGTTAAAGTTTTCAAAAAATAATTTAGGAACTGTTGTTTTCTTATTTATCTATCATGAACACAAAAAGAGAAGAAAAAAGCAGCAGCAGCAACAACAACCAAAACATATACATTAGAAAGGAGGAAATGGTCCGGAATTGAGCTCATGCCATTAGATAACCTTATTTCCAAGTCACTGACTATTTTTCTCACAAGCAACTGATGTGAGAGACACAAGATCGCCGGGGAGAGGTTTGCCTCAACCGGGTATCGAGCAGTTCAGAATTTTAATTATAATCAGGAAAGGTATTTAAGACATATAACATAAGCGTACAGCCACAATAAAGTTCTTTTTCATATGACACGGTGGTGTCAATGACAAAACTCTTATCTAATCAAGTTATTAATTAATACTTAATGTCAATGAAGTCTAACAAACAGTATTTTGACAGGAAGATTGCCAAAAATTTAGCAACAAAAGAGAAATTCTATGGCATGAATGGTAAAGTTATGAAAAAAGAAAAAACATGATACAAGCTGGTTAAATTATTCAACACATCAGAGTACAACCATTTACATCAAAATAAATTATCTTAAAATTTTCTATTCAAAAAACCTGAATACAGTATTTTTGCACGTAAGATTCTAGGAATACAACCAAGGGAGATAAATGGTAACATATAACATCAGGAAAGCAAGAGTTACTTCCCTTAAATATATTTTGAGGGGGGGAACCCCTTTACAGAACAATACCGTGTTCTAAGAACCCTAGAGAAAAAGGCTACCGAAACCACTGTAAGAGAAGGAGAAAATGCTGGCAACCAGCGTTTTCTCCTCATCCCTTAGTGATTTTTGCCCCTTTCCAGACAATTTTCACCACCACTTTATATTTGCCGTCTGATAATGCATTCAATTTGGACAAACTAAAAATGTTGTCGTTCGGTAAGGAGTCACAGTAACTGTGTGGCTGGTTATCACAAATAATTAACCCATTACCACACACTGCCAAATTCTAAAGACCCTGAGGAAAGAGGCTTTTGAAAACATTGTGGAAAAAGCAGGAAATGCTGGTTACCCGCATTTTCTCCTTTTCCCACAAAGTTTTCCACCTATCCTACGATAAATTCTATCCTTGCAGCCAGATTTAATCTGTCGTCTGAAAATGCTTTTTGATTGGATAAGTGGAAAATTTTGTTATTTGGTAAAGACGAAAGCAAAACCAAAAGCAGCCATGAGTTTTGCCGGATCAAAATTATGTCAAGATATCTGAAAGAGATCAATTACAGGACCATTTTGGCCAGTTTGTATAGAATTCCAACTTAACCCCATTACCAAAACGGCAAAATTTTAGAGTAGTCTATATTCAAAGCATTTGCAGACAACAAATAAAATTACATTCAACTGATAGGATTTGCATCAGAAAATGTAGAAAACACTGTGGGAAAAGGAGAAACCAGCATTTTGTCCTTTTCCTACAATGTTTTCAGATGCCTTTTACACTAGCGTCGGTAAACGTCGCGATTATGTGGTGAAGAATTAATGTTTTAGAGAATAAGATTTTTGAAGATTTTGAAAATATTTAGTTTGATTCAGGGAAAGGATGAAACACTATGAAACAAGAAATATCTTTAAAAACACAGACGGCGTAAATATTGCTAGCAAATAGGCAAGGACCCTCAAAATAAACGTGTACATTTTTACCAATCACAAATTTCTATTTATTCCTTTGTTACCGACACGAAAAAGTAGGTCAAAAATCAGCACATTGATCTACGCAAAAAAAAAACCATTATATTGTTTTATACTTCGGTTATTGCCTTTCTCAAGAGTTTAGATACACTTTATGGTTCATATAGCAACTATAGAAACGTCAAACAATGCACAATAATGATAATGTCTACTAATCTCTCTTGTCCATTTTCTATCCATAGGCTGCTCTAAGTGCGACTCAAGAGCCTTTTGCAGACAGTGTAGATTAAGATCAGACTACACAGATTGTGCAGTCTGATCTTGGATCTACACTGTCCGAAAAGGCGATACTTTCCTCCCGAAATATCATAGAGGTAGCAGACTGACTTGGGTTTCTTGCTGTCGGCGTGAAAGTCTTATTTTACTCATATGTATTTAGCAGGATATGGGTTAAGCGTGTATAACTCTAACCGTTAAAGTTTTTATCTTAACTGTTGTTGAACAATAGCCGACAAAAAAAAAATTCACAGTATTTTATTTTTGTTTGATAAATTATCTTCCTCTAGATCGCTATCTGCATGTAAATAACCCATAGTACATGTAAATCCAAAATTCGAATGCCTGTCTGGTGCAATCTGATCTCCATTTACTCTGTACACTTTAACCTCAAAACTACTTACCAGACCACAACTTTGCAAACTTGTGCAAATTGGAAGCATTTGCAGACGACATATAAGATGTCGCCCAAGTTATCGGATTTGATTTAAAAGCGGGTAGAAAACACGAGAAAATGTTGATAACTAGAAATTCTCCTTCTCCAACAATGTTTTCAAAAGCCTCTCAGACTTCAGAGTCGTTAAATGGGCTGTTGGTTATGGGTTGCAATGTAAATATTATTCAAAAGGGTCATCAAACAAAACTTTCGACCCATATCCTGGCTATGAACGTAAACCGGGTCCCACAGTCAAAACACTGCACTTTTGATTTATTCCGAATCGGTTACATTCCCCCCGTATATTTTGTTTTTAAATTATTTGTTTGACATTGTATAGTCCTTTTTTTAAAAAGATATTCTTCAGAGTTCTTGTTTTATATTTTAGGCTTTTTGTTATTATCCTACAGGTTACTGATTATTAAGCCATATCCTGCCGAATGTATAAATTTTGACCAGCTCGAGAGGAAATTTCGTTGAAGTTTGCGTCATTTACCTTAATTAATTTCACTCAAACCATCATTAGAACTTGTGACGATGTATTTCAATATCAGACTTCTCCTATGTGCGGACTTTTCTCTTATTACGCTTTTCGCCAAGTCTATTTAACTCTTTACTAAATGACATAATTTTAGACCAATCCAAATTGGAAGAATTTGCAGACGACAAAATTAATCCGACTCAAAAATTGAAATTTGTTTTGGGAAGGGAAGAAAACATTGTGGGAAAAGGAGAAAATGCTGGTTACCAGCATTTTCTCCTTTTCCCACAATGTTTTCAGAAGGCTTCTCTCTCAGGGACGTGAAAACCAGGGATTGTTTGGTAAAGGGTTAAGATCACGCACTGCAGGCTAAGGGCTAAGGTCTGTATTGCCTCTCTACATGAATATGTATTTGACACGCTCAAATGCCTCCCCGTGTACACTGTTCTTACTAATCAATGTTAAACTTCCATCTAACCCTTTACCAAACCAAACAATCACAAGTCTTGACGACTGATAAAAGTAAAAAAAAAAAGTGAGAAATGAAGAAAAATGCTTTTAGCCAATATTTCAACCTTTCAACAATGTTTCCCAAGAGTTTTTCTGTGGAAACCGGGAACATAAATTACGTTATATACGATCCCTGGTGAAAAACAGTTATGGAAAAGAGCAACCATACGCGACAACAGGACTTGCTCTATGTTCTCAAAGTTCTATGATAAAACTAACAAGTATGCGATGTACTATTCTTAAGGTGGCTACCATGTATAAACCCTTTACCAAACTCTCCCTTGTCTTAAGACTAACGACCCTACATGAATGGAAACACTATGGTACAGGTAAAAATGCTGACAACAAGCATTTTTCCTTTTCCCACAGTGTTCCAGTCCATTCTTTGTGGGGTTTGTCTGTTACTGCCTGGGATCGGTTAACCTTTCCTTTGATGATGTAGCCGGCATATACTCGTATCTGACGTTCGCATGTAACACATACATGTATGGACAAACCCATTAACAATTAAGGATTTGTAGGCGTGCGTATTATTTCTCCTAAATTGTCCTGATCTGTCAGTTTACTAGATAAAGGTATATCGAGCCAAATTGCACCCTTAGCCACTTAGAATTATCGCCAATCCACAACGGCGACGCGTTTTCTTGTTTTTTCTTTGACGACGTACTGTCACTTAAATACGGATCATTTTCTTCAGTGTGGTTCAACCCTAAGCAATTAAGTTTGTCTGTGTATCGTTTTTTGCGTTTGGATAAAACGATTTTCATATAATTACTCATAATTTAACGATTTTGTGTACCTTTTAAATAATCCGCCACTGTTTTCTTTAGTCTTTTTGCCCTACACGAGTGCGCATGCACAGTTTTCCAGTTTCGTTACCGGGAGGTAGTCAATGACTAAAGGGTCCGATTGATCAAGTGAAATATTGTTTCCAGTTCGAGGTAGGTACTGTAAATAGAGCTAATTCTGCTTTTGAACTTTTAAGTCCATAATCTTCACACAGTCTGCTTTTCTATGTTGTTTCTATGTTCTGTATTTTTTACTTTAAAAGCAATCAAAGTGAGACAAAATCAACAGTTAGTAGATACCCGTTTTTCTTTTAATTAATGAATGGGCCCTGCGCAACAGATGGTCTAGTCGATTATTCTAATACAGAAACACAGATTAAGAATGATACCAATACCAAATTAGTTCTTATTGTCTGTCACTGTTTTTTTAAATACATACAAGTTTCTCCAAAACAGGTATTTGACTTCATGTAAGTGGCATCTATTCTACTTAATTGTTCCGAGATATCATGGCATTTACAAAACTTGGAACGGAAGCTTATAATTGAAATAAACATCGTACGTATTTACATTGCAGGCTTAGTAAAGAAAATGATTAAAAATCTACACAAACTTGAAATTAATCTTCCTAAATTCCAACTTTCCTTTTAACTCTTTTCTATCTAGATCTAACTGACCTTGTCGATTTCAACTGTCGTTTTCAAGTCTAAACTTGTTTTGTTATTAATGCAGCATAAAATGATTGTTGAAATGAAAGATCTAGCATGACAGTGTTTGATGCTACTGCCCATTGCAGAAAATTTGCAAAAAGTGTAGCTCATGATCAGACTGCACAGAATGTGGACTTCTGCGATCATGAATTTGGACTGATTTTCTGAGGCATGCCCTGAGACCCTAAAAACATGAAATTAAAATTTACCAACTTCAAAGAGTTGGGCAAGTCATCCCGCCGGTATTTCGTCTTGGATAACAGGTGAAAATGATCACTCGGTATGTTTAATTCGAAATATCACTGTGCAGGAACAAAACATGTCCCATGAAAATGATGCAAACGATTTTTTTCTGATTGCTTCACTGTTTTCAAATGATGAAAATAACATGTGATGAGCATATTTATACTTTAAGTCGTTTTTAAGTCTTAACCAAACGACAAATTTTACAACATGTCAAATTCCAAAGCAATCGCAGACGACAAATTAAATGTGGCCCAAATTGTGGGATTTGTCATTGAAAGGATAGAACATTGTGGGAATAGGGGAAAATGCATTTTCTCCACCTTGAGATTGTGAGGGGAAAGGTTAAGACGTATATATAATTCTAACTTATTACCATACAATCTTGAGTGTAGCAAGCGTTGCAACATTTGGGGTTCCCTTTTCACTCTTTACCGAGCGACAAAAATTTAGATTCGTCCAAATTCGTCCCGAACAGTGGAACTCGTCTTTAAAATTGTTGAAACATGGCTGGAAAAAGAAGAATATGCTGTTTATCAGCATTTTCTCCTTTTCCCACAATATTTTCAAATGCCTTTACTCATAGCTTCATTAAAGCTTGGGAACACTCCCAACCCCCATCCCGTGTACTATTTTCCATAGTTCCGGTAAACGCTGGCACTAAATCGAGGTACATGTAGTTCTTTTGCTAGTTGAGTTCGGCGACCAAACCCGGTAGCTAGTCGGTAGCATACAAGACTTGTAACCCAAGGCTTGACAGACCGAATCCAAGCACGGCTATACTCTCTTAGTGGAGTTTGCTTTTATACCTGCGACTATGGTGTCAGGATTCATTTCTCTCCCTCACCTGGTATGTTTTACGACTATGTTCATGTAGAAAGACGGTCAGTGGCTCGGAAAAAGAGTTGTATGAAGCAATGGCAAGGAAAACCCAATGGCCGAATTTACAGGTGTACTGGACGCCGTGACACGTATGAAATGTTGAAAACGATTTTTGGGACCAAGCAACTCGACAAGAGTTTACTAAATGAATGGAATTGAAACTTGATTTATCTCTCTGTTTTACAGGTACATGGATGATGGCTGCGGCCACAGAAATATAACAAGCCTTTTATACCGTATACAGAGCTCAGTACAGTATATCACTTAAATTGTAGAGACATAGTGGTAACACATTAGGCGTGGCTACAGATGTATAAGCCTTTGAACAACAGACGTTGTGATAGCTTATTTAATGTTGAAAAGTTATTACGAACAATCTACAGACTTGGTGTTTACATACAGGGAGAGCTACCGTGGATACAATTGCAATTAAGCTCTGAAGTAGTGGAATCATAGTAGACGTGGCTCAGGTTAATAAAGCTTTCTACATTCCATCTGATATTTCATTTACTTAACGTTGTACAAGGCTTCAACAGACTATGTGATTGCTGATTTAATGTTGAAAAAGTTATTAACAAGCGACAGAATTCGTGTATACATATCTGCCGTGGCTACAGTTACAATTAACATCTAATGTAATAAAGCCTTCTACTTACTTTGTGATGGTGCATTGAATTAACGTTGCGAAAGCTGTTATTAATGGGCGTTTTACGACTTTTTGATAACATTTCTAACGTGGCTACAATTGTTCTTAATTCCTAAATACGTAGCGGCGAAATATGAGACTTGGCTACAGTTATTGTAACACTTTCTGCGTACTTTGTGACAGCACATGTAACATTGCTAAAGTTTTTATAGAAAATCAAAAGACTTCGTGAGAAATCATCTGTCTTTTTTACAGTTGTTTCTATGGACTATCTGCAGACTTCGTGGAAAATCATGTGTCGCTTCTTTGGTTGCTGCTCGGGTATTGTTGATAGGACTTAAATGCAGATCTATAAACAGTTGCTTTCTAAGGCCCCTAAAGACGTAGTGATAGCATATTAAAAGTTACTTTGGTTGTATAAACTATCTACAGTTGTAAAAGCATCGTCGACTTAAATGTAGATCTACAGCTGTTTTAGAGCTCTATAGACATTGTTATTACATATTAAACGTTACTTTGGTTGTATAAACTTTCTGCAGCTTCGTGACATCGTTTTAGACTGCAACAGTTGCTATAGACACTATACAGTCTTCGTGAAAATATATGTACACACATTAATTTTACTATATCTGGTTGACGTTATTAGAAACCCTCCACAAAAATTACTATAATTGTGCGTCATTTGCTATGAATCATCTTCAAACACATTTCACGTATAGTTTATATCTTAAAAATTGAACTCGCCACAGTTTACCTAGTTACATATTGCCACTTTCTAAAAGTTGTGTAAAAACAATATATCTTAAACGACCTTGAGGTACCATGGCCGTGACTTTTACTTTAATTCATAGGAAGTATCATCTTCTTTACTCTTCTAACATGCTTCGTTTCAGATCCTTTACATGCTATCCCATATTTGAAATCTTCAACTGTCAGACCACGTCAGGTACAGATAAATTGTACATTGCCATATGCCAGGTGGCCAAAAATTTTGTCTAGATCGCTACAGTGATTGAATCATAATTATTTGGTATCGCCAAGATATTTTACGTTTTGTACGTTTTCGAAAACCCGCTGCTTTGCATTAGTTTGATAGGGACTGCTCAGCAGCTCAATGTCTTTTATACATACATATCAATATAACACACAGTCTTACCTCATATAAACACTTTTTAATGTCAATTCATCAATTGTCAAAATGTATTTAAGCGCAAAAACTTCACTGTATCATCTTTTCATACGGATATCCGCGCTAAATGACCAAAGCTGACGATTTGCATTATAACAAGAACTTAACACTTCGTTTATGATTAAAATGTAAGCAAGTCTTTCATACAAATCTACCTCGATGGTATAATCAAAGATACAGATACTATAAGACCATGTTACTTTGGCTTTTAAGAATAAAAATTCGAAGTAACTAGAAGAAAAATGCTGCGAAAAATTATTCTCTACAATTTCGTTTGCTTTAGAGATGAGATCAGCTTCAAATTTCAGAAAAATGGGGTGTACTTTTTCCTGGGAGGAAACAGCACCGGAAAAACATGCGTGTTTGAAGCAATTCGTAACTGTCTCAAAACTACAGACCTCAAACAAGCGTCGTCTCCT